>OV050033.1:135826741-137076741 GCA_920105625.2 Clusia tigrina | reverse complement strand
GAAAAGTGTACAGCTGCTAAGATACCCAGCAATCGCAGTCAGGGGAAAATTCATTTATACAACGTGGGAGCGCCATTTCAGCGTATTACATTTGTCATCGCAGGTCCAATGAGTGATTCCGGAAACAAATATGTTCTCGTCGTAATCGACTATTTTAGCAAATGGCCAGAAGTATATCCCATTCCCTTTCAAGAAGCTAAGACCGTTGCAGATGCATTTGTCAATAATTGGGTCTGCAGCTTAGGAGCTCCCCTGGAGTTGCACTCGGCTCAAGGCAGAAATTTCGAGTCAACGATATTCAAGATAATGAGTGAATTGGCATACGCAAAACTCGCACAACCCATTTAAACACGCGCAATCCGATGGAATGGTGGAATCGAGAAACACCTCAGGAAAGTTGTGGACAGAAATCAGACAGATTGGGACAACTATTCCTAATGGCATACCGATCTGCAACTCCCTACACAACATCTACAACATAAGCCAGGACTATTTTCGGTTGTGATATAAGATTACCTGCAGATCTGAAACTCGGTGCCTACTCATCTACAGAACTTTCATGTAGCAGTTATGTAGCTGACAAACGAAGACAGTTGAATGAAATTCATGGAAGCATCAGAAAGCGCACACAACTAATGAGTGATAAAATGAAAGCCAGATATGACGTACGAGCAAACTGCAAGGGATTTCAGGAAGGACAGCTAGTTATGCTTCATAATCCGCAAAGAAAATGGATTATCGCCAAACCGGCAAACACACTGGGAAGGTCCTTACAAGGTGATAAAGCGGATCAACGATGGTGGATACCGCATCCAGTTGGCGAGAAATGTCAGGAGCAAAATGAAAGTCATTCATCTGGAGAGGCTATTTCCTTATACAGATTACATAGTATACTTGTTCGTGATGAACAAGGGTGTGTGGAGGGCAATGAAACATAAATGAGACCCTCAAAGTAACAGTAACAGTGCTAAAAAGTAATAAAGTGATTAAATAAATAAATAAAATGCAAAATTGTATTAAAAGTACACTTTAAGCTCCATATTAAGAGTTGGAATAAGTAAATAAAGTTAAATTAGTTTAATTTAACCAGCGATTGTGTGATTACTACACAATCCAGTGGTACGAATTCGAGTATTGAAAATTAGTATAAATTGTACGGAGGGCAATTTCGCAACAGTATTATTTATTGAATACATTTTATACCGATATAGCAATTATTTCGGGGTTATTTTCTTAAAATCCAGAGAATCAGAGAATGCGTCCCTGAGATCACATGTTGACCTATATCTGGAAACCTACTTGAACTAACAAAATTTAGCCTATAACTCTGTAAAAGCTACAATAAGACACAAAAAATTTAAAACAAATTTTTCAAGAGTATTTTTTTACATAGAAAATTATATGTAAACAGACAGAAGAAGGACCTACTGGCTCTAAATAGACAAAGTCTCGTGATTAGCGTCTTAACGGGACACTGGACTGTAGGCACACACGGGTGTAGGCTGGGGATCGCCTCTAATGACTTCTGCAGGAGTTGCATGGACGAGGAGGAGGAAGAGTCTACTGCTCACCTGTTGTGCACGTGTGCAGCTTTGTCCAGAAGGAGGCGCACTTTCCTAGGCGACTACTTTTTGGACTCCTTGGGAGATATCTCGAAAAAAAAGATTAGCTCCATCAACTGCTTCATTAAAAGCTCCAAATGGCTGGACCTTTGAAAGGGATGGGACCTGCTGTCCCATGCGGTATCACAAAGGGTCAATGTTGGCCTAAGTGCGCCCTTTTTGGGTGGCCGCTTTACCTACCTACCTACCTACAGAAGAAGATATATAGATAAATATATAGAAATATTGAAACTGAGGAGTAAATTGTTGTAATGCCCTTAATAGTTGTTTAAGAGATATATTCGTTATTTTGAAAGATTTTCAGTGTTATCCTTATCATTTATATATAAATATGCAAATATATACTCCTCAGTTTCAAGTCTTCTCGTCCATACCACATTTGCGACAGAACACTTCCATTTTGCCACCACTTTATTTATAATTATTGAACGGCTTATAAAGTATATGACCAGGCTATTTCCCCTCCGGCCCTGGCTCAGTTATTGTATATACAATTGATGCTATTTGGTATCGCTAATTAGCATATTTCAAAGTTTCAGAGTTAAATGAAAAAAACTTTCCGTTGCTTTTCATATCAAAAATAATTCAACGACAAGTGAAAGTGAGAAAAAAGTTTTCGGGTCCTTCACGATAAAAGTTTGCCCAAGCATCGAACAATTCATTCGTGAAGATAAATTCGAAGGAGGCCACCCCCACAAAAAACCCATTGCATGTACACGAATGTGTCGAGCCAACAACTACAACAATTTCTTTTAATACGTTCCTTTTGTTCTTGTTGTTATTTTGTTTTTTGTTGTTGTTTTTTATTAAAAAATTCTTTTTAATATTACACGAAGAGCAGAAAAAACTTCGATTTTACCCTTTTTTAAGCGCAAAAACTTTTTAACCCTTTCGCGTGGCAATTGTCTAATTAGAAAAAAAGACCGAGTGGCCGCTGGATGAGGGGGAGGGGTCGGGAAGAAACCCTTAACGGATGCTGTAAAGCACTTTTCAATACATTCAATGTGGCAGGAGGGCGGTAGATTGTAGAGAAAAAAGAATGCCGAAGAAAAGTAATTATTTTGCATTGCGTAGATAAAAATATGCAAAGCACACAAAACAACAACCACAACAGAATTTGAACGCCAGCACTGCCCACTGGAACCGCGCTACCCCGCGCTTGCTCTCACCATGCTGCTTGTCAGATTGTGATGCGTGTCATTTGTTAAAAATCTAAGCCCCAAGCCCACACCCGTGCCCCAACCCGAAACTGAACCAACTGTCAAAATTTCTCCTTTGTTTTTTCGGGGTTTGTGGGGCACTGAAAGTGCGTAGTTATGATTTTTCTTGCTGTGATTGCGCCGTAGTATTTATCCAGTTTTTCTTCTTCATCAACTTCTTTCCGTCCGTTATTTTTTTAAATTTGAATTTGAATGCAATTAAAACGTTGATTGTTCACCAAAAAGTTTCGAAGAAAGAAAACTCAGAAGCGCGAATGTACATAGATACTTACTTTACACCCTACACCATTCCACTTAAATGAGTTTTAGACTATGGAATGATTTTGGCATGATTCATTGATCGTCCCTACTAGAGATGTGCAGTACATTCATTCATAAGACCAGAGAACACAGAGAAAAGAAACTTAAACGTCAAACGGCAAAGCAGCGAAATAAAGCAGACGGACGTTGTACACGAATCCACAGAAAATCGTGGTGAATCCACTCAGAATCGTGGTGAATCCACTCAAAATCGTGGTGTGTCCGCTAAGGACGCTGGCAGCGAAAAAGACTTTCCTTTCTCTGTATGCTCTGCATAAGACCTTCTGAGTGCATCGCACATATCTCTCATACATGAACCATTGCACACTTGCAGGCAAGTCCTTGTAAACTAAATAGTTCACTCTTACATCCTTAGTATTTGATATTTCGTACCATATTGCGGTATCTTAGGTAAATATGGGCTGAATAATTGCATTGTGTACCCAGATTACCCCATTACCCCACATTGAAAACAGAACAGGTTTCTTCGTCGTTCTCACTTATTGAACCAAATATTGGATTAGTATTATATGAGAAATCATGATATGCAGAAGTTTTTATATCCCAGTAATACACTAAAAATAACTACAGAATAAACTTTAATCTACTCATACCTTTTAATAAGATTTGGGTACATTACGTATATTTCGGGCAGATGCTTTTCACTGAATAAAGATTCTCCCATCCATTTTTATGATCAAATCCCCACAATTAGGTTTTTTGAAAAAATGCTCTATATCTCCTTTCATCAATCAATCAATAAGCGCATTCGATTCGTAACTTGTGTCGATATCGTATCGAGTTGTGCGAATAAAACAGCAAACGAGTAAGTGGTAAACTTGGCAGCACTGTTTCAAAAAAAACCACTGAAATATAAAAAATCCCAGGGAAGTTTTCATGGGTAATATTTTATCTCGGTGGTTTTCAAGCAATTTTCAATTTGGAAGCACTTTCTATCGAGGATAGAAAAACTCGCTCATTTCATCAGAGTATAATTTACTCGATAACTTTTTCCATACAAAAGTCTGTCCTATCCTCGATAATCGAATACGCCTAAGATAAATCAGGCATAATGGTGTCTTGTTATGTTAGGTTAGGTTAGACCGATTGGTCCCTAGCATAGACCGATTGGTCCCTAGCGAAACCAGATTGGGTTTGGCCTTTAGATTTCTAAGTAGACATCTCGTAGGCTGTCAACGGTTTTTGCGAATTTAAGCAGTGCTGTCAGCTGCATTCCTGAGATGTCTCCCAATCTCCAAAATTGTGGGGCTCCTAAGCATTTTAAGCGCGTTTTTGATAACGCAGGACATATACAAAGGAGATGTTCTAGAGTTTCCCTTACTCCAACCTCCCTACATTTCCTACATTCGTCATTGTCCGTAATTCCTATCTTGTGTGCATGTTCCGCCAGTAAATTATGGCCTGTCATTATACCTATGATAGTTCTACAGTGTTTTCGTAAGAGCGCGAGTATAAATCGCGTTTGTTTCCTATCATTGACCTTACACATAACTTTTGCAATTTTGCAGGTGTTTAAACTGTGCCACATTGCTTTAACCTGCCTTCTCATGTGTCCGTGCGCTCCATTGAATAGTTCTTTAAGGAGTTTCTGTATGTCGTTTTCTTGTTCAAGTGGTAAATAGACAGCGTTTTTTGCAATCTTATCTGCCATTCCATTCCCTTCTATGCCCTTATGTCCAGGTACCCAATAGATATGCAGTCTTCCATTACCCAAGTTGGTTCTACCCATATATTTAAGATATCCATAGTGGAAGTCCTAAACCATAGTTTCATCAATATAGTTTCCCCCATCCGCTGTTTATATCGGTGGTACACCAGCAATTGCAATAGGAATGAAAGTCATAGTCAAGCATTTTTCCTCCTACTATACTGGACGAGAGTTTTGCTCTTTAACGAGGCCTCTGTAGATTATGCCTCAGTATGTTTTAGGATTTGCAAGCATTGACAAATGATGTTGTAAGTACAAAGTTAAATAAAAGGTCTTCTCGGACTGGGATCTTAATAGTGTGCCTTGAGATTAATATGAAAATAATTCACTCTCAGATAGAATTATTCATATAGAACAAATTGGAGGTAGAACTTTTTACTTGGTCAACTATTATTAGAAGAAACAAGAACAAATCAAAGGGAAAATGTCTCGCAACCAAATGACGACAGCTCAACTCCCACAGACCGAAATGCGTGAGACGCTATTAGCTCCTGCGAATCCTGTAGAATCCTGTATAGAGTATATACTCGTATAGACGAATTAAACTAAAGATACAAATAGTCTATGGACGGCAGCTTTGGTCCAGTGATAATCATGTGAATTGAAGGCGATCATGTGCTCGTTTATGGCACGATCTTAGAATGCTTATTCTAGTATAGTTTTGTGTTTAAAGTTCTAGACCTTAATTGCTAGTACTAATCCTCAAATACACACATAATCAATTATGGTATAAAATGTTAATAATAATAATAAATAATATTCTATGCAAAGCCAACCATGGGTATTTCGTACGACTTTTGCAAAGAGCTTAGAATAGCGTCGAGACGGACATCATTGAATGACGGATTTTCTCAGAAGTACCTGCAGGAGTCGTGCCTGACTATTACCATCCCAAGTAAGAGAACTTTTTAGTCAGTGCTTGAACGGCGCCCCACCATGATACCACAATGGGCCATTAAGTGTGCTCAACTCACTCCTACCTACCTACCTGCCTACCTACCTACCTATCTGGTAGCTCTTATGTGTGAAACCGAGACTAAATGGGAGGCAGTTTGTTCTACAGTATACATTATGATGATAACTCTGCGGAACACTGAACGCGCCCGAACAGCAGCACGCCTAAGCCAGCGCAGTGCTGAGGAAAACGTTAATAGGGGTGGATCCAGAAGTAGGACTGAAAATGGACATACCTAAGACTGACGATTGAGCGGTAACGTTCGTAACGGCCTCTCGACGTATTACCTAAAGGTGAGGTCCCGAGAGGAAAATCCGTCCGGACATCGGGGTGTATTTTGTGGGTTAAGGCCCCACACTACAAGGGTTTTTGGCCGCTTTACACGTCGTAAAAAAAAAAACTTACCTACCTACAGGATCTGTAAAACTATACTACAATATGTGTCTTGATCCTGGACTTGTCCAGTGGATCAAAACTTTATTTTAATATTTGAAGACCTGCTTTCTGAACCCTGATTGTTATGACCCTTTTTTATAAGTTACTTTATTATTGTAATTAATTATTTTAAATATAAAAACACATTCTGGGCTATGCTCGGCGGATGTCAACAATGACATGCTTAGAATTTATTTATTAATGTTTGTAAATCCTTTTTAGCTTGAATATATACTATTTTTATTATGCTCTCTTGAATTCATCAATCAACAATTCATGGAAACTCTCGTCCAAATTTCTTAACGGAAAATACCAGTTTGTTGGGTTATCTCAAGTCTCGCTTGGCCGACTATAATTATTCTAATTCTTTTTATATAATTTCGCTTCTTCTGATTTCATGTGCCAGAAGAGGGGAAGCAGTTCGAATTTTTTCTTGCAAAAATTAAAGAAAAACGCCACGAACGGGGTTGATTATGTATGGTCATTGCATATGGACTGTGGGTGGGTGGTGATGATGTTGGGGTTGATGACGTTGGTGGACGGGTGGTACGGGTGGTACGGCTTGGAAGTGTGAAGTTTAAATTTCCTCTTTGTTGATGTGTTCTTTCTGATTATTTTGGTAGCAATGATTTTTAAATGTTCTCACATTTTATTTCAAAGAACTCTTTTCTTTTGAATAAAACTTAAAATGAGAATAAAATAAAGACAAGAAGTGAAATGGAAAATTACAGAGTGGTGTCTCGATTTCTGCAACTAAATTTCCATTATTTTATTATATACTATTTAATTTAAAAGAAAAACGCGAGACCCTTTTCATAATGCAATGCACTCAGTTTGTAGTGCACAAGTTTCTTAACTTAGGGTATGAATGTGTAACCCACAAAAGGATGCGTCGCTGGTAAGGACATTTATATATAGTTTATTCACAATTCTTGCCTGCTCTGACACAAACTTAATTATTAAATAGTTATTTAAAACAACATGAGGAAAAGGAGCCAGTGCTAATCTCCCATAAGGTTAGTGCATATACATTCAGGACCATTGCATTAGAAACTTATTATCAGTGGTGTTGCTCGCTTCAGTCGCCATGTTGTGCCGTCCACTCCAGAAGATTTGCAGCTAGTATATAAGGATGCTTGCTTGGTCGGTATTTAATGCTGTATATTGATATTTTCTCATCGACAGTAGGGATGTTAAGGTCGGACGTATTATTTCATTTCGGACAAACCATGGAGCCTTTACTATCATGCGTAATACTTTTGCTTGGATTCTCTCAATGATTTTGATATTGGTTTTTGCCGCTGTACCCCATCGCTGTATACCACATGTCCATATGGTTTTAGGATTGCTTTTTAAAGAGGCAGTTTATTCTCAAGCGATGACTGGGATTTATACCCCAATATAAGGAAGTAAGCTTGATTCCAAGTTGTTTTCTCTTCGTAAAAATATGCTTCTGCCATGTCAGACGCCGATGAAGATGTAGCCCTAAATATTTGACGTCTTCGATGGGCAGTTGACAATCATTTAATATCACTGATGGACAAGTCTTCTGTTTTAAATTAAAAGTTATTTGTACAGACTTAGTTGCATTCACCTTAATTCTCCACTTATTTAACCATACTTATTTAACCAGATTTAGGGCTTATCCATGTTTTCTTGGAGATAGTTTGTAGCGATTATATTCTTGCTGCTTGTAGCCAGTATAACAGTATCATCCGCGTAGGTTGCGATTTTGGTATTCTCCGTCAGTGGAAGAACAGCCGTGTAGATAGTGTAGAGCACAGGACCTAGAACACTACCTTGCGGTACAGCCGCCTTTATAGAGATCAGTTCAGCGACTTCTTCATGGCCCTTTACTCTAAAATGCGCTCTTCAAGATATGATCTTAAGATATTATAAAACGTCTAAGGTAGTAATTTTCTCAGTTTAAAGAGTAAGCCAGGATGCCATCCTTTATCGAACGCCTATGTTTTATGTAGGAAAGCAGTTGTACAATAACGGCTTTCCTCAAGAGCGTGTCTTATTATGATGTACACTCGGTGCACTTATTCTGTTGTGGCGTGGTGTTCCCTAAATCCAAATTGATGATTGGGTATTATCTCCTTTTTGAGCAGAATTGGTTTAAGTTTGTTTAACAGGAGCTTTTCAAACATTTTAGAAACAATTGGCAAACAGATTGACAGATCTGACTGCCCTGGCAGCTAGTACTCCCCCAAATGGTAAAATTATAATTAAGTTATTGTTTTTCAAGTAATAATAATTATAAAATATCATCAATTTCAATCGAGAATCGTATAAAGATAAGTAAAATCCACCACAAAAATTCGCCACTAAACTCTTTTTGGACATAATTGCGAAATATTCCACAAATACCCTCAAATTCATAGTGCGAAGGAGATAACTTCGTCGTTATCATAATGATATGCCTCCAGTGAATCGATATGTCTTAATTAAGTTATATTAGGTTGGTTGGTTAGTTGGTTAGTTGGTTCAGGTGGCTGATCCACGGCATCCTTCTATGAATCACAGTTAGCGCCTCAGTGCCGCCTTATAACCCCTGCCCCCCCTAAACGCTTGAAAAATATGGGTTGTTATCTAGATCCACATTGTGGAATTTAGGTATTTTAGAAGATCCTTCGGTTTTACAGCCGAGAGGTCGGATAGTCCTGCTAGAAAATAGTTTCCCAGGGCTCTATTTCTTGCGGCCGCCAGAGCTGGGCATTTGCAAAGAAAGTGGGTTATTGTTTCCCTTTCGTCCGAGTCTTTACAACTTCTGCAATAGGTACTGAACGGTCTATGGATTTTCTCCGCATGCGTGCCAGTGACCTGTAAAAACTGCCGTTAGTCGGCTGGTGTCTCTACGCTCCCTGTTTATAAGATCCCTTGGCCTAGCTACATTTTAGGCTCGCCAGGTCGCCTGGGATGTATTGCACGTTGTAAGTACCCTCCATATTCTACCAGCCAAGGAACGACAGTGCAGGTAGATGCCCTTCTTGATCGCACCCATAGAAACAGATACTAGTTCCGCATAAGTTAGTTCGAGAGAGGCCCCCTAATTCCTGCGCTAATTCATCAGACTTCTCATTCCCATCGATATTCCTATGGCCTGGAACCCAGATGATTGTGATGTCAGCATGAAGACTTTGATATAATATAAGTTATATTGGACTAATTGACACGTTTACATCACATATTATATTGAAACAAGTTGAAAAGCCCGTCAAACGACGGTCGAAAAAAAACACCACAGAAAGAGAATAATGACGTGTTAAAAAATGAGCGAGCAAGAGAGCAATGAAAGAGTGTTGGTACGTTTTTATGTAGTTGGCAACGCATTCACCTTCACCGCTGTGAGGCTAGCAAATTATATATTGTATACTCGTATGATTCCTACGCAATAAACGATCAATGCCGTGGTTCCGCAATGGAGGGTCGGATTTTGTACCTGTGCTCTTCACTAGGAAGTAGAAAATTCCTCAATTCATTGCTCCAAAACTAATGGGTGTAGATATTGGTCTTGTAGAGGACGCTAAATATCTGGGCGTGATCCTAGATAGAAAGCTGAACTGGAAGTCCAATATAAGCGAGCGCATTAGGAAGGCTCAGGTAGCTCTGTACTCTTGCAAAAGAGTTGTAGGTAAAAAATGGGTGTTACAGCCTAAGGTAGCCTATTGGATATACACAACTGTAGTACGACCAGTCCGTTTTTATGGAGTGTTTGCTTGGTGGACAGCCATAAGTAAGTCCACATACAATAGGTTGGTAACAAAAGTACAAAGAACGGCAGAGGTATTTATAAGTGGAGCCATTAGAACGACTCCAACGGCAGCTTTGGACATTATGCTCAATCTACTGCCTGTTGGGCTTTTTGGCGAATTCAGCTACAAGGCTAAAAGCTACGCATAAATGGGATGCCAGGAACGAAGGTCATGCCTCTATCTTAAGACGTTCCGAGGGTATTCCTGACTCTTTCGGTTACATCACACTAACTTATGCCTTCAATGGCATGTGCAGGATCTCCATTCCATCCAAGGGCGAATGGAAGTACGGCTTCCCTCATGCAAAAGGGATTCACAGCTACACAGATAAATCCAAGTTACGGGGTAGGGTGGGAGGAAGATTTGGACATTAACATGTCCTTTAGGTTACCTCCCCACTGCATCGTTTTTCAGCCTAAGGTCGCGGCTATAGAGGCAGCCCTGTCTTGGCTAAAGAATAAAAATATATGTGGACGAGATATTTGCATTCTATCTGACAGCCAAGCAGCTTTGCGCTTCCTGAATTTGGCCGTCAAGAGCTTCCTCAAATCTTTAGACGAGATAGCTAAGAAGACCCGTCTCCGTCTAAGCTGGGTTCCCAGCCACAGGGATATTCCAGGGAACTACTGTAAAGCGGATTAACTTGCCCATGAGGGTACTACCATACCAATTGAACCAGTTAGATGAAACCTCGGTATTCCTATTGTCACATGTAAGCTCTTAGTATATACAATATCCTTAGACACATCGGGCAGGCGCTGGTCTGAAGATACAGGATGCAAAATAGCTAGACAAATCTGGCCAGAAATTAATGTCAAGCGCTCAAAGGATTTAGTTTCTCTAAATAGACTAAGTATAGGTTCCATAGTTAGTGTCCTAACGGGAAACTGGATCCTGGGTACTCATGGTAGTAGGATTGGGATTGCCTCTAACGGCTTCTGCAGGAGTTGTATGCGCGAGGAGGAGTAAGAGTCCATTGAACACCTGTTATGCACATGAGATGTCTCTGTCGCCAAACGCTCATTTTCTGTCAATAAATTCTGTAGCTAATTCGTTTGCTGATTTAGTTCTGTGGCAAATGTACTGGATTCTGTGTCGGTTGCCGTTTCTGTTTTATGGCAATCTGCACCTTTAGATTAGATTTATTTAAGGGTGTTATCACCGCGACCGGAAAGATCTGTTGTGATGCCCTTATTTATTTGAAATATGAGGATAGTCTCATCTACAGCTCTTCTGTCAGGTTTTGGAGGAATCTAGTTGAGGGATCTTGCTCATATCTAAGATATATTCTCCAAAACACCTGAGTCTATTGTGTGCCAATGGGTGAGGTTTCATCACTTTCTCCACAGAATCGACAGATGGCATCTGAAGATATACCCAACTTGTTCGTAAGATAGTTGAGTCTACAATGTCCGCTTAAAATGTCTGTGATGATTCTTAATTTACTCCGAGGCATATTTATTACCTCCTTAGCTCTTTTAGGATTAAAATCTCCCAGAAGAGCTTTGGAATGTTTGAATCCTGGAAGAGTTTTCCAGGGTTGGCTTCTTTTTGCATCTGTACACTTCTTCAGCAGACCTCCAATGGTATTGGATGATAGTCCACAGAAGGGTTCAGGACCGTTGAAAGTAGAGGCCGCAGTCTTCCTAGCTAAGCTATCTGTCTTCTCATTTCCCTCTAATCCTATGTGGCCTGGTACCCACATTAGAGATAACTTGTTCATACTGCCTAGGAAGCTCAGTTTCCCAATACACTCCCATACAAGTTTAGACCTCACCAGGGGTGAGCTCAAACTCTGGAGTGCTGCTTGACTATCGGATAGTATCACGATTTTTTCCCCCAATATATCCTGTCCATGTTGATCTGGGCACATCTTTCAATAGCGTGAATCTCGCTTGAAAAATGCTTGGGAATGCACCCATTGGTTCCCAGTAGTTGGCACCTTTAACCCCACTTTTATTTAAAATTTTTCAGTTTTGTCATATTGCATATGATATTCTCAGTGTACTTATTCATAGAATCTGGCATCACCAGACTTTTGCATTTCATCAGTATTGAACTTTTGTATTTCTTCTTGGATCCGAGCTCCTCAAGCACACTCGTTGAAAGTACTACTATTAGGATTTACTTTTATTAAATAAATGAATTGATTGAAAATACAAAGCATATTAAGCATGGTATGTTTATATTAAGTACGAGTATTAGTTAATTAATCAACAAAATAAGCAATGCTTAACTGACGCCCCAACGCTGCTAGTCCACTCTATAATTCTCATTCATAAGTCACTCCATAATTCAACTTCATAAGTGATGTCAGACCAGTAAATTTGTGCCTTCGCTGTATTTAGAGGCGACACCACGATGTTGAGTGGATTCACCACGATTTTGAGTGGTTTCGTGTACAACGTCCGTCTGCTCTATTTCGTTGCTTTGCCGTTTGACGTATAAGTTTTTAAGCTTTTCTCTGTGTTCTCTGCTTTGTATGCCACTGCAGCGGATGTTGTGTCACTGGGAATGAGGCGTGAAAAACGAGCCAGTAGCACAGCAGGCGTAAGTTCACTTTCAATAGTCGGGAGAGAGCAAACCAAGCTCCCAGAATACACGAATCAAAGAAAATAGTATTGTTAATATTTTTATGATTCATTTATTCAGAATTATTTTTTAGTTTTACTTTTATCAAAATTACAAAAGTTTGCATAATAATAAACGGTATACAAAATCAAAAACATTCCTTTTCATGTATCAGATGGCAACTTGGTCTATGTACGAGACGAGTAGGTATATGTATGTATAAATCCATCAAGTCCATTAATTATTATTCATTATTTAATAGTAGTAGTAAACGGTACAAATGTGTAAATTTGTATTTATGTATGTATGTATAAGTATATAAATGTTCGACCTTTGTCTATGTTTGCTTTCAAGTCTGTCTTAATCGCAGTTTTAGGATGATTGATTACTCATTTCCACTTCTAGGCTATAGTATAAATGCTTCTCTTTATATTTCAATATGCACTATTATTTATAAATAACTTAACACTATACGCATGTATACAAAAATGAATTGAACAATTATTGCAGTTATTTTGTTTAAAGTAAAAGTAAACAGAAATCAGAAATCTGTATATAAAAACAAACTTATTTGCTATAGTTTCATTTGATACACGACAATTGCTGCAGACTGTAACAGTTTCACTCCTTTTCATATGCAAACAATTCAAAAAGTTATGATTATGGAAATTATTTGTTCAATATTCTCAATACTCAATATTTCTCAGTGTTTTTTAATGTTTTTCTGTTTCTGTTTTGGGGGTTTTTAGTTTAATGTTTCCTTATTTGCGCGCTTAATTACTACACATACTTAGAGTATACAAAGTATCTTGAAAAAATCGATTTTTAATATATATATTTAAGTTTCTTTCTTTTATAGCTATATTTATAATTGTTTTTCATTTTATTTACGCTTTTCATATTTGTTACTTATTAATAAAATTCTTTTGTTTTCACTTTATATATTTTTTCAGTTAATACACTCAGCGTTTTGGCCTATGGCACTTGCACACTTTAACTCTTTTTATAGTAAACCTCGCCTTGTTCATTCCTTAAAATTCTTCACTTTCCTTATGTGTATAATTAATTTAGTAGTTGATGGTTAAATCTTTTAAATTTACTTTAATATATTTTGTTTTTATAATTATGTATATTAAAATTAATATAAAAAAATTTCAGCAAGTAATTTATGGTTCTAATATAAATTTAAAAGCAATTTAATTGTTATATTTAATTAGATTTTTTTTGTAAATAATTCGATTTTAAACTTAATACAATTTTAAACACTATTGAAAATCTTTTTTAAAATATTTGAAACAACAATCCTGGCCTCCATACAAATATTTCAAAAGTAAAATAAACACAATATATTATAAAAAATGGTATATGAATGAAAAAATACATTCTCTTAAAAAAAAAAGACATTATTTTAATAAAAAAAAAGCAAATATAATTTCAATGAAAAATCCTTAATGAAAAAACTCATATTTTAAGAGCCAAATTGCTCTTTTAGTTCCCTATTTTAGCTTGAAGTTTTAAATCAAAATAGATTATTTATAGTAGCAGAGATCAACACCCGGGAATTGAATGGATTTTACAAAGCAATGAGATACTCGAAGGACTTCCCTGGATGCATTCAACGATTGCATATGTAAGTGCCAGTTTTTATAGAAAAGTTTTGGTCAAGGGCTACTTCCGCATCCAACCGGTTAACCCGCGAAAACATGAAAAAAACTAAAGCAAAATCAGCTAAGTCTGCGTGCTAACAGATACAAAGATTTGATTTAATGATCCTTCTACAGTACCAACACACGATTGGTGTGGTAGGATATACTCCACGTTCATATGACAGCTGGACCTGGATTAAAGCCATTCTTGATTCTGGAATGACTCAACCACTCATGTAAACTTTATCTCAAGCTGGGTTTATCTTTTTTTGCAACTTCAATCAGAGTTGATATAATAGGCGCATTCGATTCGTAACTTGTATCGAGTTCTTATCGAGTTGTGCGAATAAAACAGCAAACGAATAAGTGGCACATTTGGCAGCACTGATTCAACTGTTTTTTAAACATTTACTTTTTTATATTTTTTATACAAACTACTCATTTGAATATAATTTAAATCAACACAATAATAATATTAAAAATTAAAAAACAAAATCCAAAGATTAATTTTTGTTTTCTTTAAATTTAATCAGCTAAAATAAAAAAATTCCACGGGAATTTTTATGGGTAATTTTAAATCTCGTTGGTTTTCAAGCAATTTTCAATTTGGACGCACTTTCTATCGAGAATAGAAAAACTCTCTCGTTTCATCCGAGTATAATTTACTCGATAACTTTTTCCGTACAAAAATCTGTCCTATCCTCGATAGTGGCGAATCGAATGTGCCTTATGTAACATACATATTTCCAATCCACATTGTTATACATACATATATTGAAATTAGAGCAGTGAGAATTCTCCACCAGGTGAAACTATCTCTCTCTTAGTTCATTATAAATGAAATATGTTCTATAAAGACTTTCCGTCAGAGAATGTACATATGTATTCTCTGCTTTCCATATAAACACCTTGGAATTGCAATGTTATTTGACACCTCTCAGAGTGTCTCAATCCCGATCACTCATGCACGAGAGAGAAATAAAAAAGTACTTTTGTATTTAAAAATGTTAAAAAAACACCAACTTCAATTATTGTTTTAATCAAATTTTTTTGTTGTAATGTAAGCGTTGGACATTTTGGTACTACAAATAAAAAAAAGTTTATTATAGTTTGGAAACAATAAAAAAGTACTGGTACCAAAATAAATGTACTTCGTACGCGCCATACAAAAAGGTAACCTAAATGGTACGAAAGTCCTCATATGAACCAGAGAACACAGAGAACAGAAACTTAAACGTCAAACGGCAAAGCAGCGAAATAAAGCAGACGGACGTGCCATTCGAAATCGTGATGAATCCAGTCAGAATCGTGGTGAATCCACTCAAAATCGTGGTGTGTCCGCTACGGACACTGGCAGCGAAAAAGACTTTCCTTTCTCTGTGTTCTCTGATATGAACGACATATTAGCAGAGAATACAGAGAAGCGACACTTACACGTCAAATTTTCTGACGTTTAAAAAAACTGTCGGTTTGTTTATCATTGGTTCTGAAGAAAATCAGCCACACTAGTACAGTTTTGCGCATGTGTAAGTGTACGCAAAACGAGAGGCGTAGAAGTGTCGCGTCTCTGTGGTCTCTGATATTAGTGGAGACACTGCTTTTATAGTATACGCGCAATTCAGAAAGTGGTCTGATAGAACTCCAGTGAACAACTTTTACATTTGTCAGTACAACAAAACATAGTTTTTCACTTTTTACTTCGAGTAACAATAAAAAAACAACTCTAATTAAGAAAAAACGTTGATTTTCAACAGAATTTAAATTCTATTATTGTACATAAATTCCAATCCAAAGCAAAATGATTGCTTATTTTTATTTAGAATATAAAATTTCTATATTCTAGATATAGTTTCAATTATAAACTAAAACTATGAAAAGCAATCAACTAAGATAAGACAATATTCAAGAAGAGTTTTTGTTTGCTTATAAATAAAATTGAGTTGCGAGTACGCCATATATTGAAAAAACATCGCACTGCCTTACAAATTACGAGAGTTTTGAAATAATTTCGCTTCACTTTCATATAAATATTTAGTATAAAATCAAAAAAAATATTTGATAATTTTTTCTTGCTATTTCTGTATTCAACTGTGTTCAAATTGAAGGCATTACTTTTTTCAAAAAATTTAAATATGTTATATTTTAATTTATTTTATACTTATAAGTGTTGTGGGTCAGAATCAAGCATAAGTATAAACACTGACTCGCAATATAAGTATAAACACTATACAAGGGAAGAGGAGTATGGGCGGTCATGACTTTCGACTCAAAAACACAAGGATCGAAGAAGCCGATAAACACTGACTCCCCCTCCATCCAATCCGATCACATCCAGGGCGTTCGGAAGGACGATTATATAATACGCCATTGTTGACATTTGCCAGTTTAAAATTTGGTATTCAATCCCCCTTTACCCGTTTTCTGCCCCTGCAGTCTATTAAGAAATGCGAAGACCTAAAATATTTTACCCATTTATTGCGAAAGAGTAAGAAAACTTTAGGGGAATTTATAATATTGAGAAGATGACCAATTCACATAATTCTCAGGACCTTAGTATATGTTAATATGTAAAAGAAATAGAGATAAAGATGATGATGAACATTAATAAAAACTGGAATTAAGCCAAAAATAAATTTAAATAAATCGCTAGGCATTGCATACTAAGATGTCATATAAAACTACTCTCATCCAAAGCCCAAATAAATTGCATTCTCAATTACATTGGCTGGATTTTGTTTCTCATTTTATCTTTACTGGCCCGAGGCAGACACATTAGAACAATGAACCCCAACTCAGTACTAAGTTTCCTTAGAACTGTGGGATTAATAGAAGGCTCTTAATAGGTACATGGAGGAGGCGTACAATAGATCAAATTGGCTGAGGTACATTTTCCCCTCTTTGTTTCATTCATTCATTTATCTTTAGCACTGATATAATTTTGTTTGGGCTCGCTGTGGAACTGTATCCTTCGAAATAAAGGAACAAACTTTCATATTCCAAATAATATGTCAGAAAAGTAATGCACCCATAACTTTTAAATCAGCGGAAAAATACATTATTCTTATTAAAATAAACCATATACAAATGTATTTTACTGAATTGCAATATGTGTGGCTATAAACTTTAAACAAATGCGAACACACGTTCTAAATTTTGTGATTTTTGCGAAGCAGAAGAAACAAAGGGTATATCACAATGGCGCGTTAGCTCGGACGCGCGTTTACTCTGCGTTTACGATATCGTTTGTATAACGCGTGAGGTATGCGTTGCTAAAACGAAATGGCGCGAAATGGGATTTCTTCAAAGAACGGCATTTTTACAAATTTTAAATAAAATGCCAAATTTTAAATAAAATGCCAAATTTTAAATAAAATGCCAAATTTTATTGTCAACAGTGTTGCCGAGCCTTTTGGAAGAAAACGGCTAACATAGCAGCACTGCTTGTCAACCGCACGACCGACTAGAAACTTGTCCTAGTCGGGCGTTTTGAACGCGTTTACGATATTTGTAAAAATTAACGATCAAACGCGTGAAGCCGCATTTCGAATTGCTTCATATAATTACATTGTTTCTACTTTAACTGTCAAACGCGCGACTGACCTAACGCGCCATTGTGATATAGCTTTATTATCCCAATTATACCGTTCGAGGGAACGCTATTCCCTTATAAATATAAAATAAAGATTTCACTATTTTTTTACTTGCAATGCATTTAAAAGAAAAGTAATTTTTTTGTATCTCTTTGAACTTCAGTCGAAGGGGCAAACATGTTGATTCAAATCTAACATAAAATCGGAAAGAATTTGATAGAATTTGATGACAACTATATTTGTAAACTAACGCAAATTGCCTCGTTTTACTTTGGTTGTGGTAACATTGAATATAGTGTTACGTTTCCAGGAAACATGGATTGACTAATAACTGCATTTCATATTTATAAAATTGCATCTGCCGAACAGCAAACATAACCACGGAATTACGAGGTTATATTCGAATCTTTTTCAATCATATTTTGATTTCATTTTAAAATAGAAGCGTTTTTACGTAAAAAAAAAACTTTCATTTATTAACTATTTTTACTAAATTACAAACAGGCATGTACAAAAGTATAAAAAAAATTAAATTGCTGCAATATATAATTAACCACATCACTGTAGCCTGGCTGTTATAGGTATTGATTACCCGTGTACTGATTTCAAATAAAAATGCATCATTTTAGGAACAAGTAAATTGCTACATTAAATATAAAAACAAATGCAAAAAATATTATTTTACTTTCTAAAGAAATATTCTGTTGCGGGCTTTCTATTTCTCAATTTCATTTTAATATGCTGTGTGTAAAAACAGGCCAAATTTTCCCTTCTATTACTTACAACTACAATTAATAAAAAATTTTGCATACTTTTAGGCTTAAATAAGTACATACTTTATATAAAATGGGCATTTTCAACACACACATAATTACATTTATCGTATCCGTTTAGTAAATATTCACTCTTAAGTTATATTTTTATATAAAAAGCAAATGTATAATAAAGTAAAACGTCTGCCAATTATGTAAAGCGCCTAAAAGCAGCTCAATTGTTTATTTATTTAAAAACTGTTTCTATATTCATTGATCACCTAATCCAATTACTTTTTCATTCATTTCTTAGAAATTGAGCTTAAAAAGTGTACAATATATAAAAAAAAAAAACAATTTTACTTTAATATTTACTTATAATTTTCTCTTTTTTGTTGCTTTTTTCTAATATTGCAAATTAAAATATTTGTTAAGTATGCCAACTGAAGGTTAAAAACACTCACAACAGAAGCAACTTTCGAGTACCATACTTTCTGAGTCTATATGCATTTCTTCTTAAATGTATACGATAATTTCTGCTTATTCATAAATATTAATTAATAGTTTTATAGTTTAATTAAAAAAGAGGATAGTAATTCGAGCGTTCGTTCATAGCTTCCTTAAAGGAGAGTAATTCAGTTATTAGTTAAAACGCATGGCAAAAGCTTTGAAAATATTTCGAGACTTACTTCCAGCTCACTTTAGTCTCATGTGTGAACGGGCACGCCTACACAATTTCCTTAGACAAAACGGAGCTCATATTCGTCTATGTATATATAAAAACTTATAATCGGGAACTTATTCGTTTTATCGGTTTTGAATCTGCTGCTGCTTAGATATCGTTTTTCTATATAAAACTTCAACTACAACTGCACAGCAAAATGCGCCACCCCTAAACACGATGAGTCAGTTGCGTTGAATCGCTACGTTTTGGAGGTGGCGGCGGTGGTCGCTTTTTGCGCTGGGCAGAGCATAGTAGTGGCGCTTGTCCCGCCGCGTTATTCATTGGAAATTTCGGTTCGATCAGTGCCGCATCCGTATTATTCGTGTGTAAATTTTCGTAGAGTGCATATTCGTTTGGAGGGGGTGGGGGCGCACCTGCACCATAATGTTCTTGCACCCAATTGCTGACATTGGCAGTTTCACGATAATAATGAGTTGAGGCTCCACCGGCGGCGGTAGTCAAATTATGGGCCAATAAGTCATCTGAGAAATCACGGAAGCCCAAAACTTCGTGCGGCGTTGTGGCCGGTTCCAGTTTGCATTTTTGTGCAACTTGCCACTTCTTACGCATCACACGCTGGAGATCTTTAAGAAAGTCGCGCGGCGGATTGGAAGCCGACTCCTGTAGACGTTTGGGTGAACCAAAGTCCTGCGAGCTTATGGAGGAGTTGGTGGAGAGCCGCATCATATCGGCTCGTGGAGGCAGTATTGGGCCTGGCGCGAGTGCATAAAATTGCGTTGTCAGCTGCTGCGTAGGCGTAGATGGGGAACGCGGCTCTGGCGAACACATTTTTCGACGCAGCAATACAGGTGAATCGGCAAAGGAGACTTTTTTCTGTGTGCCTGAAGAGTGTGGGGTCGTATGTGAGGGGTTCATCGCTTGGCCTACATACTCCGGAGGCGCTTTATATGGCGGCACAGCTTTCACGGCTGGCTTTATCGGTTTAGCGGGTACAGCAGGCGGAGTACCATTTGTTTTAGCATTCAAATGTAACTTTTGCGGCATTTGCGGTACACCTACATAGGCGATCACCTCCTCTGGGGGCGGAGGCGGCGGAAGTGATACTAGTGACATCTGCGAACCATAAATTTCGTGCTCATCGGCGAGTACTGGTGGCGGAGGAGGCGGTAAAGAGTCTAGTGATAGCGTTGATGAAGACATACTAGGCATAGTCTCAATTGGAGGATGGAGTGCTTCATATTCTAATAACGGTTTGGCGCAAATGCTTGGCGTAGGTGTCGGTGTAGAGTTGGATGAACCTGAAGAGTTGGCAGCACCAGCATTCATGCTCTCTGCCGAACCACGCTTTGCCACTGCTGCCGTTGGTTGCCGACGTTTCAGTGTGCCGCTGCCATTGCTCTCTTGCGATTTGCGACGACTGTGCCGGCGCGTCAAAGTACCACTCCGCTCAGGTGAAGTGGCGTCTGGTCCACTGCCATCACCTGCACTACAAATGGTTATTTCACCGACCTCTTTCAGTTGTCGCGTCATCGTGGTCAGTGGAAGATTGGGTTTCATCGACGGCTTGCGTTTGATAGTGCCCGTAGTAAATTCCGAATCGAATCCATTATTATCATCTGAGAGGCAACCACTGGAGCTGGAAGATGAAGCACGGGAAACACGGCCGCTAGACGAATTGGACATACTCGAAATGGCTGAAGAAACACTGCCACATTGTGAAGGAACTGCCGAGGAGATGCTGCTAATGGACTCACTACGCATCGATACGGCAAAATTGCCATTCGAAATCCCGTCACTGAGGCTGAGATCCTCCATCAGCGTCTTGTGACTATCCCACAGCTGTTTGCCGTACTTCGAAATACGTATGGCTGTAACCCATTTCTCCATTGTTTCCAGATCCTCGGCACAAAGCATTTTCAACGTACGGCATGTCTTTCCCAGCGATGAGTCAACGGCAGACTTGAACCCGAACGTATAATCGGTGGGTGCCTTCCATTTCTTCTTCCACCCTAAACCACGATATACATTGTAGCCATTAAAGAGCGTCAAGCATGCCAAATCGCGCGTATTTTTTGTCTTCTCTTTGGGGAAGTAGTAGAGGCCGGATGAACGCAGCACGAAATGGTAACGCTTCCATCCCTTCTTTGAATCTGCCTTCATGTACAGTGGTCCGTCCACCTGCAGCTGAGAATTGGTTTCAAAGAACTCTTCCAATAGCATAGTGCGAGTATGTTCATCATGCTGGCTGCCTGGCGCCATTTGTGGACCTGGCAGGTAGATTTCTGGTTTGACAAACAGCGCCACTTTATCTGTGCGCTGCTGGAATAATACCCGATTGCCAGCATCCGAATTCCACGTCATTAAATTGTCCACCAACAATTCATGGTCCTCAAAGAGACGTTCTGCAAGAAAAGTAAATATTAGTTTGCAATAGATTATGATTCAAGCTTTCCATTTTAAAAATTAAGACAAAGTTATGAGCATAGCTCAAGAGCGCCATAATTCTGAATAGATCGAACCGTTGGTAATCTCTTTACAGTGGTTTCGATCTTGCTTGTGAACTCCACGAGAGGTGGAGGGATGTCCTATACCTGCCTCTCTTCCGGCAGTTCCGATCCTAGTCTGGCACATTCGTCAGCTTTTTCGTTGCCAGAGATACCCCGATACCCAGGGACCCAGCATAGCTCTATCTTCTGCTGTTTGACCGCAAATAGTGATTTCCTGCAGTGTTCTACACACTTAGATTTGCGTTTAGCGCTTTAATCGCTGCTTAACTATTTACACAGATGATTATTGTCGAGGGAGTATGCTCCCTAGCTCTTATCAATGGCATAGATCTCAGCCTGAAAGACGCTATACAAATTTGGTAGTCTAAGGGACCGTTCAATTTCTAGTTCGTCCGAATATACTCCCGCATCTGTACCCATGTCCATTTCGGACGCGTTTGTGAAAATGGTCAGGTCATTTCCCTGTTTCCCGTTATAAATTCAAATAAATCCTTAGCAAAGGGTAAAGGATTGAATTCTGATTTGTCATCAATTTAATTACCCCCCAAACTGAATGAGCGGGTCATCAATGTAATATTTCCAGATCTAAAGTCTCAAGGAGTAATTCAGACTCTACAGTGCAGAAGGTAAAAACTTTGAGGATTGCTTAATGAATTTCAGATCAGCAAGGATAACAGCATAGCTAGGTGGAACCTGTCCTATTCAGTTTACAGCCACCTGTATACGAGGGGATTATCAAATCATTCTGAGGTGCTACGGCAAATTCCCCCGGCTGATAGGAGTGTTAAGTTTCACACTGCAGACTAATTGATAGGAATTTGTCCTGGATGTGGACCTCTAAAACGACTAAAGATCATTTGTTCAGACATTTTTTCAGAATCTGAACTGCCTTAACATCACAAATGGAAAATTTAAATATGCTCTCATACCCATTTGTAAATCTCCCAAATTTTCCACTAGTGCCCAGTTTGGCTGCATCTGTACATGATTCTTATCGGCAAGTAAACGCGTCACATGACCACAAGTCATGCGCTCGTCCACCAGCAGCGATTTAGAGGCACCATCCGAGGTAAACGCCTTCACAAAAAGCCGTCTTATGGAGGCATGTTCCAGTTTATGGAGCGCTAATTGGATTTTTGCTGCCTTGCTGCTGTTCAGCGTAGCTCCGCAAAGTTGTTGCTGCATATACTGCAACTGCAGCTGTTGTTGTTGCTGTTGTTGCTGCTGTTGCAGTTGCAGCTGCTTGTGATGATGCGCAGAACTTGCGCTACTCGAAGCAGACGACTCGCTGGACAACAGAGAAACAGTATCACTAAATGCAGAGTCATTATCCGGCGATTCAGTGCGCGGTTCTCGACCAACGCCGCCAGTTCCACCAATTCCGACACTGCTCAACCCATTTTCGGATACACCGGACGATGATGAAGAATGTGTGGCGCTGCCACTCTCCGAAGAGCCGGATATGGAAAGTGTAGTGGCACCCGAAATTGTGGAGTTTGTGCGCGAATGTGTGCGTGTGGGTGGTGCAGTGCCGCCAGGCGATGGATTGGAGCCGGACACACCGCCCATGCCAACGACGTGTGCTCCTGGCAAAAACGCCGCATCGCCAAGATTGATTTGCGCCTCCAGTAAACTTAATTCACCGAGTATCACATCAAGTTCGGACTCCTGAGTCTCCTCCAGATTGGCCATGGAAATACGATATGTGTGCGATTTCGCTTCGGGCGTTGTCAAGCAACGTTCGCTGTACTTGCGCAATTTTACCGTCGTCGCCGCCGCCGTCGTCGTCGTCGTCGTTGCTGCTGTCGAAATCTCACTTCTCAGGGGGCTACCAGCAAGGTTCGTTAGGTTTCTAATCTGCAATTATAAGCAAGGAGAAAAAATCAAATTCACGAAAAATAAATACTTCAACATTACACACTAAAATAATCACAAGCTTCGTTTCCTCTAGTTCAAGGTTGGAAACATTCTCATTTCCAGTAGGCTAAGGCTGGAAGAACTTACTAATTAAAAACTTAATTAAATACTATTTTGGATATTTACAACAACAACAACAACAACAAAAACAAGAAACAGTATTCAACCAGTGGCTCGTGCCTATAACGGAAAAACACGTATTGAACACATTCGAGCATTTCGCTGAAGCCCGCTGTTTTAGATTGTGTGGAGGCTTATCGGCGTTACAGCTCGGAATAGCTTCAACAACACAACAAGTTGTACTTTGAAACAGAGTCATTTGTCATTGGCTCGGTTCGGTCTCTTTCCTCGCCATTTAACTAAAAGTACTCGTAAATTTTAATGAAAATCTCTACCCAACCTTGACGAGGAAAACATTGAACTTTAATTGACAATTGAAAATAGTTAATGACTATTTGGAATTTGAAGAAGTTTTACTTATGAATAAGACTTTGGGTAGATTGGTACTCACTTCAAACTAAGGATAGGGGATATATCTAAATACATCGTATAATGCCAACAAAATAGAGGATTGCTTTAATATGTTGCTTAGTCTTTCCTTTCAAGAGCGTCGAGTGAAAACAATTGTGATTAGAAAATTGTGTCTTTCTTCGGAAATGATTACCATATCTAAACCAGAAACTTATCAGTGCCAAGATAATTGGTTTGGCTTGGCTAGTGAACGAACTAACTGATCAGTTTCACTGAACTGAACTAACTGAACTAGTTCAGATCTGTTACAACAAAATAGTTCACTTGCTCTCTTGCTCATTTGATCAATTGTTCACTTGCTCATTTATGCATATGTTTCAACCGTTTATTCACTCCTATGAGCAGATATCAGAATATATGCACACAAACATTATCTCGAATTACGATGAATGATGACATATGTAAGTATGTTGGTTCCAATTAGAACATCAAGCCACATATTGATTTCGAAAATTTGGATACTCTTATTTATAATTTAAAATTGTTTACAGTGAATGTGAAATCGGTGAAATATTTTAATAATAGCTCTTCGAAAAAAATACAGTGGAATATGGGGACATTTTGTTGAGAACGCAGACAAAAAAGCGCCAAGTGCAAGTATTGCTCTCAAGTTCCTTCCACTTCTTATGAACGAACGAACGAACGAACGAAAGAGTAAATTGAGTAGGTGAGCAAGTGACATGTTTTCACAATCATGACATACTGAGCGCAACTGAACTAGCTGAGCAACTCAACTAACCGAGCAACTGAACTAACTGAGCAACTGAACTATGTGAACCACCTAGTTCAATATGCTCAGTGAACGAGAATGAGCGGATCAGTCAGTTGAACGACCAAGTCCAATTCTAAAAGATACTCGCACAGATCGCACAGTACAAGTAAATTCGACCGTACAGTACAAGTAACATACTCGTTACTTTAATGCCGATACCAACTACTTTACCAACTTACTAGTTATAGATAGGAAAGTAATCGTATCGAATAATCAGTCCCAAGAACAACACAAGTAACATACTCGTTACTTTAATGCCGATACTAACTACTTTACCAACTTACTAGTTATAAATAGGAAGTAATCGTATCGAATAATCAGTACCAAGAACAGTACAAGTAACATACTCGTTACTTTAATGCCGATACCAACTACTTTACCAACTTACTAGTTATAGATAGGAAAGTAATCGTATCGAATAATCAGTCCCAAGAACAACAGAAGTAACATACTCGTTACTTTAATGCCGATACTAACTACTTTACCAACTTACTAGTTATAAATAGGAAGTAATCGTATCGAATAATCAGTACCAAGAACAGTACAAGTAACATACTCGTTACTTTAATGCCGATACCAACTACTTTACCAACTTACTAGTTATAGATAAGAAAGTAATCGTATCGAATAATCAGTACCAAGAACAGTACAAGTAGTATACTCGTTATTTAAATGCCGATACCAACTACTTTACCAACTTACTAGGTATAGATAGAAAGTAATCGTATCGAATAATCAGTACCAAGAACAGTACAAGTAGTATACTCGTTATTTAAATGCCGATACCAACTACTTTACCAACTTACTAGTTATAGATAGGAAAGTAATCGTATCGAATAATCAGTACCAAGAACAGTACAAGTAACATTCTCGTTACTTTAATGCCGATACTAATCAAATTTTGAAGACTTTCTGTTGAGAAAAAGTTACCAAAATTACCAAATTACAACAAGAGAAATACATATTTTTTTAATAGATTCTTTTTTTTAAATTAATGAATTGTTGCCATAAAGTACGATATGAACAGTTTTATAAACAAATTTAAATTTTAAATTTTAAAAATTTTTTTTTTTAATTATTTAAATTTTTTTTTTAAATTATCCAAATTTTGATTGCTATCTGTTGCGTAACATTCAGCGATATTTAATAACTTAAAACTCATTTTTGAGTTTACTGTATTTTATGGACTACACCCAGTGGTACAGCCATTGTCTATTAGCACAGGAGATCTGTGGTGAATTTTCTCTTCAGTCGGGTGAAAGTGAAGGGGTTGGAAGTCAGTTCCGATATTAGTGGGTTTGGGTGGACTTCGAGTCTCAGATTCGAAGTAGAAAGATTTTTTCTTTCTTAAGCGACGAGGGAACTTTGAAGTCACGATGAATTTGGTTGTTTGTGACATAATAAGGTACGTTTACAATCATTCTTAGGGTCTTTTATTGGAATCTTTGCAGTATTTCAACATTGGACGTTGCCACAGTGCCCCACAGCTGAATACCGTATGTCCCAACTGGTTTTAAAATTGCTGAGTACAAGATCAATTTGTTATCGATTGAGACTTTTGAGTTTCGATTCAAGAGCCACCAGTGTAGATTTCTGAGCTTTATTCCAAGTGCTTTTCATTTTGTAAATATTGTGTTTTCCAAGTTAATCTTCTGTCGAGGTGCATCCCAAGGTATCTAGCCTCATCACATTGGGGTATATTTATGTAGTTGAGTTTAACGGGTGGACAGGTGTCTCGTTTGAGAGTGAATGTAACCTGGACTGACTTTGTTTCATTCAACTTGACTCTCCATTTTTTAGCCAGCCAGTAATTATTTTGTCTAGCCCACTTTGGATTTTAGAGGAAGCTAAGTGTGGGAGAGTGTCAACAGCTAAGATAGCAGTGTCATCTGCAAAGGTACCTATGGTGACTCCTTCAGCTGATGGCGTACGTGTTAGGTAGATAAAGTATTGGGCCCATGACACTACCTTGAGGTAGACCTGCTGAGCTTTTAATGGCGAATTTTGAAAAAAAAGATGGTTCAGTGTTGAGCCATCCAAGAATATACCGAAACTTAGTGACAAAGTCTTTGTTTATCGAAACTATTCAGAAGTGTTATTGTATCCAGAGATTTAGTTACTGAGTTCCTCATCGCCCCACAGAAAAACAGATCTTTAGACTTTTAACGGCAGATTAACAGGTATGACTAAATCTGGCCACGGAGGAATAAAGCAAATGTTATATACCAGTTGTTAGTGGCTCCAATCAATATTGAGCTGTAGAAACTTAGTTTACCCTAAATCGAGTTTTCTTGCAGGGCTGTCTAAGAGAAGAAGTTTGTTTGCGTTACAAATAATAATGATTATTTACCGCAGCAAGGAATGTTTTTGTTATGGGCTGGCACCGTAGTAGACGATAATAAGCACTTTGTATATGCTTAGCACTTGAACTAACACATCAGCCACATTACCGGTTGCCGCCTACCCGCACCGGAAGCTCGGCCGGTCCTCCAATGACCTTCCCCCACGTTTATTTGCAATTCAAATTAATTATTTCTTTAAACAATAAAGCAAACTAGTACAAGTGACGTCAGTTAGTTATCAATTGTTTTCTGGGCGTGTGTGCGTGAGATGACAGACAAAAGCAGGCACACACACACTCACACACTCACACACACACAAACAATCCGTACATACAATTATGTGAGTCTCTTACTATACAAAAATGTTGCACGCACGTTTGCGTTTGCGTTTTCTAAACTAAATTCAAATTGACTGGCATCGTTTTAACAAATTAAATGCGAAAATATCACGCAAATATAATTTTCGCAGATTTAGAGCGGAAAAGATGTCACGTTTCGGCCACGGCGTGATTGCGAACAATGTTGTGTGCTTAAACAATGTAAAACCGTAGAGGAAAAAGCACTTTTTGCAAATGTGCCCATTTAAGAAATGCAAAATTTTGTACAAGGACTGAAATTCTTGAAGGAAATCGCACAAAGGACCCATACACAAATCAACGATGCAGTCGACCACGCCAACTCAAATCACATCTGCTCGATTTTGTATGCTGTAGAAATCTGTATTCGCAGCAGTCATTATGTTGGCAGCCAAATGTACGCTCTAGCATGTGTCTTTATCCACTCAAAGAAGGGGTGTTCGATAGTGGCAGCCTGCCATTTGAGCTGCGCGTGCACCATCGTGTATGTGCTTAAGAAGGAAGACTCGTGTCCAAATTTAAACAACAAGACATAAAAAAAACAGAAAACAAAAGCCAGAGGTTACAAAAAATTGCACCTGCCCCGCACTCAAGTGGTAAATGCGCCGTACGCTGCAGCAGATCAAGATAAGCGTTGCCAGCACTGGGTACAACAGTGGCAGCTCACAATTGGAAATTCAAAACCATTTCCAAAAACCGCATCAAATCTAAATAGGGGATGGATGAGCGGCACATACGAACGACGAAAAATACAGGGTCACTTGTTGATATATGAACAGCGGTCTGATCCTCATTCTACAAAATTGGAAAAGCGAGGTAGGTTAAAAAGCATGTTTGTGTATGAATCTCTTTGATGAATTCTGTTTAGTAGCCAACTTGCTTGCTGAATTTCAGAAAAATTGTGCTAATTGGTTCGCTCCTTGTATGATTCCACTTTATAATTTGATTTTTAAATGCAAATTCCGGTCTTTGAGATATATAAGCCACCTCAGTCCCTAGCTCGACTGATCTTTCATTGACATCAGTGTTACCACATTATGATTACTTAACAAGTTCAGAGATTTGGGAGCTCCGATTCCTGGTCAACAAATTTCATTGTCTGGCGTTTTAATGACAATTTCTCTACTTCTATTAATAATTATCTTAGACGCCTTTATTTCCAGAAGCTGTCCAATTAGTTCAATAAAACCTGCGGAGTTGGCTTCTTAGACCAATCATTGCTCTTCCTCCTACATCATTTTTGATTTTGGATTCACCAACGTACCATATTTGGGTGGCTTCATTTAACCATATCGGATTTGAACTTGATAAATTTTCTCAGCTCACAGACCTGAGTTGAATTCGGCAGATCAGTGGAACACACACTTTGTTATCCAGTTGGGAATCTTACGATTTTGCCTATGATCGTGTTTAGAATTTGAAAGTTTATGAGACTCAGGAGAGTTTTAAGATAGTTATGTGGTCTTTAAGAGGCATCTATTCTAATCAGTACTCTTCGTAAAAGAGGATTTATTTAAGAGTGTTATACACCGCGACCTAAAAGATCTATGGTGATGCCCCTATTCATTTGAAAGATGAGGATAGTCTCCTCTACAGATCTGCTGTCAGGTTAAGTTCCGACAGGAATTCATATATTTTGAAGGAATCAAGTTGAGGGATCTTTCTCATATCTAAGATATATTCTCCAAAACACCTGAGTCTTTTGTGGGCCAATGGGAGGAATCAAGTTGAAGGATCTTCCTCATATCTAAGGTATATTCTCCAAAATACTTGAGTCTTTTGTGTGCCAATGGTACGCAGTCTGTGACCAGCTGCAGTGAGGTTTCGTCACATTCTCCACAGAATCGACAGATGTCATCTGAAGATAGACCCAACTTATTCATATGATAGTCCGCTTAGAATGTCTGTGATGATTCTTAATTTACTCCGAGGCATATTTGTAAACTCCGTAGCTCTTTTAGAATTAAAATCTCCCAGAAGAACTTTGGACTGTCTTAATCCCGAAAGAGTTTTCCAGGTTTGACTTCTTTTTGCATCTGTACACTTCTTCAGCAGACCTCCAATGGTATTGGATATTAGTCCACAGAAGGGTTCAGGGCCGTTGAAAGGAGAGGCCGCAGCCTTTCTAGCTAAGCTATCAGCCTTCTCATTTCCCTTTCCTTGCATTATACATATTATGTACTCATCAGATTTGCCATTTTTTATAATTACCGTGTCATCAGGCTATGGACTACCATTTATCATTTTGATTTACTACTCTTCAGAAGGATTAACCACAGCATTGGAGACCACACGCCTCATTGTATGTTGATTAATTTGTCTGCAGTTAATAAAGCTAACAACAATTTGTCTTCTTGCGAATTTTTGGTTGATCTACTCTTTAATAAACGGGTGATAATCAACTCTGTTTCGAGGTTTTCTCAAAGACTGGTAGATGTCGATGTCGTATACCCCTTAGAAGTCCATAGAAGCTGGTTCAATTGTTTTTCCAACCACTTTATGTACTGAAGATGGCCACAAGAGCCTTGAACAGGCCTAAGTGAGTCTTAGGACAGCCATATAACCTACCTACCTATTTACTGAAGTTGTTGTTGAATTCCTTTTTTGTAAATAATACATTGTGCAGGGATTGAAAAGTCAGAAGCTCTGGCACTAGTACCCTTATTTTACATTAATTATAATAATTAATTATTGTAATGAATTACAGTAAACAAATAAATTTCGTTTCTTCATGGTTTCCAGATGGATTTCTGTGATGCTTGTGATTTATACACAGTTGATTGACTCCTCGGAAGTCGTACATCTCTCCATTCGGATGGAATGTATTTCAAATTAAGACTGGTACTTCATAAAGGAACGGTTTTCTTTGAAGTAAACAAGAATCGTATTTTAATATACCGCATTGAGTGCCCATATCTAAAATATCTGTAACCAATGAATATGGTTGCTATTAAAACTAGTCCTATTACAACAATAATATTTCACAAAGATAGTTGAGACATCGCAAATTTTATGGTCAATTATTATAGTGATCGGTGCGACCAAAAGAAAAATGCGGTCAATCTTATAGGGAGTACCCAATTGGATATAAAATAGTTCCTAGAAAACCCTCTCTATCTCTAAGCTTTAAAATAATTATTTTCAATTAACAAATAGGAAGTTAAGTGAGAATTGTCAAGTTGAGTTTTTGCATGAATTGTGAAAAAATACCATCCTTTCCACCAAAATTAATTACTGTTTGATCTCTGTGGTGTCATATAACCTTGCAGATGTTGCAATCATATTCTAGTTGAAGCCCTAGTACAATAATGTCCATTATCTCAAAGTCTTACACAAATAAATAAAGTAGTTATTTATGGAGTAAAACTGAAGCGAATGTTAAAATAATAATAAATTTAAAATCGTAAACAGCACATTGACGACTTTCTCCAGTGGATTTTTGTTATATCTGACTCTCACTCACAATCTGAACTGTGCAGTTATCAATACAACATAATTAGTATTGCCCCTGTTTGAGACTATAATAAACCTTAGCCACACAGTTATAAAAACAATAAAACAGTGTCGTATAAAAGTAGTAAAGCAATACGTCAGCATGTGGCCCTAACTAATATTTGATGACTGAATGCCTGTGTTTGCAAACTGCGGGGAAATACAGGTAGACAAAGTAATGAGTCACTAGAAGTCAACATAAACCAAGTGCGATTTGCCACCCCAATTATTGAAAAGAATGCTTAAGTCACGAAGTTCTTGTTTGTTATAATGTAGCATTTCAAACACATTTCCTGCTAAAATTGTTATTTGTATTTTGAAGAACACACCACTTCTAAGTACGAACTTTCTCCTGTCTCTTCTCTTATTCCTGCTACTTTGATTGTGTTTCAATTAAAAATAAACATCGGCAGCCAATTCAATATCATATCAAGTTTAAGAGATATGCATCCCTACAGAATTTGATATAATATACGACAAACAACGGTAGATTATTAATAATAATAATAATTTAGATTTAGTAGTTTGCCCCATGGCCGACACCGCACTAAAAGATCTTTAATGTTATACTACATTTGTCATTAATGATCCATGTGATCTCCCAAGTATCCGATCTAGTATGCCCTATATGTTTAGTACCGGCATTTAATTCCGTAATTCCATAGCATTTCGTCCGTTTGGTGATGTCAAAGCGTCACAATTAAAGTTATCATGTTCTTTTCTACCTAGATGTTCCTTCTCTAAAGAAAGGAAGTAATTGAAAGTCACGTTCTTTCCGTATTTTTTCCGCTTTATGAATGTCCATAACAGGAGCATTTTTTATTTCTTCCAAAGCCAGCTGGTCGCGGTGGAATATGTTCATTCTAGTTTTTGCCAACGCAATGCAGTTGCACAGTATGTGTTCTGTGGTTTCCTCTTCTTCTAGACAGAGCCGGCACTTCGTATCATCAAGAATTTGGATTTTAGTCAGGTGATATTTCAGGTAGTAATGACCTGATAGAAAACCTACTATTTTCCCCATGTCTGCTTTGCACATATTGCGCAGTTCTTTATTGTAGGTGAATGGCTTTACCAGTCTTTTGGCTTGGCGAAGTCCAACGACGTGTGACGTTCCCAGCTATCTACCCTGGATTTAGCCGCCGCCCAGTTGATACCACACTATGGCTCCGGACCTATGAGGCTTGCTGCTGAACCGGCCCTAGTCAGTTCGTCAACAATTTCGTTGCCTTCGATCCCCGAGTGACCCGGGACCCAGCAAATTGCAAATTTATTTGTTGCACCTAAAGTTTGTAGGTTGTCCACCAGTTTCGATTCTAAAGAATATGAAGCTAATGCCTGTAATGCAGCTTGACTCTCTGAATACATAGCTATGTGTGCGCCCTTGCTACCCCTTTTCAGATTTGTCCTTACGCAGTTTGAGATTGCTTAAATTTCAGCCTGGAAGACGCTAGGCCACTTGCCCATTGTTCTGAGATTTTGGTATTTGGTCCATAGACCCCTGCATCGACTCCGGTGTTTGTTTTTGAACCGTCTGTGAACCATTCTAGACTTCTAGGGAAGACCCAAGGTCCTTCTATGTCCCATTCGTCACGGTCTGAGATAATAATCTCAAAGTTGCGATCAAACTGTCGTTTTGGGATCATACAATACGTTACAAGAACACACAAATTTATAGAGATGTACAAGACCGCTCCGAAAACAAACGCAAAGGGTAACAAAAGGAAACATGTTGCTGAATTGACCCTCCACCGTATGACTTTTATGGGAAGCTTGCCACGCAGAATGTTTTTAATTCGGTATATTAAACCAATGGACGTACTTAGCGCAATAACCAAGGTTGAACAGAATTCCATATTACACTGATCTACGAAACGAATTCAATAAATTAACTTTAAATATGTGGCTATATTCGGAGTAGAAACTAGAAGGAAATCCGGTAGCATGTTATGTTATTGAGAATATTAATTCACTGATCTTGCTCTAATGATGGATCTAAGTATACGTAATACGAGTAATACCGTTGAGAATATCTTTGTTATTTACAATTCTGTTCTGTTTACAATGAATAAAAGAGAATGCTGAATTATCTAAAAACACACACGCCATGATTTGATTTTATAATTATAGAGACACAAAAAGCACTAAGAAGCATTTTGATATACATGTATGCACATATATATTTTTAAACGTGGCGACTGAAACAATTCGAAATATTTTTGAAACGGAAATGAGCGACGACAATAAAATATTCAGAGCAAAAAAAAATTAAATTAAAGAGCAGAGCGCTTATGTATAGATATAGCACACATATGTGTATGTATGTATGCATGAATGTGTTGAAATATGAGGGCGAGCACTGTGAAAAGACAGTACAGTATGCGGAAGGGCGAACAAGTAATCAAAAACAGTGTTCAGCAAGTATAAAATGACATGCGCCAGCAATAAAAGAAAACTTTAAAATAAATATAGTAAAAACTAGAGTAAATATAGAGCAAAGTGCAAGATGCAAGACAAGGTGCAAAATGAGCTCTGAACTTATATACTATGTATATGTACATATATAAATATATACAAATACATATGTATGAAAAACATGAAAACGTAGCAGAGAAAAAGAATATAAAGTTATAAATTGCATTGTTACTATTTGAAAATCATAAAATATATTAATTAACTCAGCTCATTTTGTTATTAACCTCGATATTACGAGAATATAAAATGAACTCTTAGCATTATTTACTATATACGGTACGGAGAAATATACAAATGGATTAATTTCTTGCGATTTATCTATATCGTAATGGACTTACTTTTACTTACAAATGCGTTTTATTCTCATCGATTTTTCTAATTTAATTAATAAACGTTCTTGGAGTAATTCACACTTTAAAAATAAATTAAATTGCTTGCTGCTATTTTTTATATGGGTTTACTATAAGGCACTTCACTTAACAAAATTCCTATTTTCTCCTTCACGTTCGGCAAAAATGCATAAAAGATTATTTTTGCTGTTAATGTACACAGACGAAGTCGAAATAGTCGAAACAAAAATACAAACGTCCGTCACTCGCTGCCACTTCGGTGACTTTACTCACACATTTCACGCAACGACGATAAATGCGACGACAAACGACTTACAACGACTGCATTGCTTATTGCTTTACTTGAGTAGCTCGTTGCCTGCCTTCAATGAAAATTAAAAAGAAGACAACAACAAAAAGTAAAAATGTGAGGGCGCAAAATACAAAGCGCATAAAATAAGAATATCAGCGATTAGCGTACAATCCAAGCACAAAAGAGACACTGAAATAGAAATAAACAGAGAGAAAGAACACAAACAAAATTGCAAACGAAAACAGATGCGTTAACAGAGTTGCATTTGGTAGCATGCAAAATGTAAAAAGTAGAAATGCACGAAATTGAGCTAAAGATATAATAGCTGTGTTTCTATCAACGCGAGTATGAATAAACCCAGTCGCTTAACAGTTTAGCGTTTGGTAGCACTGGTTTTGACATTTAAAATGCTTTGACATACAAATTTGTAAACAAATTTTAAAGAGGAACAGGAAAAATTGAATATGGCAAATTCTGAGCAGCCGTTTGTAATTTAACTTTAAAAGTGTACATATTAATTGATACACGATAATATACTATATATTTTACATAATTACAGCTTTTTATATAAGGCGCATTCGATTCGCCATTCTATCGACGGTAGGACAGACAGTAATGGAAAAGATATCGAGTAAATTATACTCGGATGAAACGAGCTAATTTTTCTATCCTCGATAGAAGTGCTTCCAAATTGAAAATTGCGTGAAATCCAACGAGATTAAAATTACCAATAAAAATTCCCTGGGATTTTTATATTTTAGCTGATTAAATTTAAAGAAAAAATTAATCGTTGGACTTTGATTTTTAATATTATTATTGTGTAGATTTAAATAATATTCAAATGATGAGTTTGTATAAAAAATATAACAAAGTAAATGTTTAAAAAAAACAGTTGAAACAGTGCTGCCAAGTTACCACTTACTCGAGTGCTGTTTTATTCGCACACTCGATACGAGCTCGATACTACTGACGAATCGAATGCGCCTATAATTACAGCGGTTAATTCCCGTTCACAATAGGCAACAAAATTGTCTTGGCAGCACTTCTGTTTGAGGCGCTAACCAACAACAGTTAATGTTTTAAACCGTTGAAGTTCAGGAATTATGCCGTATACCATTTTATAACTTTCTGGAGGACTAACATTCAGATTTCACAGTTCCGTAGTATATTCCATAAAACTATTTTGAAAAGTATAAGAATTGTCGAATGAAGAAAAATAAATGGTAATCACCTATCAGACTGTAACAAAGTTTAGGCATTATTAAATTTTTGTTTGTGAAACAAAAGTTAATCTTTATTAGCAGCTGATTGAACTACATTTATATTAAACAGTGATAATACAAAATGGATCTAAAATCAAAAAAGCTAATACATGCACTCTTGTATTACACAATCTGCCATATCACAGATTTCACATTGTGAGCCCTAGTGCCGTTTTTGGCTTTTGTTGCAAAAGATACAGCAGCCGAGCGTAGGTCTATGGTCACAATTTTATCCCTATCGAAAACAGTATCAGAAAAGTATATTTGAACAAATTTATTTAAGCAAGTAAAGAAGTCTGAGGTCGGGTTAGAACGACTTCGAAATACCGTTTCCCTTACATGTGCGTGTTAGTTAAAGAATGGCGATGTTCATCATTGGGAGCATATCTACGATAAGGAATTTCGGAAGGTACAAGGGAGGAGGGCGTGACCTTTATCTGATCGTCCCATGGCTTTGCACAGTCAATACACTTATTCAAATAAAATTTGGTCAAGAGTCTGGCATAGATCCTACGTTATAAACATATATCAATTTTTTGTTTTGTGTTTTATACTAGTACTCTGATCCTTTGTAGGAAGTTTCGTAAATGAATCTCTCAGAGGGCCCCAGAAATGAAAGTTGGTTAATTGTGGGCGTAGCAGTAGTAATAATCTGCCCATATTTTTCACACACCGTTATTTTGTTCTCATAGCATCAATTCGAGCATAGGTAGACCAATTCAAATTTTAGTCCCGAAAGTTCCTTATATGGAAAGTGCCATTCTCTGATCAACCCCCTTGCAGTTCTTTGATCTTAAGTTATGAATTTCATTAATAGCGGGCGTGCCAGGTAACATATACCGCCCACATTTTTCATAGTGATTAGTGGGGGCCCACATCTTTATAACCACTGAAGTGCGTCACTACATCAATTGGTCCGAAGTTATAGTCATTTTAAAAAAGAAGAACTTTTAAGAAACTCGTCGCAGACAAAACTTGGGAATTGACGTTTGCATAAATTCAGTGATGCTGCTCTACGAATCGAGTTTACGTTCGTAGCCTTTCGTGTTCTATGAAAGCACTTTTCTTTGTAGCTTCCTCGGTCGCAAGGACAAATCACTCTTCTTCTTAATCGTTTCTTAAGTTTTTTAAATTTTTACTGATCAATTTTTTCAGCTAATTGACAATTCAAATGACATTGATGACACAAATGAGTTTGTTGTTGTTGTAATCTTGTTGTAGACATGCGACAAAAGACATATTTCAAAATAACCAGTTTCAATTTGTTCCTATCCCGCCGCAACACTCGCCTCCACTACTCCAAAAAAGTCGCGAGCTTGAGGATATCGAGGAGTGTGGGAGCAGAAATGATACCGAATATCGAATATTTTTCCAAAAGTCAATCATCTCACCAAGCGTTTTAACACTGGATCATCTTGCAGAAATAAAAACTGGACTTTAGTATCAGATGCTCAGGGTGCGCTGCGGTTGTGGAACGGTAACTTTTCCACAATACTGTTATGATAGCACAAATAATGGCCTTGAAGACGATATTATAATGACCCCAATCGACGAAGATAGTGTGGATGTGCCACCGCGCAGTTATGAATAGGGTCAGGTCGCTACCCAGGGCTGCCAACTGAACTGTTTAAGGACGGCGGTGGTGGGCTGATAGTGTGCATGCAGCTGCTCAGCGCAATATGGTTGGAGGAACATATGCCCAGCGATTGAAACTTTAGTGTCCCTGTAATGTACTGAAGTAAGGCGACAAATAATTTTCGCTAAGTAAAGGGGTCTTAGCCTGCGACCCATCGCTTATAAAATTTTTACTTGCGTATTATGTGAAAGATGGCAACCATCCGCTAAAGCACTAATTGAACCTTATCAGTGCGGCTACAAACCTGGTAAGCCCACCATGGACCAAACATTCCCACTGCAATCCAATTTTGGCAAAGACCCATGAAGATCAAATCCGTTAATTGTCTGAGCATAATAGGTATCCTTGCAAAGCTTGTAAAACTTTCCCGGATGACGCTAACATCTACAGCTAAGTCCAGGTAGAAAAAAACCTGTCCGCACTATTTGATACCGTACGAGATTTCAAATAGGGGGACACCTTATCGACCCCTTCGATTTCATCTTGAAGAGTGTCCTGCGCAAGGTCGGTATGCAACATAAAAGCGCGGTCTTCAACAAGTTTTCAGCTTCTTGCGCATGCTGATGATATTGACGTCATTGGGTACAACCAGCGAGATGTCACTACTGCCTTAGCCATCGAAAGATAATCTACTAAAATGGGTCTGATGGTAAATGAAGGGCAAGACGAAGAATAAAGCTATTCCTAAGGGAGTTCCTACACCTTGGCACTAACACCAACAATGATTCCGAGAGATTAAGCGAAGGATTATTCTTACGAATACGAGCTACTTTGGGCTCGGTAGGCAATTTAGTAGAGACAACTCCCGACCGGAAAAACTCATACTATGTAGAACTCTCATTGGGCCCAGGGTACTACGCTGAAGCATGGACACAGCGGCCTTTGTGGGGTTCGAAAGTAAACTGCTTTCAAGAGTTTCGGCCCTATTCGTGTAGGGCACACCTCATCGAATACGGATGAACCCTGAGCTGTATGAGCTGTTTAATGACATGGATATAGTGCAGTGAATTTTTAACTGAGGCTACTCTGGATTGACCATTTCACCCGGATGAACATCGAAGCTCCGGCGAGAAAGGATTTCGAACGGCGAAGAGGGAGGCTATATATCCCTTCGAAGGACCAGGTAGACGAAGCCCTATTATCTCTTGGTATGGCTATCTGGAAAATTCGAACATTTAGCCAATATCACTGATAGGTTTTGCGCCATGCCGCACTCCTGTAACGGGTTGTTATGGCCAGTTAAGTTAGTAAGATAGGTATGTCCAAATAGATAGGAACAATTAATATCCTAATCACCCAAATAAATGTGAATACATAATAAATACAAATTTGAACTACAAATTAGAAGAACAGGACAAATTAGGGCTTTCTTCTTGGCATATCACTCCTCTATTTATGATTTAGGCAACAATACAGTTATGGACCTTTTCCTTTGGCAGTTCCTAGGGGCAAATTTGTCTATTCGGTTTATTTTGAACCTGACTGCTTTCATAGTTTTGTTACATTTATTATGTCCGAAGCGATACTAAACTAAAGGCGTATTCTGCGACAACAAATTTAAATCTCCCTTACCTTGTATACAACCTTATTGACGTTAGCAACAGATTTTGATACAATTGCTTTCATAGCTATACGTCGTATCTAACGTATTTGCCATTGTTAGTTCCAGTGACAGGAAATCTATATACATGCGTTTATTTTTTCGTGCTCCTCTTTTATGTCCCCACACATCACAGCTGTTCAAATCAAGTGCACAATGACCAACTTATTGACCGATGGTTTGTTTACACTCGATTGTAACGAAAGTGGATTTTCTCTGTTTGGTGTTAGAATCAGGCCTCAATCTTCCACACAAAGTAAAAATGACCAAACTACGTTATAATTGAATAACAATGCTCACATTTAAATCGCTTAGAAGCAAAAATACAACTGGATTTATTAATCTCAAAACTTAGGGCTAACATAGAAATGATATGGCATGTGTCTGAGGCTTTAAGCTATATGTTAATAATTTGTTTCAATTCAACAACTGAAAAAAATTATAAATAAAAAATTAGCCGGAAATTACAAATTTTGCAACCGCCGCCACCTTATGCTTATGCACCATGACACAAAGGCAGGTACAACTAAATTGTACTGGAGGTATGTTCAGTCATATGTACTCTAAGCAACTGTGAATTATTATCTTAGATTCAATAAAATAATTCACAATTGCCGGTAAAGGGACCGAGTTGATTGAGTTCATGGTGCTTTGCGGAAAATACCAATTTTGGGTGCTAAACATATTTGGCATGCTAATTCTGGTAGCTTTTAAATAAACTTATGCGGGCAACAGCCGCCACCTTATGCTTACACCATGGCACAAAGAGCAGGTACAAATAAAAATATACAAAATAAAACATATGTTCAAAGCATTTATTTAAAGAATTTTATTATACCATACTCAAATAGTAATGTGGAAAATCCCTTTCTAATGAAGTGTGTAAAACAAATAAAGTAAAAATCACGTGCTACATTAGAAACGCATTTCTCACACTTCAAATTTTCTTTTATAGAAATGGAAAGAAACACGTACGGAAAATTGTCACACAATACAATGTAAAATATTTTTGAACTGTGAAACAACAAAGAGATTATCTCTGGCTATTTAATATCCCACACTTAGTTGCACATGAGTCACTGTCCCAATGGAACAAACCTCTGTACAGTCGTTATTTTATTTTCTAGCATGAAACTTAAAAGGTATAAAACGTACACATTAATTGAAAGAGCCCTCTACTATTTTTACATGCCATGGAAATACATTAACGAGAATTTAGAGAAATTTAGTAATTATATTTCAAAACCGAAAATAGCATAATAAAATATATATTTTAAATTTACCTATAATTTTACTATTTTCTACCATCATATTTAGGCTTCGTTGTGCGCTACAAAAACAACAAAAAACACTTGATGCGATTTACAACAAACATTTATTAGAATTGCTCCAGAACTGTTTATAAAATCAAGTATACTACATGCCTAGAAATACACTAAATTTTGGTATCCAAAGTAGGCTTCTGATGTCGCACACCCAAGTGTCAGAGATGAACAACACTGCAAATAATTTGACTATCCCCTCTATTCTTACTCAGTCACAAAACTCAACACAGGCACATGTGTCAGCCGAGTATCAGTAGGGACCAAGGTGAATTTACTTACTGTATGTAAATTCACCTTGGTAGAGACTCAGAACCAGAGATCACAGAGAAAAGAAACTCTTTTTCGCTGCCAGCGTCCGTAGTGGACACACCACGATTTTGAGTGGATTCACCACGATTCTGAGTGGATTCAACACGATTTTCGGTGGATTCATGTAGAACGTCCGTCTGCTTTATTTCGCTGCTTTGCCATTTGACGTTTCAGTTTCTTTACTCTGTATATTCTGCTCAGAACTATTCATAGAGAAAACTTTTTCACCACTGGAGGTGAATTTAACGAGCTTTCTGCAGAGACCATAGAGACGGGGCACTAAAACGTTAAATTCTCTGACGTTTACAAAAATGTCTTTGTTTATCATTAGTTGCCTATATGGATAGGTTTGTTTGTCATTGTTAACCAAAATTCTGAAGAAAATCAGCCACACTACTACAGTTTTACGCATGTTTAAGCGTGCGCAAAACAAGAGTCATTTTTCTGTATTCTCTGCTTTCTGCTTGAGACAGTTGGCTCTGCATAGATGTCACAAAATCTACTGACGAAAATCGTGTCTCACTTGAGACAGATCTCATCTTCAGCTGGCGCGAATATACTCGTAGAGGTATGACTAATATTTCTGAATGTATTTGCTCTATGTCTGGAAATATTCGTCACCGATATTTTTCAAACTTTGGATAAAATATATATTTATTAAATCCACATATTATACCTTATTCTATTTGCGAGAAATGTAAAAATATGAATTTTATCATTATTTAGTAACATACATATGAAACAGCAAAGTTATTATTAAAAAAATAAGTACCCAAAATACAAACGATTGTGGCACAGACTACAAATTTCAAATTAAACTAGCGCATTAGTTGAAGAACACATGTTGCCATCTTCCAACGGAATAATAACTGTCTCACATTAGATAGGATAATGCCAAACGCCAAATGCTAGGAAGATTATGCGAAATACAAAAATGAGATCAAACATATCTCTCGTGATCGAAAAGCCTCCTTCGGTGGCTAAAATTTTATAAAAAAAAAAACATTCGAACACGAATGGAAGGAACTAGAGCGCATATTGTAGTCATACAGGGAATGCATTATTCAAATATCTTGTGAACTGTGAGTCCCTTCAAGTTGCGGTAATTTGATCAGCTGCTTATTGCACTTTCCTCTTGTTTTGACAATTTACAAGGGAATCAGTTACGAAACTTAAGCCGTTTGACAAACATGTCAGAAATATCGATCATACGGATTATGTCCGTGTTCTCATCAAATTTTGTGACGAATCTTTTAGCCTCAAGTATGCATGTAGGCCGCCAAAGTGTATTTGTGCATTTAATGCATTCTTAAAAATAATGAAATTATATTGAAATTAATAATATAAAATATATATTATGTATATGTTATATTGTTTATATATAATCTATTAAAAGGAACGACAACATTGGAAGCGTTGAAATAACACTGCTGTGTAGTTAAACTATGACTCGAGTCGAAGTGTTTCGAAATGTTATGACCAAAAATGTCAGACTAGTCTGCTGTATATTATTCCCACCAACAAAGTTATTTCCTTTTGTTAATTTTCCAATTTCTTCATAATTTTCGACTTTAATCAACTTTTGTCCGAGAACTTACTCGATTGTATAAATAATATAGCGCGAAAGATAGAGAAATTAACTGATGTCGAAGACAAGACTCACTACTATAGTAGAGTCATCCCGAACAAGTTTGTTACCAATGTAAAATCTACACCGAAATGAAATGCAAAACTTATGTACGAGTCGACGTAATTATATCCAAATCAATCATATTAGACTGATAAAATAGTTGTTTTGTTTGTTGTTCGATAATCTGCTGGTAATTTGATATTTTGAAAGTTACTTAAGAGAAATAAAACCAAAACTACGGATTTGATAATAAATTAAGGTTTTTTGGATATACAAAACATATAAATTCTTAAATAATTGTTAATTTAAGTTTTGTCACTATTGCAAAGTTTATCAGTAACTATGAAGCAAGGAAGTAAGAAACTGTAAGTTTCAGAAGCACTGGAAAACTAATGGTAAGTAAGAGGCCATTCATTTTAACGACATATGGAGAAGACCATACCAACAATATTAAAAACAAAAGCAAAATACACACAACATTAGAGCATATGTACTTACAGATTCGTCAAGGCAATTCACAGAATTTTGTTGGTCTGCAAGACTGCAATCCATATTACAAAAAAAAAACAACGAACAAACGAAGAACGGCTAAAAGCGCAACGTCAATTGTGAAACAAAATCGCCACAAAATACACTTCAATTTCAATTGAACTCAATACATATAATGCAAGCGCAGCATTTTTAATGCAATATTAGGCAGTTGAGAACAATTTTCCGACTTCTGCCACTTTATCTACATTAATAATTTTATTTTTATTCAATTCCAACTTAAACCTCGAAAAACAATTATGTGCATTTAGTGCGTAGGCGGCACATACAAATATATCACTACCGATACTACTAATTTTCTACCATTCCTACACGTTCGTTTATTATGCTATGCAGTCCCTCTTATTGGCAGCACTTTTTGGGTGTGTGTAGTCGTATTTTTACCTTTTCCCTCCCGCACAACTTAAAATCTCTTCTTCTTTAACATTCGCATCCGCCGTATAACTGCACTTCGGCCATTTTAGTTGCACTCTCGCTGTCCACGCACTTTTTCTGTCTACTTTGCTCTCACCTTTTACACACACTCTACACACTAATATTTTTCACACACCACTTCTAACCAAATTTATTATAATAAATTACTATTATTTTACCATTTGGATATCATACAAGTTTTTACAATTAACACTTCTTTGGAAATTTCAACTTGTTTTGGTTGGTTTTCATTAATTTAAAAGCAGACCTAGCAAAACTTCTGTGAATTTTACTCCGTGTCAATACGCTGGAACCGCCCCCACAAAGATCAAGTTGTAGAAAACTGACGGCAGTGGTTGTGCATTGACTTAGCCAATTCTACTGGAGGTATGTTCAGTCATATGTACTCTAAGTAATTGTGAATTATTATCTTATATTCAATAATATAATTCACAATTGCCAGTAGAGGGACCGAATTGACTGAGTTCAAGGTGCTTTGCGGAAACTGCCTATTTTGGGTGCTAAACATATTTGGCATGCTAATTCTGCTAGCTTTAAATAAATTTATGCGTGGTACCCAATTTAGGCAGGCGCCTTAATGAACTTTTAATGTGCTTTCAAATTTTCCATATGAGTATTACAATTACTTATTCAAAAGATATCCAAGTAACATATCCAAATTGAACTTACGAAAATACATAAGGATCCGTCTTGGGCACACATTGATCACACATAAATATTTATTTGAAGGAACATTACCACCAACTTGCCCACTTTGCAACTCCCACACACTAACAATAGTCCATCTCATCAACAGCTGCCCGACTGTGGTTCAAAAACAACTACATTTTTTTAAACAAATCATGTTACCACATGCATTACAAAATATATCCACAGAAAACATAAAAGACGTAACTTCACTGCTCCACCTCTGTCAGATTTACTTTGACATATAAATATAAAATATATATGTATATATGTAGTTTTATTAGTTTAATACTAGTTAATTTTATTAATAGTTAGGCCGAAGACCTTAGTTGTTAGTTGCCTAGGTAATAAGTTTAGCATTAAATTTATTTGTGTATAAACTTTTTTAAAAATAAAAAAAAAAAAATACTTATTCAAAAAAGTTTTACAAAACATGCTTTCAATACGCAAATATCCTTCACTCTTTTACTATAATTGAAAAAAGTACACATGTTCAATTTTAAAGTAAAAACGACGTCATTTATTAATAAAATCCAAGAATTGCGTTTTAAAAATTTCGCTATTTAACATACTTGTACTTGGTATACACTAATAGTGTACGCATCACTTTGTGAATTCTCAATATAAAACGAAGTGCCAGAAGCAGTTTAGGTAAATACATTCATATCAAAGAGAATGTCAATACAAGAAAGGAATTAAAAATAATGTTGTCCCATCCACCTTTAATGTAAAGGAATCTTGCTTTAGATAGTTAGTTAGCTATAGAAGTTAAATAAAGTTAAAATTCGAATCTCCTCGTAGCTCAGAGCCGGTAAGAAACAGCTCTTCTTTCCTGAAATTTTGTTCTTACAGCACTGATCCGACCCGTGTTACATCCCTACTCATTTGCCGTAGGATCAGTATTTGAATACTGCTCTGAACGAGGAAACCCGCGAACAAAAGTCATACTGGTATCATTGGTAATGAAATTGCTTATGAAAAGGCGAAATTAGCTACAAAACAGCCTCTACATCTCATTTATTATACAGAAAAGAAAGATTCACTCAGAGCAATAGATTATTATCTAAATAGATTAAGAAAGGACAAATGGCGAAACATTACCCACCACTATGCCAATATGAACATAGATGGTACGAAGGCAATGTACCCTCCGAACAGTCGTTGCGACCACTTGCAAGCTTTCACCCGCCTTCGAATCGGACGCACAACCCTCACACACATGCACTTACTAAAAGGCTCTGGAATACAATCATGTCTATATTGCAATTCAACTCCTCTGACAGTAACTCATATTCTCAATGAATGCACACAATTTACGGTAATAAGAATTAAGATTTTTCAAGATCAATCCCCATCAAACTTATTAAAAACAATAAATAATGTGAATATATTAAAAATTAACAATTTCTTAATTCAATCAAACATAAAACATTTAATATAATTATTTACAACTTCAGCTTTGTTCTAGTTTTAAAATTTATGTAAGTATTTTATATTTAGTAAAATAACTTATCATAATGGCTATATGTACCAGAGAGCCAAAAGCCTTGGCAGCTAGTGCTCCTTTATGATGTATTCTAATTATTTATAATTATTGTACATATAATAATAAATAAATAAATAGAATGATAAATTTAACCTTTCCAAATTTGTCTTGAACAAATTTGAATATAAACTCGTTTTTGGATGTTTAATTTGCTTTACCTATTGTAATAACTTTATATGAACAGAGAAATATATAAATTCGTCGGTATCTGGGGAGATAGAAAAATAATTGTTGAGTAAAAATGGCTGCCAAACAAATAAAATGACAGCTCATTGCAACGCTACATGTTGGCAATGCATAACTTGAAATATTTCAAAGCCAATTTGATTCAATTTCCTGTCTCGAAAATTACAAAAAATCAAAATCTTATTCTTGTTCCACGCTTATTATATATTGATATATCTCAATGCAAATGACTTAGAATTCTTAATATGTAATTTATGTATATTTGACGATTTATGAACCTTTTAAGTATTTCACAATTATCTCTTTGGGGGTTCCCCAAAAGTTTCCCACAACCAAAGTAAGAAAAAAGTGAATTTATGAAACTTAAGCGTTTTGAAATATGTACAGAAGCAGAGAATACAGAGAAAATCGCGGTGAATCCAATCAATATCGTGGTGTGTCCGCTACGGGCGCTTGCAGCGAAAAAGACTTTCCTTTCTCTGTGTTCCCTGGTTACATTCACCTTTCGTTGGAGTTTTGTGCAAATAAAGAAAGAAGTACAGAAAAATACAACAATGAAACATAGAATTCCACAATCGTAGTTGCTGAAGTGCTTCCTTAACTGAACATACCACTGTAATGCGCAAACACACATCCCTATCTTTCTTAAATTCGACTCAGTTGCGGAGGCATTTTTCAACACGTGAATTATTTATTTCCAAAAACGGAATTTAGCGAAAGCAAAAGAAAATTCCAATCAAACATTAAAAAAGGTGTGTAAAATATTAGAAAATTACTTAATCTAACTTAATATTGAGGGTAATTAGGAGGAAATGCTGAGTCATAAAATTATGAAATAATTGGCACGTTGCAATTGGGCCTTATTGAATTTTTACGGACAACTCATTTTTTGCTATTGTATACTGTATAACTTTTTCGTATTATAAGAAAATATAATTTTAAAGTATTAGTTGACTTTCCCGTAAACAGGAAAATGACCATAAAAGTAAGCAAATTTTAATAATGCAGATTTTCAATTCGTTGTCTCTTTTTCGTTTTGCAGTCTTTGTTCTCTTTATGATTTGACACCATGTGTCAATATGCTATGTCAAGAAAGAAAGTGTTTACAAGGGGGTTGAGCTTTTAGAATGCCAGAAGTGCTTTTATAAAACGAAGGGGTTGGGTTTATAATCGAAATACGTATTCCAAATTTAATTACAGAATTTACAAAATTAAATTTATTTCTTGACGGCAATTTATTCATACAAAATTTATTTCAAATTTTCTGCATATTTAAATTTTTTTAACAGTTTTGGAAAATTTTTTTACGTGAGTGTGCACTAGTAAATCTAACAACAGCAACCGAAAAATGCCTTCTGATGCAAAGAAACGCGATGCCCAGCGCAAGAAGGATGCGCGCAATAAGAAAATCCAACAAGTCTCTTCGTCAAAGAAGCCCACTACGAATGGGACAGCTACCACCAATGGAGCTCCTCGGGAATTGACCGAAGACGAGATACTTTGCGCAAAACTAGAAGAGGAAGCACGTATTAGCGCTGAAGCGCGTGCTTGTACTGGTTCACTTGCGGTGCATCCACGTTCTCGCGATGTCAAAATCGCTAACTTCTCTATCACATTTTTTGGCTCGGAGTTGTTGCAAGACACAATGCTCGAGTTGAATTGTGGACGGCGTTACGGCTTAATTGGCCTTAACGGGTGCGGCAAATCATCATTATTAGCTTGTCTAGGGAAACGTGAAGTTCCTATACCGGACCATATTGATATATTCCATTTGACGCGAGAGATTCCAGCAAGCAGCAAGAGCGCGCTGCAATGCGTCATGGAAGTCGATGAGGAGCGCATAAAACTCGAGAGATTAGCCGAAGAATTGGCCACGAGTGAGGAGGACGATGCTCAGGAGCAACTGATCGATATTTATGAACGTTTGGATGATATGTCGGCCGACCTGGCTGAGGTCAAGGCAGCTCGAATTTTGCATGGTCTCGGTTTCGATAAAGAAATGCAACAGAAACAGGCTAAAGACTTTTCTGGTGGGTGGAATTCGCATATTTTCAGTCAATACTATTTCAAGCAAGTACTAAAACCATTTTCTTGTCTTTTTAGGTGGTTGGCGCATGCGTATCGCGCTCGCGCGTGCCCTTTTTGTTAAGCCACATTTGCTGCTGCTCGATGAGCCTACAAATCATTTGGACTTGGATGCTTGCGTTTGGCTAGAAGAGGAGTTGAAGACGTACAAACGCATTCTGGTGCTCATTTCACATTCTCAAGATTTTCTGAATGGCGTTTGCACCAATATTATACACATGACCAAAAAGCGGCTTAAATACTACACTGGCAACTATGAAGCATTTGTACGCACACGCATGGAATTGTTAGAGAATCAAATGAAGCAGTACAATTGGGAGCAGGATCAAATTTCGCACATGAAAAACTATATAGCAAGATTTGGTCACGGTTCGGCCAAGCTGGCTCGCCAAGCTCAATCCAAGGAGAAGACTCTCGCAAAGATGGTAGCACAAGGGTTAACCGAAAAGGTGACCGACGATAAAGTTTTGAATTTCTATTTTCCATCGTGCGGTACCGTGCCGCCACCAGTTATCATGGTGCAGGTGAGTGGATGATATAAACTCTCAAATAATTGGCAAGCAAAAATCATGATTTTTCATCTTGCAGAATGTTAGTTTCCGATACAATGACGAAACGCCATGGATTTACAAAAACTTGGAATTCGGTATTGATTTGGATACGCGTTTGGCTTTGGTGGGGCCCAATGGTGCTGGCAAGTCAACGCTGTTAAAATTGCTGTACGGTGATTTGGTGCCCTCGTCAGGCATGATACGCAAAAATTCTCATCTGCGCATTGCACGCTACCATCAACATTTACACGAATTGCTCGATTTGGATGTCAGTCCCTTGGAGTACATGATGCATGCATTCCCCGCTGTAAAGGAAAAGGAGGAGATGCGTAAAATTATTGGTCGTTACGGCCTAACAGGCAGACAGCAGGTATGCCCAATAAGGCAGCTTTCAGATGGACAACGTTGTCGTGTTGTTTTCGCTTGGTTGGCTTGGCAAGTGCCACATTTACTATTGCTAGACGAACCTACAAATCATTTAGATATGGAAACAATTGATGCGTTAGCCGATGCTATCAACGATTTTGACGGTGGCATGGTGTTAGTTAGTCACGATTTCCGTTTGATAAATCAAGTAAGCTCCTACAGTCTTTTGTGAAGCGAAAATATATTATGTTCCATTTTTTGTGTTCAGGTTGCGGAGGAAATTTGGGTGTGTGAAAATGAAACGGTCACGAAATGGAAAGGCAATATTCTGGGCTACAAGGATCATTTGAAAAAGAAAATCACAACCGAAAATGACCAAAAGAAGAAATAAGTATCAGCCCAATTTGGAGGCGGAGACTTCATATGCGAATTTCAATATAGGAAAACTACTCTTAAATACAAAAATAGCAAAATATAAACAAAATTTTATTGATTTCATGTGATTTTAATAATTTAGTTGCATACATTCACTATATATAATAATCAGACAACATACCTATATATAAATATATGCATATACTTCCTTCTATGCGGGTGCGTCCAATTTATACGTATAAAGAAGAATTCCTGTTGAAATATTTTATTATGTTAAAATTTTGAAAATTATAAATTTTAGTTATTTCCGGTTTATATTTTGTTACTATTTATGCTGCTCACTCCCTTCTCTCATTTATATTAGCAGAACAAATTTATATTTGAAAGCTTTGTGTCTTGATTAAATACAATATTGCCGCCCTCCCCCTCTACGGATAGGCCCCAGAAGCACTTACAATTAAATATGCCTTAAATTCTTAAGACTAGCAAAATATAACAACACTTAAGTATTCAATGGATTGCTTATCTCAAAATACGCCGGTTTATTACACACACTTTATTCGTTAACTTATTAGAAATAGAAATATGTAATTTATCATTACCAAAAATGTGAATTTTATATATATTTTGAAAGCAAGTTGATAAATTGTATTGTAATGAAATTAACACACATCGTGAGTTGAAAACTGTACGGTGAATAATAAAGAAAACCTGTTGTTCAGCCAGAAAAACTGTCTTTAATTTAATATTCGCTCATTGAAAATCTATTGTGGTGGTCCACTTTCACTAACTGACCTCATTGCACTTGCTGATCACTGGTCACTCCTCCGGTAACTTTAGAGACCATACCTTCATATTTGACATTCACCAGTTTTATAGTAAATTTGTTTGTTTTTCTCCTACGTGATTTCATTCTATTGTTTGAAGATACAGATTAGTGTTTACACCCACAAATATCTCACTTCAAACATCCAATAAGTAATCAACTCCCCCGTCTAATAAAAATTTTACGAACTTGAAACAGTTTTACACCAAATTAGGCTCGTTCTCTGCTAGCAGTCTTGCAGGTATCCTAGAACTGTCTCAATTTTTATTATAAAGGTCTCATTTTTAGTATAAAGGTCTCATTTTTAGTATAAAGGTCTCATTTTTAGTATAAAGGTCTCATTTTTAGTATAAAGGTCTCATTTTTAGTATAAAGGTCTCATTTTTAGTACAAAGGTCTTGTTTTTAGTTTAAAAGGTCTCATTTTTAGTATAAAGGTCTCATTTTTAGTATAAAGGTCTCATTTTTAGTATAAAGGTCTCATTTTTAGTATAAAGGTCTCATTTTTAGTATAAAGGTCTCATTTTTAGTATAAAGGTCTCATTTTTAGTATAAAGGTCTCATTTTTAGTATAAAGGTCTTGTTTTTAGTTTAAAAGGTCTCATTTTTAGTATAAAGGTCTCATTTTTAGTATAAAGGTCTCATTTTTAGTATAAAGGTCTCATTTTTAGTATAAAGGTCTCATTTTTAGTATAAAGGTCTCATTTTTAGTATAAAGGTCTCATTTTTAGTATAAAGGTCTCATTTTTAGTATAAAGGTCCCATTTTTAGTATAAAGGTCTTGTTTTTAGTTTAAAAGGTCTCATTTTTAGTATAAAGGTCTCATTTTTAGTATAAAGGTCTCATTTTTAGTATAAAGGTCTCATTTTTAGTATAAAGGTCTCAATTTTAGTATAAAGGTCTCATTTTTAGTATAAAGGTCTCATTTTTAGTATAAAGGTCTCATTTTTAGTATAAAGGTCTCATTTTTAGTATAAAGGTCTCATTTTTAGTATAAAGGTCTTGTTTTTAGTTTAAAAGGTCTCATTTTTAGTATAAAGGTCTCATTTTTAGTATAAAGGTCTCATTTTTAGTATAAAGGTCTCATTTTTAGTATAAAGGTCTCATTTTTAGTATAAAGGTCTCATTTTTAGTATAAAGGTCTCATTTTTAGTATAAAGGTCTCATTTTTAGTATAAAGGTCTCATTTTTAGTATAAAGGTCTTGTTTTTAGTTTAAAAGGTCTCATTTTTAGTATAAAGGTCTCATTTTTAGTATAAAGGTCTCATTTTTAGTATAAAGGTCTCATTTTTAGTATAAAGGTCTTATTTTTAGTATAAAGGTCTCATTTTTAGTATAAAGGTCTCATTTTTAGTATAAAGGTCTCATTTTTAGTATAAAGGTCTTGTTTTTAGTTTAAAAGGTCTCATTTTTAGTATAAAGGTCTCATTTTTAGTATAAAGGTCTCATTTTTAGTATAAAGGTCTCATTTTTAGTATAAAGGTCTCATTTTTAGTATAAAGGTCTCATTTTTAGTATAAAGGTCTCATTTTTAGTATAAAGGTCTCATTTTTAGTATAAAGGTCTCATTTTTAGTATAAAGGTCTTGTTTTTAGTTTAAAAGGTCTCATTTTTAGTATAAAGGTCTCATTTTTAGTATAAAGGTCTCATTTTTAGTATAAAGGTCTCATTTTTAGTATAAAGGTCTCATTTTTAGTATAAAGGTCTCATTTTTAGTATAAAGGTTTCATTTTTAGTATAAAGGTCTCATTTTTAGTATAAAGGTCTCATTTTTAGTATAAAGGTCTCATTTTTAGTATAAAGGTCTCATTTTTAGTATAAAGGTCTCATTTTTAGTATAAAGGTCTCATTTTTAGTATAAAGGTCTCATTTTTAGTATAAAGGTCTCATTTTTAGTATAAAGGTCTCATTTTGAGTATAAAGGTCTCATTTTTAGTATAAAGGTCTCATTTTTAGTATAAAGGTTTCATTTTTAGTATAAAGGTCTCATTTTTAGTATAAAGGTTTCATTTTTAGTATAAAGGTCTCATTTTTAGTATAAAGGTCTCATTTTTAGTATAAAGGTCTCATTTTTAGTATAAAGGTCTCATTTTTAGTATAAAGGTCTCATTTTTAGTATAAAGGTCTCATTTTTAGTATAAAGGTCTGGTTTTTAGTTTAAAAGGTCTCATTTTTAGTATAAAGGTCTCATATTTAGTATAAAGGTCTTGTTTTTAGTTTAAAAGGTCTCATTTTTAGTATAAAGGTCTCATTTTTAGTATAAAGGTCTCATTTTTAGTATAAAGGTCTCATTTTTAGTATAAAGGTCTCATTTTTAGTATAAAGGTCTCATTTTTAGTATAAAGGTCTCATTTTTAGTATAAAGGTCTTGTTTTTAGTTTAAAAGGTCTCATTTTTAGTATAAAGGTCTCATTTTTAGTATAAAGGTCTCATTTTTAGTATAAAGGTCTCATTTTTAGTATAAAGGTCTCATTTTTAGTATAAAGGTCTCATTTTTAGTATAAAGGTCTTGTTTTTAGTTTAAAAGGTCTCATTTTTAGTATAAAGGTCTCATTTTTAGTATAAAAGTCTTGTTTTTAGTTTAAAAGGTCTCATTTTTAGTATAAAGGTCTCATTTTTAGTATAAAGGTCTCATTTTTAGTATAAAGGTCTCATTTTTAGTATAAAGGTCTCATTTTTAGTATAAAGGTCTCATTTTTAGTATAAAGGTCTCATTTTTAGTATAAAGGTCTCATTTTTAGTATAAAGGTCTCATTTTTAGTATAAAGGTCTTGTTTTTAGTTTAAAAGGTCTCATTTTTAGTATAAAGGTCTCATTTTTAGTATAAAGGTCTCATTTTTAGTATAAAGGTCTCATTTTTAGTATAAAGGTCTCATTTTTAGTATAAAGGTCTCATTTTTAGTATAAAGGTCTTGTTTTTAGTTTAAAAGGTCTCATTTTTAGTATAAAGGTCTCATTTTTAGTATAAAGGTCTCATTTTTAGTATAAAGGTCTTGTTTTAAGTTTAAAAGGACTCATTTTTAGTATAAAGGTCTGATTTTTAGTATAAAGGTCTCATTTTTAGTATAAAGGTCTCATTTTTAGTATAAAGGTCTCATTTTTAGTATAAAGGTCTCATTTTTAGTATAAAGGTCTTGTTTTTAGTTTAAAAGGTCTCATTTTTAGTATAAAGGTCTCATTTTTAGTATAAAGGTCTCATTTTTAGTATAAAGGTCTCATTTTTAGTATAAAGGTCTCATTTTTAGTATAAAGGTCTCATTTTTAGTATAAAGGTCTCATTTTTAGTATAAAGGTCTTGTTTTTAGTTTAAAAGGTCTCATTTTTAGTATAAAGGTCTCATTTTTAGTATAAAGGTCTCATTTTTAGTATAAAGGTCTCATTTTTAGTATAAAGGTCTCATTTTTAGTATAAAGGTCTCATTTTTAGTATAAAGGTCTCATTTTTAGTATAAAGGTCTCATTTTTAGTATAAAGGTCTCATTTTTAGTATAAAGGTCTTGTTTTTAGTTTAAAAGGTCTCATTTTTAGTATAAAGGTCTCATTTTTAGTATAAAGGTCTCATTTTTAGTATAAAGGTCTCATTTTTAGTATAAAGGTCCCATTTTTAGTATAAAGGTCTTGTTTTTAGTTTAAAAGGTCTCATTTTTAGTATAAAGGTCTCATTTTTAGTATAAAGGTCTCATTTTTAGTATAAAGGTCTCATTTTTAGTATAAAGGTCTCAATTTTAGTATAAAGGTCTCATTTTTAGTATAAAGGTCTCATTTTTAGTATAAAGGTCTCATTTTTAGTATAAAGGTCTCATTTTTAGTATAAAGGTCTCATTTTTAGTATAAAGGTCTTGTTTTTAGTTTAAAAGGTCTCATTTTTAGTATAAAGGTCTCATTTTTAGTATAAAGGTCTCATTTTTAGTATAAAGGTCTCATTTTTAGTATAAAGGTCTCATTTTTAGTATAAAGGTCTCATTTTTAGTATAAAGGTCTCATTTTTAGTATAAAGGTCTCATTTTTAGTATAAAGGTCTCATTTTTAGTATAAAGGTCTCATTTTTAGTATAAAGGTCTCATTTTTAGTATAAAGGTCTCATTTTTAGTATAAAGGTCTCATTTTTAGTATAAAGGTCTTGTTTTTAGTTTAAAAGGTCTCATTTTTAGTATAAAGGTCTCATTTTTAGTATAAAGGTCTAATTTTTAGTATAAAGGTCTCATTTTTAGTATAAAGGTCTCATTTTTAGTATAAAGGTCTCATTTTTAGTATAAAGGTCTCATTTTTAGTATAAAGGTCTTGTTTTTAGTTTAAAAGGTCTCATTTTTAGTATAAAGGTCTTGTTTTTAGTTTAAAAGGTCTCATTTTTAGTATAAAGGTCTCATTTTTAGTATAAAGGTTTCATTTTTAGTATAAAGGTCTTGTTTTTAGTTTAAAAGGTCTCATTTTTAGTATAAAGGTCTCATTTTTAGTATAAAGGTCTCATTTTTAGTATAAAGGTCTCATTTTTAGTATAAAGGTCTTGTTTTTAGTTTAAAAGGTCTCATTTTTAGTATAAAGGTCTCATTTTTAGTATAAAGGTCTCATTTTTAGTATAAAGGTCTCATTTTTAGTATAAAGGTCTCATTTTTAGTATAAAGGTCTCATTTTTAGTATAAAGGTCTCATTTTTAGTATAAAGGTCTCATTTTTAGTAAAAGTCTCATTTTTAGTATAAAGGTCTTGTTTTTAGTTTAAAAGGTCTCATTTTTAGTATAAAGGTCTCATTTTTAGTATAAAGGTCTCATTTTTAGTATAAAGGTCTCATTTTTAGTATAAAGGTCTCATTTTTAGTATAAAGGTCTCATTTTTAGTATAAAGGTCTCATTTTTAGTATAAAGGTCTTGTTTTTAGTTTAAAAGGTCTCATTTTTAGTATAAAGGTCTCATTTTTAGTATAAAGGTCTCATTTTTAGTATAAAGGTCTCATTTTTAGTATAAAGGTCTTGTTTTTAGTTTAAAAGGTCTCATTTTTAGTATAAAGGTCTCATTTTTAGTATAAAGGTCTCATTTTTAGTATAAAGGTCTCATTTTTAGTATAAAGGTCTCATTTTTAGTATAAAGGTCTCATTTTTAGTATAAAGGTCTCATTTTTAGTATAAAGGTCTTGTTTTTAGTTTAAAAGGTCTCATTTTTAGTATAAAGGTCTCATTTTTAGTATAAAGGTCTCATTTTTAGTATAAAGGTCTCATTTTTAGTATAAAGGTCTCATTTTTAGTATAAAGGTCTCATTTTTAGTATAAAGGTCTCATTTTTAGTATAAAGGTCTTGTTTTTAGTTTAAAAGGTCTCATTTTTAGTATAAAGGTCTCATTTTTAGTATAAAGGTCTCATTTTTAGTATAAAGGTCTCATTTTTAGTATAAAGGTCTCATTTTTAGTATAAAGGTCTCATTTTTAGTATAAAGGTCTCATTTTTAGTATAAAGGTCTTGTTTTTAGTTTAAAAGGTCTCATTTTTAGTATAAAGGTCTCATTTTTAGTATAAAGGTCTCATTTTTAGTATAAAGGTCTCATTTTTAGTATAAAGGTCTCATTTTTAGTATAAAGGTCTCATTTTTAGTATAAAGGTCTCATTTTTAGTATAAAGGTCTTGTTTTTAGTATAAAGGTCTTGTTTTTAGTTTAAAAGGTCTCATTTTTAGTATAAAGGTCTCATTTTTAGTATAAAGGTCTCATTTTTAGTATAAAGGTCTCATTTTTAGTATAAAGGTCTCATTTTTAGTATAAAGGTCTCATTTTTAGTATAAAGGTCTCATTTTTAGTATAAAGGTCTTGTTTTTAGTATAAAGGTCTTGTTTTTAGTTTAAAAGGTCTCATTTTTAGTATAAAGGTCTCATTTTTAGTATAAAGGTCTCATTTTTAGTATAAAGGTCTCATTTTTAGTATAAAGGTCTCATTTTTAGTATAAAGGTCTCATTTTTAGTATAAAGGTCTCATTTTTAGTATAAAGGTCTTGTTTTTAGCTCAAAAGGTCTCATTTTTAGTATAAAGGTCTCATTTTTAGTATAAAGGTCTTGTTTTTAGTTTAAAAGGTCTCATTTTTAGTATAAAGGTCTCATTTTTAGTATAAAGGTTTCATTTTTAGTATAAAGGTCTTGTTTTTAGTATGTTGCTACTTGCAGCTAATTGGACTATTAACGGTACTCGTCTATAATTTCTCATTAGATCGTGCGATTATGAAATTTTGTCAAATTTGTTTAAAAAAATTACGTCATTGTGGATTGTGCGTTGCGTGGTTAAGATATTCATTTTAAGATTAATTGCGAGATAAATAAATTCAGCAAAGAATTGGCCAGAAAATATTTATCGATTCGATTGTATGAACAATACTCCCGAATACCTTATTGAAGACTGTAAATGAATTTAAAATATTCGAGGAGCAGGTGCAACTTTCCAAATAAGAGTGGCCAAATTGGTAATTTTGATGTCGTTGCATAATTTTTAAAAGTAAATATATTTGCAGGAAAATGCAATGTCCAAGACTAATTATAAAAGACCCATTCAAACAGTGCGTGCAAATCTGGATTATTCGCTACGCATTACGAAGTACATACGAGTATATTTTACCATATGATTGCCCAACCTCCCACTTTTATGACTTTAACATGCTAAGCAACAATTTTGTAAGTGTTAATTTCAGGAACTCAAAATTAAGAGCTACAGGTATTTTAATATTCGATTGGCAAATTTTGTCTCTGGGAACCTTCAATAGGGTTTCTTTCGACCGTTTAACCATCATGCAGTAATTCTAAATTGGATCACAAAATTTCTGCATTTTTGGATCGTCTTGGTGAAATTTTCCAATTGTAATTAAAATCAAAATGAATTGTAGAAGAATGTGTGTGTAACTGGAAAGACATAGAAATATCTCACTTATTGCAAAAAAAATAGCTTTAGTTGATTCTTCAGGCTCTACTTGTATACCTCAGGATCTACTTGTATACCTCAGGCTCTACTTGTATACCTCAGGCTCTACTTGTATACCTCAGGCTCTAGTTGTATTCTTCAGGCTCTAGTTGTAATCTTCAGGCTCTAGTTGTAATCTTCAAGCTCTAATTGTATTCTTCAGACTCTAGTTGTATTCTTCAGGCTCTAGTTGTATTCTTCAGGCTCTAGTTGTAATCTTCAGGCTCTAGTTGTAATCTTCAAGCTCTAATTGTATTCTTCAGACTCTAGTTGTATTCTTCAGGCTCTAGTTGTATTCTTCAGGCTCTAGTTGTAGGTATAATTCATGGTCTAGTTGTATACTGCGGCTATAGTTGCATACTCCGATTTTCAGTACAATTTTCAATAGATTTACAATATCAGAATCTCCATTTATCGAGCACTGCAATACTCTTGGCAGGAATAGAACCGCACGACTATAAATAATAATGGGAAACAAAATGCTACCAATAGAAAATGGAAAAAAGTGAGTGGATAAGATGCCAAAAAATCAAAAGTTAAATACAACGCTCATATAAACCACACTAAACAGAATTTAAAATTGGATCTTCTCGGGGCACTCTGATAAGGTGACAGATTTGCGACTCGTATATGAAAATGCTTCTCTTCTCGCAGCACAAACCAATATTAATTGTTTAAAGCAACCATGATATGTAATCATATAGATTTGGTAACTATAACAATACTAAATCTATATGATTATATATCAGAATCCGAAATCTTAAAATTCTCAAACTGTGGCAGTGCTACAACTACGCTTCTTAAAAGTTAACAATGTTTAAAACATGCTCTTTAGTTAAACATTATACACATACACACACACAGGGGTCAGGGGGGAACCAGTCAGGCAAAGCATCTAATTGCCCATCACTGGGAGGGGCTAGAGCGATCCTGGTGTGGGACACCCTCAAGAAGACTCACTGCCTCCACGTGGCGGCTCCGGGCAATGGCACACCAGCACCCGCTGATGGCCAGCTGAAGTGAGCAACGCACCCAGAGATAGCGATGACCCCCTCATGGGGCGGCTGTCTGGGCAACGGGGGACAACGAGGGATCAACGATGGAACAGCGAGGGACCATCGTGGGACCACAAAGGGACATCGTGGGATCTGTTGTACCTCAAATCAAGGCCGAGACCGGTAAGGCCTTGATTATGGCATACCGGAAACATAGGAAATAAGCTGATGCTTGTGGGCTGACGATTGCGGTATGCTGCCACCTCAGTAAGTAAGAGTGAAATCTTACAGAAATGGCTGGTAGCTTAATGCCGCAATCGCCCCCGTCCCGTTAAAACCATGGCAGGTCTCAGGAAACGCTCGATGCTCGTCACCATTAAATTGGCAGTGCAGGCTCGGATGTAACATTCCCGACTAGCGCTGGTCTGGCTCTGAACATAAGCGCCCATAAGGACTTGTGTCAACCCTCGCATGGCCTCCCTGCTGCGGCAAAGATAACCATGGGACCATTAAGGCGACTGCACTACGAGCAAAGATAACGGTCCTGAGCGGGGACCCAATCAATAGATGAATAGTAACAATAACAATACCAACAAAACAAACAAAGACGACGGTGCGATGAAGGACCCCTTCGGCAGGAGGTCTACTATCCAGAGGACCCCTCCTCCGGTAATAAGAAAGACGGTGGTGCGGAGAAACACACTGTCAGACACCAGTGAGCTTCAGCGAGTGATGGGCATGAGGGCCGATCCGACGGCAATGGCGGTCATCCCTCCCGATGAGGTCATTGCCAAAGGCAAAATGGCGGTGCTGGAGTGGCACATTGAAGCACTCATAGCTTTCCTTGTGCCAAGGCACAATGTACATGCCGACATCAAGCGGAAGGCATCCAAAATCCGGGATGTCTGCTTGCAGGTCGTCGAGGAGCAGGACGCAGGTACGGCTGCGAGAGTGCCACAGCTGGTGCAAGCCGACAGGGCAGTCCAGACTGAAGGGCGGACGGAGAAGGTGGACAAGGAGGTGCAGGTTGGCGGCCCTCCTGTGGACAACCAAGGCAAAGCCGGTGCGTCTTCGCGGACAGCCCCTGCCAAGGCGAAGAGCTACGCGGCCGCAGTCGCAACGCCAAAGCGCCCCCGTGAGAAGGGGGATCCGGAGCAAGTAAGTCCGACTAGCCGAGCGGTAGCTAAGAGGAGGAGGGGGGATGCCCCGACACTGGCGGCCGAGAAAACGGTAACCCGGCCAAATCCTAAGACCCATAAGCCTATGGCTGGAAAGGCGGAGGGTGCAAAAGTTGGGTGGACCACAGTTCGTTCCAGACCCCAAGCGAAGCGGAAGGGCCGGAAGCCTAAGCCAGCGCGACCCGATGCCATCGTCATCAGGGAAACTGGCACGGTGAGCTACGCGGACATCCTCCGCAAGATCAAGAGGGACCCGCAGCTGTCAAAGCTGGGAGAGAGCGTCCGCAGGATCCGAAAGACGGCCAAGGGTGAACTGCTTCTGGAGTTGAGCGTGGCGGCAGATCCAAAGACACCCCAGTATCATGAGGCGGTGGCGACTGTCCTGGGAACCAGTGTGGAGGTGCGTAAGCTCACGCAGGAAACCCTAGTGGAGGTGAAAGACCTGGACGAAGTCACCACGGTGGAAGATGTCCACGAGGCGCTGTGTACAGCCAATCTCTCGGAGAGACCTCCCGTGGATGCAATCAGGTCTCTCAGGAAAGCGTACGGTGGAACACAGACAGCGGTCATCAGTCTGTCGCCCCAGGCAGCCGCAGCCCTTCTGAAAGCTGGCAGGCTGAGAGTCGGATCGACCTCATGCCGGGTGCGCGAAAAGGTGACTCCCCTGCGTTGTTACAAATGTATGGAGTTCGGCCACACCGCGCAGAAATGCGGTAGCAAGGATGATTGGCGCCACAAGTGCTACAGATGCGGTACAGAGGGCCATAACGCACGGGAGTGCGACAAGGCCCCCACGTGTGCCCTTTGTAAGGCCAGCGGCCGCAAGGATGTGGAGCATCCGACAGGATGCAGCTCATGCCCATCCTACAAGCGAGCCGCGGAGAAGAGGTCCAGGCGCAGGAGATGAGGTTGTTCCAACTCAATCTCAACCACTGCGAGGCTGCACAGGATCTCCTGGAGCAGGCCGTTAGGGAACAGATGGTCGATGTTGCAGTGCTTAGCGAGCCGTATAGGCGCAAGCACCAAGGAGTATGGACCGAAGACACCACTGGTGGTGCCGCACTTTGGGTGTGCGGAACCAAGCCTATACAACTGAGCAACATAGAGAGAAGCGATTGCTACGTCAGAGCGACCATTGGAGGGACCACGGTGTACAGTTGCTACATGCCGCCGAGCCTAACTGCGGACGAGTTCGAGTCAGTGGTAGACAGACTTGCTCTGGACGCGCAAGGCAGGAACCCCGTAGTGATTGCCGGCGACTTCAACGCATGGGCAACTGAATGGGGATGCGCCCGAACCACACCGAGAGGTCATATTCTCATGGACGCGCTTGCGGCTCTTGACGTAGTCGTCATGAACGCGGGAGAGGCGACTTTTGTGAGAGGAGAAGCCACATCTGTGATCGACCTTACGTTCCGCAGCAGCGGGTTAGTCAGAGGAGCCAGGTGGATTGTGAGTTCCGCGTACACCCACAGCGACCACAATGCCATTTGCTTTGACTTGGAAAGGAACAAACAACGGCGGAGGACAGGCCCGTGGCCGAAAGGCTGGAGAGCGGACGCCCTCGACGACGGCGCACTCGAAGTCATGTTGGAGGACTTTGAGCTGCAAGGCAGTGCGGCGGAAATGGCGAACCAGCTAGCGAGCCAGCTAGAGAGCGCCTGCGATGCGGCGATGCCCAGGCGGGCCTATGGTGGAAACTATAAATCCGTTTATTGGTGGACGGACGAGATCGCCGGCCTACGCAAGGAATGCCACGCAGCAAGGCGAAGGCACCAGCGTGCAATAGGCAACCCAGACTGCCTGCAACTGCGCCAGTTGTACAAAGAGGCTAAAAGAAGGCTGAAGACGGCCATAAAGGCGAGCAAGCGTAGGAGTTTCACCGAGCTATGTGCACAGGTTGAAGACAACCCGTAGGGCACGGCATATAGGCTCGTGATGAAAAAGCTCCCCTGCCACAGGCAGCCAGCCCCAAGCTGCCCAAACTTGCTCAAACGCATTGTGGGAGAGCTCTTTTCAGTGCAAAATTATGTGCCTGATCAGTTCTCTCCCGAGCTGGGCGAAGAAGTACCCAGTGTAATGACAGAGGAGGTGTTGCGGGCGGTTGGAAAATTTGGGGACCAGAAGGCACCTGGCCCAGATGGGATTCCCAACCGAGTGCTGAAAACCGCAGCTGCACTACACCCAGAAACACTGAGGTCACTTTACGACGCCTGTCTTAAGGAAGGAGTCTTCCCGAAACGGTGGAAAAGGCAGCGGTTGGTATTGATACCTAAAGCCGATAAGCCAGCAGAGGACCCATCGGCCTACCGTCCCCTGTGCATGTTGGACACAGCAGGGAAGGTCCTGGAGCGGATTATATGCGACCGGATCGACGAGGCGATAGTGGATGCTGGAGGACTGGCGAGGCGCCAATATGGCTTCCGAAAGGCCAGATCCACCGTGGACGCCATTGACGAACTCGTCCAAACGGCGAAGGAGGCGATTCAGGGCCAGAGATGGAAGGGGGGTGCCAAGAGGTATTGCCTCGTGGTCACCCTCGACGTCAAGAACGCTTTTAACTCGGCCAGCTGGGCGCGCATAGCAGAAGCGCTGGCAGAGTTCAAAGTTCCCATCTATCTAAGGCGAATCATCACTAGTTATTTTAGCGACAGGATGCTATTATACGAGTCCGATAGAGGTGTAGAAACGAACAAGATCACCGGCGGAGTTCCCCAGGGGTCTGTACTGGGGCCACTTCTCTGGAACACTATGTATGATGGCATTCTCCGCATACGGGTGCCCGATTACGTTAAAATAATCGGATATGCGGACGACATAGCGCTAGTGATCACGGCGAAACACCTGTAGGAGGTAATAGCAGAGGCCAATCACGCAGTGGCCACTGTTGGAAGATGGCTGGCGGATGTTGGACTGAAGCTGGCAGAACACAAAACGGAGGCTATCCTTGTGTCAGGTCGAAAGGTACAAGAGGTGGTGGAGATAAGGGTTGGTGACTGCACCATTAGCACGACTCCACATCTCAAATACCTAGGCGTCTGGATTGACGCAAGACTGACGTTCAAGGAGCACTTTCGGCGATTAGGTGAGAAGGCAGCGCGGACCTGTTCCCAGCTCTGCCGGATAATGCCAAACCTCGGAGGGCCACGGCACTGGAAAAGACGCCTCATCTCAGGGGTCGTCAAATCCATAATCATGTATGGAGCGCCCATATGGGCTGAGAAGTCGAGCGTAAAGGCGTACGTTCGCACCATAGAGGCGGCGTATAGGAGATGTGCGCTCCGCACGATCTCAGCACACCGTACTGTGTCTGCAGACGCCGCGCTGGTGATAGCCGGTATGATCCCGCTGGACCTGCTGGCCAAGGAGGCGTGGAGCCTATACTACGGCGAAAGTACGCACGAGCTGAGTGCGGAAGATCGCGTAGCAGGCATTAGGCAAAGCACCATACAGGAGTGGCAAGCCCGATGGGATGCATCCGAAAAGGGCCGTTGGACGAGGAGGTTGATCCGTGATCTCCAACGCTGGATGGATAGGTCGCATGGCGAGGTGAACTATCACGTCACACAGCTGCTGACCGGCCACGGAGGTTTCCGGGCGTACCTACACAGATTCCGGCTGGAGGAATCCCCCTGCTGCGACAATTGTGGAGGCACGGAGCCCGAGGACGTGGAACATGTTCTTTTTTCATGTCCACGATACAGCGGTGCCAGAGCGGTACTGCAAAGAGTTTGCGGAGAACCTGTGACACCGGACAACCTCGTGCACTATATGCTCGAGTGCCCGGAGAAATGGGACGTGGTGTGTGACACCTCGGCCGCAATTATGCGAGACCTCCGCCACTTGGAGTGGCGGCGACGTTCAGGGAATCAATAGGAGGGGTCCGTTGACCAACCCACTCCCAGACGAAGTATTGCTTAATGGCTATGTACCGTCTGGGAGGCGTCTGAGGAGGTGGTTTTAGTGGGTAAGAGCCCCACACTACTGGTGCGAGAGCGCCCAGTGTCTGTTTACAGATTTCCACCTCCGAACCAATAAAAAAAAAAAAAAAACACACACACATATATATATATATATATATATATATATATATATATATATATATATATATATATATATATATATATATATATATATATATATGTGACCTACTCCGAAAAAAGGGACCTAGTGTGTGAAAATGAAGTTTTGAGAAAAACGCATTTAAAGTTTCATAACGCATTATCATTGTGAACACACCTTCAGTTGTGAGATGCCGTTTTTTGACACAATAGGTCCCTTTTCTCGGAGAAGGTCGCATATATATATTTTTTTACAAACGAAAAAACGAAATTGACTCGATTTTTGGGTGGTCATAACTAAAGCAACTTTCACAGTCCAACTTAAAATTATACAATAATGTTAATAATCGATAGCATAACCCTTATTTTTGATAACTTCTGCACACCTACGAGGCATAGAATCTATAAGTCGTTCAATTTGATCCTTACAAATATTGTTCCATGCATCCTGGATACGGCTGAAAATGTTGTGTTTATTAGTCTCAGAATCCCTTTTAATCTTGCGATCTACGATGCTCCACAAGTTCTCGATCGAATTTCGACGTATGCTTCGGGTCGTTATCATGTTGGAAGACCGAAATAATAGGCATATTCTCTTCTGCATAAGGAAGCATTACATTTTCCAACACATTTTTGTAAACGAAACGATCCATTGTTGTTATTATTTGGTGAATAGGTCCAACTCCAGCATACGAAAAGCAGCCCCACACCATGGTAGAACCTCCACCATGTTTAACTGTCCCTTTGCAATACTGTGGTTTGATTTGTTCGTTTTTCGGTCTCCTTACTGTAAAATGTTTGTTATCTGAGCCCTTGATATTGAACTTTGACTCATCTGAGAACAAAATATTTCTCCACTGAGCAGCATCCCAACTGATATGTGCTCTCGCGAAAGCTAGCCTGGCCTTGCGATTTTTTTTGGAAATAAATGGCTTCTTTGATGGCTTTCGAGCGAGTAGACCAGCTTCCACCGCTCGTCTCCGTACAGATCTTGCGCTAATATCCAAAGATAACTGTCTCACCAATTCAGTTGAGGTTACAAAAGGCTTTTATTTTAATTCTCTAACAATTCTTTTGTCAACGCGTTGTGCTGTTTTTCGTGGCCTCCCTCCAGCATGTATTGTCACTACAGAACCAGTTGCAAGAAATCTGCTGATCTGCGAGAAATCACTGATTTTTGTATTGAAAATTTCTGCGAAATATTTTTTTGGGATAAACCCTTTTTATAATCATTTATAATTTGTTCTTTAACCGTATTACAATACTTGTTTCTAGCCATTTTGAAAATTTTTTTTTTAATTGTCTCTAACCCGAAAATATTCACGTGTTATGTCTTGAGAAATTCACAAAAATAATTTTTAACAAACGAATTAAATGCACAAAGTATAACACAAAATAAATAACGGTACTCCATATAAGAATTGTTGATAACATAGATTGTACAGTCAAGTTGCTTTAGTTATGACCACCCAAAAATCGAGTCAATTTCGTTTTTTCGTTTGTAAAAAAATTTTGTAATGAATTAATATTTTTATTTTTTTTTTAATTTGAAATACATAAAATATCATTTAAAAAAATTTTACAAATTACCGCCATTGTGTAATATATACCACTTTTGTTTGTCTAATATCGATATTTTATTCTGGTTGCTTTCGATATGGCCACCAGTGTGTATATATATATATATATATATATATATATATATATATATATATATATATATATATATATATATATATATATATATATATATATATATATATATTTATATATATATAGTTTACTATAAAAGTCAACTAAGAATCAGAAAGGGAAACATTTCTGTTAAAATATATGCATATTCCTCAAAAAGTGAAGTACAATTTGTTGAAATCGAATTAACTACTGAATGGGATAATTGATTACAATATTTAAATACAAAATTAGTGGAGAAATATGTCCACATTGCAGGTTTCTCTATGTTTGTTGTACGAATAATACCTATCCACCATTCTCAGGCGAATTTCGGACAGAACAATAAGCTCCATTAGTGGTCAATTTGTTGGGAAGTAGTTGGATATAAATCTTATATCAACTTTGCTGGGCCTTGAATCATGAGCCTCCCTTAAACATGGCTTATATACCAACAGTTGAGCTAACTTTAGGTGTCATTTTATCACACTCAATTGATGGGCAGATCTGGGGACCACTTCCAAAGTCGACAACGATATGCCACATTGTTATTGCCCTTAAATGTGTTTGTAGTTTCGTATGTGTCAGTCATATCGACTATTAAACCGACTTATTAATATTGAGACGTATCAGACCATTCACAGAGCAAATATATTAGACTACAAACCTCCAGTATGGCCATAAATATATGAATTAATAATAATATGGAGAAATTTAGCTTTACATTCACCAATTTAAAAATTTATTATTGTGTCTACTAATGTTATTTCTAATGAACATCAATAAATTTCTCTTTCCCGATGTGGACAATCAGATTGAAAATACTTGTGAGATCTCTTTATATGTTATTATATGTAGATGCATATTTTTGTTAGGTACACAACTTTATAAATGCTAAACTTTAACTTTATTAAATATCTTAAATAATTGATTAATAAATAAATCCGTTTACTGCCAAATTGCTAACAGTTCTTATCAATATTCTCACATATACAATTTAACACAAAACGTTGTGCCTCATTTATTGACATAAATTCCAAACCAAACTCCTCTAATGCTAACTTTAAATCGCTGGGCTTATGTTCGCACCATGCCACCACAATTTCTGCAATTGCGTATTTCAGCTGCAATGGCAAATATGCACCCGGGCCCTTGTAATGGCCAGCACCGCTCACATAAGGAGAGTCAGCAATTGGAACAGCCTCTTCCATATCTTCAAAATTTCCCAATTTATAGTAGTACTCAATGAGTTTTATATGGGCTGGCGATTGGCGAGCAGGTGGCAAATTCAACAGAACTAACAATAGAAGACGCAGAATTTCTATGCGCCTTAATTGCTCCTCGTATAAATCTTGCTGCTTGCGTTCATAAATGTTGTCCACAATATCATCTAAGTGTTGCAGTGCGGACAGAAAGTTTCGTCGCAACAGATGCCAATGTGCTCCCAATTCTAATTCATAAATAACGTGCGCTGGAGAAGAAAAACTGCTTGTATCTCCATAATGCGGCTGTAAGGGCGTCATTTCGCGTATAATGGCTGCCTTAAGAACTGCGTCATCAGCACTACGTCCCAACGCTTGACTGTAGCATCGCAATGCACCTTCTTTATATTCGCCACGATTGGAGCGTAGACCCAGAGCCTCAGTAGCGTTATTGGCACGTAAGAAAGCGCGTGCTGCCTTCAGGTAAGCGTTACATTCGCTTACTGCATTTGAAGCGGCCAGCTCACATTTGGCCATACCTAAATAGCACATAGCGGCATATTGATAAATAGCAGCCTCTTCAAACTTCATGGCTAGCCGGGTAAATTCATCCAAAACTTCAGAGACGTTCGGAGCAAATCGTCTGCAATAAAGAGGAATCCGTAAGTATTGAAGACATTAATTACGAATACTTACTTAAACACCACGCGATCGAACTTTTTCAATTTATTCGATGCTTTTAAATACTGACCGACTAAATTTTGTGGATAACTATCCATTTTGACTTATTGTATTGAATATCATATACAATTTGTTTCTATATGAATGAAAGTGCTGCAATGCTCATCCAAAACAGCTGATTGCGGTTCTGCAGACTAAAAAATCAAGGTGGTAAGACACAAGGTAATGATCATTTGTGCTCCCCATGTAAATTGATGAATCAAATGGTACTAAATATGGTAGGCTTACGAACCCAGGGGATATTTTTATGAAGAAAAATCGATCCCTCTTGTTAAGCTGACTACAGACGACACACACCTTCGTTCGATCGGTGTGTGGTGGAGTGAATTCTGTGGCGTGGTGCGTTGTTGAGATGTTCGCGCACAAGTTTGTCGTTTATAACGTGGTGTGCGCACATTTGCTCATTTCGTTTCAAGATTCCAAAGCGTGCACATGGGATAAACACAGCGGACAGCGGTTAATAAAGAGTTTTGAGAACAATGTATCGATTTAATAAGAAGTGAAACAGCCATTTTTAGCAAATTTATATAAACACGTTTATTTGTTTTATATAGCCACCCTTCCATCCACTTTCTATTTATTTTTTATCTTTTTTTGTTTGTATACAAATCAATAACTAATAGGGCTGATGGATCATACGCAACTTTATTAACCAACGCTCAAGCATGAAATGAAGTTTATGGATTTGTATGTCGTGTGTGGCGAATCGTTGTCACACGATCCGACAAACATGTGTGTCGTGCGGTATTCTCAAACTTGTAAGGAATCTCTTTTATAATCGCATAAATTCCCCTGAAATTCTCTACAAATTTGATGTCGGTGCATCATCACCACTTTATGTGATTACTTACGATACGTAGCCTACCATTGTTATGTGGAGTACAAAATGGGAATGATTGAAACTACCTTTCAATCGAAATATCCAAACAACCCGTTATAAGGATAGCAGCATAAAACACAACTCGTTTAGAATAATCACATGTGATTAATCAACAATAAATCTTATTATAAAAAAAACTGTTTTACGCCCACGCATAGCCAATTATCAGCATACCTCAGGGGCATTCTGGTGATCGGCACAGACGCCAACGCCCATCATCCCATCTGGGGTAGCACGGATACGAACGAGGGGCGACTGTTAGATAGGCAATAAGTTATGGATATTACTCTAGTAAACGAGGGGCACTCGAAGTCTACACGCTGCTGGAGAGTATCAAAGGATATATCGTTTTCCGCCCATCCTCTACAGATCCGTTTTATTAGAAACTCTCACGATCCCGCAGACCCCGGCTCCACTGAGCAGCTTGATAAAGCAGGCGAGATTCTTTCTAAAGCCTGTAATAAGGCTTCAGATGGTTCATGCCCCACAATCATTCCTAAAGGCAAATCTAATCCCCCATGGTGGACTCCGGTTATAGTCTCACTGAGGCAAGAGTGTAGAAGACTATTCAACAGCACCAAGATTACAAACTCCTGGACATCCTACAAGGATGCTCAAAGACGTTACAAATACAAACTGTGGGAAGCCAAACAGTCATCCTGGAGGACCTTCTCCGGAAACTTGGAAGGTACCACAGAAACCGGAGGGTTATGTAAGGTCTGACTAAGCTAATTACCACAGGTTTCATAAAAAACCCCAATAGAATATGGACCACATCAAGTGAAGAAACTGTTAAGCTTCTGACCAATATTTACCAGGCTGTACAATCACACCACAAACGATTGCGGACACAGCATCACAACCTGACCCTAACATTAGGAACATCATAGTTAACGGTGATAAGATTTAATGGACCATAAACTAATTCTCAACGGGCAAATCCCCTGAAATGGATGGAATCGTCCCAGAGGTAATAAAGGAGACCAAAGATATATTAATGCCCTGGCTAATCAAAATCGACGTCTGCATCCGCCTACTTCATGTACCACAAAGCTGGAACAGAGTAAAGATAGTCTCCATACCCAAAGGAGGAAGAAGTAGCCATGCAACAGCAAACAATTTCCGCCTATACGCCCTTCGTCGTTTCTACTAATGACTCTGGAGAAACTAATAGACGTGCATATTTGGGGAACCATTGACAGCAGAAAAGTTTCCCAACATCAACACGCGTACATAAGAGGCAAGTCCACAGAGACAGCGCTACATTCCTTGTTGCAAAGGTTGGAAAACAATATCAAACAAGGAGGATACGATGAACTCATTCCTCGACATCGCAGGAGAGCTTTCAACAACATCAAATCAGAATTCACACTGGCGCTAGCGGACCTAAATATATTCTACATACTCGTATACACAGGAATGTGATTCGGAAGAAAATAGCGCGTCATGTGAATGGAACTGATACTACTAAATAATCCGTTTATCGGCATCGCAACCAGACACTGCCTTATTGGAACACATGCATATAGAGTCAGACCCCCTCTTAACGATTTCTGTAGAAGCTGCGGAGATAAAGATCTGCAAACGATTCATTCTCCTTCCGCTGTAAGCAAGGCAACACATTTAAGAGAAATTGCCCAATAAATTAACACAATTTAATATGTAGCAGAAATACACTTTTATTCGTAATCAATTTACAAACAGGATTAATACCAGAAAACGTTAAAAGGGGTTTTATAGCCTATGTTTGTAAATATTCGCTCGTTATTAAGCTCGAAAATTAAGTGTATATATGAATGATTAAGCAAGTAGTTCTGTGTGTAGTTTCATTGGTTTTGTTAATACAATGTTAAATGAGTGTATAAAAGAAATCTAAATTAGAAAAGCGGGTAAAGTTGTCATTCCTTGATGTCGTAGACGGATGTATTAACCTTTTAAGCTTGTCATGCCAGCGCGCATAACTTCATCCACAAGCAACAAATTACTGGCAATTACCGAGCATGAATTGAGGATTTGCTTTTTCACTATAAAATTATCGTAGACGCCCATATCCACTGGTTTCATTGGCTCACCAGTAGTCAAATCCAACCCGATAGCATCAGGGCAAAGGCGGTCTTCCTCTGTTAGCTTCACTATAGTATCTTGAGCGTCATAGCCGCTATTTATGGCCAAATTTTTGGGAATAACCAAAAGCGCTTCAGCAAATGCTTGAATTCCAAGACGTACTTTACCCTTAATCGAGTCCTTGTACTTCATCAGCTCATTGTATGCGCGTACTTCGAAAGCACCAGCTCCAGGTATTAAGCATTTATCCACAATTGCATTATTTATGGCTCGTAGCCCATCACGGATGGCGTCCTTGATTTGCAGAATTGTGTGTTTATTTGGACCCTTAATGAGAATAGTGACTGACTGGGGATTTTTGCAATCCTCTACGAATGTGTACTTGTTTTCACCAAGGACATGTTCATACACAGAGCCAGCGTAGCCCAGATGTGACTCCTCCAAATCATCAAAAGTATTCATGGCTGTGCCACCGCAAGCCAAAGCCAAACGTTCCATGTTCCTTCGCTTAGCGCGTCGCAATGCCAAAATACCTTCTTTAGCCAATGCATCCAAAGACATAGGATCGATACCTTTCTGATTGATAACAACGAACGTTTTATCTGTGCCATCACATAATTTGCGCTTCAGCTCAATGATTTTCTTGACACGTTGGTCAATGAACTCACGTTCGGCAAGTACAAACTTTTCACGTTCCTCAGAGGTCTTGTAGAAGAACCCAGAATTCACTTCTGACTTCTCGTATTCCAACGAGACATTGCAAGTCAAAATGTAGGCTTTTTCTACACGCTTTGGCATATCGGGATGACGTGCACCATGATCCATAACAATGCCCCGTACTAAGCTTGTGTCCGTGGCAGTTTTGTGCTGCATCTCCATCAATTCAACCATGTGTAAATCTATTGCTACGCCTTCCTTTCGGATAGCCAATATAGCATCAACACAAACTTCAGTGAGCACATCGGCTAAAGCTGGGTGTACTTTGGTCCTTAAGCTGGTGTTAGCAACTTCCATTAGAGTCTTCTTATTAATCTCAATAGGAATCTTCATTGCATCCAATACAGACAAAGCCTTACCGCGCGCCTTCTCGAAACCCTCGGTCACAATACGTGGATGCAAACCTTCGGCCAAGAAGATATCGGCTTGTTTCAACAATTCACCAATAAGAAGCACGGTGCAAGTGGTGCCATCGCCCGTTGAATCATCCTGAGCTGTACTTGCCCTAGCTATCATCGAAGCAGTAGGATGTTGAATTTGCATTTCATGAAGTAAAACATTGCCATCCTTCGTGATTTTAATGTCACCCGCACCCGAGACCAACCTAAAAATATTTAAATTTGATTAGTATTGCATACACATTAATCCATATTTGATATTCAAATATAAAGGAATTCTAAAACTGACGTCTCTAGAAACACAGTAAAGTCTTAAATCTATTTCGCTTTCTTGTGTAGCATAAAGGAATATAATTTACAAAATGGATTTGGCAACACGTAGTTTATCCGTGTTTTCCTAAGCGTTTTTTTACACCAACTTATTTATTGGAAATATTAGGTGCTAATTGAAATAGTTGTTTTATAATTGTAGACTCATTATTTTATATATATTTTTCTTTTTTATACGGTTCCAATGCCGATGACACATAACTCCCCTGCACTACCAAATTTATATCTAACCTCACTTTTACACGCATCATATACCAGGCGTCTGCTGTCACACCCGATTCAGTGCCATATGAATATAAAATTGTACATTTCATATCATTGAATTTATTGGTAACAATAATTTATATTTAATATAAGATTTGTTTGTATAACTCACATTTTCATTGTTCCTTTGGGTCCCAAATTGGTACGCATCACATCCTGCAGGCCTTTCGCTGCCGTAATGTTAATGGACAACGCTTGTGCAGCACGCGCAAATTCAGCTTTTGGATTTAACAAACTAATTGATGCCATTTTAATTCTCGAATTAAGATTTTCTTACTAAAATTAATACAAAAAATTAATAATCTGAATCACGCGTGTGCAAACGACAAGAAATTTGTTCGTCGGCCTACTACTTAAATCACTGAAACAGCTAATTTTGGTAAGCGTTGCGGAATAATGCGATTTACCAGGTAGAAGCCTTCGAAAATTATTGAAATATAGTGTAATTTTTAGTTTTGACTGTTCGTAACATCGCTTCGCGCCTTTGGCTTCTACCTGATGAAAATTTCTCTGCTTACAAATTAAGTGAGTACGTTCAAACCGATTCTTTTTCATTTATATTAAGTATGTTCAGCAAAATAATTAATTTCAAGTGTGGCCATTCTTCAGAAATACCTTTCCTGAAAACAAAAAGAAAAGTATTAAGTTTGTTAACTTGCTAAATTTATAACATGTTATAAGACCTCACAAATATTTGTATGAAAAATTATTTGTAACATGTTATAGGTTTAACAAACTCTGAGGCAAGATAACTCGTTGTAATAAATGAATATTGCTTTGAAAGGCAAATCACTGATAACTTTCCCTTCATAATTAGTTTATTTTCGTTTCGCTAATCTTTGCCATTTTCTTTTATTAATGATCAATTTATTTACTATATAATTTTGCACATTTATTTACTTCACTATAATTGAGTAAAGTGGAAGTGAATTTTCGTATGGTTAAGATTTCTGTAAGATGCTTGAAGAATTGATCAATTTTGCAGACATTTTATTTTAATTAATTATTATCTTCTTTAATTAATTTAACCCTTCCGGCATTTATATCAGAGCGATCAGAATACACCAAATTGACAAATTAAATAAATAGAAATTGTATATATATTTTTTAATTATATTTATTTCTTGTGACTGGAAATAATTAATTATATCCTTAAATATCGGAATTATTTTAGTTATCCAAATGGAAAATTAAAAAAACTATTTAATAATTATTTAAGAAGAATTATAATTGAAATCTCTTACACAATTGTTCGTCGAAATTTCATATTTTATTGTAACAGCAGCTCATAAAATATGATATTCAAACCCCATATTTAATGCTTTGATTTTTTTATATATGAATTTTCATTGAGTAGGCAGATTACCCTACGTCTCCACGAGCAATTTTTGATGGCATAACATCTGTCAAATTTGATTGCAATGGTTGGCAATATTTTAATGGTGGGCATTGCGATGCCATTGTCATTTTGAAAATGCCGTCAAGCAATCTAGTTCGCTGTACCCACGCTTGAAAACAATTTTTATTTAACGATGAAGAGGAAAAAAGAAGGAAACCGAAATTCTGGGTGAATCCTTTATTACAAAGAATGCAAATGCACAGTCTCCAATCATTTTAGCGTTTTTATTAATTTAATAGATGCGGTAAAACGAAAATGTCCAACGATGCTTCCACTGTGAGCGTCACGAAAAAATGAAAAAAGGCTGTCAAACAAACAAAATGACAACTGATTGCAACACAGCACGTTGGCAATTTATGGCATAACATATTTCATAACATAAATTGCCAACTTGAAGCAATTTGGAGTCTCCATTGGCAATTTGCTTGAAATTGCCAATGGCATGCCATCAAAAATTGCCCGTGGAGACGTAGGGTTAGTTTTACCGCACTAATTCATTTTTAATGTGTCATATACAGATATAAACTTCCTCATAGATGTAACTAAAAAGTTTTTTGGTTTTACAAAGTGCGAAAAAACGTTAGCTTCATTGGTTCAAAAAATAAATATTATTAATTCTCAGCTATTATTGTTTTATATACACTTTTTCTTAACAAATAAAAGTAATAAAATATATATAAAATAATTTTTACAATAACCATTCCATTTTAGATAAAGGCCACAGACGACAAACAACACGACTCTTTACTAAACCCATCGGAATAGGACCATATATACGTGAGTCGGCACTATTTTGGCTATTGTCACCTTCTATCCAAATATGACCACGTGGCACATACTCTCCTTTAAATGTAACTTCATGACTATATTCATTTTCTTCGGAATTTGGCGTAGCTTGCAGAATCACTTTATCACCTGGGACGGCAACAACACGTTTACAAATATACTGTTCGGGATTTACGGGTGATTTAGCTATTATTATATTACCACGATGTGGGTTGTGAAATCTTGGAGAGATTCTTTCAGTAAGTAAAATATTTTTAGAATGCAAAGTGGGTTCCATTGAGGGGCCGTTACACTGAAAATTACAAAATAAATCTTGTATACAAATTAACTCAACAAATAAAAGTAGTTAAAACTAGAAAAAAGTTTGTATTTGCCTAGAATCAAAATGTTAACAGTTAACATAGTCTCTCGACTAGCTGTAACTCATGGCAATGTCCATGTTCATGTCAGAGTAGCTGATGGCTGTCAAAATATGAAGTGGGCAAATTTATGTAACCCTACGTCTCCACGGGCAATTTTTGATGGCATAACATATTTCATAACATAAATTGCCAACTTGAAGCAATTTGGAGTCTCCATTGGCAATTTGCTTGAAATTGCCAATGGCATACCATCAAAAATTGCCCGTGGTGACGTAGGGTTAAAGCATTTCATTTTATACAATGGCTTTGAACAGTAAACAACAGAGATGTGTTCTCGCATTGAATGCTTTAAGAGAGCTAAAAAAACTGCAATTAGAAATTAAAGAGTTTGTAATTGCACAAACACACAAATTCTCGATAAATAATTATTAAATTAATTATTTCGGTTCCATCAGATTTAACTTGTCATTTTTAAATAAATAAACGTTAAAATCGAGTGAAACTTCAAATTTATGTCAGGGTTTCTAGTTGCACTGCTGTCTTGACATAATGATTAATGTTTTTGGTATTACATTAATATATGGGGTCTCCACTCAACATTTTGATGGTAAAACATGAACACTGCCATGAATTATACCTAGTCGAGACACTATGTAAAGATTTGCCAGTATATACCATAAGCGTTGTAAAATATACATGTACAGTCCAAAATTAATTTCGATCTCTGTGTGGAGATAATTCTTATAATATAACAAATTTGGTATGGCACAAGGTGAATTTTCTTACATGGTGACTGCAAGGTGAATTTTGTACCTCCGGAATTGTCAAACATAAGCAATGTGCGATCAAAATAAACGAAATGGAGAAATACATAAAAGCTGCTTAAAGTGGTACACAAATTATATAAAGTATATTTAATATTTAAATAGACTCATAATTTCTTCATAATGTTCAAACTTCACAAAACTAACAATTTAAAAAATTCTTCACTCAAATCAAAACTCTATTTGCAATTGTTTGCATTTGTTTTGATCGCATTTTTCTATAATTTCAATTTTGACAGCTACTGAGGGAAAATTGGCTTAAAAAAATTTGTTCTTCCAGTCACCATGAATGTAAATTCACCTTGGTATGGCATAAATCAAGGTAAATTTATCTTAAAGGTGGATACAAGGTGAATTTCTTCCCTTGTCAATTGTCAAACATTAACAAAGTGCAATGATCAAAGTTTATAGGAATGCTCGTTAATCATAAATAATAACATCTGCACAGGTTTCGGAAACGACTCGGGTGTAATATATTGAGAATAAAGCTTGAAAAATTAAATTCAGTATGTAAGTCATATGGATACTTAATAAACAACATATACAGACTAAAGTAAAGAAAATATGAGAATTTGTTTATAATTATAACAGATAATATTCCATATAATTAAATCACTATTCATACTGCATTGAAATCACAAAACAATTGTTAATAGATTACCATATAAAAACAAAAAAATTGTCTGAGTTTAAATTAAAATAAATGTTGGGATCCCCTTGAAAAATTATCACTGAACATATTCTATAGAAAGAACCCGTATTAAATAAAGCCGACACTTATTTGTATAAATTACTGCACCTTCGCCCAACAATTGAATATATAAAATAACAGTAATCCTGCTAAAAAAAAAACCTTGGTAAACGGAAAGTATGTCTTACCACAACAAAGTCGCCGACATATTCAAATGTGCAGTGCATTATGCAAGCATACTGTATGCTGTAAGCAATAATTTGCTTAACGCGGGAAAACATTTTTCAGCACGGTTCGATGTCACTATATTTATATTTTTTATTATTGCTTAATTAGTCAACACATATTTATTAAATATTTGTTGTGTACTTAGCACAAAACAAAACGTACGGACGCAAACAGGTATTCGTCTCTGACAAATTAAAAAATGTCATTATTATAATGTGTGTTCAGTGGAAGTCCATGGAGCTAAAAGGTACTATTTTACGAAGTTGTTCAAATAACTTAATATTATTACTTATAATTATTGAATATATATATATATTATATGTATATATATATATATATATATATATATATATATATATAATGCTGACAGCATTACAGGTAAAATCAATTAATTTAAATATAGACACTGATAACTGTTGACGCTTTCCAAAAATTGATTTGTCCATATAAAAGTATTCTCCTTTTGACAACCTTATGGCGTTTTATGTGAATGAGTAAGGCAGATGTAGTCAATAATGATAGAGAAGAAGATTATTATCTCAGAGTTTGACATTTAGTCCGTTATTATCTCTGAGTTTGACATTTAGTTGATTGATGTGACGCAAGGTGAATTTACCTACAAATTTTTTTCAACCAATTTTCCCGACGTTGCTGTCAAAATTGAATTTATAGAAAAATGCTATCAAAACAAATGCAAACAATTACAAATAGAGTTTTGATTTCAGTGAATAAGAGTTTTTTAATTGTTATTTTTGTGAATTTTGAACATTATGTAGAAAGTAAGAGTCTATTTAACTATTACACTCTTTACTCAGTGCTCGTATTGAACAGTTGGGTGTATAGTTTGCGCTCTTCAATCGTTTAAGTATAGTGTTTCTTTCCCATCTCACTTCTTCCCTGTGCTTTAAAAAACAACAGCAACAACAAAATTGTGTGTCACTGTTACTCTTTTTCTGGGTAAATATACAAAAATTAAAGAATAATTTCTAAAATCATGGCTTCCTCCTCTGGAGGAAACAGATTTGAACTGCTAGACCCAGACAGAAAAAGAAAAAAAAACAAGTATAAACATCGACAACCAACATGATTTCCCCATTCTTGGTTCAAAGCCCAGTTATGGAAAAAATCTCAGCCCAAAAATCGTTGTTCTAAAGAGCAAAGTGGAAACCAAACTTTTAAAAAGTTTTAATATCTTTCTTGTAACCAAAGCTCTTGAAGGAATATGTTCTGAAAGTGTCCAAGAAATCACATTTACTAGAGACGGCAATTTATTGATTCTCACAAAAAATGAGAAGCAAACAAATAGATTCTTAAAAGCAACAAATTTAGGTGGAATATGTCCGATAGTAGCAAGTTTACACCCGACACTAAACACAGTAAAATGAGTTGTGTTTGCTCTACCACTACGAGACTTGTCCGAAACTGAAATTCTTGACGGACTAAATAATCAAGATGTAGTAGAGTGCCAAAAAATTAAAAAATTTATTGATGGTAAAACTGTGAATACCTCTCTTCACATTATATCATTCAATAAATACGAACTCCCAAAAGAGGTAAATATAGGGTTCCTCAAATATAAAGTAGAAGCATACATTCAAGCTCCTCTGCAATGTAAAAATTGTCTAAAGTTGGGACACACCAAAAAATATTGCAAAAGTGAAGCAAAGTGTGAAGTCTGCGCGTGTGCAATTCATGACCCAACACCATGCACCAAGGTCGAATGCATAAACTGCAAACATGCTCACAGAGCAAACAAATAACAGAAACTGCCCAAGCATCAAGTCAAGGCAAGAAATTTTAAAAATAAAAACAACAACAAAATGCACATATCAAAATGCCGCACAAACTGTAAATGCAAAACCACAGAATTACGAAATTCCAGTTGAAGCACTAGAAAAAGCGATTGAAGAAAGATGTAAACGTCTCTCTTTCCAAAAACCTCTCTCTTCCACAATTTCAAATTCAGCAAAGGCTGAATCCTCCCTACCCACAACTTCACAAACAATAACAAATTTTAACAAGAAACCAATCTCTACTCTCCCAACTCCACTCAATACAAACAACTTTCAATCATTCAATACAATAGCAAAACACAGTAATCAGTCAACTTTAGATCAAACACTCACACATAACCAAAAGAAAAACACATATTCAACTACCACCAAAACTATATCAAACCCAATATTAAAACCAGCACTTATTAAATACGATAAAATTCAAACACATGTAAGCGATTCAGATTCACCTAGCTCGCCCCATAATTCAATTTTATCTGGAAGCACTAGCCCCTCGTCTAGTGACAGAGAGATGAATTGATGCTTTTATTTTTATTAGATTAATAATAATAATAAGCAATAATCTCTGATTGTTATGGTCCTAAAAATTCTGCAATGGAATTTAAACGGCTACTATAATAACTTACATGAGCTCCAAATACTAATTAATCAACATTCACCACACATTATAGCCATACAAGAAACTCACCTCACAACCACACAAATAAACCTAAACGGATACAACAGTATTATAACTAACACTACCACACCATGTAATGCCAAAGGAGGTACAGCTATATTCATAAAAAAATGCATAGATTACACACCAATTAGCATCACCTCCAATCTTTGCACAACAATCATTGAAATACAAACAGAAATTAAATTAACAATAATCTCAATTTATTTGCCACCAAACATAACAACGTCATGCAGTGATATTTTACACCTTGTTAACAATATTTCCTCTCCACTTATCCTCTTAGGCGACTTTAATGCACACAATACCATCTGGGGGTCCAATAAAACAAACTCCAGAGGTAAAGAAATTGAACAATTCATGCACCACACTAATTTAACACTTTTAAACAACGGCTCACCAACCCATCTATCTACCCATTCCACTTTCACTAATATTGACCTCTCATTTTGTTCTGCAAATTTACTCCCTTTAAATTCATGGCATATTGAACCACAACTAAGTATATGGCAGCGACCATTTTCCGATTATCTTGTCCATGACAAATAACCATACTAGATCAATCAATAGAAACTCTAATTATAAATATATAATGGATAAAGCTGATTGGAGTAGATTCCAAAAACTTGTCAGTAAAAAAACCGTGGAAATAACTGGCACTATCAATAAAGACGCTGCTCGCTTTCAAAAATTTATCATCGCTTCTGCTAACGAATCTATCACCAAAACATTAGGTAAAACTCTACATAAATATTCCTACTGGTGGAACGATGAATTGTCTAAACTTCAAAAAGCTAAACAAAATAGATGGACAATTTTTAAAAATAATCTAACACAAGAAAATATGTTACTTTACAGAAAATCGAATGCGAAATTTAAATTTGAAGCTAAGAGAGCAAAAAGGAAATCATTTCAAGACTTCACATCTACCATCAATCCAAATACTCCTACTCAAATTCTGTGGAAAAATGTACACCGACTTTATGGAAATGAAAGTTATCGAAAACTGAGCACCCTCGTTCTACCTAATGGTACCGTTTTAAATGAACCAATCGACATTGCCAACCATTTTGCAAAATTGTGGTCCGAATATTCAAATGATTTCAATTTTACTAATGAATTCCAAACACTTAAAAATAACACAAATTTCAACACCATATCATACACAATAGATACAATAACAAAATCAATAGAAAACGAAATAACACTGATTGAGATCAACGCAGCTTTATCATCAGCAAAAGGTACTACACCAGGCTATGATAAAGTCTCTTACCAGATGCTAAAAAGCCTACCTATCTTACCTATCTCTGGCAAACACAACCTTCTCAACATCTACAACCACATTTTCAATAACAGCATTATTCCTCAAATTTGGAAAACAGCAACTGTTATACCACTTCCAAAACCCAATAAAAAAGGAAACTCATTTGAAGGATACCGACCTATTTCCCTAGTTTCCTGCATATCAAAGATATTGGAAAAAATCATTTCAAAACGCCTCAATTGGTTTCTTACGAGGAAAAAGCTCATAAATCCAAAACAAGTAGCATTTAAACCACTAAAAGGAACAATTGACGCCCTTCTATACATAGACTATCTAATCGCTAATTCAATCTCATCAAAAAAACATTTTTCGGTAATATCGATCGATTTTGAAAAAGCCTTCGATAGAATTGGCAAGCATGTTATAATATCTCAATTAAAAGAATGGAAAGTAGGAGAAAAAATTATAAAATATATTGATGCTTTTCTATCGAACAGGAAAATAAGAGTTAAAGTGGACGGAAATCACTCACTAATATGGCCACTTCAAAATGGTATTCCACAAGGTTCACCATTATCAGTTACCCTTTTCCTTGTTGCATTTGAAAAATAAAATAATAAATCGTAACCATTTTTTCAACCACACAATCTACGCAGATGACTTATATATCACAGCCAAATTTGATTCCCTTTCCATACTCCAAAATAAAATCAATATTCTTTTTGCAGACATAAATACCTGGCTACAAAAATCAGGGTCTAAAATATCGTTTGAAAAATCTAAAATACTCCATGTGTGCCGTAAAAGAAACTGTGATCCTGTTAATATTTTAATTCAAAACAAAACAATAGAAAATGTAAATAATCTCCGTATACTTGGTATTATATTTAACAATAGATATAGATGGTCTTCACATATTGATATTTAATGTATAAGCAGTTACAATAGCCAAGCACACCCAAATTGCAACATAAACGTACTAAAAGCTGTATTATTGTCGAAAATAGACTAGGCACTACCTATATTTGGAAACGCACCACAATCACAACTGAGGAAAATAAATTCAATTTATAATGCAGCTGCCCGTTACTGTCTGGGTGCATTTCGGACCACACCAATGACCAACATACTGACAGAAGCCGGACTACTAACATTAAATGATAGAATGGCGTTGCTCACTTCACGGCTGATCCCAAAAATAATTTTGCCAGCAGAAAATCCAATGATTGAAAATATATCCAACCAAGCAAAAAGAAAAATAATACGTCAGCCCTCTACTATGCATAGAATAATATCCTCAGCAAAACTCATTGGAATCAGTATAAAAAGCCACAAAAAATACAACACGAAACATCCACCATGGCTACTAAAAAAAGAAAGTGTAATTTGTGAATTATTCGCTCTCTCAAAAGTTACAACCACTGCCACCATACGGTTCCGGATTTGCTGTGATAAATGCTAACATGGAAGTACTCCAAGTATCCCAATTACCTGCATACTCCTCAATATTTACAGCCGATGCCGAAGCAATATATACAGCTTTAAAATATTGCAAAATACAAAAAGGAAAGTATATTATATGCTCCGATTCACAGTCGGTTATCAAAGCTGTTCAAAACCCATCACACGGAGATGAAACAATATGCAAAATTCGTGATATTTTAATCACACTTCCCCATAAAACAAAAATAATGTGGATACTGGGACACGCTGGAATTATTGGAAATACCCTGGCCGACGCAGCCGCAAAATATGCTACAAGTGCACCACTTTTAATTCATCCCACATACAGCAGAAGCCACTTAAAAAACCAAATAAATGCATACCATTCTATCCAACGAAAACAAAACTGGACTCAATACCCGCACAATTATAAACTAATTAACCCAGACGGGAATGCATCCAGATACCCAAGTAACATATCCAAATTGAACTTACGAAAATACATAAGGATCCGTCTTGGGCACACATTGATCACACATAAATATTTATTTGAAGGAACATTACCACCAACTTGCCCACTTTGCAACTCCCACACACTAACAATAGTCCATCTCATCAACAGCTGCCCGACTGTGGTTCAAAAACAACTATATTTTTTTAAACAAATCATGTTACCACATGCATGACAAAATATATCCACAGAAAACATAAAATACGTAACTCACTGCTCCACCTCTGTCAGATTTACTTTGACATATAAATATAAAATATATATGTATATACTTTTATTAGTTTAATACTAGTTAATTTTATTAATAGTTAGGCCGAAGACCTTAGTTGTTAGTTGCCTAGGTAATAAGTTTAGCATTAAATTTATTTGTGTATAAACTTTTTTAAAAATAAAAAAAAAAAAATATTTAACTATTAAATATATTTTATATAAATTGTGTACCACTTTAAGCAGCTCTTATGCATTTCTCCATTCCTCTCAATTTCGTTATTTCGAACAGAATTTATTCGCACATTGCTTATGTTTGATATTTCCGGAAGTACGAAATTCACGTTGCAGTCACCATGTAAGAAAATGCACCTTGGCCATAGATTAATCTATGCCTTGGCTGTGACGGCACAGTAGTAATAAATACATAGTGCAGATTGTGTATTCTTAAGAAATAAGAAAATAAAGAGACAATTGTGAACAATGAAACGTGCAGTGGCAGGTTGTAATAACAGAAAAGGAAGTAAAGCGTCGGAGTGCAGTTTTTTCGCTCTTCTGTCCGATGCGACTGTTTTGAAAAAGCGGATAAGTTTCTGCCGCGGAGAAAGCATTTTCAATCCGATAACCAGCTTCATTTGCTTGGAGCATTTCACAAGTGATGACTTTGCAAATAGCTTGAAATATCGAATGGGTAAAATAGAAATTATTTAAATTGCATTCGTATTGCTGAAATTGTGCAATTCTTCTAGGCCTCACTACGCGGAGATTGATGTACCGCGGCGCTGTGCCTACAATTTGCAAACCGACTTTTGAACGGAACAGACAGCGTTGGAAGGCCCGGCGTCCGATGGTCTTGAAAATCTTGCTGGTTACATATGCCAAAAATTGTGTGACGAAATCGATCGCACTGCAATTCGAAACAAGGCCGATTCTATACGTGGGTTCACCATTGAAGTGAAGAGGGCTTATCAAAACCAACAGAAAATATGATGGCATATATAATTGCATTACAAATTAACGGAGATGGTTCACTCATTCCAAATAATTTTATTCAAAAACATATTGAACAAGTCGTTGCAATATTAAATTAAAAAAATTGTTTTTCCGGGCGAGAATGTTTCTTAAAATCATGAAATTAAATAAATAAGTTGAAGAAAACGCCTACAAAAGAAAAAGAAAATTTTGTAAAATATTATTATAGTTTTATTATTATTATTAGATTATACTATTATTATTCTTCATAATATACTAACTGAAAAAACACATACACTAGCAATAGAAATAATTGTAATTTAAATTGAATATTTGCGTCAATATATTTGTAATACATTATATTTTTCGCCGAAAAATTTTGCATATAAAATAATAAATGTTGCTATTTTTATATTTCACAGTAATGTTAACTTTTTTGTTTACATATTGTGTTCTAGTTTGACATTTCGCTTTGCAACCGAACTACTGTGACGTAGATGCGCAGACGAAAAATGTTTGTACCCAGCTTTGCGCAATCTTTGTTTCTATTATTTTTGATCAGTTATGTTTTTGGTGGGAGTGAGTCGTGTTATTTTCTCTAGCTCTGGATAAATGTTTCGTGAACATCCCTGCTTTAGTACATTGTACTTTTACAGAGACAGAGGATTTGCTACAATTTCACTATAGCAGAAGACTCAAAATTCCTTGAGCAATTTTCATTCATGGTAACACATTAAAATTCACATATTTCAATCATAGTTTATTAAGGAATATTTATTCAGGTTTTTTTACAACAAATTAAATTACAAACACACAAATGTTTCTTATAATTATGTATGCTTTAGATGATCAAGAAATGTGTACATTTCCAATTTAAATTTTCTTTATATCATTTTAGGTACAATTCGCTTAAAGTGTGTCCATGTAATACTTTGAAGGGAGTTCATTTCGTATGGCCGATTATTATAAAGTACATTCAGTTCACAAAAAATAAAATTTTTTTTTTAGGTTACAAAAAAAAAAAATTACATTTATTTTTGGTAGTAGTTTTGGCGAAAATCAGTTTTGTTTATATTGATAAAGAAAATGCATGCAGATAGATTGTTGATTGGTAAATATTCTTTAAAAAGAAAAATTCAGTAATTGTTTGTTAGTCAATAATTACAATCACAACAACAATACTTTTGTTTAAAAGTCAATAATTCATCTCTATTAAATTCAAATAAAATAAAATTAAAGTAAATCTAAAAACTATAAATTGACTAACTTATCATATAAATAAAATAATTACACTTTTTAAAGTAGAGCTAAATTAAAATAAATACAACACCAAAACATCCATTATGGAAAGTGCAGTTATTTAAATTCATATTTTATAGTAATTTGGAATTTTCGCTATCCTTATGTCATATGCCTCTCCTCTCTGCACACACCCACATACAAATTTCTATGTATCCGAAAGACCGACGCAAACATTCATACATTTACTCCGCTTTCTTGCTGGCATCCTTTTTACGTTTCTCCAGGCGTTCCCTGACATCCACTGCAGCCAGCTCTTTACTAGCCACATAGGCGTGCAGGCAAGAAATCAGTGATTTTAGAAGTGCAAAAGGAGCGGTAATAAAAGCCAGAATTTTGAACATTGAAGCGCCAAGTACTAAAAAATAAATTGAATTCATTGTGACAATGCATGTGGAATAAGATAATCATTCTAAAATAAAAATAATTCAATTACACACATTAGGCCATTTAAATGTCTCTAAAGACGTGGACGTGGAATAAAAACAGATATATTTTTCTATTATCAGCGTTGACTTCTGTATTTATGTTCCAGCTATTTATGAGCTTCTATTAGAATTGCATACAGAAACCAAAATACTCTACAAAAATACCGAAGTCCATATTTTTTATAGGTTTAATATACATTAAAAATTCTTTATACCAAAAAATTCTATCCATTATAGCATTATGCAAAAAAAATATAAAAACCATACTTACTTAATGGTCCATATGTGAAGTTCAGCAGATATAAACAAATATAGAACAGCTCATTGACACAGCACATAAAGGTAAGCACGTCTTTTTGATAATAAATGCGCATTACAACATTCTCATTCACATCAAAGGCTTTGTGTGAACTTTTGCCAACTAAAACGCTCCTAGTAAATCAAAATTAATTCAATTGGAGAAGTTTAAAAACAAAATATATAACGAATATTCATACGTTTGCATATAGAGCCAATGACAGGCTACATCAATGGCCATAGACAATTGAAACCAGAACATATACTTTGGATAGAAGTAACTCAAAGTAACCAGCAGGCCCATAGTACCACATCGATCAGTTAGCTGATCCAGCATGGCACCAAAGCGTGTGCCTATAAGAGAAAATAAATGCACAAACATATATTTGTAGATTGTTTTATAGATTAGATGAATATAAGAAAACATAATTTATGATTATGGTGATTCTAAGTAAATTAAAATGGCAAAGGTACTCGTACTGGTAAATTCTTAATTATAGTATATTTCGACGTAGATAGGCTCGCATTCGATTCGTAACTTGTATCGAGCTCGTATCGAATTGTGCGAATAAAACAGCACTCGAGTAAGTGGTAAACTTGGCAGCACTGTTTCAACTGTTTTTTTAAATATTTACTTTTTTTATATTTTGTATACAAGCTCATCATTTGAATATAACTTAAATCAACACAATACTAATTGCTTGAAAACCAATGAGATTAAAATAATAATTTAATATTAAAAATCAAAATCCAAAGATTAATTTTTGTTTTCTTTAAATTTAATCAGCTAAAATAAAGAAAATTCCACGGGAATTTTTATTGGTAATTTTTAATCTCATTGGTTTTCAAGCAATTTTCAATTTGGAAGCACTTTCTATCGAAGACAGAAACACTCGCTCGTTTCATCCTAGTATAATTTACTCGATAACTTTTTCCATACAAAATTCAGTCCTATCCTCGATAGTGACGAATCGAATGCGCCTATTTTATATATAAAATAATTCAAATTGACACCATCGATAATTTTAATTCAATTTTTTTTTAAAGTACATATAAATGTTGATTCCTGGAAATTTCATCATTAAATTTAGATCAACTCGTACAAAGCTTAGCATTAATTTATCATTTTTTTAAAGTATTTACTATGTGACCATACATTTTACCGCAATACATAAATTTCTTCTTAATATGAAATAACCAACACTACTATCAATAAAAATATCCGACAATTTATTCTGCCCTATTTATGGTTGGAGAAATACACGGTTATTTTTATTCAGAATAAGAGCATTCTATTTAGTTATAATAAATTTGTAAAGATTTTTAAATATATTGTTAACTTTATTATATTTTCCAAAAAAAGATTTAAAAAAACAATTAGTCAAAGCCATTTTACATTTCTCACTGAAAAATGGAAAGTTTTCAGCAAACATGTGAATAAATTAAGATGTCTTCGAATATTTTTCATTTTATTCAAACAAACGAATGAATAAAGAATCATTGCAATAAGTAAATGTGCGAAAATTCCATTATGTTGATTTTTATAAGATTATAAAGTGAATAAATAATTTACAACAATCGAAAAGTTAAATTTTGTATTCGATTGTTCTATTCACATTTGTATATTAATAGAAAATTTGTATAAAGTAGCTCCATGCAATTATCTTTATATATATATATTATACCAACATATTTATTATTTCAGTTAGAATTGCCCAAAGCACACAAATTGAGTCCCCGCATGTGTTTCATTAAATCTGTTCCAACAGAAAATTACGTTTTCACTATTGATATTGAATATTAAACAAACAACAACAACGCAAATAACCAACTGTTCCCATTTGCTATCGTTATGCTGAAGACTCAGAGAGGTGAATAGGTGAGGGTGGGTGGCTTGGTTCCATTTGCTATCGTTATGCTGAAGACTCAGAGAGGTGAATAGGTGAGGGTGGGTGGCTTGGTTCATGTGTGTATAAATGAGGATATAAATTATAATGGATACATAAAAATTGGCCAAACGAATAGCATGTAAATAATCCAGAAAAGACAAAATAAAGAGCTCAATACAAAAACTGTCTTTGTGAGCAATTGAAGATCCTACTTACTTTGATTAAAGGCGCGCGCAGCATGTCCGTCGACGGCATCCATCAGGGCGCTTATTACATAACACCATCCGGAAACAACGTAATTTGTGGACATAAACCAAAATGCAATTATGGCTAAAATTATACGGCCATATCCTAAAATTTGATCAAAATAAATAAAATCAATAAATTACCTACGTATACTCAACAAAAAAATCAATAATTTCCCTTTCAAGGCATTAATTGAATTAGTCAACTGCTTGAAGCAGATAGTAAAGGAGGAGCTTATTCCACTTACAACAATGCAAAATATTTGCATATTTGCACTTGTACATTTGTAATCAAATTACTCACCAATTAAATTTGGTATAAAAAGGAATATGTTGTCATGCTCCGGCAATACCATCGTTATAAAAGCCAATGCTTTTAATAATGGAATTATGCTCTACTCTTGTTATCAATTTTCTCAAATTCCTTCTATTTGTTTCACTTAATTCACGCTGGAGAAAAACTTTATTGCTTTGTCCGCGGAAAATGTAATGAATGTTCGTCCATCTGACATTGAAAATATTGGCGCTGTTGAGAGAGTGACTTAGAACTTTAATTTTACACAGGGTTGCATGTAAAAAAAAAGTATTTAGTACGTATATATTAATATCGCATTATATGCATAACCACATTTTTCCACTCTGAATTGTCAAAATAAAATACATGCAATTTAAAATGAATGACTGTTCATAAGAGACAAAAATGTCCGTATTCATACAAAATGTTGTCTGAACACCGCCGCATCATTTTGACGTTTCAAAGTTGTTAGAATATTTTTGTTTTCCTTTTAGCAACATAAATCTATAGCAGCAGAAAATTAATAATTCATTTAAAAAAGAGTGATACTGAGGTAGAAAGTGTTTGTGTTTTTACGTTATTATATGGATTTTGCTCATAAAGCGATATAATCTTGCCAAGTTCAATTGTTTGTCTTCGGTTCAAATTCAAATATTACACCAGCAAATGTGAAATCAGTAAATTTTAAATCAGCCAATGTCAAATCAGTAAAAGTCCAGAAATTTTTAACAAAATAAAAAAATCTCGCCTCACGTAACTTTTCTCCTCCCCACTTCCCTCTTTGCCCGTAGACGTCAAAATGAGTCGGCTCTCTGAGGCTAATGCGAATATGGTCTATCGTTGCCAATGTATCGTTCGACCATCACTTTTCTTCGACCCGGTAATGAGATTTGCATGTAAACATCATGGATACTCCCATATGTATGACATCACTATTCTGAGCTATCACAATGTCGTTCACTATGTAAATACATTAATTGTAATTATATAGTAAAAACCAAGCAGATGAAAATTGTGTATATGGATAAAATAAAATAAAGTTTACCGATGATTCTCCATTCCTTGACGATGAATCACAAACGTTAATTTTACAAACAATGAAAGATAAACAGACGGATATACTATGAAAACCATATCTTGGCTAACGGAAGGTAGTTAGCGCATTAATTTGCTATCACCACCTAGTTTAGGGTGTACAAAATTATATTATAGCTCTGTTCGAGTTGCATGAACTGGATGCACTTTATACACTGTACTGCGTTCGCATCTTGAGTTCATTTACACCAGAGAATACAGAGAAAGAAACGAAAACGTCAAACGACAAAGCAGCGAAATAAGCAGAGGGGCATTGTACATGAATCCACTGAAAATTGCGGTGAATCCACTCCGAATTGTGGTGAATCCACTCAAAATCGTGGTGCGTCTGCTACTTTATTTTTTCTGTGTTCTCTGTTCTCTTTCCTGTTCGCGCAGAAAGTTCACTTGCATGAAATGGCTATACTGAAATTTTTCTAGAGCAGCTTAATTCATGTTCAATTATTTATTATATATCCATTATTTATTATTTTCTTCCATTTCATTAATTATAATGTATGATTATCAAATTCACTTAAATCTTGCTGCTTTTAATTTTAAAGAAAACTTGATATTATGAACTTTTACTGCACTTTCCTGCCCGAGTCGCAAACGTCAAATTACTGAACTGAAGTGAACTGAAAGTAAACTCGCAATGCAAGAGTTCATGCGACGCGAACAAACTTTATGAGTCTCTCCTTCACAATTTACAGAACTAGGGTTTGAGATTCCTAGTTAAAAAGGCCAATCTTGCGATTTTGTATGTAATTACTGAGGGTACCTATTAAGCTTTATTTTGTTAGCATAAATTGATTATGGAGAGTATTTCTGCCTACCTCTGCGGTTCTTGGGACAATTAAAATTTGTGTTTTTTTAATTTTTTGTCGTATCAGTATTACTTTAATAACTAAACAGTATATGTGTAACTCGCATTAAAAAAATGGAGATAGCTATTTATGACGAATAATATAAACCATGCAATGGGTTTTCTGACAGTACAATCTATTTTCAATTTTATTTGCTTTCCACAATTTCAATATGGAAATTATTAAGATTTCTAAAGTAATTTCAGTTTTTCTAAAATATATTACGATAACAAACTAGCTGAAAGTGTCGCATGCATATTATTAATTAATTTTTAATTTTTTTAGCTTATTATTTTTACATCATTATAATTTTATTATTATATTATTGTTATCTATAAATAAATAGACGTAAAATCATGGCTATACTCTTCCTTTACATAGTTTGCTGTATTAGTAATATATATATTTTTAAATAACTCTTTTTAGACATAGTCTAAAATCTATGTATAAACCATATTTTGGGGTTTGATATTTTGGAAACGACTAAAGCGTTCAAGACACTGTCGATCTGATTGACAAGCATCTTTAATTGTGTATGCGGTACTCATACCATGTTTGAAACCAACATGAGCGTCATTCCATTTTCGATATGATTGACGGCTTGATGTAACGAAACAGGTGGTGCAGATAAATTTTGATAGAATTCTGTTCTCGCTTCTGTCAAAATAGTCAGCAGTAATATCGGGCAAAATGATTTTTAATATTTGTTAATACATATATGCATTATTCACTAAAATTAATGTAATGGTTTTCAGAAGAGTGTTTATTAAACTTTTTTGATTTATTTGTATTTGAAAATTATTCCTGGACTTCAAAACTCCCCACTCGCTTGTTAATTCCATTCCCTGCGCGTCTATCAAGGTGAATTTACATTTGTATACATGATGAAATTATATAGTTCTGGGTTATAATTTTAACATGATTTGTATATTAATAAAATCGTTAAAATTCTTAGAATTTTTGTATTTTGTAAATATAAATATTTATTCGAATATTGCTCACTACTCCACCACTATATAAGCATAAGTTGTAGTAATTCCAATGAAATATGCCTTTTTTAATATTGTTTTAAATTTATATTTTAAAACCATCTACAATTCGGCTTATAAAATATTTCTACATACTAAAATAGTTTACATCCAGAGAACTGCATTTAATCAATAAAATTTGAAATATTAAAATTGTACTTTGTACCTACCTGCTTATTCCACTAGTGCAATACGCATTTGTTCAACACTGTATCTAGTCAATTCAGTAGTGGTAGTACTCACTCGGGAAAATATAGGAAAAGTTGTAATTTTTTGGTCTTTCTCCTTGTGGATTTTGTGAGGATAATTTAAAGCATTTTAAATGTAAAAAATTATAAAATAACTGCATAAAATTGAATAAGTAGTCTTTAAATTATAAAAAATAATGGATATGATATAGAAAAATCATCTAAAAGATATAAAAACCTTAAACGAAATTTTTGCAAATAGAAGAAGAAATAGTCTGTGAATGTACTTAGGTAAAAAGCAGAAGCATAAGAAAAAAGTGTAAAGCAAACTACGAATGAGTGAAAAAGATGAAGAAGCATGAAATGCACACACAAATTGAACGCTTTTGAATTTGATAAATTAGTGATGGGTGATGATTTGCGGAAAATAAATTTTTGCATTTTAGTTTTGGTGAAATGAAATAAAAGTGAGAAACAGTATGCATGCATATGATCTGCAAATTAAAACATTGCAGTTTAAAATACGATTTTGTTTTAAATATTTTGCTGCGTACATACAATTAAATCGTAAAATAATGTAAAAAATGTCAAAAAGCAGGCGAAAATGACGTGTTTTGCAAGTGTGGTTGAAATGAGATGACTATATTAGTAATACCAGGCTTAAATTATAGAAAATTTAAAAATATTAAAATAATACATATGTAGATATATTCATTTATATTTATATTGTTTGATTTAAAATGTGATTGAATTGTAAAACGTTATACGCAGTGCTTTTACCACTTCAAATAATCCAACTTATCCGTTTTTCTTCGAATTACCTCATTAACTTTTTTTGCTTTGCGGTTTTAGAGTAGTAGAACTTCACAGTTTCATGCTTTTGCTAGTTTTAATAGAAAATGTAAATGCTTTTAATAAAAAAAAATCCGAGGCCTTAGTTCAGATTAGTTATATATTGCTATGAATTGTCATAAGATATAGTAAAACTTTGTCGCATGAAACTTATGATCGATAAAAATTAGAGCATGGCAAAAGTTTCTTTGTTAAAATATATTGGGTTATATGCAACAAATTTTAATATAAACAATCGCTAAATATACATTTTTTTAAAATATGTTGGTCCAATTGCATACAAAACGTTGTATATAAATATTTTAATATCTATTGAAATGCAAAATTATAAATTTATATTAATGGTGTAAATTATATGCTTGCAAACCACATTTTTACATACATATGGTATTCTGGGAGCTTAATATTTTGTTATGAGAAGAGTTTTTTTATTTAAATTTTTGATCTTTTTTTTGGGTGAAATTCAACCCTGAACATAATTTTTTGCATGTTCGATGGTTTTTTTTGTGATGTCATACCATATAACTGTCTCACTCTTACTACTGGTATATAGATAAGCATTTTGACGAGTAGGATTTGAAATGGCGAAAATTTTATTTTACAATTGTGTGTGTTACGCAGCAAAAATTTTGTAAAATGCTAAAGAATTGTACGGTATTTAAGTGGAAACATTTGATATTAAACTCTTTAAATTAAAGGGTACATCAATATAAATAAAAACGTTTAGAAAGTGGAAAGTAGTGCATTGTCGAAACACCAAAAGAAGCAGGCAGAAATAAAGAATTACTAAGATGTTTTGAACTAAATTATTACCAACTCAACAATAAATCAAGTATTGAAAAATTTGGGAAATTTCACAAACGGTGACATTGGGAGCATCGTCGTGGTTGCTGGTGACGACAACAACGGAGCTAAGACAACATCCATATAGGCCGCTCGGAATCGCCTTCCTCATCAACGCCTTCCTTCATATATGTACTACGACTACTTTATCGCTGCATCATCAACGTTATCGTTGTTCACTTCACACGTTCTTCTGCACTATATTTTCCCCTGTTTTACATTTTAATGGCATTTGTTGCAATTTTCTTCATTGAGAAAAAATGAACAATGAAATCAGCAAAACTTTTTCATCTGTCGACGCAAAACTCGCGGCCATTATCGCTGACATACCCATCGTGTCCATTGCCGGTTCTACGTTAAGTGAGATAACCACAACAACAACATCGACTACCACCACCCCAACGCCTACATTATTATCCTCTGAACCTACCAAAGCAAATATTTCGCCATCAAAACCAATGTTTGATGCAGCTGCTAAAACAGGAGGCGCTGCATCTGGTGCTGCTGCTGCTAATAACGCCTCGGAAGCTAAGAAGGAATCATCAAATAGTAGTGGAAAATTGGAAGAAGCCACCACTGAAACATCGTCAAAGGTAATATCTTTCAATATGTATAAGTATTTAGATGTGACCATAAAAAATATAAGTGATTTTTTTTGGGGGTTGGTAAAAGTTAGAAGTCGGGATTTATCATTGATTTGTATTTGTGTAATCAGAAAACCTCAAGCTGTTTTAATTAAAATAATGAATTAAATTTAGTTTAAATCAATCATAATTAATAATAGAATATTAGATTGTATTGAAGTTATTAACCAGTGAAGGCCGCAATGGAAGTTCCTTACACCTTTGTACTTTATCTTTAAAAAAGGTGAATGCATTAGTATATTTATTCGATCACCACAATTGTCAAATTAAAGGCAAAGTGCAATCAAATTAACATTTACTTCATTAAGTGCATTTATTTAAAAGTTGGATGCATGAAAAAATGTACACATTTTGCGTATTGAACTGGTCGTTTTAGAGTTTCTCTATTTTAATCAGCAGCGTATTGTACCTTCCATTTCCATTCCACAAATTTTCTGGTTTATATATCCTCCATATAATTTATGCTTTGTTCATGCTAATCCATGGTGTGCAACATATTTTTTTTATGTATGTTGGTCTTCGGGAAATTTTTGATTTTACTATAAGAATATAAGGAGTGCATATTGGAGTTAGAAAGTAGTAGCAAAAATTAATGAAATTTCGCCCATATTTGTAGATATTTTATATACTAAAATACTATAATTTGTTGTTGAAATATCTATAATAAATCTTTTCTATATCTCGAATTATGAAAAACTGTGAATTGGGCAATTGTTCGATCGTAGTTTCTGGGACTCCACATATTTAATTGCAGCTCGTTTACAATAAATTTATATTTTCGCACAAACTTTATATCTTTATATTATATAAAGCTTTTAAAATGGGACTGTCGCGTCAGCTAATTTTAGCTTCTATGGTGTGTTGGTCCAGATACGTCTTATTCAACGCCTTCCCTATTCCATTGTTGTCGCATATTTCGCTTGTTTTACTACAAATGAAAAATGTACGAGCGTAAATGTTATTGGCATAGCAGTGAAAACGCTGAATTTAGTTAAGTATCTTTAAAACAAAATAATGGTATATACCTGAAAGATGGGACCTCAAGTCATAAGCAAATCAACTCAGGTAACTTGTAAGCATCTGCGTAAAGCTAATTATCATTTTTCTTGGAATGGCATGAAACCAGTGTTTTCCTGGAAATAAGGTTAATAAGTATATATCCCTTTTGATCCTTGAAAATATTCTATAACTAAATTACGGTACGTGGTGTGAACATGGTTAATTTACTTACATGGTGACTGCAAGGTGAATTTCGTACCTCCGGAATTGTCAAACATAAGCAATGTGTGATCAAAATAAATTAAATTGAGAGGAATGGAGAAATACATAAGAGCTGCTTAAAGTGGTACACAATTTATATAAAATATATTTAATAGTTAAATAGACTCATAATTTCTCCATAATGTTCAAACTTCACAAAAATAACAATTAAAAAACTCTAAATCACGTAAGTAAATTCACCTTGATAGCCGCACAGGGAGTGGAATTAACAAGCAAGTGGGAAGCTTTGAAGTCATGGAATAATCAAAACTCTATTTGCAATTGTTTGCACATTTGTTTTGATCGCATTTTTCTATAAATTCAATTTTGACAGTTACGTCGGGAAAATTGGTTCAAAAAAATTTGTTTTTGCAGGCACCATGTAAGTAATTTCACCTTGTGTGTGGACCCAGGTTCTCGAATAATATTGATAAAATGTGTCGTATGACATTGTAAAGCCTTTGAAGACGAATTAATTTACAGAAAAATGGGAAGTGTTTACTACTTCCTTTGGCAAAAAATTGATGTCGACACGAGCATATGCATAATCTACGCGAATTTCCTTTTTCATTTGTGTTTGAAAAAAATTATCAAAGATTTAAAGGAATGAGGTTGTGTATGAATTTTTATATTTGTATGGCTCTTTTCTTGTCTTTAAACTTGATTTTTCTATATTAATAATAATTATGTATCTTTGTACCATCAGTCTTCCGACTTGGGAAATTCGATATTCAGTATCTTTCTGTTAAAACAAAATGTGTTTTCGCATTATATGTATATCAGGTTACACATAATTGGAAAAGCAACTGCAGTGCAAATTTGTAGAATTTTTACTGTAGCTTCAATTACTATGATTTGTAATTGATTTCGGAAAAAAAACTATATAATCTACTGGAAATAGAAAAATAAAGAAAATACGGTAAACGTGGAAGAACGGGTACCCTAATCTTGTGCGACTTCTGTCTAAATGGAATATCTCACTCTTGATGTAAACTATTTTATTGATTTTCTTTATACTTACGCTACATCTGTAAAAGCAGAACATCTGCCAATGAGGAACATATTTTTTCTGATTTAATGTCTTAACATTAGCTTTTTACAATTTAATTAAAAAACGGAGAAATAAAATAATTTTTCTGTTTTTCTTAGTTCCGCAATGTTTTATAATACGAACAAAAACCAATGAAATTTACGACTTTCAATTAATCAGGTGCTTGGTTTTAAGCTTATCTTGGCAAATGTCTTTCACCACTTTACATCATGATTCTTTCGTATTACATCATGATTCTTTCGTATTACAGTATGATTCTTTTGTATCACAAAAAATAACTGAAAATATATTCTGGTTTAAATTGACTAGCTGATACACCCATATTTTCTTCATCTTATGTTTAGATAATGGTGCGAATTAGGTATTTACTTTTTTTCGCATATCTAATAGTTCTTATTAGGAAATTATACAATTTTCATAAAAAGGTATTGTTTCAATAATGACCGAAATTAGCACAAAGGCAGCTCTTTTTGAAGCTAGAGTAGGACGAATATACTCTTAGTGTAGATCGTAAAAATATACATTTATTGTAAAAAGCCATGTAAACACATACTTACATTTGGCTCTGTAATTTAATATCTTTAAATATGCAGACCACAAATACCACTTCAGTTTATGTTCAAACCTTATTATCAGTGTGAGCTTACCAATCAAAAACCGCAAAGTACCGTTAGTCATGGACGAACATTTTTATAATTTGCTGTAGTCTCTTTGAAAAAAACGAAAAATTATAGAAGTAAACTGAACATTAAAGTAATTAGAAAAATTAATTAAGTTAAATTTAAATTACGAATTGCATGATTGCTAATAAAGTTGCACGCAAAGTAAGAAGTTAAGTACAACAATATAAAAAAACGGAATAACAGTATGCATATAATAAATTTTAAAATTTGAATCTACTGGATTTAGATCAGTTTGTAATTATTGTACAATAATTATTTGATAAAATTTGTTCAGAAAAACATAATAAATAATTTTCTACATATTAGTGGAAAAGTAAATAGGTAAGTGCACTTGCTTTAATTAGGAACGTGAATAACGGGTTTTGTTCGACGAACATTTTTGAGGTTAGGAATCTTATCAACTATGTTTTGTGAAACACCCAATTAAAAAACTAATTTTTTCAAGTTTATGCTTTAAAGAAAACTTAAAAGCAAAGAATTATCGAATATTTCTTTATAAAATGTGTATGCATGCGATTGATATGAGCTTTGAACATGATACAAATTTTTTATAATTTGATTTTGATCTTTGCATACGAATGGGTCTATAATTGATATTCGCCTGACTTATAACATTGGTGGCCGAAGCTTTATTTCAGAAGCTAAACATTTCAAGCTTTTGGGTATTATTTCAGAGGAGTTATACATTTACTTGATATGTTATCTATGGCTAAAATATCGTTTGCAATGGATCTTTATTTAATTAATTGATTATAGTTCATTTCATAAAAGTTGAACATTCTATAGAGCAGGTTCTTAAGTTGATATATATATTTAGTTCATAATGGTAACAAGAGTTTAACAGAAGTTCCCCCACCTCTGATATACATTAAGCTATTGTTAATATATATATGCATATATGTATATATGCATATATATTTATATGCATATATGTATATATGTATATGTATATATGTTTATGTGTATATATGTTTATATATACATATATTAGGCGCATTCGATTCGTAACTTGTACCGAGCTCGTATAGAGTTGTGCGAATAAAACAGCACACGAGTAAGTGGTAAACTTGGCAGCACTGTTTCAACTGTTTTTTTTTAAACATTTACTTTTTTTATATTTTTCATACAAATTCATCATTTGAATATAATTAAAATCAACACAATAATAATGTTAAAAATCAAGGAAACAGAATCCAAAGATGAATTTGTGTTTTCTTTAAATTTAATCAGCTAAAATAAAAAAATTCCACGGGAATTTTTATGGGTAATTTTTATTCTCGCTGGTTTTTAAGCCATTTCCAATTTGGAAGCAATTTGGAAGCACTTTCTATCGAGGATAGAAAAATTCGCTCTCTTCATCCGAGTATAATTTACTCGATAACCTTTTCCATACAAAACTCCTCGATAGAGTTTCGAATCGAATTATATTCTATTCTATTTGAACGTTACTTTTTGTTGCGGCAGGACTTTATAACAATTTTTTTGAAATTGAAATTGAAAATACCGGAAAAAGTTTAAACAATCCTTTATTGCTATGGTTATGTCGACCTGTATGAGAAATAAACGTTTACCTTCCTAAATTTGAAAAGAATCATATGCTCCCTGCTTTATATATGTATGTACAGTATTGCCAGTTGCGGTACATGTCTGTTCGTCAAAGCAAATTATAAACTCGAAACAATGATTGAGTGAGGTCAATAGTGAAATAGGAGCTATAAATTCATTTCGACAACTACTGCAGTACAAGCATTTGAGAGCAGCTATGAAATGTGGTATACTCCTGTTGAAATTTGATATTTGCTCTCCGAAAAATAGTTGACATTTCCACCTTATTTTTCGCTTAACCATTCTAACTCATCTTCATCCCATTATGTTCACTCATTGTGAGTCAGGCCAATATGGCAGACATACTTTTCATTTACAGCAGAAAAAATTTCTCAATTATTTGTGTTTTTTATGGTAGCAAAAATGGGGTTCCAATAGGAGGAATGCACATCTAAATTTTCCCATTGTCTTTGCATATGAAATGGTCGGTCAATAAAATCGTCCAAATGAAGCCACTAATGAAAATCTCGTAATTCCACGGCATTCATAGGAACTTGGGATTTCGTATAAATTTACATCGTGCAAAATCGTCCCCCTTGGCAAGATATCGATCTTACCAGTATGTCTTTTCACACACTACTTATCACACTGCCCGACACAGAATCGACCAATAACGTTGCTAAACAGGAAACCCGGCTGCTAAAAAGCTTCCATACGCCAACAAACCCAAAATAATTGAAAGTTGAAGAAGGATATCATTAGGGATAGTGGGGTGAAAGCATAACCCAGCGTATTAATTGTGCTTATGTACATTACCAACTGAGGACATAGGGTCCATTTGACCGATATTGTGTTCCATTGAAAATGTTATATTTTAAATGTACTGTTTATAATATTATCGTCTTTTGGGGTATGAAAAACCCATTGCGGTGTACACCTTTTTACATAATAAATACAATTTCTTGTTCTTGAAATAATTTTAACACAATTTTTAAGCTAATTCTGTTTCCAAATGCTTAATATAATTTACTATTTTTCTTTGAAGGAACCCGAATCATGGAAAGAGAGCCATTTAAAGGATTGGGAAGAATGCCATCTAAAGAAATTGTTAGATGAAGCTTATTCATACAAAAATCCAAGAGACAAGGAGAACAAAAGTGAAATGTTCTTGGTATGTATAAAAATAAAATATTCAACTTTCTATTTGTTTATTTAGCATTGCTCTTTCAAGCGTATCGTAAGCTAAGCTCCTATTTCTTTAATTTTTTATATTTAAAATTTTTTTCTTTTTAGCAATTACTGCAAAAGGCAGAAAATGAAAAAGAAGATCAACCGTTTTCATTTCGAGCAATAACTTCACGATTTACACGTAATTCATCCTCGTCGACCACGTCCAACAGTCACCATCACCATAATCATCACCATCAAAAGCAAGGTGGATCCTTGCAAGATCTCGTCGATGCGGTACGCAACGAATCGCTACTAGACTGTGATTACAATTTTGGAGCGGGTGGACAGCGCAATCGTCGCCACAACCACAATTCGCGGCAAAAGAAATACTCCTCGGTATCGTCGCGTCAACGCGAAGGTGGCAGTTTACCCAGTAACGTCAACGTTACCAATTGTGGTGGTCTACTTGGTACGCCCGAACAGCCATTGTTTATGCACGAAGTGAAAACTGGCAGCAGTAAGCAACAGCGACGTAACGCTAAAGTAGCAGCAGCTGCAAAAGAAACTGAAAAAGAGGTCATTGGAGTAACTGTCGGTGCCAGTTGCAGCGACGGCGCCGGCCCAAGCACATGCAATACTAGCGGCGATTGTGTTATTGAAATAACCGAACCAATGATGGACATTCAACAGAAACAACAAATTCTACAATCTAGGGGCCATGATGCAACCTCTCAGGTGAGTGTTACGGACTGCTACTAATTTTACTATGGCATATTGTTTACATTTTCCATCACTTCCAGGGTCTCCCCTATTATGATCGCTTGGACAATATGGAAATGCGCATACCTCGCGCTAACATCATCACTTCGACTCACCCGAAGACTGAATTTGCTCCCACCAGTTCACATTGTTATGTTGATGAAGCAGTCCGCTTTTCTCCTTTGGAACATGGCAGAGGCGAGGTCGTTATCACCGAAGGCGAAGGTGCCGTTGGTACTAATACCTCTTCGTCTCTTGACACTAAATATTTGTCTTTAGATGAGAATTACAAGTCGTGCAAATCTGTGCTTGGTGGTGAGAAATCGGAAGCGAATAAGACACCAGCGACTCTTTATTCAACCACAAAAACGATAACAGTGAGTGTTGTGTACAATTTAACATATTTAGTTTAAAAAAAACATTAACAAAACCTTGAGTAAATATAAATATCTCAGAAATGATGGCAAAATTAATAATATAAAAATATGTTGATGAAGATAATAGCAGCAGTGGTCAAAAAATGATATGGGAAAATTTTTGTTTTGTGTACTTATCGGGAACTTATCGTATTATTATTATATTATCAACACCAGAAGGGGGGCGTGTTAAATGCCAAATTTAGTTATACTGTAATTTGGTTTTATTAAGATCTATCCAAAGTTTTGAAGGAATATTAGAAGTTAATATAAAGCCAAAATCTGTTGGTTTATCGCTGGATAATTTAATGACATTTATTATTTAAATACAGTTTCCTCCTGTGAAAACCCAATGATACCTTCAGCAATAATTGAATGATTTTGGAAACAAAACGGCAATGATCATTGCTCTGTACTGAAGCTATTTATAGCAACGAGCTATTCTTCCCCAGTTTTAAAGAAATTCAGGCCAAATTGTGAACTTTTCTGAATGTTGGGATTTCCCCCACTCCAAATATAACACTTTCCTTCCTTCACACAGACTTTTAAGCCAGCAAAGAGTACTGTCTCAGCACAAAATTATAGCGTTGCTATGTATGTATTATGGCAGTTAATTTACATAACTTGTACGCATCCTACCTCCGGGGAAAATCTGAATGATTGCCAAACTTTACTGGGGAGACAGTGTAAGTCTAGGTAGAGAAGTCTAGTCGTAAGTATCAATCATATTCTCACTGAAAATAGAAATTTCTATTGAGGAAACTATCGTTTTTATTTGATTAGGTTTCTTTTGGCTAATACAAATACTGTTCTACTACACAGACTCATCCCTTTATGGGGATAGAAAGAATGTGTGCCCAGAGAAATGCGCACACGCAGTTCAACTAAAACAACCACAATCAATTAGCATGATCTGGACCAACGCTGTCATTTCACCAAAATTCCCACTATTGGCAAAAAATCCACCGAGTTTGTATTTTGTTCATGGGAATGTGTTCTTGTCCGAGAAGAAATTTTTCAGACTACGATCTCAATGAAGTCGGCTGATTTGGAGGTTATGAGAAACTTCAGATATGGAAACTTTTTTATCCTTAAACCATGGACTTTTAAATCGAGTCATAAAATTTGAAGTCCGTGAGCTATACAAGATCGCAAATTTTCATTGTGAGAATTACTAATGGAACATTAAATTTTTAAATCTTCGACGCAATGGTATCCAACATTTTTTCCATACATACCACAACACACGCTTCAATATATTTTGCAAATATATTTGCTTAGTCTGTTCACTGTCGGATGTATTGCCGATTATTCTTTAGGAAGTATGCTTACCATGTTAAAATTATTTTTATTTTGCAATTATTCACTTCGAAAGAAACACTACTAAACTTCTCCTCCTACTCTTTTCATTTAATTTACTGCAAGTTCCTCTTTGACTGCTTCACGAACGACAGCAAGATATGATAAAGATACCGATAACAAAATATATCGTCATTTTTGTGGTGTTTTTTCCCCTTAATTTTCGCACTTGTGATCTCAGCAAATCGATCTACCAAAGTTTGTTGACGGCCGAACAGGAAACTACTGCGAATATGGTGCCACAATTTAGTTCTGTTTATTAGTGGATACATTCCATATCCATTCATTCCATTTTGAGAAATGTTTTGCCAAGTATATAAAGGGGCCGATAACATTTATTCGGGCTGTTGCAGTTCGCTGGTAAGGCGTTAAGAACCCATCAATTGACTACACTTTTTCCAAATTTGTACTTGCTTCTCGATTTGTTAAATTTTGATTGACTTTTCACTTTTGAAATATTGAAACCTTCACGTCATATAAATTTTCTGAATACAGAAATTTTTGTTTTCTATTGGGTTCAAGATGTATTATTTTAAAATTTATTTTCCTGAAAAATTTAAATATGTGCATGTAAAGAAATGTCTAGATTTGAATCTCAATTACTGCGATAACTTATATAAATTTATTATTGCAGACTTATTCGAAAGTTTCCTCTTTTCCTCAGCGCCAGTACGACGAGAATGGTAATTCATTAAGTGAAATGTACCAAAGTGGTGGTGTCCAAGCGTCAGCCAGCTCATTGCATACAACAACAAGCGGCATAATTCCAGCTGCTTCTTCTGCAACTTCTACTTTAACATCGAACTCAATTGGAACTTCTGGCCAATCGCAGGCGAAGGCTAAAGGAAAGAAGAAATCACAACAGGAACGTAACACAAAAACAGTTGATGTGGTGTCGGTGGCAGGCTATCGGGGCAACGATACCGTGGAGGAACTAGTCAAGTATATAGAAAGCTCCGAAGATAAGCAGAATGACACGAAAAACAATGTCAATCGAATCAATGAGAACAACAAGAAAAAGGAGCGCAAAAAAGACAAAGATAAGCAACACAAAATGAAAAAGTGTAACTCTCTCGAGGAGTTGCGCTGCTGTGAGAAAATCGAAGTTGACGATTTGGAGCGCACGGCCGCAACCACAGAGAGTAACGTTATAATGCGCAACAAGGGCAGTGGTAAAAACAACAAAAACAATTCGTCATCTACGGCTGATATAAATAAAAATTTCGACAGCAACAAATCGTCGGTGTCGAACTCATCATCATCGTCCAATCGTAAAGGTGAGAGGCGCTCATGGGGGACCGAAGAGATGCAGTATTTGGGCGAAACTAACAATAGCAATGAGGAGAAAAGTAAGGAGAAGAAAATTAACAAATGTAAAGAAAAGGAATTCGATAAGGATATTAAAGAGACGAAGGAGAAAATATCTGAAAAGAATGAGAAAATATCAAACTTCGATGGAATCATAAATATTGCTACGTTGGAGAAGTTGGAAAAACACGAAAAATCGGAAAAACGAAAGAAGAGTAGCGAGAGCAATGTGCAGGCCACAAATACTGCCATTGCTGTTACAGTTGTTGATATTTTGGCGATGGATTCAGTGATGCCGGAAACTGCTGAATTCCATGTAGTGACAAAGAAAAAGAAGCCGAAAAAGCAACGTGCTTCGATGGATGATACGAACAGTAACGCTAGCAACAATAACTCTGTCGCTGGTGGAAATCGCACGCACAATTTTATGAACAACATGCAGAAATCGACGCCAAATGCGTTTACGCAGCAGCAACAACAACACTACCAGCAGCAGCAGCCACGCTATAACAAATACTATAACAACTCGCACGCGACAACTGCACCTAACAATGACCGAGGGGGCGTCGACTATCTCAGTGGCTATCATAATAACAGCAATAGTAACAACAATAACAATCACTCCACAAATCAGTACAGCCAGCAGCAAAATACTGATAGTAACGACAAATCACGGCGTAAGTCGACATCATCAGTGCCACCATCGGAGAAATCTGACTCAAGTGATCTCGATTCAGTACATTCGCTGCCAATAGAATCCACGACGAAGAATAACCAACGTCACAAAAGCATTGCCGCCGCCCCAGCTACACCACCTAATAATGCTACTAGCAAAAATGTTGTCAACACTTCCCCAGCGCCGATTTCTTACGCGGATATTGCACGCACCAACAAGGAATTGGCTGCAGCAGATGCTAGCGCCAGCAGCGCGGACAAATGGCCAGCAGTCGATATAGCTAACAACATTGTTCCGGCAGAGACTGCTCAAGCATATGTGGAAGACACGCAAACAGCAAACTCAGCACAAATGATTACGAATCCTATTACAAGTCATCCCCCGATTATTAATCCCCCGAAGTTAAAAGCCAAAAAATCCGCCAGCAAACCAGACTTTCCCGAATTGGTGTCGTCTACAGCTGTAGTGTATACGCCTCTAATTGAATTGGTAGCGGCGCCTAAGACGACCACATTTAAGTCTATTTCATATTCACAAAGCTTGACTGCAGTTCCCACGTCTAATAACACAGCCGCAGTAGTTGCAGCCAACAGTGAGGCAGCCTCAGCATTAGTGCCCACAATTACTACATCGACAACGTCGACCGCCAGTGGTATTGTGAACATGGAACCAAAGGAATTCAAGGCCGAAAGACGGAGTGTAGCTACAGAGATGACTAAAGCGGATATGCCTGCTAGCAACGTAGTCACTATTCGACACCAACAGTTGACCCATCAGCAGCAGCAGCAGCAGCAACACCAACAGCAGCAGCAACAACAGCAACAACAGCACCAACCACACCAACCACACCAACCACACCAACCACACCAACCACACCAACCACACCAACCACACCAACCACACCAACCACACCAACCACACCAACAACACCTACAACACATACAATACCATCAACACCATCAACACCATCAACACCATCAACAGCAACAACAGCAACAACAGCAACAGCAGCAATTGCCTTTACAAAAATCGAAAAGTGTTGAGAGTGAAACGTACAACTACAACAGCAGTAACATGGACCAACAATATCCCGCACTAGAGAAGACTGTTAAACGACACAGTGCCACAAATGTTGCCACCACACTGGCCACGTCTGCGACCCTGCCACCCCCACCAGCGGCAGTAGTAGCCCAATTCAATTTTGCCGCTGCTGCCAAACAACAAATAAACTTGGTAAACTACGCCGATGGTTATCAGTCCAAATTGGCCTCGGTTGTGCCAGCAACATTAATACCAGTTACAACTACCTCAATGAATGCTGCGACACCAGTTGCTTCTGCCACTTGCTACACTATGGTATCAACCACTAATCCAGGCGTCAAGAAGTCCAAAGATAAAATTCCCACTGTTGGTGGTTCCGTTAATGCTGTCCCACAGCAAGTCCAGCAGCCACAGCCAGTTCCCGTTGTTATTGGCGACGGCCTGGTTGGTAATTTCGGCACCAATGCCAATATGATGCGCAAGAATCGTAAGGAAAAGCAATTGCAAATAAATTCTGCCGAGTGCGGCGGCATGCCCAGTGAAACAATTGTTGCTCAGAAGACGACAATGGCCACCCAGACTAGTAGCACTTTCGTCAATAACGCCGCATGTGCGCCTCCAGTGGTCAGCGCTTCCACCACCCAAATATCAGGAGCAAATGTCGCTAACATCGTTGCCAGCAGTAAATTTTCTAAATTTAATACAGCGAACCCAAGTTATTTAAACAGTAGAAACACAGCAGCAACATCAACAGCAACACCACCAATGGCGCCATCCTCCAATCGTCCGGCGGTTATCATACTGAATGATGAGCGCGATACGGGTATGAGTAACGACTTCATCTTTGGGGACTTTAATGAGGATGAATTGAAATTCTTCGACGATGAAATTTTGAGCGACGAAACCTATGCAAACGATGACGAATATTCTTCATGCGCCACAAACCAACCAGTGCCATCATCGTCATCACTGTCGCTCGCGCCAGCAACACAAAAATTAAAATTGTCACCACGTGCTGTGGCAGTAAAAGGCGCCGCCGCAACAGCCACAACATATTTCAATGATTCTGGTGCCTCCTCTTCAGATGTTGTCAACAATTCAACGCAACATCCTGACGATATAATGTTGCTGTCTGGTGCAGATGCATCGTCACCGAACTCATCCTTTGTCCTTAGTCACGGTGCGAATCAATCTAGTGATAGTGGCATTGACACCACAAACAAATCAAAATCGACCGAGAGCATCATCAAACGTACAGCTCCCGTCAAGGACGATGCACCAACTGCAAATCAAATGCAAACATTTGTGAATTTAGCAACAGAACAATCACTATCACTCAATACCACCGGCAACAATACGAATACCAGTAGTAATACCAGCAGCAGCAGCGGTTGCTTGCTTCCCCAACAATTGGAAACATGTAACGACATTGAACAAGCCATTATCGCTGCTGCTCGTGCTGCAGCCGCTGAACAACAGCAACAGCAGCAGCAGCAGTTCGCCCAACCGCAGCAGTATCAAAATTCCAATTTTTCCGCCTCAAGTTCCTTTTCATCATCATCATCCGTCTCAGTGGATACCAAGTATCCACTACCAGTACGGTCACCGCGTTCACCTCAATCGCAGTCGATGGCCAGTGTAGTGGCCAACAACCATTGCACGTATGCCCATCCCCAGTCCTACCAGGACGAAGACGAGGTGCATAGCCGTAGCCACAGTTGTGAAGGTGGTGCTGGAGGTGATTCGCCCACGAAGATTGTTGTAAACATTCAACGCAAAAATTTCGATATTCATTTTATACCGCCCACAGTACCGTTGGCATTTAGTTCGCTGCAACATAATGATATCATTGTGGATTTCATTGGTTCCGGTAAGTTGAAACATTTTATTATTATTATTGGTAGTAAATTTGTATCGTTATTTGCATAAAATGTCTCGAGGACTTGCTCTCCATATCGTCGATTTACTAGTGCATGCAGTAGGGAAATCATCATCATAGGAGTACCTAATGAGGTCGATCTACGGATAACGTATAACCAAAATCTGTTCTTATACTCTTCTATAAGATATTTGGTATATAGATTGGGATACACGAAAGGGGATTGGCCAAAGGGTCTCGTTTTGTAACTGATAGAAGAACTAAATCTATTTAGATTAGGGTCGAATCTAACCCTGGTTGTAGCATCAAGTGTCAAGTTTTTCGCCCAACACATTTCCCACCCCGGAAGATTCTTCAGAGAGTTGCGAATCGTGACCTATGAGATGTGGCTTGTCGAAAAGCGGTTCACCGGAAAAAGTCATTTATGGTAAACTATTAGAAAAGAACAAAAATGACTTGTCGAAAATAATATTTCTGAGATAGTGGTAAATGTTTTTTTTAGATATGTCGGTCAACAAGTACAGACAGGAAGAGTGTGTGTAATTATTGCATATGAGTTACACGAATAGTTCAGGGTTCAGGGATCGTCTGGCAATTATAAAATAAAATGTCTGATACATCTAAATGAACACTATTCTATTCTTCTTCTTCTTAGGTGGCCGTTACAACCCGTGGTCTGGTCGGGTTACGGCCGATTGAAACACCTCTTGCCAGGCGCCTCTGCTTCGTGCGCGCCTTTTCCAATTAGTCACACCAAGCGTGGTCAGTGCTTCCTCAGCTTGATCTATCCACCGGAGGCACGGTCTCCCTCTTCGTCACGCTATTCTATTATATAATATTTATTCTCTGATCTACTGAAAACTCAATGTCTGCTATTTACAACTGAAATTTCATTTGTGGCAATTCATCTTGGAATGTCTTCCGTCCATCTTTTGAATTTTAATATGAGTATGTAAATATGCATATTAGTTTATTATTGTTCAAATAAAATAATAAACCCGTTGCAACTTTGTGATATGCTTAGGTCAGAGAAGAGAAACTCGTCTCAAATTTTATAGGTGATATAACAGGAAGAGGAGGCGAATCCTAGCATGATCGATTTTTCTTTAAACCACTCATTTAAGCAATTTCCAACAAAATTCCCGTGGATTTTTTTTATTTTAGCTGATTAAATTTAAAGAAAACAAAAATTACTTTGTTTGTTTATTTTTAATATTATTGTTTTTTATTTAATTTTATTCAAATCATTAGTTTTCATAAAAAATATAAAGAAAGTAAATGTGTAAAAAAACAGTTGAAACAGTGCTGCCAAATATACCACTTACTCGAGTGCTGTTTTATTCGCACAACTAGATACGAGCTCGATACAAGTTACGAATCGAATGCGCCTAATATACGACTGCATCTCGGGTATGACAGCTAGATTTGCTATAAATGAGCACTGAAGGAAATGACTCAACCATTTCAAATTTAACTGCATTAAAGATGGCAAGTAAACATAAAACTACCCGAATTACTATTCAGCATAATAGTATTCGTAGTATCCGACTACCCGAATACTATTATGCTGAATAGTATTCGGGTAGTTGGATTCATCAAGTATCGCTTTTGGTAAACATATTTTTGTTTTTTCGTAATTAATAATTATTTAAAATGTTCAATATTTAGGAGAACCAAACAAAATTTTAATTAAAAGTGTGAATCAACTTCTTTGAAGCAGTTGCTGAAAACGGTTAACTTACATATTTCTCTTTTATACTTCTCCAATTTTCATTAATTATATAACAATTGCTGATATATCCTTTCTTATACTTTGCAGCCTGGGAAGAAATCGCAAACAGTAAGGTAACTAAATACTACGATGGACAATAAAGAAGCTGCAAATTCTCACCTGTATATGAGGGCTATGGACTACCTACCACACAGAAGTATGTTCTATGTTAAAGTAAAGTTAAAACAAATGTTAAAATTTCTGTTATATTTAAAACTAAACAAATTTATTGTAAAGAAAGAAAGAAAGAAAGAAAAAAAAGAAAGTCGCCAGCTATAAAAATTACGTAACTTTTCCCCTAAAACTATTCTGTTTTGTACATTATTATTTTGTTTTTAAAATTTTCATTTATGCAATCTCTATCTCTCTCTCTCTCTCTCTCTCTCTCTCTCTATCTATCTATCTCTTCCCCTCTTTTCTATTTCCTTCTTCCTCATAAACTTTGTCTATATAAGTAATAAACAATATATGCGTTATCCAAATTAAGAGAAGAATAAAACTATATACAACAACTATTATTATATTATTAAACACATAATTTTATTCGTATGAATACTGAGTTTACACATACATTATATACACGAAACAAAGTTTATTTAAATTAAAATTGAAAATATTAAAATTGTTCATTTTAGTCGCAGAGAGTGTGCAAATCTTTGAAACATATTTATACACATTGAGAGAATCATGGAATGCAAATAGAAAGAATTGAAGAATATGAATTTTTGTACGGAGTGCAAGATCAAGATTTATAAACAAAATTTGATAATATAAAGTTGAGCAGCAGGCAATGCAATTTATTTATGAAATTTTATATTTTAATGTGATCTATTTTTTTCTTTCTTTGAGTTCGAAAGCTGAGTGAAGCACATAACAATTGAAATATAATATATTTATATAAATAATAATACTAATCTAAACTAAATGAAGCGAATATACATATATATACATAATCTATAGGGAATTACTATATACATATTGATAATTATAAAAATGAATTCTAGTAAATATGAAAAAAAATCAAAGAAGTAGCTATTAACCATAAATTATGTAATTGATTATAATAATAATGAACACGGAAAACATTTTAAATTGAACAATTATTGTCTTACATTTACATATAAATTGTTTAATGTTGTCTTGCATCTTTGTGTTTATGCGCTTTTTTGTCTATTTCCTAACGATGAAATGTATATAAAAATAAAAGCAACTGAAGCTCGAGACTGCTGAACTGGACTGTTTGTTGATTGCGAAGAAGAGATGTGTGGTATAAAGAAAAAAAACTTCATACAAAATCAACATTGTTTTCATTTTGCAACATTTGTGTTTATGGTGTTGAACTTTTTTCATGAGAAATTCATAAGATAACTAAGTTTTGCTATTCAAATTTTCTGAATTTAGTTCTTTGTTAATTTTTTTAAATATATATTATTTTGTTGTATATAAAATGAATGTTGAAAGATTTGTCGACTACAAAAAATCTGGCATATTATATATATACAAATATATATATATAATACAACTTAAATTTAGTACATAAATTAGTTAGTAACATAAAATTTAAAATGAAGAAGAAATTATGGAATAAAGATGAGGAAATAAACTTAAATTAATATGCATATAATACAAACTACATAAACTTGTGTAATTTAAACTTAAATAATATTTAAATTAATAACTTTAAAAAAAAAGTAATTCATTACTACTATGCTTAAACTTTTCTACTGTGTATTTATCATATATAATATATGTGTGTATGCATTATATTAAATATAAAAATTAACATTAAAATTTATCGTACGTATGAATATTATATGAATTTAAGTGTGTTATATTTCCACTACAACAAGAAAAAGATGATAATTCAAAATCAGTAAAACTTGGATTCTTATAAATAAGCTTGTATATGTCTTAAAATATTAATGAACATATTTATAAATGTCATTATTTACTGTGAGTGCTACTAGAGACGAACACAGCTAAAAAATATTGAAAGGAAATAACGAAACAGTTCTTTAAAGTGCTTTTGAAGCAAGCAGAGCATTTAAGAATCGTACATAATGCATAAATTTGATTTCCTGTGTTTTTGCCATGTATTATAATTATTTATTTTCTCCTCATCTCTGATGCTGTATTGCATGACAGTCAAGCTGGACATCATTATATGTGTTTAGTTATTTATGTGGAGCTGCCGTGTATATTACATTGTTAGAAGCAGCTAATCTATGATTTGCCAATATGATGGGATAATTTATTTTCATTTCTGCTATAATAGAGTCGCATTGAACCTGCAACTGATCCGTTGTGGTATATAATTTAATCTCGACTAACAATACAATTTATTTACAATTGAATTTTACCTGAGTGTTGAAAAGAATCCCTGAACTCAGAAGGAAAATGTGTCTTTATTGTGTCTTTTTTTTGTTATACTTTTTGCAAACAAAAGTTATTAATTAAGCAAAAACAAAGATTTCAATTAAAAAGTGAAAGTATTGAAACATGTCTGTTTGGAAATTGGCAATTTGTCAGTGGAAATGCCACGCAATTCGCACACAGCCCTAGTAAAGCGTAAATGAAAGCATGTAAAATCGGCAAAAGCCCAAAACTATTTTATCCAACTTGCATTGTTGGGTAAAATACAATTGTAAATAAGTTCATAATGATGACTGTAAAATAAGCAAAGTGTTGTAATTAAGGAGAGCTACTCTTAATCTTAACTCTTGTTTTATTTGACCACGAAAATACGGATTAAGAGACTGTTTGAATGTGTTTATTATGAAATAAAAAAAGTGCAGCTTGGACGCAAAAAGGCACACTTTGCTAATGGCCTCAACATACATTCTTTGCCTAATAAGGGTCATCATTAAATGTTGCCCACTATTGACCGTGAAGCAGTGAAAGGACAGTTGAAGTTGTTCACTTCTCATAAACTAACTGCAATAGTACTAAAAACAAGAGTTAGATAGAAGCATAAACATTATAAACACATATAAATTATAATTATGTTATGCACATAACTCTCTAAAACATATAAAGACATCCAACAAACAGTCCCAAAAATTGTGAATCCTTTTATTTGATTAACTATGTTCTTAAATAGTATCTCACTTTAACATAAAAAGACATCCAACAGTCCCAAAAATTGTGAATCCTTTTATTTGCTTAACTATGTTCTTAAATAGTATCTCACTTTAACATAAAAAGACATCCAACAGTCCCAAAAATTGTGAATCCGTTTGTTCTTAGATATAAAGTCAGATTAATTCACTGATATATTAAGAATTGGTTTGAGAGATGGATGGATCTTTGGTCGATTTTTTCTTGTTAATGGACAAAATTTGCTCTCAAATAGCGCCCAAATGAATTACACTGTTTAATTTCACTGCTTTTTATGATTAAAATACATTCATGTACATATTTAGGGATTTGTTCTATATACATTTAATTTTTGTTTTGGAACTCTTCGTTTCTCGTGCTTGTCTCTTCTACCTAATATTGTGTTATTTTAAAGTAAACTCCCACACGAAACACATTGAGATGTCGTACATAACCTTAAATTTGGATTCACTGCAATCTGTTGGACTGGTTAACATTTGCATACAAAATTCTAATCTTCACTTTTACAGTGTTTGGTAAATTGCCTGAAATTCTTGTCTATTTCTTTTTTTTTCGATATTATTATTTGTCTATATGTATATGTACCATATATAAATATTGTATAACGCTTTAAAATATACATATACACTTAAATCATGTAGAATACTACTTTATACATAGTTTCTTTTATTTGTACATTGAATGTGAAAGATTTCTTGTATTGTTGTTGAAAACGATTTAGAATCGTAGCATATATGCATGATGTGGTTGAGTTCCAAAAGTATTCAAAACAGTTGAGTTCAGAATCTCCATTTCCAGAAATGTTTTAGATGGTTGTATCTCAGCTACTATATGGCGATAATGTTTTTCATGCACAAAATGGTTGTATCTGAACTGTTTCGAAGGTATTTTGGAAGTTTGCCTTTATATATACTGCATATACGAGTACTTGTATATATATATGTGTATACCATTTGAAAGGATAGTAATTTGAAGAACCGAAACATGAAACAGAATTGAATCAGTTGGAATCAGTTATAATAGAACTGAAGTCTAATAAGAAACCTAATATAACCAGATATCTACTTATTTCTACTAACTTTAATTTACACACATTTCCCATACACTGAAGTGTATTGAGAAATCGAATATAACCCCAGATATCTACTTATTTCACCTTACTTGCATTATAAACATTTACGCACATGTCCAACTACGATTTCTTCCTCATCCAAACTTCTGTTGTACCTGGCACCTAGATTGGATGCTCTAAATTTTCTAGTTTTTTCACTTGTAGCTGATTTACCGTATTATTGCAGCTTCTCTATTACCGATCCTACACATATTTGGCCTACGTGTGGGGAATGCATTTTAAGCAACACGACTTGGGTTCAGTTTCTTAAGCCGGAGCTATGCGCTTCACTGTATATTATACTATAAATATAGTTCAGGACGGCAAAACTGGCGCTTATGCGGGCATTTCACCATCTATTCGTATATGAAAGTCGACGAAAATATCATAGAATTCTTATTGAGTTAGCCACCCATTACTGGGCGGCCACTCCTACCTACCTACCTACCTAGCCACCCATTGCTTTATTTTCAGTCTTTCAGTTCTCGAGCGGAAAAAGTGTTCATTGATTTGACTTTGACCATAAAAGTAATTTCTAACCATGTAAAACTGGGGTCATGCACCCCAAAATATTGTTTCCACCCGCTACAAAAGCAATCCGTTTTACGATTACATTCGTTCCACTCTCCCAGGCCCGTTGTGTGTGTGTGTGGTTGTATGGCGCAACTTAAACGGGACATCATTGCTCCTATTGGAAGGGCACTGAACCATGAAATCCATTGCATTAAATTGTGGACTGACCTTCGTTTGAGTTTTCTTGGAGGCACTTTCACAAGTATTTTTGTTTTCTCTTTTTCAATTTAATTTATATTTTTATATATCATCATAGGCTTTTAAACTCTCCTTCTTCCCCTCCTCTTTTTGATGTACTGATCGTAGTGAATCTTTTCAAATAATATTATTGTATTTATATTATAAGCAAAGTTTGGCATGGATTTGGATGGATTTCATATTTTGTTTCGCATAAATTTATAAAATGAAATTTTCGAAACAAATTTATATCAAGTAGATGAAGCATATTAAATACTAATGTCAACTTTATAGATAGATAGATATCTTAGATAGATGCTTGTGCTGCAAAAGGTTGTTAAATAATATTAACTATTTATCATATGTGTATCTACATATTAATATTATTATTAACAAAATTATAAGCAAGTTTATTTAAACATAGAAAACCAAACCAATTGTAAGCGCAAAATGTATATCGTAGAGGAGAGGTGGGAAAAAGGTGGCTTCTAATTAATACATATGTATGTATTTATATGGATGTGTATATACGAAGTTGTGTACATGGATACAGGGTCTATTTGTTATATTTTATTTAAAAAATCATCTACTTTACGTTTGTTTTTGTGTATTTGCGCATGTAACAAAAGAATACTGAAGGGCTCACTATAAGTTGCCCCTCACTTAAGTTGGCGTTTTTTAACAATTGAACTTTTATATAACCGAACCAATTCTTTATATTGTTGTTAACGCCTCTAGTGCCAGTATAGCTACTGGTCGGCTGTTATATATTTAGCGCGATCAGTTCGAGATAATGTTACACACATAGGGAGATCAGTTCGAGATAATGTTACACACATTGCGAGATCAGTTCGAGAGAATGTTACACACATTTTATACTCCTGGGGATCTTACCCAATCACTGTTTTCACACATCATTTTCTATCCATTTTGGTATCCAAAGCAACTAACTTCTCTCACCTTCAAGATACATTTCCGTTGGGAATTGCTGCAACTTAGTGTTGGTTGTTTCTCTAAGTTGTGGCGGACAACTTCTCAATCATGACCATTCACGAGTTGGCAAAGTTGGGCACTGCAATTGTGGCGATACTGACGCATAAAACAGGAATTCGTAGCAGTGAGTTTTTGTCCTTCAAATAATTACACGTGAGTTTCTTTTCATTCAGTTCAGTACTCGACGATTCGTTCATTTCCTCTTTCCTCATCCGGTTTGTTTGAAGCTTTCTTCTTATATCCTTGTATATGTTATTATTTTTCTTCCAACCAACAACTAAAGATGATTTCAGTTTAGTAAAGGTGATTTATCGAACACTTGCAACAAGAGCCCAAAAATTACTTTGTAAATATTATTAAAGAATATTTAATATAATTGAATTGAATGTGAAATATGATTTGTTTTGCTCTATACATAAAAATCATGTCCAAAATCGACAAATCGGAACAAATATTTCGGCCAATTTAACACAGATGATATATAGAGTAATATCCTATTAAATATATATACATATATAGAAAAATATGTTATAATTAACTAAATACAAAATAATAGCCTTGCTGATATGTTGATTTCTGTTTATGTAAAAAAAGTATGCTTAAGTATAATGAATTAAATATATAATTAAACTTATAAAATTTTTAGTTAAATGAAAAGAATATTTAAATTAAAATTTGTTTGCTAAACATGCAAAATAAATAAAATTAAAACTCATTTAATAAAGTAAACATTTATAAATCTATAAAGAGAAACAAGTCATTTCATTTATTAAAGAAGAACTAATTACTGCATACAATTTAAGTTGAAAAATGAAACAAACAAAAAACTGTAAAAAACAATACAAAAACAAAAAAAAAAACAAAAAGAAGTTACAATTAAAATTAACTATCATTGTGAGTGTGCAAAGTAATTGAATTTAATTAAACACATAACATGAAGATAGCATTTTAGTTAAAGAAAATTCAATTTGAAATTAAACATAAACAATTAAAAACATGTAAAAGGAACAAAAAAAGTTTAAAACTAAAAAATGTTATAAAAAATTAATTATTAATTAATGTTAAAAAGAAAAAAATCAACTAAGAAATGTGAATTTTGTTTGAGTGAGGGTGTGTGTGTGTGTGTGCGAGCGAGTGAATGCGAGGCGGCGTCTGCAGAGAGTGCTTGCGACAGTGTGTGTGTGTGGATCGAGTGCATGGGCGTGTGCTTCGGCGTGTGCATGGGCGCTTGTTTAAAAAAAAACAGTCAGCAATTATGTATTTAACTAATTAAACAATAATAAAAGCAAAAGGAAAAAAGCGAACGATATTTTTTATTTTATAATTTTTTCATTCCTTGAATTATGTTTTTTATTTCTTGTATTAATTTTTTATTTCATTTCTTGTATTATATTTATTTTTTGTTAAAAATTTATATTTTATCGCTAAATAAATGTAATTTCTGTATATTAAAACCAAATATTTTTCTATGTTTTTGCCGAGCAACTACTTCACTGTTTTGGTGTGAATTACGTACGAGTCCAAACTTCACTGATTTATTTGGTGTGAATTACGTACGAGTCCAAACTTCACTGATTTATTTGGTGTGAATTACGTACGAGTCCAAACTTCACTGATTTATTTGTGGGGTTACTAAAAACATAACCATAGCTCAATGCGACCGTCCTTTTGAAAAATATGCCACAATTTGTGGGCATTGCCACCAAATGTTCCGTTAAGGTTGATCGATTTATATGAAACTTGCCAGTGACGGTATTTATTTTTGTTCTAATTGAAACTAGACACATACTGGACACCACCGCAGCTGGCAATAGATTAGATAGAAGTGGGGTAGGCCGGAGAACCGCCGGTGAAGGAGGCCTCCAAGCACTCAGGCATTGATGCCCATTGTACTATGGCAATAAGTCACAGAAAATATATTTTCCTCTCTGTTCTCGAACACAATCTTTACGGAGAATTTACTAATTTGTAAATTGCCTTTGCTCCAAGTGCACTGAACCGCCTGATGAACGAAGCAAAATTATTACCCGTGTGATTCACGCCACTTTTATGACAGTCACCGTCTTGGGGAGAGGGACTGAAATCTACTCCGCATTTGAATGCACCTAATTTTGAAGCATTTAGATAAAAACGGAAATAATTTTTTGAAAACCATAAAACATCTGACTTCACGTAATAGTTCCAAATCGCCAAATCAACTCAGAGAGAGTGGAATTGCCAGGAACATACTTAAATAAGCGACTTCCGTAAACTGTATTTCAGTAGGACCTCTTTCTATAAATGAAAAAAGAAAAATTAACTAAAAACTTTTTAATTTTTTTTGTATATAAACAAACATTGTTCTTTTTGGAGCTCAAATATGAAATTTTGTAAATATGCTACCTGGGTTACTTGATTCGGTCCAAACGTACATATTCTCCCATATATTTTGCCTTTGAATGCAATGCGAATCCAAAGGGTACGTGCATATAACCTCGTCGAATGCCAATTGTACCATATTCAAATGTTAAGATATATCTGGGGGAATGTTAATAATATGACCGAATTAACTCTCCCACGTTTTTATTACTTTTTATTTATAAATTTACTTACTGCCGCCCTCCACGATATTGTGTTCAAAGTATGTGTTGTATACTTGAGGAGTCCGTGAACTTTGCCTCTATTTGTTCTTCCCTGTTACTAGTTTCATACTTGATATGACTTTTCTTTTCCTCAAAGGAATAGGATTCCAATAGAAAAATCGCTGCTTGCTGGAATCTATGTGGGTACTCAATACTCAATAGAAGAATATTCAGAATGATAACGTTTAGTGCAGACTCGTTTTCTGAGGAGTTCGTCCACAATTGTCATGGTATGACCGACCGACTTTGCCATTGCTTCCCGAGCTCCATATTATGGTGATGGGAACTAGCACTATAATGACTCATTTTCAGTAGCAAAAGGTAGATATGGATAAAAGGAAATTCCTTTGGCTTATATTCAGAATTAGTTCCTTTTTTGATGTTATCAGCGTGAAGAGGACAGATTTTTTTCAAATAATTTGAGTTTTAAAAAGTTTATAACGCGAAATTATATGAATTTTGATATACCAGTATGTCACTTAAATTTTTGGATATGGCACATTTAACTTGGGTTTTAGGATGTTACGAACTTGTTTCTCGGATATGTTTACTCAGTTGTGCCTGTGGGTATTCTTTGTAGAACCTGAACACTCGACTCCCATTTTGCTTTGATGTACTTCAGGCCTAGTTTAAGTGTTTCCAAAACTAGCAATAGGAATAGATATGTTTTGCGATCGTAATGTCGGTCATTCTGAGGCCTATTTGTTTAGCATATGAAGTCTGTTTTCTTTAAATTAATAGCAGCTTGGCTGCTATTACTGAGCGGAGTAGTATTGCAACTAACAACTTCAAATCGGAAGACAGAATTTTGGACACTCACAAGGAGGTCCCCAAATTCGTTGCTTTATAAGAAATTATTATTTTTTAGCGATAATTATACTCATAACCATAATTAACATTATTTATTTATTGAATTAATCATTAAAGCAGAAGCGCTGTGAAGTTAAAACTAATTTCCTTTTTATTTTTATAACATTTGTAATGAGTAAAATCCTCCAAATATCAAGAACTGTTTTAAAACCTAGAGAACCAACTAATTTAAATTACTTATAAACATTTAAAAATTGATCAAAATATGTAAAACAGAATTTAAATGAAATCAATTGTTTGTTTTGATGAATGTAATTAAAAAATAAACATTTTTCTTTGAAATTAAACAAATTAGGAAAATTAGAGTGTGTGTGTGTGTGTGTATTCGTCCTTACATACGAGAACATATACTTGCATATAAAATTCAATTTATATATTAAACTTAATTAAAAATCGAGCGCTTGCATAATAAACCAACTTTTTTTCCAACTTTTCCTTTTAACATTTTTTTTTTTTTGTTGATGAAAATTGCAAACTAAATCAAAATCACCTGCAATAGTATGAATATTAAAGAAATGTTAGCGCTGTTGTACATTTTAGCATTAATATTAAAATTACTAAAAAATGAATTAATTTAAATAAATATATGAAAATGTACTTGCTGTTGTTTTGTTGTTGTTGTCGATGTTTACTTATGTGGTTCGCTTCAAACGCGGCGAATTGGAAACCAAATCGCCGGTATTGTCAATATTCACCCGAAGTATTTCGGTCGTAGTATTCACCCGAAGTAGTTCGATTGTAGTATTCACCCGAAGTATTTCGGTCGTAGTTGAGTGAGAATCGTATTAAAATCCGGGAATATTCAGAATAAATCGAACGAATGGACGGAAAAGTTACCTGCGAAAAGCAGGAAACGACAGTGGAATCACACTGAATGTAAGGACATTTCCCTACTTCTCCCCTGTACCAGAGAACACAGAGAAGCGACACTTGAACGTCAAATTTTCTGTCTTTGTTTATCATTAGTTGGCAATCTGTATAGGCTTGTTTATCATTGGTTTTGAAGAAAATCACCCACTTCTACAGTTTTGCGCATGTGTAGGTGTGCGCAAAACGAGAGACGTTGAAGTGTCGCGTCTCTGTGGTCTGTGCATGTACTCAGTACAACATTCAAATGATGCGATATACGAATAAATAGCTTCAGCAGATAGACGGTACGAGTCATTTTGAGTGACTAAATGTTCGTAATAGTGTTTGCTTTTAACGATCAAGAAAAGATTGAGAAAAGATCTTCGATCATTGGTTGGGGTAATCACGGGGAATAATCCGTGGGCCCATCATATGGCAACCATAGGCATCATCGAGAGTCCAAACTGCGTCTCCTGTCTGGAGGAAGAACTATCCGGCAAATACCATTTTCTCTGCGCTTGTCCTGCCTTTGCCGCAATGATGAAGCGCATATTAAGGTCAGATATTTTGGGAACATTGCTTATCTCTGGACAGACTTCTGAGATTCATAAAATAGTCATAGAAGTTTGAAAAGGTGGAACTTACTTTCCAAAATTTACTCCCAAATATGTCCAGGCTTATAGCACAATGGGCATCAATTCCTGAGTGCTTGGCTGGGCCTCCTTCTTCGGCGGTTCTCCGGCCTACCCTACTTCTATTATATTCTATTCTATGGAGCTGGCGCTAAGCTTAAATTAAATGGACGTGTAGAGGGAGTAATGTTGAGGAACTATACAGGAACCCGCAAATTTCGACCAGGACGTTTGCAAGGGAACTTACGAAAGAATCTGATGTTGTTGTCGGTCACAATTAAAATACGGAACAAATACTCATCAAGAGCTGCTCGTAAGAAACTGCTGCTTTCTGCACTAAATGTTGAAAGGCGTTTCTCGTTTGCTACGATGCACATTTCTCAGCCTGCTGAGTATTGGAAAGATGTCATATTCTGTGATGAGACCAAAGCGATGCTATGCTACAATGATGGACTCACCAGATTGCAGCGCAAGGCATTAACATCGTTAGAAAACGCCTATTATACCGATTGTTGAATTTGGATGCTGAAGGTGGCCATACTAAATATTAAATACGTCATATAAACAAGTTATTACATAATAAATTTTATTTAAAAACCCTTTCTATTATTTGTGAAAACAGTAAGTTGCTTATTTTGCTTGAAATTTGTCCTTTTTATGATTTCCTTGTTTGCAAACAGTATTTAACAAGAATTTGCAATCAAAAACTTTTATACAGAAATAAAAGTATCCTTTTTTCTATATAAGTTGAAAAGTTGAATTTTTCTTCAATGTGTGAACTCGTTCTTGACGTACTTTCGATTTTGGCCACCACAAAAGTTTTTCAAAAGCTGATCATAGGTCTCTTCATTATTACATATATTGAAATCTTACTTTATAGTGATAATTTTTACTAAATCTTCCAAAAGAAAATAGGGTAAGAGAACTGTATTCATCAGAGTACACAAACAAATTAAAGTGCGGCTCCGTCCGCAAGGGATAAATCTTCGCATGGCAACTTAGCTCATTTGGAGACAACGCAAAAACAACAAGCAGAGCACACTGATACAGTAAAGGGAACACATGCGAACGCAGCCGAGCTTACAAAGCAATCACACAAACAAATTACATTGCCGCAAGGTATGTAAGCAACTGTTCATGTAAACTTGATTGGACATTGGGAGCGAGTACAAAAACAACAAGTACAGTACGCCTTAATAGCGTACTCACAGAAGTGCATACGTAAATAATAATAAAAATTTTCAATATACAATTTGCCATGACAAGACATTCTAACATATTTTCGTCTTCCTAATCTTTATTTGGATTCTCTTATTTATTATTTAATATTTTCCGCAAGAAAATTCGTATTCGATTAATCTGTAAGTGTCCTCAGTGATATTGAGAGAGACTATGGAGAGAATTGCTTTAAATTCAACTATGTGTGTATGTATGTATGTATGTATGTACATACATACGTACGTATATGCATACGTAGTTCAAAGTTAAATATTCACACTGAGGTTTACTTGGCACAGAACAGAGTAGTGAAACTAATTCTTGCAACAATGTAGTCATTTAATAAGCTAAATTAGGTTTTCAAATAAAATCAGCTGCCAATGCACATTTTTCTGGTGTCAATCTGGGGTCTGTGCAGGAAGATGGGAAGAGCAGAAAAGCAATAAGAGGAAGGTTGAAAGACCAGAATCTGATCTGCCCCTATGCTCGATTCAGGTGCCTGCATGTCAGCCTCCTCCTGAGGAGGTGGTAGAAGGATCCCTAAAGGAACCGGAAACTGGGTTGGCCATCAGTGAGTCGAAGAACAAACAAAAGTTCCAGAGGATACGTATACAGAGCAGTATTATAAACGTGCAGAGCTCTTCCATGTCTTCTGTTCGGGGTAACAAAAATAAATTTTGGACCGAATACTGTATGAGGGAATACCAGCTTTAGATCCCCTTGAAACCAGAACTTCGTTATAAGATTCTAACTGTTCTTCTATGGAGTCAAATTTGAATAGCTGAATAGAAATTCGGGTGAAGCTTAAAACAAAATTTGACTGCCTTCCTCTTTGCTGTTTCTTCCAACTATTTATTGTATTTTATATTAAAAATTGTCGCAATAGAAGCCTTTATTCAGAATGGCGGTGAATCACAAAGTATTAAAATCCAGAGTTCAAATGCCTCACCAAAGATCTTAAGATGTCATTTCTTACGAATCTTTGATTTTCTTGGGTTGTGCTAAGATGCTCAGGATAAATATTAACTAGAATATAAAAATTTGGATTTCGACATGAATAGAGTAGCGTACGACAAAAATTCCAACATTTTTTCACCCATGGAACTTAGTATGTCCGTAAATCTGCATACTTCCAATGGACACAAAAACTATAGTGTTAAAATCCATATTTTATATGTTCAATTTCTCTTCATATTTGGCAATTAATCTTGAAGTTGGATCTTTGGCGCCAACAGATGGAATCAACATTGGGAATTAGAACGCATTTATATCTGGCAACAAATCTATGAATTTGTTTTTTTATTATATCCCACTTACATTACACCTGTCTATTGACACTAAGTAATACTTTTCAACAGTTAGGAAATGGAGGTAATCTTAAACCAATATCTGAGACTACATTTACATTTACTTTCTAAGAATTTAGCTTAAGTTCAGGCTAGATTTTTAAGCATATATTCACTAGTTATGTTGGTGTGCAACGTTTCAGTCTGGTTGATTGTGAAGTTTCTAATGCAGGAATTTCTCTCAGATCTGGATTTGTGTGTGCTAACAGGCGGTGCATGTGCTTGAAGCTGCATGTTTGGATGGCTGCTTCAACAGTGTCAATGTAGAGGTCCTGGCGGATGTCTTTGTGTGATATATACCACTCAGCATTGATTATGGTGCTAAGAATTTTAGACTGTATTCTTTGAATCGACTTTCTGATGTTCGACTTTGCTGCAGTGCCCCACATTTCGATACCGTATCTCCAGATAGGCACGATTATTGATTTATATATCTGCAGTTTATTTGTAACTGAGAGCTTGGATTGCCTCCCCAAAAGCCAATAAAGTTGTCTGCAACGATTATTAATTTCTTGTCTTGTTTGTGTGATATGCTCTTTCCAGAGCAGTCATTAGTTATTCCCAATTATTTTGCATTTGTGCCGATTTTAATTGGTTTATTGTTTATATGTAAGTGGCATGTGTTATGCCTTCTAATTGTATAAATAACTTGAACTGTCTTGTTACTATTAATTTCGATACCCCACTTCTTGAACCCTAGTAGTGTGGTGTCCAGTTTTGTTAAGGCTTCTTCAATGTTGTTATTTGACGATAATAAAACGGTGTCATCAGCGAATGTAGCTATAATGTTGTCTCTTGAGGGAGGGGTTGGCATATCAGCTGCGTGTAGAAGGTACAGCAAAAGTCCCAAGACACTGCCTTGACGTAGTCCTGCTTCTCTTTTTTGGATTTCAGAGCATTCATCTTTCTGCCTATGAATGAGTGTTATTTTTATAATAAAACGTAATAATATTTATTTATTTATTTTATTTACAAATTAGTAAGGAATCATATTATAAATATTGTTTGCTTGCGCGTATTATTTATAAATAAAGTATTTTCACAATAAGTAGTTTCAATAAAGTAATTTAACAATAAGTGGATAGATTTGTCAATACAGTAATTTCACAATAAATAGTTGATAGATTTTTCACTAGTAGAAGCTTGGCGACCGACGTGTTTCCCACGGTGGTTGAAAGGCAAGATACCGAGAGTCCAACCGTGGGAACGCTTGTAAGCTGCCAGAGCCGATCGATGGCGGAAACCAAGAGAGGCTGTCGATGCTCAATCCGAAGCGACATAGTGTGGGGCAGTGTGGAGAACTCTTTCCACAGCATGCCGCTCTCCGAACTGAGGGACGACACACATGGTGACGCCCACACCGGGCAGCGACCAGTGGTCGTGGCTCTGCCTGCCAGGTTCACCGTGGCAACAAATATTTTACATAATAAAAAACGGAAACCAAGGCTCAACATTTCAGTAAAAGCTGGTCACCAGCCACATTAATGAAACTTAAACTTTGTATAAAATATCCTGGGCTTATAGAATAAAAAGTTCCGTATTTCTTCGACTCGTAACAACTTAAGATTAGGTTTCCAGTATAGGTATTTATGTGTAGAGAACGAAATGTTATCATTTTGTGGATTGGGTCACAAGTCGCCTTGCATCCGTTTATTTATTTATTGTATCTTCTAACAATAGACTAACAATAAGAAGGCAAATCGTACAAACTTATTAATTATATTCTCATGAACTTGTTAATTTTTGGACATGTAATACCAGCATTCGACTGGTTGCCAGTTACTTGTTTGTCACAAAATACTAATTTAGAAAGTTTACTCATGTTTAGTCAGTATTGCTACTTTTATGACACATTTATTCAGAAGGAGAAAAATTCAAGTTGGTGGTAAAGTTCCAAGTCGCTAAGTCTTATACGTAGCTAACCAATGTCGAACTCGTTAAAAATAGGGACATCGATAAGTTTTGTTTTTGTAATCCCATACAAATTCCAAAAAAGCTACTCGTATGTGCATTTAGCGAGTCGGGCTGGCGAAGAGAACGCGGATAATCATCATCATTGTTGGGTCGATGGTCCTAGTTGAACCTTGACCTCCCACGTGGATAGTACAGCATGCATATATAATCTACTCAGAAATTGTACATTTTTTTAAATAATTGGATTGCTGAATATGATAAAAATTCTTTGTAAAAATATTCTTTTTAAATATATTTGTTTTGTTCACATAAATTCTCCATGAATATTTCAATGCTTGTAATCAAACAAAACAGAATAATATATCATCTCTGACCCTCGATTCAACGTTCTACACATTCTAAGCGATGCTCTATCTCCTCCTATTGGAAGAATGTATTAATGATTTGGAAATTATCTTATTTTTAATATGTTTACCGGTCCGGATGGTAAAGCAATTTCAGAGAACGACAAATACAAAGGCCTCGCATACACAGAAGCACAGCAGTGAGTGTTTTGTTTGCAGCTAAGTTTGTTACCAGCAGAGTTGTCTCAACTTAGAGAGAGTTGCCTCAACTTGAGAAAGTAGTTGCCTCAATTTGGAGAGAGTTGCCTCCACTTGGAGAAAGTTGCCTCAACTTGGAGAGAGTTGCCTCAACTGGGAGAAAGTTGCCTCAACTTGGAGAGAGTTGCCTCAACTTGAGAAAGTAGTTGCCTCAATTTGGAGAGAGTTGCCTCAACTTGAGAATGTAGTTCCCTCAACTTGGAGAGAGTTGCCTCAGCTTGGAGAGAGTTGCCTCAATTTGGAGAGAGTTGCCTCAACTGGGAGAAAGTTGCCTCAACTTGGAGAGAGTTGCCTCAACTTGGAGAGAGTTGCCTCAACTTGAGAAAGTAGTTGCCTCAATTTGGAGAGAGTTGCCTCAACTTGAGAATGTAGTTCCCTCAACTTGGAGAGAGTTGCCTCAGCTTGGAGAGAGTTGCCTCAATTTGGAGAGAGTTGCCTCAACTGGGAGAAAGTTGCCTCAACTTGGAGAGAGTTGCCTCCACTTGGAGAGAGTTGCCTCAACTTGGTACAAAGTATTTCCACTATTTGCTTAACCAGCGAAAATCACTTCAATCTGCGCTGTAAAATTTATATGAGCTCTTAACAAATATACGAAGAGTTCACAAAATGATGTTTAATCACGGGAAATGACAATAAAAACACACACATTTTTGAAACATTAACAGGAGTATAATTAAATTATTTGCGCTCTCAGCGCTATATTACTTGGTATTTCGACATTATTAACTTTTAATAAGTTCACTAAATTGCGCAAAAACTCTTGTGATATTTTAAGCTCATCGTCGTTTTCTAAACTCTCGAAGAGATTCAGAGCTGCATTGCAATTATTTTCCTTCACGAAATTGCTAAGCAGCATATTGTAAACGCCCTGTTCGTCGATGACATGCTGCATACCACGAGCCCCTTGTGCCAAACGCAATAACGTCTGGACAGCCCCTTCTTGTCCCAAGTACTCACAGTTTTTGAGCAGTAAATCTTGGTTAATACGAAATTCGGGATTGATCATCAAGCGACGTAGCTGCGCATTAGTGCCAGATTCAGCAAATGCCAGCAGTAGAGCACTGTTCATGTTCGTTGCGCCGTGGACCTTCGTAACAATTGCGGCTAATTCAGCTAAAAAAGTTTGAGCCTCTTCGGCGCTAATGGCGTAGCGTTCAACCTCCGACGCATCCTGATTGCTTAAACGCACTAGAAGCGAAAATAATTCAAATTGCAGCGGTGTGCGTTTATATTGTTCCGCCAGTTTGGCAAATTCTCCAATGGCTGCTTTTATGTCGCCCCGCAATAGGTATTCACGGACAATCGGCCCTAATATGGCGTTTTGAGGTGAACAGTACCCAAGTTGCTGTAGGAAAGCAAACGTGTCGCGTGTTAAATTTTGTTCAAGTGGTAACGCGGGTGTTTGTGCGGCAAAGTGCGCCACACTTGTAAGGAAATTCCAAATGTTTTTGACAACATAATTGCCGCCATTGATTTTCATAGTGGATGCGCGCTCTTTCAGCAACTCCTTGCCCGCTTCGAATTGCTGTTCGTGTACTAATAAAGCCGCATAATCAATAATTTTGTGTTCATCAATCTGAAAGCCTACAAAATGTCATATCGATGTGGAACTAAATGCTTGTAAAAGTACTGAATTTACCTGGATACGATTGCACTAAACGCTTCAAACTACGCTTAGCATTTGGCAGATCCTTCAGTTTTATGTGCAAATCCAAAATGCTGGCCAACATACCTGGACTGACTTCGACACGCAACGCCTCGCATTTCGCTTTTATCTCTAGCGCTCGTTCCAGACGATCATCGCGTACGCACAGCTGCAAAAGGCGACGTAAAACACCTCGCGCATTTAAACCCTTACTTTGAAGTTCGATGAGATGGCATTCGAGCTCGTCCAAAGACATCTCTCGGGGGTGTTTAATAACTGAGGAACCGGATCCTGCAGAAGTCTCGTTCTGATTGGGCAATGCTAAGGAGCGATCGCACATTTCCTGGAGGAGTTTAAAAACATTTACCATTTTCTCATCGTTGACTTGTTCTTGAAGATGCATTTTTATGGTATTTATAGCCGCCGGCGATAAGGACAAATCTTGCTTTTTCATAGGGTTAATGAAACGGTGAAAGGCTACCATATCATTTCTCAAGCGTGGTTGTTGTGCCAGCATATTAACTAGCAGTTGTCCAATGAAATCCACCTTTGAGTTATCTGATCTTTTTCTTAACGACGCTAAAACCTTCGCAAATTGTTGATAACGTTTTGTGGCGCGTACATTTACGGACAAATTGGTCAGAGGCCCCAGGAGTAGGTTTATGTTAATCTTAGTAGGGTACAGTTCTATTATCTCGTAAACTTCATCAAGATTATGTTGTAACAACAAGTGCGATAAAATGGGCGTCAAAAAATCTGACGTCTTTAGACCAGCTTCTTGGAGCATTTTTAAAGTCTGTAAAGGCTTTTCTAATGTGACGGAAAGGTATGGCACTACATATTGCATAAGAGTTTCGCGATCAACATTCACATTTAAACTCGCCATCGTCTTTAGAGTACTAATTATGCCGTTTTCGCCGTGGCGCCTAAAATTGTACATAATCAGTGACCAAAAGTAGTGGGGCCGTAATAGCTCCTCTTTTGCCAAAGCCTCCAGGTAAGGTACAGCAGCATGTGGACTACGTCGCAACGCTATTTCCGTGGCAATGTGCATAGCACGCAAATTTTTACCGGAATCCTTCAGCATGCGACATATTTTCATTACATCTTCTGACCCGATTTCAGCACGAAATAATCCATTCAATAGAAAAACTGCAAATGTGTCGCTATTCTGATTTTCTTTAAAGGTAGGAGTTGGTAGAGATGAAATAATTTGCACAACAGTCTGTAATTTGCTAAAAGAAAATAAATTTTATACATTGAAAAAATTATAAACAATGCTAAGCGGAATACAGCATCCCGGTAAACTAGTGCAAACAACAGTTCGGAAGCTACAACTCTAGCTATGAATCTTACCCATTATGCAGCAGCTCAATGCATAGAATTCGTAACGCCATTGATACTTCATGGCCGGCTACAAACTCTTTCGGCAACTCATGCACCAATTGAGTAATAAAATCTTCCTTCAACTCCACACTCAACGCGGTACGCAATATTTTCAAGATGTGTTTAGATTCAAATTGGCCATGGTATTTTTTTAGTACATCTTCTGCTTTAGCCTGCTCGCCATTCTCCAAATAGGCCACAATTAGCATAGTCTGTGTATCAGTACTTATAGATATACCGGCAGCTACCATGCTCTCCAGCACTGTTTGGCAATTATTTAAATCGCGATTGCGTCCATGTCCCAAAATAAGCGCATAGAAGTTTTGTTCAGTTAGGGAAAAAAGGCGTGCCTTCATATCTGCCACCACATCGGTAGCCTGGCTTATATTGCCATTGCTGCATGCCACCAATAATAATTCTCCGTACAATTCTTGTGTTGTGCCAGAGGCTCCAAATTTTTCACATTCGAGTAAAAATTTACGATAGTCAGAAAGCGGTGCTCCATTGTATTGCAGGACGTGCAGCTGTGTTCGATAATGCTGCAAAGTCAGTTGCTGGTGCTCTGACAAATATTGCCACAAGCGTTGAAAAAGTAACAAACGTTCTGCTGGCGACTGAGATGGCATTAATGTTCCACAAGCTGCAAGCAAGAAGTTGGCCTGTTCATCAGTTATAAGCTGTTTGCTATTCTCTAACTGAGCTTCTAGTTGGTCCAGGAATGCGGTTATTTGTTCACAGTAGAAATACCCAATACGTTGGTACTGCGTTTCCAAATTTCTGAATAGTACATCGATGTTGTGTGTGGCTTCCTTGGGTATAGCTACAGTCGATGAAAACTTCATCATAGTCGTTTGCCGCACCAAATCAATATTGCTCACTCTAAACGTACTTCCAGAGATGCCTGGTGCTCTGTCCAGTCTACTAGTTGCATAACTTTTTGCATCCGCTTGGAAACTAGCACGTTGTGCCACGCAACTTACACGTTGCAGTTTCCACAAGTTTTGTAGCTGCCTCGCGCTCATTTTCTGTCAATATTTTATAATAAAACTATAATTTTCCACAATTCACGCACCCCTGCAACCTATCAACTCACACAATCTTTGAACCGAACTGCACCAGTTTTTGGTGTCAGCTGATTGCCGGCTTTAAGGCTCAACTATAATAGACAAGTTTGAAAATCATGGTGGGTGTGCTGAAAACAAGAGAGGAAGCTATCGTTCATTCGCCAATCTATTCACGTTTATCAGCTATTTTGCCGATTTTCTTTATACAATAGAAAAATAAGAAAATTCACAAATGTAATTAATTCAGTTGATGCTGATGAAGCATTAAACATTTTGAGAAAAGTTCTGTTTTTGACCGTTTGGGGGAAGCTCTTTTTAAGTCGCTTGCACCAGAGAACTCAGAGAAAGGACACTTAAACGTCAAATTTTCTGACGTTTCAAAAATGCGTTGTTTATTATTAGTTGGCAATCTGTATAGGCAGAGAACACAGAGAAGGGACACTAAAACATCAGATTTTCTGACGTTTAAAAAAAAATGCTTTCTTTATCATTAGTTGGCAATCTGTATAGGCTTGTTTATCATTGGCCATGAAGAAAATCAGCCACACTACTACAGTTTTGCGCATATGTAAATGTGCTCAAAACGAGAGACGTTTAAGTGCCGCGTCTCTGTGGTCTCTAGCCTGCACCACCTCCACAATGCACACAAACCATAATGGAATTATTCTACCGATTGGTGCAAATATGTTGATGTCAACAAATTACAAATATATGGCCCACGTTTAAGCACAGTAGTGTCGCATATACATATGTGGTTTGTGTTCACAGCGAACTCCTACGTTTGACAGCAGGTAGTAAAACCAGAGACCATAGAGATGGGACACTTAAACGTAAAATTTTCTGACGTTTAAAAAAAGCTGTCTTTGTTTATCATTAGTAGCCTATATGGATAGGATTGTTTATCATTGGTTAACCAGAATTCTGAAGAAATTCAGCCACACTACTACAGTTTTGCGCATGGGTAAGTATGCGCAAAACAAGAGTCATTTCTCTGTATTCTCTGGCAAAACTGCACCATCGCTAACGTTAAAAATCCAAAGTATGCAAACATCAGTTTTAGATTAGCAATTTGTGTTGCGGGATAGCTTTTTACTTGCTTTAGCTGCTCCGAACTTTATGTTAAGTTTCCAACTCAACTAGAATAATATTACAATTAGAATTATAACAAAAGTAAATGCAAAAATGAACCCTATTTCTCTCCCGTCGCGGTAAAAAATCCCGGACAAAAAACCATAAATATGTTTTGTTTATATGAAAATTCTACACCTAATTTTATTGTATTTTTACCTACTTTTTGGGGGATTATCGTATAAGTCTATCTCAGCTTAATAGAAGAATTTCATAGCTGCTGTCTTTTTCTTTGACTACATATTTTATTGTGCTTAGTTGGAATCTGGTCTGGTTTCAGATTTGTGTGGATTTTGGCTGGTGTTGTTTATCTTAGTTCCTCAAATTCTGTCTGGGTCGCCAGAGCCGGGAATAAAATAATTAAATTATTTGTACTAGCTAAAATCCATCATATTTATTTTTATTTAATTGCCATTAGCATAGTCAGTTGACAGTTTGTTGTCACGATTAGTACCAATCTTTTTAACAAGTTAGCTGAATGTGATTTTTTATATATCCATAATTTATTAAGATGAATAAAACACTTAATATCGTCATACATCAGCATTTGTTGCCATTTTATTCTATTATTTGTATGAGGAAAATGAAAACACAGTTAATTCAGTCACGGAACTTAATTCATTTGAAAACATATCAGAAATATTGCTCTTACAGATTATGCACATTTACATTTCACAACGTGTGATGAGTTTGATAATTAACAACGTATTTTAAATACACTCATTGTAGCATTTGACTTTCGTAATTTTTTAATTGGGATAACAGGAGTTGTGCCTTCTTTTTTCTTAACTCCTTGATAACCCATATGTAATTAATCAGGATAATTTCATGAGTAATTTTCCCCCTAAATACTGCCGCTGCTCTAATACCACTTCCAATAATGCCTTTTCCTACCTTGTCAGTCACATGTTTTTGTAGCTTCAAAACCGGAAATACCGTGAACTGAACATACAACACAATCATAAACAAATCTCACTGAACACACGCACCATAATATTTGTTTTGTTTTCATTTGGCGTACAAAGTAAACAGATAAATGCAAACACGGTGACGAAACACAACAACAACAGATTCGTGTGTGTGTTTCAGATGAGTTTTTGTTTTTAGCATTCTCATTCGCAAAGTTAAACCGGAGCGAGCAGATTTGAACGGATTTTTTAAAACTATAAATTGTAAAACTAACTAAATAGTGTAATTTTGTGTCTCATTTGTTTGTATCTCAAAGTTTTAAAGTAATAGCAGATCTCCGAAGAAAGACATTTTTGGTGAGTGTGATTTTGTTTTTCCCAATTAGAAAATTCTTTGATTACACAATAAAATCTGTGTCAATTGTGTAGGCTCCCTACAGAAAGCCTACGGATTGATTCAGGCTACTAAAGTACATAATTGTATTTGCCGGAGGGAGGTGGTGGGAGGTTTACGAGGTATTCTCGAATATTTTAGTTAGACTTGATCGATTTAATAATTGTTATAGAATTAGTTGATACACATGTATCTTTTTAAAGAGTTTAGTATAAATTGTTTTTTTTTTCATTTTCTTTGTGAGAGGGAGGGAAATTTAGTAAATAGTATACAAAAATATGTGTGTTCAAATACTCATGTGAGATTACAAGCAATAAGTTTGAACTTGTTTGGCAACTCTTTTTTTTTAATAGGAATCCGTAGTTTTGTGTGGCTTGTTTACTTGATAGGGCACATGACAAATTGGAAAGTATTTATAAAAATAAGAGACAAATCTTTGGGTTTAGGCTTTCGAACATAGGCAATTGTGTTCTCTGTCGTTTGGAAATCGGGCTACAACGACTTCCATGGTTAATGTCAGAGCACATGAGGTGAGTTTGCATTCGGTTTTACGATCACAGATCCCGTCCGACTGCGATTGCCTTCCGCCAAATGCAAATTCGTTCATGTGTGGCGACACTTACATATGTGCAGTATTTAATGTGATGTGATATTACATCACCCGAGTTGCTTTCATGCCAAAAAAACACTAGCGAAGTCGCTAAGAAGTTGGCAGCACTGGCAACATATCTTTGTAGTCAATTCCATTGTTTTTATATGAAAATAGTCTTATTCAGCTTCCCACCACAGTTCTAATGTGAGGTACACATTGTCGAACATGCTTGACAGCCAAAAATGTATCAGTTTTGAAGTAGAGCTTGTAGTATTCATGTTCGAAGCTCAAACCGTCAGTCAAGTTGTGAAATTTGACTTGTTAACATGGAAAGCAAGAAAATTGGGTGCGCTTTATTAATGATCCCTCTAGCTGATGGACAAAATAAAAGTAAAAAAAAGGAGCAAAAATTCGTGCGAATATTCTCAACACAGTCTGAATGCGATGCCCATTATTTGAACACAACGTTTATAATTTGATTGTAACGTTTTTTATATTTACTTATGACACGGTGTTTTCGTCACATATACATACATACACATATGTATGTATGTATGTTATTTTTGTCTGGATTATTAAGCTGAATACACACGAGGCTTTGATGTAACCAATGCATGCTGCTTCAACCATTGCTTCGTGTGTAGCTTTATTTCTCATTGAAATGCGTGTTGCTGAAACCGTTGCTTGAAATACTAAAATATTTTGATATTCTGTGTTGCTTCAACCGTAGCCGTGTATTCAGCATTATGTTCAATCTGAAGAGTTAAACAAGTTAAATTTACTTAAACATGCTTAATTAAAAACATCAGTTCTAAAGCATGTTAAATCACCCGCAATTGTTGTTGGAAATTAATCGTGTAAACCATTTAACATGATTTTAAACTAGTTCGGTGGGGAGATGCATCATGAAAGCTTTCAAAAAAATAGTTCTGTTTACAACTAAAGACAGTTATATATAAAATACGCATAAAATTATATATCTGCCATTCACTAGCCACACTAAAACATTTTTCCAAAATCATTGACAATTTTTCGCGGTTTGATCAATTTTGCTTCAATTTCAAACCTTTACATTAAAATATTTTTGCAATTAAGAAACACACTAAGTGATGTCAAACTAAACTTCACTTACTTAGTGTCGACAAACGTTGGACCATCTCCTGTGCCTAAGCCCCACAATCTCAAAAGCGCGCCTGGCACACCTGGGAGCACCCTGGACGTGGTCTCAACAATAGGGATGGTCTCGCTCTTAAAGTTCGCGAAGGGCGTGGCCCTTTTTACCACTCCATATTACTCCATCTTTCATTCCATCCTTAAATGGACATCCATCTGGCATCGTAAGGGACCTTGCAGGTCTATGTGTAGTCTTCACGCCCAACAAGTGTAATAACCTTGTATCGACAAAAATATATATTTTTTTGGAACTAGTTCAATGAAAGCAGTTTGAAATACTTTAAGATAAGCGAAACCCTCCGGGAGACTTTTAAACCTTTAATCTTGGTTAAAAGCAAAAACAACAGTGCCACAAAATAACGTGTTCTTTTTCGACAGTACGTGCAACACCAGGCGTATTCGATTCGTAACTTGTGTCGAGCTCGTACCGAGTTGCGCGAATAAAACAGCAAACGAGTAAGTTGCATACTTGGCAGCATTGTTTAAAAAAAAGCACTGAAATATAAAAAATCCCAGGGAAATTTTCATGGATAATTTTCAATCTCGATGGTTGGTTTTGAAGCAATTTTCCATTTGGCAGCGCTTTCTATCGAGGATAGAAAAACTCGCTCGTTTCATCCGAGTATGATTTACTCGATAACTTTTTCCATACAAAAGTCTGTCCTATCCTCGATAGAGTGGCGAATCGCTCAGGTATCCACTTTCGTCACTTGAATGATTCTTCTCTTCGGTGTTAATTATTCCATCCACTTCCGCCCTTTACGATACTTTCGTGATTGGGTCTGGTCCAATGAAACATTTGGCTTTAAATGCGCCTCATGGCACTGAAATTACGTTCGATTCGGTTTACTTACGCTCGGCATATTGCGGTAACTGATCGTCATACATTTTACGTAGTGTGTCAGTAGTTGTGTATTTGTACCCCTACTGCCGTGTCTTAAGTTCCTGTATATTGACTGATCCCATCCATTTTCGGGTGATATATCTTCATAACGAATTTCTGCCACATGTATTAAATATATTATGTTTTTCTTAATAAAATGTAATATTAAAAAACGCGCCCTTGTTGAAAACTAAATGCGCTACTGGTATGCGATTATGTACGAGTATGTACATATATAAATGTACTTTATTGATATAAGCAATTACTCGATCGATTTAAATGAGATCAGATCGCATAAATATGTTAATTTTCGAAGGTTTTTTAATGCTGGGAGCCAAACTTAACGTAGCTAGTTTCCAACCTGCAATTGAAGTTTAGTTAATTACGCGATTTAGAAATGCACGAGTATACTCATAAATTAGTGATAAGTAGTAGGAACATGCTAAATAGTTGCTTATCGCTCATTGGAACGTCTTATCTGAAACTTTTCGCTTTATGTATGCATTAAAGCAGAGGCAACTACTTTAGTTCTGCGGTTTAAGTAGTTACTCTCGTAAGGCAATCTTGCAAAGAAACTGTGTCCAGTAATTTGGTACAATATGCTATTAATCAGGCCTCGCTCTGAAAGTCTTTAACACTTTTCACTTTCCATTGATTATTTTGTTCCAGAATCAATACAGCGAATAGGCAATAAACCCAGTACGGCCACCCAGGCGTAAGCACATATTAGGCGTATTTGATTCGTATCTTGTATGGAGCTCGTATCGAGTTGTGCGAATAAGATATCAAGCGAGTAAGTGGTAAACTTGGCAGTTCTCTTTCAAAAAACGACAAATATAAAAAATCCCAGGGTAATTTTCATGGGTAATTTTTAATCTCGTTGCTTTCAAGCAATTTTCAATTTGGAAGCACTTTCTATCGAGGATAGAAACACTCGCTCGTTTCATCCGAGTATAATTTACTCGATAACATTTTCCATACAAAAGTCTGTCTTATCCTCGATAGAGTGGCGAATCGAATACTCCTATTCTTCCTTTAAAAAAATTTTGCTGAAATCTGAGCAGTTATCCCCATGTCCTTTTAATAATAAACAAAATCGTTAAAGATTTTCAGTGGCATCGTTGCATATTTCCAACCAATGAAAATCGAAATAAAATTGTATTGCACTGAGCTCCGTGGTAAGCACAGGTCCTGGTTCACGAGTTTGAATCCTGTCCAGGGAATGGTCTCGAAATCTTTCTTCTAAATATTTTTTTGTTGATAGTACTCAATCCTCCGAACCCTTGCAGGCATACTTAATTATATGTGTGGTATAATAATAATAGTAAACAATATTTTTACTTGTTTATTTGTTAGTTGCTTGGTTCATAAGTTTATCAATAAACTTATTTATGATTTAAATAAAAAATAATAAAATTGTAACAAATTCATATGGAATTCAAAGGCTATAACGGATTCGTAGAGATGCGAATTCTTTACGAGGTTATACCAGAGACCACAGAGACGCGACACTTCAACGTCTCTCGTTTTACGACAACTTACACATGCGCAAAACTGTAGTAGTGGGTGATTTTCTTCATAACCAATGATAAACAAACCTATCCATATAGGCAACTAATGATAAATAGAGACATAATTTTTCAACGTCCGAAAATTTGACGTTTAAGTGTCGCTTCTCTGTGTTCTCTGCCTATACTGATTGCCAATTAATGATAAACAAAGCATTTTTTAAACGTCCGAAAATTTTACGTTTAAGTGTCGCTTCTCTGTGTTCTCTGCCTGTACAGATTGCCAACTAATGATAAACAAAGCATTTTTTTAAACGTTCGTAAATTTGACGTTTAAGTGTCGCTTCTCTGTGTAATCTGCCTATACTGAGTGCCAACTAATGATAAACAAAGCATTTTTTTAAACGTCCAAAAATTTGACGTTTAAATGTCGCTTCTCTGTGTTCTCTGGTTATACTTTCAAATTCCTTTTGGCTTTATTAAAATCACCGGGTTAAATTTGAACTGACTGGCTTTGCTATTTTCAATGTGTGCAAATTAATAATTGCGGTCTCTGAAATGCATTAGCGCCAGGCACAAATGTCCCGCCCATAATGTAAGCAAAAATAATATTTTAATTCGAATATTTTTTCCGAATATATGTACTCGTATATGCATTTATATGCCTGAATATCTTTGTACCAACTTTTAATGAACCATTGTGTCTTGCTTTTTGTTTACTAGCGATTGTATAGCTGCGTTTTCTCATACATGTTTTTGTTGTTTTAATTATTTTCATATTCAAAATATCCACACAGCGATTGTTGGGATATTTTTAGATTGCTGAAGAAACATAAAGTTCAACACACATAAAAATGCACGTGTTTATTTAAAATTAAATAGAAATACATATGTATGTATACAGATTCATATATAATATATAATGTTGTGCATTTATATAAATTTAATTTGAATATATTTTTGAATTTATTTGCATCTTCCTAATTTTAAGATTTTTGTGTGGAACAAACTTTATTGGGAAAAAAGTTTCATTTTCGAAAGCACTCGCACTAAATTGTCAGATATTTTAATCAAATGTATCTTTAAAATACAATTAAAGGATTTTCAGTACCAGAAAGGATAAATGGGTTTTATTTGATAGTTTTATTTTAAAATGTAATAATAGACGCATTCGATTCGTAACTTGTATCTAGTTGTGCGAATAAAACAGCACTCGAGTAAGTCGTTGACTTGGCAACACTGTTTCAACTGTTTTTTTAAACACTTACTTTTTTATATTTTTTTCATTTGAATATAATTTAAATCAACACAATAATAATATTAAAAAACAAAATCGAAAGATTGATTTTTGTTTTCTTTATATTTAATCAGCTAAAATATAAAAAACCCAAGGAAATTTTCATGGGTAATTTTTCATCTCGTTGGTTTTTAAATAATTTTCAATTTGGAAGCACTTTCGATAGAAAAATTCGCTCGTTTCAGCCGAGCATAATTTACTCGATATCTTTTTCCATACAAAAGTCTGTCCTATCCTCGATAGAGTGGCGAATCTAATGCGCCTAATATGCAATATAACAAATATGCAAACGATTACATTAAATGATATAAAATAATTTTATGAATGCAAGTTTTGAGATTAATTTCGAGGCAATGATGGTGTTGAAACCAACATAACACTACTCAGTTTTTCAGCTTTGTTCACTCACACATTTAGTTCAATTGAAGTTGAACAAACGTTTGTAATGTCCAAGGTAAGTGGGATTCGTGGGCTAATTTCTATGTAAGTTAGGAGAGTACTGCAAGGCTTAACAAAATTCTATCCAAAGACCCAGTTACACCTGGTCTTCTAGCAAGGCCAGATGGAACTTATACGGCAAGTAGTGCAGAATCCGTGGAAAACTTAATGACGACGCACTTTCCAGGGTGCATAAATTTGGAGTCGGCAAGGCAGGGACTGAGTCGAACGCAAACAGTATCCAGGCTAGTGCTCTCATAAAGGAATTAACGTCGGAATCTAATTTGAAGTAGGCGGTACAATCATTCAAGCCGCTAAAATCAGCGAGACCAGATGGTATTTTTTCAGCAATGTTGCAAAACTCCTTACCACTCATACCACAAGGATTAACTAGGATATTCAAGGGATGCTGAACGGGTTGTATCCCCAAGGGATGGAGGGAAGTGAGGATAGTTTTTATCGCCAAGGCGAGTAAAGCGAATCCCAACTAAGCAAAGGACTATAGGCCAACCGTCTCTTGTAATTTCTATTAAAAACATTAGAAAGACTAGTTTGTATTCATGTAGAAAACACATTCAAAGAGCAAAACTTTAACGGAGTACAACACGCCTATCTTAATGGTAGATCAGTGGAAACTGTTCTGCATGAAGGGGTTAGTTACATTGAAACAGTTTTAGATGTGAAAGAATTTGTTTTAGGCGCCTTCCTAGACATTGAGGGTGCCTTCAACAATGTGGAACTTAAATCAATAAGTTCAGCATTGGAGCATATTAGGGCGGATGGCAAGAAGGTTAAGAGGATCAACCATCAACTCTTTTCTGGGTCTTTCAAGTATTCGAAAGGCAATTGCAAGAGGAACTCCACAGGGCGGTGTTTTATCGCCGATTCTGTGGAACCTTGTTATTAACGAAATTCTCACCAGGATAGATTAGGTTAGGTTGCGAAGGCGTGTGCGGTTGTGAAATTCCACGAGTAATTCTCGAACTACCAATACATATTGAAAAAGTGACTATGTTAGGTTAAGTTGCGAAGGCGTGTGCGGATACGGTATCCGCACTTCCACTCAGAGACATCTATGTCCATTGTGACTGCCTTCAAAAATGTCAAGAGGAGGCATACTAGTCCTTACCATCGATTTCCGTATACATTGGAAGTACCATCCCTATTAAACCATTTGTCTAGATGTAATTGAGGAGATCCGATAAGTCCACCTTCGTTATCTCTGTCAAGCTTGTGTAGAAGCGCGAACCAAAACATTGAAGTCGTTTCAACTGTAGTCTTGGACATTGATATAAAAAGTGACGAATCGATTCTATCTCTTCTTCATCATGGCAACTCCTGCATAGCCCGCTCGATGGGATACGCCAACGTTGAAGTATTGGTGCGATAGCACAATGCCCGGTAAGGAACCCCGTCAGCACTCTTATTGCAGGTTTGTTGAGCCCTAAGTGAACCTTCGTCCTCTTCTTGTTTAACCTATGCTATAAGGCCCGTGAGACTTCACAGTCGTCACGATTAGTCCATAAGTTGTTTGTCACCGCAATAGTGAATTCATCTATGCTCCTAAACAGTTCACCAGGTTAGAAAGAGCTAGGCTAAAAGTAGTTGCTTATGTGGATGACATTGTAATCATGATAAAAGGAAAATTTATTCCCACAGTCAGTGAACTGATGAAGTCTGCAATTAGCAATTTAGAGGAGTGTGCAAAACGAAATGGTCTTAGAGTTAATCCTAATAAGACGGATCTAGTTTTGTTCACTAGGAAATAGAAGATACCAGTTCAATCTACCGATAGGTGGTACTATACTAAATCTTGTCAAGGACACAAAATACTTGGGTATCATCCTCGACTCGAAGCTCTCTTTCTCTCCAAAAACAGGTATCACAATGGGCCAATGGGATTCCGAGGGCAACTTGCGTCACTAGCAAGCTACCTGGTTAACCTAACCTAACCTTGCCATGTCCAAAAAAGGCATGCCAGGTATCGTTCTGTTTCTATCTCTGCGCCCGTTTCTGATTTATGTTTCTGCACGGGCACGGGCAACGAAAACAGAAATAGAATTAACTCCGGAAATAATAAAGTCGTGCTCTGTTTCTGTTGCCGTTTCTGTTCTATGTCACTCTGCATCTTTAAAGACCATCGCAACTGAAGTTCAGACAAATTCTCGAAGGAGACAATTCGAACAATGTTTTCCAAAGTCTTCGAGTTTACGAAAGAAAACAATATCAATGTTCGTTCTATTGGATTTAGAAATCTGATGAAATGTTCAAAATTGTCATATTAACCTATTAGGTAGGTAGACAGGTAAAGAGGTCACTCGAAGGGCGCACTTAGGCCATCATTGACCCCTTGTGATACCGCATGAAACACAGGTCCCATCCATTTCAAAGGTCAAGCCATTTGGAGCTTTTAATGAAGCGGTTGTTGTAGCTGGAATATCTCCCAAAGAGTCCAGAAAGTGTTCACCCAGGAAAGTGCGCCTCCTTCTGGACAACGCTGGACACGTGCATAACAGGTGTTCAATGGTTTCTTGTTTCTCCTCGTCAATGCAACTGCTGCAGAAGTCGTTACAGGCAATCCCCAGCCTACTACCATGAGTACACAACTAATTTGGGTCCTCGCAATATAGTTTTCCCGTAACACGTCCTAGTTGGCTTGACCCTAGCAGTGTCTCGTGCCAAAAGAAGTGGTACTCACATTCTAAAAAGTTGCTGCAGTGCTTTGTGTCCTCCCCCAGTCTTCCGAGAAAAACGGTTAAATATAATTATATAATATAACTTATAATTGAGCTTTTATCCCTGATATTCATATTCAGTGAATATTAAATACATTTATACATATAATTTCAACAATTACTGCTTTAACAAATATTTTAGAAATATGTCTACCAGCATTAGCATTCCTCTCATAAGACTTGCCTTACTATGTTTTTATTTACTAAAATCCACCCCCAAATAAAGCCAAACAAAAGTAAACATAAACAGCTGATGGATTATTACGTGAGAAGCGCATCTGAGGAATCATTTCCATGCCCAATAACGTCATGCGCAGAGAGAGGGAATTTGTGTGCCATTGTTTGCGTGACCTTTACTTTGAAGTACTATTTATAATTTATATTTGAAATGAAAACTTATAATTTATTTACTTATGTCCTTTTCATTATTTATCGCCATTTTCATTGTTAACTTCTCCCTCTCTCTCTCTCTCTCTGTTGCTCTCTCTTAATATCAACTAACTCTGATTCTGAATGCAGTCTGTTGCCGGTCTTTACACCCACATTATAGACGAATATGTACATACATATAAACTATAAAAAGCGAATCCGATACCAAATAACATAAGGTTATCCAAAAACTTGTGATGGGTATTTGAAAATGTAGATAGGGCACTTGACTTATTCAAAATATTTCACACTATATAGAAAATGCCATCACTGTGTTAAACCAGAAAATAGTATATGTGTGGATATGTTGAGACCAAAGAACATAGAGAAGGGACACTTCAACGTAAAATTTTTTGACGTTTAAAAAAATTTCTTTGTTTATCATTAGTAGCCTATATGGATAGGTTTGTTTATCATTGGTTAACCAGAATTTTGAAGAAAGTCAGCCTCACTACTACAGTTTCGCGCATGTGTAAGTGTGAGCAAAACAAGAGCCATTTCTCTGTATTCTCTGGTTTAGACCTAGCATAAGAATTAAAATTAAACCATCCTATTAACCAAAATCATTCATATCAAAACACTTGTGCTTATTGAAAACGTTGGAAAAGTTCATAGATCTGTATGTGAGAACAGTCTTACCAAGTAGTAAACCACTACAAAACTTCCGTTCTTGAACGTTCTAGAAAGAACCAAAAGTTGAAAGCTGCTTGTGTCTTCATGGATTATTTTTACAACGCCATCCATCGATCAATAGATAGGACACTCAATTAAACGGATCCAAATATTGTGGTTACGGTGAATTCAATTATTTTTCAAATGATAACAACAACAACCCTAGGCAGTGCGATACGTAAAGGAATCTTCATGAAGGAGTTTTGCCTCCACTCCAATGGTACGTCCAATTCGTATACTTTAATTCACATGGTGTAATAAGTGATAAGAATAATGGGACAATCGGTGACCAAATCCTAAAAGCTCTAAAAACGCATTAAAACGTGTACACGGAAAGGACTGCGAATTTAGTTGACATCGATCTAATATATACAAACATTAGCTGGAAAAGACATCACAATGTTAATATACATACCTTCTAGGGAAGAATGGGAAAAAACTCCTACGAGGATAAAAGACAATGCCCAAAATGAAGCGCAAATATAGTAGGTCCACCGTCAACAAACAAGAATAGGCAATGGAGAATTGTTTCTTATAAATACAGTCACATAAAAACTTCTCGATCCCACAGAATCTCGAACCAAGGTAAAATCTTGTCAGACAATCAAGCCTCGTCCGAGCCTTTAATCAATTAGTATACAAGAATAGCGTTACCCTTATTTCATTACAAATGACATTGGGTCCGAGAATCTTAAATTTTCAGCGCAGCCTCATATGGAGTAGCAATGTTCTCATATATCATCATCGATAATTTTTTATCAGTTTATATGATTTTTCTACAAAAATGATCATTATTTGGGAGATACTTCGCCAATAGCGTCATCGAATTGTCAAAGTAATTAAACAAGTAATTAACGATTCCATTGTGTTTTGTATGCCATTTCTCAGAGGAGTCGTGGGAAACGAAGTTATGCTAGGACAAATATATTGCTTGCAACAATAAGCGTACTGACAAAACTATAAACCATTAAAATCTTGTCCCAGACCACCAATTTGGTTTTCGAGAAAAACACTCCACTATCGAGTAACCAATAAAATATTAAATAACCTCGTTGAGAAAAACTATTGTGTGTCAGTTTATCTACAGACGTTGCAAAGGTCTTCGGTAGTGCTTGGCATGAAGGACTGTTACTTGAACTTAATAATATTCTACCGAAATACTTCGACCCAATTAAGAGACACTTCTGTGTGGAATACAACGAGTCACACATTATCAAATACAAACTTTACCAGAGCTAGAAACCAATATAAGAACACGTAAACTAGTAGACCTCTCATACGATATATGTATTAAATAATCCTTTAATTTGTGATGTAGTTACATAAAACCTTGGTATATATCCATACAATAAAAATCTCCAGTTTTATCTGGCTACAGTATATTGTTACGTAATTGCCTTTCTGACAATACCAAGCTCAATACTTGGATTCGTATCGCTGGATTGTGTAATAAGCAAACAATTCCTTCTTCAGTTAGAACAATGGGCTTTATTAGTATTCGTCCAACTTACTATTGGCTTTAATTCTATTTGCTCGCTTCTCACACTTCGTCTTCGTTTATAGTTTGCTTCAGTCAGTTGTTGCAACACAATTTTCTGTTCACATCCGCTTCAACTACCCGTTGTTAACACGATGTCCACTCTGCGACGATCACTGCTCAACTGCCCGTTGCTAACACGATGTCCGCTCTGGGACGATCACTGCTCAACTGCCCGTTGCTAACCGATGTCTGCTCTGTGACGATCACTGTTCAACTGCCCGTTGCTAACCGATGTCCGCTCTGCGACGATCACTTGTTAACTCTCGTTGCTAACCGATGTCCGCTCTGGGACGATCACTGCTCAACTGCCCGTTGCTAACCGATGTCTGCTCTGTGACGATCACTGTTCAACTGCCCATTGCTAACCGATGTCCGCTCTGCGACGATGCTCACTCTGCTTGCTGCCACTCTCAGGATTCGGCTATGATCACTTTTCACTGTCACTGGTTAATTGATCTGCTACAACGATGTTCACTTTCGGCTACGCTTACTGTTCTACTGCTGCTGCTACTGCGATGTTCACTTTGCCACTTTCACTTGTTCACTGATCTCGATGTCAATTGTGCAGTCGCTTCTATACTTCTTGTGTACCAGAACTTCCACTAGCCTTTGAACGCAGTGACGCATGCCTTCTCGCGTGTTTATTTTTAGGGGTTGAAAATGATGCTTACCTTGAAATTATCAACCAATCAGATGGCGTGTTGATTTCGTAACAATATTATAAGTGTGACTAAATGCTGAAAGATAAATTCGGGAATTAAAAACAAAAAACCAAATTCCTTTGAACATCTGTTTCCAGTGATTACTTATTTAATTCAAAGTTAACGATGTTGCAGATCAATACTATGGTAATTCTTGATTCACAATCTATCTAAAACCTATACGATAACTTGAGGACTTCTCATATTGCTTCATATCTCGGAATTCGAATATTCCCTATGTCTATTGTGAAGAGTTTGAAAAAAGAACATGTTTTATCCCCGCTTTTACTGAATACTCACATCAATTATCATCGTTCTATATGTACCGAAAGAATACTGTACCCATAAATGGATATTGTGGGTGCGTATGCTACAATTGTTGATTTGAAAAATAAAGAAGATCCTCTATGTCTCCTTTCAGTTATTTTTTGGACCTTCTGATCTTCGTGTTAATAGTTTATATTGCTAATATTTCCGTATATTTGTAAAAATTTCTCTATTTCTTCCTTAGAAAGAGGCTGATGAGGACCCAAGATCGGAAATTTCTCTAGACTATGATTACTAATTTTTAATTTAAGCTTCCCTGTGTCGATATAACAATTTCTATATTTAGCTCCAGATGATTTATTGTTCTTAGTTTTAGTCATTTCAGGATCTGTATTGTAAAAATGCATGTAAAAGTTTATTCACAAATTAATATAATAGCTGTGTTTCTTTCAACGCGAGTGTGAATAGAACGACACCCGTCGCTTAACAGTTTAGTATTTGGCAGCACTGGTTTTGACATTTAAAATGCTTTGACATACACATTTGAAAACCAATTTTAAAGAGGAACAGGAAAAATTGAAAATGGCAAATTCTGAGCAACTTTAAATGTGTACGTATCAATTAATACACGATAATATACCTTAAATTTTATATAATTACAGCGGTTAATACTCTTGGTTTACTCTTTTTCTCATTCACAATAGACAACAAAAAGTCTTGGCAGCACTTCTGTTTGAGGCGCTAAACCATAAGCGAATATAAACAGCTTTCTTTAACTAAGCGGTCAATATGTATGCATATGCGGGTGTTTTATTCACACTCGCGTTGAAAGAAACACAGCTAATGATAATCTTATGAACTAGGCAACTAACAACTAAAGTCTCCTCCGGCTTAACTAAAATGCATACTTGCATAATATGTATATAAATTAAAAACAAATGTGTAAAATAGTTCTAGAAAGTTGTGACTTCAAACCAATTCATTCATTTTATAGTTTAAATTGGAATAAACTCTTCAAGCCGAATACGTTTTAAGGCGCCCCAAATGTGGCGCCTACAGAATCGCTCTCCCTATGGGCGGCTCTGATTCTCCACACTAAACTTGTTCCATCTCTTTGAGTAGCTCTGATTTTGTATATTTTTGTTTTTTCATTATGATGTTTAAATTTAAACAAAGAAATATGAGTTTTAGCTTTTTTGTGCTTTTGCTGTGGTCTTCTTTTTAGTTTAGTTTGAACGTTCACTACACCTGTTTAACAGTTCTTGTATTTGTTTCTCTCGTTTTGACTCTCGCAGTTACTCTGAATTCCAAACATAAACATTTATATGTATGCATGTACGAAAGTGTGTAACCGGTCTTCTCCGCTCATTTAGTTGATAGTTTAAATGCTTTTTAGTTTAAGCACTTTTTGTGTTTTGCACGGGAAGAGCACTTGGCGTAGCCACTTCGCTGATTTTTTCACAAAATTTTTAAATATTTTTGGTTTGTTTGTGTAATAGTCTAAATTTCTAAATTGGTAGTAAAGTCAATAATTGCGAGTACTTGCTCACTTACTTACCTTTTGAATTTATATCAAATCTATATGTGCTTCCGAATAAAGGCCTGTATGCAGCTCTCAAGGAAACGCTCAAGAAAATGAGCGTATATTTCTTGTGCGTGAAAAAGTAGTAGTCAAGAAAATATGACATTTGAAAGCCCATGGCTGCAATGACATTTATTATTAAATAAACATTGAAAAGAAAAGTTTTTTCACACTTTATTTACTTTTGTTCAGGCAGCTGTCACTTTTTCTTTAAGAAATTAATGGCTTTATATTGCTTCTTGCCAAAATCAGTGTTGTCGTTTTCACTTTTCCAGAAAAACGGTAGCAAAAAACCGAATCAAATTTCTTGTGAGCTGCATACAACTTAAGAAAAAATGACTCAAGGGAATTTCTTGAGCATTTCTTGAGGATTTTTTTATAGGCAGTTTCGCGAACAGTCCTTAAAACCATAATAATATATGAAATATTTCAAATTCGGTTCTAATCCTTGAAGCGTTTTGCAAGTTAAGTGATTTTATGAATAGAAATCGCAAACGCATTAGGCTAAAAATAATAAAATGAGCAATAATAGTACAGAAAATTCATTTTTAGTTAGTTTCGTGAACATTTTATGAGAGGACTCAATTATCTCACCGCCCTAGAATTATAGAATTTGTGGAATCCTTAAAAATTTCGAAGTTACCAGTAAAAATTTCTCCCTGATCCCGAAGTGTCAACTTTTCTGACATCATTTTTAGTGTTCTTAACAGCTCACAGCTGATCTTGTTTTTTCATATTTAGCTTTCATATTAACTTTATAACATAATAATAATAAATAAATAACTTTACAACAACGAACAAAATGCACAAGTAATAGGTTGTACCTTTTTTTTTCTATTTGTATTGAAAACCTGTGTCTCCATACAAATTATATTTTTTATATTAAGATGATAATTTATTTAATAGTAAGATGTTTCAATTTTCCAATCAATGGCAACTATCAGCAACTTTTCTATTTCACTCTCTCTCCCTCTCTTTTTCTCAACAGTTACTTGTTCAGCTCTCATTTGTCCTATATAATTTTTTGTTGTCTTATTGTGTACACGTCATGTATAGATGTGTAGATATTCGTATTGTATATAACTGCAAACAACAATTAATCGCGTGCTCGCATCGGTTTGAACGAATGCGTATTTGAATACATCTATATATACATATAATGTACAATGTATATTGTATATACATACATATGCACATCCATCGTTCTTTTCGAATTTTGGCAACTTCAGTCATACAAAAAAAGATTGTATAACTTTTGATTAGAATTGAATCAATTCCAGAAGTTTGAGTTCAATTCCGTGAATCGGTAACTAGCTCTTATTATTGACTTAGGTTATTTGGTAGATCAAGAGTTGTATTTTAAATATGTTGTTTTTTACTTGTTTTTCTGTTGATAAAACCCCCAAAAAAAGTTGTTTTTGTCATGCTGATGCAGTCGCATTTTCGAATACTCTCCAAACCATTGAAGTTCTTAAATAACGTACATATTTTTCGTTTAATGTGTAGAATAAATACATATACATACATATAATTATTTACAAACGAATATCTAAAGAGGTACTTTAATCATGACTGAAGAACATTCAAACGTCTTCGCTAGAAATGCGTTTTTATAGACGTCATTTTTTGGATACTACTGTGTAAGAAACAGCTCGGTACGCACACACTGATAGTGAAATACCTAATACTACCAGAAGCCGCAGAAAAAATTTAGTCATAGATTCTCTACCTTCAACAACAAACTAGCTGGAGAAATAATTTTATAGATAAAGGGACTTGTGGGAAATGTGTTTACCGTACCAGTGTTACCAGATGAAGTAATTAAATCATTGCACACATTTCGAAAGAATGCTTATTTTCCCGTACTCTGAATCAATATCAAAAAATTGGGTGAAAGTCCCTATACTTGCATTACTATGTTGGAAATTAAATGTCCCATTAGGTTTTTAACTCTGCAAACGGAGAGTTGTATCTTTCAAACAAAACTCTAAAAAAAATAAATCGATTGAAGAGTGTAAGGGCTAACGTCAAATAAACATATACGGAATTTCATGTCAATCGATTGACCGTCTAAGGGCCGCTTAAGAGAGCAACAAAGCCAATAAGCCTCAACTGGTATCTTCCAATTAGATTGTCTTGTTCTTTGTGTTTGTTGTAATCTTAAAACACCAATTATTTTTCTCTCTTCCTTTGTATGGAGTGTGACACTTATCATATATTATGTTGTGTTAATATAATTGAAGATATAACAAGTTGGCGAAGAATCATATCCAGCGTTTAAATTTACAATTATAATTAAGAAAGTATTTAAATCACATATCAATATTGGCTTTCAGGAACTCTAGTTCATAAATATGTAACAACTTAAAAAAATAATTATTATTGTATGGTTATATGAAAGAGGTTTTCGACGTGTACTGATTATTATGACAGCGAATTAATATAATATGTACTAGCCGACATGAAGGTAACTGGAATGCAATTTTCTATGAAAGATATTTTTAATTTAGTCTTTTGACATATGGGCTAAACAGCTTTGTTATAATAGTATTCCAGTTTTCTTTTATTTTACAATTTTTTCTTTGAAACATTTGCTACCAGTTTAATATAAAAACTATTTATAAAGAGTTCATAATTATAATTGTATCATATACACAACGTTTACGATTTTATATAAATTATTAATAAGTATAATAATCTCAATCCGATTATTTGTGTTTTATATTCTTTAAGTAATTGCCTGCACATATCACTTTAATAAGACTATGCTCTCAGTCACTATTTTCGTAGTCCGGCATTCAAGATTTTGAGATCACATCTACATGTCTGGCAACACTGCACATATGGGAGAGTCGCTCATGTAAAGAGAAAGAGAGAGAGAGGGAGTCGAAAAAGAAACAAGCGAATTATGTTGTTTTCAGTATTTTGTTGTGGCAGATACTCGTAATAAAACTAACTGATTTGATTACAGTATACATGTGCATACATACATACACATGTAGTTACACGACTGTGTTGGAATTTTGCTAATTTGTTTGTTTACATTCAGTTTGCTCTTCTATAAACTTAGGCTTGTATATGTACATAAGTCAATAAAGTTTGTATTTTCATACATATTATTACATATGTATATATGTACCTATGTAGGTATATATGCAAAGTCAAAATACGTACATATGTATGTAATTAATAAAATTTGTTCTAAACTGGTAAGCGAACAAAAAACTGTCTTAAAATTGTACGAGTGAGTATTCAAAACAACAATCGACGAATGCCAATGTCACGAAAATGTATTGGCAGGTAATGGCTGCGCGCGAGAAGTCATAAACAACTAGAAGGGACGCGAATTTGAAATAGAGCAATAGTAACGTAACAAAATGTTTGTTATTTTTGGTATGAACGCACGCATTCTTGATTTGGGTTGCTTTTTGGACTGATTTCCCCGTGAAAGAGTTTCAACACCTAGATAAGCAGTATCGAATTCGTAGATAATACGAAAAAAATAATCCTATGTATGTATATTATTCACCTAATTATTTTCTGCAGAGTGGATATTAGGAATTAAATACGTATTCCGCAAAAATTTTTACTTTTAGCGAAGTGATACCACCCAAATATACATACATATGTATGTACTAGCCACAGTTCCACCTCCGAAATCATGCACGCGTTGAAGATTGTGACTTTGCTAGCGTTGTTGTTGTAAGCCTAAAAACAATATTAAAATAAGAAATGAAATATAGAATACAGCCAAAATTTCAAAATTGCTTAAGGTCCTTCTACCGGAATATCCTTCTTACAGATTCAATAAATTCCATCATATATTTTAAGTTTTTTTTTGTTTTTATGGGTAAAGGGTATAAATATAACAAAAGCTCAATACTTGGATTCGTATCGCTGGATTGTGTAATAAGCAAACAATTCCCTCTTCAGTTAGAACAATTGACTTTATTGGTATTCGTCCCACTCACTATTGTCTTTAAAAGATTGCTCGCTTCTCACACTTCGTCTTCGCTAACGTTTGTTTCAGTTAGTCAGTTGTTGCACCACAATGTTTTACTTACATCTGCTTCAACTGCCCGTTGCAAACACGATGCCCGCTCTGCGAGGATCACTTGTTAACTCTCGTTGCTAACACGACGCTCACGCTGCTTGCTGCCACTCTCAGGATTCGGCTATAATCCTTTTACCACTGTCACTGGTTAACTAATCTGCTACTACGATGTTCACTTTCGGCTACGGTCACTGTTTCACTGCTGCTGCTGCTACGATGTTCACTTGGTCACTTTCACTTGTTCACTGATCCCGATGTCTCGTGTGCAGTCGCTTATATACCTCTTGCACACGAGAACCTCAACCAGCCTCCGAACGCAGCTTCGCATGCCTTCTTGCGTGTGCATTTTTAAGGGTTGAAAACGACGCTCACCATAAAACCAATCAGATGGCGTGTTCATTTCGTAACAATACTATCAAAAATTTACTATGGTTTGACTATTTATGCCCAACGCGCAGCAAGTCAAGCTTCTTGACCCACCTTACATGCTTCTGTTCGCCGTAGACTCCGCACTTTTCGCACATCGCAAATCAATAGCAACTTAACAGAAACTGGACTACCAACTGTCAAACTCCATGGTATTAAAAAAGTTAAGGCTCACCCCAAGAATTTTTCATAACACTAACAGAATCATCTTCAATATAGTCGCGGTACAAACATTACATCCACCATCCACTATAGTAAGAGGCATAAAATATGCTTTAGATATTGACTTTCTATATTTTCTAAGAATATTAGACTTGAGCACCAACACGTTTTTTTTTGCTCCGTATACTCGTATACCGCCGAGGCCACATCAGAACAACAAGCTATGAACTTCGCATCAGTCACCAACGGCAATTATTTTTATCTGTAGAGACAGTAATTCTAGAATAGACCCTTTACTGAACACTGCTGACAAAAATTCACTCAACAATAAAACTTAAGACTATGTGGATACAGTGCAAATGAGTTTACTGACGACAGAGACAAGTTTGCGCGTACTTAACCACTCCTAACCAGCGACTTTTCCGTCTTATATTACTTCATGCTAAGAACAAAAGTGCTGAGTCAAGCTGTAATAGTAGTCTCGATTTAACACCAGCATTGTCGTATTACCAGCAAGTGCAACGAAATTAAAGCTTTTGTACGATTCTGCCCTGGACACACCATGACGTTTACTCAGCGGCACCAACGCATTGATCTGCCCGCTATGCAACACCTAAATTGCTTTGCACATATTGCCCGCATCTCGATATTATCCGTTCATTTCAAGACAATCATCCATCAGTCTTGTTACAAGTACCAAATACCATCAACATCCACAATATTTTCAAATTTCCCACCTCTCAACTAGTTCAATTTATATACTACATAAGTAGCTTAGTGCAAATTACTGCCCTTAACATTATATTTCTTTATATTTTCATCTCTTAATTAGCTGAAAGCCCTGGCAGTTAGTGCTCCTCAATTTTGACTTGTTCATTATGAATTTAATCATACTGTTGTTCATTAAGTAAAATAAAAAAATATAAAAGATAAATGTTTTTGTGGAGATTAATGTTTGCTCCTATGTATTTTAATACAAATCTATTATAGTCCATAAATATTAAGTGCCTCTGTGTAGTGAATGTTTCAATTTTGGCACAATTTTAATTTTCCTTTTCAAAGTATGTACTTATGTAGTTCTGTACTATTTTCTACTTTGTTGCTTTTGCTGCAAAGCTTAAGCTCAATTAGTCATTTGTTAAAATTCACGCTCACAAAAATTATTGATAAACATACTGTATTTATTGTATGCACTGCCCTCTCTCGCACTCACTCAGTAAATCTCTCTGGGTTTCTTTTTCTCTCTCCCTCCCTCCCTATCTGATTGACTGCCTCTTTAGTGCGCTTTCTCATTTCAAATTTAAGCTCCATGTGGCCATCTATTGAAATAAAAAAACGTGGTTTGTTAAGTTGGATATATATATGTGTGTGTGCATGATAGCACGGATTGAAAAATCACACACAAATCGAAAAACAACAACAACACACCGCCACCAACAACAAGAGAGGAATGTATCTCTTCATTTTGCGTCGCAAACAACGTGTTTTTTTGCTGTTGTTTCGCTGCGGTTGGTGTCGTCGGCTTCTCGTAATTCGTAATTTGTTTTGTGCCTTTAGACCAGACGGATGGGTTTTTCGCTGGTTTCCTTAAGTAAAAAATTCAAAATATAAAATTATTAAAGTTTTCAACAATTTGTAAACATTTGTTGCATTATTTTCATACTATATGTACTCTATATATTTATTATACTTACATATATAAAAAACACAACATAAAACGAGAAGAACTACAAAATGTGAATAGCCGTTTAATTTTCGAAAAAAGTTAATAAATAAAAATAAAAACGTGTTACTTTATATCTGAAGTGCTCGTTTATAAATATACAAAAAAATATTTTCAAGTTTTTTTTATATATTTATGTATGTATGTATGTATATGTGTACATACATGCATGTACGTTGTGCAAAAGAGTGCAAATTTAAGTTAGTCAAAGTCTGCTGTATAATAATAAACAACAACAGAAAACGAACTACACCAGCAACAACAACAAACAACAACAAGTGCGCACAGTACAAAGCGAATAAAGTTTGCAGCAATTAAAAATTAAATGTATGTACAAATGTGAGTGAGTGCAAAAATCTTGAAATAAAATCTGTTCTTTTTTGTTTTTGAAGTTTTGAGAAGATAAGAAGGTATACCTCTGTATATTATGTATGTTAAATAACAAAGCAATATAAGGACAAATATATATGTGTATATATGTAGTTATGTATATACAAATATGAATTGAATGTGAAATACATTTTAAGTTTATTTACTTATATAAGTTTGCTCCTTCTCACACTTCACTCCCCACTCAAGTAGGAGGTGGAACATATGCTTTCGTTTTGTTTTTGAAAGATACTATAATAGGTGTGGCATGTGCATCATACGCCTTTTTACTATTAGGTACTGTAAAAACTAGTGATATACTTGAAAATTATTTGAAACTTGAAAGTACCTCTTCTCTTTTCTCGTCTACATTTCAAAAATTAAGCCCCATGCTATACCACCCTCGTGCAAGATGACGTTACTACTCCTCCTTATAGAGTGGTTCCTCGTTCACCTACTTTCTATTTGTTGCTCTGATTCAGCATATTTTTAAAGGCACTACGTTAATGTAGGCGGTAGGTACACGTTTAACCAACAACTATTTAATGTTGAAAGTTTGTCTTTTATAATCTAATATTTAAATACTCACAGCTTTTTTGTGATTAAGATCGCTATGCACGAAGCGCCGGTCAATTCTGATCAGTCTAAATCTGTCTACACTTTAGCGTCTACATTTGTATTTATATATGCATGCATACACACGTACACAATACATACGTAACTGGCTGTTATTTTTGTTTTGCTTCCAATGGGATTTTTACTTACAGTATACAGTTTTCATCGTCAGTTGTGAACATTATTTATATTTATACAACTGTTAACAACTAAATTACGAAGAGAACAAAAACCTACTTGTGTAGTAGAAAAGTGCAATCTCCAGGGAATCTTTATTTCATGCCACATAAGAAGGGAGGTGCATACATATTTGTATATCAGTCTTCCACTCATATAAAAAAAGTATACATACTAAATTCTAATTTTTTTTATCATAAAAATGTGTCACATCAAATTTATCTCGTAGATGTTCATTGTATGTGCATATGTAAGTACACGCAGTATATATGTATGTACATATATAAATATGTATGGATGTGTGTTCGCACACTCGTGCTGGTGCATTTTCTAACATACGCTAAACGTAACATGTTTTTTTTCGCTTAATTCCCGAATTGACCAATCTTATCCATACGAAAACCCGCATTTATGATTTCAGAAATTTTTTGTATTTAAAAATATTTGAAAACTAGAAGAAAGCGCATTGTATTTGTTCTATAAGAAGCGAATGTATAACCGTACAGCAGTGTAAACAAAAATAATATTTAGCAAAGTATCTGATACTCACATACGAATGTGTTTGTGATTTTTCTCTTCAAAAAGCGCACTTGTATTCGTATACCGCTAGCGCGTGTTCTCTTAAGCTCTCTGTAGTTAATAAATACTTGCATAGGCATATCAACAAAAGTACCCAGTCGGAAAAGAAAGTCTGGTATAATAGGCGCATTTGATTGGCCACTCTATCGAGAATAGAACAGACTTTTGTACGGACAAAGTTATCGATTATTATACTCGGATGAAACCAGGGAATTTTTCTATCTTCGAAAGTGCTTCCAAATTGAAAATTGCTGAAAAACCAACGAGATTAAAAATGACCACACAAATTTCCTTGGAAGTTTTTATATTTTAGCTGATTAAGTTTAAAGAAAACAAAAATAAATCTTTGAATTTTTTTTGTTTTTATTTTTAATATTATTATTGTGTTGATTTAAATTATATTTAAATGATGAGCTTGTGTAAAAAATATAAAAAAAGTAAATGTTTTAAATATTTCAAATCGTAGTTGAAACAGTGCTGCCAAGTACACCACTTACTCGTTTGGTGTTTTATCGCACAACTCGATACGAGCTCGATACAAGTTACGAATCGTACGCGCCTAATATTAAGATGCAACAGTACAATTATTTTTTTTGAATTAAAATTAAAAATGGTAAAACTACCATGAATCTTATAAAGTTTTACCCATGTGCCGACCTTGTGAAATGTAGAATTTTCTAAAAATAAACATATATTGTAAATGAACTACTGCAACTCTCGCACACGTTGTGCAATGTAGCGGCTTGCTACATAAACAACAAAAATTAGGTTAAATTTTTTATAATTATTACAAGGAAAAACTTAATAAAATCTGTTCACAAGTTTTGTGTTAACAGACATAATTATCTTATGATTTTTCTTAAGAAACTGTTTGTGGAAAAAGTTATTTTGTAAGTTTTATTTTTTCACTCCAAACTAATTTTGGTATATAACTTATTTCTTGTGGCAAATAATCAAAATAAATAATTATACAATAACTTTTATACGAAATAATAGTATTATAGAATATGGCATAGTTATTTTGTGAATTTAATTTTTTTTTATTGCAAGTAAGTTGTAAATCATTTTTAATGGTTTGTGAAGTGTGGAAAAAATAGCATATTTCGTGAGAAAGGGTGAAGGAAACTATTGCTTGTATTCCTGTAATGAAAAAAGTTTTGACTATTTCCTTTATACAACAATACATGGCAGCGACGATTAACATATGTTTCAGCATGTTAGCTACCATAATCCGGTCTGTCACGCATTCTAAGGCCTAGCCTTACTAATTTTCCTACCGGGTGGAAGGTGTATGTGTGCCAGGGAGTGTGTGACAACAAAACAGCTCCAACGCATCTTATAAATACTTGTACTCGTGTTTGTACTCGTATCATTTCATTCGTTCACTCTAAAGACGTCATTTCACTGGGTGTCAACGTTTAAATAGTATGTGTATGTTGTTGCTGTTATAACGTTATTGTTGAGTAAAAAACACTTTAATAGAAAAAAATGTTAATTGTTTTCAATAATAGTATTGTTTTTATTTGGTTCCCCAGTTGTTGTCTTTTAGATCCAATAGTTTGTATACATGAAATACAGACTTTTTTTAAAATCTATTTTAATTCGATTTATTGTTGTAAAAATTGTATTTACTTAATTTATTATAAACATTGTACACAATGGAGTGGAGCAATATATTTACAGATCTCACCGACAATGTTGCACATTAATTGTATTTTTCGTATTTTCCTTTTTATTATTAAACCCACTGTTGTGTAATAATTACTGTTTAAAAATATATTCATATGCTTAAAGATACGGTGGAATAGTTTTGCATGGAGATGCAACTTTTGATTAGCTTTATTCACTAAATTATGCCAAACTCTCTTTTATGCCAAACTTAACAGTTAGCATGCAAAACTGCGGTGTTTGGATGTATTTAGTAAGGTTTGTGTTTACTTAATTCTTCATTGCAAAAATATCGAATTTGTCGGTTTTTCTACCTGCACAACCATTTGGACTAACGTACTACTCGTACCTTATCAATGTAATGCAAAAAGGCACCTAATACATTTGAAGGGTGGGATATTTTCTATTGTTCCCTTCATATACCAATTGAGACACCCCCTATGGGTATGTGTAATCTGAATTAGTGTTGTGTTATATGGGATTAGTGCATTGAATCTATTCTGAATTGCGTTTTCACGATGTCAAATTAGTGTCATTTTCGTTCGTTTTCCCCATTGAGAAAACCGAATCGAACGAAAATACTACTGATGTGTGTCAAAATACCGCGTTGTATGTTTGCATTTGTCCAGCACCAATAATTCCGACATAAATAAGAGAATAATGCGCCCAATTATGCAATGTACACACAAGAAAATATATTTTTAGTCTTTATTTTTTGCAATTCATTAGACAACGAACGCACTTTTGGATAAATTTCCAACCAAGACAGTTGCACACGACTCTAAATACAACATACCGCACACTTGCTGCGTGCCACTTGTTATTTAATTGCATTAAAGAGTTATGCAAAATTGGTGATTTTGAATATAAAAATTCTTTAATTATTCATGCCTAAATATGTATTCATCTGTGATGCATCGTCGCCCATATATGTAAGTACATATTGTGGTTTTGTGTTTAACGGTAATCGCACTCGTTTACTGTATTGTATTTGGTCGATTAACTTAGGGAGCCAGCGCAGTCACTATTACAACTTTTTAAGCCATACCTTGATTTTTAAAATGTTAAAAATGTTTGTACATTTAGCATGCTAAGCTAAAAATAAGCGTCGTTTTCCTCGATTTTGTTATCGCTTACTGTTGTCATTGGGACCATCATACTATAGTGTTTAAAGATAGGCGCGCACTGCATATCCGTTTTTTTTAAAATCAAAAATAGCTTTGCTATACGGAGCTTGTCGTGTACAGAACTAAATACTACCTTGCGCATATGCATTAATTTTGTGTATAAATGCGTGTACACCGTTTTAATCTCTAAAAAACCGTATCAGCGCTCTTAAGGAGTGATTATAAGATTGATATAGATTTATTCCGAGCAACAACTTAAAAAAATTGTTTATTTTTCATATTGTCTGCAAAGATAATTAGCGGCAGAAAAGCGTGCACTGAGCGAAGAGCCAATGAGTGATTGAGTCACATGTGCAAATGTGTACTCTTAAAATAAGGTGAAACAACGAATGTGACACGTGTGCTTGACATGAGACTTGTCAATGCATATTGAATAATATACTCGTGCTTATGTACAGCATATTTATTAATTGTATTCGAAATCGGATCCAATTTGGCTATTATTTAAAGACCGCCAATATTTTATAAAGAAACGAAATTAATAAAGCAACAACAACCAAATGTCGAAACAAAATGATATTGAAATTTAGAATATCTGCATGTTTATGAATATACTCGTATGTCCTAAGAGTATAGAAACGTAGAGATTGAACCACTCAAAATTTTATGTAATGGAAGTAATGGCGATTTAAAAAAAAACGGTGCAGGAGCAAGGAGAAGCGAGATGCAATGAGTGTGTTATCAAAGAGTATACATAAATAGAGCTCGCATGACGACCGAAATTATTGTTGTAAAAATACACGCATTGCATCTCGCTTCCCCTTGCCGTTCTCCGATTTTTGTGAAATCGCCATCATTTCCATTCCACAAAATTTTTAGTGATTCAATCTCTATGTATGGATACCCCTTGGTGTTATGTTATGCGTTATGAAAAAGGGGTTTACTAGAAAACCCCTCGAACAAAATGTTTGCCACAATAACTTCATTCGTCATGCGAGCTCTATATATGTATACTCTTTGATATAACATTTGTCCCTATTTGGAGTTTTCAGATGACGTAATATCTAGCAGTGTATTTGTCATAGCGTAACTAAGGTACTAATCGAAACTGTCAGAGAAGATTTTTTCTATCCAAAAAGTGTGTGGGAAATTTAGTTTTTTTTTTATAGAAAAATGTCACTTTTCGCAATTGTGAAAACACAAAATGACAATGGTAAATACATAAATTGATTTCATACTCCTTTATACCACACACTAAAAAAATCGACGGTAGGACAGCTTTCCTACCTTTTTTTACTCAAGGGTAGCACTGTTATACCGAAATCTCAAATTGACAATAGTACTTTATTGTCACCAAATTTCAAGGTCTTATGAAGCACCAGTAAAAAGTTACAGCATTTCAATGTTGCAAACTATTAAGCTCAGTATAAAAGTTACTGAATTTTGAAATTGGATCAGTGTTTCATTTTTTACTCAAGGGTGGTACTGTTATACCGATATTTAAAATTGACAATAGTTCTTTACTGTCACAAAATTTCAAGGTCTTATGACGCTCCAGTAAAAAGTTACAGGATTTCAATGTTGCAAACATTGATAGTTATATTACGCTTAGCATAAAAGTTACTGAATTTTGAAGTTGCATCAGCGATAAACTGTAAATATTTTTGACAGGACAGATATAAAATGTGTCATTCTCTGAATTTTTTATCTCACATTTTGGACATTAAAATTACATTTTTTGTTTTGTAAAATACGTTTTTATTGTAATCTCAGAGTAGTTTTTATTTGTATTTACAAATTTTTGCCGACTTTTTTCGTATAGTAGTGGTAAGTATGTTGTACTCACACTCTTGTACTCACACTCGTGAGGACTCGTATACTGCCAATGGCGTGGTGTAAAAAATGCTACTTTCTGAATCGTTTTCTTTTGGGTCGAAATCAAATCGTTTTCTTTCGGGTCGAAATCGAATCGTTTTCTTTCGGGTCGAAATCGAATCGTTTTCTTTCGGGTCGATTGCCTTAGTTGCTAGTACTCATACCCTCACCCCTTGCGGAAATAGTTAGTTATGGAACAAATCATAAGAATTATAATATTTGCAAATTATTTTTTATTATATATAATGATTATTCTAAAATTTTATATACATATTCCAAACTAAGGTATGCTCAAACAAAACATTTTGTGACACTTGCATAAAGGAGCATTTTTGCTAAAATTTACACAACTACCTACAAATCACACTAGCCTAGGAAGGATTAATGCAATAACGTATGCAATTTTTGGGGGACATTGGAAAAAACTGTAAACGGGTTTTGTTATTCATATGTATATGAAATTTAGAAGTACTTAATTTATTTGCCGCCAGAAAAAATTAGGAACTGAAAGTCCACACTCTGAGGAAGTAATTTGCTTGTAGCTCGTAATCAGGGTAGAGCGAAGTTCTGATTTACTTTTCACGAAATATTCGCACATACATAAATTCTTTAGCGGATGTTCTCAAATGAAACCACTATAAGTATTTATTAATATTGTCCCCACCCATGGCGCAAACGTTCCTAATTTAACATTAAACAAAACTTAAAGCCTTTCTTCTAACGTAAGAACATTGTTTAAATACTTACGTGTTGTTATTCGTACAAGATATATCGGAGTACTGCATTTATTTGTTAATATATAACAGGCATGTGCCAGGACATAATTGTGTCCTTGTTGTCATAGCATACCTCCCGGATAAAACATACTTACTATACTTTTCCCAATGCCCATAAAAAATAAATAGTTCAAATATTGATGAATATTCGTAGCTGTGTGTTGGTTAAGAGTTGTGTGTGTTTTTGTGGGAGCAGTGTCTGTGTTAGCTTAGCCATTTTATGCAAAGGTTCATCACAGTTTTCATTGTTGTCATTGTTTAAATTTCTTTTAGTGTATCATTAGTTGTGATTATTAGAAAGTAAAACTTTTTGTTTTGCTATTTTTAAACTCAATCGAAAGGTTTTTTTAAATTTTTAATTCTATTTTCTATTTTGTATATATACATACATATGTAAATAAATTGAAATAACTTTTTAATTTGGATTTGTTGCGTTCTCACATATATAAAGTATGTGCATTTGTACACACACACACACTGCATACTTTATAGAGACTTTCGTATAGATATCTTCAGTTGACAAGCGACGACGAGACGCGTGCAAGCCAAACAGTTTCTTGTGCGTTTTATATTTGTTATTGCATTTTCTTTTTCTTCTTTCAATGTGTGTACGCATTTCGGTTTTGTATCTTTTGCATGCAAACGCCGATATATTTTATGTTGGGTTTATACCTTCACACGAGTGATAAACAACTTTGTTTTAACGAAGATTTTCATACCAGACAATAATTTCACCCACTGTTCTTTTAGTACTCTTTCTTATAATTCACCTCCTTTTATATATTAGGCGCATTCGATTCGTACCTTGTATCGAGCTCGTAACGTGTTGTGCGAATAATACAGCACACGAGTAAGTGGTTGACTTGGCAGCACTGTTTCAAGTGTTTTTTTAAACATTTACTTTTTTATATTTATTTCATTTGAATATAATTTAATTCAACACAATAATAATATTAAAAATTAAAAAAGAAAATCCAAAGATTAATTTTTGTTTTCTTTAAATTTAATCGGCTAAAATAAAAATTTCCACAGGAATTTTTATGGGTGATTTTAAATCTCGTTGGTTTTCAATTTGGAAGCACTTTCGAGGATAGAATAATTCGCTCGTTTCATCCGAGTATATTTAACTCGATAACTTTTTCCATACAAAAGTCTGTCCAATCCTCGATAGATTGGGGAGTCGAATGCGCCTAATATTCTTTAACACGTTTTTCAATATGTGTTTATTGTAATATAATAATATATAAGCATAATCTATATAATATTTGGAAATTATTTGCTGTAGGGAATGAGCTCTTTTGTTTCTCATGTGCGTTCACGACCAATGTTCATACATTCTCAATTCTGACACAACTTCGACTGATGACTGTTGATGTAATATCTGCCTTAGTAATACACCAAATACTGACACCACAGTAGAGAAACGTTTTGAGCAACTTTTCTTTTGATAATAAAATTGTAGTGAGAAGCCGTTAAATGTTGTTGTTGGACGATTGGGGTTGTTGTTGTTGATATTCTCTCAGCTACGTTTTGGCGTCCTACGAAGTGCGATAATACGGCGATTTGTTTTGTTTGTGTGCCCCTCTGCACTTGTTTTGTTGTTTAACAAATTATAATTTTTCGTTTTGTAGCCGAATTTCGTTTATCTTAACTTGAAAAAATTTGCAAATTTTGTATTAACGAAATTAAAGCACCTCGTGATAGATAGTAAACAGTTCTTGCATAACTTGAATTGTAATGAAGTCAGAATGAGTGATTACTCTTTTATTTGTCCTTAATTGATGATCGATTATTGTGTACCTATGACATCGGATGGTTACTGTTATACTATATATGTACATAGGTTTTATGTCCTAAAAAATGCGAACTTAGGTGTAGGTGTTAAGTTACTTTCCTACATTTTTTTGGTGGAAGTTCTTAATTTGAACAGCACAATCACGTTTCTGCATGAAATAAAATGCGGCGGGAAGCTTTCCCGAGTAGCAGGAGTATCGAGTATAGATACATTTCAATTGTTTCAGACTATACTGGCATTCCTTCTAGTGAAAATCATTAAGTAACAAATATGCTTTCATATTTACTGATTGGAAATGGTTTCAAATTACACGTAAGCAATTGTAATTAATTCGTATTTATTTATTTTTTGAGTTGTTGGAATACAATTACTATAACGAACAAAAGGAATGAGTATTAACTGCCGATATTTTCGATTCTAACACATTTTGAATTATTGTATGTCGATTTGTATATGCACCACTGGTGAAGTGAGATTTTTTATATCCAGACTTATTTGTCTCTTAAGGCAAGTAGGTCACTATGATACTATAGGCGCATTAGATTCGCCACTCTATCGAGGATAGGGCAGACTTTTGTATGGAAACAGTTATCGACTAAATTATACTCGGATGAAACGAGCGAATTTTTCTATCCTCGATAGAAAGTGCTTCCAAATTGAAAGTTGCTTGAAAACCAACGAGATTTAAAATTACCCTTGCAAATTTCCTTGGAATTTTTTATATTTTAGCTAATTAAATTTTAAAAAAACGAAAATTATTCTTTGGATTTAATTTTTTGATTTTTAATCTTATTATTGTGTTGATTTAAGTTTTATTCAAATAATGATTTTGTATGAAAATTAGAGGAAATTTAAAAAAAAAACAGTTGAAGCAGTGCTGCCAAGTATTCCACTTACTCGTGTGCTGTTTTATTCGCACAGTTACGGATCAGCTGCTACATTAGGCGCATTCGATCCGTAACTTGTCTCGAACTCGTATCGAGTTGTGCGAATAAAACAGCACACGAGTAAGTGGTATACTTGGCACCACTATATACATACATACATATATCTGAACTTATGTGTATACAGAGTGTTTCTGTTTAAAATATACCGCCTATTTAACCTAATACCATGATTTGAAGGTGTTTTCATTACTTCAAAAGTAAGTAGTTAGCCTACAAGGTTGTGGAGACCTTTCGAAAAGTCAGTTAGTTGATAGAAATAGATCTAAACAAATTTTTTTAAAATTTTGTTCCCCCGAAAAGAACGTTTGTATTATATTTATTGTTCTTATTTTGCTTCAATATTTTTTCAATAAGAACATATTTTTTCCGTAACATTCCTAGAACTGAGTGTACTTTGAAACCTCCCATATGAGATTTTATGTCGTTGCTGAAGCAAATAACCAACTAGGTTTTTATTTCTTCAAATTCTACACCCTCAAATTCACCCCTGAGGTGAATGTGCTTATTTATTAAAGAAAAGCAAACCGGGGTTAAATTGTGTACCGCTTCAAGCTCCCTATTTCATCATCTTACATCATACTCTCACCTACAGAACGTATACGTAATTTACTTACATGCACCCAAGTGACTTTTGACTGACTGAGACATGTCAAACTGATTTTTCTTTTCTTATTATGTTATTTACTTCCTCTTTTGTTTTTTTTGTACTTGAATATTTCCTTTCACATTCAATACCTTTTCCTCTATATCCGGTATTTCTTATATGCGGAGGTTCAATTGTTGAGCAACAAGGCAAAGATACAAATTCTGTTTATACATACGACTACTCTTATTGTTGCAGTTTTGGGTTTTGTGTTGTTGTATCTGCGTTGTTCGTGTTGCTCATTTTGTACTTTAGTCTTAAATGCTTTTCTTTTTGCTCTTTTTGTATCGAAACATAAGAATGGAACACCAACACACCCGCACACACACACACAATGAGAAAAAGCAATAATAATAAATTTGAGTTTAAAAATATTTCCGTGTCTATACGTAATAAATGCATGCGCATCACCACAGTCAACGCCATCGTCGTCGCCGCCATATTTTCTATTCTAAATATTTTAATTTTATTCTTGGTTTTTGTTTCTATTTTCTATATTTTGTTGCGCGTTCCACAAATGCAAATCCAACCTCACATACATACTCATATTTGAGCAAAAGTTCACCTCCACAAGCTTTGTCATTATTGTTAATTTGAATTTGTTTCTTTCTTTTTCATTTCTTTTTTCGTTTCTTTTTTCGTTTTTGTTTTTAGTTTTGTTGTTTTTTTTTTTGTTGTTTTTATATTTTTTGTGTGTATTTTTGTTTTCAAACATTTTCTATTTGGCGTCTCGAATGTGAATGTGTTTGCAATGCCATGCCTCCTTACCATTCTAATGTTTAGCAGCCCATTCTTCTTTTGTGGTTGTTGTTGCAGTGTTTTTGTTGAATTTATAAATAAATTTAAAATGCCAACCAAGAGAAGAAAAATAACGAAATAATTTAAATGACACACATTAAAAGTAAATGAATTGAGGCACACATAATTTCACCGGTATTTAGTGAATTAATTCGTCGCTAGTTGGAATTAGAATCTAAAAAATGTTCTCTCTTAAATTGAAGTGACCGAACATGTGGTAACAGTGGCCAGTGCGAGTGCACAACTTAAAGTACTTCAATATGTAGAAGCGACGACCCGTGGTGTCACGAACGAAGACATGAAGGGGCACTGTGTTGCTAAAATTTGTACTGAACTCCCTTGGCGGGCAAAGAATCGTAAATACAGCAATTTCTTAGGCATTCATAAAAGTTCGTATGGTCTCCAATTTTATTGTTCTAAATAGGCACACTGCTCCAATTGCAACTGTTTACGTTCTTTTTAGTGGTAGTATTTAGAGGGCGGTTGTAGCAATGACGAGCCATATAACTATACCGGTGACTTTCATTCGTAAATTTGGTTACTGGGAATTTTTCCAAATTTCTTTTAGAAGATATTTGTAAGTAGCCTCACTAAATTACCAGTGGATTGGATCGCTATTCATACTATCGATTTTAAATTAACCTGCAAAGACGATATAGAGCAGCTGAGGTTGTATAAACCACGGAGATAGTGAAAAAAAACGTTTATCGTGTGTTCTTGCGATAAATTGGATTTTATTTTATTGGTTTAAAAAAATTCTGAATTCTGCTCTGCTATATTTAGCTCCTTAAAATACCACTCATATATAAAGGCTGATTCAGTGGATATTACAACCTAAGTCTCTGTCAATATAATGGTTCTGTTAAAGATAAACAGCTGATAGTTGGCATCTGATTGGGTACGTAAATAAACCAAATCGTGACATTTGCGGTTGTGAAATTCCACGAGTAAGTCTCGAACTACCAATACATATTGAAAAAAGTGACTATGTTAGGTTAGGTTGCGAAGGCGTGTGCGGATACGGTATCCGCACTTCGACTCGGAGACATCCAAGTCTATTGTGACTGCCTTCAAATATGCTAAGAGGAGGCATATTCGTCCTTACCCCCGATTTCCGTATACATTGGAAGTACCATCTCTATTAAACCATTTGGTTTTCCAGATGAAAGTGAGGAGATGCGATAAGTCCACCTTCGTTATCTCTGTCAAGCTTGTGTAGAAGCGCGACCCAAAACATTGAAGTCGTTTCAACTGTAGTCTTGGACATTGATATAAAAAGTGACGAATCGATTCTATCTCTTCTTCATCATGGCAACTCCTGCGTAGCCCGCTCGATGGGATACGCCAACGTTGAAGTATTGGTGCGATAGCACAATGCCCGGTAAGGAACCCCGTCAGCACTTTTATTGCAGGTTTGTTGAGCCCTAAGAGAACCTTCGTCCTCTTCTTGTTTAATCTATGCTATAAGGCCCGTGAGACTTCACAGTCGTCACGATTAGTCCATGAGTTGTTTATCACAGCAATAGTGAATCCATCTATGCTCCTAAACAGTTCACATATCGGGATTTTATTGAAGTATCTGCTTGACTCTATGTTGAGGAGTCATATTTTTTCAGCATAGGTCTGAAATCCTCAATGCTGGGCGATATAATTTTGTGTGCTTATTGTAAATGATAATATAAATATCATGACTTTATTCAAAGAACTATTTCGTGTCGCTCCTCGGAGATGTCGGGGAATTGTTGCTTGAAGTATTGGCATAGTTGTGTTAGGAGTGAAATTTGTTTAACACAATATTTTAAGCATTTGTTAAATCACGCAGAACTTATTTTTAGTCGACAACACAAATAGCAAGGATGGCGATGATGATGATAATTATCACAAAGACAATTACGAGTGTGATGGCTGGCACCGTATTCGACGCGTAGCACACATGCCTAAACAAGCGTAACCCAACCATGCCAAAAAAGAAAGAGAAACCCAGATGATACCCAATTGCATAAGATTACGAGCGAGGACAGGGTACTTGATGTATTTTCTGTTTTAGCAACAATGAACAACTTTTTCAGTGAAGAAAAACTATTTTAATTTTCGGCAAGAGCCACCATTAGGTGAATTTTGAACTGATTTGAGGCAATGGGTGTAAGTATCTGTATGTCTAAGCGTGTGTGTGCGATTGTATTTTTGGCAGTTCATTCCTCACAAACACTTTAATGTTTAATACGAAGACTGCACCTCGTGGTATATGAGGCGAAACTTGATGATGACGTGGAATAGTTTCAAAAAGTCTCGTGGTTGTTTCGTGTAACGCGTACGGAAGTCACGAGTCTTGTGATTTATTTCGTGTGCTTCTATTCTGGCTTCTGTTACGAATTTCGAATTACAAACGAGACTCATCATCAAGATATGCATATGTAGATCACATATATAATACAAATTCATATGTATTATAATATTCATGACGATTCCTTGAGACAATCTATACGCAAAGAAACTGTTGCTGAAAGTCAGAACTGTTTCACAGTTTACTTGGCCAAAATTGTTGTCTCGACTCGATTGCTGAGATCTAGTAATACAATTCAGAAACTAGATTCCTGAAATTTAGTAATTAAGTTGCAGTATATTATAAATTATACCCTGAATAATTAAATTGCTACCTTATTAATTCAGTTGTTGTATATTTGAGTTTCGATGGTTGAATGTTAGCGATTAAATTCCTGCAGTAAGAAACTCGATTGCTGAGATTTAGTGATTAAATTCTTGCAGTAAGAAACTCGATTTGCTGAGATTTAGTGATTAAATTCCTGCAGCTAAGAAACTCGATTGCTGAGATTTAGTAATTAAATTCCTGCAGTAAGAAACTCGATTGCTGAGATTTAGTGATCAAATTCCTGCAGTTAAGAAACTCGATTGCTGAAATTTAGTGATTAAATTCCTGCAGCTAAGAAACTCGATTGCTGAGATTTAGTAATTAAATTCCTGCAGTAAGAAACTCGATTGCTGAGATTTAGTGATCAAATTCCTGCAGTTAAGAAACTCGATTGCTGAAATTTAGTGATTAAATTCCTGCAGCTAAGAAACTCGATTGCTGAGATTTAGTAATTAAATTCCTGCAGCTAAGAAACTCGATTGCTGAGATTTAGTAATTAAATTCCTGCAGTAAGAAACTCGATTTGCTGAGATTTAGTGATTAAATTCCTGCAGCTAAGAAACTCGATTGCTGAGATTTAGTAATTAAATTCCTGCAGTAAGAAACTCGATTGCTGAGATTTAGTGATCAAATTCCTGCAGTTAAGAAACTCGATTGCTGAAATTTAGTGATTAAATTCCTGCAGCTAAGAAACTCGATTGCTGAGATTTAGTAATTAAATTCCTGCAGCTAAGAAACTCGATTGCTGAAATTTAGTGATTAAATTCCTGCAGCTAAGAAACTCGATTGCTGAGATTTAGTGATTAAATTCTTGCAGCTAAGAAACTCGATTGCTGAGATTTAGTAATTAAATTCCTGCAGTAAGAAACTCGATTGCTGAGATTTAGTGATCAAATTCCTGCAGTTAAGAAACTCGATTGCTGAAATTTAGTGATTAAATTCCTGCAGCTAAGAAACTCGATTGCTGAGATTTAGTAATTAAATTCCTGCAGCTAAGAAACTCGATTGCTGAGATTTAGTGATCAAATTCCTGCAGTTAAGAAACTCGATTGCTGAAATTTAGTGATTAAATTCCTGCAGCTAAGAAACTCGATTGCTGAGATTTAGTAATTAAATTCCTGCAGCTAAGAAACTCGATTGCTGAGATTTAGTAATTAAATTCCTGCAGCTAAGAAACTCGATTGCTGAGATTTAGTAATTAAATTCCTGCAGTAAGAAACTCGATTGCTGAGATTTAGTGATTAAATTCTTGCAGTAAGAAACTCGATTTGCTGAGATTTAGTGATTAAATTCCTGCAGCTAAGAAACTCGATTGCTGAGATTTAGTAATTAAATTCCTGCAGTAAGAAACTCGATTGCTGAGATTTAGTGATCAAATTCCTGCAGTTAAGAAACTCGATTGCTGAAATTTAGTGATTAAATTCCTGCAGCTAAGAAACTCGATTGCTGAGATTTAGTAATTAAATTCCTGCAGCTAAGAAACTCGATTGCTGAGATTTAGTAATTAAATTCCTGCAGTAAGAAACTCGATTTGCTGAGATTTAGTGATCAAATTCCTGCAGTAAGAAACTCGATTTGCTGAGATTTACCGATTAAATTCCTGCAGTAAGAAACTCGATTGCTGAGATTTAATAATTAAATTCCTGCAGTTAAGAAACTCGATTGCTGAGATTTAGTAATTAAATTCCTGCATTTAAGAAACTCGATTACTGAGATTTAGTGATCAAATTCCTGCAGTTAAGAAACTCGATTGCTGAAATTTAGTGATTAAATTCCTGCAGTAAGAAACTCGATTTTTGAGATTTAGTGATCAAATTCCTGCAGTTAAGAAACTCGATTGCTGAAATTTAGTGATTAAATTCCTGCAGTTAAGAAACTCGATTACTGAGATTTAGTGATCAAATTCCTGCAGTTAAGAAATTCGATTGCTGAAATTTAGTGATTAAATTCCTGCAGCTAAGAAACTCGATTGCTGAGATTTAGTAATTAAATTCCTGCAGCTAAGAAACTCGATTGCTGAAATTTAGTAATTAAATTCCTGCAGTAAGAAACTCGATTTGCTGAGATTTACCGATTAAATTCCTGCAGTAAGAAACTCGATTGCTGAGATTTAATAATTAAATTCCTGCAGTTAAGAAACTCGATTGCTGAGATTTAGTAATTAAATTCCTGCATTTAAGAAACTCGATTACTGAAATTTTGTGATTAAATTCCTGCAGCTAAGAAACTCGATTGCTGAGATTTAGTAATTAAATTCCTGCAGCTAAGAAACTCGATTGCTGAGATTTAGTAATTAAATTCCTGCAGCTAAGAAACTCGATTGCTGAAATTTAGTAATTAAATTCCTGCAGTAAGAAACTCGATTTGCTGAGATTTACCGATTAAATTCCTGCAGTAAGAAACTCGATTGCTGAGATTTAATAATTAAATTCCTGCAGTTAAGAAACTCGATTGCTGAAATTTAGTGATTAAATTCCTGCAGTTAAGAAACTCGATTGCTGAAATTTTGTGATTAAATTCCTGCAGCTAAGAAACTCGATTGCTGAGATTTAGTAATTAAATTCCTGCAGTAAGAAACTCGATTTGCTGAGATTTACCGATTAAATTCCTGCAGTAAGAAACTCGATTGCTGAGATTTAATAATTAAATTCCTGCAGTTAAGAAACTCGATTGCTGAGATTTAGTAATTAAATTCCTGCATTTAAGAAACTCGATTGCTGAGATTTAGTAATTAAATTCCTGCAGCTAAGAAACTCGATTGCTGAAATTTAGTGATTAAATTCCTGCAGCTAAGAAACTCGATTGCTGAGATTTAGTAATTAAATTCCTGCAGTAAGAAACTCGATTTGCTGAGATTTACCGATTAAATTCCTGCAGTAAGAAACTCGATTGCTGAGATTTAATAATTAAATTCCTGCAGTTAAGAAACTCGATTGCTGAGATTTAGTAATTAAATTCCTGCATTTAAGAAACTCGATTACTGAGATTTAGTGATCAAATTCCTGCAGTTAAGAAACTCGATTACTGAGATTTAGTGATCAAATTCCTGCAGTTAAGAAACTCGATTGCTGAAATTTAGTGATTAAATTCCTGCAGTAAGAAACTCGATTACTGAGATTTAGTGATCAAATTCCTGCAGTTAAGAAACTCGATTGCTGAAATTTAGTGATTAAATTCCTGCATTTAAGAAACTCGATTACTGAGATTTAGTGATCAAATTCCTGCAGTTAAGAAACTCGATTGCTGAAATTTAGTGATTAAATTCCTGCAGCTAAGAAACTCGATTGCTGAGATTTAGTAATTAAATTCCTGCATTTAAGAAACTCGATTACTGAGATTTAGTGATCAAATTCCTACAGTTAAGAAACTCGATTGCTGAAATTTAGTGATTAAATTCCTGCAGCTAAGAAACTCGATTGCTGAGATTTCGTAATTAAATTCCTGCAGTTAAAAAACTCGATTACTGAGATTTAGTAATTAAATTCCTGCATTTAAGAAACTCGATTACTGAGATTTAGTGATCAAATTCCTACAGTTAAGAAACTCGATTGCTAAAATTTAGTGATTAAATTCCTGCAGCTAAGAAACTGGATTGCTGAGATTTAGTAATTAAATTCCTGCAGTAAGAAACTCGATTTGCTGAGATTTACCGATTAAATTCCTGCAGTTAAGAAACTCGATTACTGAGATTTAGTGATCAAATTCCTACAGTTAAGAAACTCGATTGCTGAGATTTAGTGATTAAATTCCTGCAGTAAGAAACTCGATTTGCTGAGATTTACCGATTAAATTCCTGCAGTAAGAAACTCGATTGCTGAGATTTAGTAATTAAATTCCTGCAGCTAAGAAACTCGATTGCTGAGATTTAGTAATTAAGTTCCTGCAGCTAAGAAACTCGATTGCTGAGATTTAGTAATTAAATTCCTGCAGTAAGAAACTCGATTTGCTGAGATTTACCGATTAAATTCCTGCAGTAAGAAACTCGATTGCTGAGATTAATTTCCTGCATTTAAGAAACTCGATTGCTGAGATTTAGTAATTAAATTCCTGCAGTTAAGAAACTCGATTACTGAGATTTAGTGATCAAATTCCTACAGTTAAGAAACTCGATTGCTGAGATTTAGTGATTAAATTCCTGCAGTTAAAAAACTCGATTACTGAGATTTAGTGATTAAATTTTTGTAGTTCAGGAAATTCAGGAAACTGCCAGAGATTGAAATGCAATTATGATATATGTCAATATACAAGCAGATTGAAGAGCAAACCCCACTTTTGGGTTATCTGTTGGTTTTTGATTTAGTTTAAACCGATACTAATTCATTTTAAAACAAAAAGAAGCAAGAAAAACTTAATTTGTTTTCCAATTTTTGGCCGTCAAACGAAAATGGTTTGGGCCGGAAATCGAAACTGAGACATAATTGTGAAAGGCCGTTAGATCGAAAAACCCTATAACGAGTGGCCGTATAAAGAGGTATGGGTGTCCCGGTATTTCGATTTTTGCATCATTGATACAGTTTTTGGCATCCCTTTTATGTAGTTGTCTATGTGCCTCATATCGGTATTTCAAAGCACAACCAAAGAGTATAGAAACATAGAGATTGAATCACTCAAAATTTTGTGCAATGGAAGGGGCAGCGAGATGCAATTCGTGTATTTAGGATTACTAGAAAACCCTTCGAAAAAAATTTTTGCAACAATAACTTCGTTCGTCATGCAAGCTCTATATATGTATACTCTTTGGCACAACTCTTACTCTATTTTATTTTGGCTTTAAGCATAGAGTAAGGAAATCTGAAATGTCACTCATTTTTCGACATAGAGGAGATCGGTCGGGGGTAGTAACCAGAGTGGCGCTGCGATATGAAACTGCGAGCAATTGAGTAATTGGTGCTATTAGCAACGCCACCATACAAAAAAATTGTTGTTCGAGATTGTGACTCTTATTTCTTTACTCTATGCTTTAAGTCCTCGTAAGAGGACGCCACTTTAATATATGTAAGTAAATGTCGCATTATATGTATGTTTGCCACAAGTATCTGCCTCAGGGTTTCAATGGCTGAGTTGACAGCGTGTTTTCCAGATCGAACGGCGTTAGCAAAATACAAATTAAGAGTTATTTTGAAAAATTATTTCAGTTATAGCAACATTGAGCGCACATTTTTCGACAGCACTTCTTTTCTTGCTTTTGTTAGTTTTCTAATAATGTATTTATAATAATAGACAATTTGACACACACGATTTGGTTGCTGCTGCAGGCACATACAAACATAGTAGCACAAAGAGCGCTGACGAGTAAGCTGCTCATGTGTCAATTTTCGTATTCGTTGTCATTTGTCGATTGTGGTCTTGAGATGGCGACAGAAACGTTTTCGACGTTTGAAATATTTTTGTTTTCTTCAATAAATAAATGCTGTATTTGCAAAGGCCACTGTTGGCAGTGACATTAGGTCAAAAGAAATGCTAAGGGTATAAGTGTGTAGTACACACTGTGTACCCACCCTGTACATCTAAGCATAAAGATGAATATTGACATGTTGCATGTCCACATAACGAAATAAGACACCTGGCTGCTGATAGAAACCGTTGGAGAGCTTTTGTGACCGCCCTATGCTCCGACTAGGAGCGATATTTGAATATTTTATAATTATGTTTTTTAGTTAACTTTGTTAGCATAAGTATAGTTTTATTGTGTCAAATGTCATGGAATTAATATATATATATATATATATATATATATATATATATATATATATATATATATATATATATATATATATATATATATATATATATATATATATATATAATATATGTCCACTATATATTGATACTTTAGTTTATACGGTTCAATATTCATTTGACATCTGAATTTTTCCTTCGAGGCACAAATTATTTGGGGTCGATCTTGATCATTGAAATGAGCCCAATAGTCGGTACGTTGTAAAACGAAGGATCCTAAGGTTCAGAGCCTTTAAATCGTTCCAATCACAATGTTACTCTCAGTCGCCTTCTTATTCTATATTAAATTAAAAGCAGTACTTGTAGCCGATTAAGAAGTAAATACGGGGGGGGGGGGTATTGTAACGAATAATCTAAAATATGTTTATTAAGGAAAATATCATAGTATCTGATTATTACTTTTCGAGGCCTTTGGGACTTTATAAAGTTTAGAGCTCATAAATATCAAATCAAAATTAATAGGGAAATTTCAGTGGGTTGTCCCCCATTTTAAATTTGTGGTAACATTTATGAAAAAGTGTTTCGAAAACACCTTCAACTATTTTATTGAAGTCAGCTTTGCTACCACTGTCGGACTGTTATAGAACTTTTGTCCCTCTGTAATATGGCGGTAATCAAACTCTTGTTCCTCTGTAATATGGCGGTAATCAAATTCTGGATGTCTGTGGATCTACTCAAATATATCGTGATATGAACGCCTTCTCAGAGATTAAGTGTAGAAAAAATGCTATAAAATTTGAAATCAGAAATTTGCTTAAATTCCACTTTGGTTTTAAGCACAACAAGGAGCAATTTTTTGCACTCTAAGGTCTAAAAGATTTTCCATTCAGAGCCATCGTTTACATTTTGTAACGGTACTCTGAATATCCTGACAAGATTACTGATTTGATAAATGGCACATGGCTAAAAATACTGCAACTAAAAAACGTAAAAAAGTAAAGATGTGAAGTACGTGTGAAAGCGAAAGGACATTTGGGGCGTATGAGTAATTCCGAAAAGAATGCGTTGTCACGAAGGGAGTCAAATGCATCAAAAGTTGAAGCTCATTGTAGTAACTTGGTAGAATGATAGCAGCGCAGTTTCAGTGAAAGGTGTTTAGCTATTATTTTTTTCTTTTTATATCATTAGTTTGGGATTCAGTTTGGTGGAGATTTATGGTAAACGCACACCTTCTCATGTGGTTGATTGGTTTGGTATTTAGGCAAATGCTTGCAGCGTTTACAATGCGCCATTTTTATAGGAATATATGCATACTATATACAAGTTTGAAACTTTCAAATTATTGTGAAATTAATAAAAGATACTAAAGGTAATATATTTGTGTGTGTACTGTATTTGGGACAGTCGGGCATGACTTTCTATTTGTTTCAATATAAGTACGTAATTATTTTAGAATTCCTCGTGCTGCTTACGAGTACATCACACAATTGCCAATTTTTCGACATATATTTCAATGTTTTATATACTTTGTTCTGCACTGGCATACATATCTACCTAGCTATATATGTACAAACGTATATAAAGTGGCGCGAGAAAATATCACTCATACGCCCTGCTAAAATTACGACAAAAATAGTTTTTCATGCTAAGTGATTATAATAATACCCAGATCCATATAGACAAAACTCTTTGAGAATCCCGTATAGCACATAAACATAAGAAGTGGACCTATTTTAGTCAATGAAATTTACGGAACACCAACTGAAAGTTGGGAAGCGTAACAGAAAGCAAAGCCGATATATGTATAAAGTTGCGGAATACCATATTCAATTAATGAAGCTCCATACTAAAATATCCGAATATATTTATATTTTATTAAGTTTTCTTTTAATATAAAATTAAATACTGATTTTTTGATTAATACAAAAAATTATACTAATTAATCGCACGGAAAAAATAATGTTAATATAATTAATATAAACCCTTTGGTTTTTGCGTTAATCTAGCATAAATTGGTTTTAGAAAAAATTGAAAATATTATCTTTCATACAAAAGTTCCATAGGTTACTTTTACATCGAATTGTTCTTTTTCCAACAGAAATAAGCAATTAGACCGCAGGACTATTTATGAAACTAATATGGTCTCTGAAGGATTGATATACCTGATAATGCAAACTTAACCTAACATAGTACACTTAATTGTTGCTTAAACATATGTTCAATAGGTAAACAATGTTATCTCATTAGTGCAGACTTAACATAACTTAACATAGATTATGAGAACTTAAGATAACAATCAGCTGTCACTTATTATATTCTTATAACTTAACATAGAATATGAGAACTTAAGATAACATAACAGAATTAGCTGTCATTCCAACAACATTATGTCTAATTAGTGAGGACTTAACATAGTGTCTCGACTAGCTATGGCAATGTTCATGTCTTCACATCATGGCAATGTTCATGTCTTAACATCAAAATGTTAAGTGAAGACCCCATATGTTAGGGTCATACCAAAAAAATTAAACATTATGTCAAGACAGCAGTGCAGCTAGAAGCCCTGACATAAATTTGAAGTTTCACTCGATTTTAACGTTTGTCTATTTAAAAATGGCACAAATTAAATTTAATAGAAGCCAAATGATTAATTTAATATATATTTATCGGGAATTTGAGTGTTTGTCGAATTACAAACTCTTCAATTTCTGATTTTAGTTTTTTTAACTCTCTTAAAGCATTCAATGCGAGAACACATCTCTGTTGTTTACTTTCAAAGCCATTTTATAAAATGAAATGCTTTAACATAAGTTGCCCACTTCATATTTTATCAGCTATCAGCTACTCTGATATGAACATGAATTATGGCTAATCGAGACACTATGTTAGGGAGGACTTACCATAACATAACTAAACATAGAAGTCTGTTGATGTTTGATTACAATGTTAGGTAACTTTATACCAACGATTTATTTCTGTCTGTTTCGATTGGCGAGTTGATTTTTAGTAAACAATTAATTATGATTTATTGTTTAAGAATAAATTTAATTTTTTATTCATTTTCTACAATAACAACCAAGAAAGGAGATGACTACATACGTTATATTTGTTAATAATCTCATTGTACAATCAGATGCTTTGTTATGCTATGTTAAAATAAGTTTTCATACTCAAGGCTTAAGTTAGTTAGCTCGAAAGAGAACGAAATTGCATTTATTCGCACACGACATAAAATCGGTGGCATATGAGAACTATATAACAACTCAACAGTGCGTTTACTGTAATGTTCAGAATCTCAATATTTAAAAGGGTGCATCATGAGTTTGATGTCTTTTTAAAAATTTTATTTACATATCAACATTTTATACAGAACTGGGTCAATCGCAATTAATCAAACTAAAAATAAAAGGCAACTATCAAGCGACAAGCAGTAATAAAAGTTAATTGTAATAAATATTGGGGGTCATTCGCAACTTATTCCATTTGAACTCATGCAAAATAGTGTCAATATGTATCAACATACGTACTAATTAAAAGTTGCTAAAAACAACCTTAACAACAAAGCGTGGATTGAGAAAAAAAAGTAACAGTTTAAATAGTGGATAAAAGTAAACCAGCGTGGATTTAGAATAGTCAAGTGCAGTGAGAGATGAATCACAGAATGTTTTTACTTTGTTACTTTAAAACACTCGTAAGAATGTTAACGCTGATGACTAAACAAAACAACTTTAAGAAATTATATTATAATATAAAGAATGGAGAGAAATGATGGCTAAATATGTGCAAAAATAAAACAAGTCTCCATTTGAATGACAACCCACAGTCAATGTTCGTCTATACGATGTTTAGAGCTATTTGGTGCAATGCGTCATCATCATCTTCACGGAATGAATAACCTTCCTGATGAGCTTCACTTGGCAGGTCCGTAAACAGTGCTTGTTTTTTTGCAGTTTACCCTACCATTTTTCTTACCCGTCACGGTTTGGAAGATTTATATTACGGTTAATGTGGGGACTTCGCCCTAATGTGCAAGATTGACATATTTACACACTTGAACATAATTTGAGTACATAAAGAATATATTTCTATTGCAGTACAAGGGCTGCGACTAAGGGTTTCCATATCCAGCCCTTAAGTCTACCGGCTAAGTGCAACTTAAAACATTTATTAAAGAGAAACTATTTGCAAAATTGTGTTAATATGGGACCCAAGGCACCTAATATAGTCTGTTTTTGGTCAATTTCTGCTCCTAGGTGTATAAATGTTAAATATATATATATAAATAGAGGATGCAAAGTATAAATCTATTTATAAGGGTTTATATTAAATTTTTGTTTCAATTGATAAAATAAATTGTATTTCACCACACACCACAGTGCACACATAGGCGAAGATACACTGAAAAAAAGTTTCTTATTTCAATTTAGAAGTACTTTTGATTTCAACGAAATTTTATTCAGACGTATTCTCGTTGTTGCACATTAACACATCGGAGAAAAAAAATATAACTTTTATCATTGCAATTTAGCGATATTTTATATTGCATCGATTGTGTTATAATTGTACTATAATTGTACCTAAAAAAGAGGACATCTCAATATGTCCAGTCAAGCTTTTCAGTCTTGTTAAATCCGAATAATATTGTTGCGAAATTGCCTCCTGGCAATTTATTCTAACTCTCAATGCTCGGATTCGTACCATTGGATTGTGTAGCAATCAAACAGTCGCTGGTTAAATTAAAATAATTAACTTTATATAATTATTGCAGTTTACACACTTAATATAAGTTTACTTTCTTACAATTTGCATTTTATTTAATAATTCATTTACCACTTTTTTACTTCTCAATCACAATTACAAAATGTTGCTGTTTCGATTAAAATGCCCGATATAGTATACACTGTTACAATTAAAATTCAACTGCTCTCGACTTTAATTGTGTGGTGGCTTATATACCTTTCTTATGGTTGAAGTAGAATATTCTAGAATATTCCCTACACTTCGGTAGAAGTTCAAGTACCTTCAAGAATTGTATCTACACTTCGATAGAGGGTTCTTGAGTATGCTTTTTGTTTAATAGATTGTGTCTTGACTTATATACACCTCCCTCGTAGCGAACTACACTTATTCTTAAACTTTAAATGGGATCCTAAAAGTATGCAATCATTTATGTTTCAATATCGTTTATTTTCATGTGGAATGATTTCGAATTTGTACACAACTACATCAGAGTTTTATATTTGGTAAGGAGATTTTGAAATGTAGTTAATATAAATAAAGCCCTTAATTATTGTTCTTATTATGACATTCTAGACAATCGAACTATTGTTTTATGAGGATATATGCTAGATAGTTGGGTTCATTTGACTAGTGTGCATGCTTTAGATTAGCACAATTTTTATAATACATTTAAATTTTTTGTTTTTAATAAAATGTATTTACATTTAATTAAATGTATTTTAATCTTATTCCTTGAAAATATATTTCTGATTTATTCTATTTGAATATAATATTTGTGTTTAATTTAGAAGTATGCTGCACAATTTCTTTCAAATTTATGATCTTTATAATCACTCATTACCAATTTTGTTGCCTGTTTGTTTTGTGTATGTAAAATGTACAATTATTTCATTTAATTGCCAAAAGAATTAACTTATAAAATAGTTTTATCTTAAATCAAATCAACTCTCTAACCCTACTCTAGTAAATGTTCATTCACATTTCTATGGGATTAATCCAGAGAGTTAAATCAATGCTCCTCCATTGAGACACTTCAATTAATATTTAGTGGCATCTTTTAACTGAGACAGGTACAGCTTCCATATTTATTGGCTATTGTATAAAAACCACGCGATCAATAAACACGGTCGACTTTAGTGTGAACAAAGCATGTAAATTGAAAAAATTCACATATAAAAGTAGTGAAACTATCATAGCAACAGTTCGTAACGGGTCACACAAGTCGAAAAGTCACAAGTAATTTCGCGTCTTGGATTCCTCAATTCGACTTTGCCAGTGCTCCGCAATCGATTCGGGTGCTGAAATAAAACATTCGAAGAGTTATTGGCGACAGTGAGCTGCAATTGCGTGAATAAATAATGGAAAATTTTCCCAAAATCATGGACATTGGTGAGAGAAATCAAGGTGGCCATTTAGCTATATTAAATTCCACGCTTGATAGAATGGTGATCGATCTTATATCTTATGTTTTGACAGAATAGAAAAACATGATCTGTATAAAAAAAACCAGATAATGTGATTCTTTGAAAACGAAAATAAATTGAGAGTAGTGGAAGTTGTCTTGTTAAGTTTTTGAAAGTGGGTTTTATTCAAGGCATGGACTTAGTGAGACGCTAGTATAGCATCAGCATCTTCAAACGCTCGCAAACTCAAGACAAGATGTTTTTCAATAAAGAGGCTAAGCACACTATAACTGAAGCAAATGAAACTTTGATAAACACGTCTCGAAGCTAAATTTTTGTAGCATTACAGCACATTTTTCAAATCGTGTCTTCAATTCAGATTCAGATTCTCCAACTCAGATTACATAATTGTCAAAATTTCATTGATTGCGCCAATTAAATTTTGTTAGTGTATGTATCAATATTATGCACAAACACACACACACACACACACACGCATGCATGTAATTCATAAAAGTGTGTATCTGGTTTTCTCTCAATTGTTGTGCTCGTTGGTGTTAGCCTTAGACGCTTACTTAGTTTACGTTTGCCCACTCGTAGGCGCCAACCCTGGCGAGGGTCTAATTAAATGCGATAGTTAGTGTTTTTCATACATGTATAAGGTATGCAAGTACGGCGCTAGTACGGGGATATCGTAGTGAGAGGCAGCCAAAATACAGACACGTGCAATACAGACCTACCTCTGTATGTACTACTTTTAATTGCTTTCAATTGATTTGTTGAACTTTTTTGTTGTACAATCAGAGAAAAGTTATGAAAGTTTCTCAAAATCTTTGTACAAATATATTAAAAAAGTGCATAATAAGAGTATGGTGTGTAAAATACAAAATAGGTGAGGCAAGTGTGGACATAAAAATATATTTATTTATTTATTTATATTTTAAATGAATTTTTACATAAAAATTCGTGGGCTTTAAGCCAGAAGTAGATTGATATATGGCAAAAATCATCAATGGACACGGCTGCCCCCTTACTAGTGGCGATACCCGTCGTTTAACAGTTTAGAATTTGGCAGCACTGGTTTTGACATTTAAAATGCTTTGACATACACATTTGTAAACAAATTTTTAACAGGAACAGGAAAAATTTAAACGAGGATTTGCTACGTGGGGAACCGTTACTTAACTGTCAATTCTGTGGGGAATCAATATCCTCGTTACACCTGCTAAATAACTGCCCCAACTTCCAAACAACCCGTAAGAATATATTTCATAACCAGATTCCAAGTGATTCTCTAAAAGATACATCAAAGAATAACATAACAAAGATTAATAAATTCTTAAAAGAATGCCACAACCAAAATATATTTAAATACCTAAATAAGTAAATATGTAAAATAATATATTAAAATCTAGTTGAAGGTCCTGGTAGCTATGGCTCTTTCTCTTAAATTAGTTATAATAATTTATTATTGTGATTAATCCTTTTAAATAAATATATATACAGTTACAGCGGTTAATTCTTGGTTTACGTTTTTTCTCGTTCACAATAGACAACAAAAAGTCTTGACAGCACTTCTGCTTGAAGCGCTAAACCATAAGCGAATACAAACAGCTTGCGTTAACTAAGCGGTCAATATGTATGCATAAGCGGGCCTTTAATTCACACTCGTGTTGAGAGAAACACAGCTAATATAGCCATCACAAAATGTCTTTCTACCATTTTTCCGGCGACTTAGAGCAATTTTCGTGTATTATACTATCTATAGACACTGTATTCGAAGAGTTCGTAAACGAATTATACGAACATTATATGCACGGAATACAAAAATTGGCTTCACATAGTTCTATTAACATCATTATAAATTCCAACATAATCGTTAAATAGTTTTAATTAATTTTGGTTGAAGAGTGCTTATGCTTTTGATACCGTTCCTTGTTGTATTCACTTTTTTGCCTCGTGGCTTTATCGACAGACTCGCCCACAATTTACTTAAGCTGTGCGATTTCACTAGCTTCTACTCGCTTAAATGGATGGGGGCGCTGCACGAGTTGGGGTCGGTTCTCTTATTTCATTTAGGCGTACTAAAATGACGGACACATTAGATACAAGTATATTCACGAATGAGAACTTTTATGTCAAAAATGTGCTGGTATTGTAAAGAAAATGGTGTATAAAGAGAATTAGAAAATTAAAAAATAATTTCATATATTTTGTTCTTTCTCCTCAGCTGTCAAAATTAGGCTCACAATGGTAAATCCATACCTAGGTATATGGCGAATGGAATGCAAACATTCTATAAATAAACATTGATTTTGACATAACATTTGCTGGCAATGTTCCCAACGTCGCATCAAACACGAATTTACCGACTTCGTTATTATTTTGAAAATCGAGTAGCTAAATTAAACTTTAGTTCTGTTTATCTGATATGGTACTAAGAAGAACCAGAATTACTGTTGCAGCGTTAGATTGACTTTCGCATAGATAGTTAGATTTATAAAATAAATAAAAAATAAAACTAATATGTTCATATGAAAGCAAAAATTCACCCCCATATATAAATATGATGCAAACTGGGGAGTTTAATATTAATGTATTTGATCAGTTTCTTTACTTTCTTGATAAATTATCCAAAATTATAGGGTGTCTCGCAGTGTTCTAAACTGATTTCAATCTTCTTTGCTTGTTTTTCACCGTTTTATTGTTATTTACATTCATTTTGTAGTGGTGGTAGTAAAGTGGCGTCCTCTCTTTTGCTTATTCATCTAAAATAAATATGACAATAATAATAATGAATTCAAAAGCAAAAGCTTAAATTTTTTTGCTTTTCTTTTATTTTGCAAGCACGTAAACAATTGTTTACTTACTCTTTCGCTCTTTGCTCATTTGTTCCGTTTTCCTAGACACTCTTGCTCTCATATACGGCGGATTGACAGAGAGTTGAAAGAAACAATTCAGTAAACAAAGCTAGTAGAAGCTTTTCTCTTTAAAAAAGTTTCGTATTTTTCAAATACATTTTCTCTTTCCACTCAGTAGTGGAACAGATGAGATTTTCTGGTTCTTTGCTGTCCTATTCCTTAATTCAATTTCGTGTTGTGCCGTACACTTGCGGCGCGTTTTTCGATGTATACAAAAACAACAACTCATCTATCTCATCGTCGTCATTACAAAACGCGTTATCGTCGCGTATGAACGTTATTTTGATTTTGTTTTACTTTCAGAAAATTTTATTTATACAAAAAAAAAAACATTTTTCTTAAACAAATTATTTTACTCGAGAAAAATATTCAAAACGATGTGTAATTGAAATTTGTGCACGAGTGCATATATGTACATATATATTTATGTATATATAAAAATACGTTCTTAATCGTATACACCTCTTTTAGGTGCAAAGTGTAAATCATATATAATAATAAAAAATAATAGTGAATCAAATAAGTAAACTTATACAAAATGGCTGATTTAACAATAAAAAAGTATGTTTTTTATAGTGGATATTCTTTTCTTCTTATAAATTGTCTTGTGACAAATTTGTCTTAATAAGTTTGAAAAAGAGCAGCGAAATTTATCCGACTCCGAAATTTATGCATACGCGATAGTGTTAATAGTAAAATATATTATATTTTATTTAATCTAGCGATTAATACGTCTTTCTAGTGGTATATAATATAATATAAAAAACAAATACGCACAGCGCAGAAGAACAAAACAAATAAAAAGAGACGTAGAAGCAAAAAATTGTTTATTACTCAAATATTTCGCGTTCTGTTTATTGTTCGTTTGTATGCGTTGCCAAACGCTCACATTTTCATTGCTTGTACTCTTACAATGCTCACATAGATTCGCTCATTTATACATGCTACGAGTAAATATACATATCTACACAAACCTATTTGTATAAGCATAGAGTGTATATGTATAAAACGGCCTTGTAGTTAGTTTCTTATTTTATTATTGTTCAATTTTTCACTATTTGTTTTTGATTTCGACTCCAAATTGTATAATTTTGTGTCAATTAAAAAAAGTTTATTACGTATACTCCATATAAAAAATTACCAGAATTATTAATTTGTTACTTATACGACACGTACTCATATCATGCATATAAAGGCAGACATTTGTGCTGCCCTTTGCACATATCCTGTCAGAAGAACTGTTACGTGTTCTTTCTCTTAGGTTTGTGTGCAATTCATGTCGCTGTTTCGTCTGCTTACAATTCAAAAGTGATAGATAGGCCTCTGAAAAAGCAAGTCACGAACGAACGCGAAAATGATGCAATAACTATTGGGAAACACCACTGCTGACCGTTAGAGACGTTATGCTAAAGCGCCTTATGTTATGATGGTCACGTGGGGAAACCTTTAAGCATTTTGTCGACAGCTAGTTGCTAGTTGGTTTTTGTGCGGTCTCCTGGTAGCCTAAATCGATTCCACATGCTCACGGTCTCAATACATATTTGTTTAGATTGTCAATAATCTTTGCATATAATGCACTATTCAAGCGGTCTCTTAACTTATGTCTGTACACATTCAACTTTTGTTCTTATTTCGGAATCGAATCGAGTCAAAACAGGTATCAATTCACTTTGACTTCATAGTGTGTGTATTTGTTACACTCATTAGGACTGTTGATTACTTTTGGAAAACAACCGAACTACATTGACACTCAGATATTATTAAAGCCGGCGGCTGGCTTGTCCCGGCTTTGTCTCGTGCGTTCATTCGGTGCTGCTCTTAAATATTCTTTCTAATTCAACTTGTTAGATAAGTGGCAATTATATTTTTTATTGCGTCTTTCCTACGTATATTTGAAAGTATCTGATTTTTGTGATCATTTCACTGCTAATAATCTAGATTTCGTCACCTGCTACTGCACTACTTTAATCAAAAAACACCATATTTTGCATATGTGAAACGAAATGAATGTAGATACAAATTGTCCCTTTGACTAATTTCGAAAAGTAATTTGTGAAACTTGTGGAATCTTTTTACGCAGTTCAAAACTTGAAAATAATTGTTTTCTTATTGTAGCTGACTGTATTAATTGACGGCACTAATTACCAGAATATTGAAGGCAATTCATAATTAAACCTCTTAATACTCATAGATTGTGATGTTGTCTGAATTAACGTTCCTTTCATACAGTAGACCCGATTGGGATAGTCACTGCAATATAAAAATTTCTTAATGGGAAAAGAGTTCCCCTTTGGAAAACACACTTTGCAAATTTGGTGCAAAATTAAGAAAAAGGCAGCTGTTAACACAACTGCCTGCGACTGCTTCTGTTGCATTCAAACGTTACGATGATGTAACTCTTAGTCCGATGTCACACACCTGATAAGAAAAAGTGTTTATTGAAGACTAAAAATCGGAATTCGACCTCAACTAGCAGCTCTCTATATCACTCGAAACGAGAATCAGAATTCGACCTCAATTAATAGTACTCCATACCACTCAGAACGAGAATCTGAAACCGAGATCTGATTGAATGCTAAGCATAGATTTAGTTGATGGTAACAAATGAAGGTTTTTTCATAATCAAAATAATAGAAAAGCAGTGCAGAAAGTTGTGTGCAATACAAAATATCAATTTTTATCCACTTGTCTCTATCTTTCATCATTGTCTCTATCTTTCATATCTATATTTCAAATATGCTTTGCCACACTAGGCGCATTCGATTCGCTACTCTATCGAGGATATGTCAGACTTTTGTATGGAAAAAGTTATCGAGCAAATTATACTCGGATGAAACGAGCGAATTTGTCTATCCTCGAAAGTGCTTCCAAATTGAAAATTGTTTGAAAACCAACGAGATTAAAAATTACCCATGAAAATTTCCCTGGGATTTTTTATATTTTAGCTGATTAAATTTAAAGAAAATAAAAATTAATCTTTGAATTTTGTTTTTTGACTTTTAATATTTTTATTGTGTTGATTTAAATTATATTCAGATGATTAGTTTGCATAAAAAATATAAAAAAGTAAATGTTTAAAAAACAGTTGAAACAGTGCTGCCAAGTTTACCACTTATTCGTGTGCTGTTTTATTCGCACAACTCGATACGAGGGTGATACAAGTTACGAATCGAATGCGCCTATTTTAATACAAATTATCTCTCGACTGTGTCTGCCAGTTTATTCACAATTCGCGCGGTCCTCTTTTTTAAATATGTATATGTTTTATATGTTAGCAATTTGAGACGACCTTTCTCGTCACAACATATTTTTTAATTGAAAATTGTACTCGTTTGCTCAAAAAATTTGTTTACACTGTAGCGCTCCAGCAAATTTCGACCAGGTTATGATTTATTATTGTTGAATTTCCTATCATTATTTAATGATAACTAGATCTAATTTTTTAATGTTAATTTAGAGAACTGTTTGTTTGGTGTGTGTTAGAATGGTGTGCTGTCAATTATAAATGTTATTTTGATATTTACATTCAGTGTATTTATTAAATTGTAATTAATAGTTTTACCCTTCCGTAACATTATCAATCGTGAAACGTTGCTTTTGAAGTCATTGTCCTCGGCGTGAAACTTTGTGGCTCTCTCTGTCCACTTCGTGAAAAATTCAGCTAAGATCTTATAAGAGAATATCCGTAGATGAGACTATCCTCATCTTTCAAATAAATAGGGGCATCGCAATAGATCTTTCAGGTCGCGCTATATATTACCCTTAAATAAATCTAAGATCTTATAATAAGTTCCTACGGTAAGAGCCACAAGATCTTGGCAACCTCCACAAGATTCAGCTGGTTTACGCTGATAAACTGCAACTATTATCGCTTTGGAAGCCAACATTGTGAATGAAAGTGCGACTTCCAGAATGAAGTGTGCCAAGAACAGCTGCGGTGGCCATAGATATGAGTGAAATCATCATCATTAATGACAAAGTGCGCTTTGTTTTGTCACGCATATAAACCCTTTATATTTGGCTGTCAAAAACGAGTTCACTTATTTAAACTAAAAAACGCCCCTTTTGCTTACTTGTGCTTAATATACATAATGTATGTACATGCGAGCATACATACACGTGTGTACATACCACCAGCATACGTAGTATGGTAGTACGTTGTTTAAATTCCTTTGTGTCGATTTATAATATTTTAATTTACGAATTAATGCTATTGTTTAAATCAAAATACACATATAATATGCACATAAATATATTTTTGTATTGCATATAAATATATTTTTGTTTTATATTGCATATAAATATATTTCTGAGATATTTTACGTATGACATCTACTGACTTCGGGTTCACTATCCTACCTTTACAGAAATTTGAAGTGTTTTTAAGTGTTCTACTTCTGCTATTTCATTACCAGCCGGTACTCCATTGCATACTTTAAATTCGGCTAATGTTATTCACTCTATTTTATCGCTTCTCCTGCTTTTACAATATTATCAAATTTCTTTTCGTTCTTCACGTTTCGGATTGCCCAAAAGAAGTTAGTCATTTCTACGTGTATATACACACATACATAAATATGTATGTTTGTATCTATGGATTGCTGGAGTTCGGTTCCAACTGGCGGAACTCAAAAAGTCGGGCACTTTTTCAGCAACGTCTTTTAATAGAACATTTATTTACATTAGTATTCGCCATTTTTACACGCTTTCTGCACCTTTCACCATTTTTTGATTGCTTTTAATTTTGAGCATACATAAATGCATAAACTCGCCTTGCCAGTACAGCCAAAGTTCTTATTAAATTAGTTGATTTGATTTTTGCTCACCATGTCATAAACTATGTATAATAATAATAATTTTTTGTTGTTAAAAACAAATGCTTAAATAAAAAAAATGGAAAAGCAAGAAAGACAGAATAAACAGAGTAACACAATTTCATTCTCTCGGATTGCAAAATGTTGAACTTTGTGGGGGGAGGGCTCGCTTCAAAAGACAGATAAAAAAAGTGATTTGGCATATAATTTTAATTTTGTATATAAACAAATTCGAAATGAAATTAAGAAAAGAGGTATTATGAAGGAATACAACAAAAATTGTTGTGAAAAACGTTTAGCAAGTAATTATTTGCTATTCTTGTACTCGTTCCACTTCCACGCTGTTTCTAGAGCACGTGGCGTTCAGCTTTACTCGCTGTGGAAATATTTAGTAAATGTTTTATATTAATTTACATATGTATGTGCGCTCCCTGCTTCTGGATTAGTATGTTGTTACCTTCCTACAAAAGAAAATATATATGTATACTCGTACATGTAGTTACATACGAATGTATACACACACACATATATATGTACATACATATATATAAATAAATGAATTTTAATAACTTTAACTGTGACTTATTTCTTGCTGTGAGAGATGCTAAACAATATTAAAGCAGAAAAAATTGATAAGGAAACCAAGAACACGTTTTCTAATTCCTTTTTGTTTTATTTTTTGCTACTTTTTCATTTAGTATCAATTTGTTTACGTTATTAAATTTTATGATACATACACGTATAGTACATACTCGTTCATACATATATACATATGTATGTATGTATATAGTAATAAATGTGCTTATCTATAATGAGGCACGCGGCGGCGTTTCGAATCCGACATCTATAGCAACAAACAGCTCGGAGCGATTCCCGAAGCACTTTACTTACGGTCATTTTAATATTCAGAGTTTATAATTAACAAATTTTAATTTATTTCAATATGTATTATACGTAAAATACGTACGTATGTATGTATATAAATGTAGCTACTGCGTTATACAGACATATATTTTTGAAAGTGTAATAAAATCTTTTTGATTTATTATGTTATTTTGCTGCGTATTTAAGCTTATTCTTGCAGTTCTTGAATTAATCTCTGCTTGTTTTAAAAAACTACACACGCACACATCCCTAATTAAGCTCATACATAAATATAACAAGAAAGGTGGAACTGGTACGGTGGCACTGGCCCGTGGCACTGTACTAACTTTTTCGCTTATTCGAGATTTGTCAATTTTATTTGTTATTTTTTAAATTTTTTATCCACTAAACACTTGTAAATTTGTCGAAATATTTAGATCGATTTTATAACGAATACAAACTTTCTGTACTCCCTAGGGGATTCGAAAGTATAAAAAGCATGACATTAAAAGTGTTTTACAAAAAAATTATTGAAAACATGCATTCTAAAAATTCAAATGCTTTGTAAAAATTTGTCATGTAAATACTGGCTTATTCGCAAGTATATATCTACATTTTTTATGAGTTTTCCGAGTTGTAAATTTCAAGTGTAAAAGGCTTCTGCCTACACTCCATAGTTCGTACGATTGGAAATTGTTAGCAATTGTCATGTCATGCTGCAGCAGTTGTGTGTGTGTGTATGCGGGTACATGCTTGCATGCATGTATGTACGTGTGTATGGATGTGCCTATTTGGGTTGTGTGATTTTCCTGTTGGCTGCAATGTGAACGGGACCACGTACTATGCAATAGGAAATATGTCATTAAATTTAAATTACCTCACTTGTGTGTGCATGTGTTTAAAAATGTGTTGGGCATTTAAGAGTTGTTATATTTAAATAAAAATAAGCAACTAAAGAAGTCCGGTTAGATCTATTAGCAGATACTCCCTACCTTATTCAACATTGGCACAGAACGAAAATAGTAAAATTAATTAAATTAAAGTCAAGTTAGAATACTGTTGGACGAACTTAACGATAGATGAATTCCAATGAATTTTTATACCAATTTCAAAAAAATTTTTATATGGAAAAAAGTTGGTCGCATTTGAATAAGTATATGCACATGCTTTGAGGGGGGTCAGCAATTATGGGGATCAATGTATTTATGCATATGACAAGCCATCCATATTTTTGTGTGTTACAAACATTTGTACAGAGTTTATAAACCCGATTTGTGTGTATAGGGTATAAAAACAAATAAGATGACTTTTGGTTTTTTATTAGGTACTCATAATTTTAGAAAATTTGCCTCGTAATTGCATATGAATGTTTTTTTAAATAACATTTAAATAATGTAAGAAAATTGTAATTAAAGAGCGTAACCGAGCCTACTATCTGACGCGAGTACACGCCTTATAGCTTTATAGTGAATATGGTAGATTTTAAAATTAATTGAAATGTCTCTCATACTTGTGTAAATATTTGTAAAATATATATGTATATGTACATATACTGACATTGTTTTCGAATTTCCAACTTCTAATTAACTGGAGTATACACACAAAAGCGCTGCTACACCGGCTGAGCAGTCAAATCATTTTGCATACATCCATACACACTTACGAACGCACATTTTTCCAACCTTGATTAAAATATGCACCACTACTACTCACCCGTCATTGCCATAATGTCCTTCCACATTTTCACATCTCTCTCACTGCACCTTCTCAATACTGTTATGTACAGCAGAAAAGCAGAAGGATTATATTACCGCTATACAAACACATGGCCACTTGCCATATGACATTTGAGTACAAACAAAAACAAAACCCAAACATACACAGACGCATATTTTTACGTAGTGTGCGTGCACGCCATCGTCGTTGAAGTAGCATTTAAAACAAAGCACACACCCAGGTAACCCGAAGAAGCTATGCAAAACGAAAAGAAAATTAAAACGAAAATATCCACATTTGTATATACAAGAAAGCATATGAACCAACAATTTGCACACATTTTCATTTTTTTTACGAATATAATGCCACAAAAAACGGCTTAAGTGAAAAAATGCCTTTTTCAATTAAGCGATAAACAAATTTTTGCCGGAGTATGTATAGGAATTTTCTTTAATTACCGAGTTTTTCGCATAGACCACGTTGCGTATGAGTGAAACTTAATTTACTTACAATGCTATGCAAGAGTGGCGCATAGGCCACATCAATACTCATACGGCCTGGTGTACACATGTACAACACGTAAATGCAAACTCTCACTGCATCTATCAGTGCTCTTACTTCACCGGTCTAGCTCTCTTTTTCTTTTTCTTTTTTTGTTTTCCTTTTGTGAAACTGAGCCACAAACCTGTAACATTTTCTCCTCATCGGTCCCGCTCATACAATTTGTTTATTTGAGAGTGAAGTGCGCGTCTACGCTCTCTGTATCTGCAAATTGAAATGCTTCCACCAGTAGAATACTACGACTATTGCTGTATTTTGTTTATCGTTGTTTTGTCATCATTCTCCTGTTCGTTCACTCATTTAATATAACATGCATTCGTATGTATTACAATTTTTATTTTTGTTTTGTTTCTCTTTTGTTTTTAGTGGTGCTCTGCTTTTGGTGCTTGTTTCGTTACAGTTTATGCATATAGTATAATTTATAAACATTATATTTATTGTTTACAAGAAAGTAACTATGGCGACTGACTGCAATATAAGAAATTCTTTAAGATAATTTTTGTTGTCGTGAGTTTGTTTCTGTTTTTTTTTTAGCAGTTTTTGCGAAGTCTCTGTTAGAGAAAGTTTGTCACAATAAATTTTGTGTTGGTGTGGGAACAATAAAAATCGATTGAAAAAGGTAACGGAAAATTGTATTTAAAGTGCATAACACAAGATTTGAAAATGAAAAATGTGGTATTATAATTTAGTCGCTGGTGTCCTAAGACAACAAATGTTTTATATTTTGTTTTGCTGGGTTGTTATTTTAGAAGCGCTGTTTGCATTTCCATATAAAGCAGATGATTTAAATACTTACAATTTGGTGAAACCGAAAATTGTAGTGTCATATTACAATTAATATTTAAAACATGTTAGTATAGGAGATTGCAAAAGTTCTTAAGTATTACCAAGTAAACATAGCTTCAAAGTTAAGAGGCTGATTCAGTTCATAAAAACCTTGCAATTAAGCAACAAACTTGCTCCGCTGAATTGGCTGCAAAGAATACCCTTAATCACGAAGTCAACAAAAATTTATCAAATGATAATAAAGAAATAATGATTTCTCTTCTTTTTTTTGTATTCCAATATTTTATTTTCATTTTTTTCATAAATAATAAAGTTTTTCTTTACTTATCATCATAATAGGGGCATCACAATAGATCTTTCAGGTCGCGGTGTATAACAGCCTTAAATAAATAAATAAACTATCTATCTATCAATAGTACCTAAGGGAACCTATTATAATTGGAACGTGCTCGTGAGTCAGCTCAACTATTGTCTGCATTTGCTTTTAACCAAATTTGTACAGTACAACTAGAGCGGTTTCCTTACACGTCTTCTTCGTAACTCAGTGTGAATCAACCACGAAGCTTTGGTATCCACTGAAAAACTGCCCATAGTAATTAACTGATTACGTTCCTCAGATAATTGTAATTATCTTTAAGAAAAGCGTACGAATTAAACTTTGGAACTGTTCTGAGACTGGCTCCACACGACTTTAAGAAAACATTTTGAAGGAAATTGAGAATTCGTTATGAAGGTTGCTCGTCAAAGCGTGGCACTAACTTTTATGATACATTAAAAAGGCAAAATGTAGGTTAATCAAATAAAAACGTGAATCTTAACAAATCAATGGTTATCGTATGAAAAAATGGCGAAACGATTTACGTTTGTATATTTAAGCAATATCACTCATATATATAAATATATTTATCAGTAAAATATTATAGTTAAATATATTGCAAATAATACTCGAATGACCGCCACCATGGTTTAGTGCATTTAACACACTTACACATGTATACAAGGGTGTACGCAAGGTTATAGCGAATCCCAAATGGTTAGGCAATATATGTCTTAAGGCTTAGAATAATCTATCATTGCAGAAATGCTCCGACAGTAGCAAAACATTAACGCTTCGGTATGTTAGAGTTCAGTATGCTAGAATTCGGTATGTTAGAGTTCGGTATAGCTAAGTAACGAGTACTACTCTTCGGTAGTATTAGGCGCATTCGATTCGTAACTTGAGCGATCGAGCTCGTATCGAGTTGTGCGAATAAAAAAGCACACGAGTAAGTAAGAAACTTGGCAGCACTGTTTCAACCGTTTTTTTGAAATATTTACTTTTTTATATTTTTTATACAAACTCATCATTTGAATATAATAACACAATAATAATATTAAAAATCAAAAAAAAATCCAAAGATTAATTTTTATTTTGTTTAAATTTAATCAGCTAAAATAAACAAAATCCCTTGGAAATTTGTATGGGTAATTTTGAATCTCGCTGGTTTTCAAGCAATTTTCAATTTGGAAGCACTTTCTATCGAGGATAGAAGAAAAATTCGCTCGTTTCATCCGAGTATAATTTATTCGATAACTGTTTCCATACAAAAAATCTCTCCTATCCTCGATAGAGTGGCGAATCGAATGCGCCTATTATAGGGAGATATATATAGGGTGTTATTTCGTTGCGGTTACTTCACTTTTTTAGTTTTATTTTTGCAAATAATTATTCATTTAGTTACCAATTACCTAGAATTTTGAGAACATTCCTTTGATCTTCCATTGACCTTCGGTATTATTAAATGGCTATATATAAAAAATGGACTTCGGAACAAATTTGAACGAACATAATTCATGGGCGGCTGTTAAATTTAATAAAGTCTTAGTTAAAAGTGGGCTCTGTTTGCTATTTCCTCACCTTTTTTTTTATTTATAAATGAATAATAATAAAATAGTAAATAATAAAAATATATATTTTTCCTCCAAAAATATGTTAATATAATACAAATGAAAGTCTATATTTACAGGGAAACGAAATAGAACGCTGGTTCTTCATTCTAAATATGATTGATTTTTCATTGAATTATTTAATTATTCATTAATTACAAGAATGATATCATTTGGACACGTTTATTTATAGAATAGTTCCTAAAAACTTTTTTTATAATTAAAATACGAAACTGTTTATGTGGCCTTTAAGGCAACCATTTGTTTAAAAACACTGTATTGATGGCTTTTTCTAATTGTGTAATTCAGAAACTGAATATTTGTAATTATAGCTGCTAATTAAGTCGTTATCAGCAATCATAATTAAATATAAAGTGTCGTAGTTAAAACGAGCAATTATCCGTGTCATTTGCAAATTATTTTTAAGTCCATTACAGTCTCCGCGCAAGGTCTCCATATGAATTGCTCTGCGAGTAAAATAGGTGTTCTTTCATTTATTATAATTTCTGGATATACGAAATAACGATTACTGCAAATGAATTGAAATGATTAAATAGTAAAAAGTATGGAAAAGGGATCTTTACTGTAAAATCCTTTTAAATGTCTGTTCCTGCGTGTATATGCTCATATTTTTTAATGCTATAAATTGGCCTATATTAGGCGCATTCGATTCGCCACTCTTTCGAGAATAGGACAGACTCTTATGTAGAAAAAGTTATCAAGTAAATTATACAGTTGCTCGTTTCATATCGAGTAAATTAATACTCGGATGAAATGAGCGAGTTGTATACGTTTTTATACGAGGATGAAGCGAGCAATATTTTTTCTCGATAGAAAGTGCTGCCAAATTGAAAATTGCTTGAAAACCAACGAGATTAAAAATTACCCATGAAAATTTCCCTGGGATTTTTTATATTTTAGCTGATTAAATTTGAAAGAAAACAAACATTAATCTTTGGATTTTGTTTTTTGATGTTTAATATTATTATTGTGTTGATTTAAATTATATTCAAATGATGAGTTTGTATAAAAAAGGAAATGTATGTAAAAACAGTTGAACCAGTGCTGCCAAGTGTATCACTTACTCGTGTTCTGCTTTATTCGCACAACTCGATACGAGCTCGACACAAGTTACGAATCGAATGCGCCTAGTGTAATCACTTGCTCCAATATTAGTATGCCACTGTTTATTTTCGTAGCTCTTAATTTAGTTTCAAATAATATTGTCAATTTAGTGTAGTCATAACATGCCACAATTTACATAGGAGCTGCAAAGAAAAGTTTTTCTGCCAAAAAATACTCTGCCATATAGTTTTATGAGAGATCTGAATCTGAATTACCACTGTCCCTAGTATTTTAGTATGATAAAATGTCGCCTAATGGTAGTATTTTTTATGAAAATTATTTCCGCATTTCCTATATTATATTTATGGTGATATTAATATAACAAAGTAAAAGCATAAAGAGTTGAAACACACGTCATGTCAGTTGTAAGGATTAAGTGTGATTATAAGTGACAATTGAAGCGATTTCATACTGAAGGTGTTACATGATATTTTTAACAATGGAACTACTGAAACACCAAGCACTTCAATTGGTTAACAACAGTACTGACTCCAACCACTCTTTCTTTCCGTGTCACTCCCACTATTGTCGGGGTTCTTTTTTGTATACACTAATTTTTACGCAATAGACTTAGTCTGGCGTCAATTGAATTTCTATGATTCCCTTTCTATGCATTTGAAGCAATAAAATGCTTTATGTATATTTTTTTAATATACCAGGGGTGGGCAAATCGTAGCAGTAATGCTTTGCAGGTGTATAATAATGTCACGATTGAACAATTCCATCCATTTATATGTAGAAGCATAACGAGTATGCAGTAGACCAGATGATGAAACTTACAAATCAAATAAATAGTGGTATCCAATGAGTGATCACCATGTCGCCGGGTAATTCTGTTACTCAGCTGGTGTATATTTCGAAAAGAAGCCACCAGGAAATACATATGATTCCAATTGACAGTATATTTCTACGGCTTCTGCCTGAAACACATCATTTGCCAGCGACATTTGCTCAACGTCCATATTTCAGACCATTCACAATATAAAAATTCGAATTTTGTGGTCTCTCTTAGTTTCCTGGTACGCACACCGCAGTTTGACCACTGTAGGAAATTACTTTTAAATCTTATCTAATCATTTTCTTTATCTTTACTTCTAAATGCGTAAAAGAACTGAAATTAATTAACTATCATCAAACAAACAAACGAAATGTGTGCATATTTGAAAGTTTTGGTGAGCCCAGCTAAAAAACTGTCAAAAATTATGAAATTATTTAGTCGAATAAGCGCCTCAAAACACACACCATTGATATAAACTAATTAATGAGTTATATAAAAACTTACGGAAGGAATAAATGTGCTAACAATATTGTTTCATATAAGAATATTTGTAAGTTAACATTGTAATAAAGATATATTCACACGATTTATTCTAGTTCATGATTCTCTTAAACTAAACGAACGTTCGCATCGTGTGTCTTCAGATTAATAACGGTTATTCACATACGGGTACTGGAATTTGTTGTGGATCTTAAGTTCAATTAAGTTGTAATTATAATAGAAAGAACTAAAAATCTTACTACAGAAGCACCGCTGCTTTAGAAGTGGGAAAGTCCAGAAGAAAACGTCTGGGGGAGATATTAGGTAGGTAGGAGTGGCCGCCTAGTTTGCCAAAAGCACACTTGAGCACACCTAATGGCCCATTGTGATACCACGGTGTGGCGCCGTTCAAGCACTGACTAAAAATAAAAAGTTCTCTTTACTTAGGATGGTGATAGTCAGCGCAAGAACAGCGCCGGCGGAGATATTACCGGAAACTAAAATAGTCAAGCGACAAAGTATTTAACGAGAAGTTTCAGTGATGTATTTGTGGAATGTTTGTAGTTTTTAGTCACAGACTGGAAAGTATGTATTGTATATTGTTATTTTAATAACAGCTCTTCAAAAAAAATGCAGTGCTATATGGGGACATTTTGTTGAGAACGCAGACAAAAAAAGCGTCCAATGCAAGTACTGCTCTCTGTTTCCTTCCACTTCTTATGAACGAATGAAAGAGTAAATTGAGTAGGTGAGCAAGTGACATGTTTTAACAATCATGACATACTGAGCGCAATTGAACTAGCTGAGCAACTGAACTATATGAACGACCTAGTTCAATATGCTCAGTTAATGAGAATGAGCGGATCAGTCAGCTGAACGACCAAGTCCAACTCTAGTATTGTACCGGTATACGGACACCGTAGCTCCAACAGCTCTGCTATGTTAAAACACAATCTATATTGTAGTGTGAATATGGACCGCAGATTTCATGTGATGTGGGTAACCTAAAATTTTAACTTCCAACAAAAATTTGCTTCCAAACCAAAATTCTTAGTTTAAAAATAATAGCGCATATGTATTTATAGGTTTATCGTGTATCACACAATGTAAACGTTGTTTCGGATCATAGAATGATGCCTTAAATATGAATTACTTTAATAAATAAACCCTTTTCGAATTGCGGTTGTGTGATTATTTGAGGCACATTTTTGAATCGTTTTATTTTAATGTGGAGGACACCACCATAAACCTGGACATTTCCCACTTCCAGATATTACAGGTGTACAAATCATAAACCTGGAAGTTTCCCACTTCAAGATATTACAGGTGTACAAATCATAAACCTGGAAGTTTTAACATTTCCCACTTCCAGATATGACAGGTGTGCAACGTAGCCCGTTGAAGTGCAGAGGCATAACAATTTCTATCGTAGCTCAAATACCCGTTCACTCTTACGTCCTTCGCAGTTCACATACAATTTATAATACAAATAAAGCATTTGTTCACTCTCTCTTTTTGCCCAAATCTGCCAAATTGTTTAATCTTTAAAAGTTTCGATTAAACAAACAAAAAACCTCAGCGCCCATATTCACATTTTTCACATGTCTTTTCGATTTCTTGCTAAGTTTTTACACGTGTTATTATTGATAATTTGTATTGCTTTTTTGTGATAGCTTTTTGATAAGATAATTTGTGGGCCATACAAATAAAAGAAGAAATTATATTAAATAATAATAAAACGAAATTGAACACTTCCCAGCCGAGCTGTTTAGCTTCGAAGACCACAATTCTTAAGAGAACTACCAACGTTCGTAAGGGGCAGTATTCAATAAGTAAAACTGGAACCAGGCGAAGTAATCATTATGTTTTATAGGTTGGGAATTATTTGATTATACTACGCAAGTAGATGCTGAAATCTTGAGATTCCTATTGATTTACCACGCCTATTGTTTTCAGATGGTATTTGATCATACAGTGTCCTGTTAAAAGCTCAGTATAGAGTTTAATGTCATTTCTGCTGAGGTTTAAAGCAGCATCTACCCGTATGTGTTCAGGGTCAATGAGTAAGTCTCGACTGCCGCATGCCCATATTGCCAAAGACCATGAGGGACGGAGAATTCCAGACAATGTCCAGAATCTTTCCGTGCCTCGTTAGGTTGCCTTCTTTAAGATGGGCTAGATTAGGTAGCCTTAGGGCCGCGCTGGCTGCCATCCTCTTAACCACAAGGTGTAGAGGAGTGAGTCCAGTGTTCATTCCTAAGCTAGTGTGGGGCACGTTCTCATTGCTCCCGCCACACTCAAACAGGTCAATCTCGATAAGGGTCATCTGAGCCTTTGTTGGATTTACTTTTGGTCACTATACCAAAGAAGCATAGGTGATAAATTAAGAAGTAATTTTTTTCTTTATATTTATAAGTGTTATTTCAATCAAGACACTATAATTTAAAAAAATTGTAATTAGTTGTTTGATTTTTTAATTAATAAACTTTTTCAATTGTATGTTTTGCAGAATGTCTCCTGACAACCCTACACAAATTTTAACCACTCATGATTTGAGCAATTTACGTACTTTACAAGGAGTGACAACAGCGACTGCAACAACGCCAATAACCTTTAGTAGCAACAACACAAACAACAGCAATAATCATAATAGCATGGTGTTATCAACCATCCCATTGGATGGACATGCATTATTAATACAACAGCCGCAATTGATCCCGTCATCGGCAGCAGTTACAATCACCAGCAACACGCAGCAACATCAGAGAATAACAATACCAACGGCAAATGGTGTGCGTGCAACAAACACTAATAACGCCAGCAACAACTTCAGCAATTTACTAGCAGCGGCCACAAAAGCAACAATTTTGAACACAAATAGCGGCAATACCAGCAACACTGCCAAGATCAGCAGTAGCAATAACAACAGCAACGGCAACATGCCTACAACATCGAAGTACGTTTTCTTGCAGCAAAACGGCAACGGACAATATACCACCTATGAGGGTACCAGCAACAACAACAGCAACAATGTCGGCAATATTGTGCTGCTCGCTACAGAAGCAATGGAAATAAACGGCAGCAACGGTGTAGAGCAGCAGCATGTCATTGCGACGACTGGCGACAATGACGAAGAGCTGCGTCCGCTCGCGTGGCTGAACGACAGCAACCTGATAAAGGGCATTGTGACCACTTCGGCAGCGAATATCGTCGCTGGCTCAGTTAATAGTAACAGCATCAACGCTAAGCGGAATTTAGGCAGCAATATATGCATTGTCAACGCCAGTAGTGCACACGATCTGATCGAAGAACTGCCGCAACACATTGCCTGCGAAGAGCATGTGGCCGCAATCGGCAGCACCGTGGCTGTTGGTCATAATCAAAACGATTTGGCTGAGACACAGATCACAACACTGAGTGTCAACGATTTTCAACAGCAATTCATGACGACCAACAAGCGCTACGGCGGCATTGTTGCCAACAGCAGTCAGCAACTGAATTCATTGGGAAATTTCACGCTCGCTCAGGACGTAGTTGTGACATCATCGGCTGGGAACATTGCACCGAGGGACCACCAACATATTTACAACAATATTACGCCCATTGGGGCCACGACAACTGTGCACGTGGGTCCCAGCGGCACGACTACTGTGGTTGAATACAAATCCAATGCCAACTTTATGCCGACACAGAGGCAACTGCTTAACAACAACAGTGGCGTTGCCAATACCACAACCATAACATCAACAAACTTAAGTAGCAACAACAACAACAACACCAACAACACTTATGTGCCTTCTACAACAATCGCTTCCAGTACTAACCACATACCCGCCTCTTTATCCATATCGGCAACCGTCTCAGCACCTACTCTACCGAAACAATTGGCGCTTCCAAACACAATTGTTACCACCACCTCTAACAATAATAACAACAACAACAACAATAACAATATTACTAACAACAACAACAACAACGTTACCAATGGCAACATCACTACTAACACAATTTATCAAGGACAAAAACAGCAAAGCAGTAACAGCAGCAGCAGCAGCAACGTCGGCAGCGCCACTCATCATCCACACAAGAAATATTTACGCGAAAAAATGAACGTTTTGGATCACGGTGGAGGCATCAACACTCTGACCGTGGCTGCTGTCACCGCTACGCCCACAATAACCATTGTCTCTTCACCCGCCTCTTCGAACAATTCAATTTCGTCGTCCTCCAGCTCCTCGTCCACTGCCGCCGTTAACGGTGACAATAGTCCGGTTTCCAAGCCATTTTACGGCAATGCTGCGGTTGCCATCAACTACTCAAACTCATCGAATTCGTCGCCACCGGCTTTTATTGCCACTGCAATACCGTCGTCTACAACATCACCGATAGCCGCAAGTGGCATGCCCGCGTACACCATAGTCAACCAGAATCAACACGTTGTGTAAGTGATTTCATTTTGTTCGAACTGTGAGGGAAAAGCACTTCCATTGACTAAGCTTTTCTCCTCAAGTGTTCATTATTATTTTAATTAACGGTAACAAAGTAAAACGTTTTTCTATTTGTTCTGCAGATCATCGCCAGCGATGTCTTCACCAGAGCCTACAAATTCTAAAGATTTTTATACGCTGTCTACAGTGCAACAGCAGCATCATCAACAACAACAAATTCAACTACAACATAACGCTATACGCAGTCCTACATCCTATTCCAGCTATGATAACGATTCACTCAAGGATTTTGAAATCTCCACGGCAAATTCGCCTGCCTCTGGCGCACGTCTCACGAGCACACCACAACAACAACAACAGCAGCAGACAAATCAAAAGTCGTCCGGCCACAGCAACGCTAATGCGCCCCAGAAACAAAAGCATCCGAATAATGTGCCATACGATCCACTCATTCATACGCACAATAAGCCGCCATATAGCTTTAGGTAAGTGTACTCTCATTATTTGAATGTTATTGTTGTAACCATGGCGTAAAACTGCAAATGATCTGCAGATACAAATCAATCTCTATCTTAACTATCAAATCAACGTTTTGACAGCGGCATTAGCCTTCAAAATGTCCTGGAAATGGTCTAATAATTTATTGTAATATTCGCCGGTGATCGTTTTTCCCTTTCTAAGGCAATTGGTGTGGCTTATAACGCATTCTTCCTAAAAACTGTGGCTATGACCTTGTTGGAGGATAAGGTCGCCTTGGCCTCAGGTGTGATCTCCAACCTTCTTTCGAAGTTGTCACACGTGTGTGTTTGTGGTCGATTGTGAACAATCACGGCATATTGCAATATTTTCTGCATCCGTCCATAGTCTCATCAATCCTGCACACTTTAAAACTGTGATCCTTAATACCATATAGTGAATCTTTTCGATAATTTCTGTTGTGGTGTGGCATCGATCGACGTCATCGGCAGTTGTGCGACCACGAACAATATTATTGAACCAATTATAAAGAATTTTTACTGATGAAGCAGAATCCCCAAAAAATGTATCAAGTTTTGGGACCAACATTTTTCATACATACGTTACATTTTTCCTTTTTAGTTGTAATGTGCTAGTTTGTCAGCTTTTCATAGGCGTTTTTCTTTTTATCATCTGAGCAGAGCCTGATCTATCAAACAAAATTTGGATTTCAATTCTCCCTCTCACACATTTGAGCGCCAAAACTACACTTCTTTATTGAGTCTGTCCGTGATCAGAACACGCTCATTGAGCTCAGAAAAATGAAGCTTGCTTTAACACCAAAGTTTAAAAAAGTGACGGAGGGTTCTGTTGGCTCAAAAGATAATTAAATCGATTAAATTATTATTTAAATTAAAATTATAATTATATTATATATTTTATTGTATAAATGCACCAAAAGCGCAACAGTACATTTAATTGTTTTAATTGAAACTATTTTCCTTTACAAAGCTGGGCAAAGAAGCTTGTTTAACAAAAAGTTACCGCGGAAATAAATGCTGATTTAGTACGAAAGGTTTATTAGGAAATCTTGGAACAACTTGGCATTTTTTTCTAATTTTTTACATCTGTTCTCATATCATTTCTTAAAATTGTTTCACCATCACTTATGTTCAAAAAATAAGCTAAATGGTTTATTACTCTCAATTTCTGTATCTTTATCATTTTGGAAATAGTTGAAATTATTATTTCTCATAAATGAATTCACAAAATTGTATTTGACATATTATACCTCAATTCCATCGTGTTTCAAATAGAGTTGGACTTGGTCATTCAGCTGACTGATCCGCTCATTTTCGTTCACTGAGCATATTGAATTAGGTCGTTCACATAGTTCAGTTCCTCAGTTAGTTCAGTTGCGCTCAGCATGTCATGATTGTTAAAACATGTCGCTCACCTACTCAATTTACTCTTTCGTTCGTTCGTTCATAAGAAGTGGAAGGAAGCAGAGAGCAGTACTTGCATTGGACGCTTTTTTTGTCTGCGTTCTCAACAAAATGTCCCCATATTCCACTGTATTTTTTTCGAGGAGCTATTATTAAAATATTTCACCGATTTCACATTCACTGTAAACAATTTTAAATTATAAATAAGAATATCCAAATTTTGGAAATCCCTATGTGCCTTGATGTTCTAATTGGATCCAACATACATACATACGTCATCATTCAGTTAATAAGCGGTTGAACCATATGAATAAGTGAGCAAGTGAACAAGTGAGAAAATGAGCAAGCGTGCAAGTGAGCAAGTGAACTATTTTGTTTAACAGATCTGAACTAGTTCAGTTAGTTCAGTTCAGTGAAACAGATCAGTTAGTTCGTTCGGTCATTCACTACCCAAGCCTAGTTTCAAATCTAAATTTTTCTAATCCTACTGGACAAATCAATTTGTACTATTCTCTCGCATTGCTCAGTGGTCGGCTCAGCTAAGCTCAGTGGTCGGCTCAGCTAAGATCAGTGGTCGGCTCAGCTAAGCTCAGTAGTCGGCTCAGCTAAGGACAGTGGTCGGCTCAGCTAAGCTTAATGGTCGGCTCAGCTAAGCTCAGTGGTCGGCTCAGCTAAGCTCAGTGGTCGGCTCAGCTCATAAGCTAGCTCTGATATTAGGTTTGTTCGCATCGTATGAAGTGGCTGCATTAATTGCCCTGAACTGTGTTCGCGACGCAGAGTCCATTACCACTATTCTGTTCACGTCGCACTTGGTTCACTTTCAGTTTATGAACTAGCTTTTCCAGTGGAGCTCAGTTCATGTTATTTTTTATACATTAAGAATTGTCCTTTACAATTTTGCACATTCCTTTTTTGTAAGTTAACAAACATTTTCCATTTGTTGTACTTTATGTCCATGATTTTTAATTCAATTTATTTTATAAAAAAATCACTTTTTGAATTAAAACTTGCCTTTTTTAGACGTACATGATACTAAGGATTAAGGATATACAATTATTGGAATACTATACGTTTGTTTAGAGTGTAATACAGTTTTTCGTGGTTGTTTCGAAATTGTTTAAATATGTGTAGTTTATATATATAATTATCTTCTCTATATTTTATATTAATTTGAGACGAGAAGTCTTTAATTTTGCTAATATTTTCGACTCCGTAACGACTACTTTTTGTTGATCAGTTTATTAAGAAAAGTTTTACTTTATTTCCATTCGAAATGGGAAGAAGAAACAATCTCCAACTTTTGTTGACAGTGTTAAAAACTTCTAGGAGCTGGTGGGGTCTAATAATATTTATTTAAGAAATATGGACTAGACACAAACTTGTTTCTGGTGTGGCTTCAGTGTAGACACAGCTTTGTTTCTAAACTTACCATTTGCTGAACCTGAATTGAACGACTTACTTTTTGCAGTACGGAGCTACAAAATATTTTCTTATTTCTTAGTTAAAGGTGTCTGTGGGTTTATATTTATTATATTAATATGAATTCTATTTTGTTTCTTTTTAAAGTTCCCTGATTTTTATGGCCATTGAGGGATCCACTGAGAAAGCTTTGCCAGTTAAGGAAATTTATGCTTGGATTGTGCAACATTTTCCGTACTTCAAAACCGCACCCACTGGTTGGAAAAATAGCGTGCGTCACAATCTATCGTTGAACAAAAGTTTCGTGAAGGTTGAAAAGGCACCTGTAAGTGAAAATAGCTTAGGATTTTGTAATCTTATTTTGCAGTTGAAGATTATAACGCCTCTACGTTTACTTTTAGAACATGGGCAAAGGTTCATTGTGGCGTGTAGAACAACAACAACGGCAAAACCTCATACAAGCGCTGGCACGATCTCCATTCTTTCCCAATTCGGCTGTGGATAAAATTGCCCTGAAGGCAGGCGGTGGCAATGTTAGCAGTAATGCCAATGCTGTTGCTGACTATGATAGCGTTGATGGTGGTTCCCCAGGCAAAGTTATAACAACGCACATTAATCCACGGTTCGATCCGAGACTATTTCCCAACCTCTCGAAAGCCTTTAAGGACATGAGTGAAAATAATGTTTTGAGTGATGTGGTAGCCGATGTGCCCGATGAAGAGATTCCGTCCGATTACAGTACAAATAACCAAAGCAGCAACAACACAAACAATCACAACAGCAGCAACAGCAAATACGCTGTGCAGAATGGTGGTGGAGGAGATTCAATAATGGCTGCTTTTAGCAATTACGAGAGCATGGAACGTTTGGCTCGCGACTGCGGTGCTGACAGCATTGATGATGTTCACGCGGCGGCTGCGATGCTAGCATTAAAACACGGCCCAAAAGTTTTTACGGAAACGTTTCAAAATGGGTAAGTTTACGCAGCTAATGTAGAGAGAGGAAAAGGTAATCCAGATAAGTTAATCTGCGTGAGTCTCTGGAATAAGCCACCACTTGAGGAGCTATCTAAAGGATATGAATTTCATTATGGCATCGTTTGTGCCTACAGTAGTGACAATAATTTCACAAATATACGATTAAAGTTTCAATTTTAATATCCTCGCAATTAAACCTGTGGAAACCTATTTATATCTTGTTATGTGTCAGTAAATCAATGCCGCTATAAACTCAAATGTCTCTCAACTTTTGAAACAGATTAATTTATGATTATAAATTTCTTTACAGCGCCCCTGTAATCACTTCCTCACCTAGCGAAGATCACACTTACTCTGCCGGTGGTGGTAGCACTGCTGGCAGCGGCTCTTCCACACCCCTTACCAACGGTAATGGTGCATCACAGTTTGTAAGCAGCACAGGTAATGGCATTGCTAATGGCCAGCAAAATGGATGTGATAATCAAAGCAATTGCGCCTCTTCCGATGCAGCTTACGAGAGTAGCGAAGAGAAGTAAGTTGGAACGACCATTTAGTATAGATATTCACCGCTCTATTCTCATTATCGTACCGGAAGTAGCGTCTGTAATACCACTGTTCTTGTATATGTTCTTTTTTTGATAATATAATGAGAAGAGGGTTGATTTTGTTTTTCAAACATAATTTAAGGATGTGTTCCTAATTTATATCATCCCTTTTAATTTTTAGTCACAATATTACTCCGGAGGAACTAGTGAATCAACAACGTCATCGCGATGGTGTCGACGCTTTACTCTCACTCTCACTGTCATCTGTTATTGAATCCTCCGCTTCCTGCTCACCGAATAAACGTCGCTCATCGACAAGTGTAGAAGAAGAACACATATCTGCAAGCATGGAAAGCAACATGTCCCCACCCACGCCTCAGCAAATGCAACAACAACCACAGCAGCAACACCATCACCACCACTTGGGTAAAATTGCGTTGCTCAGCAGTGCCGCTGCAAATGTCTCCTACTCCCCGCATCACCATCATCAGTTGATACATGACGAGGGCTACAATACGCAAGGCTTTTATGGTTCCATCGCGAACCACCATCACATTCAACAACTGTCATCGGCTACACCACAGAAGAAGCCGAAGCCATTACGCAGTCTTCGCACGAAAATCAAACGCAAAGCTCCATGGATGCGGTGAATATGGACGCGTAAGCGAAAAGTTGTTCCCATGCAACTTTGTGAAAAGGTTCAAAATAGTTCCAATCTTTTTCCTGAATGTGTGTATAAACGACGTATATCAAAGGGAGCCAAATCAAGTCATTCTTATTTTCTATTTTCCAAGTCACAAAATATATTTTTTCCGTTATTAGCGCCTTACTAAACAAACCAACCAAACTTATGACAAAAACAAAGACAACAAAATACGGAAATAACGAAAAAAAAAGAAAGAAAGAAGGATAGAAAGAAGCAGAGACACTATGGAAACGCGTGCTATCCCACTCATTCACACTGCTAATGAAATAAAACAAACAAATATTTACAATGATGGTCTATAGAAAATTAAGAATTTAATTAAATGTATATTTAGTGATAAAATAGTTTAAAAACAGTTTTCAGACCGCCTAAAGTTATACAACTAAAGATTGCAATTTATTGTTAAGTTAAGAATTTGACGAGATTTATGCAGTTAAATTTAAAAAACCAAACTAGTTAAATTAATTATATTTTAATGATTTTAATTGATCATTGTCTCCTAGAAGAAAATGTATGTATGCAACTGTAGTGAAGGAGTTTTGTATATTCGTCCCTTATCCAAATAAATTACATTAGCGGGATTAAAATCAAGAATTGTGATCAAAAGCAATATACAAAACTGGTAAATAGTTCGGGTTTCCTACAAGACCACTAATTCCCACGCTAACAGGATAAATATTTGTGAATCAGCAGCACATTATTTCAGCCCCAAAAGACCGGTCTGCATTTTGATTTCAATTACTGAAAGCTTCACCAACAACAGACCCTTGCTTTCCGTGACCACCAACAACAGACACTAGTTTCCCGTGAACTTGCTCGTTTTGCAACTTCATATGCAAATACACCTGTACATAAAGAGATATTACGATATATGAGGATTTTCTAAGCACAGAACTTTGCATTATAAATTTCATCCGCTCCACATTTAACTTCACGGCAAAAACATGCAGATTGGAATTCAAACTTTGTTCCAAACCGCTAAATTTATATGCATATGCACTCGTGAGTGTTCCGTAATCAATTTGTTACTGTACAAAGAACAACACTCAGAGGGAGACACTGCTTGATACTCGGAAGCAAATAGTATCAAAACTCTAAGTGGTGAAGAGTCACGCTTTTCTAATTATCGCACATTGGTTATTTTACAATATCTCTGCTCGACTTTTTCTTCTGCCAGACATGAGCAAATATGAGATTTCGCCCTGCCTCTTAATATCACCATCTCAATTTAGTCAAAGACAATAAACTAACAAAATACATCAAATTGCTCTGGACTGAAAGTGTTGAATTATATTTTGGTACAAATTCTGGGCACTACGACTGAATTCAGCACTCTGCCTTGTGTCTGCCACAATACTGATTTGAGAGGCAAGCAAACCTTTTTTAATTTTGTACAATTCGTGGTCCTTACGAAGCTACTTCATGCTCCTCACTCATTCATCTTCATTCTCTCAACGAATAAGTTGAGTTATAAAGTGGTCCAAAAACATTTATTGAAGTAGCTTCATGCCGTTTTAATGTATGCGATATTTGAAGTCTCAGTGATAGAACACCAAGTGCAAAATAACATTTGAGGTATTGACTAAGTTTTATTTGTACGTAAAAATTAACACTATTTAAAGTGGATGGCTTCCCAAAATGTATTTGCTTGTGCTAAGAACAGAGACCGTAAAGACCTTATAATACAAAGAGTATTCACCCAATACTGCAAAGAACAATTTCCTGACCGCGTCTAAAGCTTGTGTATTTTCTATGAGAAACATTTTTAAAATACAAGCGACTGATTGCAACCATAGAGTAAAGAAATAAGAGTCACAATCTGAAATGTCACTCATTTTTCGACATTGAAGATATCGGTCGGGGGCAGTAAACAGAGTGGCGCTGCGATATGAAAATGAGAGCAATTGAGTAATTGGCGCTATTAGCAGCGCCACCATACGAAAACTTTATTGTTCGAGAATGTGACTCTTATTTCTTTACTCTATGTTGCAACTCATTCAGCTCTAAAGCATTGCCGCGGTGTTCGCATGTGTAGCGGTTGAACTTTCAAATTCCTATATAAATACCGCATCGCCACGAAAGTTGGAGACTGCAGAAACCCGTACATTGAACACATCACACAAATACTTACCGATCCTGCATGATTGTAATTTTAAGTACTTAATATACATATCTGGATAAGTAGGGTATCATTGTAAAGATTCTTGGTAGAAATATAGTACGTTGATATGTCATTCGAAAGGTCCAGACATGTTAAACACTTCCAGAGTATAACAGTATATTTTGAACACATATTTATTTACCCTGCGGCCTTGTTACATGAAAAGATCGTCGTGCCTTTTTTTTGGAGACTTACTCTATTCAGCATCAGAACAGTTTAAATTAAATAAACGATCGTTTAGTGGATAACTTTACCGATGTTATCTCAGCGATTGTAGCTGCAGATTTGTATGACTGTTATATTATAGGGTCTTTGAGTAGGAGCTTTGATTTGTGGGTTCAACCTCGATTTAGGTGAACTTTATAGTCCGGTGCATGTGAAAAATATGAATCGATTTGTATAATCGGCCTTAAGTTGGGGCTATTGGTATTGTAATGTAATATAACGATGCAAAATCTGACCAAAAGAATTTAAAATGACAAAAACGGGATACTTTATATTTTTAATTTGTTTCAAACGATTGATTGTATCAATACGTCTGCTATGTTCGTGTTCAGCTAAATTGTTTTGGGCGAAATTAGAGGTGCCCACCAGAATAGCTAACATTTTATTTTCAAAAGTTACCAAATGATCACAGACAGATCAATGAGTACCCTAGCTATGTCCTGAGTGTTGTTGTCCGTCGGTTGCGTGTGCGTTGCCGTATTTTGTAGGCGAAGATGCAATTTTTTTTTAAATTTGTGTATTGAGCCATTGAAAAACCAAATGTGTTACGACGTGTCGGTACCTGTTTGACAACAAGCTAAAGGAAAATGGGGGAAGCACCGCAACATAACTTTAGGCTTTTTCAAAAATCTTACACACCTTCACTTTAGATTTAATTGACTGAAAATTTTACATACAATTTAGGGTAAGTCAATCAAAATAGTAAAAATTCCTAAAAGTTTACAAACAAACATTTGCTAAACTAACTTACAATTAGTCATAATTTATACAAATTTTAAGAGTCAAATGAAAGCTTACTTAAATACAAAAACAAACAAAACTAAAAATACTAAAATTATGAAAAAAATTGTAAAAATTTTTTTTAAATTGTTTAAAAAATCCCACAACAAAGCTTAAATCTTATGTTATACTTCCTCACTTACAGAAAGGTAACAATAAACACGAAAAAAGTTTGTTATACTATATTTAACAAATATTTTTAGTCAAATTCATAGAAATTGCTCTGTTAAAAAAAAAAATTATATATATATATACATATATATATATATATATATATATATATATATATATATATATATATATATATATATATATATAGAAAAACGATTCTGGGAATGAGTAGAAATGTTGTTTTATGAGCTAAGCTAAGCCTGAAGCTGCGATTTTAAGGTACTTGTTATAGTTGGCGAGCGGCTTTTTCTCATTTCAGGTCTCAGGAAGAGACCGCCAGCGGCATTGCATAGTTTATAAATTCACAATTCTATTATTATTATTTAAAATAGTTTTAAGTGTTTTTAGTATATGTAATTTTTGCTTTGTAACTTTTAATTTTAGTTAATAAATATTTTTTGCAAGCACACGAAGTGAGTAAAATTGTGAAAATGTGAAAACAAACGTAAAAGTGCATAAAAAAAACAAAATTAGACCAAAAACGGCGCTGAGCAGCTTTTAAAAAGCAATGTTTTGTTGTAAAGAAAAGAACTAAATACAATATAATAAAATTATCTAAAGAAAAAATCATTATAATAATGAAAAAATTAGCAAATCAAAAAAGAAACCTAAATATTCACTTCAAGTACCTTTTAGCGAAAAATTGTTAATTTTTATTGTAAAGTACACAACAAGCTTTATGCAGCCTTTTAATTAGAAATTTATCAATAATAAACATGGCAATATTAATTTTTAATTTAATTATGTACGTAACACAAAAGCAACACACACACACACACACACACACAAACATATGTATAAATATATAGAGTTGTTGTGGGTGTTGCGCAAATGGCGCCTGAAAGCAGACACCAAAAATTTACTACTAACAAAATGATAAACTTGAAAATTTCTACAGTTGGACGGACAATCGATAAAACTGTTTGTTTTGTTATCTTGTAATTTATATTAGTTGAAAAACTGTTATTCAAAAACGAAACAATGTTAAGAACTTTTTAAAAATAACTTCCTTATTAATTTTTAACGCAAACGCTAAAAAGTCTTTGCATAGTGCTTCAATTTATGATTATTGTATTTTTGTGTTTAAGAAGGAAATGTTGAGAAAAAATTGAGAACTCTAAAGAAAAGTGCCTATATACATATTATATATATATCTTAATATTTTAATAAATTATATAAATCATTACATATATAATTGTCATATATACCTATTCCTAGTTTTTGTTGTTTTTAACAAAAATATTAATAACTATCACTCTATCTCTTTGTCTTTTTTAATTTGTTGAGACTTTCGTGGCTTATGAAAAGAAATTTATATACACTCAAACATAAATATATGAACATATGCATACATATATGCAAGGTATTGTGCACAAACATATATATATATACTGACTGCTACGAACACATACATAACGACAAGATTTGTACACAACCCTGCATATGTAGTATTTATACAAGGTGGAAGCTTCGCCAGCGAAGTAGTGAATTTGCAGTGTAGTGTTTTTAGTATATTGGTCCGAATATTTCAGTTAAAGTGGCTTCACAACAAACAAACAAAATATTAATCTTGTTAAGCAATTAAATGACCCCTTATATTAAAGAAGATGAATTAAATTAGTTATGAACAAAGAAATTCAACCAAATAGACTACACCCTCAAGAAATTCTACACTATCCTCCTATGATTAAACGCCCGCTTTGATAATGTTGAATGCTACTATTACGGTTCACAACTACATAAAGTGGTGGATCCATGTTCAAGATCACCCAATTAATTGTTAATATTAATATGTCAGGGAGTACTAGCACCGTGGCCCGTAAGCACCTATTGTGCTAAACCGTTCATATTAAGAGTACAGTGACGTGCAAGTGGTATTGTAGAATTTAATGTTGTTTCTTCACAAAGTGGGTAGGTAGGTAGGGCAGCCGCATCACCAATAAACCAGTGATGCCACTTAGATACAAAGTGGGTACAATTGGTTGTTTTAAGCTCTCATCTGATGTTGGTTTGTGGTTTGGCATTGCTACTGGATTTCACTCGGACAAATGAAAAGGGAAGAAAAGTTTTTTTACTAAAATTATATTTACAGAAAGTTTAAATAAAACTTCGTGGATTCAAAGTTATTTCACACTAATTAAGTTACACCGTGGAGACCAAAATATGTTATTGAAATATATGCTTAGCGAGATCCCAACAGTGTAGATGGCAGTGGGTTTTGGTATAATTTTTATACCACAAAGTTTTGAGGGCTTTGAGTTTTCTTGTTCTGTAGCGAAATTTTCTGAGGATGTTATCACAAAACATCGAACTAAAACCACTACCACTCACCTATTGTAAATATCGTTGCAAAAACATTTAGTTGCGTTTGGATATTTTTACATTTAACATAATTATGTATTTTATAGTTAGACCACAACCGTTATTTTAAAGTAACTAAATTATTCTAGTAAAGGGCACGGTGTGACAGTTTTCTCCTTTTCTTTTGTTGCAAACTGCAATTTCAATTACGCTCTCTCTACGGTAGTCACTTGGCGCTTGGGATTACAGTTCGCTAGGAGCACGGAGGACGTACCACCCCACCACTGGTACAAAGCACTGCGGGCAGTTAAAATAGGTTTCTGTTATGTGTGTAAATACATACAAAATATACAAATAGAAACAGGAAAGTGATCAAGTTATAGTGCCAAACCAAAATTTGTACCAGGTAAAAGCCAAAGGAAGGGAAAAAGAGTGATAAATCCAAACATATCCTTTTCGAGTATTTTGGAGTGGTGTAGTAATATGAACATGGCTTGCAACATAGAGTAAAGAAATAAGAGTCACAATCTGAAATGGCACTCATTTTTCGACATAGAAGAGATCGGTCGGGGCTAGTAACCAGAGTGGCGCTACGATATGAAAATGAGAGCAATCGAGTAATTGGCGCTATTAGCAGCGCCACCATACAAAAACTTTATTGTTCGAGAATGTGACTCTAATTTCTTTACTCTATGCTTGCAACTACAAAACAGAAAATACAGATTAAATACAGCCTAACTGTAGGCCAAGTTGTGAACCGTAAAGGAAGCTCGTCAAATGAGTAATAAAACATTAGTTTCAGTTGTACGAACTTGATGATGGAGGAAGCGTGCCGAAGTAGATGTACGATCAGGCAATAATTGTAGAAATATATTATTCATACGCTCCCATCAAGCAAACAAAGAAGAACAATTATAAGAATATATGTTTATTTTTCATGACAGAACCTTTAATAGTAGTTTCATGGTCTGTGATTGCCCAGTGTGCAATTTTGTGTTTGGCTTCTCATAAAATTGCTTTAATTGTTATACTTGGGTAAAACATTATCGTACCTGAAATCTGGTATATTCCTAGGGAAACAATTACACACCAGGCCGCTGAAGTATTCCAAAATTCGCTTTCTCCGGCCTTAAGGATAAACTTAAAATGTTCAATACAAAACCAACAAATTACGCTTTAAAAGTGGCTTCCAAATTGTTTGCTTACAAATCATTGTACCTCTCCTTGCCTTATATCCGTTTAATAATGTTAGTAATTAAGATTGTGGAAATTATGTAAATTTCTTCAATTGAAATTAAAATATAGTAAATTTATTATATATATATATATATATATATATATATATATATATATATATATATATATATATATATATATATATATATATATATATATATATATCGAATTTTAATCTCATAGTGCTTATAACTCGTCTACCTCCTTCCAGTTGCGTATTCAGACCTTTCACCGCCCCAGGCTCCCTTTGACTTGCCAACTTCGCAACATTTTTTTTTCTTAACTAAACGAACTGAATGCAAATATTGTTCATTAAAATACTTGAAATAATTGAATAATAAATCATAAGATGCCTGCAGTCACTTCTTTAGTTTAGTTTGGCTTAAAATACCTTTTAAACCTAAAATAATCCCGCAACTAGCTTCTTCGAGTCGCAGTTAAGAAATCTACCAGAATACAGCAAATTTTTGGAAATATTTTATATATTACATTATATTAAATTTTTTAGTCTTCTAACTCGGGACACTTTTACTAAAGTGCAATTAAAGAAAACATAGTATATCTTCGGATAATCTGTTGTAAGTGCATTTTTTGATCGCTTTACGCCATTGTAAATGCTTTGCATTACGATTTCTCGAATTTAACCTTTACGACTCATTGTTGCACAACTACGTACTTTCGTACGTTTGGTACCAGTACTTCCTTATTGTTTTCAAACTATTATTAACTTCTTTTTTATTTGTAGTACCAAAATGTCCAACTCTTACATTTTCAACAAAAAATTTTATGAAAATAATAATTGTAGTTGGTATTTTTTAACATTTTTTAAAATACGTAAGTACTTTTTATTTCTCTCTCGTGTATCAGTGTTACGACTCCATATTTTGTCAAATGCTTATTCTAAAGTTTTCCGTTTACTTCCACCAAAGAGTATCCATACATAGAGATTGAATCACTCAAAATTTTGTGTAATGGAAGTTAGCGGCAAGGGGAAGCGAGATGCAATGCGTGTATTTATGTTCGAGGGGTTTACTAGAAAACTCCACGTACAAAATTTTTGCAACAATAACTTCGTTCGTCATACAAGCTCTATATATGTATACTCTTTGCTTTCACGCTTTCCTATACACTCACTCATATATGTATGTATATGTACATATGTAAGTATGTCCAATCGCTTTATGATGGTTTCGCTGGGCATCATGTGTTTTTTGTTTTTGTTGTTATTTGATGGTAGGCGTTCAGAGTCTGGCGTTTATATGCAGTAGATTGGTAGCCAATTCCATATAAAAACAACCTCTCTTTTTATTATCTTGGTTCAATAGAATGCGAACGTCTTAGAGATTTTTTCTTTGTTTTGTGAAATTAATGTTTCTGCTTGTATATGAGTCCGGAACTCTGTAGAAATGGAGTGAGTTTCATTGCTAAGTGTACTTAATCATGTGCTCCATACGTCATTTCCTGTTTTGTTAAATAAAAAAATTACTTTTTTATTAGATTGGAATTTGATGATACCCAGGACTCTTGCCCAGTGATAATTGAGAACGTTAAGTCTAATATAAGAGCAGCTATATATAATGCTATTCTGCAGATTTGTAACTTGTTGTAGTTGATGCTGTTGTGGGTTGAAATATGGCAATTTGAAAGTGGAATTGGCAGTGATCATAATTGACTGGCTGACACAGCATACTTATTGTATTTTACCTCCTTAATACGAGACGAAAACAATTGGACATTTTTAGAAGCATTTTGAAAGTCCTTGCTCAAGTTGAGGGCTCTTGAATTTTATCAAGTGTAATTTTTATAGTTCTGAAAAGATTTTCATGGAGTTATAGTCAGGCACAGTTACTTTGGTTTTTGGACGGCCTCAGAATTAATATATTTGTGTCATTTCAACTCAGTAAATTGTGCGTTAAAGTTTAAAGCGAAAGTTAATCAAGTTCTCAATATTTACATAGTCAAAAATATTGATTAATGTATTTTGTAGTTAAGTGTTTCGAACTTTATTAGTTCAATATCAAATCGGCCAAACTTCCGACTAAGTGCTACAGAAGGAGACTAAACCCATCGCATTATGCACACCAGTCTTGCTTTATACTTTTTAAGTCGTTTAAACCAGAGTTGGGGGCGTGCTCTTACGAATATATTTAAATGCTTTTCTTTCTTTATTGGGCCTTGTTAATGCATTTAAATGTTTCGTGTGAACAGTAAATCCACTCCACAGGCACCTTGCTTTCACCCTGTATACGTAACTGTGTATATGTAAAACTTATTTGACTGATTGTTGACACAGATTAAACATATATAAATTATATGTAATGAAAACAAATATTAAAGTATGTTATGAAACATATAAAAAACCGTTAAAAACTTTGAACAATTTATGAAAAAAACAATTGAAAAAACTTTATGAACATTTTTATATGTGTAAGTAGATCAGAAAACAAAAGAAAAATATCACAGATATTTTTAGTGCAATATATTGTCTATATACATAAAATAATATATATATATACATATATACAGTTAAATAAATGCATAGAAAATATTGTTTTTTGGTTAACATTTTTACGTAAAAATTACGAAAAACAATACAAAGAGCTGAGAAAACAGGTTTACATACAAAATGAACTAAACAAATAAAAGAATTGATTATAAAATTTATATAATATAGCTTAAAGAATGATGTTACCTTAATAGTATATATAATACACACATAACATATATACATATATATATATATTTTGTTAAAAGCCCAAAAATTACAACAACAGCAACACTTGTTTCTTAAATATTAAGTTTAAAAAAGTATAAAAGTATCATTAAAATTATTATTAAAGAAAAGAAACCAAACAAAATAAAATACTACCCGAGGATGAAATTTTTAAAACAAAATAAAACCTCTGCATAGAAAAGAGTATAAAATAAAAACTTCAATATTTGTTTAATTCTTCCTGCACAGAGCTGCAGCATGCTTGTCCTTGCAGTTGTACGAGTATTTAAGTCACACACCTGAAATGTATCCAGGTGATTTTGCGAAGTAAGCAGTTACAAGAACTTCCATACATTGGCTTATATCTCCTAAATTAGAACTGATGAGACACAGCCGTTGACATTTCTGGAATCAATAGCGGAGGATATTTCCAAATTTCTGTAATAAACTGAGTCTTAAACACATTGGTACACCTCAAGAATTATACCAAAGAGTATACATATAGCTTTATTTATGCTCGCATGACGAACGAAGCTATTGTGGCAAAAATACACTCATTGCATCTCGCTTCCTCTTGCCGCTCACCGATTGTTGTGAAATCGCCATCACTTCCATCACATACAATTATGAGTGGTTCAATCTCTATGTATGTATACTCTTTGATTATACTCTTACTTTTATCCATTGTTCTCCCCGGGAGTGTAAGCTCCGATTAGTTTTTGAAATGTAGTCGAATATGAGTCGGAGTGGCGTATTTATGTAAAGACTCCACAATCTTAGTAAAGAGAAACTTTTCAACCTTTTGATTTAAATATTTTTATGATGTTCGCAATGGTTTTTTGCTGTCAAACCAAATCTGCAATATCCTTTTTGATACGGGGAGTTTGTAGAAAAGCTCAATTGTGATTGATCCCAACTCATAAAGGAAATGCGATTTGATTTAATTTGAAATTTCCTGGTACAAAATTTAATATTAAAGATAACTCATCGCATATCATAATATTGAATCTTATAAATGATTTCCTTTAAGTTTTTTTTCAATTTTTTACTAAAACTAATTTTAGATTCACTAACAAGCAATTTACGTCGATTATTTAATATATACATATATTCTCAGCTACGGAATTTATCTGGTTAGATTTCTAGGTTTGATTCTATGTAAGCTTCTTTTTTGTGAAGTGCAGAAGCTTCTGGGTTGACATGATTCCCAGTCTTTCTTTGAGGGCTTCCGCCATTTTCTTAATTGTTATACCGACTGTGTCAACTCCTAGATCGCGATGGAGGTCGGTGTTTCGTATGAACCAAGGCGCATTAAAAATTCTCCTTAAAACTTGATTTTGGCATCTTTGGATTGAGTTTTTGTGGCTTTTGCTGGCACAACCTCGAAGCAGCATTATTTTCAACAATTTATAATTTAATGAATCCATACATTTAACAAAATTCATTTATGCAAAGTCTCACAAGTTTTCAGTCTGCCCTTTAGTTTATTACAGGCTAAACATTTAGAAGTAGTTATAGTTTGTATCTTCCTTGTCAGTTGTTTTATTTGTTATTGTTTTTTGTCTACTCGCCCCCTCCCACGAGTTTGTAATTCTAATCGGTATCTTAGAAGATATTTTGTATTCGTTACATTTTAACTGTAGTCCCTGAAGATGGCATTCAGAGATAATCGAAATATTGGCAATCAAATTCAAAAGCAGAATTTACTACAAATGTTAAAACAATTTTGTATCTTAGACCTTGAAACTCAAACGGCATAAGAATTAAAATTCATTAAGAGGCCGATTATTGATATAATACAAAAAACAAAATCTGTTCAAAGGAATACTCTGTATATAATTCCTAAAATTTATTTATTGTATGTCATTTATGTCGGTGCAAAATGGAGCAGGTGGTTTACTCCTCCATTTTATTTTACAGACATTATTTACTTAATAGCTTAACATTAATCTCGTCAAAACACAAAGCTTAGGACTACTCCGTAAGGACTTCTTAATATGTATGGTTTCTTTTGTAGTCTTATAAAGTAAATGCAACAATTTAAATTAATTTAAAGCTTTTTGATTGAGTATTTTTCACTTTGCGGCTCTAAACTATAAGTTCGAGTAGGAATGATGGACTGGAGTGTGCGTACAATCCCAAAATGCAGCTAAACTATGTATATTAATAGACAATTGGCCAAAAGGTGTTCATCGCGCAGTTCTGCAAATCGTAATTTTTGCAGAGGGTGTTGAAAGTGCTGCTCTTGTGGAAACCCAAAATTTCCCGCTCCTCATAGATGCGATATGTGAATGTACTCTCGTATGTTCCAATAAAGTGACGTGCATGCGCACATATCAACTGATCGATAATAGCAATTCCGCCATCTTTAATAAATGCCTTCTGCTGCAAGGATTCAACGCTGAATCGCACCATTGGAATACGCTGCAAATATGACTTCAAATTGGTAACTTCAAAAGCCGCCGCGTCTGTGGAGATAAATAGTTTGGTTAAATTCAATGTTTCCATTGCGTGTTTGATTTGCAGCGCGGCGGATTTTAACGTCGGTGTGGATTTTTCGCGTCCATAAACAAAATCGCCACGTCGCAAGTGTGCACAGAGATAAGCGCCACCAACAGCGGACCGATTATTGTATTCTGATTCCCACATGGGAGGACGCTGCACTTTATCATCTACATTTGTTGAATTGAATTTTCTTAACCGGAACTCGTCAGCAATAGCAACAAGCGGCTCTGCAAATCTCATGGAACGACGTGCTCTCCAAAATTCGCGATCGCCCCAGCGATCGTGTAGCACAATTTCAGCATTGAGGAAAGCAAAGACCTTAACATCGTCCTTGGGAAGTCGGCTAATACTATGACGAAGCACTCGTTCCAGCATGTTGGCACTGCCTTGAAAATGCACACACAGAAAATCGTTATCCAACAGCATTGGTTCCAGCAGCAAGTATCCATACAGGAACTGTTCCTTGCGGCACTCTGGCGCAATTTCAAACTTGTCATGGAAAACCCCATTCTCGAACATATCCTCGAACTGCAGCAGCTGAAAGACTGTGTGCACAGGTATAAAAGGAGCTTCTTGTAAGCCAAATTTCGGTATTTCTTGTAAAAATTCCGGAAAATCTAGAACAGGAGCGTAGCGCCGCAAGCTTCCTATGTCGAAAAACTTACTCCAAGGCAAACTGTCCTGCTGTATGTGGCTAGATTTCCAGTGGTAAAGCCGCTTCCAAGGCGGCAGCACTAATCGAATATTATTGTACGAATGCTTCCGCTGCAACTGCTTTACAAACACTGCCAATCGAATATACACATCACGTCGTAAATTAAAACCTTCCGGTGGATTTATATCGTACAATATATATATTGTGTTTCTCATGTGTATCACTTCCGGTGGACAAAACGGTGCGTTTGGTTCGGGAGTTGTCTTGAATACAAACTCCTGCAATTGGCAAGAAGTGGCTGCGCTTTGTTGTAGGCAACACACTTCTTTCGCTGCCAATATGGATAACAATGGAAGCACTAATTGGAATACATGGCGTTCGAAAACCACAGAGGATCTTATGCTTGTAGACCGGCGTCGCTGCATAGCGGGTGAATATTTTTTAATCTCAGCGTCTCCCAATTATTCTCCGTCGTTCGATTGGATTGGTTGGAATTATGATAATTTCAGCACTCCAGTTCAGTCAATAAAGTATCACAAAATTTGGAATATCTGCAGTGATTTATTCCGGTTATTCCGGATATGCGTTGACACACAGCTGTTTATTGTTTACAAACGCGATGCACTCTCGCTCAGAACAATGTGCATGCAGTTTTTAGTTGTACTGTACTAATCTCAGTGCGGACAGTAGTGACGTGTTTTTTTTTTAACCCGACTACCAAGAATAGAATATTTTACAAATTTGCAACTTTTTTCATTTTAGTTTTCAATTGAAATTGAAAACTCAGGAAATTGAACGAGAAGAAACTGCATTTTCAGATCTAGAAGAAATAAATCTCGCCGTGCTTGCACTAAATGCTACCTCCAAACAAAATGGTCCCCGCTTTCGCCGCAGCAATTCTAGCAACGGAAAAAACCTCAGAAAAAGCAGCTGCTAAACTTTAAATTCCAATAAACGCAGTAGAAAAAAAGACGAAATCATGGCGAATAACACTAAACAGCCGCAAGCTAATTTATATGAACTACGCCAACGAAAAAAAACAAATTGTCAACCAATAATGCTATTAGACGCTTCAATCATATTTGCATCTCATATTCTTTGTAGTTAATTTAAAAACATCCATTTTAAAAATCTTTTGTGGAACATTTCTTTATTTCATAAAATCAAATAAATAATAAACCACTCTTAGGACTAGTAGTAGTGTTAACAATAATACACACAAGATTTTAATTCGTTTTAGTATCTGAAAAATCGCACAAAATAAGTAAAATCTCTCAAGATCAAAGGATGTGTCTATGTCGGGGTCGGTCTTGACTTTAAAAAGATGGTGAAAGACGAAAGATTCGAAATGTATTTCTCTACCTACAAACATCCTAGTTCCCTGCTATCAAATTTCAATTGGACTCCTCAATTGAAAATTCCTTCATATTCAAGAAATTTTTCTCAGGCTATAAATCTTTTAAATTTCGTAGGCGATTCTGCAGACTGGACAGGACTATGCCATGTAAGTTTCGAACTCGCGACTGTGGGACTAGTAAAGTTGCAACTAGACCACGAGGATGCGGACAGTACAAAAATTTCTATTTGCGTTTATCTTGTATAAAACTGTGAGCTGAATTTCTGTGCCGGTTGAATCAAGAGGATTGGTTTTTGATCTGATGTCAGTCAGTTATTTTGGTCATAGACACAATACCACAAACGAGTTTTTTGTTTTTCTTTTGCTGTTTTATTCTACTTTTTAATTTTTTATTAGCTTCAAAATAATACCGAGAAGACTTTTAAATGAGGAATGTTTTTACAATACCAAAACCAAACTCGATGCGCTTCGGAACGAGTCCCATCATACCAAAATTCAGAACGATCGGAACTAATTCCGATACAGAATTATTCCGCTCACGGCTGCGAGAATTAGCCCCCTGAATTGAAATTTCCATTATCTTTTTCATTTAATTAGATAATTATATATATTTTTGAAGTCAATCGAACACTTAAATTTCAACTTTACTTTTTGTCAGATCTTTCGTATGAATATTTTTTACTTTAATTCCTTTTTAATAAAGATCATCTTTTCTAAGTACTTTAAGTATTTTTTAATGTATATTACAGTTTGCTCAGTAGAATATTTATTTTACGTTAAAGAAGCGACAACCACGCCGCCGCTTCCGCCGAATCGGCGCTTGGTGTCACTGTGCGAAAAATATGCGTTAAGATAAATATTGAACTGCGCGAATCAATTTTCGTCGACTCGGCACCATTTCATTTTCAGAGCGTGTTTAGTGAGGGATTCCACATCTTTTTAGGTTAGGTTAATAATCGAATAACAAATCTAAATGTGTTCCAATTATTTATGCAAATATAAAATAAAGAAGGAAAAAGCACTTCGACACTGTTGGTATTATTGCCATACTCTTACAAGCAATGTTAGAACCATTTAATTGAAATTCTCCTATTACAAATTTAAAAAATATATATTTTGTATATACTACTTATATAACGATGCCATGTACATACTGCAAAAATGTGCTCCTCACACAGAGGCCTCGCGAGCGCGACATCTACAACCCCAGCACTATAATATGGTGTGCTCCACTTACAAAACTAACCAATAAGTTTTGCAGTTTAATCTCTAATAATATCATTGCGTTACTCAACTATTAAGCACAGTGAATCATATGAAAAGCAGAAGTCTAATTGTTCTCAAGAGAATGATACCAAACAATTATAAAATTTACGTTTGTCTGCAAAGGATACATTCGCAATTTGTGTTAGTTTTTGTAAGCTGAAGGAAAGCTATATGAGTTTTCGAACTCAGGTTTATCCTTTTCATAAACGGAAGCATAAAACGAGAAGCCAATGTAACACTAAATTTAAAACAGACCAAATATGTAGCAATTAAGTCTCAACTCGTGAATTTTGCAAGAGTGCGATCCACTGCCTTCGTAGTATAGCATATTTCCTAATGGTGTAGCGAAATTCTGTATACGTGGCTCATATCTTCGGTACAAATAATCTGTATTTTGTGTTAGGGCAGGGAACTGTTGTACTAACCAAGGTGAAAAGGAGTAAGCTGAGTAGTAAACCGCAACCGCCTTAAAACCCTTGATCGGGCCTCGTATTTGAAGTTTGCTTAGACATATTCGGTGACTCGTCATCGGGTGGAAACTACAGTCAGCCCTATTAGGTACCCAAATTATATTATTAATTATAAGCATTCTTTTTCCATTTTTCGTCCCAACAAATACAACATTAAATAAATGTCATTTGTAAAAAAAGAGGACATAAACTCGTTGCACATTCAACATTCTTTTTTTTGTACTAGCAGGAATTGGGCACTCTCGACACTGCGACATCGATGGGGATCCCTGAATGTAGTATACAAGAGAAGGACGCAGCAGACAATGCCAAGACAAACTGCTATTAATTGCATTACATTTACTCATATGCCTCACAAATACAAAAGCTATCAAATTATAATATGTACAAATTTTGAGTTTTTACTTTTAATGTTCCACTGCGAGTAAAATTTCAAGCACTATTTTTACACGGTAAAAATCATTCTCAACAGTTAAAAAAATAGTATCAAAAACAATTTTGAACTCTTAGTTTACTCGGCATCTTCATCCTCATCATCATTAGAGCTGATTCTGAAGTAACGTAATTCATATGAATCCTTGTCGTTGGCCACTACACGAATCCAATCGCGCAAGCTGTTCTTCTTTAAGTACTTCTTAGTCAAGTATTTCAAGTAAGCCTTTGAGAAGTGAACATCTGAGTTGACATACAACTTCATCTTGATACGCTCAAATGAAACATTGTTGCCCAAGTTGTTCACTTTGCCATTCACCTTCAAACGGGCCTTAATATATTTTTCCTGTAGACGAAATCAAAAAATTAAATTTAAGAGGTAATTTAGGGTCAAATGAAATTACAATTTATTTCTTTTAGTTAATATTTGTCCCTTACAGTGTTAAGCCATAAAATCAGGAAAATAATTTAATGACCAAAAATAGAATAGTTTAATTTTATTATGCCACAGAGTACACTGTCATCAGAGCGACAAAATCACTCTCTAACGACAAATCAGTAGTGGCGAATATTAATGCAATATTAAATACAAATTACATACAACTACAATTATCAGAATCTAACATAAAAATTTACCTCATTTCAGCACCCTGCTTCGGATTTATAAGCGTATTTCTGTCACAAAAATCGGTTGCAAGCTTTTCGTGTATTTGAAAACCTGCAGCGCCAAAAGTGCACGCTTATGCAGGGCGCACTATGAGTTTTGGCCTGAGCGTGCACGGGTGTGCACGCCTCAGCCCAGGGCCCACCACTTGGCGGTAGACATAGTACGGCTTGGCGAGTTCACAAACGGTTACACTCCTGGCCAGACCCAGTACTGACACTCAGAAGCTACCCCGTTGTGCATCGACCCAGAGCCCCTTAAAGAAGAGCATCAAGCTCAAGATAAGTGGTATAGAAAGCTAGCAACCATGCATGTATGCACTTCATGGTTCAATATTTATTTGACCACGGAAAAAACAAGATCAGCTTGCGTAATTTAAGAAGATATCTCAAAAATCGGCAATCACAAAAGTTGCGTCAAAAGATCTTTGGAGAATTAAATTGTGGACTAACCGCATATGAACGATTTTGTGTTCCTCCGATCGCAAAAGAAGATTACAACGACCTCATCGAAAATTTTACAAGCGCACGCATATGAACAATCTGTCCATGCCCGATTTTGCTAACTACAGTCAGTTGGAAAACAAAATTGTTCATTTGCTGCTAGCCAAAGTCTTAAAATTATGTTCATCTCAAGGCATCTCGAGAACTAATGCAGTGAATACTTACAAAATCGACAACATCCATAATATTGTCCTCGGCAATATTGGTGCAATCAATGCCGAAACGTATAGCCACCTTCTTCTTCTTAATACCTTTGCCGCGGAGCAATTGCTTCTTGCCACCCACTTTGCCAGTAGCGGCAGCTGCAGTGGAAGTAACAGTTTTCTTTTGTGGCTTAGCAGCAGGTTTTGCGGCAACAGCCTTATGGGGCTTCTGAGCAGCAGGAACAGCAGCTTTAGTTGGTTCTACCTTTTTCGTTGTAGCAGGGGCAGTTGCTGGTTTCGCAGCAGCGGGGGCGGCAGCCTTTTTCGCGTCCTTGGCCGGTGCAGGAGTAGCAGCTGTCTTGGCATCTTTCTTGGGTGCGGCAGCGGCAGCAGCAGGAGCTTTTTTGGCATCCTTAGCTGGTGCTGCTTTGGGGGCAGCAGCGGCAGGCTTAGCAGCAGCTTTAGTTGCAGCAGCCTTTACATCTTTCGCTGCATCTGGTGCCTTTTTAACATTCTTAGCGGCTGCAGCTGCTGGTTTAGCTTCAGTTTTTGGTTTTTCCACTTTTCCTTTTGGCGCAGCGGTGGCTGCCTTTGGTTTATCTGCCGCCTTAGCGGCAGCGGGCTTGGAATCGCCCTTGTTGGTTTTAGCCTGAAATTAAGTACAAATTTGTATCTAAAAATATCTTCAAGTTCAAAGCATACTGGCGTTGTTACTATAATAATGCTCAATTGAATCCATAATTTTTAAGCACATCAATAACAGAAATTACACGAATCAAACAAATTTGAATACAAGATGCACTGGTGCACATAGTCTTGTTAAAATTTTCTAATATATAATAAGAATTTCGCCATTATATTAAGATATTTTGTCCACTTACAGTTGGTGCCATGTTTGATCGCAGAAACCACGGAAAGAAAGAACCTACGAATTTGCTGTCAGTTATCAACACTCGCTCAAGTTCAGTTTGAGCAATTTTAGGTAATTTGAGCTACAATGAGAATATCTTGCATGGTTGCATTGTGAGAAATATACTAAATATTTTAATTTGATACGAAAATTTTTGTTGAAAAATTAATAGAATTCAGATATATATTTGATGAATTAAAACAAACCGAAACTAGAAAAAATGTGAGCTAAAATAAAAAAATTAAATTTGGAATTTGTTAAATAATGGTCTATATAAAGACATCCTTACACGGTTAATATATTTATGTGAATTACTAGATTTGTGTGCTTTTTCGTCAAGCTATTACACACTTCAATCAATTGACAAACATTTTTTCAGTCAAAAACAAATATTTAAAAATACTTAATTCATATTTTCTTTATATAATAGTCTCTTATCTGTCATCTGATACCATGTAATATAAAGATAAAATGCGTTCCGTTTGAATACTCTTTATTGACTGACCTATACTTGATTGTACATGTGTATACATAAAATAATGTCCGTATATTTTTATAGTGCCATCGAGACAGTTGGTGCTTTAACTAAAATGACAGATTACTTGCATTCATCTTTTTAGGAAGGCATATGATTTGGTCAAGTGTCAAGCAGTGAAGTATTCGTGTAAATATAATAGAGACTAGCAATTTTAAGATAGCAGGCGATGAATCGAGTCAGGAAAACTTATACAATACCAATAGTTCTGCATTGCTATACAGTACCACTTACGAGCTTGCCGTGGTTCAAAAATAACAAATGCGTTTTAGAAAGTTGTAGGCGTATGCATCATCAATTGTTGCATAAGCATGTGTATGAATCTGATTATCTGGGAGAGAGAGGCAGTGCCATGGTGCTGAACGGGTAGGACCTACTCGACTTGGGTGTAGCTATGGCTGATGCTGAGTAATCCGAGCATGCATGTCGTAAAGAAGTGCATGATAGAAGTTTATGTGGGTGCGAGGAAAGAAAACTATATAAGAATATTTTTTTTAAATTCAATAAAAGGAAAAAGAATTGATTTTTTTGTTTGCCCTAGAGGAAGCGAACTATGTATAAAGATGAAAGTGATAGAATAACCCAAAAATACCCAGGAAGAGGAGGCTTCCCTTTGATGGAACTTTTCCTATCCCAACTATGTTTTGAGAAAGAACAAACTAATAATTAAGAGTGAATGATTCATTAAATTGAATTGAATATGATCTTTCTAATCTGAATAAGTGAACAAAGAATTTGTAAAACCAGACAAAGTATGTAAACCATAAAAATAAATATAAAGCAAAAAGTTTATGTAATTTGAACGTTATAAAGAGTACATCAGACAACGCTATTATAATGGCTCGTTCACATTTCAACAATGGCGTGTCTACCAACTCATATATTGTGATATCTTCTTGTGGATATTTGCTATAAGGAGCAAATGTGCGTGCTTTTTCCTTGTCGGATCTGGCCCATCCGCTACTTTCGTTTTTGCTGAATCAGCCTGTGCACTATTCGTTGTATGGTTTTGTTGAAGAGTTCTACTGCATCATCTATATTGATTTTATTATTTAATGCAATCCTAGTGACCAGAGTCCCAATAACGGGTTGTCACCTAGTTAGTGCTTTTGTTGTTCAAAAAGATTGTTGTTGCATTACTCTGATCCTCGCAGCTAATCTGTGAGTGATCTGATGACAGGTCCAGACACGACTCCAGACAGCGATTGTTTTTGAAATACTTTTCGACACACAAAATTCGATAACGTTTGGAAAATTGTTGTCCGTTGGCTAGAAGGTTGGCTCACCCGTTGCTAGGTGGACGTATAGGGGTTGTTATTTTGGAGCCCAATTGCAGATGCTTAGCTTTATAGTCGCCCCCAGCCATGAATCTTGATCCGAGGGAGTTATTGAAGTGCTGGAACTGCTCAATAGGATGCTTAGGAGGACCCTATACAGCAACAATTGTTTTGGGGCCTGTACAATCGTCAACTGTTATAACCGTTGATTCTAGGTATTCTCTTTGATGAGCTTCGTGACCCGCGCGTGCAATGGAGCTGCGAATAAGCACATCTTTCCCCAACGTGCAGTGCCAGCTGAATGATCTGTGGTATATATGTATGTATGTTAAAATCCGTAACTTTTTTCTGGGAAATGATACAACCATTATGTCAATATTTTTTTCTTTACTAAGAAATCGGTTATTTCGTGGATATTAGGGCTGAGGATAAATTACATTTTGTGTGATTTGTTCATTTGGACATATTAGCAACGACTGCAGTTATTAGGTTAAGTAATGTATTCACTTCCTCCAAGATTTTTAGCCTGCTCATATCCTCATTAAGTTGTATGGTGAGATTGTTAACCAAAATGGTTTGATTATAGTATATATTATCCTCCACTGAAATATTTCTTGCACTATTTCTGCATATTATGTTGTTGTCAAATGAATATTCTTCGCTTCTATTTTTCTGAATGCTGGGAACGACTTTAGTTACATTTCCCTGTAAACAGTGCAACCTTTATAATATGCTCCCTTCTCACACTGCGGCCACACGTGCCAGTAACTGGCTGCCAGTTGAGAATACATATTATTTTCGAAATTCCGAAATTTTGCTGCCAGTGGCCACGGTGGCCACACGTGCCAGTGCAAGTTCATTTTTAAAATATCATCGTAGGGAAAGGTTCTCCCTACAGTAGCGTTTTTATAAGTTAGAACCCGTTTTGCAACTGTTTTTTTAAGGTGCGCCCATACATTTTCAATGGGGTTCATATCAGGGCTTTATGCTGGTGTGTCTATGACTATATATCTGCAATTATATAGGAGTTTTATTTAAACATTATTTACTTTTAGTTTATTAGTTTCTTCTTTCGTACCATTTAGTGCGCCTTTTTGTATGGCGCATACGAAGCACAGTTATTTTGGTACTAGTACTTTTTATTGTTTTCAAACTATTATACGCTTTTTTCTTATTTGTAGTACCAAAATGTCCAACTCTTACATTACAACAAAAAATTTTGGGAAAATAATTTTTGTAGTTGGTGTTTTTGTAGTATTTTTTAAATTCAATACAAGAACGATTGAATAAAGATCACGCAATAGACTAAACAAAAATTGCCTTTCTCTGCGCATGACGTCACAAAGTATGTTTTTAATAACAACAGCATACATTTAGTATGGGAAAATATAAGCATTAAAATTAAATAAGAAATAAAACGTTTATTAAATCATAATAAATAAAAATTTATTAAAAACATTATTCAAAGTTATGTTTTTATTATTTTAATATTAAATTTACTGATATTTTTATGTATTTATACCTATAATCGGCTAATGAAGATGCTCAATATGAAGTTTTAAAAAATCTTTTGCAATGAGTAAAGTGTCTTTATTGTTTTTCTTGAAAATTTGCTCCATCTCACTAATATGAGCCATAATTTCATCAGAAGGCTTGGATAAACCACCTTCATTAAGATGGGTTACCCAAGTGAAAGTTTTATCCTCACTGGAATTGATGGATATATTTGGAATTTCCCCCTTTAACTTATGGCATATGTAGCCTGCTAGGTTTTCCAATCCATCATATTCCAGTCCTTCTAACTGCTCCAGGTCTTCTTCGATAATTACAGCTGGCTGAGGCTGGCCGCATATACTATTAAAAATTAAACCTTTAAAAAGTAATAAGCATGTAAGAGGGGTTTTCCTTCGTGAAGAGCAGTCATCTTGTCGGGGTACGAAGGCTTAAGGGATTGCAATGACGCAATGGGTTAGGATGGCGGAGTTTCGGCTCTAATGGGATTACCCTAGCCGGACTGACTACTGCGGAGTAATCCAACTAAGAACTGTCTCCCTCCTAATCCAGGGTGTTCTTGGGATCGTGCCCATGGATGTTGTTTTGCAGCCAGGAGGTTAATTAGGCTGTATCCTAACGGAGCTCCCCTTCCTGACACCAGGCCGCCTCAGGTAGTAACGGTGGCCTTGCTGTGGTACGGGGCGCTGCCACAGTTGACCAACCCATTCCCCTTTCAAATTTTTGGCTGCCTTAGCTTGATTAATCGAGCGGGTGGCCGTAAGAACCAGATGAATTATCTAAAAATAAAAAAAAACTGACATGCGGTCTCTAAACGCTATTTCGGATGGGAGTCCAAAATCCTCTGCACACTCTGCGGCGGCTATTGTAGCTAAGGACGACGAGCCTGGCACAAGCAAAGCCACGTGCTGTGATAGTGTTGCTAAACAAGGAACCAAAAGGTTCTACAAGGTAAAAAGGGGTGCTCTCCGGACGGTGGAACGCTTTTCGCGGATCCCAGAGAAGGAGAGGACGGTGAAGCAGAAGGCTTCCCTCGAGTGGGCGACGAAAGTCGTGAAGGAGTCTCAAGCTCCAACACAACAGACTACAAAACGTCACGGTCCCTAGAAGAGACCACCCACCCGGACCCAAAGAAGTTTAAAAAGCGCGGTACTGTCACCACGAAGTCCTTCAGCGAAGTGCTGAAAGGACACCAGGTCATGGCGGTCATAGATCGTAATGACCCGGATGGCAGTATCGCTCCTGAGTGCTGGAAAAAGGTAGAAGTAAGCCTTTCAAGGCTCCACCTCCAGCTTTTGAAGGAATTCCCAGGTGGTTTTCCCTCTTTTCGCGACAGCGGATGGCATCAGGGCCACGTGAAGCTGATTGCCTGCGCGGATCAAAGGTCAGTCGACCTTTAAAAGATTGCGATCTCCAGGATAGGGGAAGCATGGCCAGGCGCAAGGCTCGAAGTCGTACCTAGGGAGTTGATCCCTAGTAGACCTAGAGCGCGCGCGTGGATCCCAGCCGAACCGTCTGACCCTGAGGCTATCCTGGAGATTTTTAGGTTGAGCAACCAGCAGCTCCCGACTAATAATTGGAAGGTTACTAAGGTAGAGGAACCAAGAGGGGATTACCGGTCAATAACCCTTGTGGTGAACGCCGAATCTCTGGCTACTCTATCGAAATCCAATTGGGTCGTGGGCTATGGCTTCTCATCCACAAGCCTTAAGGTCTACAAAAAGGACGAGCAACCGTCTTACACAGATCAAGCGGTATTGAATCCCTCAGGGGTAACTGCTGATCCTGCTGCTGCTGAGGACTCCGCCATGCACCCGAAACGCAGTGACTCTATGTCAACTGTGGGGGGTTTGGAGAGTCTCCTAGGGACAACCACACTCAGTGAGGAGGAAGTCCTTCTGGAGTCAGACTCGGAGTCTGAGGCTGATGTCACGGTGGTGGAGGTGACCAGCGCTACAAGTAGCAGAGATGCTACGAATAGTGCAGATTAACCTCCATCACTCGAAGGCGGCGTCTGCCAGCCTTCAGCTCCGTCTTGCAAAAGGCGGAGTAGACGTTGTCCTGATCCAGGAACCCTGGACAAACGGGGACTTGGTATGTGGTCTCAGGACTGAAAATTATAGCTTGCTGTATACCGTAAGTGAAGGAAGACCTAGGTCTTGTATCCTCATTAGGAATAATGTTAGCTCATTTATTCTCCCCAATTACAGCAACAAGGATTTAACGGCCGTCTGCCTGGAAACTGGCAAGGGATGGTACTGGTTGGTCTCGGCCTATATGGCGCATGACCATGAGATCCTTCCAGAAGCCAACCTACAGAAGCTTGTTGTGGATGCAAAGGCTCAACGGGTGGCTGTTATTATTGGATGCGATGCCAATGCGCACCATGACATCTGGGGAGGCATCAATGAACGAGGTGAGTCATTATATGAATATATTGTAACGACTAACCTTTCTGTATGCAATAAGGGGTCAGAACCCACTTTTATTACTGCTAATAGGCAAGAAGTCCTAGACTTACCCTTGCCTCCGAATCAATTTTTGCTCGGATCTCAAATTGGAGAGTTCTAGAGGAACATTCCTTTTCGGATCATAGGTTAATTCAGTTTGATCTTCTAGATAGTCTGCCTAGCCCTAAGGCTTTTAGAAATGTCAGGAGAGTAAACTGGGACCTCTACAAGGTGACTGTAGCTAGACTACTACCTCAGAACCCCACAAGCACAAGCACGTGTGACGAAATTGATAGGTCTGTGGAGGTTCTAACGGTTGCTCTTAATAAGGCTCTAGTGGTCTCTTGCCCCCTCAGTAGACCCAGGGGGAAACAAAAACCCACATGGTGGGGGGAGGAAATTAGGGGACTCAGACAAAACTGTAGGAGACTTTTCAACAGCGCAAAGAAGTCTAAAGATAGTGCAGACTGGGCTTTATATAAGGCAGCACTCAGAGCCTTCAAAAGTAAGCTTAGGAAAGCACAGAGAGAATCGTGGAGGAACTTTTGCGGTGACGTAGAAGATATCTCTGAGACGTCTAGGTTGAGGAAGATCCTATCAACTGCTCCAATGGTACCTGGTTACCTGAGGAGGGAGGATGGATCCTGGACTTCTAATAGTAATGAGACTCTAGAGCTTCTACTGGAGACTCACTTCCCTGGTTGCTCGAGTACCATTCCGCGGAGAACGAATCCCAGCGGGAATGTAGTTGAAGTCAACTCAGACATAGTCACGAAGCCAAAATTGCAATGGGCTATCCATAGCTTCAAACCATTTAAAGCATCTGGCCCAGATGGTGTAGCTCCAATTGAAATTCAGCAGTCAGAGAATCTTATAATAGAGTGGCTGTTAAAGATCTATAATAGTTGTCTTGAATTAGCGTATATTCCAGACTCATGGAAGCATGTGAGGGTAATTTTTATACCCAAGGCCGGCAAAAGCTCGCACACAGCTCCAGGGGACTTAAGACCCATTAGTCTGTCCTCCTTCTGTCTAAAAATCCTGGAAAGGTTGTTAGATATTCATCTGAGGCTCACTATAGACAGACAGAAGCTGTCAGTCTCTCAGCATGCCTACGTTAAGGGTAAGTCGGTGGAGACCGCTTTACACTCCTTAGTCTCTAGGATTGAGTGCTCCCTGCACAACAAGGAGTTCTCCCTAGTGGCTTTCCTGGACATTGAGGGAGCTTTTAACAATATCAAATCAGACGCAATAGTCGGTGCGATGCGAGACTTGGAGGTGGAACCCGCCATTAGCAGGTGGATTGAAAACATGCTTAGTAGCAGGATAATCAATTCACAGCTGGGGGCGGCGTCGGCCAAGAAGTCCGTGTGCAGAGGCACACCTCAAGGTGGAGTTCTTTCACCCCTACTCTGGAATCTTGCGGTAAATCAGCTGCTTGTTCTACTGGAGAGGGAAGGGTGCAAGTGGTTGCGTATGCGGATGATGTTGCTATTAGTATCTCGGGTAAATATATATCTACTTTGAGGGACTTGATGCAAAACATGCTGAACATTCTCTCTAAATGGACTACTGACTGTGGGTTGGGGGTTAATCCGACCAAGACTAAGCTGGTACTCTTCACTAGAAAGTATAAAATTCCTCAATTTATTGCTCCAAAACTAATGGGTGTAGATATTGACCTTGTCGAGGAGACTAAATATCTGGGCGTGATCCTAGATAGGAAGCTGAATTGGAAGGCCAATATAAGCGAGCGCATTAGGAAGGCTCAGGTAGCTCTGTACTCTTGCAAAAGAGTCATAGGCAAAAAAAGTCTAAGGTAGCCTATTGGATACATACAGCTGTGGTACGACCAGTCCTTTTCTATGGGGTGCTTGCTTGGTGGACAGCCCTAAGTAAGTCCACATACAATAGGCTGATAACAAAGGTACAAAGAACGGCAGAGGTATTCATAAGTAGTGCCATTAGAACGACTCCAACGGCAGCATTGGATATTATGCTCAATCTGCTGCCTGTTAGGCTTTTTGGCGAAAAAATGGCTGCAAACTCAGCTATCAGACTAAAAGCTACGCATCAATGGGATGCCAGGAATATAGGTCATGCGTCCATTTTAAGACATTTTGAGGGTATTCCTGACTCTTTCGACTGCATCACACCAATGTACGCCTTCAATGGTATGTGCAAGATCTCCATTCCCTCCAGGGATGAATGGAAGGATGGCATCCCCACTCATGTAGAAGGGGTTCACATCTACACAGATGGATCCAAACTACAGAGTAGGGTGGGAGGTGGTGTATTCTCAGAAGATTTGGATATTAACATGTCCTTTAGGATGCCCGACTACTGCAGTGTTTTTCAGGCAGAGGTCGCGGCTATAGAGGCAGCACTGTCTTGGCTAAGGAAGAAGAAGATATCTGGACTTGATATTTGCATTCTGTCCGACAGCCAAGCTGCTTTGCGCTCCCTGGATTCGGTTATTATCACCTCAAAAGCCGTCAAGAACTGCCGCAAATCTTTAGACGAGATAGCTAAGCAGACCAGTCTGCATCTGTGCTGGGTTCCCGGTCACAGAGATATTCCAGGGAACTGCACGGCGGATGAACTTGCCCGTGAGGGTACTACCATACCGATGGAACCAGATAGGTCGCAATTCGGTATTCCTATTGCCACATGTAAGCTCTTAGTAAATACAATATCCTTAGGAACAGCGGGCAGGCGCTGGTCTGAACTTTCAGGATGTAAAATAGCTAGACAAACCTGGCCAGAGATAAATGTCAAGCGCTCTAAGGACCTACTGGCTCTAAATAGACAAAGCATAGGTCCCGTGATTAGCGTCTTAACGGGACACTGGACTCTAGGCACACACGGGTGTAGGCTGGGGATCGCCTCTAATGACTTCTGCAGGAGTTGCATGGACGAGGAGGAGGAAGAGTCTACTGCTCACCTGTTGTGCACGTGTCCAGCTTTGTCCAGAAGGAGGCGCACTTTCCTAGGCGACTACTTTTTGGACTCCTTGGGAGATATCTCAAAAACAAAGATTAGCTCCATCAGATTCATTTAAAGCTCCAAATGGCTGGACCTTTGAAAGGGATGGGACCTGCTGTCCCATGCGGTATCACAAAGGGTCAATGTTGGCCTAAGTGCGCCCTTTTCGGGTGGCCGCTTTACCTACCTACCTACCTAAGAGGGGTTCAAATTGTGTATATTGTATTTATTAAAAATTACCTGTTAAGGAATTGTGGGTTCTATCTAAATCCTGAGTATAATCTTCCTCTACATTGGCTGCGGTTGATAAAACTTCTTTATTACAACCTAGCAGGTATGAACGCATGCGGTATTTAAATTCCTGACGATCGGGATGGTCATGTAATCCACCTTTGGAACGGATAATGCCAAAAAAGTTTTCAAGCACATCTTGATTTAACCGGTATGTTAAAATGTACTTAATTCCAAAGCGCTGATTCATATCAGTAAAATCAATATCAGTAAAGAAAAGAAGCTTAATTTTGGATTTTTATTTCCTCTTACATTTTTGCAATTCAAAACCGCACACTTCATTTTTCACTTTTTAATTCACCAAAGTAATTTTATTTCAATGCAAAATTTTTCAACTTTTCTACACAAATGTATACAAACGACAATGTAAACAAACGTCTGAAAAGTACTTGTGACGTGTACAAAACAGGTTATCGCTGAGAGAGAAATAACGGACCTGCGCAATGCGTAATCTTCTTTTCTATAATTCTTGAATTCAACAGTACTTTTTTATTTCTCTCTTGTGCATCAGTGATTCAGAGTATGAATTTGACATTTACTGTCCACATGTGTCAAAAATTTACTGTCTCTGAAATTTCGTTGCCAGTAGCGCCGCCAGTAGCAAATGTGCGAGAGGATTGGTGAAAATCTTTGAAGTTATTGAGTTTTTCGAACTTGCGCTGGCGCGTGTAGCGTCGGGGTCAGAGCATACATCGAATATCTTTTATGACGAGTTTGCGGAACTAACGGGAAATTTCTCCCTTCTTTCTAGGTGGCTCGAATTTAATAGCAGAATTTTTTTCTTTTTTTGCTCTCATACGAGTATGTGCTTTGATCTACAATATAAAAGTAAAACTTTAAACATATAATTTTATTACAGGACATTTATAATTTCTCACTCTCAATTCACATACACAATCCGCATACATAAACATAATAAACTCACTTATACTATATGAATGACAAAAAATAGAAGCAGAAGAGAAGTCGATTCTAGTCTTTCTTTGCAACTATTCACAAATAGTTACGTTTACCACAGCATCCCCAATACTAATGTTACAACTCCTTTCTGAAAGCACATTCGTAGCGTTACATTATCCCATGCACACTCCCACAGAATGATATTTAAGATTCCTAACTAGGTAACTGGAGTGGGAAGTACATTAAAAATTTTTAGGAATATAATAATGGTATGATAAATTACTTTATTAATTATATTTTTGTAACTTTTACCCTATTTTTCAACAACTAAAATTTTCCAAATTAATATAATTACTTTTAGTTTTCTCCACTTACTCGCTGATAATATCTTATACATAAAGTTTGTTCCATACTATCTGTTGTGACCAACATGGATATCATAATATGTGCATGATTAAAACATATAAAATACAGATTCATCTAGTTTCATTTTGAATAAAGCATATATTCACTATGACTAAAGCATATATTGTTTCGCTCAAATTCACCAAATACGTGAAATTTCTTACGAGATTCCAAAATATAGAAGGGAAATTTGGTTAAAACCTTTATATTATAGTTGGTTCTAAACATAACCAGAGCAAGAATCTTTAAGTTCGTTCACCATCTTACATCATGCATATTACTGAAAAAATGTAAAATTTTCCAAATACTTTTCTATTATTTTGAAATGCAACACTGGAAAATCGATACCCGACAAGCCACGAAAGAAAATTTTTATTTAAAACGTAGTGCGTAAAGAGCAAGTCACACAACTAGAAAGATAAAATTATTGACAAGAAGGAATTATATTTTATTTGAACTTTATTTAACAAAATGAAATTTCTATACAAAGAAAATCATCCTTTCGAGAGAAGACGCGCCGAAGGTGACAAAATTCGCAGAAAGTATCCGGACAGAGTGCCCGTAAGTAGCATTTGATCAAAGACAAAATTAAAATTAAGAAGAATCGTTTTATCTCACAAGTGCAAGGAAAATTCCTTTGTTATGAAATTGGTATTTAATGCGAAATAAACTTTCAAAAAGACAAATGCATCTATGAAATAGTGTAGTAATCCTTCAAGGTATTATTAAATGCGTCATTAAATAACTGGAAGAAAAAAAATGTAGATACAGGCATATATATGTGTACATTTTTTTTTGCTTCGCATTAGGGTGTATACAAGTGACATATGTACATATCTGTACCCTGTACCTCTAGTGTATGTATGTATGTAACTAAAAATGATTGAGGGTTGGGTTTTTGCTTTGTTTTCGATGAAATTTTTGGTGTTACCTGATCGCAAGGAAAACAAAATAGATATAAGATGGAAAACCTATTTTCCTTTCGACTAGGCAGTGCAACTTGGTCTGAAACTATAGGCAATTTAAAAATGGAGGGCGTATCTTTTTTAGGGTGGGTGTATACAAAGGTACAGGAAAAGTTGTTGGTTTATAAATTTGCTGTTCTACTTTAATATTGTATTTCAGATTTTAGATATATGTAATAATAAGGGGTTTTAATAACAAATTATCTAATGGGAAAAATAATAATGTGGCAACTATACAGCTTATTGTTTTTGAAAGTATTTTTAACCATAACACAGACGCAAAAACAAAATGTTTTTCTTGTCTTCGCTTTTGCGACCCTCATATAAATTTTCTCTTCGATGTGTAGCCTCACTGCGCATTGCCTCCGAACTCTGTTATTGTGTGCGTTTATTTGGCTTATAACAAATTTGTTTATTCCCAATTAAACCACTTTCGACGAGTTTATTGCGTATGTTTGCAATTGTGTGAATATTACTATTAAACATTCTTGTTTCCAACTTTTCGTAAACACACACAGACTCATACGTTACATTGTACGTGTTGACATTACTCACTATTTACTATTTCATCACAGTTGGCTTTCGTAGCACAATTTTTTCAAGTTTTAAAAGGTTATCGAGTTAAAAAAGAACATTTCTTTGCAATACAATTCCATTTTGTTTGAGAAGGATACAGTATCCCCAATTAAGCAATTCATTTTTTGTTAATTTGTCCCTTTTCTGGCATTTAGTGCATTAAATAAAAGAAACTTATGTATATGTAGGAATATATATATATAGATATATATATATATATATATATATATATATATATATATATATATATATATATATATATATATAATGAATAAATAAAAAAATTACAATATGTAAGGTATAGTTTTTTAATTGAATGTTGCTAAAAGATTTTATCAAACCAGTTTTTTGTTATTTCCCTTTTGCCAAATTCTCAAAATGCTAACTCGCCAACCGTGTTATAATTTATTTAGCAAAAATGTTTACTTCTTAGTTGCAATTCAATTCTCGTATTTATGTTTGCATTAATTTTGAAGAATTGAACATTCCAGTTTTTCCATTCTTATATTTGCATATTGTTTTCATGCTGTACACACAACTTGTGAAGCATATTTAATTGAAGCAACTCGTTTGCAACACTAAATAATGAGCCATATTATGATTCATGGTGTGCATGGGACTTTATACTTTTATCCTTATCAATATAATTTTATAATATAATCCAGAGCATCATTTTTAAGACGCCCAAAAAAAAAAAATAATTTGCTGACATTGTGCATATGAAGTTCAGTGCCCCGAATATCTATTTTAAGATCTAAAAAACGATATTATGAAATTAGAACGTAGGTGCCTGTAAGGGGCTAGTCAACTGCGGTCTCAACAAGCTTAATGTCGTTTATAGTAAGATTTAAATGAATTACACAATTTGGCGACTAGGAATTCTGTTGCCAAGTTTTTATGGCCAGTACAGTACCACAGAATATTTTTTTTTTACATAAAAGTTCAATATTGACAATACTATTTACCAAATGCTGGTTTCTAGTAAGCATAGATTTGGCTACTGTGTTGTGATTTTGGCAAGCTAATAACTCGAATGACAAATCGAATGCGGCTTATATATCAGTAAACAAGCAGAGCAGTTTTGATTTAATACCAAGGTCCTAAACATTTATTGATTACAATACGAAGACTGTGAGAGAAACCGACAATTCTTTAGATAGGCAATTTACTTATCTATAAGGGCATTCGATTCGTAACTTGTATCGAGCTCGTATCGAGTTGTGCGAATAAAACAGCACACGAGTAAGTAAGAAACTTGGCAGCACTGTTTAAACGGTTTTTTTAAACATTTACTTTTTTGTATTTTTTATACTAACTCATTATTTGAACATAATTTAAATCAACACAATAATAATATTAAAAATCAAAATACAAAATCCAAAGATTAATTTTCGTTTTCTTTAAATTTAATCAGCTAAAATATGAAAAACCCCAAGGAAATTTTTATGGGTAATTTTTAATCTCGTCGGTTTTCAACCAATTTTCAATTTGGAAGTACTTTCTATCGAGGATAGAAAAATTCTCTCGTTTCATTCGAGTATAATTTACTCGATAACTGTTTCCATACAAAAGTCTGTCCTATCCTCAATAGAGTGGTGAATCGAATGCGCCTTATATCTACGTCGTATCGATATTTTGATCGTTGTGTATATAAATCCAGGTCCCTAATAATTATTCATTACTTGGGTGTTGAAATAGTTTTCTTTGTGAAACATAGTGAGAAGCGCGTGGAACTATTTAACACAGTAACAAAAAGTTGTATTTAGTTCAATTGTGATAGTCGACACGACCGAGTATAAGTATTTTGTACAGGTTCTTCTGGTAAATATTTTGAGACAACAGCTGACTTTAGTTGACATTGAGAGAAAACATGAAATTTATATAGTATGCTTTTATACTTGTATGGGTGCTTTTTAATTTGAAAATGAATATTTTTATTTATTTTGCTTATCTACTTTTCCGTCTACATATGAATTTATATAATTATATTGTGTGTTTTCTTATATGTTCAAAAAGTTTAATTTGTTTTAAGATTTTAAAAACACAATCATTACAAATATTATTAAAACATTTTATTAATTCCCTCCTTTTTGAATTTTTTGTCTTCCATTCCAATTCCATTCAATTTGAAGTTTGTTGATCTCATTTAGTTAGGATAGGAGCTGTTTTTTGTTTATTGAAGGCCTGTGCTGGAAATACGAGATACAACAAACAGAAATATTGATTTTTAATATCGGTAGCAATTTATGCATTAAAGAGTGTTCCCACACTTGTTTCCGAAAATAAGTTTATCTTTCCAGTTCGTCTATAAGTACTCAATTTAGTTCCCAACTCTGTTGCAAGGGCTCCTCATGGCAGCTGTTATATTTATACACAAAATATAATAATGTGCATATATTACAAAGTAAAATGTAATTAATGCAATACGAGCTGCTCTGTTTTAGAAAGAGACTGTTAACAATGGGAGCTATTCATACTCGTACGTTTATTATCTGGAATTATTCCATAAATAAACTAGTAAATTAATAAGTGTTATTAAAATTTATTGAGAAAATAGTTCAATATTTATTTCCAGTAAAGGACATTGAAATAAAGTATGAAATTTAGTTATGTTCAAATTTTCAATTGCTGTGGTTGAAATAAATATCGGCCGAGGATTTAGAATTTGACTAAGGACCATTAACAATCTGTGATTTTACAATTTTTTGTCTGGGTGTTGAAATGCTCTACTTTATTTTTATTGTGGAAAAACATTCAATTTAATTGATTTTATGAATATTGATTTACTACGCGTACAGGAGGCTCTTGATAATCGCACATATGCATGGATAGTAACTTGGTAAATAAAATGATAGACAATAAATACTGAGACCGTTAATGTCAACTTGGCTGCTTATTTAAAGATATGGTATACATGAAGAAAATAAATGATTTTTATTTTTCTTTATAATAACTTCTACAAGATTAATAAGTCCGGTATGGTGGAATAACAAATTTTTCGTCTTCGATAGTCATTTATGACGGAAATTTCTATTACGATTATAAACTCGAATATATTTGCCAGGCAAATAAATTTTGTTTACCATTGATGACTGCTTTCGAGGTGTGGATGGGGGTATCATTTTAATTTGATGAATAATATAGGCGAATATAATGCTCCAATTCTATACTAGTATTTGGCAACTGATTATTTGTGGGTTATATCCACAAATCAGAGTATAAAACTTTGAAATGTTATACACTCACTAAATTCTCGCATGTTTATAAGGGCATTAGCATAGTGTCTCAACTAGCTATAATTCATGGCAATGTTCATGTTCATGTCAGAGTAGCAGCTGATGGCTGTCAAAATACGAAGTGGGCAAATTATGTTAAAGCATTTCATTTTATAAAATGGCTTTGAACAGTAATAAACACCAGAGATGCGTTCAGGCATTGAATGCTTTAAGACAGTTAAAAAAACTGTAATCAGTAATTGAAGAGTTTGTAATTCCACAAACACGCAAATTCTCCATAAATATTTATTAAATTAATTATTTCGCCTCTATTAATATTAATTTGTGCCATTTTTAAATAGACAAACGTTAAAATCGAGTGAAACTTCAAATTTTTGTCAGGGTTGCTAGCAGCACTGCTATCTTGGTATGACATTAACAGAAGGGGTCTCCACTTAATATTTTTATGTTGATGAATATTGCCGTGAATTATAGCTAGTCGAGACACTACTGTTCTAAACGGCATGCCATGAAATATAGTTCCAACACGCTGACGGAAAAAACTGAATGTAAAACTAAGGACTGTTTAGTTTAAATACATATGATTGTACATTTAAATACCACAAAATAATTCTATAACTAATTGTCTTTTATTCTATTTTTGCTCTGAATTCATATGATATATGAGGTGCACCATTTATGGTTCTTTACATTTTCTATTTGGATTGCTGCAATAGGCTAATATTAACAATTCGTGTATGGTCAAATAAGCCCCAGAGAATACTGTACTTATAAAAAGAAGCTGTTTTGCACAAAGCTTTGTTTGCTTTTGTTTTTCGACAACAAATATTTTTAATTGTAAACAAACACACATACGTTTATAAATATGTAGAAGTATGCATATACTCTGTTGAGTCAGCTGTTGTCCGTATCTATTTTGCATTTGCTAGTGTAGGAATTTGTACCTGAAGATATTTTATATATATATATATATATATATATATATATATATATATATATATATATATATATATATATATATATATATATATATATATATATATATATATATATATATATATATATATATTTATATATAATTACGTTGCTTGACTTGTGAATGCGCGCTACCCGCTGCTTACTTTTATTTATTATTGTTTATATAAATTTATATGCGCACACACCATCAGTATTTTCAATATACATAAGCAATTCTGTAGTATATTATATTGTTTTTTGTGTGCTTTTCATTTTTTAATTATTTTTCATAGAGTTCATCATAGTCTAAAACAATAGTTCCCAAACTTTCAACAATTGGTGTTTTCTTATAGTGTTTATATATGGATTTCTTACTATATTAACAAAATAAGTTTAAAATTAATAAAGCGTAGCATTAAGTACCGCAAAGTGGGTACAAAAATAGGCGCCGTTATAATTTAATATGGTTAGTACTCATTACAGAAGAAAAGTTTTTGAAAATTTTGTTTAATACCACTAATTCCTTCAAATATATTTGATTTGTGTAGATAATTCCTACTATTACATTTCAGCATAAGAATTAAGATTGACTCAAGATTTGGACTCGCATGCAAAGATAATTGAAAAAAATTTAATTTAAAAACTTGTAGTTTAGCGGGAGCGTTTCAACGAATTTCATAATAGGCGCATTCGTTTCGCCACTCTATAGGACAGACTTTTGTATGGAAAAAGTTATCGAGTAAATTATACTCGAATGAAACGAGCGAATTTGTCTATCCTCGATAGAAAGTGCTTCCGAATTGAAAATTGCTTGAAAACCATGGAGATTAAAAATTACCCATACAAATTTCCTTGGGATTTTTTATATTTTAGCTGATTAAATTTAAAGAAAATAAAAATGAATCTTTGGATTTTGTATTTTGATTTTTAATATTATTATTGTGTTGATTTAAATTATATTCAAATGACTAGTTTGTATAAAAAATATAAAGAAGTAAATATAAAAAAAAAAACAGTTGAAACAGTGCTGCCAAGTTTACCACTTATTCGTGTGCTGTTTTATTCGCACAACTCGATACGAGCTCGATACAAGTTACGAATCGAATGCGCATAATACAGTAAAGTAAATTTATAATTACTTTAGAATATTCAACTCTATTACTCCTTGATCCATAATCTTTTATTGTCTATCTTTAATTGCTTAAAATAAGTTTGTAAAAAAAAATCTTATGAATTTTTTATTTTTTAGGTGATTGTAGAGAAGGCACCCAAGGCACGAATTGGCGATTTGGATAAGAAGAAGTATCTTGTGCCTTGCGATTTGACTGTCGGGCAATTTTACTTCTTAATTCGCAAACGCATCCATTTGCGCCCGGAGGATGCCCTCTTTTTTTTCGTGAATAACGTTATTCCACCAACTTCGGCTACAATGGGATCTCTCTATCAGGTACGTGGAAATAATGCAAAGTTTTCATAAATTAAGGTTTACTTGAAAATATTCAACACTTTTAGGAACATCATGAGGAGGATTATTTCTTGTATATCGCTTATTCGGATGAAAATGTTTATGGAAAAAATTAATGAAAGCATTTAATAAAGAATACAAATTACAGATGAAAATTGCAACTGTAACATTGGATAAACATCTAGAAAGATATGATTTGAGAAAAGAAAACATTAAAATTATATATATTAAAAAATAAACTAATCTAATAAATATATATTATTATTACTATTCTGTAATATTTTAGCTATAAATTCTAATTATAATATTTACAAAAATATTTGCTTTATTTAATTTTTTTTAGACTGTGTACAATTAAAATTACGTTTAAAAATTTTTGTTGATGTGTGTGCACATTTGGTTCCTACGCTTGATTTGATTTTTAAATTTCCAAATACATATACAAATATATACTCAATTTAAATTACAGAATGTAAAAGTAAATAACTATGAAATTCTCTATAAATTTAGAAGATTATTTTTTTTTGATCAAATGTGCATATTTGTCTTAATTTTAAAGCATAAAATAAAATTTAAGAAAATTTAGGTCAGCCCTAAAGCAAAATTCAATTGGTTTTATTTCGGAGTCAATATTCGTTTAAATTGTTTTCAGTGAGTGTGATTTGTTTTCTACTGTAAACGCTAAGTTGCAGTTATTACGCCGTGTAGAACAGAACCGCGAAATGGACGTGTCAGCCGATATTGTTTTTCTCTATTATATGTATTTTTATATTTATTTCCTCATGGCTTATCAATGCATTTTCAAGAAGGGGGAGCGTGCTTCTGATAACACCAGAAAGGGCTGAAGAAGTAATTTCTGACTACTGACGTTTGCTTAGTTCTCCAAATGAACATTTTATATTATAAAATTCAAAATAGTGTATTTTGGGTTATTAAATGCGAAATGGGTTTGCTGAATTTGAGAGAGGTACCTACAGCTTGTTGAGGACCCAAAGTACTGAATAAACACGCAATAAATGCAAATGATAAAATAGGAAGTTCCCACTTTGGAACTAACTTACTACTCTTAAATGCTGATAGCGAGTTTAATAAATTATAAATATTCAGGCCTGTTATGAAAATCGATCTGTTTCAATTTCGGGGTTGAATTCGATTTCGCTTCGTGTACTATAAATCGATCGCCATGTGGAACCGAAATTGAAGTCGAGTGGGTCTTAAGCTCCACGCAGCTGTTTTTGCTTTTAGCCGGCACATAAATCTAAGTTATTTATAAATAATTTGCCATCGCACCCCGAAATCACGAGCTCGGTGGTAATTATTAAACTCTTGATAGAGCAGGATAAAAATTAAAGAGAAAGTGAAGCGGAAGGTTCTTCGGGACTATAGCAAACCATTGGAAATGCCAGGAACAGCGTAAGTAAAATTATGGATGTGCTGAGAAAATATAAATACCATTTTTTGTACTGCAACTTTATTCAACAATTCCGTATAAATAAATCTGCTTTTAAAATGCTGCTTGGCGCTATAAAATCCGATCTTAGGCAAGTTTTTACTGCAGTTTAACATCGCATTTAAATGAACAAATTCCCATACAATTGTGCTCTAAAAAACCGAGTTAACTCACTTTTGATTTTTACATACTCCATAACGGGAAATGTTATCTTAACAGCGGCAGCCATATATACAAATGTAAATATATTGACAGCTTGTGTGCAACCGCAGCCGAGTCTCTGCCGAGGAACCAAGGGCAGCAACCAGCGCGTAGGTAAACGAACAAAAGAAGGGAACGTGAATTGCATTTTGTGTGGCAGAATTTTTGCACAAAAAATTTCAATGTTCTTTATTTTTAACAGAAATATGTATATATTTTCTGCAATAAACGAAGTGTTTACTTTTATTAGTTGAAAATAGCAAATCCTAAAAAACATGAAAGTCGCAGATGCACCCCCTGACATAAAAATGCTTACGCACTGGTAGCAATCAGCTGAGAGTTATGTTTGGTTTTTTAGGAGAATTGAATATTTGTGAATAGCGCGAGAATATGTACATATATTGATGAATTATTAAAAAGAAAATGCAAAAAGTGAGATCTTTGTCTCCAACTCTCTGGATATTCCGATTCATATTCCTGGAGCAATATATATTCTCTTCCTGGAGCAATTTACATACATATGTATATTCTCTTCCTGTAGCTCCACCACCTCTTCTAATTTCTAAATCATTCCAACGTGGTATTCCGACTCCTCTTTTACAAATACCTTCACTGATTCCTAAAGCTAGTAATTCTTTCATTTAGGCAGTTTCCCTTCGGTGTGCTTTGAGGTGCTTGGCGCATCCATTTGATTGCTCAGCTCTGACTCATCAAACAGCACAGCTCCCGCCTCAACCGTTGGAGTAGAGACGCCCTCTACTGCTGCCCATAGTCCGGCTACCCACTGTTTTCTCAGTGGCAGACAAACTGCATTGAGTAAAAGGTCCTCCCGGTTTTTTTTTTTATTTGTCGGAACAATCTCGTAAGCGCAGCACTCAGACAGAGTATATATCCATTGTACTGCACTTAAGGTTCCCTTTTACTCTGCTTTAAATCTACCTGACCTCCGAAGAAATAGAAGTAGTTCTTGTGGTGCCAAGGAGCCAAGTTCGTTACTCCTCAGCACATCAGTGCCAAAAATCCCAAACCTGATTCGAGCAAAGGCAGGGCAGACGCCGTCTCGTCTTCTTCTCCACAGGCTGGGCACAGTGCACTGTCTGATATGCGAATCCTTTCCATGTGCCTAGCCCATAGAAAGTGCCCTGTTATCACGCCAACCAATAGCCTGCAGTCCCTCCTCCCTAAAGATAGAAGGAACCGTGACCATCGGTCAGAGATAGCAGGTAGCATAATTTTCGTCCATCCGCAGCCTCTCTCAGCCCGCCATGCTCGCTTGTGGGTCGAAACAACCCACTTGTTTGCAGTGGCTTTGATCACAGCGGAAGGGAGTGGCAGAACAGGCTCAGGGCCAATAACAGCCTCAGAGCCGATCCTGGCCAAAGAGTCAGAGGTCTCGTTACCCGCAATGCCAGCGTGTCCCGGTACCCAAGTCAGCGTCAGACTATTATGTTTTCCAACATAATTTTGCCTGGATTTACAGGACCTGACTATTGTGGAAGTGGTGGTAGGGCTATCTAAGGCCATGAGCGCAGCTTGGCTGTCACTGCAGACACAAATAGATTTGCCTTTCCACCTGTTTTCCATAACAAAGTCCATCGCCTCAAGTATCGCATACACCTCCGCCTGAAACACAGACGCATGCAGACCAAGGGCAAAGAACCGACGGGTCCCACAAGATTCCACGAAGACACCAGAACCTGAACCTTCTTCAGTCCTGGAGCTATCAGTGAAAATACGGCAGCAGTGTTTGCCGGGCTCGTTCTCGGGATCTAACCATGAACGAGCCTCTGGCAGCAACACATTGTACCGCTTTTCTAGTATGACGGTTGACGACATGGAGTCCGGGGGCATAGACAGGATTGCAGAATCGATGTCAGTGCCTGCGCCGTCGTCCAATATCGAGTACACCCCATACCAGTGGCCACTATGTTTCACTCTGCAGGTGGCCTTAACGGCCTCTCCGCGGATGAAGACATCTAGTGGCGGGAGATTCACCAAAGCATCAAGTGCCGGGCTTGGAGTAGTCGGAAATGCTCCGGTACAACATATGGCCACAGCACGTTGTAGTTTTGATAGAGCTTTTTTGACCCCTACAAGAGAGAGTCTGCTCATCCAAACCATCGATGCATAGGTGATAATAGGTCTTACCATAGCTGTGTAGATCCATAGGACCTTACTAGGGGAAAGACCCCATGTCTTATCAAAAATACCCTTACACTGCCAGAAAACTGACAGTGCTTTGGATGTCTTCAGTTCGACATGTGTTTTCCAAAGAAGTTTGTTATCAAGGATGACTCCAAGATATTTGATTTCCTTGGATAGCTGGATAGTGACTCCTTTTAGTGTAGGCAGAATAAGTCCATCAAGCTTTCTCCTTCTGGTAAAGAGGACAATACCAGTCTTGACAGGATTAGCCGATAGCCCATTTGCACTGCACCAAGTGTCAATCATATCCAGAGTTCTCTGCACCCTTCTGCAGATAATCATAAGGGATGGACCTGTCACAAGACAGCCAACATCATCCGCATATGCCTGAGCGTATACACCCGAGTCATTAATGGCGTTAAGCAGGGGATCGATTACCATGAACCAGAGCCATGGAGACAGTACGCCACCTTGGGGACAGCCTCTATTAACCCCAGACGACACCAGCAAATCTTCCTCCGCCCGCACCGTTATGATTCTCTGGGCCAGCATTGAACGTATCCAATTTACTAGAGCCCGGTCTACGCCATGCCGCCTAGCAGAGCCGCACATACTGTCGAAAGTAGCATTGTCAAACGCACCCTCTATGTCCACAAAGATGAGGTTAACTAATAGGTCTGAAGCTCTTGGGATTGGTGTAGTCGTCTCTTCCAACCTTATGAATGAAAGCAACCCTCACCATCCTCCAAGAGCGTGGTACATAGGCCAGTGCGAGACATGCTGTGAAGATCTTCTTCAGTGCTGCCAACACTAGCTCAATGCCTTCCTTCAACACAATCGGATATATGCCATCCAGTCCGGGCGACTTGAAGCTGTCAAAGGATTTGATAGCAAATCTAATAGCAGCCTCATTCGCCACAGTTCTGGCGACATACCAATCATGTCGAGAGGGTGTAGCTGCCTTGACAACAGTTCCGACCAAAGGTGGTTGTTGACGGGCTATGCTTACCTGATTTCCTGGAAAGTGTGGCTCCAACAGCAAGCTGAGTGTCTCACTTTGCCTCTCCGTATAGGAGCCATCAGGTTTCCTGAGCAGCTTAGCGGTTTGGTCCTTTTTCAGGACTTTCACCAGTTGTGCCGTGTCACTCAGGGATTCGATATCACTGCAGAAATCTCTAAAAGAAGCCCTTTTCGAGTCCCGAATTAGCTTCTTGTAGTCCCTCTGAACACGTCGATATCGTTCCCAGTCCTCATCAAGATTAGTCTTGAGGGCCCGGTTGAGGAGTTTTCTAGACTCACGCATCAGCACCTGAAGCTCTCGATCCCACCATGGAACAGGAGTCCGGCTAAGAGGAGGTCAGTTGGACAGGCTAGCTCGAAGCTGGTTGTTAGAGCGGAGATGTTCAACAGCCGCCTCAATGTTCTGCTCCTTGCGAAGTTTCAGTGGCGTCACGTAATTGCTACGCAGTGCCTCCCTGAACTTTGGACAGTCTGTTTTTCTTGGGTTTCTGGTGGGCAATGGCATCTGCGCCCACTCGCCACACTGAAACTCAATGTATCTGTGGTCCGAGCACGAGTCTTCGGCGAGGACCCTCCAGTTGTTGATCGGCCACCCCAGTCTTGGATTTGACAGGGTGACGTCAATTACCTCCTGCCTTCTCGTAGTCACAAAAGTAGTCTGCCTGCCTACATTGTGGATGTTCAGGCTGGAGGAGGCAATATACTCGAAAAGTCGAGAGCCCCGCTCATTGCACTTGCTGCTGCCCCAGATCGTATGCTGGGCATTAGCATCGCAACAAAGAACTAGACCAAGACTGCGCCACTCACAGAACCCAACGAGAGTAGCGACCTTCCCAGGTGGTGGCGCCTCCAAAGCATCGTAAGGAAAGTAAGCAGATGCAATCACGAACCTCGACCATCCGTGCATACTCTTAAAACTAATCTCTGCCGCAACCAGATCCTGACAACAAAATGCGTCAAGGCAGGTCGCTGCGAGATGGGATGATATTATAAGACCGGCTCTAGGTCTAATCCTCCACCGGTTGCTCTGCCTTCTTTTCTGCTGTACGCGAACGCCTTGTGAATGGAAATAATCACATTGGTGTTGCCTCTTCGGTTTCAACACCCAAACCATACCGGTTTGGTTTTCAGAACAGGTCTGATTATGAACTCATACACAACTAGTCATGGATGATACTATATCTTTAGTACTGATGGACTTAATCCTAGTATGTGTAGGAATGACTGCGGAAGCATCTGAGCTGAATGCAAACCGTTGACATGATGTTATCTCGCTAACGACGTAAGCTTCCCGTCACAAGAACTCGTACAGTACGAGTTCATTTCATGCAGTCTCAGTTCAGAAATTTGGTGTTTGCGACGTGAACAGGAAAGTGATGTAACAGTTCATAATATCAAGTTTTGTTTACAATTAAACGCTGTAAAGTTATTAATAAAGTGGAAGAAATTAATAAATAATTGATACATTAAGTACTGCTGTCGAAGAGGAAATTTGTTTTTACAATGAAGATAAGTGTTATTGTTGGTTATAATTAATTTTCGGGATTAGATGAATCAGGTACTCCTATAATTGATGAGAAGGTTAAAAGTATAGGATTATGAAAGATTGTCTGTGTGACATCGAACCAATGCTATCAATTCCACCACCTATTAAGTTTTTAGCCTCCTCTATATTATTTGATTGCACTTATAAACAGATTATGTACCCTGGCTACAGCATTGCTGGGCTTGCTTCTTTATTGCGAGTTGTAGCTTTTAAAAAAAATGTAATAAATTCCAGTTTAAGAATAACTCTTAAAAGGACAAGACTCGTTTTAATTAATCCTACTATATACTGGTAAATTTAATATAGACCACAGATTTCGGGTACTGACTTCACAATTTGTTTTTGCTCAAATCATTTAACGAAAGCGCTCAAGAGAGTTTGTTCATTTTTGAAAACAAGCAATTAAAACCGGTTTGATTTGCACTTAGTAAACTTTCACCAATTAAAATCGCGAAATTAGCCTACAAATTAAGAAAGAAATATTATTATTATTAGAAAGAAACATATTTGACAGTATTCAAAGGTATGAATTTGAATTATATGTTGCTGTATTGAGCTTATTATATATATATATATATATATATATATATATATATATATATATATATATATATATATATTTATATATATATATATATATATATATATATATATATATTTATATATATATATATATATATATATATATATATATATATATATATATTTATATATATATATATATATATATATATATATATATATATATATATATATATATATATATATATAATTATTATTACTTTGTTGGAAAAACATCAATAGTCTGGCGTTCAATACGCTACGTCTCCACGGGCAATTTTTGATGGCATAACATCTGTCAAATTTGATTGCAATGGTTGGCAATATTTTAATGGTGGGCATTGCGATGTTATGCCATTGTCATTTTGAAAATGCCGTCAAGCAATCTAGTTCGCTGTACCCACGCTTGAAAAAATTTTCTATTTATACGATGAAGAGGAAAAAAGAAGGAAACCGAAATTCTGGGTGAATCCTTTATTACAAAGAATGCAAATGCACAGTCTCCATTCATTTTAGCGTTTTTATTAATTTAATAGATGCGGTAAAACAAAATTGTCCGACGATGCTTCCACTGTAAGCGTCACGAAAAAATGAAAAATGTCTGTCAAACAAACAAAATGACAACTGATTGCAACACAGCACGTTGGCAATTTATGGCATAACATATTTCATAACATCAATTGCCAACTTGAAGCAATTTGGAGTCTCCATTGGCAATTTGCTTGAAATTGCCAATGGCATGCCATCAACAATTGCCCGTGGAGACGTAGGGTTATGAAATATGTTATGCCATAAATTGCCAACGTGCTGTGTTGCAATCAGTTGTCATTTTGTTTGTTTGACAGCCATTTTTCATTTTTTCGTGACGCTCACAGTGGGAGCATCGTCGGACATTTTCGTTTTACCGCATCTATTAAATTAATAAAAACGCTAAAATGAATGGAGACTGTGCATTTGCATTATTTGTAATAAAGGATTCACCCAGAATTTCGGTTTCCTTCTTTTTTCCTCTTCATCGTTAAATTAAAAATTTTTTCAAGCGTGGGCACAGCGAACTAGATTACTTGACGGTATTTTCAAAATGACAATGGCATAACATCGCAATGCCCACCATTAAAATATTGCCAACCATTGCAATCGAATTTGACAGATGTTATGCCATCAAAAATTGCCCGTGGAGACGTAGGGTTAGGGGCGGTTACACGCAAAAAATCAATTGAATGCTGACATTTAAAATTGATTCCAATTGCTAGCTTATAATTAAAATACAAACCACAAAGAAAGTAGTGGCGGCTTAAATTAATCTTCCTATTATACGTTCATATGTACACATGATTCTGAGCTTATTAGAAAACTTTGTTATCAAAAAGTTTTGGTATTCTGTCAATCGGTGTCCATGCATGAATGCACTGAGAAAAACACAAGTACATGATTGACCGTCTAAGGCACTCTTAACATAGTGTCTCGACTAGCTATGTCTGCGTTCTTGCATCCCATCGGATACCCATCCGATCAGAATTCTCCACAATTTTTGTAACCGGCTGATTGAGCGGAAATTTTCTTCGCTACCGTACTCAACACTTAGCACAGCTGCTTGTAGAACAGATGTTTGAGTATAAAGTGATACATTTTTGTAGCGGCCCATTCACAAACAAAATGCACTGTTTCACTCATCCGAATGAATGAATTATAGGGTGCAAGAGAGCACCCTATAATTCATGGCAATGTTCATGCAGAAACATAAATGATTTATGTTTCTGGTTCATGTCTTCACAACAAAATGTTAATGTCATACCAAAAAAATTGAACATTATGTCAAGACAGCAGTGCTGCTAACAACCCTGACTTAAATTTGAAGTTTCTCTCGATTTTAACGCTTGTTTACTTAAAAATGGCACAAATTAAATTTAATAGAAGCGAAATAAATATTTATCGAGATATAGTTATTAATAATTGTATTTCTAATTATAAATAAATAAAAAAAAATTAATTTATCGAGAATTGAGTGTTTGAGGAATTGCCAACTCTTCAATTTCTGATTGCAGTTTTCTTAACTCTCTTAAAGCATTCAATGCGAGAACGCATCTCTGTTGTTAACTGTTCAAAGCCATTTTATAAAATGAAATGCTTTAACATAATTTGCCCACTTCGTATTTTGACAGCCATCGTCTTCTCTGACATGAACATGAATATTGCCACGAATTATAGCTACTCGAGACTATATGTAATAGTGAACTCGTTTCTATCTGAGAATCTGAAAAGTGAAGTGACAAACAAATAAACGCCTGTGTTCTCTGTTGTTCTTTTTTTTGTATATAAATACGTGGATGTATATAAATGCGGCTCTCACACACAGACCATTTTTATCTATTTATATAATGCTGCCAAGTGTTTAAGAATAACACCTAAAAAATTTCATGTTTTTTCCAATTCTTCCTCTTTGTTTGACACTGCACGTGTAGCCATTAAAATCTGGTTCATTATAAATGAAATTAGACAAAGAAATAGTTTCAATTTTGATTGGAGGGATAGCGCAAAATGTATAATAGCCATCCTGTGTTTTTCATTCCCATATGTTGTGTCCCAAATGAAACTATTCCTTCTCTGCTCTTTACATTTGGGGTAAATGTACTGAAACGTTGTAATATTATTAACAAAGTTGTAAATTTTTTTACGAAATTGCAATTTTGTACGCAATTCTTTCGAGGCAGGGAGCAGGTTAAATGTACCGGAGCAAAAAATAACATTTAATTTGTGGTCATATTAAAAAAAGTGAAAAAACCCCTAGCTTTTGCAAAAGAGAAAAATAATTGAAATTACGCTCGCGTGTGCTGCTGCTGCTGTTTTCGTGTTTTTTAAGCAAATTGGTTTTTGAATTCGATGTTTTTTACCTAATATGAGCATCTAGTTAAATTAAACTTATATAAATAAGTCGTGGCATTAATTTTAATTATACAAAAGGTAAATATGCAAGTCATTGCGTTCTCACATGAGAATTCAATTAGAAACATGATACATAATAGACATAAATTGGACAGCACACTATTGTTTCGAGGGAATGAGGGTAGTTAAAATTGATTTTCTTGTTATAAATTTTCTTTACATATTCTTAATTGTTTGCCTAATTTATTTTCGTGCCGGGCAATGTTGTCTGTAGCACTAATTTGTTAATTAAGGGCAAGGTACAAAGTCATACTCTAAATTTAGGCCCATCAAATCTATGTTCATTAGTTTATTACACAAAGAAAATTGCACGCGTTTCGAGTGGGGAATGTTCAGCAATGTTGCCATGAAGGGCGACATTATTAAATTGATTGCAAACGAAATTTATTTAGTAACTACCAATTATTGATATTGTGAAAATATTGTATGAAAATGACTGTTATAAGGCTGCTATTAAGTGCAAATTTAAAATTAGGTTGCTATTATTTTAAGTCATAGTTTATTATAAAATCATGCACATTTTGCACATGTGGCAATACATTTAACAATAAATTACATTTTATTATGTTGCTATAGATTCTAACTAAGCTAATCGTCCGTCCATTTGCATATGTGGTATCGTTTCATTGGTGTTTGCTTGTCGCGTGATATTCAGTTCTTCACTTTTTGCGTTTGTTTGGTTTCAGTTTTAGTGTCGGCTTCAATTTCGTCACGATTGTGCGTTTGTGTGAAGTTTAAAATTTGTCCTCCATCCAATAGCAATGCTGGTAGCGAAAACTCCAAAGAACCACCGACTGCCTACTGTGTTGAACTGATGGCTTTGTTAGTCGTCGCTTTGGCCTCCATTACAAATACAAAGTTTTGCGAATTCATAGTTGGCGAATCAGTTGTCTGCTTATTTAAGTAAATACATTTATCGCAAAGCGTTTTTGAGACGACTCTGCTATTGGTGGGTGTAATGAACTTAATTCTAAGAATAATTTAGACAATCTTCATGATTTATGAAAGCATTTACGGTTTATGTGAGGAAAACAAATTTTACGTGTGGAATTATTTTACCAACTCACAAGAAACAAGGATCGACTCAATTTTTTCTCTTTTAGTTTTTGAGATACTTGTAAAAAGACAATTTCGCCTCTTCAGTGCTCCTCAGAAACTGCAAGAACCTTTCAAGGATTTTCTGTACAATCAAAAGCGACGTCTGCACCGACATTTTCGCCTCTTCAGTGCTCCTCATTTCGCCTAAAACAAACAAGTGATGGTCATGGCCATGGCAAAAACAGTTCATGGCAAACACTCGTGATAGTGCCGCTTAAATAGAGAACACTTATGTGTGTGTTCCATGTGTGAGAAAAAACAAACATTTGTAAAAAATCCAATCAGTAAGACTACAATTGGATTTTAGTTGCATGTGATTGGGTTTCCTACTCCGAATTTTACAAATATGAAACTTTTCTTTAGATTTTTACATGGAATTATTTTGCTATGGTCTTTCTACCAATTATAATATAATTTATGCGGCCCATAAAGGCCATTCAAGGGCACTTCTTTTAAAGATAATTTGGACAGTGACTCTCAGAGCGAAATCACTCCTCACTGTGATACGAATTATGCAGCAAAGCTATTGAAACGACATTGCAGGCATTCTAAGGCACTGAGGGCTCCTATAAACAATCCTAGTCTCTGTTGTAATAATTGGTAAAATGTTACACTACCGTAGGCCACAATGGGCGTTGAACAGGCCTAAGTGAGTCTTAGGACAGCCCTATAACCTACCTACCTACACGACTGTACTTATTGTACTTATTTATGCTAGTATTCGGGTTATACGTGTACAGAAATTTTTGTTTAAAAATATAAAGCACGTAGTTTAAAAGTAAATTAACTCAAAACGATGAGAATGAGTTACTAATTTGTTTTGTTACACTGGATTGTGTCGAAAGTGCGATCCTCTGATTCACTTCGTTGTATTTATGAATAAAAGTAGAAAACTGTTGGAAATGATTTGCTTAGCTGCGTTATGCATTAATTCACAAATTACTTACAAGTGCTGCCCACTTAACTAGGGCTGAGTACCCTGATGAGAGCTCTTTTCCGATCCCATTTTCACGATAGTTTCTACTCTACGATTTTACTAATCCTTAATAGTATATTTCCTTTTTATATTTTGTTAATACAATAGTTCTTGTCAATTCCAGCTGAATAACCCAAGACCTTGGTCATTGATTTTTAATTGCAAATGTCACAACATCAAAAAAAGGACACGTCATCCAACCGCAAACCACAAAATGTGGGGAATATGAAACAGAAGGTCGGAACAGCAAATTCAACAGCATTTAGCCAGAAAAAATCCAATGGTGGCATTACATCCCCAGCAGGAGTGGTGGCAGGACCACCACCGACGGCTGCTCGCAAAAAGTCACAAAATAAAATTCAAAAAGACAAAGAGCGCAGCGAACGTGAGACTTTGGTGCTCTGGCGTAAACCTACACAAACCGTTAAATATTGTTCACTGGAAGTTATGGCCTTGTTTCAAACCTCAAGCAAAAAGTGAATAAACCACTACATTTCATCAAAATTTCATTGCATTACTAATAGGAACACTTCTTTTTTGCAGATTGCTACAGCAGCGGGCGCTCTTAGCTGCAGGACTAATATTAGGAGCTTTACTAAGTGTAATTTATTATATTCCTGGCCAGCATCAAGTAGTTTTAGATATTGTACGCAAGAATACGTGGTTCTTTTTGTATTGGATTGGATTAGGAGTGCTATCGTCGGTTGGCCTTGGCACTGGTTTGCACACATTCTTGCTGTACTTGGGTCCACACATAGCGAGTGTAACGTTGGCGGCGTACGAGTGCAATTCATTAAATTTCCCGAAGCCACCCTATCCAGACGAGTATGTACTGTTACTACTAATTGTTCAATGTTCCAATTTACATATTTTGAAAAATTCTTATAGCATCATCTGCCCGGAAGAACCGTATGCGAAGCACCTGCCTAATCTTTGGCAAATAATGAGTAAAGTGCGTCTGGAAGCCTTTTTGTGGGGTGCGGGCACGGCGCTTGGTGAGTTGCCACCATATTTTATGGCAAAAGCAGCACGTCTCTCTGGCTACGACCCCGAAGACGCTGAAGAATTAGCCGAATTCGAAGCGCTGAAAGCCAAGCGCAACCAGTCGGACATAAGTCTTATAGATAAGGGAAAGCTCTTCATGGAACGTGTTGTAGAGCGTATTGGTTTCCTTGGAATCTTAGCGTGTGCCAGTGTACGAGTTTTTAATGTTACAAGTTGTCATATATTAATTAAATATCGTCTTCAAACTAGATACCCAATCCACTGTTCGACTTGGCAGGGATCACGTGTGGCCATTTTTTGGTGCCATTCTGGACATTCTTCGGTGCTACCTTAATTGGTAAAGCCATTATAAAAATGCATATTCAAAAAGTGTTTGTTATAATCGCTTTCAATGAAACGCTCATTGAGCGCGCTGTCGATACGCTTGCGAGTATACCGGTGTTCGGCAAGAAACTGCAAGAACCTTTCAAGGATTTTCTGTACAATCAAAAGCGACGTCTGCACCGTCAGAGGAATGCCGCACCTACGGAATCGGGCAATTTACTTTCAAAAGTCTTTGAGACTTTTGTCATTGGCATGGTGTGCTATTTTATTGGATCGATAGTAAATTCACTGGCGCAAAGCTATCACAAGCGAATACACAAAAGGCATGTGAAAAAACCAAAGAAATACGTAGCAAAGGATTAGAATTGTGCTGGAAAAATCACTTGGACTGTTTCATTTAAGTAGCAGTTTATTTTGTTGATATATTTATTTTTTGTTTTTTGTTTTATTTTTTATAATATATTTGTGAGTGTGTCTAGCAAAAATTTAAATATACATTTATACATAAAAATGATACGAACTTAAGCCAACTGTATAGAGTAATATTTCATTTAAATCTAAAATAATTGTTTCCTCCTTAAAAGACGAATGTACGATTATATAAAGCAAGGCTTCTGGAAGACTAGTCTTAAATTGTATTAAATGAAAATTGTATGTGAAAACCAGCATTGAAGCAATGAACGTATGCCATTGTGGTAATTCCTAAAAAAAGTAATTAGTTTAGAAGATATAATTTTTTTTTGTTAAATCTTTATAAATTGGCAGGATGTAAGTGTACAAAAAGGCTTTAATTTGAAATTTGGCCAAATTGTTTATGATAATTTTCAAAAAAGACATTAAAAAGTAGCACTTTCCACATTTTGCATATGAAATTCCCAAAAAAAAAAAATTCCCATTTAAACATGAACTTTATGAATTTAAATAAACTTGAATGCAGAAATTAAAAATTCTCACATTTTGTTTCATTGCTCTGGTCATCAGAAATTTTGGACCAAAGAGATGGAATCTGTCCTATTTGCAGTGGATAATGATTAATGTGCATTTTGTATAAATATATTTAACATTATTCTACAGACAAAATTTACTCTATAAAATATGCTATATAAATCTACGAATAATCAACGAAATTGTATACTAATTGAAGTACACAATACAGAAACATCGATTTTCATAATCATTAATATTTAAATTGATATGAGTCGATTGCATTGAGTATTATGGCTGGCGATAGACCATTAATTGAAACTGTGCCCGTTTCTGTGAAATGCAAGCAGAACAATCATTCGTAAATCGCGTTCGAAAGCTATATAACAATGGCACGTTAAGTCGGTCGAGCGTTTGACACTTAAAGTAGAAATATAATTATATGAAGCCATTCGCAATGCGGCTTCACGCGTTTGAACGTAAGTTTTTACAAATATCGTAAACGCGTTCAAAACGCCCGAATAGGGCAAGTTTCTAGTCGGTCGTGCGTTTGACAAGCAGTGTTGCTATTTTAGCCGTTTTCTTCCAAAAGGTTCGGCAACACTGTTGACAATAAAATTTCCAATTTCCCAAAAAATTGGCATTTTATTTAAGATTTGTAAAAATTCCGTTCTTTGAAGAAAAATTAATAAATTTAGTGGGGGAGCAAACGCGCTATTTCGTTTTACCAACGCATACCTCATTGCGATATAGCTTATAGCCTTAAGGCCTGAAATTGCGAACATTCTCAGAATAAGGCATTTTCGTCAATAGCATGTAAAAAGCTTACATAACAAAATAACGAGGAAATACAAAAAAATTGTCGTTCAAGAGAGATTTTTATATTTAGGATTATATTTGTGAAAACCGTATTCGGCGTTTTATTGACAATTCTATTCTTTGCCACCAAGCCCAAATCCTATAAATGCCCACAGTTAAAAGGTTGATGGGAATCCACTAAATGACTTTTGCTCCAGGCACTCCAACGGATGTTCAAATTTATGTTTTTCACAATGCGAAATTCAATTAATGTGAATTCATCAAAATCTTTGGGGTTGAATTTTTTCAATTATTTAGGGCGGGGTGTTAGAAACTGGTTATTATGCCACATATATTGGCTTAAGAACTTTAAAGATGAACCACCAAGTACATAAATATGTTTAAATCTGTGACACAATTTTAAGCTTGGTTCCTTATCACGGATTTCGGATCAAAGTTGATATGCAACATAATTGTTTTCATAAGGACATTAATATATAGATTTCCACCTTTGAAAGATTTAATTTGATCTTCTTGACTTCCGAATAAGCTTAGGTTATCCTAAAAATGGCTGTCTAAAGAGGCCTATTCTGTTATCCCCTCTGGCCATTTCAAATTGAGCGGTCTTAAATGAAGATGAGGTGTTATTGCATCCAAAAACATCCAATACTCCCCGGACTTTAAGAGGCGTTAGATCAAAAACGAATTTAGTAAGTCAGTTTTGCCTGGGCAGATGAGTAATGAACACTGCAGAGTAGAAGCAGATTCTGCCAACATTGCGAAGTGCGTTGCATGTTTTCTGAGTGGATGATGTCCGTTTATCACCCCACGTTCATCTATTTAAAATTATAAAAAAATCCTTTGAAGGGATGGGTATTTAGTTAGCAAGCTATAATCTGTAGGCTGGGTCAGTTGGATTATTATATCGTAAAAGCTACTTCCGTATAAGATGTAATTTATCAGATTTTCCAGTGGAAACAAAAATTACATTTCAACTCAAGATGCAGCCAGTCTCCCAGTTTTTCACGGCTTCCATATGTACTTCGCTTACATCGAATTGAGCTCTCATGTTCTAATAATATAAATTCGTTTACATAGTTCAGGGTCAAGAATATTTTTACTTATTTTATTTATATATTTATTTAGATTTTCCACATAAACAGTCAATGGTTTGGGTAACATATGCTGTAAATTTCCATTGCATGTGTATTTGCTTCACTGTACAGGCTTTGCAGGATTGCCGAACACATTCCACCTGCAGAGCTAAATCTGTAAACCGTAGTTCGGTAATGAGCATTATCCCTCCCTCAGACAGCGTTAATGGATAGCAGCAATAATGCATATGGAAGGAGAAACAATAACAGTAAATATTGTTAGACGCCCATAAGGCATAACAGATACAGTAAACTCACGATAATTATAATTTCCAGGTGATTATAGTAAATGTCTGAGCTAATTCTGGCTGTCTCTTGAACTGAATAGAGGAACAGAAGGGAAGCCAGGATCAAATCCAGACTATTTACTTTGGTATTAGGAAAAAAACAAAAAAAAATATATATATACGAGTATATATATCCATAATAAACTTTTATATATATATATATATATATATATATATATATATATAAATATATATATATATATATATATATATATATATATATATACATATATATATATATATATATATATATATATATATATATTTATATATATATATATATATATATATATATATATATATAAATATATATATATATATATATATATATATATATATATATATATATACATATATATATATATATATATATATATATATATATATATATATATATATATATACATATATATATATATATATATATATATATATTGTTACGAAATTGCCCTCCTGACAATTTACTCTAACTCTCAATGCTCGGATTCGTACCACTGGATAGTTTAGTAATCAAACAATTGCAGGTTAAATTAAATTAACTAACTTTATTTAATTATTGCTATTTACACAATAAATATTATTAGGCTTAAAGTTTACTTTATTACACAATTTGCACTTTATTTAATAATTAATTTCATCACTTTACAAAATCACAATTACAAATACTGCTGCTTCGATTAAAATGCACGATGTACACACTGTTGCGATCTCTGCTCTATTGCGTTCCACTTTGAGTAGCGTGGTGATTTTTATAGCTTTCGAATGGTTGAAGTAGAACATTCTACGCTATTCAAGAAGTTTCTGGATCTTTCTAGAATCTTATATTCACCTCGAAGGAAGTTTTTATTTTTGGGAACATTCCTTACACCATCGACAGGGTGTTCTTGACTTATATACACAGGGTGCACTCATTCTCAAACTCCAGATGGGATCCTAAAAGTATGCAATCACGTTTCAATATACTCGTATATAATTTAGGTAAATAATCATTGCATTTTTCCTATTTATTCTTCCTTGTATAGAACACACCAAAATTGGTCTGAAATACCTGCAAAGTGGCAATTCATTCAAAGCCTTTCGATGTTGGTGTGTTGTCTTTGGGAGCATTTGAACGGGGATCTGTGATTGGTTAGAATTTTAAACCACTGAAGGTCTCATTTGTTTCAGCATTCCTTATCATTGAGAATGTTGTTGCCGATTGTTTTGAATCTTCTGTGCAGGAGAGCTGGGTCACGATGCACAAAAGAGATATCAGCCTCCTGACCGAAACTTTTTCGCCTAACTGTAAAAATCTGCTGTTTTTAGGATAGACAGTAAAACTGAATCCGCCAAAATGGGTTTGGAGAAGTAGATTATTGAGGAATCTTGGCATGCTATTAACACCAAAAACTATGGCAGCGTGGATATGGCGTACTTAATCTCCTGGCTTAAAGCATTTTTGGTGTTAATGGCAGTACCAAGGTTACTCTTGCCAATAGATGCTACTTTGAACTCAGTGGGAAATATAGTAATACATCTTTCATCTGACACAACCTCCTCTATAGGACGCTCATTTTGACAGTGCTTCTTTACGGCACTGAAGCGAGAATACTACTGCGGCATTGAAGCGGGAATACTACCACTTGGTTTGCAAGATATTCGGCTCTGTTCATGTAGGCGATGACTATCGATTACGGATGAACCAAGAGTTGTATGAGGTGATGTTGGACATAGTGCAGCGAGGTATTCTACTGCGGCTACGCTGGCTTGGCCATATTAATAGGATGGACGTCGAAGCTCTGGCGTACAAGGTATTCGATGCGGTAGTTGGAGGCCAGCTGCGAAGATAGAGGGCCATGTATCCATTGGAAGCGCCAAGTAGAGTAACCAGTATCATCTCTTGTTGGTGATCAGTTGTCTGGAGAGAGGTTCGGTAAATGGTTATCAAGGACTGGTTAACTAAGCACTAAAGCTGAACCAATAATATTAGGAATTAAGAAGTGTAAAAAGTGACCACAACAAACATAAATTGTTATTATTATTATTATAATTATATCTTACACCATAATTAATTATGAGTGCAAGATGTTGGGGGACTGAGTAGTAGCTACAGAGGCCTTCGACTCGAAGAGAAACGATTCTTTAGAAAGAAGCATTTTGGAGACCAAGCCCGTAGCAGGATTTGAACCTGCGACCTTCGGGGTGTGAGTCTAGCACTAGACCACAGAGGGCAGCTACACAAAAATTGCACTTTTCTGTAGTCCATTCAATTAAAATTTTGGATTTCTGCTCTTCACAATTTCAACAGAAATTATAATGGCTTGCAAATGTGGTTTTTTCCATCTTACTAATATAATTTTCTAAATTAGTTTTGCCTCCTAAACACGAATCTCGGGCTAAAAAAAATCTAGGTCCGACCTTTCTAACATATTGCATAATCTTTTATTTTGCCCTATAAGGAAAAAATTATAATTATTCTGGTGATAACTAAAGTTTTTACTTTATTTAATGTGTTTCTCCTGTATATGTTCCAATCGGTTTCGGGTATTAATGTCCAACAATAGTCCTTTACTTTTCATTACTATATCTTTGATAACGTTCCACCATTACCTTCCAATCCTGAATATTGCCAAATTAAACACCTCAGAAACGATCAAACTTAATTTTGATTAATGTAAACTTGTTTATAGGTCTTTAAAATACTTTTGAAAACCTTGTGAACCATTCTTATTATTTTTTCTGAATACTCGTTTCACAGAAAAACTCTTCACTGAGAGTTTAGATAACGATCAGAGTTGCAGCATTACCATTTTGGTGATAGATCGATTACCACCAATGTCTCAACTCCGATCACTTCTTTTATTTTTTGGTTAGTTCTTAAAAACACATATTTTTATTAGGTAAAGGTTTGTCGGATCCAGTCCGTGGTATGCTTCACGAGTTTAACAAATACTTTTCTTTGTTTGATTTTCATTCTCCCCTATTTGTTATTAAAGTTCTACACTGTCATATTTGAATAGTTGATTGCTTGATTCATCCACACAGCTGTGGATTAGTTAATCTGGAGCTGTTTTATTGATTCACATCCCATTGTCGTGGTCGCGACCGCGAGTTCAGGACAGTCCGGACTGTTGCTGATCGATCTCCGGTTCCGTATGTTATGCGGAAGTGCCCCTTAGTCGGTTGGGTGGGTCAGTGGACCCGTGGGATACGTCGATAAAAAAACACTAAAAATAAATTGTTTCCTTTTTGTCCTTTTTAAGCAGTTGCTTAACCTGTTCAAAGATGACTTAATAAAATGCCAAACGATCTGCAGAAATTTGTAAAAAATTATATGGAAGAATTTGCTCCTGGATATAGTGTTAAATTTTTTTACATGAATTCACAATTTTCTATATTGACTTTAGTTGGATTTGGGTAATTAGATTAGATTGCTAGAGAGCGGGAACAAGTTACCTAATCACTGCGGCCACCTATGGACCTATTGTGACAAGCTCTGCAGTTATAAAACATCCCAGAGTTTAGAATTCATTAAGAATTCTGATATCTTCTTAGGAGATTTGTCCGCAATTTCTGGCGGTTCTAGATAATGGTTTCCTAAGTAACGAAGTCTGGTCCAGATTAGACAGTTACATATTGACGCAACAAATGTTCAGATGTTTCTTCTTCTTCGTTATATAACCTACAATAGTCATTTGGGCTTACCTTCATGGTTTATTGGCATTTGTTTACCCTACAATGCCCAGTTAGATAGCTTGAGACTGCGCGAGTACCTGTTCTCGTTAAACCTAGAATTTCTATAGTTAAAGAACTATCTCCCGTAAAAGTACGGGATCTTTTTGGCATGAAGATTTTTGCGACTCTTATATCTTTTGTTTCCATCCAATATTGATTTGATTTTGCCTCTAGCCATTGATTTAGGTTGTACTTCGTGGTACTCCATGGCAGCCCGCAGAATGGTTCCGGTCCAATAAAACTACTGTCTACCCGCTTTCCCAGGGAGTTCATCTGCGTCTTCATTCCCTATATGTCCGTTGTGACCTGGCACCCAGATCAGATGCACTCTGTTGGTAATTGCTAGTCCTTTCAGCAGTTGAAGACAATTTAGGTAAAAGTTGCTTCTATCACAATTGAGAAATTCATTTTAACACAACCGGATTAAAAAGCGAAGTTTGAAGATATAACCCCTTGCTTCCTTACCTTATCCTTGTTATATTTTTGGTCAAATCTACCATTTAAATTTTGAAATAATAGCACAGATCACGCTATTAACCAAAGTAGTTTAACGGGAATGCTAATTGGCAATAAGATTTTGATATTTGTGATTTGTCAGTATCTCCTTTTCCCGTTATGTCCCTTCCCGGGCCAAGTCATGAAATTGTAAATGTATATATAATAGGGTCATAATAGGGCCTTTTATTTTTCTTCACTCAAACAGAAAGAAAAAAGCGATTAAAATGACTGTTGTGACACACTGAATACTCAATATAAATCGTGTAACTATTTATGCCTAATGACGTCACAATTACAAGGACGCTCGTTCAAATATTTGTAATATCCGCCAAGAAGATATGGCAAATAAATATGTATAAATATCTAACATTTTTCACATATATTCAAAAGTTTGTATCTGCAAAGTTGCTTCAGTCGGTTAGGAATGACTGTCTGCGACAGCCTGGAGACAATCGTGTACGCCAGAGCACTTCAAATGCATTCACGTCTGTGCTCTTCAGTTAGTATGCGTGTCAGTTATTACTCACGCTTTTGGTGTACGAGTATTTACTGTGTGGGTTCGTATCTGTAAAGCACCACATCAACCACCAACTGCGGCCGACGCACGCTCTCACACGTCTCCCACTCGCAGTGGACATTTTTTTATGATATTCCACTGTGATATGTGCGAAACACTACGGAAACACAGACAGCGGCGCAGAGGGTGGTAGCCGTGTATGTATGTGAGACTGGCTGTCACTGGGAGCTGAAGTATAATCGTGCAACAGGCATGTAAGCAACTTCAGTATGATACCGCAAACTAAACAGGGCGTAACGTCGAGTAATAATTCGCGCAAACAGCAAACAAAAAGGGATAAAAGAGAGTTGAAAAGTGAAAAATAGAGTAACAAATAAAATAAAGTGTTGGAAAAAAGTGTGTTCAAAGCACACACTCGGGTGATAACAAATTTAAAATGTAGTTGAAAGCCTTCCGATATAAAAGGAATATTATTATAAACCACCCACAAGTGTATGCACGCGTACAAAATAAAGGGGGGGAATCAATTTGCAGTTGTGTGGCACACACATTGATGTTCGTTCATTTAGGACAGCGCTGGAGGAAATGGATTTTCAGAATCGCAACAATGGCGGAAATAAGTTTGTCTGTCCCAGTGACAGGCAACTGGCATTGAGAGCAAAGTAAATACAAAAAAAAAACGAAAAAAGGAAATGTGTCATAATTTTTGCAAAGAATTGGCGGACAAAGATAATTTAATTAAGTTGGGCAATGCGTATGTGAAACAAAGCATGTGTCAATGGGAGCCAGTAAACCAAAGCTAAGTCAGACATATACATATATGGATGCACATGTGTTGGTAGCGCGCAGCTCATAATCGTATCAAGGACGCTCACTTAGCCGTCAGCTATTAAATGCCAGGCACTCAATTTATGAGCCTATATTTTTATAGCCTAATTATCAGCGCTAATTAATATTTAACATGTATATTCAAATAAAATACACTCCAGCGCACTCTCCATTTAGAATAGCAGACATATGCATGTCTGCTTTCTGCTTGAAACTATGTGTGTATTGAGATTTACTTGTACGTTTGTGTGTGTATATGAAAGCATGTGGTGAAATGGTTTGTGTATTGTTACCTTGTCTTTAACCTTGCGCCTGAGGGACAGACACACAGGTTGTTTTTTCGTCCGTTTTTTGTTGTTACGTTTTTAAACCCCCAAAAGCATTTACACGCATTATGCATATACTAATTCACTGTCAGGCTCTCCCTTTCCCATCGAATTTCGTTTGGTACAGACTATTTTGAAGTGAAATGGTTGCAATAGAAGTCTAAAATGTGAGAAAATACAAGCGAAGTGATCAAATTTGGGAGTGGTCTGCTTTTAAAAGCATAAAAAATAATAAATCAACACCAATTTAAGCAGAAAACAGTTATGTGTGGATCTAAATGGGGAGCGGTTAATAAATAGAAATGCTTAAAGCATGTTCACCGCACACAGTACGGGGACATGCATTGAAATAGGCTAAAAGTTACGAATAATAAGATATAATATATATATATATATATATATATATATATATATATATATATATATATATATATATATATATATATATCCAGAATTTGCTTATCGATTTATTATAAACGGTGTAGATTTCCTGCAATCATTGTTTTAATATATAGATTTTTGAGACCGCGCGCAAAAGTATGCTACATAAATATGAATTTAATACTTTTAAACTATTGGTAAAGGGAAATAACGTAATATACGGGAGCTCCCAGGAATTTTTAGTAGATTTCAGCATTTTGTATGAAGTATTTCCAATAACTGCCTTGAACTGTGTTCTTGCCGCAGCACAGATTCAGTTCATAAACCAGCTGCATTTAAAATTTTCTAGTGTAGTTCATTTCACGTATGATTTTACCGCTTCAGCACTTTTCTGTTCGCGTTTATTTGAAATTTATAGAAATCATCACAGGGAATTCTATTTAATCAAATCCCCAGCAAAAATAAAAGTTATTGCTGAAACTTTAATGGTAGATCTCCAAAGGTTAAATATTTAAAAATTTTAAATTGCTTTAAACAAAAATTGTATTGATAATATTGTTTTTTTATTGAATGATTATAAAATCACCAAACGTCGAGTTTATTACTAATCTATTGACTTGATTTTTAAACATGATATAATATTATAATGCTTAAAATAAAAATTACGTGGAATTTCCTAAACTGATGTGCTCTGAAATGTAAAGAAAATCCCACAGCTTGGAGATTTTTTAAAATTTTTCTTTGAAATGCTCTAAGAACCCGATCGTTTTCATCGTTACAAATAGTTATTATATTTTGGCATTCTTAATTTTTCCATTGTATATCTATTACAAGCAATGTAGACTCAAACAATTAAGTACAGATTACTCTTTTCTTGTATATATCTTGGAGATTTAGCGATTAACCTTATGGAGCAGGAGTACCATCGATATTGTCTTCCATATTCCTTATCAATCAACTAATTTAAACTGCAATCTTAATTGAAAATATCCCTAACCGAAATGATAATTTTTCTAGTTTTTGGGCAGAGATATTTTGCCAATATTACATACATGCCGCAATTTTTATAAGGACACTTTTCCGGCGAACAAAAATCGAAATAACCATTTTTTTCATTGAACTCCTTTATAGCTTTTAAGATGGATTTTAACACATATTTCACATATATATTTATATATTAGTTGTGAAACTATAATATTGGAAAATAATAGTACTGAATAAGCCAGTTCTCTTATGTTTTTGTACTCCTCGCACCTTTTTGTGGTAACTTGCCAGCAACTCAGTATATAATTAATATTGTGATTTGTCGATTTTATAGTAGAAGTCCATAATTATTTTATCTTTTCTTTATATCCTGGTAATTATTTGAAAAAATTTGTTCACTCTTTTTTCATAAAAATCTACAATGACCAATTGCAAACATTTTAATTCGCAGGAGTTCGCTTATTCTCTTATTTACGTTTGTCTTCCTGTTTTTTTTATGAGATAGCACCCCTGAACTGGTCGACGGTGTACGAGTAGTTTCTAAGATTTTGCCCCTAGAAATATGCAATAAATTTTTGATTTGCTTCTAAAGCGGCCCCGATACGTTACTGCATGATGTAAAGAATCGTAAAGGTGGATTAGTGAAAAAGCTATGTATGCGTCTCGCACACAATGACTGAAGCCATGCAGTAAGCAAAATCCAAATCATTTGGATTTTGCTTACTGCATGCGGTGTGTTCAGTCAATACATCATGTGTATTTCCGTGACTGAAGCTGCATTCGTTCGAAGCAGAATTTCATAGCGTGCGGACGTCATGGCGGACAACGGAGAAAAACATTTCTCATCGAATTTATTGAATTTACCGCTAAATTTTGATGAGTAAACTCATTCCTTTTTCGGTACAAATTTTTAATCTAAATTCTTTTTTTTCGATGCTTTTGTTTTTCAACAACCGCAACCGCAATCAAAATTATTTTATCCGCTTCTGATATTGTCGTCCGCACACCTAAAGAGTAAGCGAAAAATGAATGATTGAAGAGTATGTAGTAACGTGTCGGTGCAGATATACTGCACACACACATGAGTATAATGTAAGTAATGCAGTAACGTTTCGGGGCTGCTTAAGATTTTTGCCCCTAGAAATATGCAATAAATTTTTGATATTGCTTCTAATATTGTCAATTGCACAAAGTCGTCTCTCGGTGTTGGGTATAAATAGCCGCAATAATGATAAGTATCTTCAGATTTTATGATTTTATGCCTCAGCACCACAAATACAAGGTATAAAGCGAATAAACAGACCTGTTACACTCTATTTTTATATGCTTACAAACATGCAGGAAGGAGAGTGGCAAAGTTTGCTTACAGAAACCAAAGTTCTCCTTTAAGTTACCATGGAACATCAACAAGGCAGTATTATACCAAAAGGCAATGGCCACCTCTTAGTCCCTTAGCCTCTGTTAAAAAGAACAAACAATATTAATTTTTTATTACTGCAGCAATTTTTTATTTTTTGTGCTCTTTACAACTTGATGTTATTTAAAACAGTTTCAGATAATTAAAATTAAATGCACTTTAGTCCGATTGTTTGTCAAATAATGTTTCTTCTAGTGAACTATAACGAGGTTTTCTACTATAATATCATTACTAGAACGGGTTTTCCTCGGTATTGCTGTCTATCTATCTATCTATTATGAACAAGATCACTTTCAAATTTGTGATTGTTTCTACTTCATAATTGATATAATTCTTTGGAAACCAGTCAAAGGAGCCGCGTAAATTGACTTGCTTAGAAAAAGTGAGAGCACTTATTTTGTACCATTCATAAAAGATAAGTTTCAATTGCTTGACTCTTACCACTTTGTAACTGTAATATTAAGGATGCTTACAGACAACATTGCATGCAGACTGAATATTTCCAAAAATTTAAACTTATTAAGTAAAGCCAATATTTTTGAGAGAAATAATATCCCTTTGTCAATTCGAACATTGTTTCTTGATACTAGACTAAAGGTGGGTCTACGGAAAGGAATGTTTAAAATTCACAATTCGTCCGCATACAAATCTTGCATAAATCAGGCTGGGAATTGAAGAGAGAACCTAACGCTGCACCTCTCCCTATAAAAATACTTATAAATAGCTATAAGATTAGAATAGATTGTACTGAGAGCGGGAACTAGTCACCAGGTCACTGCGGCCAAATAGACCCCCTATTGTGACACGCTCTATTTTTACAAATACTCCGCAAGTCTAGTATTCATTACGAATTCAGAGATTTGTTTAAGAGATGTGTCCGCAATATTTGACGGTTCTAGGATATGGTTCCCTAAGTAAAGAAGCCGGGTCCAAATTAGACCATTACAGTGACAAAGCAGACGTTCAGCTGTTTCCTCCTCTTCGTTACACAACCTACAGAGGCCATTTGGGGTGATTCTCATGCTGAATAGGTTTTCATTACTCTACAGTGCCCAGTCAAAAGTCCCGGGAGAATGCGAATGGTGAAGGCGATTTCACAAAAATCGGCGAGTGGCAAAGGGAAGTGAGATTCAATTTTTGTCCGAGGGGTTTACTATAAAGCCCCTCGAACAAAATTTTTGAACAATAATTTTGTTCCGGGGCACAATAGATCGAAAGGTCGCGATGCTTTAAATCCCCTACACACAATAATAACTTTGTTCCTCATGCTAGCTCTATATATGTATGCTCTTTGATGAAAGTTTTAGCTACTGTCATATCTTTTGTTTCCATCCAATGTTGGTGCGATTTTTTCCTAGCCATTCCTTAATTTCGTATGTTGTGGCGCTCCATGGAATGCCACAGAAAGGTTCTGGTCCAGTAAAGCTATTGGCTGCCCAGTTTCTAGTGAGCTCTCCTGCCTATTCATTCCCTATATGTCCGCTGTGAGCTAGCACCCATAGCAGATGTACTCTGTTTTTTATGTTTGTCTCTTCAGTGGAAGAAGGCACTCCAAAACTAGTTTCGATTTAATTTCAAACTGCTAGCAACGCAGCCCTGCTCTCTAAGTGAATATGGATGTGATAATTTGTGGAATCACTTTCTAGTTCTTTTCTTAAGCAAAGTTCTATTGCATAAATTTAGGCTTGAAACACTGAGCTCTCTGCTGCTAAAACTTCATCTTCTGGGTCTTTCACCAAATACTCCTACTCCTACACCTTCATCCATTTTAGAGCCGACTGTGTGCCATACACGAGACATAGTTCCAGGTTTAGGTCTATTCTTTTTCCAATTAACAATATCGGGGAATGTGACATTGAAATTATGTTGTATCTGATTTTGCAGAAGTCGCTTAGGATTAAAGATTTGTTGCTTATTTCTATTCCTTCTCTTAACAGATAAACAGCTAAGAAAATTCCGAAATAAGTAAGCAATTACTTGTAACCCAACATGATTATTGTGCTCTTTATACTGGGTTTTCTTTCATTCAAACAAGTCCCAATTCCCCGCCTCTAAGAGCACTACGATATACTTTTGTAGACATTTTTAAAACTGAAGAATAAAGGAGAAGACCGTAGGCAAGTTTAAAAAAGAACTCACCATCTCAAACAGATTTCAAATACAATAATTACTTCCGAAAAATTATTGAATTCTTTTTTAAAACTTTGTAAAGTATTTTGGAAGTAGTGACGAACAATTAAATGTGCCAGTGGAAAATGTATTTATCACAAATTTTATGTTTTGATATATTCACTTTAAGCAGCGATGTCAGTTACGGTGAAGTTAAACAATCGTCCCCTTAGTGTATCTTTACATGTGCCTACTCCATGGAAGTATTATGGTACAGGTTACATTAAAAGTGGTAACAGCAAACTATATGAACAACTAAGAGAGAGAGCATCTCCCTTTCTGTCACCATTGTGAGTCAACAGTGATTGCGAGACTATTACCGTCTTAGTGTGCCTTGGTTAAATACATTTTCTTTTCTCTCTTTTTATTTCATTATGTAGCCATGTGTCCGAGCTTCCCTTAACTGCATTCCGTTTTGTTCATTTCCCTTATAAATTATCTACTTACTAACTTCATTTGGTATGCATTTGTCTTCAGCAGGCCCATCGAACAACCTGCTATACATACAATATTTGCATAATGCGACCATATGCAGCCAACCCCAAAGCCAATAACCCCGGGCAATTTGTATTTGCATATATTTACACAGGTGTTGATTATATTTGCTCGTTAAGTTTCAGTTAATGCGACAAAGTTCATGAAATACGTGAAGGACTTTTGATTTGTACAGGTAGCTACGCTTCAGTAAATGTGTTTGTGTAGCTGGTGGGGTGTGAGTGGGAATAGGGTGCAAATATTGGTATTTCCGTCCCACTGATTTCCATAGTTTTGGGGGACAGATAAGTTCATTCATCCACATGACATTTCTCTAAATTTTATTTATCTTTGAACTTGAGTTCCGCTGTAATCGAGGAATTTAATACTCTAAACTTGGAAATCGCTAAATTCGCTGATACCGTAGGTAGGTGGGAGTGGCCGCCTAGTTTGCCAAAAGCACACTTGAGCACACATAATGGCCCATTGTGATACCACGGTGTGGCGCCGTTCAAGCACTGACTAAAAAGTTCTCTTACTTGGGATGGTCATAGTCAGCGCTAGGACAGCGCCGCTGATACCGTAAATAACTCGAATTCCTTTCAACATATCTTTCAAAACAACTTGGTTTTGGTTCCACCAATATCTCGAGTACTTTTGGAGTGATTGTACTTTTTTATTTTTTATTTCTATTTTATTACTGCAACTAGTTTTAGATTAACTAACAAGCATTTACTTCGAAGAACAAATATATCCATATATTTTCAGCTACATAACAGTGCGGAATTTGTCTGGCTAGATTGCTGGGCTTGGTTCTATGCAATCTTTTTTGCGGAAGCTTTTGTGTGGACTCGATTCCTTACCCTTTCTCCGTGGCATTCTGCCATTTTCTTAATTATTATACCGACTGTATCAACTCCTAGATCGCGATAGAGGTGGGTGCTTCGTATGAACCAAGGCGCATTAACAGTGCATCTCAAACTTTATTTTGGTATTTTTGGATTGTGTTTATGGGGCTTTTGCTGTCACAACCCAAACTTAGGTGTAGATTATAATTCTGTTGTGTGTCGATAGCTAGATTTCCCACCAATTAGCCAGTATATATTTCGGTATATTACGGTTAGCTCTTCTTTTTTCGTTTTAAGGTGTTCGCTCCAACGAAGTTTTGCATCAAGTGTAGTACCAAGATATTTTGCTTGATTTGAATATGGTACTTGTACACCGTTACTATGGTAGGTGTTGTATTTTCTTGTTGGTGAAATCGACATGGATAGATTTGGTGTCGTTGAATTTGATGTGCTACTTTTTTGTCCAAGAAGCGATGTCGTCTACTGCGGCTTGGAGTGCGTTTGTTGATACGAGCTCCATTTTTCCAACAGTTATATGAGCAGCTGTGGTATAATTGTTGGTATTAGCTAGATTAAGTGTTTTGAGCAGATTAAGGAGTGGTCCTAATATGCTAGCTTGCGGTACTCCAGCTTAGATCTCCTTGATCATCGAAGAGTCATTGTATTGCCTTACTCTAAAGTAGCGTTCTGAGAGTTATGAAGTGAGAATATCAAATAATTGTTTTGGTAGAGTAGTTGGTAAGCAGACCAGCATGCCATACTTTGTCGAATGCTGTGGCGACATCGAGAAAGCTAATTGAGCATACCTAAATTGATGTGTTGGTAATAGTTTTCTGTTGTCTATGATAGGCTGTATTCTTTCCTTAATAGCTTCTCAAATAGTTTGGATAGCATGGGTAGTAGAGAGATTGGCCTGTATGACGTCACATCATGTGGTGGCTTTTCCAAGTTTTTGGATCATTATTACCTCTGATACCTGTATGACGTCACATCCTGTGATGGTTTTCCAAGTTTTTGGATCATTTTTACCTCTGATACCTTCCTGTTTCAATCTGAATCGAGTGCTGATTATATTTGTTAGCAGGGCAGTTATTTTAGTTCGTGGTTGCTTTAATATGTCGGCTGTGATTAGGTCGAAAGCTGGAGATTTTTTCACTTCAAACTTTGTGTGATTTGAGTTAACACTTCAGTTTCAGTTGTAAATTCAATTTCGTGATGTCCATGCTTTTTACTGTGCAAGACAATGAAGAAGTACCCGAGCTTTCGTAGAAATATATCCAGATTGTCCATATAAATACCTGCAGGGAATGATCATTTGGATGATTGGTCTCGATATATAATGCAATATAAACTTAAGAAACCGAATGGTGCGATGCACAATATCATCTTCATGCACATCAGTCAATTGGAAGGAATAATGAAGCTCTGTAGAGTTGAGTAAGTGTGGAGCGACATTAATATTATGACTAATATGGTTGGAAACATTCCTACACACTTTCACCTTTTTCAAATTTTTCCAAAGTGCTTTCGTAGGGGAGTGACAATTAAATCTAGGTTGGTCATAACATCTTTTAGCCTGTCTTTCATTAGATTCAGCCACATTTCTGCACTTTGTTGATACTTAGTGTGTGAGTGCCTCTTCGTACAAATCATTCGTCTTCCCGTGCGATTCTTTAAATACCCGTATGTTCACATCTGAAAACTCAGTGGATACATTTCATCCCTGTTCATAACTGACAATGAATGGTGATGGAGATGCATTCTTTTACAAAAATGCCAATCTACTAAAAATGCATATTCATGGACCTATTCAATAATATTATTTATTTAAAGCTAAATACATTAAAATTGACATCCATATTGTGCATTTATATATAAAAGACTGGACTTATCACTTTTCCGAACCTACTTAAGAGATCAAAGCTAAGTTTAGCCTTTGACTTCTTCCTTCTAGCAGTGAGACAGCATATCAATTCTAAGAAGTCTAAAGGTGGAGTGTCCTACCCGGAACAAACACACGCACTTTCCCTTTTATAAATATAAAAGTCTCTTTTTAGATATATATACACTTGCTTAAAAACTTAATATTTATAATGGCTCCTCACAGCAAGCAAAAATAACAGTTTTAAGAAAAATCTGGCTAAAAAGAGATCTTAAATTGTATAATCTCAGAGGGGTTCCTAAAAACTTCTTAATGAATATCGTGAAGAATAACGATTCCATAATCGAAGATTAACGATTTATTGTTGGATTATCTGAGGTAAAACAAAACCCTCGATTTTTTATTATTGAGCTAAAAGTAATTTAAATGAATAACTATTCACTTAAGAAATTATTGGTTGGTTAGGGTGGCTGATCCACAGCAACCTATTGTGGGTCACGTTTAGCGTCCCCATTTCTGGTGAAAGGCTTTGGAGCGTCAATATACTTATTCACATAAAATCTGTCCCACACACTTTGTACAGGTTGTTAGTTATAAAAACGTTTCAATAGTGGGCGTGGCGACACAAATAACCCAAATGAATTTTGCGTGGTGTTGAAAGCTAGCACCCTGAACCCTCGTGTGAAATTTCGGCGATGAATCTTCTATAGGAACCTAATAATACATTTTGGTTTATTGTGGGCGTGGCATCATTAGTATGTTAAACTATACATACTAGGATGGGCCCAATATACATTACTGCCAATCACATATCATCAATAAGAGCAGAGCTAGGCTAATATTAATTTTAGTCCAGAGAGTTCCTTATATGGAAAGTGGGCGTGCTCTCCCTATCTGATCAACCCCATTTCGTGCAGTTGACTCTATAATGTCCACATGCTGCTTTCCATAAATCTTTTATAGATCTTAAGTAATGGAACTATGTTAATATATGGGCGTGCCAGTAACTACGTACCCCCACAATTTGCTCTAGTGTCTAGTAGGAGCCACAGCCATATAACTGTCAAATTGCGTCATTATACGTCATAACTTGGCATGGAGTTATACTCATTTTAAAAAAGGTGCAAAAAGTTGCATATAGGGGAGGTAGGCGTGGTCTTTGTCCAAATGGGAAAAGTGAAAGTGGCCATAGACGGAACGACAAACTAGGACAGAATTCTGATAATTTCTTTACATATATGTCCATACCTGCCACGCCTCCTTCTGGTAGTTGAAAACCGTTTAACAGCACAATCCTAGTTTACCCGTTTTCCCTTTTTAAGGGTAAAAGGTATAAAAAAGCTATTTATGTAGGCGCAACTCCAAAAGGTATACATCGGTCGAAAAGTATGTAAATACACATTAGTGTTGACTATATAACTGGAACTTAGATTCTTTTCGACATATGTATTATTACGAAAATTATATTAATAGTTCGAATCACTGAATAAGCCATTATGTCATCATATACATGTTTATATCAGCGGAGTGTACAGAATTACCAGTGAGAACTTGAATATATATATATTTGGATATATTTCATACATAAATATAATTATTAATATAATATTATATAAATTTGGATATATTTCATACCATCCTCAACATATTAGTTTCATATTTTTCTTCCAAAACTTTTTGTGGTATTCATTTTGTTCTTTAAACTTTATTTTCTTATAGATTGCGATCTGGCTGGAGTAGCTCAAAGGCGAACGAACCACTACGACCCGACGAACAGGCCGCCATAATTTCCGTGATTCGTCGCAATGAAGAAATGGAAGTTGCCGAACGTCAACGTGTGGGACGGCTTGTGGAGCGTGTGGAGAAAATCAAGCAGCGTGCTGTAGAGAGAGGACCGAATTGTTGTCGTTTATGTGGAGACACATTCGGCTTATTGCGTCCCTCACGTATCATTTGCGAAGACTGCAAGAAGGCGGTATGCACAAAGTGCAGCGTGGACATAAATATACGCTACCATACCTCCGAGAAGACGAAAGAAATCTGGCTTTGTCGAATATGCTCTGAGACGCGCGAAATGTGGAAGAAATCAGGTGCTTGGTTTTTCAAAGGGCTTCCAAATTATGAGATACCAAGTAGCACTAGCTCGACACCCACGCGTCACACTGCCGGTGCGGCTATGTCAGATGTCGTGATGATGCCGCGGACAGCGAAAAGTTGCACCAGCACTCCGACGCGGAATGTGCGGGTAAAAAAGTTGACTATACGAGTCAATGACAGCAGCAGCTCCGAGGAAGATGAGAATGGTGATGCGAATAAGGTGGACAGCATGATAGCGCTGTCAGTCACTCCCACCACTGCCGCTAGCGATGTGCCACAATTTAAGATGCAGCGTGAGGATAGCTTTCGCATGCGTACATTCGGTTCGATTCGCAGCTTTATCGATGGCGGAGAACGGAAACTCTCGAATTCGTTCTTCTTCAATCGACAAAGTTCGAAATCGGAAAGCAGTCAACACGACTTTGATACCATATCGACAGCCTCCACTGTAGCGACGACAGTATCTGCTGGCTTGAGGCGTGAGGGCAATTACACGCGGCGTGGCTCCGTGTCGTCCTCATGGTCCATTAGTGATAGTTCGTCTGGGAATTCTGGCACAGCCGCCACATCTACTCATAGCCAGGGAAATGCTCATTGCCGTGATCCACTTTTGGGTTGGTTGGAGATCGCCATTACTTATCGTGAGAACTTACATAGTTTAGACTGCACAATGGTGAGAGCTCGTGATTTGCCGTCAATGGACGCCAGTGGTCTAACAGATCCTTATTGTAAGTTAAACATAATAACGCCAGAGGGCAATACAAAGTATACGCGTTGGCAGCACACAAAGTCGGTGCATAAAACTCGCAATCCTGAGTTCAATGAGACACTGCAATTCGTTGGGGTCGAACCAGAAGAGTTGGGCAATTCGTTGCTGTATGTGGCTATATTCGATGAAGATAAATATGGCCATGATTTCCTCGGTGCCGCTAAAGTTTGTCTTTCAACGGTGAGTGAGTTCAAGTCAAACCTTCGCGGGGCATTGACTCTGCGGCTGATGTCAGAGTTGTCACTAGAAGTGAAGCGTAATAACGTAAATCTTGATAAACATTCTTGTGGGCGGTCTTTAGAACTTTCTTACATTCCACTTCCCATACACTTTCCATACCATCAAACATGAATTTTGTCTGGCTTTCGATAAGAATCACCCTGGCACCACCTGCGAAGAGTGCGATCACTCTCATATATGTCTTTAGAACTTTCTACAGAAAGAAAAGCACAAGCAAAGCTTCCATCAACATGAATTTTGTCTCACTTTTGATAAAAAAAAAAAAAACAGCATCCTGAATCATCTTGGTACCACCTGCGAGGAGTGCGATCACTCTCATTTAGTACGGTAGTTTCTGTATATTGAGCATAGTCTATTTTTACCTCCTGTGAGCTGCCAATATACGCGGTTAGGATCATCCACGAGTCAATATTTATAAAGATTTCTAAAGAATCCGTGCCCAGATAGGAATTGTATCAGGTTAACTTCGCCAGGTTTTCAGGAAATCCACTTTTAGATGCCTGATATCAGTTTATGAATCCACTGACCTTTGTGGATCGATCAATTGTGTTTGAATCTGCCCGTTTCATAGCTTTTCTTAGCATAGCTGCTGCATTTTTGCCCAGATGTCGTTAGGCAGCTTTCCCCAATTACATTTACTATATTCTAGGATATTGACCTATATTAGCAATACACTCTTACCGATATCAGTCTATATACTGACGTCTAGGCGAGCGATAAATCAAAAATCATATAAATCAGTATCGGAGTAACATACACTAATATAAAGGGTGTTTTTTTAAACGTGTGTTTTTCAATCTGGCAATACTTTTTTCGGAGTTGGTCTTTTTGACAGCTGTCACTTGATTTATGCTCAGTTTGATTTGCCATTTCATAATGAATAGACTTACTCCTGAACAACGTTTGTAAATCGTGCAAATTTATCCAATATTCGGTTGACATAATCGCCCAGCAGAGTCGATAATTCGAGCAACCATGGATCGGTTTCGCACCACGTTTACTCTAATGGATAATGCGCATCCTCAGAGAAAAGCGTTGCATAAAGATTTTTAATTATTGCATGGTTCAAATTGTATTTTGATTTCACTGCTTATGCAGTCCCCTGATGGTGCCACCTGATGCGGACGCCTCCTTGTATCATAGCATGGCACGTTGTTGACTCTCTTGAATGATTGGCATAAAGTGGGAATGTGGTATTCTCTCCCTAGTAGATAGGTATGTAAAATGGCTGGCAACCTCGAGTCGCCTCAATTAGAAAGAGTGCCGTTTTGTTGCCATGTCCTCGGGAGCCTAAAAAATGGTAAATCTTTTGTAACATTTACAACCAGGTGGAGTTGTTAACAAATTTGGATAGGTCTGAAAGTTGTGAACTAGAATTCTAAATCATAAACTCTCTAGAAAAGAACTTCCTTAATATTTGAGTCTCAAGCGAACAAGGGCTGGGCACTCACAAAGAAAGTGTGCGACTGTTTCTTCCTTCTGTGGGTCTTTGGAGCTCCTGCATTGAACGGAAATCCCATGTTTTCAGCGTGTGTTCCGATAGTCCTTAGTAGTATTTTCGTATAAACCCAGCCAGGTCCGTATCCCTCGTATGACTTTGTCCCTGTCTTATTTCAAATGCTCCTTAAAATGCCCAATGATCCAACGACACTCAAACGTGTCTTATATATCGTCCCAGTTTTGTGCCCAGTCAGAACTATTACTAAATCTATGTCAAGTAACTCCTATTGGTTGGGTAATTCCTACCTATCGTACATGGTATTTGAAATATTTTAGATGTGATGCCGCCTTCTTTGGCTTCATTGGGCAATGTTCTATGCTAGAATTAGTTCTCTACTTTTAGTAGATAACCAGATATCTGCAGGCTAGTTAGAGGCATGGTATTCGAATCCAACACTTTGATTGGAGGCACTTTTTCAAGTATAACCATCCATCTTGGTCATTACATTCATCTTGGGCCTGTCAACAGATTCTGCAGAAAGTCACTGAATTGAGGGACCACGCTGATGGTATATTCGCTTTTTTATTCAGCTATATTGACTTTTAGATTCCGTACACATTTATATCAATCCATACAAGTTGATGATGAACTGTGGAAGGAATTGAGCGCTGTCTGTCTATATATATATATAAATATTTGTTGACTCGTCGTATCAGAGGTCAGAGGTGAAAGGTCACAGACCAAGAACCAAAAGATATACGTATTCAGCCGAAAGTTTACATGATTAGTTTTGTGGCTTTCATGGCTGTTTCGACATCAAACACGTCCAAATTCCATACCCCTGTATTTTTGATAAGACCATAACTGAAGAACAAAACGTTATTTAGATAAAGATAAAAATAGTACTAGTTGAGGCTTTGATTTTCTGGTTGTACACTTAGGGACAGAAAGAACGTACGAAGAGAGCAGTACAGGATAATTGAGCTATATGTCTGTCTCCAGGTAATATACAACTTTGATAAAGCTTGAAAGTAGAAATATTGAGCTTCTCGGTAGAGTTCGTCTTCCAACTCCCATTACAAACATGTGCAATCACTCTCATCGCTTCGCTTACAGGGCCAACTCTGACTTCAGGCCTAGTAAATGTAGCTGCAAATAACCAGGAATCTAACGCATTGATATTTAGGTACACAACACCAATCAATATCGCATCTCGGTGCCCTTGGGTGTTGAAGATCAGTATAGCAACGAGGCTATCCGCGCACAGGTATGGCCCCATGGTAAAATTTTGATATCTCTCTGCTACAATACGAAAAAGCGCGGTTTGTATGTTAATGTTAAGCAATGTATTAATCTAATACCGATGGACAATAATGGCAGTTCGGATCCCTTTGTCAAGCTGTATGTAAACTCTGTGTTAAAACCCCCAACTAATGCTAAACTATAATTTCATTAATTTCATTGTGTGTTCACTTGCAGTCAACTGAAACCAGATTCGCATAGGAATAAAAAGTATAAGACCAACGTTAAATGGCGCACACTAAACCCCATCTATAATGAGGAGTTCCACTTTGAAGCAAGTCCCCACGATTTGAACAAGCAAACGCTGATCATTACCGTTTGGGACAAGGACATCGGCAAGAGTAACGACTTCCTGGGCAGTCTCATTATCGGCTACAACAGCAAAGGGGAGCGACTGCAGCAGTGGCTGGACTGCATACGTCTGCCCGATCACTTTCATGAAAAATGGCATTGTTTGGCCGGCGAGAATCCCTCACATTGATAGAGCTCTGTCTTGACTTTGCGCCTTTGTTTATTCGTTGTGTTTTGCATAGTTAAAAATTGTGTGAACACTCTGGACTTATATTGATTTGTTGCCAAAATCAAATTAATTTTAATGCCTATGCAACTTTTTCATATACACACATACATATACAAAAATTATTTAAGTGTCCTTAAAATTGGTTCAACATTATTGCGAGCTTTCCATTTAATTATACATGCATACAAATACATTTATCGCATACATACACACAATCCTTATTTAACCAAATACGTTTAAATCGTTCGACTACAATAAAGGTGTAAAGGACACATTTTTTCCAATAATAAGTAAGCATAGAAGCGATCATTGATTTGCAATTAGTGCAGAAGGAAAAGGGGGTGTTGACAATTACTGAAACTACCACAATCTGGCGACATATCACAATTATTTGAAAATTGTTGGCGTGGCCGGAATAGTACTTCATTCAGAATCTGCGTCCTTTGCTAAAAAATGTATTCACTTCAAACGTCCCCAGTAAAAAATTTGCTCGCCGAGGGAGGTTTTCAATCAATCGAGTGCCGTATAAAATATCTTGAAGCCGTATCATTTATAAGTTTTTTTGCAAAACCACAAAGTCATGAAATTTAGCTTCTGCACAAGAGGAAAACAAGATTATCAAAAACATCGGCGCTTTGCGAGGAAAAAGAGCTCGCAGAATCACTAAACGTAGACTTTTCCCCAACAATCTTTCCCCAATCTAAACTCCCACCCTGGGAACTAGATAATAATATCCTTCTTAACCAGCTGACAATTCGACGTAAAGAAAATACAAGCAACACAACTTACCAACAATTATATAGAAGCATAGGTATGCCATTAAAATAAGAGGGATGGAACTTTCTTTCTTCAGATGGCCCCAAACAAAATGATGGTGTTTCTTATGCAGTAACAGAAGACAAAGGAAACACCAATCCCACGGATTATTACCTCACTATGCAACCATATTTGACGCCGAATTACAGGGCTTGCTTTCGGCACTAAAGTTAGCCAAAGAGTCTAACAAAAAATACGTGATATGCATCGACAAACAGTTTTTAAAGCTGCGAAAAGGGTTCGCCTAGCCAACGATCCATTATATCACACCCAACAGCTACTGATTAGTATGCCATTAAATATAAAACGTATGTGGATCCCTCCTCACTCAGGCATCGTAGGCAATGAACAAGCTGATTAAGCCGTAAAATTTGCCCTAAAAACATGTCTTCATCTCCATATGCCATTTGGAACCAAATCTTTAAAAAATACATTTTCAAGTTCTCTTAAACTACAATTTGCCAACGATTGGTCAGAGTACCACCACCAATACAAAGTAATAAATCCTCACGTCGTTGCAATCACACTTCCGAGGAACAGTTCAACATGGGAAAACAGATGCTTCGTACGCCTCAGGCTAGGCCACACCCTCGTAACTCACACGAACATCTTTTGCAACTCTCTCCGCAGCCCATCTGCTGCTTTTGTAATACCTGCAGCCTTACAGTTCTCCATTGCATTGTCCAGCTCTTCACAACCTAAGAAACTAAATCTTCAAAGGCCGTAACCCCCTCGAACTCATTTTACCACACCCTTCGGGAAGTAACATAAGACTAGTTTCAAAATTTTTAGAAGATAGTAAAATAATCCATCTAATGTAAGTATTTGATATATCGACTAAAGCCGATAGCCCTGATAGCTTGTGCTTGTAAATTATTTTGTGATTTTAATTAAATAATGATAATATATAATAATAATAACTTTACACGCTTCGTTAATGCTAAGATATCATATCAGTGTCATATGAGAATAAGGGGAGAACATCATAAATTACAGTATTAAAGAGAACTACACAGAGAAAAAAGAGTTGCAATTGCTCAAATTGTAATTTCCGAGGATTTTTTTTAAATTTGTGTAAAGAATTTTAACATTACTTTTTCTTGCAACTAGTCATCGGTCCACCACACGGTGCAGGACAAAGTAAATAATACTTCTAATGAAGCCATCTATTGGCAATTTAACTGTGCGCCACTCCCCGTATTCGCCTGATTTGGCAACGTGCGACTTTTAAATTTTCGGAAAAACACTTTTGTCGATGAAAGGAAAGCGTTTTGGTGGACGTAGAAGCCACCGACATCCTGAGGACATTCCAGCCAACCGCCTGATTTGGCACCATGGGAAACATGCATTTGCAGCAACGATCTAGAACACCCGTTCGCCATGCTTTTAGACCGTGCAAATCATTGTATTGAGTCGGAACGGAACTATTTTGAATAAGGTACTCGTATATCGAGTGTGCTGTTCTTATTTTGAAAAAGTCCTGTTTACTTTGGAATCCCCTTTGTATATTAAATTAAGCTTGGAATATATAGTGACGTAATTGCCTTTCTGACAATTTTTACCAAGCTCAATAATTGGATTCGTATCGCTGGATTGTGTAATAAGCAAACAATTCCCTTTTCAGTTGGAACAATTGGCTTTATTAGTATTCGTCCCACTCACTATTGGCTTTAATTCTATTTGCTCGCTTCTCACACTTCGTCTTCGCTAACGTTTGCTTCATTTAGTCAGTTGCTGCAGCACATCTGTTTCAACTTTACTCGATGTCCGCTTTGCGACGATCACTGCTCAACTGCCCGTTGCCAAAACGATGTTGCTAACACGACGCTCACGCTGCTTGCTGCCACTCTCAGGATTCGGCTATGATCCTTTTTGCCACTGTCTCTGGTTAACGTATCTGCTACTACGATGTTCCTTTGCGCTACGCTCACTGTTTCTCTACTGCTGCTACTACTTGTTCACTTTCACTTATTTACTTATCCTGATGTCTCGCGTGCAGTCGCTTATATACTTCTTGCACACGAGAACCTCAATCAGCCTCCGAAAGCAGCTTCGCATGCCTGCTCGCTTGTGCATTGTTAGGGGTTGAAATCGACGCTCACCCTAAAACCATCAACCAATCAGATGGCGGGTTGATTTCGTAGCAATCGTCATGTCATGCTAAAAACTGGAGGATAAAAGTGAAGTGTCGATGATAGTTTTAAGTGTTAGTGATCAATATCGTCGTCGTGAACGATTATTTACTATAAAGTTCGCAGTTCGCAGCTTTCGAATATTAACTCGTTAGCTTTTGCGAGGCTGCTGGGAAGTCACATTTTATCATAGTCAATTTGCCAATGTGCCACGTATAAATCAAGCAAACAACACGGTTTTTTCTTTACAAAATATTGGCTGCCCCTCTACCAAATGTATTGCTATCTATCATCCGCCGTCGCAAGCTGCGACGAGCTTCGCCTCTATTCTACTCTATACTCTATTGTTTAATTTACTTCCCATTTGTTTGTTTTCCATAGTATATAAGGTATGTATCAGAGAATACATATTTATATTCTGGTATCTAGTAGTCGCAAAACCCGATTCCACATTTTTGACCGGTTATTTGTTTGTCAATTTGAACATTTTTTGAGTTTCTCTCTGCCTCGGAATGAATTGATTTATTGGCAGCTTACAGCAGAGTGAAATTGTGGTTTCGTTCAACCACATACACACTGACTAAAACATTGTAGAGACACGAGTATATTTGAATAACTAATACTTTATATGGCGAAAGAAAACAATCACGCCAACAATTATACAATTGTTGTAAAGAGTACGCCAGAAACTAGATACTGCCGAGATTTACACCAATCACAGCAGTCCACCTAACGTAATTGTAAGTCAGCTTAGTGGCATTCATAATACGAATGACTGAGTTGCTACTAATAGACTAAGCAAACTGTTTTCTTCTATGTTTGAAGGAGGCGATACTCGTAGGTGCCCCTTTGCAAATGTGATGATTCACTTCAATACAAGGCAAACTTGGTTGGGCCATATTTAATGCCCTGCCCAACTTATTGATCTATTTTTTCTATTATTATATTATTTATTTTATCATTTGTTTTGAATTTTTTACCTGTTCATTGGCGTTTTCGTTATTAATTTACATATACAAAAAGTGTTTCTTTTTGGTGTGAAGTGGGCTATGGAAAAATTTTATTAAAGTCAAGTGTAAATTTAATAAAAATTCAATTAAATATAAACAAATGCAAATATTTGCGAGTAATTTGAATTCATAAATTTAACATTTCGAATAAAATTCTTTGCCGAAAACTAGATACTGGTTGTGTTTGTAATAAAAAAACTTGAGAAAATTCCCTAATTAAGTTTCGAAAAGGCGCTTATTGCAAGTTATCAGATCCAGTAAACTCACCGTAGTAGACTGCAATTGCTAATACTAGGACCGCATATTGCGGAGGTTTACTGCGACGATTCGACGGTTCTTTCTTTTGTTTTGAATAGATTACTTATATATATATATAGATTTTTGTTTTTGTTAATCGGTGCATTATGTGCAAATCACAAGTATTCGAGAAAGTTCATATTTAATGATTATTCACATATGTTCAGAGGCGGCAATAATTCACTACACTGGTACATTTAAAGCAAATACTAAAGTTAATACTTTTTAAACATTTTTGAAACAACTGACAACATTCAAAGTTAACAATTAGATACGTTTAACAATTGAGGTCACTATTTGAGGCTTATTTAGAGCGAGTTTTTAGTATACGGGTCTAATTTGTTCTATTTCAATACTCGAAGTTTGTAATTTTAATACACGCAGAATGCATACACCAGAGGCAATATGGTGTACACCATGTACAAGATGTGTGCATGTTCGGAATCAGCGCCACTAGTGCCAGCATCGCGTACCGATGAATTCTCTGCCATTAACGGGGCTAGTGTTGGTAGAGATTGTGTTTGTTGCAAAGTTTGGCTCTGCATAGGCACTCCACCTGGTGCTGCTGGCTGTTGTGGTGGATTCATATCTGGTGGCGGAGCTGGATAGCAGGCCACCTTTTCGACAACAATCATTTTGGTGCTATCATTGGGATCTGTTTCATTTGCTTGCACTGGAACACAAATAATACCACCCGGTGGTGGTTGGTCTGCCCCTGGAGCTACAGGAGCCTGGGGTGGTTGCATTGCAGAAGTATCCATATTGGTAGGGTTAGCGCCTAAGGGGGCCAGTGGCACAACTGGTATGGCAGGATCGACAGGTGACCCTGCAGCTGGGACGCCTGGGTTCATAGCGGGTTCAGCTGGGTTCATAGCAGGTGCAGCAGCTGCGCCAGCAGCACCACCAGTTGTAATAACTGTGTGGCCATCAGCATTGGTAGTAGTGACTGATCCTGGGGGGCCATTATTGATGATGATAACCTTATCATCGCCACCAGAACTACCAGTATTAGCGGGTGCCTGCTGCACGACTTTGGTTTCTGATGGAGTCAAGACATGTCCTAAAATAGCACCACCAATTGCACCTGCTGCCAATCCGGAACCTGCAATAAAGAATAAGATAATATAATCAATATACTACCAGTGGAAGGGTGCAGTATACTACCAGTGGAAGGGTTCAATATACTACTAGTGGAAGGGTGCAATATACTACTAGTGGAAGGGTGCAGTATACTACCAGTGGAAGGGTGCAATATACTACCAGTGGAAGGGTGCAATATACTACCAGTGGAAGGGTGCAATATACTACCAGTGGAAGGGTGCACGAAAATCTTTACGATTTGTACGGGAATTATAATTTTTTATCTACTGAATAGTAACAAGGTAGGTTCCTAGGAAATTTTCGCATACAATACTGAATACTAAAAAGAAATGAGATTTGTTTCAAAGTTTTCCCTCAAAATGGAGTGCACCTGCTGCAGTTTGATCGTGCTCAGTGCAACCTATATATTTTATTATTATATATATTTTATATTATTTATCCTTAAGTGTATACATACCAAACCCTAATCCAGATGACGATTGTGGTGGCTGAGAGTAGTAAGTTGCTCCAGCAGGCAAAGCGGCACCTGCAGGTATGTAAGTTGCACCAGCAGGTACACCACCAACTGGTCCCTGTGGATAACCTCCTTGATATCCATTTTGATGATAACCTCCTTGATATCCCTGTTGAGGATAACCTCCTTGATATCCCTGTTGAGGATAACCTCCTTGATATCCCGGTTGAGCATGACCAGATTGATAACCTTGCTGAGGATACCCAGATTGGACACCCTGTGTGTGAGTAGCCGAAATTGGCGTGTGTACATTAGAAGCAGCATAGCTCGGAGGTGCTGCGTAACCTGGTGGAGCTTCATGCATATTGGTTTTCGCGCCTCCAGCAGGATTTGAAGCCGAATAGGCTGGTGGTGGACCCTGGTTTTTCGGTACATTCCAACCAATAGGTGCTGCGTTTTGTCCACCCGCAGCTGGAGCGGGTGCTGGTGCGGGTCGATTCGGTTGTGAATTATAGTTGGAATAGCTCAGTTTGGACAATTCCGCGTGAGAATTGCTGGATCCGGAATTGCCAGCATTGTATGTTGGCTTGGTTACTTGGCCGCTGTTGCTCGATGGTTGACGACGGGTGCTGTACCCTCCGCCAGACGAGGATTTCCGATTACTGTTGCCGTACGTGCGTTTGGCATCTGCCAAGCCGAGGTTATGAGTCACAAGAAGTAACGCCAGTATTGTGGCAACTACGCAGTTGAGTTTTTCAACCCCCTGCTGGTGTGCCATTATTTTACCGATTATTTCCACGACCTTTAGGCGATTTGAAGGTTGTTCTCACTAATGATTTACTTGTGACTAGTTAAATAAGTAATTAATTAAATTAACAGGTATCAACCAACAAAAACTTTCTTCCACCAAAGCTGGATTTTCCACTTTTGCTTACTTCGATTTCTAATATCTGTCTAAATTCGATATTCATATACCATGAAGGCAACAACCCTGCCTTAAATACTTATTTATTTATCTGCCTTTATTCTGATAGGAACGAAATGAAAAAGGAATCAGCTGCATTGCAAAGAATTCAGCAAAATTAAAAAATCTGATAAATTTCAAATACTTTTAATATTTTAGCTAAAAATTATAAAGTGATACTACAAATTGGATAGTTTTATGATTAGTTGTAAAATATTCGTAGAAACTAAACTAATATGCAAATGTTGGACAATATTCTTAATACAATAAGATAAACCAAAGTTCCAAATTATTGTGAACTTTCTTTACGACAAATCTCGTTCTTACTAAGTTTTGTTCTTAAGCAAATTATCGTATTAAAATCGAGGCAGAATTTTTACAGTAACATTATTTTTTTTAAATTTGAAATTTCTTTTTGTTTGAAGTGTAAGAAAATTGTGACAAAATCTGCTATTTTAATATTGGGAACATGGGAAATTCAAGTTTAAAAACTAAGAAATACTACTTTAAGATCAAATTACAATAACGCCAGAGCGCGGGCCGAAGGCGACAGCGAGTCTCGGATGAAATGTTAAAAAGAATTTGTACAAAAGGATGGAAGGATGGTATGTGGCAATATACAATAATGAGTGATGCGTTAGAGCGAGGCAATTTGTCAAAGTAATCAGCAGTTTCGTAATGCGTATTTGTTTATTTCTGATTTGCTCTTTGTGGCTGCGCTTTCCTTTTATTTAATAAAAAGTTTCAAAACATTTAGTTTTTAATGGTTCTTTAGCACTTTGGCTTTTGTGTAAATATGGCTGGCACTTTGCTCATTGTATATTAGAATGCGAGACAGTGCAAAACGATATGTCGCGCCTTTCTCGCTCTCTGGCGTTATTGTATTTGGGCCTTTATTTCCTATCCATAGAAGCAACATCACAAGAGATAAGTCTCACGAATATTTTACTTTAGAAAATCGCTGCATTGCCCGACAATTCTTAATAAAACAATTTTCTTTTTGCCACTAAAATAAATTGTGAAAAATTAAATCCGGATGTGAGAGTGTTTTCCTCAAATTCCGTACACTTATGAATCGTTGTCTCCGCTCAGCAGTACATCTACAGAAGAAGAAGAAGAATGGGAGGAATGAATTCTTGTAATTCAAAATAGAATAATTTATTTAAATATAAAAATACAAAAAATATTTCCACAAAAAAAAAAACATTTTATCATTTGTACCTAACTTACTCGAATATTCGGCTCTGATATTCGATCATGATTTTGACACAATCTGCCAGAATTTCACTTTCCTTAAGGACCACGTGTATATCCTGTATATGAACGCTATGCTGTACGGCATGGAATATGGATGGTGTCACAGATAGGGATAACGTTTCGGCGCTTACTTGCTGTAGTGGTACTTTTGTCAATCTGAAAATATGCATAAAACTAGATTTAGTAGGAAGCCATGCTAATATATACTAAGTGGTGAACGGTTACACTGGGAATCCCCTGAATGAATCTTAATCAATATCTCCTGCCGCCTATGCACTTATATTACTGGCAGTTCATTAAGAAGAAGGCATGTTGGGAAAGGCTATTTAAACATTGTCTGCAAGTTGACATAAAACGTAAAACGAAAATTCTTAATTATTCTGAATCACAGTTTGGAAAAATTTGCGTGCCAACTGAAGCTTGCAATAAACACAATTTTAAATTTAGTTTGTAGTATCTATTGCGAAAAGTTCGACCTTGATATCAACCTTGAATTATATTTTATTGTTCAAGAGGGAAATTTAGTATTCAGTATTCAGTACAACGAAAAAGGAGAATCTACAGAACTTTATGTTTTTTCAAATCCACACAACTTGATGCAATTTACATAAAATTTCACAGAAATGTATATCTAAGCAAATTGTAGCACTTTGTGTGGTTGCTCCTCTTTCAATCCCAATTCAAGCTTCGAGGCGTTTAGAACAAAATATCCCAGTTATAACTTTGATAGTAATTTTGAATTTTTTATAAATATGGTCCATATTTTTGACCATTTTATAGGGTCTTTTGTATGGATAAGAATAAAAATTATGTTTCCTCCTCTGAAATCGTCTTGAATGCGGTATACACTTACTTGTTAAAATGTGCAAATAAATATTCCATGGTATCACGGTTTATTTCCGGCAAAGAGCGGATCAGTCTTTTAAGTATGTCAATTTTCACAGGCAAATCGGTTAACACTGGAAATAAAGTAAGCAAATTGAAGAACATTTTCTAAGCAGACCAAATTAATCATTTTCACTTACACCATTGATTAGGTTTACCAATAAACGGTTTGGCCTCATTTGTGCTAACCAATGGGCTCTTGATTTCCCGCAGGAAAAGTTTCAAGACACCTGTCAAAGTGTGGATATCGATATTTTGATTGCGCAGTGAGGCGTAATCATTGGCATCAATGCGAAAGCGCAATGTTTGTATTTTATTGTAGTCTCCGCATTGTCGGTAAATACCTTCGACTGGTTGGGATGACTTGCGGTATTTCTCTTCTATCAGATCGCAACAGTCCACGACGATCTTAGGAATGGATTTGTGTAATTCATGTTTGAGAACCATTTCAATTTCGGTGTCAAAGCAGGGTTCGTCTGGAACATGAACAAAAATTGATTTGATTATGACAAAAAGAAACAAATAGTTGAAAATTGTTAAAAAGAAAATTTTATATAGGAATGTTTGTGCAATAAATTGTATGTATTCATGGGTCCATTCTGTAGTGTAATTTGTCAATTGTCACACTTTTCTTATGAGTTCTCAATACTGAGAGAAAAGTTACAACTTTTGATATACTCGTATTTATTTGTATTTTCTTTTACTCACACAACAGAGCTATTTCATGCATCACATGCATTCGCATTGATTATTATCCAACGGATTGGAAAATTTAAAAAATACAATGATCGCAAGGCCTGGTAAGGACCATATACAAGAGTCATCCTAAAAATGAGTCTTCTACTTATACTATTTTAAAAATTATTTGTAAATTTAATTACCCCAATAATAACTGATGGTGATATGACCTTCCAATATAGTTTGTCTTCAGAAATCAACATACCACGATAGATCAAGTCGCATTGTCGCGATTATTAGGATATCGCATTATCCCGATTATTAGGAGATCACTTGTAAGTAAGGAATATTGCCCTGCATTTATCCTACTTATAACAAAAATTGCGAGTATAAAGTGAGTTTTTATTTTGACTTGCATATATTGGGTTGTGAAACATTTTGTTGAGGAGCTGTTCCCGAATGCTCCCAAAAAATGTTAAATGGAGTTTTCTCAGAAAGAAATGCTTTTACTCCTTTCGCTCTGTACTCCTCTGCCAATGACAAGACAATGTAAAAAGTAGAACAAACCGGGAGTACTCTGTGGATAATCCCCTTGAACTAACGTGAGTACTCTGAGAATGATCCCCTTCCTTACTGGGTAAGTATCACTTTGATTAAGTATTTGTCTCTGTCTCTTCTTCACGACATAAATCATTCAGTCATGTAACAACTCAATCGAATTTTGGAAACATTTATTTACTTTGAGTCCATATGTTGTATCATTAATAAAACACAAGTTTCCTTCTCCCTTGTCCCTAAGGTTCATGGTTACAGAAATCAAAGACAGAATCTGAATTTTTAAACAAACGTTTTTGTAGTACGAGTATAGTTTTCCCGATTCTACTTCGTTGCTAATTGCCAAGTTGAAACACAAAAGTCATTCGTCCCACAATAACAACATACAAAGTTTTAACCATAAAGATTGAAGACAAGTGTTGAATCACTAATTAAATTTTGCGAAATATTGACTAACATGGCACTGCCGACTTCTGCACAACACTCACCTAAACTCAGAGATGTGATCCCGAGAATACACTCTCTCCTATAAAAGTACTTTCAGCAAACCATTTTAGTTGCGGTGCAATGCTGCGATCGAATACTGAGGACTTTCATATCAAAACTAACTTGATGAAACTGATCTACACACAAATAATGACTTATGACAATAGTCACAGGTCTGTTGTCACAACCAATTTGACGGTCCTTTAAAGGTAGTGTGCCCAGGTTATACCGGTGTTCAAGCCACTTAACATAGAATTGTAGTAAAATAGCTCTTTTGAAGAACGTAGGTGGATGGGAAGTTGGCGTAATAATAGTCCGAACTGGCCTAAAAACTCCTCCTCATGTAGATTTTCAGCTCAGTATCGTTTTTGGGCTATGCTGTAAACAGAATAGGGCTAAAGCGACTCAGGAAGGACACACATATCCTTCCACACCAACTTTTGGGCAACATGAACATTTTCCTATATTAATTATATACTACAAATTATTCCCAGTGTGTCATGAATGAAAGGATATAGTAAAGATAATATATGTAAATAACTTCTTTTATGGGATACAATTTTTTCTTGCAAATATATTCCAGGTTTGATACTAAAAATTGAAGAATAGAATAATGCTATTTTATTTCAATACTTTCCAATTCTCCAATTATTTTGAATATGGACTGAAAAAGGGTATATTAAGTTTGTGCGGTTGAGTCGTTTTTCAACTATCAGAAGAAGGTGTGGCAGTTATGGATATAAGTGTACACAAATGCTTAGAGCAACTTTGATTTTTGTCCGTCCGTCTGTCCATCTGTGTCTACTTTCTTTCTAGACCACCAAAGATATCTTAATGAAACTTTGCAAAAGTATAGTCTGGACTCAAACATGGAACCAGATTGCTATATGAGCCCATTTTGACAAAGACCACGTCACCTCCCATATATATATAACTTTTTTCAGCATTTTAAAGCGACTATAACTTTGGTCCAATTAAAGGAATAGTGACGCAACTCGTTAGTTATGTGGCTGTCGGTTATTACTACGCAAAAAGTGGTAACTGCCACGCCCACTATTAGCAAATATTTATAAGTTAGGATTTATTAGAAATTTATGAACAAAATTTTAGGAGAAGGAACATGTGGACATTATAAAGCCAACTGCAATAAATGGGGCTCATCAGAGAAAGGACACTCCAACTTTCCATATAAGGAACTTTCGGGGTTAAAGTTAAAATTAGCCTATCTCTACTCGTATTGATGGTATATGAATGAAAATGGCAGGTTGTGTACATTAGATCCATACTAGTGTAGTCAAATTGTGAGCAGTATACTATTACTGCCACGCCCACAATTAACCAACAATTATTACTAGGTATATAAGTAGAAGGTAGTAGATATATAATACGATCGTAGAAGATTCATCAACTAAATTTCACAGGAAGGTGTAGGGTACTGCCTTTAAACACCGCACATTTTTATAGCCACGCCCACTATTGACACATTTTTATAACTTACGACCTATACACAATATCTTTGCAAAATTTTATAGGAGGACGCTACAAATCCATACACAAGAAATGAGATCGATCAGACAAAAGACACGTCTCCCTTCCATATAGTCACCTTTCGGGACCCCAATTACAATTACCCTAGCTTCTAATAAAGTCCGTACTAGCGTGCATGTAAAGTATAGACAGATTATTACTCCTGCCATGCCCACAATTAGCCAATATTAATTTCTGGGGCCCTATGCAAGATTCATGAACGAAACTTCACATGAAGGTTCAGAAAGCTTGAATGAAACACAACACAAAAATGGGCGTGACATTTTAAGAGCCACGCCTCCTATTGATATATTTTTAAAACTTAAAACCTATGACAAATTCTTGGACCAAGTTTTATATGAAGAAGTATATTGACGCTGCAAAGCCCTTCACGGGAAAAATCAGATAAAGGCCACAGTTCCCTCCATTATAATCAACTCAGGGTACCCTAACGAAAATGAGCCTAGATATGTTCCTAATGATGATATCTGAATAAAATTTACATCGCCATGGTGTAATTCGCGCGCAAATGTAAGGATAAAGGGTATTTCGAAGTCGGTCTAATCCGTATTCAGACTTTTTATTCGTCATTCAGAATAAAGTTGATAGGCAATCAGACTGGAAGACATCTCAGAAATGGAGCTGACAACACTGCTCAAATTCGCAAAAGCGTTGACATCCTACGGGAAATCTGCATAAAGGTCAGACCCCATTTGGTATCGCTAGGCACCAATCAGTCTATGCGTGGCTTTATGCCAGCCAGATTAACCTAACCTAAGCAGTTTGAATTATATGAATATTTGTCCACTTCTACTTCTCGACAAATACATGTATAAGGAGTGTTGGTATCGCGTGAACTAAGTAAGGTCTAAAGTTGAATTATATCGCCAAGCGAACAGAAAGCTGCAGAAGCGTTGAATACGAAAGTTAACTGGGCTGCCAGGAAGTCGTGAATGAAACTGTCCAAACGTATCTCATTGTTGTCAGAAGCGATGGGATAGAAATATATAATTCCTTCACTCTTTAGACTGTCACATATGCAGAAGAGCGCTTAAGCAACACAATTCGAATAAGCATAAGATCATACTATGAAGGTTGCGCTTGAACATAAATTCACCGCATGATCCGTTTATCATTCCTAATATGCCATTCCTTGAAGCAGTACTTAGTTGCATCACAAACATTTGAATGCAACTATTTCCTGAACTGAAACTATGCAACTAAAGGAAACTGTGATTGAAGTTTTCGTCCCGAATAGAGATCGCACTGTAAATCTTGCTAGGCAATGCGGGGAGTCACGGAACCAGCCAGCGGAAACATGATCATGCGTCCGTATTTATACAACAGACTAGTTTCCTTCACTTATATTGTATTTAACTAATTAATGTTCACTCGCCCACTCTTCACTGTACTCACCATTATAGATATTTTGCTCCTTTAAAGTTTCAATGCTTGGACGATGTTTCCATAAGTTCGACAGCTTCATCCAAGTGACCAGCTTCGACGGTTGCACTGTGACATTTCCTTGTGTTACTTTTCTCCGCATACTCGTTGCCTTTTTGTGCTTTTCTGCTTGCTTAGATTGATACAATTCTTCCATACGCTTCGTCAAGTCGGTCAATCTAGTTTCTAAATCTTTGGTATGCAGACGTTCATCGATTAAATTTTGTTCTAATAGTCCAACGCGTCGCTCCAGATCCATTATATTGTTTTTGCTGTGTGTGGTGGCGCAACCTGAGTCCTTGCGACTCGACGCAGACGAAGACGTAGACATTCCTGTGGAAGAGGCAGAGGACGATGACTCCATTAGACGACTTAAATCGCGTGTGCTGGCACTTTTCAGCAAAGCCAACTTATTGGCACGAATGCGCGGTTCTTTTAAGAATACAAGAGCTTCCGGTACTGCAGCGCCATTCTGCTCATATCTGAGATTAGTGCGACTGTTCGAGCGAGTGTAGTTCGGTGTGCGGTCGCGAAAGCAGTTCATAATCGTTTTGTGGCGCTTCACATTGGCGGCATTGCCCGCAGCACCGATTAGTATGCCTGCAGAATCTGGCGTCCCGGGAGTGACTGGATGCATTGTGCAATTTTTCGTTTTCAATTTACAAATGTTTGCGATCTCTGTCTGTGTGTGTGTGTTCGTGTGTGTGTGTGTGGGCTGCAATGTACTCGTTACTGAATTACTTATCACATTATGAAGTGACCGGCCGAAACACTGCTTGCATGTGGAGTGGATTCAGACAAAAAACAACAAATAATCGTATAAAAGCACACGCGTTTCACTCTGATATACACTCGTCCATACACAAGTCACAAAGTAATAGAAAAATAAATGTATTTATTTGAAAATAATAAAAATATTGAATTACAATTCTTTGGCTCCGTTAAACGCTGACTACCATGTCCACTCAAGAATAACGCGTCTCGCCTGAGGGAAAGTCTCTCAGCTACTCAAATTACAATATTCGTATTTCCCCTTCCGAAGCCTTTGGGAAACTAAACGCACTTTGTGTTCTCATTTGGGTTTTAGTGATTCAAGTGCTATTCTTATCTTATCAGTGATTACAGCTCCACAGAACGGGAATAGTTTATCAATTGAAAACAGGTCGATTTATTTATTGTTGCTTCTGCGGGCAGAACTGAAGTTTCATTTTGTTTTTTTTTACTGCCCCGTTAAGTTTAAAAATTATGTTGGTATTTTCGGGCCTCAAAGCTGGTTTATTACAAGCCTACTCAGGAATGTATGAGCAGAAGAATGACGACCACTAAGGCCCCAGTGACACTTCCCCCTTTTGTCACCTCACTCACACAGTCATGGTGCAGTGAGACAGAACGAATAAGGCAATCAAAACAATAGTTAGTAAAGACTATAACACCTCTCAGAATATGACACCAGTTGCATATGAACGTCTTAATACATTAAAAAATGACTAATTGACTAGGTCCAACAACATCTTACCAGACCTGTGAGTCGACCACTTCGTCCAACCCAAATGTAGGAATAAATTTGTATCATGTTTGCTAAGATTAATCACATTGCTTAACACATTATAATAAGTTGGTAGATGTACCATAACCACGATCCCACACCTCAAGCACCTAGGCGTGTGGATAGACGCGCGGCTTACCTTCCAAGAACATCTGCGGCGCGTGGGAGATAAGGCAGCACACACATGTTCTCTCCTGTGTAGAATGATGCCCAACTTGGGAGGATCCAAAGAGCGGAAAAGGCGACTCATCCCTGGGGTTTTCAGATTCTCTATGGGGCGCCAATATGGACCGAAAATGCGGATGTGAAGGCTATAACACCTCCGCGCCATTGAGGCAGCATATAGAAGAAGTGCACTGCGAGTAATCTGCGCACACCGCACCGTATCCACAGATGCTACCTTGGTGATAGCCGGCATGACTCCTGTGAACCTACTAGCGAAAGATGCAATGAACCTCTAGCACGGCAAAGGGACACATGCGACAAGTCTAGAAGAGCTCTTGGCAATTATAAAGCGGAGGACCCTTCAAGAGTGGCAAGCCCAGTGGGACACATCTTCAAAAGGCCGCTGGACAAGAAGGCCGATCCCCAACATTCAGATATTGGTAAGCAGGCCACATGGTGAGGTGAATTACCACTTCACGCAATTGCTGACTGGCCATGGAGGTTTTCGGGCATACCTGCACAGATTCCACTTGGAGGAATCCTCCTACTGTGCAAACTGTGGACGTACAGATATAGAAGATGCCAAACATGTCTTCTTCTATTGCCCACGGTATGAAACTGCTAGAGAGGCACTACTAAGAGTGTGTAGACAGCCCGTGATGGTCGACAATATAGTGCAGCATATGCTCGAGACCCCGGAGAAATGGGCTGCGATGTGTGACACTACCGCCGCCATTATGAAAGACCTCCGCCACCTGGAGTGGCGAAGACGCTCAATGGAAATAGCTAGGAGGCGCCCGCTGGCCATACCATGTTTCCTACTCTGCAAGTTCAGCTACATCAAAGAAAATTATACTCTTTACAAGGAAATGCACACAAGGCTTGACAGTGAACATAAAGTGGAAATAGGATGAAAATTCTGATGAGGAAAGTTGTTTGATTATGCCCAAGGAGAAATTGATGCAAATTGATCAATCGAAAAAGCTGAACATGTACTTCAGAATAAAATGTCTCTTTCGCAATAAAATTTTAATTGCTGAAATCAGGGTTGTGGAGCCGCAGTTGGAGTCGTGAAGTCGTATTGGAGTGGAATCGGATTATTTGTAACTACTCCGAAGACTCCATAAAAGTATGCATCCAATAAACTGGAGAAATAGGATCTGAGTATTATAAAGTAAGTTGGAGTCAAAGCCGGAAGTGGGGATGGAGTCGTGTTCAGGTGCAGAGTGACATACGGCAGAAACGGTAGCAGAAGCAGCACAGAACATTATTATTTCTGGAGTTATTTCTGTTTTTGTTTCTGTTGCTCGTGCAACCACATAAAACAGAAACAGAATTCACAAGAAAATTTGTTTTTCAATTGTAGCGTGGACAATAGATGAATTTTATTATTATATTTATTATAAATGTAAATAGGTTACAGCACAAACATGGAAAAAGAATTGGAGTTGTATAGTGAAGAGGAATTGTATGCAGCGTTTTGTTAAGCTTTGGGAAGAAGCTTCCATTTAATTTCCTAACTTAAAAACATCCAATAAAATACAATAAATTTATTGTAATATGCAGACAACTAATTTTGTTCACATTTTTATTAATATCCAACATTTCCTACTTCGTTTTGAAAAATTCTGTTGTTGAGTTTTGCAAATCAGATACTGTATTGAATGATATACTGGAAAATAATTAACTATAGTTCTAAATACATTATTAGAAAATCATAATTATTACACGCAACAAATTTAAAATCATTTAAATACATTATTAAAAAATTATAGTTAATACACGCTACAGATTTAAAATCAGTTAAACACATTTATATCGCTGGCACCGACAATTATTATATTTATTATTTTCTGCTACAGAAAAATTCACGATGAGATGTCGTCAAACGCTTTTCTGCCGTTAAATTCTGTATCTATTCTGTTACTAATTCGTTTGTTGATTCTGTTTATGTTGCTAATGTACTGGATTATATTTCTCTCGTATGCCACTCTGCACTTCTAGCAACATTTTCGTGGTGGAACACAGAGTTGGAGGCATTATTTGATGACTCCACACCACTGGTTGAAAGTCCTTTAGCATATATAAAGGTTCAATCTTTATATTGACTGTTGTTAACAAGGGAGTTAGAAACGAATATATTAAACTAATCTGCTTCTCCTTCTAATTTCTTGAAGTAATATCATACATTATATGTTTCTAACAAACAAAAAGCTACGTCGGGTGTAATTGCCTTATATTCGTTCACAAATTCAGCTGGGTCTGCACTTTTTGACAGGCACTGCGTGCAGATTACCATCCACTACAACGCATTTAAAACTGCAAGCTATATCTGTCTCTTTCCCTTCATCAGATTGATTTGACAACTTAAGCGTTGACTTTTTTGTTGGTGTTAATTTAAGTTAAATAACTATATTTTCCAAAAAAAAAAAAAAAATATTAATATATTGTTGGTAAACATACCAAGTAATAAAATAATGTCAAAATAAAAAATTTAAATTATTCTTAACCAAGTGCAAATATTACACCATCGTTACGAATTATTTCATCGAAATGTCTACTTAGACGCTTGTTTGGGTTAATAAAGCAAGTCGCAGCTGATAGATCATATTGAAGGTATAATAAAAATAGAAACTCTATGACTTGATTATACTGGATTAAATAGAATACATCTTGAAATATCTCACTTGCTCCTTATCTAAATTTCTTCTATACATTCCACGTTACAGATAAGCAGTGTACTCAGATGTCGTCATTGTAGCACACACACACACACACATTCATTCAAATATAAATAAAGTGGTCCGATATACGAGTTAATTGTATTATTTTGCTTTTTAAACTACTCTACTACATTTGCCAAATATGCTTAAATTTGCTGCTCAAGGTGTTTCACCGCGTGCCATCGCCTGCATTAGTAGCGCACAGAGCTGTTACCGCTGTAAAGCTCCATCAGCGACCACCGCAACACAGAAAAATCTGTCCCAGTCACAACAACTCTACAAGAAATTCATTATTAAGGACCATTACGACTTCGATCAGAAAGTGAGCTAAGTATATGTATATATATTTGTATATTTATATTTTATGTTATTCACTTTAGGTCCATAAAAGTTTTGTGATCGGTTTTATAATTGTTTGTGGTGTGCATATTGCTCCGTTAGTCATCTTTTTCAATACATTATTCATTACAAGTGTATATATTTACATATGTACATAGTTATGTATGTATGTAAATACGCAGAATGCATTTGAAAAAATTTATTTTCCCAATTGTTGAATATTGAGCAGACCAGTAGTCAATCAATTTTACCCTAAGGTGGATGATACTGACACGTCAATAAAAAACAGTTCTCGAATATGTTTGTGTCAATTCTAATCGAAAGGAATCGTATTAATGCACACAAAATAACTTAATAGATAAACTATGGTTTCCAGGTGAAGCGACGAAGAGACACCAGATATGGCTTTCAGTTGTCTTTAGAGATTTCATTGTGGCCGTTAGAGTTGTAGAGTTCACCAAGAAAGAATAAAAGATAGCAAAATATTATCATTATAGAAATGCTTGAGTTGTCGCCATTGTACTGCAAACCGAATAGGACACCATATCCCATTTGATGCCTGTACTCTCTGGATGCACACTAAAGTGATAGTTAAGTTGGCCTTTGAAGCCGCAACTTCTAAAACCCATCTCAACTTTCAGCACACAATAATCAATTCACGGAATACACTTTAATATTTTTATTCACAAATAGATTTGGAGATTTGATGGCAATCTCACAGAAAGAAGTGAAAATAAAGCATTCGTCTGGTTCGCCATGCGAAATCGATAAATTCCATTCCAAAATATAGGGATAAGACGGAAAAGTCCTGCGTATATTTGTTATTGCCTATTTCGCACCGCCTTTGTCTTTCGCCTACAGTCACACATTAAAATAATCGATTTTTCTCTGTTGCAGGTTATCAACAGCGAAAATCCAGTGATTGTTAACTTTCACGCGGAATGGTGCGATCCGTGCAAAATACTTACCCCGAAAATGAGCGAAATGCTGGAGAACTCGAATGATATCGATTTGGCGGTCATCAACGTTGATGAAAATATGGAACTTGTTGAGACATTCGAGGTGAAAGCCGTACCGGCAGTATTAGCGTTCCGCAACGGTGTTGTTGTGGATAAATTCATCGGGCTGGTGGATGCCAATAGTATAGAGACAATAATAGGAAAACTGAAGCCAAGAAAGGATGCGGCAGAGAGCGCTAAGGCTGACGAGTCAACAAAGTAAATCATGCCAAGAAAACACAAAGCGCAAAATGGCGCTTACAAAGTGAAATGGGTCGAATTTTCTGTAATAATATGGTCTTAAATTTGTGTATATTGATTGTACAATAATAATTAAGTGAGCTGAATTTAATTCTTTAATAATTTAAACTCTGTTCATAGAGAATCGAAGTAAATAAAATAATTTTATTTTTTATTGGTATTATAACAAAACAAATGTGCAAGATTAATTTCACCATTTAAAATAATATGAAATTTCAAGTTCTTTAAATTATACAATTCGCATAATAATGCAGCAAATCTAGCCTGGTCCCCTCTATAAAGGTCAGACGGCGGGTACAAAAGCGTAGCAAAAATTAACAAAAACAAGTTCACGCTCTTCGGGCGATCTTAGATCTAAAAGACAGTAATACTTAGAACATTAACCTTACACACTAAATATATACTTCGGTTATATAACGTAAAAGATATTATTATTTTATTATGGCTTTTAAAATACATATTTTGAAGCAAGCACTTGAAGTGCAATTTTAAGGTTTCGTGATTTTTAATCAAAAAGTCGCCAGTACTCACAATTCAATGCATTCATTTAATAATCGCGATTCTAAAAAAACTTAAAATCTTCAATTGACCATTAGTCCACTTTGCGCTCCCTTAACTGATACCACAAAACTATCCACTCAATGCCCGAGTAGACAAAGGGAAGTACGAAATTCTTGTTCAACGTGAAATGTAATAAACCAACTTTCTGTTGTTATGTAATGCATAAGGTAATTGCTCCTCGGTCATCGGACGACAAATGTATAAGTTGCCCAATTTATATATGCATTTGGGGCTATTTTACATATCATATGCTTTAACAAGTCCCAATTAAATGAATTTGTAAGTGATATAAACAATACAGGATATGGGGTTACATTTTCTTTGCAGAGCCGTATACAAAATCAGATCGATTTAATAAGCAAAAATTTATATGTAAATGAAATTATGCAATATTTGGTCAAATTTCTTGTTGGTAACTATTAAAAGTTTCTTTTCTATGCGGACTACTACTGTAATTGTTCACCTTCACCCAATTCCAAAGGTCGTCCTTGCATTCTTGTTGTCGGCAAAAAAATATAATAATAATTTAGTTAATTTACATTATTGAGAAAATAACATTATTATATTAAAAATAGGACAGGAGGAACTCACTTCAGGCCTCAAAAACTGTGTGATATAAACGGTATTGAAGTTTAGCTACACAGGGAAGTTACAATCTGAGCACATGATGAATAAACCAAGTGGTGGATCCAATGTGTATAATATGAACCATAAAGTCTCTTCGAAAATGCACCAAAGTTAACCAAGTCACTGTGGTTTCGGCGCTTCCCAAGTTTCCCTTTTTGATGATAGTTATCGATCTCATTCATCTCAACTTACAATTTGATATCTGCCCTTGGAACGTATTTCTTATGAATTTCGAGGCCACAATTGAAATTTCAGCAAAGCTCTTTTTACAAAATGCAAAAAAACACTATAAAAATGTTTTTAACGGCTTAAAATATGTACAAAAATGTCAATAAGGAACCTTTTCAAAACAATGGATAACACTTGTTTCACAAACTCAACTGAAAAAGGTTTAGCAATATTAATATGAAAACATAATTCGTTTGAGCGAATGTTGGAATTGTCTGCAAGCCATGCCTACTTGTAAACCTTGAAGAGGTATTAGCGATATGAATGGACCAGTCGCATCGACTTGGCAAGCGAAAGTTTGTAGTATTATGAATCGGGAATATAGGAAATCACTACTTTGCTTAGCTTCCCATTTGAACAAAGTTCTGAAATGTCAGAGTGGCATGTCAAATGGAGCCAAACAAATAATTGTGGGAAAGGTAGATTTATTCAAATAACAAGAATATTAAATTTACTGCATAAATACATTAGTTATTTTGAATTTACATACCTTATGAATAGAAAAGTGCAACTGTTTTTTGAAGATGAAAATGTGAAAAACCAGAAAATATTTTAATATTTATTCCAATATCTGACGAGATATGCGAAAAAGATTTACACCACAGTAAATATTTAAAGTTACTATTGCAAAATGAATAGTTACCACTCTTATCAGGAAGCTGTGCAAGCATAAAACAGTGTACATATATACCCTTCAGTAAACCCTTGGCCGAAAATTTTGCCTTAATTGCAATTGGCCATAACTGCAATTTTAAATTAAAGGCGGATTCACCGCTGTTGTCCGAACAACTTTTGTTGGTATTTTTACATGCAGTTTGTCAGCTGTTAAAAATTGAGAGCGTAACAAAAGTTTGCTGGACTCTCTTTCTTTCGATCAAATGGAGCTTGATTTTCTGTCCGAGCAGCTCGATGTTTAGGATTGTCATATCCTCATTTTTATATTTTGCGTTGCAAATTGTATGCATTATTATGAGTGAATATCATAAATACGTACGTTGGCAACAATACTAACGGCTATATGACTATATACAAAGAGGATTAATGATGGTGGCGGATGATAATGGTTGAATACCTACTACACTTCCCGTGGTTTTATAACTGTGCATTTTTTGTGAGCGAATTGCTTTTATCCATTAATACTCTTTGCTATATATAAAAAAGTGTGCCCAAGTAAGCGGTGAACCATACTTTAGCTCACTCTCCAACAAAAAAATTCCTAGAGCATAATAAAACTTGTTCGGACAACAGCGATGAATCCGCCTTAACATTCATAATTTTCTGTCACACACATTTTTTGTTCGCTTTATTAAATTGTCCGAAGCAATGAAATACCATTGACTCCCGAATCGTAACGCAACTTAGTTGAAAGCTGAGGTGGACTTAGTTTGTGGCCCAAACCGTAAAATACGGAATATATTCGCTTAGCAAGTTGTTTCGAAGAAGTCAGTAAAATCGCAGTTGAGAGTTCGGCCCTTAATAGGGGCATACCAGAAATATGCATCAAATATTGCATGTGTACTAACGGCAACATGGAAAGTTTCCTGAGTATGATCTTTGCAACAGCATAGCTTAACATTCGATTGACAAGAAGAGCACGCATCCTCCAAGGTTAGTATCAGGGGCACCCGCACGAAAAATAAATTCTAGCAACTTTATTCTTGATTTTAGTATAGTGTTGACTCGTTGATTACACTCCCATTAATTAATTTATTTGTTTAATATTTTTCATTGAATAAATAATTTTGAGCTACAAAATCAGCTGTGAATGTTTGCAATTTTTGCTGAAAGGAACTTTTATTACTTTTCTATAGCGATAATTCTTGTAAAAATTGGTTAATTGATAGTTTTTGAATATTTTGTTTCAACTTATTACTAATTGGGGACTCAGCACTGCACTAAAACCTATATTGAACCCTTGCACTATAAAATTTGAAATTCCTCGTGCATTTGTCTTATTGAGTGTACCAATGGAAGCTTAAAATTACATAAAAGGTCCTTCATGATTCCCTCTAATTTTGTGGTCTATCATAACTATATTGACACTACTGATTTTATGAGATTTATATAAAAAGTTTCTTTAACTTAACAATTGTTACAAATTTATTTAATAAAATATACTTGAATCCACTTTAAAATGCCAATTTAAACATGCTTTGCAAATGAATTTTTTAACGGCGCGTTTAGAATACATAAAATCATTGTTCTACATTGTTAAAAAGTGTGTCATTAAATTTAATTTCAATTTGCTGCCGAAATTAAAACTAAAAAAATATATAAATTTAAACTTGCCTCTCCACAGACCCCACATGTACACTCATCCACCCACCATTAGCATTACCACGCTTAACGTGCCAGTTGTATTATCAAGGCAGCGCACATCTCGAAGAACTCCATTGTGTGATGGCCAGTCGGTTGTTGTGGCATTATCCCACCACTTAATGGTGGTGGCGTTAAACTCTCCATAATAACGTCATCGCCCTGTTCAACTTCTTCGTTGGTGAGCGACTTGAAATCAAGCAAGTAACTTTTGGCATCCACCTGATACAGTTGCAACGACATTTTCGAGAACTTGCCAGATTTTATGTTCGGCCGACGAACACGTACATGGTATGGGTTTATAATCTTCCATTCATAGTCCAGAGCCTTCATGGCGCGATACACTTCGAGCATTATGTCATTCGGCTTGCTCTGCGAACGTATGCCAAGATGCCACTTGGCACGTTTAATGGGAGTACCACGAGGAGCTTTTTCCGGAAAAGCTCCGCCGCCAGAATTTTGCACTGACATAGCCAACTGACGTTCACGCATTGGTGCAATACGCTCCGGATGCGGACGAAGCGAAGAGTTGCCTGGTGTAGAGGTGCCAGGTGCAGCAGTTGGTGTACATGAACCGCTACCACCTTCATAGCTGCGGTCATTGGGTGAATAAGCCACTGGAGGCGGTGAGCCGGCTACGTAGAAGTTGTTAATCTCTGTTTTGGCAGCTTCGTCAGCAAAACGTTTATTATCGATAATCAAATGGTAAGCAATGGCAAGTTGATCATGAGGATCACCACTCAATAGTGCATTGTGTACTTCTGCCTCTTTGACGCCGAACTTGGCACACACTTCGGCAACAGCATACGTATCGATAACATTGGAGTCCTGCTCGATGGACGAGGGAAAGAGATATGAAGGTAATTCCTTCTGGAACCACTCATGTTTCTTGATCTCCTCCATATTTGCTCGCTTAAGTGGATCCACCTGCAACATTTGGCAAACCAAATTCACCACCTGCTTATTCAAGTACTCTGGTATTGGAAAAATTCCAGACTTGATTTTACGGAAGAGCGTTGGAACATGCTCATCATCAAAAGGAAGAGTTCCGCAAAGCAGGGCGTATAGTATGACACCACATGACCAAATATCCACTTCAGGGCCGGCATAAAGTTTGCCCGAAATCACCTCGGGCGCAGCATAATTTGGCGAACCGCAAGAAGTGCGCAAAAATTCACCATCAAGCATCATATTTGAAAGTCCGAAGTCGGCAATCTTCACGTGCATATTGTGATCGAGTAGCAAGTTTTCTGGTTTCAGATCGCGATGCACTACCATATGCCGATGGCAGTAGTCTACCCCAGAGATGATTTGCTGAAAGAAACGACGGGCTTCGTGTTCCTGCAATTTTCCATGTTTAACAATGTAATCGAAGAGTTCACCGCCGCTCACATATTCCATAATCATGAAAATATCAGTGGGTGTGGAGATAACCTGCGGGAAAGCGAATACTTATTTTTAACATGTCATTCAATTATATTCAGCAGCTTAAGCAATTAAAAATGCATAAAGCAATAGAAACGCAATTCAGTACTTAATGACCTTGCTCAGTGCATCAATAGTGCATTTACGTTCTATAATACGACATATACACACAATAACCTTGCACTTGCCTGGTATAGCTTTATGATGTGAGGATGCCGGAAGAGTTTCAGATTTTGAATTTCTCTACGGATTTTGCCGACAACATCGAGGCTCTTGATCTTTTGACGATTCAGTATCTTTACCGCCACCTTATGCTTTGTCATCTGGTGTTCACCTATTTTGACCTTTCCAAAGGTGCCTGTGCCCAAAGTGGCTCCGAGCAGATAATGTCCAATTTTAACTAACGGCTGAGGACCACTAACATTTGCAGCTGCCTCAGCAGCGGCGCGTGATTGCGGCATAATTTATCGAATGTGTGACAGTGAGCACGTAATTAATAAATGGTGTTACTCCCAGTGGGGTTGATAGATACCTGCTGCTGGGGTTTCTGAGGCTGCTGTTCTTTTGCGTAATTTCTTATTTCACTTGCGCCGACTGCGCTTTTGGAGTTGAGCGAAAATTGTCCACTACACACATCTAAACTGTGTTTATTGTTGAAGATTTTTAAAAAATATGAAGACTAGTTTATATTGTCGACGAATTTGTATTTATATTCTTGCAAAATTGTAAAATGGACGTATGTACGTACGGAAGTAAATGATTTGTATGAGAAATTTTCCATTAATCATTTTGACAGCGTTTGTTTTGATTGGAATTTCGCAAATTTGAATTCAAAGTGAAGAAGAGGACAAAGAAAATCTAAACAGTTTGAAGAGCACTGTAATTTGTGGCAGCTCTGAGTGTCTAACTAAGAATATTTAATTGTTGCATGCAATATTCAATTCGAAGCCACATGTGACAAATCATTATGGACACACGAACCTTTTAGTAAAAAGTATAATAATAAGTAAGAATTTTAAATTATAAAAATGTATTTCTTTATAAAGAATCGAAATCGAATTAAATATAATAACCAATTATCAACAAAATAATCTAACGCATTTTGTTTGTTTACCTCGAATAGAGCTTAAAAAGAACTTACTTGATAAGAAGAATGGAGAATGGGAAGGTGGATGTAAAGATGACGAAAGAGAACCTAAATAAATAATCCATAGCCAGCTAGTAGATTGGCTAGCCAAGTGCGCCAGACCAGAGTAGTCGTTGAATGTCTGTCGAAGGTAAATAGGTTTGTTGGGGTGCATCGGTTAATTGTGAATTTCTAAGCTTTGCGTACATTTTTTTATATTACTATAGCAAATATATAGAAATTGTGTGAATTATTGAAATGAATATATTATAAAAAATAAAGCAAATAAATTATGATGAATAATTAAATAAAATTATAACGAGAGAAAGCTAGTGTGCAAAAGATTAAGTGATTAAAATTATTCAGTTAGAAATATTTACGTTGCCCATTCGCGGTTTTTCCGTTTTCGTTTTGCTTACGTGTGCATATATATGTACGTATGTATATATGCTTGTTTACGATTTGTAACTCGCCACGCCTCTTGTACGGTCGCCTACTATAAACCTAATATATACAAAATGCTTTACTGCCACGGTGGGAGCAAAGCGACGGTTACGTCGGTGGTTTTGATGATTATTTGCTGCCTTGTTGTCCGTCTGGAAGCCGTTGCGCAGCCGCAATTCGAGTATGAATCATTTGTTAAAAGAACGGCACCACATTACCTCAGCAACGAGGAAATCGGAGAACTTTTTGCTAAACTCGAATCGCAATATCCGCGGCTGGCTCACAAATATTCCATTGGAAAAACAGTGCAGGGACGCGAAATGCATGCGTTGGCCATAGGCCTGGGATTGGGAGTCACCGAGAATGGAGTTCCGATAAGTGCACAATATATTAAGCCACTGCGTCCCATGGTCAAGGTCACTGCCAATATACACGGTGACGAGGCTTTGGGACGGCAAATGGTGCTGTTTTTGGCACAATATTTAACTGGAAATTATGTGTCGATGCCAGAAGTGCAACAGTTACTTAACACCACCGAAATACACTTACTCCCTAGTTGCAATCCCGACGGGTTTGCTGCGGCAAAGGTAAGTTCTATTCTAGTTGAATATTTCAACTTTTGCAATTAAAAATTATATTGAATTGTTATTTAAAAAGAATATATAATTTAACTCTCTCAAACTAGGCAACTGGTTTGGCAGAGCGCCATCCACCACCACCAAGTGCCGCAATTTGGTAGTTATATTGTGGCATAAACAAATCAAAATGAACACACTTTCTCCTTTCTAATGGATCTATTTGGGTGCATATATTTGTATCAGCATCGATGGTAGTACCAGAGACCACAGAGACGCGACACTGGAACGTCTCTCCTATTGCGCACACTTACACATCGGTAAATCTCTGTGTCTCCGCTTCTCTGTGTTCTCTGGTAATAGTACACAGGTGTATGAGCCTGCAAATTATTTAGAACGATTTCTGCATTAATGTCAGTAGCTGCTTCGTGGGCTTAGAGATACTATTTATTTGCTGGCATATGTTGGGAAGTGTCACACATCCATATTTATGTAGAAGTGGCAGCAGTGTTACCATAATGGGAGCAATAATTTTATACTTATCTGCAGCAATTCGAAGTTGTTTATTTATTTATAACAAGTAAAAGCTGCTTATATATCTTGTATGCGGTTTCACATGCTTTTTTCATACTGACTATTTGTTGGACGTGAGGAAGCCTACATGCCTATACGAGGGCGGATTGATATTGAAGCTACCTAAGTAGGAAAAAACATTTTTTTTTCAAAAACCATTTATATCTCAACATAGTCTCCTTTTACATCGACACACTTAGTAAGACGATATTCCAACTTTTTTATACCATCTGAATAATACGATTTCGGGAACCCCTCAAAATACGCGTTAGTTTCGGTAATCACTTCTTCGTTTGAGATGAATCTTTTTCCTGCGAGTCATTTTTTCAAGTTTGGAAACAGGAAAAAGTCACTAGGAGCTAAATCTGGACTATAAGGTGGATGATTAACCAATTCGAAGTGTATTTCCCGTAATTTTAGCATCGTATCTAATGCTGTGTGAACCGGTGCGTTGTCTTGAAGAAAGAGCATTTTTTTCTTCTTTAAATGTGGTCGTTTTTCCTTGATTGCATCAATCAATTGATCCAATAATGCACGATAATACTTTCCTGTGATTGTGGATCCTTTTTTAAGATAATCGATGAGCAGTATTCCGTGTGCATCCCAAAATACAGTGGCCATAACCTTGCCAGCCGATTTCACTGCCTTCGCCTTCTTCGGAGCACTTCCACCAGCTTCCACCCATTGCTTCGATTGATTTTTGGTTTCAGGTGTGTAGTGGTGGACCCACGTTTCATCAACAGTTATTAATCGACGCCAAAAATCAACAGGATTACGCATGTCCAGTATCATGTCCAAACACCGCTGTGAAGTGGTCTGTCGAACTCGTTTTTGTTTGACACTGAGCAAACGTGGCCCCATCTTGCCGATAGCTTTTTCATATGCAAATGTTCATGCAAAATGTTGAACACACGTTCATATGATACGTTTACCATTTCAACAATCTCACGCAACTTGACTCAGCGATCATTCATAACGATATCGAGGATTTTCTTGATATTTTCTTCTGTAACCACCTCTTTTGGCCTTCCTGTTGATGGTATTGTTGCAGTGCTTGTTCGGCCGCGTTTAAATTCAGCAATCCAATATTTTACCATGTAATCTGACGGAGCAGACTCATCGTAATGTTTATCGAGCTTTTCTTTTGTCTCTTTAGCCGTTTTCGTGTTTAATCACTGCAAGAAATTCGCTTTTTTCCATTTTTCAAGAAACACAAAAGTTGCTTACTTCAAACGACTACAACAAATAAACTAATCGATGAATTTGGGTGAAATTTTAACAGCTGACGTTTGACAGATCGCAATTTCTAAAAAAAAAGTTTTTGTGTTTGTGCTGCCATCTAGCGCTAGGTAGCTTCAATATCAATCCGCCCTCGTACATATACATATATATAGCAATTGAAAATCGCTCCATAATATGTAAGCGTAATGCAATTTTTTACATTAAGCTGAACAGGCGTTATTGTTATCCTTAGACTGATTGTTATCCTTTGAATAGCATATAAACGTGTGAAGTTTTTCATATAATCTCAAATTGGCCTAAATACAAGTAGGAATGCCATATATTTTTATAAAAAGTGGTTAAGTTTTTTTGTTAATCATTGATAAGGAAGTAATTAGTTTTGTGAAATAATAAAATTTGCCTAATCGTGACTTTTGTTTATGAAGGCTGTAAGGAATCCCAGTTACACTGATTAAATATTATGAACTGCAATAAGTTTATATTTCATTTCTTTGGTGATATCTGATTATCAGTACAGTGGGGTTTACTTATAGCGATAATATTCTTATAAATTACTCATTTTATTTCCATTTTTTTAAAAGCCTTATCCCAGTTATAATGGATCCATTGTCACAATCGCATTTTATACAACATTTCGACGCAAAAAGCGACGAGAAATCGAAGAAAGCATAATGAACTACTCTTATTATGGTCCAACGATTCAGTTTTTAAAGTACGGTGCCTTCTTACTAATCCTTACCAATTGATGGCCATTTACAAAGACTAGTTTTTATAAGTACAACTACTTTCTCGGAATTCTATAGTGTCCATATTTACAGCCAATAAGGATGTATTCAGCTTTTGCTATCTGAATTGGACAGACTATAACATGGTATACGTCATGGCCTTTTCCTTACTTTGCAATGTGGTCACATTATTTCTAATTTTTTAAAATCTGAACACTGTGTTATGAGCAATTTTTTAAAATCTGAACCTTGTGTTATGAGCAATGGTATATTCGCAGTATTCTTAAACCAATACATTTATTTTAGCAATGATAGTTCACGAATTACGTGTCTTCCACTACTAATTTTGTTACGAAGGTGGGTCAATAAGTATCTGATAATTTAAATAAGCAACATCCTATTCGGCAAAAAAAGGTTTTATTTTCATAGTATCCTTTATTCAACATATTCTCCTTTTAGCTCGATACACTTCACCCAACGTTTCTCCAATTTTTTGATGCACTCCATATACTACGATTATTCCAGCCCCTCAACATAGACGCATGTTTTATCGATGACGTCTTCATTCGACCCAAATCTCTAAACGCTGAGCCATTGCTTCATAGTTGGAAATAGGGTATAGTCGCAGGGGGCTCAATCTGGAGAATATGCTGGATGAGGGACCAATTCGTAATATAATTCATGCAATTTTGCCATTGCAACTGCGAAATTGTGCTTTTTCCTCGCTAAATGCGGTCGTTTTTGCTTCAATCGACGTCGAATCGATTCAGAATAATATGTGAGACATTTTACCCTTTTCAAGGTAATCGATATGAATGATACCGCGCGTCTCTCGAAAAAATGGCGCCATTACCTACTTGCCCGACAGGTCCACCTTGGCCTTCTTCGGCTTCGATTCACCAGGAGAAAAAGTCCACTGTCTTGACTGTTCCCTGGTCTCCAGTGTATTGTGATGAATCTATGTTTCGTCCACGGTTACGAAACGACGCAAAAAGTCAATCGGATTGCGATTGACGATCGCCAAACAATCCTTTGAAGTTGTCAAGCGATAGCGTTTGCTGTCAGTTGTGAGGAAACGCAGTATCCACTTTTCGTATAGCTTTTTCATATAAAAATGCTGCGTTTTGAGACGCTTGCGGGTATGTATGGTAGCGAAAATTTACTTGATTAAATTCGATTGAAGCAAACACGTCCGATTGGCTTGAATACGTTTATTTAAGAGAAAGAAATCAAGACAGGATGTCGAGTTTGACAGCTGACAAAACAGTGCTGCCAGCTCAGACATTTAGTTGCAAGAATGCTACCAATTTATCCCAAATTGCTATCACTGATCTATGTGATAAGCCTGTAGCCTCTTCATGCTGGGGCACCTTCACTCGCCGATCGTCCAATATCATACCGTGGAGTTTATCAACTATTTCTGGTGTGGTGATCTCAATTGGGCGACCAGAATGTTTGGCGCTACATCTGTTGGTACGATAGCACCGAAATTGAGTAAACCATTGGTGCATGGTTCCAATCGATGCTGAACAGTCTTCATAATACTTTTCAAGCTGTGTTTTTGAATGCGTGAGGGTTTTTTACGCGCAAAAATTAGTGTTTAATGAGCATACGAAATTCACTTTTTTCCATTTTTACGAAAATGCTCGTAGGTGCCTGTTTCAAATGGCTGTCACAACAAAACTATTTGGCAGATCAGTCAGAAAATTATGGTACGTTTTTTCGTAAGATGCTTCTTGACAAGCAAAAAGTTAGATTTGAGTTGGCAACGCCATTTGTTGTCATTTTCAGATACTTATTGACCGAACCCTCGCAGATTAAAATAAAAGACTTGTTCTTAAAAACTATAGTTTATATCAGTTTATATGCTGCATAAAGCACACAATTTTATATTTGAGGTTTTCTGAAGGAACTAGAAACATTCTATATAGAGGTTTACGTTATGACACTGTTCGTTATAACGAGGGTCGAATGTAATTATTGTTTTGCAATATAAAACCACTTCTCATTGTCCTCGTATATTGCCGGCATACGAGTACGTAGTCATGTTAGTCTGGCTGTTGTGTGGTCGCAGATTTGAACCCGGCAAAGGGTATGCTCTTTTTAGAGCTCCTTTTTAAGTCTTAGCACATCCAGTCGAAGGTCTTAATTGCTACTATTCACTTGTAGACATACTTAATTAATTATAATGTAATGCATTTATAATAATATTAGCTGTGCTTCTTTCAACTCGAGTGTGAATAAAACGACACCCGTCGCTTAACCGTTTCGTATTTGGCAGCACTGGTTTTGACATTTCAAATGCTTTGACATACACATTTATAAACCAATTTTGAAGAGGAACAGAACAAATTTAAAATGGCAAATTCTGAGCAAGCGTTGGTAATTTAACTTTAAATGTGTACATATTAATTAATACACGATAATATACTGTAAATTTTATATAATTACAGTTTTTTATATAATTACAGCGGTTAATTCTTGGTGTAGTCTTTTTCTCGTTCACAATAGACAACAAAAAGTCTTGGCAGCACTCCTGTTTGAAGCGCTAAACCATAAGCGAATACAAACAGCTTGCGTTAACTAAGCGGTCAATATGTATAGATAAGCGGGCGTTTTATTCACACTCCCATTGACAGAAACACAGCTAATAATTGTGTGCGATATAGATATACATACCTACCTCCCAGCACTCACAGCAGTGATTAAAATGCATTGAACAAAGCATAGGGCAAAGCTGAAAGTCTCTTGGCCGTGAAGCTCTGGTTCCGCCGATAGTCTTACAGATTCATTTAGAATGCTTTATTGATTCATCAAATTGTATTCTGTTCTTAAGATTGCATATGCAAAAGTCGATCGGAGTTGTTTAATTGCTTAGGAAATTGTTCCTATTGATGTCACCCTACGTTGAGAGAAAGCCTCACACACAGCCGGAAAGATGTGCGGACATTTATTTATATTTGTTAATTGCTTCAACAAAAAACTAAATTTTAAATTTGCAAAATTAATTCAAATGATTCGCAAAACACAAAATATGAAAAACCGCTTTTTATCTAAAATTCATATGCAAGAACCATAAAAATACAGAATACATTTTTTTTATTGTATTTTCACAACTTTATTTTATTTGCAATCTGTTTTGCTTTCACGATATCTGGAAGTGAGCGTAGAAACAGTTAAATTTAGCACGCCCGAAAGATAATAAAGATAAATGGAAGAAATTGTATTTGTTTCCAAAGAAAACAGACAAACTTGTGTTACGTTACACAAATTAATTTAAAGCCAAGATTATGATTTAGATCTCGTTTTCTTAAAGCAGCGTCCACATCAAGTTCAGTCCTCTCGAGTCTGAAATTCGCATAACACACTTTTCACAGTGTTTGCCCATGAGCTGAGTTCGTGAACGTGGTACAATTAGCGACCTTAATGAGCGGTGAACTAAACCTGCGAGTTTTGTGGAAATATTGTGGCAACATCCACGTTTCCCCTGATAAACTTGTTAACATTATAGTGCAGATAGAAAAGAACGATTTTAAGAGAAGTGATTAATGCGTCTGAAGCGGATCGAACGATTTCCTCACGAAATGTCCTTCCCTAGTACAGTTCTTGACAAATCTGTGGAGCACCTCCGTGTCCGCCATCTACACCATATATGGCACAGTCTGACAAACGGAATCCTTTAATGGCTGAAGTTGACTCCGTTATAAACATAGTATATCTGAATTTTAAAAGTCAGTCCAGCCGAAATGAAATCCATATCGTCCATGTCGCTAATATCTAAAAAATCTTCTAATTGTTTCGCACATCTCTAGAAAGAGGCGGATCAGGTTCATTTCTGCCTCTGCTGAGTGATGGATCACAGAGATATTCCCGAGAAAGGGACCCTAGCTCACATTTGAAAATATTTACTGTATGACAATTTATGGGGCAGGAGTATCTGGAACTACTGGGAACCACTGGGTTCTATCCCAAGCATTTTTCAAGCGGAGATTCCCGCTATTGAAAGATGTGCCCAGATCAACATTGATAGGAAATATCGGGGGGAAAACATCGTGATACTATCCGATAGTCAACCACCACTAAAGAGTTTGAGCTCACCCTTGGTGAAGCCTAAACTTGTATGGGACTGTATTGGGAAACTGAGCTTCCTAAGCAGTATGACCAAGTTATCACGAGGCCACATATGAGTAGAGGGAAATGAGAAGGTTGATAGCTTACCTAGAAAGGCTGCGGGGCTCTCCTTTCAACTGCCCTGAACCCTTCTGTGGACGATCATCAAATACCATTGGAGGTCTGCTGAAGAAGTCTACAGATGCAAAAAGAAGTCAAACCTGGAAAACTCTTACGGGGTAAAGATAGACCAAAGCTCTTCTGGGAGATATTAATCCTAAAAGAGCTAAGTAGCTAATAAATATGCCTCGGAGTAAACATCACAAGCATTTTAAGCGGATATTACAGACTCAACTACTATATGAATAAGTTGGGTATGTCTTCAGATGCCATCTGTCGATTCTGTGGAGAAAGTGACGAAACCTCACTGCACCTGATCACAGACTGCGGACCATTGGCACACAAAAGACTCAGGTGTTTTGTAGAATATATCTTAGATATGAGCAAGATCCCTCAACTTGATTCCTCCAAAATATATCAATTCCTGTCGGAAATCAACCTGACAGAAGATCTGTAGATGAGGCTATCCTCATCTTTCAAATAAATAGGGGCAACACAATAGACCTTTCAGGTGGCGGTGTATAACACCCTTAAATAAATCTATCTATCTATGACAATTTACGCCAGAGTAATCACCGAATCAATCTTAAAATTCTTGGTCCACAAAGAAATCTTCCACTGGTCGGGACGTCATCTAAACTGAATCTATTTCATAAAATTTGTCTGGTTTTATTCAACAAATTGGAAGATTAGGTTTATAACTGAATACAGTAACAAAGAATCTCAAGTGAGAAGAGTACTTGACATTTCCTCCAATGACTAGTTTAGAAGTTCTAGGGATATAAAGGAGATCCTCTTGCACCAGTGATGGTAATGGGTTTTTAGAAACTGGGGCTAGTTTGAAAATATGAAAAGGTTTTTTTTTATATATTATTTGTGTTTAAATTCTTATTGTGTATGGTATTTAAAGCACCGCGACCTTTCGATCTACTATGCCCCCATCAGAGGCTCAAAGTACATCTTTGAGTCCTATCCTCTGGATAAACACGATGACAAATTTTTAGCTCCAAAGGTTTCACATCAATGGCAAAGCCTTGGAAGAATCCCAAGTATTTCCTGCGGGTGTGCATGAGAGCCGGACATTGTGTCAGCACATGCAAAGACGTCTCCTATTCCTCCATACAGAATCTGCAGCAGCCTTCCGAGGTGACCCCCATCCTCACCATATGTGAGTGCAGTTTACAGTGTCATGTGAGTAGGCCTGTCATCATCCTAAGATTATTCTTAGAGAGATTGATGAGTGATTCGAATCTTTTTTGGTGGTATGTGCCTAGCAGACTCTTTGATAACCTAGCAGACTTTTTGATACCCTAGCAGACTTTTTGATACCCTAGAAGACTCTTTGATACCCTAGCAGACTCTTTGATACCTTTAGGCCTGGTGGTTTAACCTAGTGTTTGTGCCTATGGTGTCCCTCGTCGATCCTAAGCTGGTTCAACAACTTGCCCTTGCCTACACCACAGAAGGGTTCTGGGCAAATAAATGTTGTTGCAGCCCCCTTCCTTGCAAGTTCGTCGGCAATCTCGTTCCCTTCTATGTCAGCATGTCCTGGAAGCAAAATGTGTTTAAAACAAAATAGTCTCTTTTTGAAACGATAGAATTATGGGGAAGTTTTTAAAATTGATTGGAACAGATGTTTTTTAGTTCCGTTGTCGCAAGCGCATTTCAAAAATTCTTCTTCATCCTTTAAACTTGTAGAGAACATTTTCACATCATTGACACTTGGAGCTTAATCATGCAAATAAAATTGGTGTTTTGGGTCAAAAACTGTTTAACAGTAAAGCAGAATGTTCAAACTGCATGATCTGACATTATGTTTATACTCTGGTGGAATTCGAGTAATTTTGTCTTTAAACGACCCAAAAGACTCGTCAGTAGCAGTTGGGTCCTCTGGCATAGATACACCCTATTTTTCGGTGTTTGGTTATCATTTTTTGAATTGGTGTCGAGAGAATGACATCAAAACATGTTTTTTCCGCCATTTATCCGGGTTAAAATATATTTGGACGACAACTATGAAGAAATCCACACAATCAGCTCCGCAACAAAGCTCACTCAATATTTGCATTAAGAGTTCACATGACAATATTGTAATGTCTTCGCTTCGATAATCAGTTTCTTCAGCTTGAAGCAAAGTGTGGGCGAGATATCTTTAAACTCCTTCTTTTTCTGTCATTTGTACACATTTCAAGTCCAAAACACAATCAACTGCACAAGTCTCAATTTTATCTCGTTGATAAGTGCGGGTTTCTCTAACAAAGCAGCTTCAAAGAACTTGTGAATGACTTTCGTCTACATATGTTTCACATATTCTTACACATCATAAAAAGATAATAAAAGGGAGAAAAATCATTGAACTTTGTAGTAAAACTGTTTCAAGTTCAATGCCTTTGTCTGCGTCTTTCGGAGGCACACAGTGGAATGAATGACGAATTTAACTGGGCAAAAGTGTTGTAAGGCATTTTGGAACTAAGTAATCAAACCGTGTTCATAGAGAAATGCTCAATAAATTTGAATGCATTTCTAACATAACTATAAGTTTTTTTTTATAGAGTGAGAAGTTGGGAGCACTACTCTGTGTGTTTCAAAAAAGTTATATCATACTTTTGTAGATTTACATGATGATTAGATTAGGTTTATTTAAGGAGGTATACACCGCGACCTACAAGGTCTATTGTGATGTCCCTATTTATTTGAAAAAATTTCTCGTTCTATAATCTCAGATCATTATTAATATTCCAATAAGAGGTATTATTTTTACATTTTTTGAGATAAATGATCGGATGTTTATTTCATAATAAAGAGGAAGGTATGCCGTTAATAATGAAAGACAACATCAGCCAAATGGCCACCACGACCACGCTTATAGGACCATATCCTTTTCATGAAATTTTCCATAACCAAATCGCAAAGTGGCTGCCCTATGTCCTCGATAGCCTCACGAATTCTCTCTTTGAGGTCTTGAATCGACGCTGGGCTGTTGGCGTAGACCTTATCTTTCACGTGGCCCCAAAGGAAGAAGTCGCAAGGTGTTAAATCACAAGATCTCTGTGGCCAATTGTGATCACCTCTCCGAGAGATAACACGGTCCGGAAACTTTTCCCGTAAAAGAGCAATGGTTTCGTTGCTTGTGTGGCACGTAGCGCCGTCTTGTTGAAAGTAAACGTTGTCCAGTCAATACCATCCAACTCCGACCATAAAAAATCATTAATCATCTCTCGATAGCGCAATCCATTCACCGTAACTGTTGATCCAACCTCATTTTCGAAAAAGAAAGGTCCAATGACCCCGCCGGACCATAAACCGCACCAAACAGTCACACGTTGAGGATGGAGAGGCTTCTCAACCATAACTCTTGGGTTTTCCGAGCCCCAGATGCGACAATTTTGCTTGTTGACGTAGCCTCCGAGGTGGAAATGGGCTTCATCATCATCAGATGATTTTTCGATGGAATTCCGGATCATTTTCATGCATTTCAAGGACCCAATCAGCAAAGACACGACGTTGTTGATGATCGGCCGGCTTGAGTTATTGTGTTAACTGAACTTTATAAGCCTTAAGACCCAAGTCTTTATGCAAAACACGGTGTAATGCCGTTTGTGGAATGCCCAATTCCAAAGAACGACGAGGAATGGACAAACCTGGGTTTTCTTCAACACTTTGGGCTACAGCAGCAATATTCTCAGTTGTTCTTGAGCGACGTGCACGGGTTTTATTCTTCACATCACTATTTTGTCCCAACAGCTCCAATTTTTCCACCAATTTCTGTATTGCGGTCCGACAAGGTGCTTCACGACGACCCAAAAATGCTTTAGTTTCGCGAACTGTGACTGCAAGATTTTCACCATTTTTGTAGTGAATTTTAATAATTTCAATGCGTTGTTGAAGCGTGTGTCGTTCCATTTTTAGTAATGGCGTAGTTTCTACTTGTCAAATGTCAAAGAATAAAAGCTTCAAATGTGACAGCTACCGAAATACCGGGTGATTCAAAATAACACCTCTTGTTGGAAAACCCTTTACATAACAAAAATATTTAAAAACAGTGTTTCTTGGCAATAAAAAATTCAATTTTTGTTGTGTTTTGTGTGTATTAATGTCTTAAGACGCAATTATTTGACGTTTTTTGGTTAATTATGTCTTTCAATTATTTATAGAATATTCCTGCTTGCATCTGTTCGAAGCACATATTTGCCATTCAAATTCCCAAAACATTTAATTTGAGTTTTAACTGAGATCTAAAGAATATTTTTTTTATTTTGATGTTGAATTTCGGTATACTTCGAAGAAAGAACATTTTCCGCTTCACTGTCTGAACTTTACCATTTGACACTATTTCTCTGAAGGGTATTTTCCGAATCGGTTTTCACCACGACGTGTTTGTAGCTTATTCGGAGAGAACAGCAAACCCATTTCAGAAGTCACCACACTTCCTTCACCAGAGGTATTTTTGGTCGCCATGTGTGTATGTTTCTGGCATGTTCCTGGACGACATTTGAAACATTCATATCTGATCTAGGACGAGTATATGTTATAACTACTTCTATAGCTCTTTTCACTAAGTATGGATATATGCACTCGTAGGTGAGGAAGTTGCAAAAAGATACAAGTTACATAGGTATAGGTAGGAGTGGCAGCCTCGTTTGCCAAATGCAGACTTCAGCACACCAATGATCCGTTGTCATACCACGGTGAGGCGCCGTTCAAGCACTGACTAAAAATTCTCTTACTTAAAGATTGTAGAAGTGTGTACAAGGACAGCGCCTACATTATGGTAACTTTCAGATTCGTTCCACTGTGCGGCGTTTTTTACTTGACTATTTGACTTCATAATAAGATAAAAGGGCCAGAATTATTGGTCAATAGTAAATCACAACTTTGTCTCATTTAGTAGGGCTTCTTTTACTTAGTTTTTCATGCAATTCTAGTTTTGCGTTGTTTACTTTTTAAGCTGTTTTTGTTTTTATCGGATGCTTTGGACTCCGTTCTTCTTATTAAACCTTTTTGTAAAGCAATGCTTGCCAGTTTAACATAACTAATTCCAGCAGATCATTCATTTTATAAGAAACAAATAGTTGACTACCATTTCTGAAGATTTTCAATGGTTCCAAAAGTCGCAAAAATGTTTGCTGACATCTCTTGAATTTAATTTATCTGTTTTTCGAAATCATTTATCAATTTATCATTGTGGGGGAATGAAGCCAGTCATTGGGCCTAAGCAATGTGCGAATTTCATCCAATATTTGCATACATAACGTTTATAAATTGGTGATTCAGTTCTAAAGTACAATTTTTCCGCTCATTCGATGGGCGTAAATGAATATGTGTGGTGTATTGGAGATAATTGAGGCTTATCAATCAGTCACAGTCTTTAAATACACTTCTATATATTTGTACAAAACTTTTATGAACTTCCATTACTCATTGAGTATTGTATGTGGGAAATTATGCTTAACCCTTAAAAGCATTTCGAGGCAATTTGCCCTTACTCTTAAAAATGAAAATAAGGGTATGCTAATATACTGTGCGGTTGAGCTGTTTTGCAAGATTATATATATATATATATATATATATATATATACATATACATATATATATATATATATATATATATATATATATCTATATATATATATATATATATATATATATAATATATATATATATATATATATATATATATATATATATATATATATATATATATATATATATATATATATAAAATAGTACAATTGATTAGAAACATTTCCGTATATGGCCAAGTTTTTTGTACACTATTAGATCTATCTTAATGGAGCTTTATAAAAATATACCATGGACCTTATCACAGATTTATATACGACCCATTTGGACAAATTCTACGCCTAGTTCCTATATATACTGTAACTGTAAACACCTCTTTCAAAATGACTATAACTTTTAAGCGGACATTGTAGACTCAACTACTATATGAATAAGTTGGGTATATCTTCAGATGCCATCTGTCGATGCTGTAGAGAATGTGACGAAACCTCACTGCGCTTGATTACAGATTGCGGACCATTGGCACACAATAGACTCAGGTGTTTTGGAGAATATATCTTAGATATGAGCAAGATCCCTCATCTTGATTCCTCCAAAATATATCAATTCCTGTCGAAAATTAACCTGTCAGAAGATTTATAGATGAGACTATCCTCATTTTTCAAATAAATAGGGGCATCACAATAGATCTTTCAGGTCGCCGTGTATAACACCCTTAAATATATCTACATCTATAACTTCAGTTCAATTGATGGCATAGTTACAAAACTGCTAGACTCTGTGCAGCTTATGGGAGTTAAGTATATATTCACTGCCTCGCCCACTGCTAATACATGTTCATAACTTGGGAACTACAGATTATTTATGAACTAAATTTCGTTTGAATGAGAATGTTGATACTGTGAACCAATATGCAAGATATGCAGAAGATCAGATATAGGCCACGCCTAAGAAATAACTTCTCGGGGCCTCACTTAAAATTGTCCCAACTATGCTCCTAATGAACATATATGAATACAATTTGGAAGTTGTGTAGATTAGCTTTATACGAGTACTACTCTAAGTACAAAAAATGGGCGATACACTTCCACTGCCACCCCCACTATTCACACATATTTATTAATGTGTATATACAGAACTTCTTCTTCTTCTTCTTCTTCTTAGGTGGCCATTGCAACCCGTGGTCGGGTTACGGCCGATTTGAGTACCTCTGGCCAGGCGCCTCTGCTTCACGCGCGCCTTCTCCAATTAGTCACACCAAGCGTGGTCTGTGGATCCACCGGAGGCAGAACTTAGCGACGAAATTATACAAGATGGATCACACCAGTATAAACTACCAAACTAAAATTGGGCAGTTAACTCCATTGCCACGCCTAATTTTAATGTAAATGCATAACTCGAGATCTATGCAAGATTTATATAATTAATTTGACAAATTATTGTTGAAGTAATATACATATTCTCGATATTAGTGTGGATGCAAAATTGGGGAGCATACTTCCACTGCCACTCCCACAATTCACAGCTATTCCTATCTGGCCCCTATATAACATTCTTCGACGAAATTGTCCAAGGTGGATCCCAGTATCAGAATAACACATCAAAACAAAAATGGGCCGGTTAAGTCTTCTTCAACTTCAGTGTCACGCCTAGTATTTACGTACAAGTATCGTCGAGATCTATACAAGAATTATGAACCAAGTTTGCTATATTGGTACAAAATTGAATGATGAACCCTGGTAATCATAGTAGGCGTAACAATTCCGCCACCTCTCCCACATACAGATATAACACAGCAATATGAAAAACGTGCGTTTAAAGATAATGCTTGTCATTACATTATATGAACACAATATCGCCATGGTTTAACTCGAACGCCCACTTTATTTGTATGATAGAGGTTGCATCAGTTTTCTTAGGATAGAGCGTATCTCAAAGTCGGTCTAAATTGACTGCAGCTTTCTTTGCTGATTTGAAATACCGTTGGACACATTGTAATGATAAACGTTGCCTGAATAATGACATAACCAAATTACTGTATTCACAAAATATAGTACCTCTCTACTTCTCTCATATGCAACTGCCGTGAGCTATATAAAAGTTGTTCTTCCTGGCGATATTATAATGCGATTTTATAATAATGTGCATTTTTTTTACCAGGTCCTAAGGAAAATCTGCTTTGCCCACAAATACTCATGAATTAAATTGTGTATCAATTAGTAACACCATGTAGGACAGCGAAAGTGGGCGTGGGGTTTCCACTGCCACTCTCACCATTCTTGATTTATTGAGATAATAAATAGTTGTATGAACTATGTTAATACAATCTAGACTTAAATCTTACAGCCGCTCAAGCTCAATATTTATAAAGTGATCGGTATCATTTAACTCGTACTCCTTTCGAAGAACACAGCTTGATATATTCTTATATGGTCTAAAATATCGTAGTCGGACCTGACTGAAATTTACAGGTTTTTCACTGTTCTTCATAAGTGCGTGTACAGTTTGGTTCAGGGAGAATACTGTTACGAAATCAACACGCCATCTTATTAGTGAGCGTCGACTTCAACCCCTAACAATGCACAAGCGAAAGCATTCGAAGCTGCGTTCGGAGGCTAGTTGAGATTCTCGTGTGCAAGAGGTATATAAGCGACTGCACACGAGACATCGCGATGAGTAAACAAATGAAAGTGACCAAGTGAAGATCGTAGATAAAGCAGCAATGATACAGTGAGCGTAGCCGAAAGTGAACATCGTAGTAGCAGATTAGTTAACTAGTGACAGTGGCAACAGGATCATAGCCGAATCCTGAGAGTGGCAGCAAGCTGCATGAGCGTCGTGTTAGCAACGAGAGTTAACAAGTGATCGTCGCAGAGCGATGTAAATAGAAAAGTGTGGTGCAACTTTAACTGCAACTAACTAACTAATTACAACTAACTGAAGCACACTATAGGAGAAAACGAAGTGTGAGAAGCGAGCAAACTTTTAAAGCCAACAGTAAGTTGGACGAATACTAATAAAGCCAATTGTTCTAACTGAAGAGGGAATTGTTTGCTTATTACACAATCCAGCGATACGAATCCAAATATTGAGCTTCGTAAAATTGTCAGAAAGTCAATTGCGTAACAATACTAATTCGCAGGCATTGTTTCGATGCGTGCTAATTGTATTTCTAACTTACTTTTACATTGTTTTTTAAAGTCACATTTTTCATTCAATGAACTATCTCCCAAGGTTTTGGGTTCAGTTGTCAATAGAACGGATATACCTTGTGCCCGATGAAGTTGTACAGATAATTTTGTATGAAATTATTTCTGAACGATTTTGTTGACAGACAAGTGCACACTGTAGGTGCAAATGTGGTCATGGCACCGTAGTAATTGTCAGAAGGAGAATTTTTGGAAATATTTTTGGCAGATCTTAAGCTGTTTCGGACACGCCACTTGTCCTCATCAGAGATCTTTCAATGAAAGGCAATTTTCCCCAAGTAGATGTTATGTCTCAGAAATCAACAGCACACCCAGTATGAATCCTCCCAGGAATCGAATCTGAGCATTTGCATTTGTCCATCCAGACTACTAATCTAACTGCAGGTGGTGAATTCACTCAGCAAATTCTGTTCATGTACTGTCTCAGTCCACCGCACTCTAAACTACTGTGTCCCATTGTTACCCCTCTTTTTGTATCGTTAAATTACTCTAAATTACGATAATTTTTTAAGTGGCAACTAGTTTTCAGGTTGACAGTTCAAGGTACAACCAAAATAGACGAGACGTAACGATAGCGATTGGACGAACGTCTGCCCTCGTTACTTCGATTTTGACATTTGACTCAAAATGTGACGCTATCAAATGCATCGATGGATGGCTTTTTACATAAATTGCGAGCTCATCCCTCATAGCGGCAATTAAATCGTAGCAAAACTCCGTCAATTACATTTTTTTTTGTGTGAAAATAACAAGTGCATCAACCGAGCAGCTGCTGTGACGAGTAGCAGACGTTTGCAGTTCGGTCATAGAGTAGTATAGAGAAATAACTTCGTAAATCCAACAAAAAAATCAATGGGAAGTTGATTGCAAGTGTATAAGTGCTCGGGGGTCTGTTAGCGATCAGCTGTTTCCTAATAGACCCCGATTTTATTTCTACATAACGCAACTCCCAATTGTACCCTAAATTTAGTCCCAAATAAATTTCCTTAACAAAGTATGGCGGATTTACATTGCATTGTTTTTGTTTCACACGGATAAGGAAAAAATGGGATCATTTCTTCAGCTGACATTGGAAGAAGAAGAGTTATCTCTCTATATTACTCTATGGTTCTTACACTGCGGCCACACAATCAATTTCTTGACCATCAAGTCGCAATACACTCATACTTTTTACAAACACATACATATTTTTAGTACATGATCGTCGACTTGATTATCAATTTATGTTTCAAGACGAGAATCAATTCGGCTTTCAATTATCTGTCAGCTGTTTCGGGTGAGTACTGAGGAATAAAGGAAAACCCAGATTAAATTTAAAAAAAATGTATCAACCTTTTTTTAAAATACATGCAATAAAATAAAAATATAAATAAAAAAATATATATAATAAATGTATGATAAATAAAATATTTTATTATACATACGAGGTGTGATCAAAAGATAACCGTTATTTTCATCTTTTCGTGAGTTACGTATGTTCGATGTTCGCATTTTTTTTTTTTTTATGTTGGTACACATGTCTGTTATATATGTTGGCAATACCAACCATTTTGGATTGTCAGTTTGTTTTTGACAGGTAAAAAGGTTAGTCGTGTTTTGGTGTGCTCTTCGATTTTGTACTATTCGAAAAAATGGATCAAAGAAACTGTATTCAGTTTTGTGTAAAAAATGAAAGTAAATGCGCAAGGACATTTAAAATGTTGACTGTGCCCTTTGGCGAGTCTACTATGAGCCGAACACAAGTTCAATTGTGGTATAACCGGTTTAAGGAAGGCCGATAAGATGTCAATGACGATGCTCGTCCTGGTCGCCCCAGCACGTCAACAACCGATGAAAACATTAACGCAGTGAAGAAAATTATTTTGGATAATCGTCGAATCACTATCAGAGAGGTTGCTGATGATGTTGGCATATCGTTCGGCTCATGCCAAGCAATTTTTACGGATGTTTCAGGCATGAAACGTGCGGCAGCGAAGATTGTTCCAAAATTGCTAAATTTTGAGCAAAAACAACGTCGCATGGACATCGCTCAGGAGCTGTTTTTGGCCAAAAACAGAACCGTTATCATGCCTCAACCACCGTATTCACCGGACTTGGCCCCCGCTGACTTTTTCCTCTTTCCAAAACTGAAGACACCGATGAAATGAAAGCGTTTTGCTACGATTGAGGAGATAAAAGAAAAATCGAAACAGGAGCTGTTGGCGATACCAAAAAAAGCGTTTCAGAAGTGTTTCGAGGATTGAAAAAAACGCTGGCATAAGTGTATTATATCTGAGGGGAATTACTTTAAAGGAGACAAGATAGTTGTTGATGAATAAATAAATACTTTATTTTTTGATCACACAATAACGGTTCTTTTTTGATCACACTTCGTACATATGTGACAGCGGTATTTTGAAAATAAACTGAATACCATCTTGCCCATCAAGTTGAATGCAGCCTACGTCACAGACGCAACTTGAACAGGTTTTGACAGACAATACCTGTGAGAACTTGATGGGCAAGAAATTGATCGTGTGGCCGCAGTGTTACGGAACAGATCCAGAGAATACAGAGAAATGACACTAACACTTGTGCCAAACTGTAGTAGTGTGGCTGATTTTCTTCAGAATTCTGGTTAACCAATGATGAACAAACGTATCCATATAGCCAACTAATGATAAACAAAGATTGTTTTTTTTAACATCAGAAAATTTGACGTTTAAGTGTCCCGTCTCTATGGTCTCTGACAGAACGTCATGTCTAAATGTTTCGTTCAGTTTCGATCAAATACGCTCGGTCATTTTGGTTCACATGTGCTTGAACTTACTCGTTATGTCTCGTCTCGTCTAGTCTATTTTGGGTGGCCCTTCAGACGGCTATTCTGACAGTTGGAGAGAATGAGCTTACTTACGAACCAAATTCTGCTTTCAGTAATTCCACCTGAGGAACTTTGGGAATTTATATCACGGTTCTATTTCTTACAACTATTAAATTTTTTATATGACTTTAAATCTGTATATATTTACTCCTATTTATGTTCTCTTATTTTCATATGAAAGACTAAGGCAATGGAGAAGAATTGTCGATGTTATTATAAAGCTTTCATTAATGTTTCTTTATCCTAGACAAGGTATGCTCCAAAGATATAAATGTAATTGACCGTGTTGCAAAACCTACTTAGCTATCTATGAACCAAAAAACCTTAAAATGGAGATATGGCTGCCCTATTTAATGGAATGGGTACCCCATACGGAGTTGTTTCCCTGAATGTGTATGTGATCGCTATCTAAATGACCAGGGACCAAGGCACCCAGTATGAGATCAATTTAATGTAACAAACATTAATATTTGCCAAACGTTTTCTTTGTAAGCGCCTTCGGCTGCGATGAAGAGGCACCTCCTCCAAGAGTATTCTATGACATGATAAAGCTTCTCAACCCAATGGGATTCCGTGATACGATACATTTGTGTTTCCCGTTAACTTGTCTTGAAAACTCAACGAACACATGCAAGTTAAATGTTAGAAAGCCCGACTTAAGCTCGCTTGGGGACTTGATCACGAAATGTATTTAACGGAAGGAAGGATTTTCATTTACACGGTCATTATTGGAAATGTATAAAAACAGATAAAAGAATTGGTTGCTTGAAGAAATTTATAAACATTAGACCAGATCGGGATTGGTATGAGCCAGGAATATACAGTCAGCATCAAAATAAAGTATAGAAATGCATTCCGAATATTTTCATTATGAACAAGGATATGATCTTTCAAAGGAGCCCAATGCATCTGTATACTTTATTTTGACGTTGACTGTACACAAAATTATCTTTCTCAGTTTCTCAGTCAGATGCAAACTTTCAGGAAAATTGGATTCAATGTGTATAGACGGAGTTATTATAATTACATAAATCAGAAAGTCAGTAATTCAGTATTTTCCATGTCACCAGACTGTCTCTATTTATGCTTTCACTGATAACACTTGGCTTTACTTTCATGAACTAAAATTACTAAGCTAAAAATACAAACAAGTCCGCCTTTTCACCCATACTCCATCCAACTACGTAGCCACCCCACATATTTGGTTAGGCTCATACGTCAAACTTTATCAAACGTTTTATCTTGCTGCTGGCATGCCATACAAATCGATTTCAAAATTGCTCTCTTTATGAATTGCCTACAATTTGCGTCTAATGAAAGTTGGATGGAATCGTTATCCTGACACCCACATCTCTTCTGCGTCCAGCAAACATTTTCTTGTTTTTTCTCAGCCCACGCAAATGGCGAAACGTTGTTTGCCTGCTTTATCGGGTAAAAAACAATTAACTTCTCACATTTATGCGTGCCAACAGTTCCAGTTGCGTCAGCTTTATTCATGTTTATATCTTATCCTTTCGGAATGCTGACGTCATACTTGTATGTGGCACGTAAGCATGAGCTCGTACGCATTTGCGTAGCCTTGTGTCGTCGAATTTCAATTCTGGGGAACACGCTTAACTAATCACAAATAATAAAATAAGTGATATTCTTGTTTGCGCATTGAAGTTAAGTATCCTTAGGTAGATAACATGTTTGCCACAGTTCTCCAAAGCGTACGTGGACACACACTCAAGGTGCACAGTGACATAGAGCAGAAACGGCAACAGAAACAGAATCCAGTACATTTGCAACAGAAACCACAAAGTTTTACGACAAAAAATGAGCGTTTGGCGACAGAAGAGAAACGTGAGGCACTTTCTGTGGTTAAATTCAGTTGTTTCTATTGCAAATGTACTGGTTTCTGTTGCCGTTTTTGCTCTGAGCCTTAGGTATGCTTTTCGAAATTATTGTTCCATGTTTTCTCCGAAAGCCAAATTCGTGACTTGGGATCAAGTTGTCAACATGCGGTTGCATCTTCTTCAAAAGTATTCTTTCAAACAGCTTGGAAAGTATAGACAATGGGCTGATAGGTCTGTATGAAGAGGAATAGGTGGGTTCTTTACCCAGCTTGCAGATCATTTTTAGTATCAGATCAGATCATTTCCAAATATTTTGGAGATATCCTACTCGAAGAACTGCATTGAACAAGTCTAGAATTAGCCTGATCGCGCATTTTGAGATGACTCTGACGTTATCATGTCGTAGCCAGGAGCCTTGCTCGCTGTACAGTTCGTGTTTATAGCAAGAGCCAATTCTTGAAGACTGAACTTTACCTGATGGTGAGTTTTAAGAACTTCAATATTTGGAATTCCGAAGTAGTTTGAAGGTGGATTTGGCTTAAACACACCTTCGAGAGGTGAATTGCAAATATACTTGCGTCGCTGAATCATTGAATCACCTCAAAGATGTATTTAAACCAAATCTACCTTCGAACTACTTCACAATTCCAAATTGAATTTCAGAATCGCTTCTAACCCATTTACCATTTTCAATTCTAAGGGGTGGATTATGTTCTTGCTGACTTCTGACGAATTTACATGTTTTCCACAAAGAGTAGTTTGTGTCCTTGTCTGGAGTAAGTTTTGCTCTGAACTCTCTTAAACTTAAAAATGTCCCTATGATTTCTAAGGGCTTCTCTTAGACGTTGATCAGCTTTAGCTAGTTTTTGCTTCAATTGATCGATTTGTAATCGAACACTCTGCCACTCGTTTTTAATACGTCTCGGAGAAGTGACAGTTCATCGCAACAGTTGGCGTCGGACACAATCCGGTGGTACGAATCCGAGTATTGAGAATTAGAGCAAAAAGTCAGGAGGCCAATTTCGTAACAATATCAACACAATTTTTATTATCGACTTCGACTGGCGTATACGGTAGAAATAATATGCTACAGATGCATCGTCTAATAGTAGGGATAGGCTTTATATTAAAGTTATAAAGGGTTTGTTTTGCAGAATTCGATTTGTGCGGCCAGATTACAATTAGGATTGGTGTTGGCTGTACGGCCACCCTCCAGCTAACAATGCCGTTCTTGTATGCCAATTTAGTCAAGCCAAGTGAATCTTTGTGCTTCACCACCCCTGTATTGACTGGATTTCGCATCATGTGACTTTGTTCTGTTCCGTATATTGGAGGGTTGTTTTTGCGACGACAAAACAATTAAAGGCCGATGACATGTGCCATTCTTCATTTGCAATTGAATTGATGCCAAAATTGTGTACATTCGGGAGGGTACAAAATTGATTGAATAAAAAACAATAAATAAATAAATTGGTTTAAAAAAGATAAACACCGGTTTCATTATAATTTGCACCTTCTTTGTGACAGAATTGAAGTCGAAATTGAGTCGAAGCAATGGTTTCAGTCGAAGAAGGATAAATTGTCCAGAAAACGCTTATGGTGTAGAAGCAAGCTGGATTCTTTGGATGCTAAAGAAGTGGGGTTTCTTAATTTTCTTCGGTTTATTCGGTGTAAGAGTCTTGTCAGTGGGCTTATTCATGAGTAAGAACTTTTAGCATAGAATTATTGATCCGTTCAGAACGTGGAATCTTTTAGGTTTACAGTACATGTTGGGTTGTTACTGATGATTAGTTTGTTTTTAAAATTATCTCATGTATTTCGTAATTTGTTTTCGCTGAAATTTGCTATTAGAATCAATACACACATAATTGAAATTGTCAAGAATTGGTTTGTGAAATTGTTTAAACGATAAGATTAGAAATTCCAGAACAACGTATGGAAATGAAATGTCCAAAGATAATTTCAAGCTTATCTTTGAACATTTCATTTCCAAACGTAACAGCAATCGATAAAAAAGAATATATTTCAGACTTTTAGGAACCATAAATAGACTATATATCCAAACGCACATATACCTAAGTTTATACTTGTGTAAGCGTAGAGCGTTGACAATATTCTGAAATATGTCAACCGTGGAATTTGTATGTTCTTAGGTTAGACTGGGCGACCTATAATGTCCTTTGCGGTGCCAGTTCTACGTTCTTAAAATTTAAAAGAAATAAGCTGAGAAGAATTTTCGGTTCAACAAGAGAAGCCTGCGGTGAATAGAGTTCCTTGTAACTGTAGATAAAATATCGCACCGATTTGTGAAATTGGGCACATTTCTGGAATGACCGAAGAAATTATTAGTCAGAATAAATAATTAGTCATCATTGTGCATATGCGTTTAAAGGCTATTCTCCATGACTAAGTTGCCGTCTGAATATTTGACTAAGACAAAAAGAAGGTTGATTGGATCACGCAAATATAACAAAATAAATATAAAGAAGAAAGTAAAAAAAAAGTTATTTACATTTTTCTCTTGCCCTGTTTCTCTAACTCTAAAATGGGCTAAATTTCACTTCGCTGCCATCGCTTGGATTTGGATGGTTACTGCATTTATTCTTGATTGTCAGTACCTTAAACAACCGCATATCAAACCACGCCTACAAAACGTGGACTATTTTAAATGATCCCCTATGGGAAGCGTCGATTTCATTTGGGTATGAATCCTTTTTTTGCATTTGAAATATTCAACTCCAAATCCTAATTTATCCTTGCACTCGATTTTGTATTGTAATTCGATAAGTTCTTCTCGAATATAAGAAGGAAACTGAGATATGCAGACGTTGGAAAAGTCCAAACCGATTTTCGCAATTCAGAAAAATTCATCTTTTTTCTGAGTTACCGTTTCGATTTCAATATTTGTTCAAAGACTTTCTACTTTATATTGTATTTAAACATTTATTTTTGAATCGTTTAAAAGGGCCGCATTAGCTGTGATCATATACTTGCTAAGGGTCACATCCTGAGCCGATTGAGTCTAGCTCAAGAAAGAAAAGAGATATTGAGAAGAAATTTCAAGCGAAGATACCATTCAATACATAGATGAGCTATTTCGAGTTTGGGGGGCAACAAGACTCAAGCTTCTCATACCCCTATATTCTTGAAAGTACAATATCTGAAGAATAAAAAGAGCTAGTGGTTCTTGAGATGAGCAACTAGCAACATGAGCTGAGCCAAATTGGGCTCGTTCGTTCGTCAGGAGGCGTTCGTTGCCATCCTTGCAGGAATCACAATTAGCGCCTTACTGCTCTTTTGTAACCACTGCCCCTGCTAAACGCTGGAAAAAGATGGGTTGTTAAATAGATCCACTTTGCGGAATTTTGTATTGTCGTTATATGTATTGTATGTATTTACAGCCGAGAGGTCGGATAGTCCTGCTAGAAAATAGTTTCCCAGGGCTCTATTTCTTGCGACTGCCAGAGCTGGGCATTTGCAAAGAAAGTTTCCTTCTCTCGGCCGAATCTTTCCAACTTCTACAATAGGTATTGAACGGTCTATGCATTTTCGCCGCATGCGTACCTACTAGCCAGTGATTTGTGAAAACCGCCATTAGTCGGCTGGTGTCTCTACGCTTCCTGCTTATAAGATCCCTTGACCTAGCTATATTGTAGGCTGACCAGGTCGCCCGGGATGTATTCCACGTGATAAGTGCCCTCCATCTTCTACCCACTAAGAAGCGACAGTGCAGGTAGATACCCCTCTTGATCGCACCCAGAGAAACAGATACTAGTTCCGCGTATGTTAGGTCGAGAGAGGCCCCCTGCGCGCTAATTCATAAGCCTTCTCATTCCAATCCATATTCCTGTGGCCTGGAACACAGATGATTGTGATGTCAGCATGAAGACTTAGAGCTCTAAGTGCATCCTTACACTGTCTGGCGAACCTAAAGTTGATGGTGTTTGATTGTAGAGCCTTTATAGCAGCCTGGCTATTCATAAAAATGGCAACCTTTCTTCTATGCCCTTCTCTAATGTATTTGGTTATTTGCCGACACGCCTCCCTGATTGCGAGTACTTCTGCCTGAATAACTGTAGCCTCATCAGGTAGGCGTGTGTAGTAATTGATGTTAGTGATGCCAGCGCCTACCCCAAGATCCATTTTGGACCCGTCTGTATAAATGGGTATATCGTATTCCGTTTCAAATTTTCCCTTTAACCACTCTTCTCTTGAAAGAAATCTAACCATGAAGTCCTTTTTGAAGTCTAGTTGTGGTATTATGTAGTCTGTTGTTATTTGTGTTAGTTCCCTCGGCATTGCGCCAAATTGGGTTAAAATGGTATCATTTTACACAGGTCAATTTTGTTGAATAGAACATAATTTAAGAACTCAAAATCTACTTTAGCAAGAGAATAATACACTTCAAATGAAATGGTGGAGTTCTGTATTCCCACAAAGCGAATACGGCTCTGCAGCATGACATTGAGCTATACGTACAGCAGAAGTGACCTCTCCGACCCATTTAACACCGTGAGAGGTTTCAGACAAGGTCGTGCGACTTCTTCAATTCCACCATGGAAGGGGTACTGCGTGAGGCCAGTGTACATCGGAATGGCACTATTTTCTACAAAAGTGTCCAGCTCCTCGCATATGCTGATGACATCGACATCGTTGGACATTGCCAGCTAGATGTTACTGCGCATTTTCCGACATTAAAAAAGAATCAGCGAAAGTGGGTATGACGGTGAACGAGGGCAAGACAAAGTATATGCTGTCCACCATCAGGGATACTCGGCGTTTGGGATCCCATGTTACAGCGCACAACTGTACTTTTGAAGTTGTCAAGGAATTTATATACCTTGACTCCGCCATTAACACGGAAAACAACGTTAGCCTGAAGATTAAATGAAGAATCATGCTTGCTAATAGGTGTTAATATGGGCTCAGTAAGCAAATGTGTAGTAGAGTCCTCTCTCGACCGACAAACGCAGAATCATGTTTCGTGTCGCAGACTGATGCAGCCGTGCTTGGGCTGTTCGAAAGGAAAATTCTTGGTAAAATCTTCGGTCCTGTTCGTGTCGACGACGACTACCGTATTTGGATAAACCATGAACCGTACGGACTCTACGCTGATATTGACATAGTCAGACGAATCAGTATAAAACGTCTGAGCTTTCTTGGAGATGTCGTTCGTATGGATGAAGAAGCTCCAGCGAAAAAGTTGTTCGAAGCGGAAGCCGCTGGACGACGACGTAGAGGACGACCATGCCGACAATAGAAGGACCAAGCCGAGGAAACCCTAACCTAACCATGCTTGGTATAACGGATTGGAGAAAACGCCTGCAAAGGAGAGGCGCCTGGCGAGCGCTGTTAAGTTCGGCCGTAACCCGATAGCGGGTTGTTTCGCAGATTCTGCGATTAGGCCACGAAAGGAAGTAAGTAAGAATAGCCTATAATAGTTTGTGTGTGGTTGTTCTTCTGGAATGGGTTTCTTCTTTGTTTTTTAATTTTTGTATTGACATCTACTCTTCAAATGTTTATGATTCCACTTCTGATTCTAAATTTTTGTGATTTCATTAATCAACAAACGACAAATTGGTGAGTAACACTAGTATCATCACTGCCTTTTCTGCAGTGCCTAGTCTCGTATTATCAAGCTGAGCAATATTAATGCTAAAAATAATAGATATCGTAACAAAAGTACTGGAGCGGATCGTTAAATCAGCAATAATATATTCTTTATAGAACTCATGTTACATAACTAGAGCAGGTTTCAAGCAGCTGAACAAATACATAGGAACCCTTCTCGGAAACTGATCAATTAATTAGCATCTAAGACTCCAATTTTTATTCATATCGTGAATCCGCGAAATTAAACCATGGGCAAAACATTTCCAACTACCGCCTTTAAAATAAAAGCGATAAATGTTTTAAAAATAAATATTAATCAAAAATAAAATTTAAAAAATTGGAATTCCCTGCTTGGGAATAACACTTGTTATTGCCTTAGTAGATCGTATCTATTCAGTTTTCCATAAATAATAATAAGAGGAAACAGGCCTGCACTAAGTAATGCATATGCATATAAAGAAAATAAGAGCTGATAAGGAATAAACTTTGCCATTAAAAAAACAACAAAAATGCAGCCACATTATACTCGTATACGAGTATATAACAAAAATGAGAGAATTCGCAAGCTTTCCATAAGCACGACTTAGCCGATTAGCAGACAAATGGCTGAGAGAATTTCAGATACAGAGTAGAAACCCATACGAAAGTAGATGTGCAACTTAATGACGTCACACAAATAATAAGTTATACATACATACATATATGCCACTATTTCCATCGTTAACACCTTCAAAATTGATATTGTTGTTTTTTGGTTTTCAAATGAAAGCTTTGCAGAGACAAAGAGAGACACTTCACAAGATACATGGGGCTTAAGGGGCCCATACACGATACCAGCATGCATGCGCAATTAAGTGATGGTGCCAGCCGATTGACCGGGTATGTGCTTGTGGTGTGATTGTATCAGCTGCTGGTGCAATATCAAGAAGAGTTTGATATATTTATGATTGTCGTGAATTGTGAAATTAGCCCATTTAAGTAGTTGTCAAGCAGCAAACATCGCGCGACTATGAATTCCAATTAAAAAATATTTTGAGGAGCCAATGCCTTGTTTATTCTTTATCTGGCGAAAGATTTTTGATGGTTGATAATTATGTGGATATGTTATTGAAAATATGTAGTTTTAATAATTAAATAACGACTTATTTCACAACATCATGCAATTCATAAATCAAATATATATGTATTTATAAATCAAATATATTTGTTGTTGTATTAAATTCCATCTGTCGTTTTTCTACTTTTTTAAGACACACACAACCATCAAAAGTGATGATATTATTAAATATATATAAACATATTTTTGTAGTTTTTTTTAATAATCTGCAACATTGGATTAATGAGTGGGAATCCAATGCCAATAAATGTGTCTGATTTAGGTGGAAATAACGGAAATTTTGAGTTTTCTCTTAGACTACCAAACAATAGGCGTATTCGATTTGCCACTGTATCGAGGATGGGGCAGACTTTTATATGGAGAAAGTTATGGAGTAAATTATACACGGATGAAACGAGCAAGTTTTTCTATGCTTGATAGAAAGTGCTTCCGAATTGAAAATTGCTTGAAAACCATGGAGATTAAAAATTACCCATACAAATTTCCTTGGGATTTTTTATATTTTAGCTGATTAAATTTAAAGAAACCAAAAATTAATCTTTGGATTTTGTTTGCTGATGTTTAATATTATCATTGTGTTGATTTAAATTATATTCAAAGGATGAGTTTGTATAAAAAATATAAAAAAGTAAATGTTTAAAAAAACAATTGAAACAGTGCTGCCTAATATATGACTACATCTCGGGTATGACAGATAGATTTACTATAAATGAGAACTGAAGGATATTTTGGCCATTCAAAGGAAATGACTCAATATCGACCCTTTGAGACAGTGCTGCAAAGTATACCAATTACTCGTATGCCATTTTATTCGCACAACTCGATACGATCTCGATACAAGATACGAACCGAATACGCCCTAATATCCTGAACCTTGATGCCAAAACGCCAAAGGCATTTTTCAACTATTTTTCTAGCATGCAATAGTTGAATATTATTTCGTCTTTTCATAGGAGTGAGACTACATGGCCTCGCTAAATCTTTCATCAACGGTAGGGGATCATTGCTTACAAACACATATGTTTGGACTATAACCTGGCACTGGTTCCAGGTGAGGAACATAAAACTTATCTTTTAAACTTTTCAAAAAATACCAAATCACTAAAACGTACAGCATCTGATACCCTCCCTACCTTTCGTACTCACACGAACCATTAAAAATTTATTGTCCGCATTAATAACTGGCATCAATAGAGAAATGGTTCCTATAGTTAAAAAAATAGTAGCCAGATCCAGGGAGTTTTGTAATGTTAATATGTTTTCCCACAAACTTTTTTACTGTCCATAACGACCTTTTCCGCACACTATTTGTAAATAAATGAATATGGTACCAGCATGCTGGTGTGTTATATGATTCAAGCTTGATGGCGCAATCAAGTGATTGCTGGTATCGTGTATGGCCCCCTTTAAGCTAAGAATACAGTACCAGCTTGCAGCACATTGTTGCACACACAATGTAATCTCACACATTGTACAAGTTTTATAAATAATGAAGTCTAAAAGAGAAACACCCACGCTCAGGCCACATTCACTAAGTTATCAGCCTTCTGTACTTCAAATTTGATTGGACAAACGAAGATTGAGGGTCAATGCTACTAAATAAGTGCAAGCAACTTGAACTTTGAAAAGAAGTTCCTGCAAGCCTGGAGCTCTACAATTTAGAGGCTAAATGGTCACCTATTGCCTCATGAAAAAGATGTCAAAAGTTTTCGAAGCAAAATGTAGGGCAAGGCGAAGTACGCCTTCTAACTTCCTAGCTCTCAACCTATTGGTATCAATCTGTGGATTAAAACGAGCGGCACCTTTGGACTGCGTTCTGCAAACGTTATTATACTTTTCTTTTGCAAATAATATAATAAAGGTAATAATATAGTATATAAAACATTATTTTAGAAAATTATATGAAAGGATAGATTGGCGCTTTCTCACATGTTTATATTGCAAATTATTATTGAACTTAATTAGTATGAGATTCGGAGTTATTTCAAACAAACAAACAAACAAAAATCTTCTGTAGAATATCTCCGCCAGCTTTGTGCAAAACCAAGAGTAAATGAAAGAGTGATTGGTGGATTTGAAAAACGTTGATCTTCGAAAAACCAATTTTCTATCACTTTAATATTTTTTGGAACCTCTTTGTTGCAATTGTGAAGTATAATGGTTTTAAGTGTTTCTGCTTGGTTTTTAGGCTATAAACAGTTAATAATGAATTTGGAAAGTCAAGGAGTCGGCGAATAAGAGAGCAATTATGGGGAACTGTTACTTTTTTACAGGGCATATTGAATTTTGGCAATAGTTCGTAGCAGCCACACGTGCAAATGCTTGATAAATATCGCTTACAGAGGTGAATTAGCCATCACCGATTGTAGACGAGATTCAGCACAAAGATGGGCTGTAGAGTTTTTCTGTAAAAGTCAAATCATAAGTCAGTCCAGTTTTCAGGTGCTCTATTGAAGAGTTTAGGAGATTTTATTCAGGATTTCCTGTTTAGCTGAGGTGCTTAAAACTCAGCAACATATGCAAGTTTTGTACTTCAATGTACTGGAAAACTGAACTGAACTGAGAATTTAAGTTCTTTGGTTCAAAATTCAAGCACTCGAATAATGCTTTTAGAAAATTGAAAAAAGTACAAGAATCAAAAGTATAAATTAATCGAGTCTCATAGTTTCTAAACTGCCTTGAGGGACTCCTGCTTTGATATCAAAGTAGTCGGATGTAGTCACCTTGGCTTACCATGAATTTTCTGCCTTTAATGTAGGTTTCAAATAGTTTGTGGAGTTCTTTGGAAGAATTTCTTTAAGTTTATATATGAGCTCTTTGTGCCACACCTTGTCAAAGGCTTGCGTAATGTCAAGGAATGCAGCAGTGCAGTGTTTCTTTTGTTCGAATGCTGAGCATATAAAACTCTTACTATGCGATGAACTTGCTCTATCGTTCCATGCTTTTCACGGAAACCGAACTGGTATTGGGGAATTACATTGTTTTTATTTAAGTACTGGAAGACCTGCCGATGAACTATTTTTTTCAAAGATTTTCGATACGGTGGGCAGTAAACTAATGGGTCTATATGACTAATGGATCTATATGAACAAACCTGTGTAACATTCTTTCCTGTCTGTTAGTACATTGCTATCATTATGATTTGAATTAAAAAGTTCAATAATTCGTTTTAGCAGAAATGCTGTTGATTCAGCAACGCAGAACCGACGAAATTAAATCGTTCTTGTTAAAGTAAACTTTAACCAATTAAAGTCAACACTCATTCATGTTAAAATAAGATTGTGCCCTAAAATGTTGTAAAACGTATTCATTTAGTTTTAAAACAAATGTATTTCGTGTATTGAATCGAATTAAAATAATAAAAAAAATTCACTTATAGAATTTGAGTTTTCAGGGCATTAAATCAAGTTTGATTACACTCTTAGCCCAGTCGCAAGCAAAAAGTGAAGTTTTTAGTTTTTTTTGAGAGTGACGAACATGGAAATACTATCATAAATATACCTTCAGCTATTAATATTACTGAAATAAAAAATACGTAAAGTAAAACACATAATCCGGATAATACCAGTGGAGTTATTAAAACCTAGGAGCTAAATGGCCGCGAGTTTTCTCCATCGTACCAATCGAATATAAGAAAGAATTTTTGCTAAACCATCCGATAACTATGGAATTGGTGTTGGGAAAACTCCTGTAAATGCTCAAACTAAACTAATGCGACTTTCACACAGGACAGAATTACGAGTTATATATAGATCGGTTCAATACAGTTACCCAACACTTTTTTAAGAGGAAAATTCTCCAATACTCTTGGCGAAGTCATACAAACCTTATTAAATAAGCTAAATATATGGTCAGAATCATGTGGTTTGGGCGTCCACCAAAACAGAACTGGTACTATTTAGTAGAAAACATAGAGTAGCAGAAGTAACGCAACAGCAACGTAATGAGCTGGCTAGGGAGAGGACAACATTAACTATCCTTCCGGATAAAGTTTCGTTACCAAACATGCAAATTGCTAATAGATAGATACACTATCGAAGTGGCAAATGTTAGATGGAGACAGTTATCATCCTGCCGTCGACAAAGTTGGCCGAAATGGAATCGCAGCCGTTCAAAACTGCTGTTGAAATTTAATAGGCAGGATATTAAATTTGTAATAGGGGTACTGACGGGTCACTGTTTGGATGGTAGACATGCAAGTAGACTGTGAATTTGTAGGAGCTGTAAAGATGTCGAGGAAGAGGAAACAGTGGAACACCTCCTGTTTGGGTGCATGGCTCTATACAGAAAAAGGTTCTCCACTCTTGGATTTGCATTTCTTGGCAGCATTGAGGAGATTTCCCGGATGAAGCTAACGAAAGTGGCTACTTTTATCGAATCCACTGGATGGTTTAAGGAGTATCCAGAGGTGTAAGAAAAAAATCTCTAGTAGCCACAATGGGCCTTGAACAAGGCCTAAGTGAGTCTTAGGACAGCCATATACGTAACACTTTTCTATAGTATTGAACACAAAAATTAATTCTTGAAAATGTGATGAACACTTTAGATGAAACATCGTATTCCGTTTGTTAAACCAAAATATACTGTTTGAAGAAATTGCGGCAAGGATTGGTATTTGCGAACGTTGTCCTGTCTTCTTTTAAGCTTAAATTTATTAATAATATATAAAATTAAATTTATTAATAATAATAATATATAGTAGTATCGTATAAAGTAAGGCAGTAATAGAAAGCAGAATCGTGGAAGATGTGGCAAGAACTACATTTGGAAGGCTAAATTACATTGAAACTGAACACTGAAAAAACAACATAAGAAATGCAAGTAAAACACACAAACAACCGCAAAATCAGAGACAATCGAATTGGATAAAACAAGGAAATAAGTTAAATTCCTGGCATAAAATTGAATTATATTGGATATGGTTTAATGAGACTAAGATTCACCTTAATAAAACCAGAGATATACTCGTATATGTTGATGATATGTGTATATATTTTATGACAAATTAATATAAATCGGCACAAGAAAGAAACAATATAAATGGTATGACCCCTTCCGTTGGCCAAATATGTTTTTTCAGTTTTGCAAAACGCTAGAAGGCGAGAATTTCATTTGTAAAGCTCTAATATTCCTCCGCTTAATATTTGAACCCGCAGGCCAGCCACACTGCAAGCAATAATCTTCCACTCTGGTCTCAGCTCTAAAGCTCTGCAGTATCGCACATGCACACTGCCAAACCAATACAGTTTTGTTGGCAGTACGTTAAATGCAAATCACCCCCTTACGAGCCCAATTCGAACATGGCACATGAGAGCACGAAGCGAGAGCGAGCTTGTCTCCGACATGAACACACACCGAAATCGCAATCACCCAAGTACGAATACGAATCACGAGCGGTTTCATTCAGTTGTCCGATCTGAAGGTAGAAAGGCAGCGGTGTTGTTGGAAGCGGACGCGTTTATTCAATAGTGAGTGCGAAAATAATTGAACACTCTTCGCCACCGAGCAGACGCCACTATTGCTGGTAGCAGTTGAGCAGTTCCACGAGCTCAGTTAAGTACTGCACACTGCAACAAGGTGTTGGGCGGCTGCCGATTGTTTAGACGTATGGAGGCAGAAATTTATACACAGCCCATAAAAGTATACAAAATTTAAGTAGTTCAGCGAGCAGTTCACACTAAAGTGATAACAATTGAACAAACACAAATTTCGTGCCGCTGCCAAATACAACAAAAACAAATAAAAGAGTTTTTTTTTACCGTGTTGAGTTGCTCCAATTGGACGGGAAAAGTTTCATTGGTATACCAAAGAATTTCAATATTTTTATCCAGTATACCAAGATCCCGTCTACCCATACGTGTCAAACGTACACTTAAGGAGCTGAAAAATTTCTAAAAATAACTCAACAAAAAAAGTAACGGCTCCTTCACAGAAGCCCACACACAACAACGCCCTTGCGACAGTCAACCGCAGCAACCGCCGCACAGCATGTTACGACGCACATTCTTTGCCTTGCTGCTGTTAGGACTCGGCACCTTATTGGTCCTGTGCGAAGGCTACGTTATAAAGGAGGATGAGACGTTTTTGCAAAACCCCTACTATCAGCGGCAGGAGGGTATCGAAGACCTCTTCGCACGTTTAGAGAAGACATTCCCGCAGTATGCGAAGGTAGAGACCATCGGTCGCTCGTTGGACGGGCGTAATTTGATTGTGCTGCAAATTGGTAAAAATGTACGTCATCGCAATTTGCTGACACCAATGGTCAAGTACATTGGCAATATGCACGGCGACGAGACTATCGGCCGCCAATTGCTCATATATTTGGCGCAATATTTGCTCTACAATTACGAGACGAACTTAGATGTGGCCAATCTCATAAACACAACCGATATCTACTTAATGCCCACCATGAATCCGGACGGATTTGCACGCTCTCAGGTAATATAACGTAGCATATTGCCAACGTCGTTCTATTGAAAATCCCCACGTCACAACTTCACTTTAATATTGAACTGTTCTAAACGACATGGCGCTTGGAACATTTTAATTCTGCGAAGCAGATGGTGCTGGTGACTTTCAATACAACGATGATGATTTGCACTGTGATGAGGCAGCTGTTTGTGGAAAGTGTTGAAAAGTGTATCGGTATAAGGGAAAGATGCAAATATGTCGGTTTAAAACAATGAAACACCACTGATGACAAATATGGTGAGAGAAAAAAGCCACAATCAGTCAAGTGAAACAAACTCTTTTGATATGCTGTGAAAGCCATTTTTTTAAAACTGTGATAGGTGAAAAGTTGGTATATCAGACCTTAACACAATTTTCAGCGAGCATTTCTCATAGCGTCATTGTTCCATTAAGAGTCAAGTCCAGTTGGCATAGACAGTTGGTCAAAGTTCCATACTTCATTGCTAAACCTCAATGAAGAGTTCAATATTAAAAGGTAGTTTCTTTTAAGGATGACTGCAGGAATCACGGATTTTTCTTCAATTAGTGGCTTTAAATAAAGTAGAACCTTTTTTAGTTGAGTGCTTGGCGTATATTTAAATTAATCGTTTAAATTTTCAATTGATTCTTGGGTAGGGCCATTCCGAAAGTAATGAACTTCAGGTATTGCCAGACAGATGACCCTCTGTTATTTGTTGACCTTTATTATCGTTGGCATTTCAAATGCTGAAGTGCGTTTGTACAAAAGCTTTTTTCAGACTCAGACATTGAAATGCTTTTCTTGGGATTTTGCGGCGGAGGAAATCAGTGCTACTCTTGCCACAGTTTTACGGTAGCCAACACGGGAACATTCCGACCAAATAACCGACTGATTTTTGATGTTATGCACTGATGATGGCAATATATTATTTTTTCGCAATATATTATGTTCGCGATTAAAATACATTTGATCAGAAAATTGCTGTCGTAAAATGTTTTTGAGTCTCATTCTGTTTTTATGTTTTGTAAATTTGATGTCCCGATATAAATGCCGAAAGTGGAGAAATCGCAGAGAACGGGCAATAGTTACGGCTCATTACTTTGTGTATGGCCCATGTAGGAAATACGGAAAATTGAGTCGCAATGCCTGTTAGCTTAGCTTACACCCCTATGAGTTCTCAGAGATTTCATTATTTCCACGCCTCCTATTATAATGTGTTTTTACCAGAGTATACAGAGTGAAGAAAATTAACGTCGAACGAAATAAAGCAGACGGACATTGTACATGAATCCACTGAAAATCGTGTTGAATCCACTCAGAATCGTGGTGAATCCACTCAAAATCGTGGTGTGTCGGCTACGGACGCTGGCAGCGAAAAAGGGTTTCTTTTCTTTGTGTTCTCTGGTTTTTACTATGTCCTACGGTAGTTTAGGGGTGACTATCGAACTTTTATAAATATTGAGCGCAGGGAATTCTATACCGGGTCGAATTCGCGTTGTGACGAGAGGATAAATCGATATTGCCAGTTATTATTTTGCTTCACGTTATGCGACAGAACGAGTATTGATTTGCCAGGTGCCAAAACGCAACCAAAGATACTTTTGAGTAGCGATTATTGACTGTTCGCTCGATATTGAATTACTCGATTGGATGCCGACTTTCGAGACTAGAAATGAATTCAGCAAATCGAAACACGATGATTGCATATGGTATAAAAATGCTATGCCGTTTGTACAATATACTAAAAATGTATATAGTTGTTCTTGATGCACCCTCTGAACGCTGCACGAATGTATTTTCAAGACTTTTTGCTCATCTACGTTAAATTAAAACATTCTGTTTACACGGAAAGAGATTTGTGAAAAATGGGCTTGGTTTCCATACCAAAATTTTAATAGAATGAATTGTGATTCGCTCTCCAAAACTGGAATTACGGTTATTCACAGTTATTACGTGTTTATTTGTTTTCAGTACATACTCGTATATTATTAAGGTACTTGAAATTATAAAAAAAATCGTTTCAGTTGATAAAATTAAAGTATATAATAAGAAGTGGTCTATAATCTATCAGTTAGAAAGTTTGGCTGCATCTCCTAAGTAGGACAATCAACTTTGCTTTGGTTAAGAACAAAATAAAAGTCTAATTAAGGACTGAATAAAAGTGTCGTGCCGCCCCGTGAAGTTTCTTTTCGGCTCTCAACTACACTGAACTGTCGGCGTATTCTGTATATTCCACTGCTACACGCAAGTACGCGAAGAATACTGGTGGCTTGAAGAAAACATAGCAAATCTCTGGCAGTATATAAACCTAGTCACTGCGTCGCACATTTCCACAGGCTTAGTTAGGATAGGCTTATAGAATCGTCACAACATGGAAAACTTGGACTTCTGTAAACGTGATTCCTCCCAAATATATGAATTCCTGTCGGAAATCAACCTGACACAAGTACTGTAGATGAGACTATCCTCATCTTTCAAATAAATAGGGGTATTACAGTAGATCTTTCAGGTCGCGGTGCATAACACCCTTAAATAAATCTAAAAAATCTAATGAGCACTTTCTTCCATTTTTACGAAAATGCTCGTCGACGTCTGTTCTAAATGACAGTCACAACAAAACGAGTTGGCAGATCAGTCAGAAAATTTGGGTCCGTTCTTTTGAAAGAGGGTTCTTGGCAAGGAAAATGTTGAATTTGAAGTGGCAACGTTAATGTGGTGATTTTCAGGCACTTATTGTAATTTCTGAGCCACCACATCCCACTTAATAATGATACCATTCCGAAATGTTATCATTTTCGTCACTTTAATATCGATCTAATTAGGCACCTATGTTAGCAGGTATAATTTTTAAGGCTATATCAAAGCGAAAGGCGCGTTAGGTCGGTCGCGCCTTTACCGGCGTTTACTCTGCGTTTACGATATCGTTTGTATAACGCGTGAGGTATGCGTTGCTAAAACGAAATAGCGCGTTTGCTTCCCCACTAAATTTATTAATGTTTCTTCAAAGAACTGCATTTTAACAAATTTTAAATGAAATCCCAATTGTTTGGTTAATTGGAAATTTTATTGTCAACAGTATTACCGAACCTTTTGGAAGAAAACAGCCGAAATAGCAAAACTGCTTATCAAACGCACGACCGACTGGAAACTTGCCCTAGTTCGGCGCTTTGAACGCGTTTACAATATTTGTAAAAATGTTCGATCAAACGCGTGAAGCTGCATTGGGAATTGGTTCATATAATTACAGTGTTTTTACTTTAACTGTCAAACGCGCGACCGACTACAAATTTGCTGTAGTCCGGCGTTTTGAACGCGTTTACGATATTTGTAAAAATTTTCGATCAAACGCGTGAAGCTGCATTGGGAATTGGTTCATATAATTATATTGTTTCTACTTTAACTGTCAAACGCGCGATCGACCTAACGCGCTATTGTGATATAGCTTTAAATCGAACGATAAATCTAATAATGTATGTCACGAGAACTGAGAAGACTTTTTAAAAAACTTCTCCAGATAGAGAAGATTAAATTGAAGACATTATAACTGCTCTGGAGAGGCTGTTTATATTACTAAATAATGAGGAATTATCAATCATGTTGAAGATCAATTTCGAAAGCAGTCGGAAGCAGAAGCACCACCTTATCGCCATTCTTCTGTGCTTAGTAATATTGTTGAAACGATGATTCTACCCTACATAAAAAAATAGTTTAATCTCCACAAATTTTATGTAGGGTAGAATCATAGTTTCAACAACATTACTAAAAACAGATGAATGACGGTACGGAGGTATGCTATATGAACCTACTGTTTTTGAAATTGATCTTCGACATGATTGATAATTCCTCATCGTTAGTAATATAAATTCATCTAAATATATGCGAGGCTCTCTACTTGGATGTCACATATTGCCATAATTTAATTGAGTGAGTGGATAATTATTGAATTGGATGTTCATTGAAAAATTTACTGTGTGCCCATAGTTATGTCAAATTAGAAAATCAACATTTTATCAGAGATAAAACAATATTTCATTTTTGCTTTCGAGACACGTCGCCTTTAAATTAAGTATTGTATTCGTGAGTGGAATACAATTAAAGATTTTAACTAATTTAGAACTTTTATGTCACCAACAGAGCGTGTAAAAATATGGGCGTTTCGGGTAGTGACCAATATTCCTAAACACCTAATGATGGATATTCGTTCGTTGGGAGTTCTGGATCATTAACTTGAGATTTTGAGGGATTTTATTATGTTCTCCCTAAAACGCTTAGAAGAAGAATACATATGGTAAAATAATGTTCTTTGATAGTTTGCAGCATTCAATTCAAAGATAACTCAATTTGCATTGAATAATAATGAGCATCTGCACGGCTCTTTTCCTACCACCAAAATTCCCTAAGCAACGGTGTCTGATTGCTCTTCATTTCAGCCGGGTTGTTACCCTTTTCACATTTGTATTTTCCCAATCATAGAACAAAACTACACTTAAATTTCTGTATGCAGCAATTGTGCTTCATAAACCTATTCCAATAAGTTTTGTATTTCCAACCATTTTCACACCTCCCTCCAAAGAAATGCACCTGTTTATTATCCCTTCGCTGTAACTAGCCGCCCACTTCAACCGCTTTATATGTCTACGGTTTTTTCTTTGGAAAATCAATAACCACAACTTCAATCGCTCCCTTCTCAGGAGCGGTATATTTTGCCGTAGATACATACATATATACATACCCTCACTTTCGTTTGCAGAGTTTCCACGCACACTCTCTCACACACACACATGGGGAATGGCATGAATGAGTAGATAGAAAACAACGTGGCAAATGTCAAATGTTGAAAACTTGGAATTTCGCATGCGAATAAGCTCATAAATGCTTGTAAGTGTATGGAGTACGAGTATCTGTAATACGTGAGAGATCGGTGCCTAATCTCTATTAACGATTATCTCTCTAAGCGCAGAGTCTCATTGGAAATTGAGTACTGGCGTTGGAACATTTTCTATAGTTTAGCAACGATTTAATTAAATCAATTTTTGTTCAATCTCTTTTTAGCACATTGTGCTATATCGACAATAATGGAGTTCGAGGCGATTCCAATGCTCACACTACTTTTGCAGTGGTTGTTGTTTTTGTTCGCCAATATGGTAAACCTTTATCAAGGTGCATCCACTTTACGCGTGTGTGTGAATCTGTTTATTAACGCTTTTGTGGTTGGCATTCCTAATGTTGTTCTGTTGCACTACAATATTGTATCTATTAAATTGTACGCATCTATTTTATTAAAATTTCATTTTGTAGCAACTCATCAAAATACGAATACGCAAACGATATTTTAATGTGTTTGCTCTATTTTATTTGATTTTTTACTTTTATTTTATTGTTGTTATTGGTGTCGCTGGTGAAGTTAGTTTGTTGTTTGTAGTTGAACATTACTTTTTAATGTCGAGTTGAGATTTATAATTTTTTAGTTTCCCAGTGCATGAGGAAATTTTTGCCTATAATTATTCAGCTTCATTGTTAAACATGTGAATAAAATATGTTCGTATAACCACATTTAAAAATGTACATAATTTTTATCATACACTTCTATGCTTAACGATTGTACAGGGTGAATTTTTAGTTTGTTTTATACTTTCCTTATTATTGGTTAGTTGCACTTTTTGTTTTAAGCAAGTTTGTCAATTCTGTGTAATTGTTCATTCCCAAATTTGACATAAATGTTCAGGTATACTCCGATTAAGGTACTTGTGAGTAACAGAGAACACAGAGAAGCGACACTTAAACGTCAAATTTTCTGATGTTTAATCTTTCTTTGTTTATCATTAGTTGGCTTTGTTTATCATTAGTTGGCTATATGGATAGGTTTATTTATCATTGGTTAACCAGAATTCTGAAGAAAATCAGCCACACTACTACAGTTTTGCACATGCGCAAAACGAGAGACGTTCAACTGTCGGGTCTCTATGGTCTCTGGTAATGCTCTATGTCAAAAAGTCAAGAACAATGTACCAACTAAATACAGTCCCTTCGAAAACGACCAAAATACTCTGGAAGAATGCCAAAGAATGATGATAAAAATATCATTCTACGAACGAATTGTGTTAACTTATCAAAAAAAGTCACCCCTAAAACAGTTACTAAAAAACAGTCCCTACCAAAACGACCAAAATACTCTGGAAGCATGCCAAAGAATGATGATAAAAATATCATTCAACGAACGAATTGTGATCACTTATAAAAAAGGCACCCCTAAAACAGTCCCTACCAAAACGACCAAAATACTCTGGAAGCATGCCAAAGAATGACGATAAAAATATTCAGTGAACAAACTAACTGAGTCAACTTATAAAAGTCACCCCGTACTTTTTTCCATGTTATTACAAGTTTTGAATTAATGAATTTCGCATGAGTCTCATCACTCTGCGATGTACGCTTTTTGCAATTTATTTGTCGGCCTCAAAAGCCTTCCTTTGATAGGAAATTTAATTATTAATCCGTTTTGAGTAGTTCAAAAAAAAGAAACGCATCACTTTTTCTACTTTGGGAATATAATAGCAGTGTTCTAATCTTTAATTACTTATACAGACGTCAATTGATGTGTGTACGGATACTCGTGTCTATAGAAAGTTTAACTTTTTCTTACTTTACCCTTAATAATTAGTAAAGCGTCACGCAATCATTATCAGTACAAGTCTTGTTTTGATAGGGCTTTGACTGTTGCTCTCACGAGATTATTGCTAAAGCATTCACCGGTGCTTCTCATACAATTCACCTGTACCAAGCCACAAACTGTGATTTCCTGAAATATGAGTATGCGAAATTTTACGCTACTTTGTGGCTTTAGGGAATCTGTGCATTTTCATCTACTTGCAACTGTGCATTTTCAACTACTATTGGTAATGATTTATAGAAACTAGCGTAACAGTAACAGAAGTTACTCCATATAATAATGGAAGCGTACTTTAACTAAGTTACAACTTGGTTTAAATATTGATCGTCCAATTGTTGAAATAGTATCCGCTTCTTCTTTGTTTTGTTTCGAACCCGATAGGAATTAAAGCATATATTGAAATCGGGACAAACTCGAGAATATTACTTATTATATAAAGGGTTTTCCAATAAGAGGTGCTATTTTGGTTTTCAAAGAAAAATGCCATTTTTTGAGATAAATGATCGGATGTTTATTCCATAATAAAGAGGAAGGTATGCCGTTAATAATGAAAGACAACATCAGCCAAATGGCCACCACGACCACGCTTACAGGACCATATCCTTTTCATGAAATTTTCCATAACCAAATCGCAAAGTGGCTGCCCTATGTCCTCGATAGCCTCACGAATTCTATCTTTGAGGTCTTGAATCGACGCTGGGCTGTTGGCGTAGACCTTATCTTTCACGTGGCCCCAAAGGAAGAAGTCGCAAGGTGTTAAATCACAAGATCTCTGTGGCCAATTGTGATCACCTCTCCGAGAGATAACACGGTCCGGAAACTTTTCCCCGTAAAAGAGCAATGGTTTCGTTGCTTGTGTGACACGTAGCGCCGTCTTGTTGAAAGTAAACGTTGTCCAGATCAATACCATCCAACTCCGACCATAAAAATCATTAATCATCTCTCGATAGCGCAATCCATTCACCATAACTGTTGATCCAGCCTCATTTTCGAAAAAGTAAGGTCCAATGACCCCGCCGGTCCATAAACCGCACCAAACAGACACACGTTGAGGATGGAGAGGCTTCTCAATCATAACTCTTGGGTTTTCCGAGCCCCAGATGCGAAAATTTTGCTTGTTGTTGACGTAGCCACCGAGGTGGAAATGGGCCTCATCAGTCAAGATGATTTTTCGATGGAATTCCGGATCATTTTCATGCATTTCAAGGACCCAATCAGCAAAGACACGACGTTGTTGATGATCGGCCGGCTTGAGTTATTGTGTTAACTGAACTTTATGAGCCTTAAGACCCAAGTCTTTCTGCAAAATACGGTGTAATGACGTTTGTGGAATGCCCAATTCCAAAGAACGACGAGGAATGGACAAACCTGGGTTTTCTTTAACACTTTGGGCTACAGCAGCAATATTCTCAGTTGTTCTTGAGCGACGTGCACGGGTTTTATTCTTCACATCACTAACTTGCCCCAGCAGCTCCAATTTTTCCACCAATTTCTGTATTGCGGTCCGACAAGGTGCTTCACGACGACCCAAAAATGCTTTAGTTTCGCGAACTGTGACTGCAAGATTTTCACCATTTTTGTAGTGAATTTTAATAGTTTCAATGCGTTGTTGAAGCGTGTGTCGTTCCATTTTTAGTAATGGCGTAGTTTCTACTTGTCAAATGTCAAAGAATAAAAGCTTCAAATGTGACAGCTACCGAAATACCGGGTGATTCAAAATAACACCTCTTGTTGGAAACCCCTTTAGTAGAGTTGAAGTTGGTCGTTCAGCTGACTGATCCGGTCACTCTCGTTCACTGAGCATATTGCTCTAGGTCGTTCATATAGTTCAGTCGCTCAGTTAGTTCAGTTGCGCTCAGTATGTCATGATTGTTGAAACATATCACTTGCTCACCTAATCAATTTACTATTTCGTTCGTTCATAAGAAGTGGAAGCAGAGAGCAATACTTGCACTTGGCGCTTTTTTGTCTGCGTTTTCAACAAAATGTCTCCATATAGTGCTGTATTTTTTTCGAGGAGGAGCCATTATTAATATATTTCACCGATTTCACATTCTCTGTAAACAATATTAACTTATTAATAAGAGTGTCAACATTTTGGTATTCCCTATGTACCTTGATGTTCTAATTGGAACCAACATACATGTACATAAAGATGTCATCATTCAACCACATATACATATTTCGAGATAATGTTTGTATATACACACATTCGTATATCTGCTCATATGAGTGAAGAAACTGTTGAACCAAAGAGTATACTCGTATATAGAGCTCGCATGACGAACGAAGTTATTGTTGCAAAAATTTTGTTTGAGGGGTTTTCTAGTAAACCCCTTGAACAAGAATACACGCATTGCATCTCGATTCACCGATTTATGCAAAATCACCTTCACTTCCATTACACAAAATTTTGAGTGATTCAATCTCTCTGTATGGATACTCTTTGGTTGGGCCATATGAATATGTGAGCAAGTGAGCAAGTGAAATATTTTGGTTATCTGATCTGAACTTTCTCCAGGATTTGGCGTAGTGTGAACATTTGGTCAATGGTGCCTTTACCAGGTCTGAAGCCACACTGATAAGGCCCAATCAGTTCATTGGCGATGGGCTTCAGCCTTTCACAGAGTACGCTCGACAGACCTGGTAAAGGCACCATTGACCAAATGTTCACACTACGCCAAATCCTGGAGAAAACCCTAGAGAAGCAGATTGACATACACCACCTTTTCGTTGATTTCAAAACCGCATTCGACAGCACCGTAAGGAGTCAATTATACGCCGCTATGTCTGAATTTGGCGTCCCTGCTAAGCTAATTCGGCTGTGCAAAATGACGCTAAGCACCACCTCAGTTAAAATCGGTAATGACTTGTCCGAGCCGTTTGTTACTGAGCGAGGATTCAGACAAGGTGACTCCTTATCGTGTGTTTTCTTCAATCTAATGTTGGAAAAAATCGTACGTGCAGCAGGTCTAAATCGCACAGGCACTATCTTCCACAAGAGTGTCATGAAACTGGCGTATGCTGATGATATTGACATCATTGGCCATAACAGCCGCGCCGTGAGTGCTGCATTTTCCGGCTTGGAGAGAGAAGCGAGGCGAGTGGGTTTAGCGGTGAACGAGGACAAAACGAAGTACTTGGTGTCAACACACAAATAGTCTCAGCGTCTTGGACACCACGTCACTGTTGGCGACTACAACTTTGAAGTTGTGAAGGATTTCGTTTATCTGGGAACCAGCATCAACACCACGAACGATGTCAGCAAGGAGGTCAAGCGAAGAATAACTCTTGCCAACAGGTGTTACTTTGGGCTCAGTAGGCAATTGAGAAGCAGAGCCCTCTCTCGACGAACAAAAATTACGCTCTACAAAGCCCTCATCCTTCCCGTCCTGCTTTATGGTGCCGAAACCTGGACGATGACAAACAACGATGAGCGAGCTTTGGGGGCGTTCGAGAGAAAATTCTTCGAAGGATCTATGGTCCTATATGCGTCTGCGGAGAGTATCGAATCAGATGGAACAACGAGCTGTATGAGCTGTACGCCGATATTGATATAGTTCAGCGCATTAAAACACAGCGGCTGCGCTGGCTGGGACATGTTGTGCGAATGGATGAATTTGCTCCGGCGAAAAAAGTATTTGAATCGATGCCGACGGGTGGCGGACGCAGGAGGGGGAGACCACCACTACGTTGGAAGGACCAAGTTCAAGAGGACCTGGCTGCACTTGGTGTTTCCAATTGGCGCCAGCGTGCGCGAAGCAGAGACGACTGGCGAAGGCTGATAACGCGGCAATGATCAGAAATGGTTGTACGCCAATTATGATGATGATGATCTGAACTAGTTCAGTTAGTTCAGTTGAGTGAACAGATCAGTTAGTTCGTTCGGTCGTTCACTACCCAAGCCTGTTATATTGTTTGTACCCAACAATCCAATTCCTACGATTCATTGAACATAAACATATTTATTTGTTCATTTATATTCGTCTTATATATTGCACATTTGTTTGTTTCCTTGAATTACATTTATAAACTACAAATTATGAATCACTTGTTGCCAGGACTCTCCTCTGCTGTTGTACAAAATTTTTCGAACTTGCTTATCTTCATTCTCAATTCCAGGATACCACTTGTGTAGTAAAGTTATTCACCTCTTTTTCCTAGAATAAATCCATGGCGCCAAGAGTAATGTTGAGTCAGGCGGCTTGAGCCAGACAGTGTCCTCCTCCTATTCATCCCCATATCTTCTGCAGAATTCATGAGATGATACTCCCAGCCTGAGAGCATGTCTGCCGAACAGCCAATGACCGGTTATACAAGCCAGAACCTTAGAGACTTTTCTCGACAGGCCAAGCAAGTCTCTAGATTTTTTCCTCCGGCCACATTAGCCCAGTCGTTAAGCACGAGTCTTTGTCTGCCCAATATCTATTGGCCTCACGCACGACGCTATCCCTCTACATTAGTTTACAGGTGGCAATTGGTATTCCAACCTCACATGTGTCCGTACACAGAGGAAGGTTGGTACCCCGTCTGGCTAGCTTGTAATCCCTATAGTTCCCTTCAATATTCTAAGGGATAATATGCTATATTTTAGTTTTCTCTCAGGTAAACAAATATTGCGAGCAATAGTGCCGTTTTGTTGCCATGTCCTCGCGAGCCCAAAGAAAATGCTAATATACTTTTGTACATTTACAACCATCCGGAGTTGCTGACAAATTTGGATAGGTCTGAAAGTTCTAAGCTAGAGCTATACCCTAGACTCTCCAGAAAAGAACTTCCGAGATATTTGAGTCTCAAGCGAGCGAGGGCTGGACAATCACAAAGAAAATGTACGACTGTTTCTTTCTCCTGTGGGTCTTTACAGCTCCTGCAATAAGCATGGAATGCCCATTTTTTCGGCGTGTGTGACCTGTGCAATGACCTGTGCAATTACCTGTGACCTGTCCAATGACCTGTGCAGTCAGCTATAAGGTTGCTAATTTAATCTAATGTCTTGGTTTATTGAGAAGATGGTTAGTTCTTTTTGCACTGTAATCAGGCCACATCATTCTAGAAATGTCACATGTTTTCCACCTCTCGCGATCCTTGCGGAGGAAGTGATTATAAATATTTGCCTTAACAACACTTAGGGGGACGCCCACGTCCATAAAGGATCGGTTTCCAATGAGCCTCTTCGTGCTAGTTCATCATCGCTCTTATTGCTCTCAATCTTCCTGTGTCCCGGAACCCAGACAAGGGATATTCAACTATTTCCTGATAATGATTTAAATTCCTCCTTGCAGAGGTCGACCAACTTAGAGCCAGTAAAAGGTGACGCTAACACCTTTATTGCCGCCTGGCTGTCGGAGTAAATGGATATGTCAGATTGAGCCCCCCTCTCTCTCTCTCTCTCTCTCTCTCTCTCTCTCTGTAACGCCTTGCATGCCTGCCAAATTGCAAAACCTCTGCTTGAAAGACACTTGATGTCGATGGCAATTTGAAGGAAAGCAGAAAATTCAGAGGTTCTAGAAATATTCCTGCACCCACCCCAGATTCCATCTTGGAACCATCGGTGAAAACTGGCGTACTCCCTTTTGCGAGCACCTTTCCATTCTTCCAGTCGTTCTGAATTGTTAGAACTATGTTAGCACAGCCCGCAAAATCCAGATTGCGAACGAAGAAGTCGGTGCTCGAGGATATTATGTCTGCTGGTTGTCTCAAGAAGAAGTCGGTTTTCGAGGATACTATGTCTGGCAGTTGTCTCAAGAACTGTTATGTAAATATTTCCATTTAATATTTGAGGCTCTGATTTCCAGAACTCACTCGTAACAACAAAAGATCCCATGATTATGAATCTTTAAAGAACTCAAAATCAGCGATGCCCGCCTTCTTTTCTCTCATTCAAATGATTTGACATATCTCAATATTATAGTGTCTTGATCAAGCGGAGAGGTTTATTTATGTGATTTCTTTATGATTTTTTTATATAGTTTTATTGAGGCCCATATAAACGGCAGCCTCAATGAATCGGTGATCCATTTAATTGAATATACTGTATATTATTTTGCGCAGACTAGTTTTGCCACCTCCTTAGAATATTCAATCTTTGCATATATAAAACAACTCCGTGAACATACCAACACCACTACTTCGTATATTGACTATCTTATCTATTGAATAGCTAATGAATAGCTCGTGACATCCGACAAATTATGCTGTGTCATTATAATTGACCACGATGAGACCTGAATGCGAAATACCGGGCTAACATGGCAAAACCGGAGACATATTTAAAATTGCGTGGATTGAAGAGTGCATGAAATATAAATTTAGGTATAAAGCACTTCAAACTTCGACGTGTTGATTGACTGTATCTGGTATTACAACAAATGTTGGTGGCCTAAATAAAAAAGTGGAAAAACATGAAATGAAAGTCAAGTTGATTACTTGTGATTATCGTTCATTGCCATTGTCACATTGTCACAAACGACTGAATCAATTTAATTAAACAGAAATAGAGCATTCACAGTTTAAAATGGAATTATAGTATTTTAGTTGGAGATTTAAACAATTATTCAAAAAAATATACCTAATAACTCGACCTGCCTGCAATGTTTGTCAATTGTTACCCCGCTCTGCTTCACTCACATCGTCGGTGTAGTATTAAATCAGTAGTTCAATGACCTGTGAGCCCCGCGGACTTGGCCGTCGCCAAGATTATTCATTTCAAGCGATGTTCTTAGGCCCTTAATCAGTGATAACTCCATTCATTCGACTTATCATGCTGTAGTTGCATCTACTACCGACCGCAAAAAACACCACCTAAGATTAATAAATATGCCTCGGAGTCAATTAAGAATCATCACAGGCATTTTAAGCGGAGACTGTAGACTCAACTTCCGTATGAATAAGTGGGGTATGTCTTCAGAAGCCATCTGTCGATGCTGTAGAGAAAGTGACGAAACCTCACTGCCCTTGATTACAGACTGCGGACCATTGGCACACAATAGACTCAGGTGTTTTGGAGAATATATCTTAGATATGAGCAAGATCCCTCATCTTGATTCCTCCAAAATATGTGAATTCCTGCCGGAAATCAGCCTGACAGAAGATCTGTAGATGAGACTATCCTCATCTTTCAAATAAATGGGGGCAACATAATAGATCTTACAGGTCGCGGTATATAACACCCTTAAATAAATAAATCTAAATCTAAATCTAAGATTACTGACTCCTTTTCATAGAAGAAATAGGTGTCTAACATCACCGGTGGAAAGTGTGTTCAAGTTTTCTATTTCTAAAAAATACTTCAGAGCTCCGTGGCCTGGAAGACTGGGCTAGGTTTCAACTCTAGGAGTTGCAACCTTTCTATCGAGAGAAGATATCTCTAAGCTAATGTGGCCGGAGCTTAACATGAGGAAATCTAGAGACTTGCTTGCCCTGCCGAAAGAAAATATCTCCAAGGTCATTGGCTGTTCGACAGACATGCTCTCTGGCTGGGAGTATTCTCTCATGAATACTGCAGAAGCTGTGGGGATGAGGAGGAGGAGAAGGCTATGGAATATCTCTTCTGTAGGTGCCCGGCTCTGGCTAGAAGCAGAGCGTGGTCTTCAGGCAAATACGCTTTTAATTCTCTTCGTGTGCGGCGCGAAGGTCAAACAAATCCTGCGCTTTATTAGGACTTCGAAATTGTTTGACGAGTAAGAGACCGAGTCAGTGGAACATCTCTTTTGTATGTGCCCTTTAGGCAAATACGCTTTAACTCTCTTACAGAAGTGTCTGGCGCGAAGTTCAAACATATCCTGCGCTTTATTAGGGCTTCAAAATGATTTGAGAGTAAATCAAAGGTGCATTGTTACGCGCTGATATCACAATGGACCCTTGGTGGTCTGAGTGAGTTGGTCTGTAGACCGGGTACCACGATAACCTAACCTAAGCTTTTTTTTTTGTTTTTTTTTTTGTTTTTTTTTTGCTGGGGAGAGGAAACATCTAAACTCTATGGCCGAGGCCGTTAACTAGCCCTATCCTTTCTGTGCTTCTTTAACTACGTCCGTCTGTCTGTCTGCATTTCCTGCAAAGAATAGAAAGAGATAATGAGTTGCAATTTGAATTGCATGTGATCCTGTATAGTCCTCATATAAGATCTTGTTTGGCTATGGTGTCGTGTGAAGGATTTACTATTCTGTCTTCATATAAAATATATTAAAAATTAGGATGTGTAAGTAAATAGTTCTTCTATACAAATGAAAGAAACTAGCAATTGTGTTCTCACGAGTAAACAGAAAAGATATGAGAATGAGAATGATTGAAAATCGTTCTCTGCAAGAATACTCTGAACAAATTTCATTGGCAATGGCAAATAATTTTCTTAAAGAATCGGCTAAAAACTGTTTTAATTGATTTTTATTTGTTTATACATTTAATTAGGTGTGTCTGCTATCTCCTAAATTATATTTTTGTGCAAAATAGAATTTCTTTTTCAGTTGTCCTTAATATCTATCAAGGAGTGTTACACCATATTCTTTGTCTGTCGCCGAAGAAGGGTTCTCTACATGAAGTTTTTAATTACTCGCAAAAGAATTCGATGAGAAAGTGTACTTATTTATTAAAACAACAAATTTTTTAAAAGAACAATAATTATTTAACGCAAGCGGCTTTCTTTCAACTGCATTCATGGCTGTTGATTGCAATCCTTTTCAGTATCGCAACCAAAGTAACGATTGCTGTAAACGAAAGTAACCACTTATAGCGATACTTTTCAGCACTGCATTACTCGGCCTTATCAATTAGCGATACCGATGTGTTTGTGTGCCACAGTTGACGCGTCACACAACAAATACAACAACTGCGACTTGCTATGCATTTGCGTATTTGTCTGGTCATTTCCTCTTCATGATTTTTGTTTGTGTTTTTGCTTAATTTTTATGAATATTTTTTTCAGGAAGGAAATTGTGAATCTCTAACAAATTACGTCGGTCGCACCAATGCGGCTGGTGTCGATTTGAATCGTGATTTTCCCGATCGCTTGGAATCGCAACAAGTTACACAATGGCGTTCTCAGTCACGCCAGCCAGAAACAGCCGCTCTAATTGAATGGATTATAAGCAAACCGTTTGCACTGTCGGCGAACTTCCATGGCGGCGCTATTGTTGCCAGTTATCCATATGATAACTCCATGTAAGTTTGTATTGCGTTGTTTTTGCAGTTGTTATTGTTGGGATGACGGCTTGTTTTGGACTTGTTGGAACGATATGTGCAACTGCCTCTGGCAGCACTGCTGAAATGATTACGACCAACAATGAGGGACGTACATAGCACTAAATTGTTGACACAAAACTAATGAGGTCACACCAATAAGTTGGTATAATCAGTGTAAAATTGAAAGACTCATCAGTGTTTGCATCACTTTTTTTACCATCTATTTATTTACCGGATCTTTCTTTGTTAAGAAACTAACAGTAATTTTCCTAAGACTACAAGACTACATTTACATATCTGGGTAATATCCTCAGCCACTGCATCGAAGACGCAATAAGACGTTATTAAATCAGGTTTAAGGTATATATCCTTTTGAGGCCTGTTGTAGAGGGATGCTTTAATAGGTTTCTCGCCAAGCAGTTTAGGTGACTTTCCAATTTAAGAGCGTAGGTGTTCACCATTTCATTTTCAATCGTGGGTATATTCCGGTCACGGTGGATGTTTATGTACCTCAAGTACCATGGAGCAGCGGTGATCATTCTCAAAATTTTCGATTGGAGTCGTTGGAGTTTCTCCCTGTTTGACGGACATGCGGTGCCTCACAATTGAATCCCATATGTCCATATAGGCTTAATGACACTACTATAAATTAGTACCATATATTCTAAGGCAAGGTTTGAAGGCCTCATTGTATCACTGGACTTATATTCCCAACGCATATGACTGGTCTTAACATTAGAGGAGTAATACCAACCCAATATTAGAGGAGTAATACCAACCCAAGTTAATTTGCTACATCTGAAGTGAAACACGCTCCACAATAACTCATTCACTCCGTATTAAACTTTCTACAGTTGACAATTTCTTTCTCTCTCCCTCTGTTTCTCTTTCTATGCTGGCACCATCGATATATAAAGAAATTTTCTCTCTCTCTCTTTCCTTCTCTTTCTATGCCGGCGATATCGATATACATATGAAGAAATGTTCTCTCTCTTTCTCTTTCAATGCCGGCGCCATCGATATATGAATAAATTTTCTCTCTCTCTTTCTCTTTCTATTCCGGCACCATCCATATATGAAGAAATTTTCTCTCTCTCTCTTTCTCTTCTATGCCGGCACCATCGTTATATGAAGACATTTTCTCTCTCTCTTTCCTTCTCTTTCTATGCCGGCGATATCGATATATGAAGAAATGTTCTCTCTCTTTCTCTTCTATGCCGGCACCATCGTTATATGAAGAAATTTTCTCTCTCTCTTTCCTTCTCTTTCTATGCCGGCAATATCGATATATGAAGAAATGTTCTCTCTCTTTCAATGCCGGCACCATCCATATATGAAGAAAGTTTCTCTCTCTCTCTCTCTCTTTCTCTTCTATGCTGGCACCATCGATATAAGAAGAAATTTTGTAATTATAATTATAATTATTCGGTTTCATGGAAGCTGAGATACAACATCATCTGCTAAACAGTTCGCAGATGTAGGTTGGGAACTTTTGGTTCCCCGGCTATATATTCAGTTAGTATAGGCAAAAAGTTCTCCTATCAATCTCCGAATAAATTTGTCTAAAAGGTTTAGGTATAGGAACCAATGTCCTCTGTTTGGGCAGTAAATTTGCAAGCTTTGAAATTATGTTATACAAACTCATAATTATTTGTTAAGACACAATAGAAGTCTTACAGGATCTGCTGCTATTCCCGAATTTGATTATTCTCCATTAGAATCCTAATCGTAAGAAAGTTCTTAAAAATCACCCAAAAACCCCACCCGGTAAGAGGGAACAAAAAATACATTAATTGGGCCTGAATCACACTTCAAGATGCTTGAACGCTCACGAATGGACTTTGAACTAACTTGCAGATTCTTTGCTTCCTGATTTCTCAGCACTCGCAATTCTCTTCCTGAATTTAACCATAGAGTAAAGAAATAAGAGTCACATTTTCGAACAACAAACTTTTCGTATGGTGGCGCTGCTAAGAGCGCCAAATTACTCAATTGCTCTCATTTTCAAATCGCAGCGCCACTCTGGTTACTGGTCCCGACCGATCTCTTCTATGTCGAAAAATGAGTGACATTTTAGATTGTGACTCTTATTTCTTTGCTCTATGATTTAACCAAAGTGATCTGAGAGTTTTGCCAAATGTATTCTTGGATAGTGTCTCTTCAATAAACATATCTGTTTGATTCAGACTCAGTAGATTATTGTCGGCAATGCAATTGAGTTCTCTTCTAAGTGAGTCCATTTTACACCACTTGCCTATTGACATCCTGAGCTTGACTATTCCTAAATATATTAGTATGAAGATTTTATATATTGAAATAGGTAATATACAGAAAACAGATTTAAATGTTTGACGAAACGTATCTCTTTTATTGACACTGGTTGTATCCATCTCTGGTAGTGCCAGTCATCCCGACAACAAACATAAATTGTAATTACGTAAAAATATTGCCAAACATTTTGAAAATAAAAACACAACCGCACACACAACTTTATCTTTACTCCCACGACACGGTTCAATTAGCGCCCATCACGAATGCTGCGAGGAGAGTCTCACACCAGACGATCGCGTCTTCAAGCTAATGGCGCACACCTATTCCGCTACTCATCCGATTATGAGCAAAGGCCACAATTGCAATGACAGTTTCACCGATGGCATCACAAACGGGGCCAACTGGTACGAGCTGAACGGCGGCATGCAGGATTTCAATTATGCCTTCACCAATTGTTTCGAGCTGACAATCGAGCTGTCGTGCTGCAAGTATCCGCCGGCATCGTCGCTGCCAGCCGAATGGGCACGCAACAAACGCAGTCTCTTGCAGCTGCTGAAGTTGGCCCACATCGGCGTGAAGGGCTTGGTTAAAGACGCCAGCGGTTATCCAATCAATGATGCAACAATTGTGGTGTCCGGTTTGGAGGACAAACCGATACGTACCACAAAGCGTGGCGAATACTGGCGGCTGTTGACGCCCGGCATTTACAATGTCCAAGCAGTGGCTTTTGGGTAAGCGGGGGAAGACGATTAAGAAATATAATATGTGAAAGGGCATTGGTGCTAAATTAATGTGATGACATTTCTTTTACAGCTATCAACCAAGCGCACCGCAGCAAGTACACGTCACCAATGAGAACACTGAGGCGCAGCGTCTTGACTTCGTGCTGTCGCCCATTGAGACCAATGAAGATGGTATTAGCAGTTTTTATAGTCCATATTTCTTTAGGAATTAAAATTGTATTCATTTTTCGTTTTATTTGTTTTTGTTGTGTTGTAATTGATCGCCACACATACACCTCACCTCACACCCCTTCTCACACGTTCACACTTTCACACCCTCTTTAGACCTATCGACAACTAACCACACTACTTAATTGTTTAACATATGCATTTTCTTTTATATGCTTATCAGTTACATACATACATAATTATATTCAAAGAAATCTTGCAAGAGCACACCCACACACACATACATATATATATATATTCACATGCACATGCCACCCAGTGCACTATGAACACATACTCGTACATATGTAAGCACATACTTACTCCCTGCTACACGGCTTAAGAGTTGACAACCAACTTTGAATATCTTGTTCGCTAAATTAATTGGCGGCACTATTCTCCTTCCGTCTTTTTCGGTCGCCGTCAAATTGAAAAGTCTTCAACCGTGTACAAGGGGGCTTATCACTGTCCGTCTCCCTGGTCGCTGTTGTTGTATCTGTGAACCCATGCATCCCAATTGGCTTTGCGCGTTTAAATGTACTTTTTGCATCGATTGCTAGTATAAAAATATATACATATTACATATAAACATACCTAAATGAACAACTACATTCATATACTTATATATAAATTAATATAATATAATAATTAATCATTGTTATTGTTACTGAGTGCGTGTGTATAAATGAAAGGAATAAAGCAAATTTTCTGCGGAAAGTAGTTTTTTCTTCTTGCACTTTTTATTTATTGTTGCAATGTTTTATTTCTCAATTCTTTTTGTGTCTTAAATATTATACGAATAAAATAAAACTTTGATTTTTATAGTTTATAAATGTTGTATTTGTTTAAAATCTCCTGGCGGTGCAGTATTGACTTGTTCCTTACGCCGTAGAATTTATAAGACGCTTACAACAAATTAATGGTAAAATCAATAGTTGTAAAATAATATTTGGGTTTTTATATAGAGTTTTTTTGTTTTATGCTAATAATGATTTAATATAATATTATAAACAATATTCTGTTGACAAAATGTTGGATGTTAGTCAATTTTAGGTGCTTGCAGAAAAATTGCAAAGAGTGAAGGCGGATTCACCGCTGTTGTCCGAACAACACCGTTGTTGCCAACGTACGCATTTATGGCATTCACTCATAATAATGCATACAATTTGCAACGCAAAAAAAAAAAATGAGAATATGGCAATCCTAATCATCGAGCTGTTCGGACGGAAAATCAAAATCAATTTGATCGAAAGAAAGAGAGTCCAGCAAACTTTTGTTACGCTCTCAATTTTTAACAGCTGACAAACTGCATGTAAAAATACCAACAAAAGTTGCTCGGACAACAGCGGTGAATCCGCCTTGAAGCAATGAATATTATTGTCCCCGACATATTAGAATATAGAAGCATACATATAAAACGAAGCCTTAGCTCGCAGTAGGAAGAAATATCTTGGGCATTACTGAGGGCAGAGAGATTAGAGCAATGAACCCCAACTCAGTGCTAAGTTTCCTTAGAACTGTGGGACTAATAGAAGACATTTAATAGGTACATGCAGGAGGAGTACAATAGATCAAATTTGTTCAGGTACATGTTCCCTCTTTATTTAATTCATTCATACGTACATATAAAGAAAGAGTATAGTCGGATTTACAGAGATTGTAAATAACATAGTGATAGGTAGAAATTGTTGAATCAAACAAATAGGTAGGAGGAAGGAGGAGCAAATATACATATTTCTATATGTAAATGTTCTCACACGTGTGCGCCGCACAGGATTCACAATGTAATTACATTTTGGTTCATACAACGCCCATATACAAACTATTATAAATATTGAACACAATTGCATTACCTCTGAAGTGCGCTTTGTAGAATTCTTTATGTGCATCGCCACTCAAGGTCATTACCATTCTATTTTAATATATGCAAAATATTTCAATTAAAATAAGGAATACCGTTTTAGTTTGATGGTACACGCCCATTACACAAATTAAAAATAGTGCTGCAGAATATGACCAGATCAAGAATACTTATCTATACGAGTGGAAATCTCTCAGACCTTATCTTAGGTGTCACCAACATCGACCTCCTGGCAGAAAGTACAAGTCATTAAATTGATAATGTGAAAAAAGTGAATTTTTAAAGGCAAATATATAAATAGGGATGGTATTTTAGGTATTCAACACACTGTGAAGAATGATCTAATACCGAAATCTTGAAAAAATATTGCGAACATATTTTATATGGTTCAAATTGGGTGTGATTTTTGTGGGTTGTAAAAAACTCATTCAGGTATTGAACATGCATACATTCAGGTAATACCTTTTTTGACTCCCCACTTCCATATAAGAAGTTACACTAATCACTAGGTTTGGGTAGTGAACGACCGAACGAACTAACTGATCTGTTTCACTGAACTGAACTAACTGAACTAGTTCAGATCTGTTAAACAAAATAGTTCTCTTGCTTAGTTGCTTCCTTGCTCATTTGTTGATTTGTTGACTTGCTCATTTGCTCACTTGTTCACTTGCTCACTTTCTCAGTTGCATACTTATAAATATGGTTCAACCGTTTATTCACTCATATGATATATCCACCAAACATTCTCGAATTATGTATATGGGATTGAATGATGACATCTCTAATACATGTACATAATGTTGGTTCCAATTAGAACATCAAGGCACATGGGGATTTCCAAAATTTTGATACTCCTATTAATAAATTAAAATTGTTTACAGTGAATGTGCAATCGGTGAAATATTTTAATAATGGCTCCTCGAAAAATATACAGTGCTATATGGAGACATTTTCTTGAGAACGCAGAAAAAAAGCGCCAGATGCAAGTATTGCTCTCTGGTTCCTTTCACTTCTTATGAACGAACGAAAGAGTAAGATGAGCAAGAGTAAGGCGAGCAAGTGACTTGTTTTGACAATCATGACATACTGAGCGCAACTGATCTAACTGAGCAACTCAACTAACCGAGCAACTGAACTAACTGAGCAACTGAACTATGTGAACGACCTAGTTCAATATGTTCAGTGAACGAGAATGAGCGGATCAGTCAGCTGAACGACCAAGTCCAACTGTACTAATCACTAATATATTATATATATGCCACACCTATTTTGGGCGTTAGAAGTATTTGTCCGCTTTCAATACACGCTCAAAGTTTGTGGAGTGCATTCAAAAAATTCGAAAATTGTTTTAACCTGATTCAAAATTTTCAATTAGTTTAAATTATAACATTGGAGAATTTTATTGGAATACAATTTAATGCAATACCAACACTATTCTAAAAAATATATTTTCTATATATATATTTTGACTTTTTCAGACAAAAGTGTAGGAAGAATAGAGAAAGTATTCTTGAGAGCATTCATTTAGAATTCTGAAAGCAGTTTGTAGGGAAATCAAACTGATCGAAATGTTCTTAAGCGACTTCGGCTCAAGTAAAACATTTATCCGCCCATTTTACAAAGACAAACAATTGCATATTTATAAACCAATTTTTTAACTTTAGAGGGTTCTGTTCTACACGCTCTAAATAGACAAAGTATAGGTTCCGTCATTAGTGTCCTAACAGGACACTGGACTCTTGGGCACTCACGGGTGTAGGCTGGGGATTGCCTCTAACGGCTTCTGCAGGAGTTGCAGGTACGAGGAGGAGGAAGAGTCCATTGTACACCTATTATCCAGGTGTCCAGCGTTGTCCAGAAGGAGGCTCACTTTCCTAGGCGACTACTTTCTGGACTCCTGGGGAGATATCTCAAATAAAATGATTAGCTCCATCAACTGCTTCATTAAAAGCTCCAGAAGGCTGGACCTTTGAAAGGGATGGGCCTGATGTCTCATGCGGTATCACAAAGGGTCAATGATGGCCTTAATGCGTCCTTCAGGCGGCCGCCTTCCCTACCTACCTACTTACTTTGTTCTACACCATCCTTAACAGCAAGCAAACTGTCACCATTGTTAAATGAATTGCGTAACTAAAATTGAAATTGAGGAGGTATTAGTTGGATTTTATTGGCCATGATCATTTCTTCCAAGAGTATACGTAATAGAATAAACACAATTTATTAAAAAGTTTATCCAGATATAGCAAGAATAGGGTTAAAAATAGCGCAGATTTTGAACTGACCAATTGAATAGTATTGGAAGGTTATAATAAGTCTGGATTCTAAACGTATTTATGAACTGGTTTTCATCATATGAGAGCAAACACACAGTTCTTTGGGAACTAGAGGAATGTTTGCATTCAATACTTGGAATTGAAATAAATATTTATAAAAATATTATGTGGATTTAAAGTTTTAGCTCTGGCGCTACTTCCCCGAGGTAAAATTGTCCATGATTCCAACGATTCTATAAGCGTTTTTGAAGGTCTCCTCATATTCAATAAAATGAGACTTAATTCGGTGTTTCTTTGTACATAGTTTTTGAGCCTATAAGTCCCTGAAGTGAATTACTTTCGTTTGTTGATTGTTTCGAAATCATCACTGTCAGTGTCCCCAGAGGCACACAGACAGGATCCGACACTGAAAACTTCTATCTTGGATAATGCATTTTTTCTTCCAATACTTTGTCAAGGTCCCCAGAAACACACAGACAGGATCCGACACTGACAACTTCTATCTTGGATAATGCATTTTTTCTTCCAAAATACTCTTATTTAAAATATAATAAAGAAGCAGCAATAAAGTACATATGTAGGAGTAAAATGAAAAAGTGGGTCATTTTCCTGAAAACCATAGATAGAATGATTGCTACCATGGCAGAACAAGGATAACCGTAATTGCCGCCATCCCACTATTAACTCTTGAAAGGCACAAAATAAGAATATAGGTTATATCTTAAGCCAAAAATAAATTTCTTTCTCGTAATAATTGGCCAAGCAAATTAATATCCATGAAAAACCAAACCCTTTTCCTGACCCAATAAATTTATAGGTTAATACACGCTTTTTGTCTCTGTGCGCTCTCTTTTCGTCCCAAGCAAAGAGGTTTTCTCTGAGATTAAACACCGTCTATGAATGCATTTGTGCTATGGTTATAGTAGTGTAGGTGCTGAATATGCCCGCATTGATTTGTTAGGGACGATGTACATCGAAACCCCTGCCACACAACTGACGTTGCTTTCAATATTTGTTGTACACTCATTCGCGCCACGTAGCCTCGTTCTGATGCCTTTTCATGAAAAGCTCATTCTTAGTATTGAATGGTTGGGGAGATATTCAGACTAATCGTTTAACGCTACGAAGTGCGTACAAGCGATAAAGTTTCCACACTTCTGATGGTGTGAGAGCGCTCTCACAGCGCTTTACATGTAAATGTGAGGAATTCGCAGCTTACTTGCTGGTGCTGTCGTATCAAATTGGCGCTGCATTTTCCCGGTTGCTCCACATATAAACTCATATAATTGTTAAAGGCCACCGTAATGAGGCGAAATAGTAACGATAAAATACACTTTGTTCAATTTGGCACAATCCAAGTATTTGTAGGTTGCAAATTAAATATTCCCAAACTAGGATATTTTGTTTACTTATTTGTTTATGTTCTTCGTGGGTGTATTCGTATATTAAGAGTATTAATCCTAAATCTTATTTGCTGCTTTATGCATTCATATTACTATATTAAACTTAGAATAATTGAAGGCAAAAATTAATGGCAGTTACTTCCTAACCAGAGATAAATGTTAAGCGCTCAAAGGACCTAATTGCTCTAAATAGACAAAGTATAGGCTCTGTGATTAGTGTCCTAACGGGACACTGGACTCTGGGTACTCACGGGTGTAGGCTGAGGATTGCCTCTAAGGACTTCTACAGGAGTTGCATGGACGAGAAGGAGGAAGAGTCCACTGTACACCTGTTATGCACGTGTGCAGCTTTGTCCAGAAGGAGGCGCACTTTCTTAGGCGCCTATTTTCTGTACTCTTTGGGAAATATCTCAAATAAAAAGATTAGCTCCATCAACTGCTTCATTAAAAGCTCCAAATGGCTGGACCTTTGAAAGCGATGGGACCTACTGTCTCATGCGGTATCACAAAAGGTCAATGATGGCTTAAGTTTCATTCCATTCTGGCCTTTATTGTAGACTTTTGAAATTATTGAACATCTTTGTTGCTTTTTTAAATTTCAAAACATTGTTTTTTTAAACTGATTAAAGAAAAACAATGTTCCAAAGGATTTTATATATTTTTCCATGATGATGGTGTATTAAATGATTAAGTGAATTTTGATGAACTGCAATCATTGAATTCATGATGGGAGACTTTAAAAAGAACATTCGAAGACAGCTTCGATAAATGCAGCACTTAATGTAACTCACAATTAAAAATCGGTGAATACCAATATGCATTTACTATATATGCCCGTATTTAGTTATGTATGCCAATATTGGAACGATTCGACTATACAGAAAACGAAGACTTAAAATACACTATAAACGAATGAAAAGTGCCTGTAAGCTAGAGTTGAACTTGGTCCTTCAGCTGACTGATCCGCTCATTCTCGTTCACTGAGCATATTGAACTAAGTCGTTCAGTTGCTCAGTTAGTTCAGTTGCGCTCAGTATGTCATGATTGTTAAAACATGTCACTTGCTCACCTACTCAATTTACTCTTTCGTTCGTTCGTTCGTTCATAAGAAGTGGAAGGAAGCAGAGAGCAATACTTGCACTTGGCGCTTTTTTGTCTGCGTTTTCAACAAAATGGCTCCACATAGCACTGTATATTTTTCGAGGAGCCATTATTAAAATATTTCACCGATTGCACATTCACTATAAACAATTTTAACTTATTAATAAGAGAACGGCCCTATGCTCCCCATGCTCGGAGCCATAGGACCATATATATAATAAGAGTATCAAAATTTTGGAAATCCCCATGTGCCTTGATGTTCTAATTGGAACCAACATTATGTACATGTATTAGAGATGTCATCATTCAATCCCATATACATAATTCGAGAATGTTTGTTGGATATATCATATGAGTGAATAAACGGTTGAACCATATTAATAAGTGAGCAATTGAGAAAGTGAGCAAATGAGCAAGTGAGAAAGTGAACAAGTGAACAAATGAGCAAATGAGCAAGTGAGCAAGAGAACTATTTTGTTTAACAGATCTGAACTAGTTCAGTTAGTTCAGTTCAGTGAAACAGATCAGTTAGTTCGTTCGGTCGTTCACTACCCAAGCCTAGTGATTAGTGTAACTTCTTATATGGAAGTGGGGAGTCAAAAAAGGTATTACCTGAATGTATGCATGTTCAATACCTGAATGAGTTTAAGCCTACTGTAAGCCAATATGTCCACCTTAAAATAATTTTGAATTGAACCTTGAAGGAACACTACAAAAGTTTGCTTATCCAGTGTATAACAAATGGACACGATTTCTGACCTATCAAAGTAAAGAGAAAGGTCAGACGCAGATCTCAACAGCTCTGTCAAGTTACAGGAGATAAACTTGTTGGACCCTTGGTAAAATCTCGCTTCAATTAAACTTTTGTTTGAAAGAGTGTTTTGAAACAATGTCGTCATCCGTCTTTCGTAGCAGTACACGTGTCTCTCATACATTTCTGTCCATTCTACACTTAACTCCTCTTTACAAGTTTTTTATTTTAATTATTTATCTTTTATTTGAATTAAAGTTTTTATTTGCTTAAAAACTAAATAAAAAATATTTACTGAAATGTACAAGAGTAAGTTTCACAAAATTTATATTTACCGATGTATGATAAATTTTTGTATTTATTTTTCTTTCATAAGAAAAAAAATTGCTCAAAACTTTTTAAACTTATTATCAATATATAAAATATATAAAATAATAAACATAAGAATTATATTATCAACTCGATACATTTGAATAGAAATAGTTGAGAATAAAAGAACTTGACCAAAGCAACACTGAATTGTCCTAATTTAAATTTTTTTCTTAGTAGTCGTATCCCCACTAAGCAAGCAGTATCCTTGGTGGGTAACAGTCTCGAGTTATTTCTCTTCGGCAAATTTATCATTACTTCACTCCACGATGATTTCATAGCCATTCATTTATATCCTTCATTGCTTGGTTTTTGTGGTTCTCTTCACTGGTTTGCTTCAGTTTCACATTTCTCTGATTCTTTTCTTTTGCTTTTAATTTTCATCTTTTGCATCTTTGCATTATTTATTACAATATTTTCAATTATATTAATTTTCATAATTATTTTTATGTGGTGCTGGTAAAAGTAAAATTTTTATGGTTACTCATTCATTGCGTAGTGTGGCACTCTCCATCGCCTGTTGCCTGTCTGCACTCTGTTTTGCATTCAGATTTATTATTTATCTGTTAATCATCCTACAATTTATTTTCCCTTCTACGACCTTTTTCTATTTTAGGTGATTTTCGTAAACTTAAAGTGGAACGTGCGCAGTCGCCAAAGGATCAAAATGATGGCGGCTTCTTGACTCCAACTAAATTCGAGCATCATAATTTTACCGCAATGGAAAAGTTTGTATTCAAAATAGTTTATTGTTCTTGATTGATCTTTCGCAAAGTATGCGAGTATATAGTGTATTATAAGTCCCAGGATTATCTGTTAGATGTTAGTATTTTGGTCTAAGTGGCATCACTAGTTTATTGGTGATGCGGCTGCCCTACCTACCTACCTACCTAGTACAATGGGCATCAATACCTAAGTGCTTGGAGGTCTCCTTGTTCAGCGGTGCTCCGGCCTACCCCACTTCTATCTATCCATATGTTAGATGTGTCTTGACCATGTACATTTATTAAGATTATATTTTCATTGTGAAATTCTCACCAAGAAAATGATCGACAATTAAACACGTCAATTGAACAGATAATCACGAACATGATAAAATGACATTCATCAGGATCGCTTCGACAAATTTTATGAAGTTTTTTGGATCCGCATTTTGTAGCAAAGACTTTTTGGGAACATTCAGCCTTATGTATTTTTCTTCACGGATTCAGAGACTATTTTTCAGGAGGAGTATTTCTAATATGACAAAATCCAATGATTTTGCTGAGTAGTTCTACCACTTTGCGGAAATTTTGAATAGTCAAGCGTATTTAGGTATCCCTCTTTAGCCAGTGGTCATTTGTCCCATCAGCCCCAAACCTACATTTGGCTTCAGTCTGAAAGAGAAGAGACCGACCATTACAGCTGCCTTAGTTTAAGGAGTCTAATGTAGTTGTTAATTTTTATTTAAAATGCGACATGGTTTTTCAACGAGATTTCAGACTAAAGGAAACCAAAAAACTCGGGAACTTACCTAAAATACGTGTTAATGGTCATATTTAAAGGCAGGTAGTTTTTATCTTCACGTTTTAAGATAACGCCAGGGCCCCAATAAAATTCGTTTTTAATATTAAGAAAAAACGGACATGGTTTGAAGGTTTTTAATTTTAGCAGGATGTTAGTCCTCATCAATGACTTATGATATAAATCAACTTTTATTATTAATGCAGAAAGTTTTGACTCAAAATGATTCAGACGTCTTTTTCAAATCTAAAATAGAGAGATAATTGACAAAGTATAGGTTCCGTGATTAGGGTCCTAACGGGACACTGGACTCTGGGCACTCACGGGTGTAGGCTGAGGATTGCCTCTAAGGACTTCTACAGGAGTTGCATGGACGAGAAGGAGGAAGAGTCCACTGTACACCTGTTATGCACGTGTGCAGCTTTGTCCAGAAGGAGGCGCACTTTCTTAGGCGCCTATTTTCTGTACTCTTTGGGAAATATCTCAAATAAAAAGATTAGCTCCATCAACTGCTTCATTAATAGCTCCAAATGGCTGGACCTTTGAAAGGGGTGGAACGTGATGTCTCATGCGGAATCGGAATCATAACTGGGCTGTGTAGTGGATTAAATATGAAATCTACTTGCTTCTTAGTACCCTCTTCTTTTGTGCAAATCTCATAAATCTAAACCATGATTATATCCACTTTTGGTTGGGAGATTTTGATAGATCCGCATAACAAATATATTCCCTTTATATAGTATTTTTACTCCTAAATAAAATATTTAAAGATACAGAAACTAAGTCACAAGGAAATGTTCAACAAAAGTATACATTTGTATGCATCTGGGATACAAGAAATAGGTACAAAGTTTTTAGAAACTCTCTTTACAAGTGAGTGAACTTTCTAAGCAAGTTCCATGGAGTTCCTGTTTCGAATCTTTGTCCGCCACCATAGCTTAAACTGTGTACGTGACATCCCGAGTCTAAAGTTGAAAATACCAACCGATAGGCAGGATGGAGATATGCACACCACACCCACTTTTCACACCTTTTGGTAACATCAGACCTACATATATTATATTATGTTATGAGTATCAAAACAACCCACAAATCTACATGAAAAAAATTGACGATATAGAATATGAGACTCTCGAGGACACACCACACTTATTAATAAAAATTATCATTAATGTACAAATGAAAGTGTTTTCGATTTTGCTGTACCAAATTTTTATTTTACAAATGTCAGTTGGGTTTGAATTCTTCTCAAGAACTGCAACTTAAAACGAAACTTGACTAGACTAGACTAAAGCCCAATTCCGCGCTCTCTCGATTCTTTCTTATCGCCCCTCGACCATTTCGCCGTCGCTGCAGTCAGTGCATATTTGCATTATCACAAACATGGACGATGCAGTTTGTTGTTGTTGTTCCTTTCCCAGCTCAACTTTCCCAAAGCTCAAGCTCAGCTTCTCTGCCGATATGCAGAAGCAAGCGAACGAGTCTTTGGATTACGTGAACCTCAAGCATACGTCAAAACTTACATTTGGGCCCTGTGTTTATTCTGTCACGCCTACAATTTACCGGACGTTCCTAACTTGAGGTTTGTTTAAGATTTTTTTCAAGAATTTTCTCACACTTGACCCATATGCCCGCAAGTGAACTCCAGTATCTCGTCCATTATCGACTTATATCTATAGCTGGAGATGTGTACAAGATCTATTGAAAATTTGCTATAGTGGTGGATAGTTGCATGCAGAATTTTACAACATTCAAAAAAAACATTCTTACAAAAAACCAGTAAATATGTGTAGGTTCTGCACAGAGACAGAAGAAACACCAGAGCACCTTCAAATGAACTGCGAAGGTTTAGCTCGCAGTAGGAAGAAATATCTGGGGCATTGCTGGCCCGAGGGCAGAGACATTAGAGCAATGAACCCCAACTCAGTGCTAGGTTTCCTTAAAACTGTTGGACTAATAGAAGACCTTTAATAGGTACATGCAGGAGGAGTACAATAGATCAAATTGGTCGAGGTACATGTTCCCTCTTTATTTCATTCATTCAATTATTCAAACAAAAAATATTGTATAGTTTTAAGTTATATGAAACCAATGTAGCTATCGTTTGATTCGCACTTCTACTTTATTTCTACGAACGTAGTTGGGTCAATTATCTGAGGGTTATCTCGTATTCGGTCCATCCAGACCCCAGCTTTCTTTAAATAAGTTTTCATGTGAGCTTAGTCGTAATTATAATCCTTCTCGCCCTATTGTAACACTATCAAGATTCCCTAGAAAGACACCGATTTGTACTTTCTACCAAAGTTAACTGCAGACAGCCGAATCATGTCCTTCCCAGAATTGCAAATGCCCAATGTTTTCATAGTAGCAGTCTTGTCCTGTATTGATAAGGGAATCACTCATGATCGGACAAAGCATTACTCCGTTTAGTCAACATTAATTGCTCTTCCTTAAAAAATGAATGTAACTCATAATATTTATAAATTTGTTCACCCTTTAAGGTTTCTTCGGAACATAGCTGAATCATATCCCACAATTACACGCCTCTATTCGATCGGCAAGAGCGTCCAGAATCGTGATCTATGGGTTATGGAAATATTTGCCACACCCGGCGAACATGTGCCCGGTGTCCCCGAATTCAAATATGTCGCCAACATGCATGGCAATGAGGTGATTGGCAAGGAAATGTTACTACTGCTGACCAAGTACCTGTGCGAGCACTATCTTGTGGACCAACGTATAACGTCGCTGATCAACAGCACTCGCATGCACTTTCTATACAGTATGAATCCAGATGGTTATGCTATATCCCATGAGGGTGACAAAATTAGCGGAGAAGGACGTGCAAATGCGCATAACGTCGACTTAAATCGCAATTTTCCAGATCAGTATGGAACGGATAGTCTGAATAAAGCAGCGGAACCGGAAGTGGTTGCCATAATGAATTGGACCCTCTCGTTGCCATTTGTTCTATCTGCGAATTTGCATGGCGGCTCTTTGGTGGCCAATTATCCTTACGACGACAACGAAAATGATTTTGGGAATCCGCTGACTCGCTTGCGGATGGCCACGCTGAATGGCCGCAAAAAGAATCCCACCGATGATAATGAACTCTTTAAACATTTGGCTTTGGTTTATGCAACGGTAAGGAAATGTTGTACAACACAATAAAACTAATGACCTAAAAGATCTTTTGTGTCATTGTTAATAGTGATCCATGGGATCACAACTGTCCTATCTACTATACCCTATTGGTTTAGTACCGGTATTTTTTCAATGCCATAGCATTTCGTCCCTTTGGTGATGTCGAAGCATCCCAATGAAAGTCGTCAGGTTTTTTTGTTACCTAGATGTTCCTTGTCCAAAGAAGGGAAGTAGTTTAGTCTTGTTCTTTCATTGTCTTTTCCGCTTTATGGATGAATTTGAAAATGTCCATAACAGGAGCATTCTTTATATCTTCCAGAGTCAACTGGTCGCGGTGGAGTAAGTTCATTCTAGTTGTTGCCAACGCAATGCAGTTGCATAGTATGTGCTCTGTGGTTTCTTCCTCTTCTAGACAGAGCCGATACAATCGTCAAGAATGTGGATTTTACTCAGGTGATATTTCAGGTAGTAATGACCTGATAGAAAACCTACTATTTTCCTTATACGAGTATCTGCTTTGTACATATTGCGTAGATCTTTATTGTAGGTTTGGCGAAGTCCCTCTATCCGTTCATTGTAGGTGAATGGTCTTACCAGTCTTTTGCGGGCTCTCTAGACAAATACGCTATTAGCTCTCTTACAGAGGTATCTAGCGCGAAGGTCAAACATATCCTGCGCTTTATTAGGGCTTCGAAATGGTTCGACGAGTGAATCGGAGGTGCGTTGTGACGCGGTGGTATCACAATGGACCCATGGTGCTCTGAGTGAGCTGGTCCTTGGACTGGCTGCCACATTAACCTAACCTAACCTAACCTACCAGTCTTTTGGCTTGGCGAAGTTTGACATTCTCAGACTATGTTCCCAGTTATCTACCCTGGATTTAGCCTCCGCCCAGTTGATACCACAGTATGCCTCTGGACCTATGAGGCTTGCTGTGGAACCGGCCCTAGCCAGTTCGTCAGCAATTTCTCTGCCTTCGATCCCTGAGTGACCCGGGACCTAGCAAATTGCAACCTTATTTGTTGCACCTAAAGATTGCAGGTTGTTGAAGCATTCTTCCACTAGTTTCGATTCTAAGGAATATGAGGCGAATGCTTGTAATGCAGCTCGACTATCTGAATAGATAGCTAAGTGCGCGCCCTTGATACGCCTTTTCAGAGGTATCCTTACGCTGATTGAAATTGCTTGAATTTCGGCCTGGAAGACGCTAGGCCACCTGCCCATTGCTTCTGAGATTTCATAGACCCCTGCACTGACTCCGGTGTTTGTTTTTGGCCCGTCTGTGAACCATTCTAAACTTCAAGGGTCGACCCAAGGCCTTCTTATGTCCCATTCATCACGGTGAGCTTCAAATACATACAAAAGAGCAACTGCTGCTGAAATTAGGTGCTGCATATTTGTTGTCCTTCTTCCGTCAGCCGACAAATTGAGAAAATGTGCGATTTCGCAATTGAAGAATCGGAAAATTCATCAAAAGACTCCAAACTTCATTTCGACATTTTTGGTGAGACTCATTTAGAGATCCCTACTTCGGTCTTTTTACCAACAGAGTACTCAAAATTACATAAAATTCGGAATTTTTTTTATTGGACTTGATTTCATTTTATATCTCGAACTAGCAAAAATTACGAACTAATTTGTATTTGACTGCAACATTCCACAGGCACATCCCACCATGCATTTGGGCAACCCTTGCAAACGCTTCAAGAACGAAGTGTTCCCACAAGGCATCACCAACGGCGCGGAATGGTACAGTGTGACCGGTGGTATGCAGGATTGGAATTATGTCCGCGCCGGTGTTCTGGAGATAACACTCGAATTAGGCTGCGATAAATTCCCTGTTGCCGCAGAGCTACCAAAATATTGGTTGGACAATCGAGAATCGTTGATACAATTTATCGAGCAAGTGCACTACGGAGTGCATGGCTTTGTTAAGAGTTCAATTGGCCATCCAATTGCTGGTGCTATGATAACCATCGATGGTGCCAAGCATCCGACTTACAGTGCTACATACGGGGACTATTGGAAGCTGGCTCTACCGGGACGCCACAATATTACCATTGTAGCAGATGGGTATGTTTGGTGAAATTACCTTTTTAACTACATTTTATAATGCTAGAACCTTCATAGGTACACTCCGGAACGCGAGGAAATTGAGATTCCATTGGACACCAAACGTGCTATACATCTAGATGTAACGCTTATGCGTGACGATCCACAGCACTGGGCTTCCGCGAATGACTTTCGCGTTATCGAGAATGTGGTGCACACTCGTTACCACAGCAATCCCGAAATACGCCAGCGTTTGGCCGAGTTCGAGACACGCAATGGACAAATAGCCACCTTTGGCTATGCTGAAAGTGAATTTGGGTTCTATTACAACTCCATTAAGTTGACATCGGATGTAAGTGTACGGGTGTAGGGGTTCGTGTTTTATCTATAATCCCTTTCCTTTGCTTGTATCGTAGATCGGCGAGCCTGAAGAGAGCAAATACAAAATCCTTATATTGAGTTCATTTTTCGATACCACCGCACCGCTGGGTCGTGAAATCACTATGAACTTGGCACGCCACATCATTGAAGGCTATAAAATCCGCGAACCACCTATTTTGAACTTACTGCAACGGAGTGTTTTATACATCCTACCAACAACGCAGAACTTCGATCCGGTCTTTAAAATGTATAACGAAAAGTAAGTTAACATGGAAACTAATCTTACCGGATAGGTAAAGGCTAATTTTCCAAAATAAAAGCCAAACAGTTCGATCTAGCGCTACAAATATTAATACACCCGCCTTGCAAGACGGGTTTAAAATAATATTAATATATTTTTCACTCGGACGGCCTCTATATCAGGAGTTAGAAGGTTGTCTCATCCCTGATTCGTTCATAAATTCTGTAACAATAGGAGAAAAATATATTGTTAAGAATCCAATGGGAGTTATTAAAGGTCACAGCCCTCAAAACGAATCTAAAAGTGTATTAGGAGTCGATTCGTGCCTCTTCGTACCTATTTATTAGCTTTATCATTACATTCGATCCTTTAGTACAATGGGCATCAATGCCTGAGTGCTTGGAGAGCTCCTTTTTCGGCGGTTCTCCGGCCTACCCCACTTCTATCTTCTATCTATTTCATTCGATCCTGGTGTTCAAGCATTAATAGCAACTAATAGCTTTATTCTAGCTAGAATACTAGGAAACGAGGATATGGACGGTAATGATAAAACTAAATAATTAGTACTTAGAGGCACCGGCAAACTCTTCCTATGTCTCCGTTATCATGAAAAATTTGTCTTTACAATTGCCTCACTCTACGACAAGTAAGGATGCGCATATCTAGAGAATACTCTATGATACAATTTCAATGACTTAAAACAAACTTTGTTCTCAAAAATTCACCTCCTTTTGCTATTGTGCAACTTCCCATCTGAGTACTCCGTTGGAGAAATTATTGATATGCTTCCTTGTTGCGATTGGACTCAACGAGAGACACACTCTTTTATAGGAAAAGCTTCGAGTTACAAGATTGGATTACCAAGGCTAGATTTCAGATTCAGTCTCTTAATTATTTTACTTTATCTATCAGGAATTCTGCCAGGCAAAATTATACCTCTAAAACTGCAAGGTTGGACCATATGTTGATAGTGGGCATAAGAGTTTGTCTAATAAGGATTAACTATTTTTGACTATATGCTCTTCGTACTTTTATCCGGTTTGGTATTTAGACGCATGATTGGCTCAAAAGAGTGTGTCCATATTGCTGGCATTCGGAGCTTCATGTATAGGTCTGGAATATTTCATTCATTTGTTGGCAATTACTTAGTCGCCCTTGTTTTTCAAGCGCACCATTTGCCTGATCACTAGGCAAAGGCAAGCCTGATCACTTGCAAAGATCTTTTTTTTGTAGTCATACTAATTCTCGGTGATAACTGCCTTTTGCTGTAAACTACATTCCAGTGATTGATTGCTTATAAATTCTCGTAGCTGAAATTAATTTTTGACGAGATTCATTTCCTTCCAAACCCAAAACTGTTTTAAATTTTCTTATACTGCTTTGATGTTTGAAATGTCAATCAATGGGAAATCAAAAAAGGAGACATCCATCGACAAATAGTGAAAGATCGTTACTACGCTCGATACGCTCTAATGTCACAGAGCAGCTCAGTATACATTCTTTCTATAAAGGTATCCGTTTTCTGTTTACATAACTGTTTTCGTCTTTATATGTTAAGCTCAAATCGGCTTTAAATTTACTTTATGCCTCTCAGAGTCTTCAAGTCAAAAGAAAAGTATCCCGAAATACGCTCCTCAGCTCACATTAGAGATAACTTGCTCATACTGCCTAGGGAGTTCAGTTTCCCATACGGTCAAAACATAAATCTTCCACATACTTTTTTGAAAAAAGGGGCGAGGGAGGTGGATATACTATGTACGTATGCTAGTAATAAGAAAAACAATTAAACAGAAGAGTTCAGAATCACTTAAAATGTCTCAGGAGCAGTTCTCTAGTGCTAATACTAAGATTTGCTTTTGTAAGGATTAAACAAATTGCCGCATAAGTTATGCTCTCTCATTTCCGTTTGAGCCCAGGGAAGGTGTGTGTAATTTTTCGGTATATTGTTAATGTATTTAGTCCTCTTCCACTTGTTTCAAGACTTGAAATGATCAGATTATGTTTAAAAAATGAATGAAATGATCAGATTATGTTTAAAAAATTAATTAAAAATTAAATTAAAAAGAACCGAGACCAGCCCAGATTCATTCGAAAATTAAATGAAATGAAAATTGTTGTCCATTCAGAAAACAGTAATAAAACAAACTGAAATTTGCTTTCCATGTCCTTTGTTTCCTCTTTGCAGCTCCTCGATTTGTGATCCTATTATAGGCAACGAGTTGGCCGATCGCTTACTAAGCCAGGAATCAGAGAAAAAGCGTGACTTACTGCTGCAATTTTTGGAAGCTGAAAAATTCGATTTGTTGCTTACATTTACGGCAGGCAACTCGGAACTAAGGTAACTAACTATCCGCTTAATAATTGTATGTAAAATGTTCTCCTCCAACGCTGTTTCCGTTCTTTTAGCTACCCCAAAGGCGAGCAAATACTCGAAAAGTTCGCGCGAAACATTGAAAGCACCGAATTCAGCTTCTCGCCCTTGCAATGCGGCACCGGCACCACCACAACACGCAGTCGGCAACTGGAGACCACTGAGCGCTTGCAGAACTTCTTATATAAAATGTACAACATTCCCATTTTCAGTTTGAGTCTATCCTGTTGCCGAATGCCACCACAAGAGGAGATTGCGGCAATTTGGCGCAAGAATCTGGAAAAAATCAAGAACTTTTTGCATTTAATCGAAACGGGCGTCATTGGACATGTGCAAAACGCTGAAGGAGCGCCGTTACGGGATGCCTACATACGCATTAAAGATCATAGTCGCGTCTACAATGTGACCAAGAATGCCGCACGCTTTCAAATCATTCTGCCCACAGGGTCGTACAGTTTGGAAGTAAGTGCTCCGAATTTTGAGTCCCTTGAGGAAGCGATCACAATCACTCATGACCAGATCACAGATATGGGCGTCATTAAACTGAGTAAGTTTGTACTTATAACGGGCCAGAGTGAAGTGCGTCAGTTAGCGGCTGGCTTAACGGCGACGAGTGCCACCATTTCCGGTTTCGTGCTGGACACTTCCAATCATCCCATTTCGAATGCGAAAGTTTCGATTACAGCACCGCACACGAAACATTACTTGCGCAATTTCACAGATAGCATGGGTGCATACAACATTAACAACATACCCACTGGCGACATCACCCTAAAAGTGGAGGCGCCACGGCATATAGAAACCACACGGGTGGTGCATGTGGGCACCACTGGTGCACCCGTCCGTGGTGTCGTCTTTCGCTTGAAAATAGATGAACATGTTATGGGCATGCCACGCCTACTATTTATCATACTGACGAGCATCGCGATTATTGTGTTCATCGTTGTGTTCATACTGTGCGTCCAATTCGTATTGGCGCGTCGGCACGACAAGGATAAGCGTTATTATACTTTCTCACTGCTTCCACAAAAGAACAAAGAGTTGTTCGAAGATGAAGCGGGCGAGGATGGTGAAACGGAATTGTTCAGATCACCCATTAGAAGTAAGTACAACAATGTTTCAGTACAAAATCCCATTTTTCAAATATGCATTTGTCCGATTTTTAAAACTTTCTTTTACTTTACAGAAGGAATGACGATGCAGCCGTACTTCGATGAGGATAACCCGAACCATATTGTCGATACAGATGATGAATACAACGATGATAGTGGAGAGGAGGTTATAATGCTGGAGAAACGGACGCACTAACTGTGATTTTGATAACAAAACATTTATTAATCTTTATATATGCATATATTTTGATATGAATTTAAATTGATATATAACACGACATCACGAAAATATTGTTAACGAAAACATCACGATTTTAAAGATATTTCATATATGTAGGAGCACGTACTACTTTATCAACTGCCTCAAATGTGTCTTTACCTTCAATTTTTATTCAGAATCTCAATTGTAATTATTCTCCACACATGTGTCTTTTTGTTATAAAACTTTATTTAAAAATGTACCAAGTGCAATCAAATGTCTTCGGGGCTATCGTAAGAAAGACTGAGAAGGCGATGGTATAACAAGGAGAAGGAATTGCAATACTTGAATAGTTCTGTTGCCTTGTTATTAGAGCCTAAGTGTGCCTGCTCAATTCAGACATTCCGCAATATATTTTCTCTTTACAATTCTGCCCGAATTTAAAAAATATTTAATTATATTTGTTATAGAATGGTTGTGTTTTTCGTATTTCTACTTCATTCCACAAGGCTTCAGCTTTCCATTTAAATTTATTGTAATTATAAATTGTGTATAGACATTTATAATTAATTAGATTAATTTTGTTTTATTGACTTGATGAGAAAATTACTGTATAATTGCAATTAGTATACAAATTATAAAGCAAAACAGCAATATATTCTGTAAGGAAAATAAGGAAATAATTTATAAAAATGTTATTCATAAAAATGCGGCTCAAAATTGTTAACAAAACTAAGCAATTCTAAATCAAATTTATAAAAGTAAATAATGTAAACTAAATTAAGTTTTTTGGCAACATAAAAAATATATTTACATGTATTAAATAGTTATAAAAGTATGTTTTTACATGCGTAGTAAAAATAAAAATTAATTTATTACAATACAAATTATTATATGTACAATTTATGTCTAATCAAGCCCAGGGAATGGTGATTATTTCTTTGTTTTTTCTTCAAGTCTAAAGTTTTCGTTGCCAGTATCCATTTCCTCAAAACTTAACAAACAATGCTTAAGGGTATAACAGCTGTGTTTCTTTCAACGCGAGTGTGAATAAAACGCCCGCTTATCCGTACATATGGACCGCTTAGTTAAGGTGCTTGTATTCGCTTATGGTTTAGCGCCTCAAACAGAAGTGCTGCCAAGACATTTTTGTTGTCTATTGTGAACGAGAAAAAGATTAAACCAAGAATTAACCGCTATAATTATATAAAAGCTGTAATTATATAAAATATATAGTATATTATCGTGTATTAATTAATATGTACACATTTAAAGTTACATTACCAACGCTTGATCTGAATTTTCCATTTTCAATTTTTCCTTTTCCTCTTTAAAATTGGTTTATAAATGTGTATGTCTAAGCATTTGAAATGTGAAAACCAGTGCTGCCAAATGCTAGACATCTAAGCGACGGGTGTCGTTTTATTCACACTCGCGTTGAAAGAAACACAGCTAATAATAATAATAATTTATGTTCAATTGTACATAACTCAAGTGCTACAAGGATAACGAAGCAGCTGCCATACCTCATGCAATGAGGTCACTTTGTCTTACAACTAAGTGGGATACCTATTCGTGGACACACGACTGACAAGACTACAAACTTTACAACTAAGCGTAGGCCGATAATAACTATTGAAAGTTAACCACATACTTCCTTGAGAAATAGTACAGCTTCAATTATTTCAATTCATTTGGGTTTAGTCAAATACAGTAAATAGAGAATATGCGACAATCACCCCTGCAGTACTAAAACGTGTTGCAGACCTAGAGGAATCTCATGTTGCAAGAAATCAACCATTTTTGGAAAATATTTAGAAACATTGTTCTTGTGGACCGAAATTGTGGTAGACAAATTAAAGGAACTTGAGTATTTTCGTTTTTAGTCTCTTCGTGTATTTCGATATTGAAGAATTGAATAATGAAAAAGTATAAAATACACTTTCCATTATAAAAATTACAATTCCCTTTATGATATGACCACCCTCATATTAGCGAAGTACTGTATTTGGTTTTAGCCACGCGCGAGTGTGGACGTAAAAAAATGAAAATCTGAAAGCATCCTTTAACGCAATAAGTCAGGGTTTTTTACGTGTAAAGTGGATTTGATATCAAGCTATAATTTTGTAAAGATTCGTTCTATTTTCCAAGTGAATGCATTAAATACTTAAAAATTAATAGCCAGAGCATTCTCGAAACTAAGAACAATTTAGATTCTCCATAATAAATAAAATATGTATTGTAGAAAATCACTTTTTCAATACGTTTCTTTTTATTGTTGCGTCGCCCGATGCCGTGTGGCGGATTGAGACCCCGTTAGACCGTCGCAATGAGCTAGCCGTGACGACCTCACAGCATCCGATAGAGGGATGGGGGTACGCAACAAATTTAGCCACCTTACAAACGTATTCATTTTCTGTCATTATTTCTACAATTTCTACAAAGTTTTCTGTGTTCAATTCTTCACCCATCAAATCCGGAACATGATTATTTACTAATATTTTAATATCATCACTGATAATACACCACAGAGTATATTCGTTTGGATGTGGCTGTTGTGGAAGCGATAATGAAACATATTTTGTGTATGTAAAGGCTGGAGTAACAATGCTGCCTCCTCGACATCTCCGAAAGGTTATCTTCAATTACAGTATTCAATTCGTCGAATACTAAGGCTATAGAATGGCATGCAGTGGCATAAATGGCACCAAAACTGAGGGGATTGATTCGCTTATGTTGTGAAGTAATTAAATAGCTATTTTTTTAGTTTATGCAATTTAAATTTACATTATTATGTACATTAAAAAATAAACAACGTACCGCAATTGAGTGTATTACAGTGGAATTTTTTTAATACTGATAAAAACACAATTTGTATAATAGCTTCTCATACAAATTTCTTCATTTATTTAAGTTTAGTAATTTATTAAAAATCGTCATCATCATCGCTTAAATCATTCTTATAATCAATTTCATTATAATTATTATTCCTTAATATTGTTACGGAATTGTCCTCCTGACAATTTATACCACGCTCAATACTCGGATTCGTACCACTGGATTATGTAGTAATCAACCACAGAGTATATTCGTTTGGATGTGGCTGTTGTGGAAGCGATAATGAAACATATTTTGTGTATGTAAAGGCTGGAGTAACAATGCTGCCTCCTCGACATCTCCGAAAGGTTATCTTCAATTACAGTATTCAATTCGTCTAATACTAAGGCTATAGAATGGCATGCAGTGGCATAAATGGCACCAAAACTGGGGGGATTGATTCGCTTATGTTGTGAAGTAATTAAATAGCTATTTTTTTAGTTTATGCAATTTAAATTTACATTATTATGTACATTAAAAAATAAACAACGTACCGCAATTGAGTGTATTACAGTGGAATTTTTTTAATACTGATAAAAACACAATTTGTATAATAGCTTCTCATATAAATTTCTTCATTTATTTAAGTTTAGTAATTTATTAAAAATCGTCATCATCATCGCTTAAATCAATTTCATTATAATTATTATTCCTTAATATTGTTACGGAATTGTCCTCCTGACAATTTATACCACGCTCAATACTCGGAATCGTACCACTGGATTATGTAGTAATCAAACAATCGCTTGGTTAAATTAGACCAATTAGCTTTATTTAATATTTGCTCTTCATATTTGACACAAGCCGCCCTCTGTGGTCTAGTGGTAAGCATGCTAGACTCGCACCTCGAGGTTCAAATCCTGCCACGGGCTTGGTCTCCAAAATGCCTCTTTCTATAAAAAAATGTTTTTCTCTTCGAGTCGAAAGCCTCTGTAGCTAGTACTCATTCCCTCCAATACCTTGCACTCATAATTAATTATGGTGTAAGGTATAATAATAACAATAATAATAATAATAATAATAAAAGTTTACTTTTATACAATTTTGCACTTTATTAATTTAATCACTTTATACTGTTACTGTTACTTTCACGATGTTCACGCTGCTACGATCACTGTTCAACTGCAACGACTTCAATGGTGGTGCGGCCATCTCGTGTGCCAGAATATTCAATAGACTTCGAACGCAGTTTCGAAAAGATGCCAGAGCACGCATCCGCACATACGACGAATAGAGTATCCCTAAAAGTATGCAACATGTATGTAAAAGTATATATAGTCAAAATACAAATACAATATACAATACAAGACAAAAAATAAATAATTTAGAAACATATTGGAAAAAATCCAATTTATATTCGTAAAATACCTGAACCAGAAAGCACAATAATTAGTATAAAAAAATTGTTCAAAGTATTAGAAAATCAACTGTATAACTGTAGGCCCACAAAAATTAAAGAAGCGAGTCAGAGTACATTGCGTGAAAACGGTAAATTTGTTTCAATAATTATTTCAATTAATTCTTCTAACAATTATAATTAATATATTTTCATCGGGTACTAAAAACCAGAATATACGAAAAACTTGATCTTTACAATAAAAAACTTCAAATTTTACTCCAATGACTCTGTACTAAAATTGACACGAAAGGACGATAACTCTTGCTACTTTGAAGGATTGTCATAGTTGCTAAAATTTTAAGTATTTCTTAATAATTTTTAAATAAATTTTGTTTTCTTTGTGCAACGCTTTTTTCTAATTATGCAACATTTTATTAGACCAGTGAAGTGCACAAGTGAGGCGTTGACCTTCGTGGATTTCTACAGACATTGACTGGGAGTGCAATTCGATGTGGCTTGGAGCGTTTATGCAGCATTGGTTAACAAATAAAATTTAATATTGTTAAGAAATCAACACGTCATCTGATTGATTGATGGTTTTAAGGTGAGAGTCGATTTCAACCCCTAAAAATGCACACGCGAGTAGGCATCCGAAGCTGCGTTCAGAGGCTGGTTGAGGGTATCGTGTGTAAGAGGTATATTAGCGACTGCACACGAGACACGGGATCAGTAAATAAGTGAAAGTGAACAAGTGAACAAGTAGTAGCAGCAGTAGTGAAACAGAGAGCGTAGCCGAAAGTGAACATCGTAGTAGCAGATCAGTTAACCAGTGACAGTGGCTCCTTGGCACCACAGGCTCTACTTCTATTTCTTCGTAGGTCGGGTAGATTTAAAGCCGAGTAAAAGGGAACCTTAAGTGCAGTACAATGGATATATACTCTGTCTGAGTGCTGCGCTTACTAGATTGTTCCGACAAAAAAAAAAAAAAAAAAACAGTGACAGTGACAGTGGCAAAAGGATCATAGTCGAATACTGAGAGTGGCAGCAAGCAGCGTGAGCATCGTGTTAGTAATGGGCAGTTGAAGCAGATAAAAGTAAAACATTGTGGTGCAACAACCGACTAACTGAAGCAAGCGTTAGCTTGAGAAGCTAACAAACTTGTAAAGCCAATTGTTCTAACTGAAGAGGGAATTGTTTACTTATTAGCCAATCCAGTGATACGAATCCAAGCATTAACAATATTTTTTAATTTAAAAAACTAAGGACTAGAATATTTTGCATCTAAACAATGTTGTAACTAATTTTTTATGAATCCTATTACGAAAATCGGCCTTCTTACTTCCCCAGATTAACTGTTTCAGAATTTATTGAAGAAAAATGTTTGATTAGACACGTTTTTCAGTATAAGCCGCACTGGTAAGAGGGGGGACTGTATTAAGACACGCCCAACACGATTATTTGTATTGATAAGCATTATACCCATAATTTTTACCTCTTCAAGTTTCTCTTCTTGTATACCAGATCCTTCATCCATATGGCTCTAGGAGTATTTACACAGAATCGAATATAATCGACACAAAGCCAAATATAAAATTGAACCTAGTGTGAAAGTCATATTCTAATCTGCAGTATTTCGCTAGTATCACGATTATTTGCAGGCTAAACAATGGTATTTCCTCGATCCGTATCAGAATCACTCTTTCCCTCATCCAAGTTTTCGATTTGTATAGTAACACTTGAGAATGGACTGTACACTATGATTAATGGTATATTTATCGTCAGAGTTACTATTATTATTATATCTTCCACCATACTTAATACTGACTTGCTAGGTTTTGGGTACTGAGTACCAGCTACTGAGGCCTTCGACTCGTTCAGAAAATGATTTTTTAGAAAGAAGTATTTTTGAGACCAAGTCCGATTTGAATCTGTGATCCTCGGAGTGTGAATCTAGCATGCTTACCATTGGATGGCTATCGTCAGAGATAATGAGCTCTTTATATTGATTAATCATAGGTGCATACAGAATTCTTCATACATAGAACAATTAAATATTAATTCGCAAATAGCATATGTCACAGAGAATGAGCTTTCAGATAAAGATTTCATGCTTTTGCAGTTACTTTTCAAACCGCCCCTGGCGCAAATGCGTTTACGAATTTGTAAACAATCGTACAATCAAGCAGGAAGGCACAGATGACGCAGCCTGATCGCAGGCGTCAGCAAATATTTTCATAACATTCGTGGAATTCTCCATAAACAACAATAACTCCAGCATAATATACTCTCCGGCAATATGGAAAGGTTATCATTAACTATCGCTATGCCCCCAGCTAAGAACACAATTGTGGGCCATACTCAGATAAGTTTCAAACAGCAACAATTTATTTGTTTATTGTTATTCGAAATGGTACCCTTTCTACGCAGATTGTTTTGTTTTAGTTCAAATTAAGTCGCAGGAGTCAGTTAGGCTCCTCATTAAGCCAAGAGTCGCAAGTCATTAAGCAAGCGAAAGCGAGACCGTCAAGTGTTTCAAGAGCATACAATAAAACATAATTTCAATTTAAATACATAAACGTTTTGTGCAATTATATTATAATAAAATTAGTGGTACGCAGATTTACAAAATTAAATTAAAATGCTGAAGAAGTGCGCCCAGTTTTTAAGAAGCGACCAAGACCTTCAATGCAAATTTTGTGCAAAAGCCCGGCAAATGAGCAGCAAGGCGAGTTTGGGCATTATTGGTGTGCCATTCTCCAAGGGACAATCTAAACAAGGTGTCGAAATGGCACCGGATCTATTGAGACAACGTGGTTTGGTTCAATTACTCGAAAATTACTCATATGGTAAGTCTCGATCGGTTCACGTACGTATGTCTGCTCGTGGAAGCGAAAAGAACATTAAAAATATCAACAAGTATAAACAAAACTGAAAATAATTTAGATCGACGAAAAAGTCGACTATACCCTAGGAGAGAGCGTTAAATGGCGTCCATAGAAATATATTAATTTTATTGTGTGGGGGATTTAAAGCACCGCGACCTTTCGATCTACTATGCCCCCATCAGAGGTTCAAAGTACATCTTTGAGTCCTATCCTCTGGATAAACACGATGACAAATTTTTAGCTCCAAAGGTTTCACATCACTGGCAGAGCCTTGGAAGAATCCCAGGTATTTCCTGCGGGTGTGCATGAGAGCCGGACATTGTGTCAGCACATGCAAAGACGTCTGCTCTTCCTCCATACAGAATCTGCAGGAGCCTTCCGATGTGACCCCCATCCCCACCATATGTGAGTTCAGTTTACAGTGTTATGTGAGTAGGCCTGTCATCATCCTAAGATTATTCTCAGAAAGATTGATGAGTGATTCGAATCTTTTTTGGTGGTATGTGCCTAGCAGACTCTTTGATACCCTAGCAGACTTTTTGATACCCTAGCAGACTTTTTGATACCCTAGAAGACTCTTTGATACCCTAGCAGACTCTTTGATACCTTTAGGCCTGGTGGCTTAACCTAGTGTTTGTGCCTATGGTGTCCCTCGTCGATCTTAAGCTGGTTCAACAACTTGCCCTTGCCTACACCACAGAAGGGTTTTTCCTGCGGGACTTATATTAATAATACGATTTAATATAATATTGACCTCAAAGTCGAATGTTCAAGAGATTGTATTGAAGTTTTGAAGAGAATTTGGAATTTTACTACTCCTGTCGTAGCAGCACTGTAATGCAATAGTATTATTATTAAAAAAAATATCTTGTATAATCTATATATATATATATATATATATATAAATTGTTCATATCTAGCAAAAGTGAATTTCCAAGTCTTTGTAAGTAACCCCATATAAGAGGCGTGCCACACTTCTTTAGCCTTTGCCCTATATTTTGAATGCGCCCATAATTCAACTCATTATTTGAAATCGAAAGGAAACATCGGTGGCATTTTTGAATAGATCAGTACTGTAGTTAGACAACAGACGTCAGATCTTCAGCGGAAGCAGTAAGCAAGATAAAGCAGCAGGCGGAAGAGTGTTCTCAAAGTTGCTAGCGATAAGTTATTCCTTCAAACTACCAGACCTCTGCAGTGCTTGTCAGGCAGAGGTGTCAGCAATAAAAGCAGCCCTTGAATGCCTAAAAGAGGGCAATATCTCACCCCCAGTATGCTTATACTTATTCACCAACAGTCGAGTGGCTATCAGAGCCCTGGGATCTCATGTATTGACACTAAAAGCAGCGAAACTCTTGACGAGATTTCCGAGCAACACGACCTTCAGTTTATATAAGTGCCTGGTCACAGTGACATCCCGAGGAACTGCACGGACGAACGTACGAACTGGTAAGACCACTTTACCCAGCATTTGATAATTTGGGGAAACTTCACAAAGTAATTTTAAGTTGATAATAAGGGAAGTGATGAACAATGCCGTCAAGGCCGCTGGGAGGTCTCAGAAATAAACAACGCAGCGTAACAAGCTGGAACGCACTAAATCACCTCTAAAACTCAAAAGAGGGACATTCGATATAACTATTGGGGTAATCACTGGTCACTGCATGCGAGGTAGCCACTCCAAAAGATAAGGTTTATGTCACCTAAATAACGACTTCTACAAAAGCGTCAGCGACTATGTTAGGTTAGGTTGCGAAGGCGTTTGCGGATACGGTATCCGCACTTCCACTCGATCCACTTCTATGTCGATTGTGACTACCTTCAAAAATGTCAAGAGGAGGCATACTCGTCTTTCCCTCGATTTTCGTATTCATTGGAAGTACCATCCCTATTAAACCATTTGGTTGTCCAGATGAAAGTGAGGAGATCCGATAAGTCCACCTTCGTTATCTCTGTCAAGCTTGTGAAGATAGCGCGACTCCAAACATTGAAGTCGTTTCAACTGTAGTCTTGGACATTGACATAAAAAGTGATGAATCGATTCTATCTCTTCTTCATCATGGCAAGTCCTGCATAGCCCGCTCGACGGAATACGCCAACGTTGAAGCATTGGTGCGATAGTCTGGCCATCTCGTCCGCTAATCAGCGACTAAGAGGCGAAAGAACTTAAACTCCACCTGCTAGGCACGTTACCTATGCAGGAAACGTAGAAAACAACCGACAACCTAGTCGACATCTGAGAAGTTAACACCTTCATCATTAGTTCCAGCTGATTCGAGACATGCAGAAAGGATCGGATCCTGCGTTATCACAATTGACCATATAGGCCTTAGCGGCCTCTCACAGGGAGAATGACTTCTTCTACCTACCCAGCTATTTAAGGCGCGTCATACATGTATATGTATATACTCGTACATGTATATGTATATACATGGATAATAAAGTTGAACCACCTCAAGGAGTAATATCACTATGTACTGTTCCTTCCAGATTAGATTAGATTTATTTAAGGGTGTTATGCACCGCGACCTGAAAGATCTACTGTAATACCCCTATTTATTTGAAAGATGAGGATAGACTCATCTACAGTTCTTCTGTCAGGTTGATTTCGGACAAGAATTCATATATTTTGGAGGAATCAAGTTGAGGGATCTTGCTCATATCTAAGATATAATCTCCAAAACACCCGAGTCTTTTGTGTACCAATGGCCCACAGTCTGTGATCAGGTGCAGTGAGGTTTCGTCACTTTCCCCACAGAATCGACAGATGGTATCTGAAGATATACCCAACTTATTCATATGGTATATGAGTCTACAGTGTCCACTTAAAATGCCTGTAACGATTCTTAATCCTCTTAGGATTAAAATCTCCAAAAGAGCTTTGGACTGTCTTAATCCCGGAAGAGTTTTCCAGGTGTAACTTCTTTTTGCATCTGTACACTTCTTCAGCAGACCTCCAATGGTATTGGATGATAGTCCACAGGAGGGTTCAGGAACGTTGAAAGGAGAGGCCGCAGCCTTTCTAGCTAAGCTATCAGCCTTCTGATTTCCCTCTACTCCTATGTGGTCTGGTACCCATATTAGAGATAAGTTGTTCATACTGCTTAGGGAGTTCAGTTTCCCAATACAGTCCCACACAAGTTTAGAACTCAAACTGTTGAGTGCTGCTTAACTATCGGATAGTATCACGTTTTTCCCCCGATATTTCCTGTCAATGTTCGTGTGCGTGAATCTCCGCTTGAAAAATGATTGGGATAGAACCCATTCGTTCCCAATAGTTGGTTCTAGGCCCAAATACCCCTGCCCCAGTTCCGTCCATTGTCTTAGAAGCGTCTGTATACCATAAGAGGGAGTTTTCTCCAATGTTATACGTCTCAGTTAGACTTTTCCATTCTTTTTTGCAACTCATCTTTGTACTGTATTTGTGTGCTAAGTTGAATTTTCTTCGCATAAAATCCTTGTGAGATTTTAGTATACCATATTCTTGAGCTGAATTGTTACCCCATATATTTTGGGTGTAATTAGATTCTCTTGAGATAATTTCTTGTATTCTGCTAAGAGATTGCCCAGCAGAGTCTTGTATTACTAGATGTAGGCATATAAAACTTCCATTGCTGCCGTTGGACAGGTGCGCATAGCTCCACTGATGACAAGGCAGGCAAGGCGTTGTACTTGACTTAATGCAGATTTCGCTGTCTTTAGTCTGACTCTATTTGACCAGGCTACAGTCAGAGTCACCATCATGGTATACATCCAGCGAACGATTTTTGGGTGTGCATCCCCAAGATTTACCAACAAGCCGTCTACATATCATTAAGGAAGCTGTAGCCCTCTTGGTGGTTGCTGTCAGGTGAGCCTTCCACAATAACTTTTTGTCGAAAATGACTCCGTGGTATTTAGACTCACAGCTAATATCGACCTGTGTACCATTTAGAAGAATAGGCTTCATATATGGTAATGATCTTTTTCTAATGAACGGCCCAATGATGGACTTTGAGGCATTGATTTTCAATCCTGTTCCCCTGCACCATTCCACTAGCTGCTAATAAGCCCCTCTGGATAATATCACAAAGTGTGGTTTCTACTGTTCCTTCTAAGTTCATCACTTTATAAGTTTTTCACGCCTTTATTAAAATTATAAAATTTCAGTTACTATGACAGCACAATCGGTTAAATATCACACTTATAAGTATAGAAATGACTGGACGCTGTTACTTGAACTTCGCTGCCATTATAGTAAACATTGAATTTCAATCGGAGTGACTTATTCCTCTATATTAAAATATATATATACATACGAGGTGTGATCAAAAGATAGCCGTTATTTTCATCGAGAGGTTGCTGATGATGTTGGCATATCGTTCGGCTCATGCCAAGCAATTTTTACGGATGTTTTAGGCATGAAACGTGCGGCAGCGAAGATTGTTCCAAAATTGCTAAATTTTGAGCAAAAACAACGTCGCATGGACATCGCTCAGGAGCTGTTTTTGGCCAAAAACAGAACCGTTATCATGCCTCAACCACCGTATTCACCGGACTTGGCCCCCGCTGACTTTTTCCTCTTTCCAAAACTGAAGACACCGATGAAAGGAAAGCGTTTTGCTACGATTGAGGAGATAAAAGAAAAATCGAAACAGGAGCTGTTGGCGATACCAAAAAAAGCGTTTCAGAAGTGTTTCGAGGATTGAAAAAAACGCTGGCATAAGTGTATTATATCTGAGGGGAGTTACTTTAAAGGAGACAAGATAGTTGTTGATGAATAAATAAATACTTTATTTTTTGATCACACAATAACGGTTCTTTTTTGATCACACCTCGTACATGGAATCCAGATCAGTGTGAATTGCTTATCAGATTCAAACCTCTCAACGTGGTGAAATTTTATATGTAGATGGGCTTGGTCTGCAAAGTGCTTCTTTCTATAAAATGTTTTTCTCTTCGAGTCGAAAGCCTCTGTGGCTAGTACTCATTCCCCCAACACCTTGCACTCCTAATTATAATTATGGTGTAAGATATAATAATAATGATAATAATAATATATATAGATGCGGTTCAAGACTAATTGGAGGTTTTTACTTTAAGAAGTAATTCCGACTTCTAACAACACATCTTTTTGCTATGCATACATTTTTTGTTAAAGACCACAGGCCTGAATTCAATTTGGTTAAAATATGACCTATTGCATTACTACTTTCTGGAAAGAGCCTTTCGACCCTTTGTTATTCTATATACTAAAAGCCCTATAACTTTAAATCTAATCTAATTAAATTAAAAAGCTGGCGGGGCAGTTTATTTGCAATAGTGGACAGGTCCATTCTCACGACTTGTTCCTAATCGAAACACATGAACCCGGCTGAGTCTTAACTGGAAAAACGTTATCAACGCTCCCCAGCTGAGCAGAATCAAATTAATTTGATCCACGACCTCTGTGTTTATTTACTTAATTTTTATTTTCGAATAATTTGTTTATGGGACTGTTGAACATTTTTCTACACGCACAGCTATCTCTGGGTTCGCGTTATCGAAAAGTGGAAAGTTTACTCCAAGTACAGCTCAACTCTATTAGATTGTCAATATTATGTTCGACCAAATATGCTGTTAATGTGTACTTACGTTCGATCGTGCTTACCTATTCGTATCCGTATAATCGAGTTGCACAGCTGGAAAATTTGTTATCTCAACAATAGTGGAATACAAAGTGGTGTTCAAATAAAAGTTCAGGCGATATTTAGAGTTATTTATTTTGGTTCCCCTTGTTTTTTATGTGTTTTCAGCTACTATGGGTATAAGAGATGTTTTCTTTCGGGCATGTATTTTTCATTATTTCCATCCGTTATTCTCAAGATGTTATGTGATCTCTCATGGAGTTAAAATCCATCATCTTTAATAATGCTGGATTGACTCAGCTGGTGTGAATCTTGTTTTTAATAGAGTACCGACGAATACTTTTGGAATGGTCTTGAATACGAGTGAACTATTTTATTTTTTTATACTACACTAGAGTTGGACTTGGCCGTTCAGCTGACTGATCCCCTCATTCTCGTTCACTGAGCATATTGACAAAGAGTATACATATATAGAGTTCACATGAAGTACGAAATTATTGTTGATAAAATTTTTTTCGTAGGGTTTACTAGTAAAGATACACCATAGATAGAAACCATACTAACTTGCAGATTATTTACTTCCTGATTTCTCAGCACTCGCAATTCTCTTCCTGAATTTATCCATAGAGTAAAGAAATAAGAGTCACATTCTCGAACAACAAACTTTTCGTATGGTGGCGCTACTAATAGCGCCAATTACTCGATTGCTCTCATTTTCATATCGCAGCGCCACTCTGGTTACTAGCCCCGACTGATCTCTTCTATGTCGAAAAATGAGTGACATTTCAGATTGTGACTCTTATTTCTTTGCTCTATGGATACACGCATTGCATCTCGCTTCCCCTTGCCACTCACCGATTTTTGTGAAGTCGCCTTCACTTCCATTTCACCAAATTTTTAGTGATTCAATCTCTATTTATGGTTGAACCATATGAAAAAGTGAGCAAGTGAGAAAGTGAGCAAGTGAGCAAATGAGCAAAGGAGCAAGTGAGCAAGTCAACAAATCAACAAATGAGCAAGGAAGCAACTAAGCAAGTGAACTATTTTGTTTAACAGATCTGAACTAGTTCAGTTAGTTCAGTTCAGTGAAATAGATAAGTTAATTGGTTCGGTCGTTTACTACCCAAGCCTACACTACTTCTATTCGTGAGGCTTACTTACCTTAATTATCAAACAATCAGCAAACTTTTGAATAGCATCCCGTGGGGTATTTTCCAATAAAGTTTTCATTTATAATAGGACTGAATATTTTGACTTACAAAGCCAGATTGCTTACCTTCCTATGCAACCATTTGAAACAGCAAAATACATTTCGTTATTATTTTCAATTATTGTATATTTTCAATTGTTCTTTAAATATTTTAGGCAATTTATTGATCCATGATTATGGTAATTTACAATTCGCTCGTGACACTAACTATGAACATAATTACAAAAATATGAAGAACTACTGCGAATTCATGGCTTGCAATAAGGCGCTGATCAAGCAAGTGCAGCAGATACTTCAAACGCATGAACAGTTCTTGACAATCGGCGGCGATCACGCGATCGGGTTTGGTTCAGTTGCCGGCCACTTGCAGCATACCCCGAACTTATCGGTCGTCTGGATCGATGCGCATGCGGACATTAATTTGCATTCGACCTCCGAGTCGGGCAATATACATGGGATGCCGGTATCGCTATTTCTCAGGGAGTTGCGTGTCTTTTGGAAAAATGCTAATTTGGATCAAATTGCTCCAGTGAGGTGAGTCAAAGTTGACCTTTATTTTTTCTTCTTCATAAATTTATTTCGTAAATTACATTTGTGTAAAATTGAGCGTATAAAAATATCATTCATATAACTTATGCGCTAATATCACAATATCCGTTTACAACACTAATTCTATTTCAGTTCTTTCCATCAGTCTTATATAAAGTTGCTTAAATGAGTTATTTTCAATATACCAAAAATTGTTAATACATATTTGTTCTTTTCTATTTGTTCTTTTTTTCAACATGCTAAGCTAGTTTCTTGTAATTTTTTTTTTTTTTATAAATTAAAATAATATAAAAAAGAGATAACAAAAGAAAGAAACTAAAAATCACAAAATATAAATAACTCAAGAACTGAGAGTTCTCCAAACAAATGAAGGCCGAGGCACAGTTTGCTCTGAGCACCAGTAAAGAAAAAGGAATGTAACTAAGGAAAAAGATGAACTTATTACAAAAATTAAAAGTAATATTCAAATTAGTAGTTTAAATATATTTAAAAAACCCAACAAAAACATATAATAAAAGATTTTAACAATTTAAGTTTATAAAACGAAAAGAAGATTCAAACTTAGAGAAACATAAATGAAGAAAACAATACTTTTTTTTTTAGAAACTTAACATTAGTGCTATACTTAAAAAACATAATTCATATTTCTGGTAGATCTCTAATAGCATTTTCAAATGTTCGTAACCAGCATTAACTTTACAATTATATTCTTAGTTTATAGAATAACATTAGCTTTGTGGTCATGTGAAGTGGTTGCAAGCAACAACAAGTTTCAAACCCATACTGCATATCGATCTGTGGGCAGTCAAGTATTCTGATCTGCTATTTGTGAGGGTTATAGACATATACATTGAAAGTTTCTGAACAAACGCGAATTTGTTATTTATTTATTTGTTCCTTCTCTCGATATGATGATATGTAAGATGGTGGGTAAAAGAGATACATTTTCCCGCCTTTTTCGAATTAACTGGTTTTCGTATGCTTTGAGAACACCAATGAGAGAAAACTCGGGAATAAATAACTCCCTATATACCCGTACAACCATCATAAACCATCCTTAGAAGTCTGCATGGCAATAGAAGATCTTTCTCTCTCCGTACCAGTCTGATTGCAGTGCGCATAAAGGGCCTCAGTGCTTAAGGCAGAGAACACAGAGAAAGGAAACTTAAACGTCAAACGGCAAAGCAGCGAAATAAAACAGACGGACGTTGTACATGAAACCACTCAAAATCGCGGTGAATCCACTCAGAATCGCGGTGAATTCACTCAAAATCGTGGTATGTCTGCTACGGACGCTGGCAGCGAAAAAGACTGCCCTTTCTCTGTGTTCTCTGCTTAAGGTACCTGCATATTTAAGCAGTAGACTTCCTCAGGCCATGAAGAAATTACTGAAGCGGTGAAGGCACTTCATATACCGAATAATCTGACGTAATGCTTGGTCTTCTGCTTTAACTATTTCATAATTATTTCTCAGATCAGATTCGGACCCAAGTGCTTTCCACATGAAATCAGCGACTCGAACAATTTGCACTACTTGGAAATGAACGAAAATGTTCAAAGGATGGGATGCATCCTGAATTAGTTAGAAGCTTATTAACTTTTAAGTCATCCCAACAGTTTCTTTAAAGAAAACAGACACACTGGAAAACCATATTTGTGGCCACACTAACAAACAAATGGAAATTGAAACTTCACCAACGTAATGTGTGCCTTTCTTTGAAACTCGATCATTGACGCTCTCTCAGAATTCAGTGCCAGTTTTTTAATGCAATTTCCATGAATCGAGTTCTATTATGATATTCAACATTTGTCCACTTATTTCGAGTATATTTAGGTTAGGTTGGGAAGGCGTGGACCTCGTATCCGCACTTCCACTCGGAGACATCTATGTCCATTGTGACTGCCTTCAAAAAATGCCAGGAGGAGGCATCGAGTATATTTACTGAGTATTAGTTATTAGCACACTATAAACAGAATTTTCTAGATTTTTCAATAGTATTGCTGAACTGATTTTAGAGACACCTTCAAATGCTTCACAAACAAATGCATCAAAATGTTAAAGAACTCGGCGAAATTTGTTACGTTTCGACGAGATGGAAATCCAATCCCACACAAGTTCCCTGCTAATTACTAGGTTAGGTTATCGTGGTAGCCGGTCTACAGACCAACTCACTCAGACCACCATGGGTCCATTGTGATACCACCGAGTAACAACGCACCTCTAATTTACTCGTCAGACCATTTCGAAGTCCTAATAAAGAGCAGGATTTGTTTGACCTTTGCTCCAGACACTTCCGTAAGGGAACTGGCAGTGTATTTGCCTAAAGACCCCGCTCCGCTTCTAGCTAGAGCGGGGCACCTACAGAAGAGATATTCCACAGTTTTGGGACTAACTGTGCATGGAGACGCTATTAATAGTTGGCACATTCCTGGTCGAAGGTGCCATTTTCTTCTTATATGCAATGAGCAAGCAGGTATCATTTTCAATGCTATTAGAAACCATTCGAAACTATTACAGAATAATAAAATTTTTAATGTATATACAATTTAGAAACGAATCACAAACTTAAGTTGAAGTTATATTCTCGAAATTAGAAAGTCTGGAAAATTTCATGAATGATTAAAATATTGTGAAGCGAGCATCTAATCCAAACTCAGTGAGATTCCTGTGGTCGATCAATGAACTTATCGCAAATGAAAATATGTATGAAATCATGTTGGAGAAATTATATTGTAACACTCCAGGCCTGGTTGCATACATACATATGTATATCAGAGATCTGCAGGAAATACCTGCTCACATCGCCAACTTCTGTGAGAACTATGCAATGCGAAGCGCTTCGCATTGTTTGGCAAATTTGGAATTTTGTATTTTTGAATCCCGTTCGCTTCTTCTGTGTATTCACCCTGATACGAAGCCGTTTTGAAAGTGATTCGAAAGTTCCAAGTTGGTTCTTTGCCTTCCTTTCAGTATTCTTAGTGATATGATGGCAATACCAGAAAATACAGAGAAACTACACACTCACACATGTGCAAAACTGTAGTAGTGTGGCAATGATAAACAAACGGTATCCATATAGGCAACTATTGATAAACAGCCACTTTTTAAGCGTCATAAAAATTTACGTTTAAGTGTCCCTTCTCAATGCTCTCTGGTTTAAGTGTCCCTTCTCTGTGTTCTCTGGCAATATATTGGGAATGAATGGAATCTTCGCTGCGTATGACAACTAAAGGCAAAGCTGAGCGAATTGACACAGTGACATTGAAGAAGCGAAAAGAATACGAAGTAGTTCGCATTGCGTAATCAGATCTCCGATATATTCATTGCGAATCCATGGGCGATTACCATAGTTATATTAAAAAAAAAAAACAACAATAAAAATGCAATGCTTTAATACACTGAGAAATGAAGCAAAATATAGACTTTGTGGCAGTAGGGGTGGTGATGGTGGTGGTGGTTGACGGTGGAGGTGGTGGCGGTCTGTCAGTTGTTGTTGGGAGTATACAAATGCTCTTCGTACTGTTCCAAACGAATTATTCATTTGAAATAATTCTAAATTATATGGAAAAAACAGAATATACAATATACACAATTCGAAATATTTATATAGTTATTTTTTTTTTTTAATTTAAATTAAAAAACAAGTTAATTAATAAGTACATCATAATTATTATTGTTAAAATAATGTTAAACTTTTTAGCACACTCCTGAAAATAAAATAGAAAAATATACAAATATATATAATTAAAAATTCAAAAAAACAACGAGCGCATTTACCAAAAAATACTTTCGAAATAAATTATTAACTAAAATTAAATATAAATATAAAATTTACTTACCGAAAATATAATTCAACAAATACAACAATATATCAAATGTGTGACGAAATTTCTTTTGTAAATTGTTTTTTAAACTATACTGCAGCAAAACTGAAAAAATTGCATTTATAGTAAATTTATTTGTTAATAAAATAAAAGTGAAGTATTTATTTTTTTTTAATACAAAAAAACTTACACAACTGAAAATTTGTACTTGTTACACTATAAAAAATTAGAAGAGTGTACAAATACAAAATGTTACTTTCACTTTTTGTAAATGAATAAATGGAACAATTAGCGGATCTCTTTTGAAATACAAAATTCCTCACTTTCGTACAAACACAAAATTAGTTAAAAGAAATAAATATGAGGAGACCACACCGGTGGGCGAAACATTCTAAGTCGTATACTATTAGGAAGCTATTGTACTGTCCCGGTATAAAAAAATAACAAACAAGGGATTTTTACTAGAACTTTATCGCAGGAAGAGTCCAGGGTACTCACACTGAGCAATACTATATATGCTGCTCAGATGCTGACATACGGATATCAAGTATGTCGCAGAAACTATTGTATTATCATACTAAAGTTGACCACATTCAACTCCAGATAGTGATGCTAAACAATTATTATGTTTATAGCTAACTTCGTCGATCACCTTGCTTTGTACTTCTTTCGTATTGAAAACTCACACACCCTCTCAATTATCAGATAAATTATCTCTGCGGATTTGAATAGGATTCGAATAGCATTCAAGCAGGAATACAGGATTCAGACGCCTGCTAGAATCTTTTTCAATTCAGAGGAGATTAATTGCTTTTCATTTTGGGCGTCGTTAATAGATTTGATTTTGAAACTGTATCCGAATTGACTTAACGGAAAATACAATACTATTCGAAAAAATCTGGTGAAAGATACTAGCTTACAATCAATTCGTAATGATACGTTTTTATCATAAGTAACACAACCTTTCTAATCTTAATGTGTCTACAGTCTTTTAAAATTGCTTTGAAAGCCGCTGAAATTCAAGTGGAATGGTAGGTTAGGTCAGGTTATCGTGGTACCCGGTCTACAGAACAACTCACTCAGACCACCATGGGTCCATTGTGTCCATTGTGATACCACCGGGTGGAATAGTAATAATCGTCGATATAGTTTCAACATTATCCCAGGGAACTCTCTCCCTTTCTTAAGTTATTGTCATTTTCCACTGAATTTGGGATAATATCGGCAGTGTGCTTTTCTTTCTTATCACTGTGACATTATCCACTTTTATCACTTAGATAATAATGATCTCTCAACTAATTGGATCTCTCAACTAATTGGATCTCTCAACTAATTGGATCTCTCAACTAATTGGATCTCTCAACTAATTGGATCTCTCAACTAATTGGATCTCTCATCTAATTGGACCTCGTAACTTTTTGAAGTTTTTCTTAGATTGTTGTAAAATATTAAAATTACTGGAAGGTTCCTGAAAAGTAGATTTCAATCTACAAGACTATTCTCACAAATCTTTCGACAAATTGCGGCATTTCAGTTTAGTTTGGAAGGCCTAAGGGCTTACGTATCACTAGCGAGTTGGTGCATATTCCAACGTCCCAGCAATACGGGCGCCTTCCTTTCGCCTTGATATTCGCTTCATTGGGTAATATCGAGACTCCTATTACAAGTACGGGCATACGTCCAATTCTTTGTGTTCTGTTCAATGAATCTTCTATGAACCTTATGTTGCTTGTGGGTTTATGTGACATATTCAAAAAAGGTAAAACATAATAGTCACATTGTTTCCCCATATCGCGACAATTTGATGGGATTTCAGTCCTAACTATACCTGCTCATATCTTTCGTTCTATATTTGCTATTAACAAATGAACTAAAACTAAAAAAATTATATATATATTTATATATTGATGTACTAAAAATCTTTAGCATTAAGTTACAGGTTTATATCTGTCGGAAAATGGGACACACATCAAAAGTAAGAAAAACAGAAAAGTAAAAAGCAGCAACCTAAGGACATGTTGCTCGGTAGGAATACCTACATTAGCAAAGGTTCCAAATGAATAGTAATACACTTAGTTTAGTTGAAGATGAGTTACAACAACAAAAAGAAGATGATTTTCAAACGGTTTCAAGTAAACTACGTCTACATTTCATACGCCATCATTGAATTGATATGTTCTATTCTAAACCGAAGAAATATTCCTGATTGGTTATCATACAAGACTGATAGATTATTATAAAAGACTGAGACGTTACCATAAAAGACAATCGACTAAAGACTGAGAGCCCAGTTCCAGTCGCCACACAAATGGATGTACGAAGTATATCATACGGGTCGGGTCGGAATTTTACAGGAAAGTAAATGCCTATGAAAATAATAACTATTTTCGAAAGTTATTTTGATCGCTTTCTTTGAGAACTTCAGTACTGAACCGTTAATCATATAATATACAATTGCGAGTCTACAGAAACATATATATCTGATGTGGTGAACGGAATCTATTTTCTTCTCTATGAAGAGAGCATTTGACTTGATTTGTATATGTATATACTCGTATATGTAAATGCATAACTCGGTGTTTCACTTTGAGATCAAAATTGAGGGACTTGATGACGCCTGGAATTATCTTGATTACACTAGTATGAACACTAGCTGAATCAAGCCCAGATTATTGAAAGATATTTATTCAGATGGACTGTTTCGAAGTCGCGAGTCAAAACTGGAACTTAAGACAGTATTTTTAGAAAAGAAATATGATTGTGAAATAAAGCATCCAACAGTTTTTTTGCAAATGCACTCGGTAATATGTCAATGAATTTTAAAAGTATCAAGACGCAAAAGTGCAAAGTGACGCAAAAAGTTGGCGGGAACGAAATCCATAACATCTGCTAAATTAGTCTTGCCTATGATCGCGAATATAATGTCTAATAGAAGATCTTCCAAGACCTGTTTTTGTTCGATTCCCTACTAAAAACAATACCGAGAGCGCGATGCCTTCTTGGCTTTCAAAACCAGAGAACACAGAGAAAAAAACTTAAACGTTGTACACGAATCCACTCAAAATGTGGTGAATCCACTCAGAATCGTGGTGAATCCACTCAGAATCGTGGTGAATCCACTCAGAATCGTGGTGAATCCACTCAAAATGTGGTGAATCCACTCAGAATCGTGGTGACTCCACTCAAAATCGTGGTGAATCCACTCAGATTCGTGGTGAATCTCTCAAAATCGGGGTGAATCCACTCAGAATCGTGGTAAATCCACTTAAAATCGTGGTGTGTCCGCTGCGGACGCTGGCAGCGAAAAAGACTTTCCTTTCTCTGTGTTCTCTGCTCAAAACATGCTGTGCAGTCTTCAACTTTTGAATGAAAGAGCCGAGCTTAAGCTTCAACCATAATGAACGCATCTCCTGGGCGAATCACATGGACCTATGCTTGGAAGTTACGCTCATTATAGTGAAGCTCACATCAGGTCTTAATACTCCGTTGTGTAATTTTACTGCTTGAAACCGTTTTTATTTAGAACAATAAAAAAAAAACATTGCTTAAGGGGAACAAAAACCAAACTTTTTGAACAGTGATGGAAAAAAATGGAATTGAAATGTTATGAGAACGGAACGCCACACAACTGAAAATGGTAACACGCTAGAAAGCCCCCAATACAATTCTTAGCAGCTGCTCATTGTTCAAGTTGCACGGTGCGTAACTTGGCCAAATGCAAGAATTGATTTGAGGTGAAGAAATTACACCACATTTTACCTAAATTTGTATGAAAGAAAAAAAGAAACTAAAACAAAAATAAATTAGGGAAAATTGTACAAATATTTAGCAACACAGTAAAAAAGCTAAATGAAAATTTAACTAAAAGAAAGTAACAAATTTGAATATTCAGAAAGTACAGAAATGAATACAAACAAATTGAAGAACAGAACGGAAATTGAAAATTGTATGAAAATCAGAGTTAATAAATTGAAATTGTAACCGAAAGTAACGAAACGTAACGGAACGGAACAAAACAGAAACAAGACAAAACGAAACCAAATATAAAAGAATGTAATTGAGTAAAATTTTAAAAAGAGAGAGACAGACATATCTGTAAAGAAAAAGAAACTCATAATCATATTTTTAAATACATTTATAATATTATTTTTTTAAGTTTTAATATAATTTGCATTTAAATATTAAGTTTAATTGAAATGTGATAAATATTAATCAATAAATAAATTAATATTAATATTTTTTTTTTATAATAAGTGAGTAATAATAATGATAATAATATTGTTGCATAAAATTGTTACAAAAAATTAATAATAATAAAATATACTTTATTAAAAATTTTAAATTAAATTAAAGTAAATTGCAAACTTTTTGCTTTACACAAAGTAATTAATTATATAATAATGCATAATAATAATTTCATTAATATTAAATTAAAAATGAGTATTTGTTTTTGTTTTCGTTCTGAAAAGTAAAAGTATATTTTTCAATATGCTGGCATAAAATATCATTCATGGTATGGTATTCTATGTGGAATGTAAATGCAAATATAAGAGATAAATTAATAAATATTTTTTAAATTAAGACGATTATTTGCAATTGTTCCATTTTTAAAACAAATTAGAAACTTTAAAAAAGTTTTTTGTTGTTCAATGCTAAATTAAATATATATATGTTTATACATATTTAGTTAATCTTCTATGCAATTGCTTGGCTTTTTCTGGTTGTTGACTAGCATACGTTAAATTGAATTGCTTTGGAATGTTTTAAGAATAAATTATTTAAATAATTTATTGGATTTTTTTGTTCAGTAAGTTTTACTTATAAAATTTTTGATATTTCATACGTATGTTTTCTTTTTCGAGTATTCGAATAATATAATTAGTTGACTATCATTATAGAAATAGAGATCATTCTGGTTGTTCTGACTAGAGACATCATTTTACAAAACTATATTTGAACTCTTTACAATGAGCATACAAAATCAAAGGAAATTAAAAAAATTCTAACAAAGAGCGAATTGCGAAAACAAAATGTTCTGCGTGCAATCTCTGGTTAACAAAAACACAACATATGCGCTTCCTTACTACCTTATCAGCAAACAATTTGAAAACATTCTAATAGAAAATTCTCTACTCTTCTATAAGAGAGACATAGAGATAACTGAGAACACCATTCCATTCTTCTGTTGTAAAAAAAAATAATCGAGAGCCAATCTCTCTCTCTCTCTCACACTTCTGACTCTATCTTGGGTTAATTAACTACGAAGAGGTACTCTGTTTGATAGGTTCACAAATACAAGTGCCAGCGATATGCGAACTTCTTCGCCAACTGTAAGACTATGAATAAGCAGAGAACAGAACACACAGGGAACAGTTCTCTTGTGAGCAATTCGGCTATATCGGTGATGCTTGTATTTGCTATCCAAGCAGAAGGAAAACGAGGTGTAGGCCAAAGAGCCATAAGATCTGAGGACATGTATAGCAAAATAATAGTTCCCTCATTTAATTGTTATACAAAACAACCCACAATCAGGTGAAGGAGGTTGTGGGTGGACATTTATAATATGCATTGTTATTCTAACCGATCTACGATGTGAATATCTCCCCCTCTTCTATTGACTTTACAATTTAACATCAACGCAAAATCTGTCATCAATGTTTATGGTGGTTGCCAGGTAAACAACAGCTGTATTGATGGTCAAAGTGAGAAGTTTTGTGCATTTGCGTATGTATGTCAAAAGCACCACTACCCCATTGAGAAAGCCCAAGACATTCTAAAGAGGTAATAAATTCCAACATCCGTATTTCCGCCTTAAGTTTCAATTTTGACCAATCTAAGAGTAAAATGTGTTTCCCAATAAAAATGGGACAAATAGTTCAGAATCTGGGTTCCATGGTCTCGTCAATGCTGGTGTAAATTGAATAGTATCCAAGTGATTCGTATCAAAGTATGCGCAGCTAAGATGTGTTCGGAAAGTGGTTATACCACATCTGTCGTTGGGGAACTGGATGTTGTCGAAAACGAAAATATGAGCACATTTCCAATCACTTGTATCAGATTTTGCAATGCAGACATTAATCTTTTTAAAACGCTCAGCAACCAATCTTATTAGCTGACGTCGTTTCGATTATTACTATAAGAAGTTGAAAACCTGATAAACTTTCTCAAATTTCAACACAAGAAATCTGATAAACTTTCTCAAAACTTGACAAATTTCAAATTTCAACACAAGAAATCTGATAAACTCTCTCAAAGCTTGCCAAATTTCAAATTTCAGTACAAGAAATCTGATAAACTTTCTCAAAACCTGCCAAATTTCAAAACAAGAAATCTGATAAACTCTCTCAAAACTTGCCAAATTTCAATAAAGAAATTAATAATTTAAATTCTGTGTCGCAACCCATTTGCTCTCTTTGAGTATAATGGCAAAGTTCCCCATGAAGCAGTTGCCTTAGCTAGTATATGCTGAGAATACCCAATTGGGAAAATGCTAATTGGATCCAAGTTTTGAGCGAAGTTCTCCATGAAACTCATGTCTTAGCTAATATATTCTAAGAATACCCAATTCGGAAAATGCAAATTTGATCCAATTGGATTTGTCGCCCTTTCAATGTTTGACGGTAGATGCACTCTATTTTTACTTGGTCGTAATTTGGTTATCGAATTAGTTTGTTTTATAATTGATTGGGACAAAACGATTCAAGACATAAAATGACTTAACGTGAATATAACTCCAGATTCGTGTAAGATTGAAAAATAGATGTGAATTTTCGCACTGGAATGTTTTATATACGAAAATTTTCAGATCCTCCGAGAATAATGACGTCGCTTGAAGAGCAAAGCCGAGACCAAGGACCGTTTTGTGATAATCTACCTCATTAGTTTCCTCATGGCACACTCATCTTTTTTCTTGATCTTAGCACAAACAATGTTTCCTAGGTTTTTAACCTGCTTTGAAGTATTGACAGTTCTACAGATCTGGACAGACGTACTCTCTCTGGTGAACCCATTTTGGAGGAGAGAGTTAAAATAAACAGCTATTTTGAAATGTTCGTTTGCTCTTGTATGTGACTTAATTTACGTTAAATAATTGATCCTAGCATGAGCGACGCGTAAATGTGTGTTCACCATTTTAGTCCGCCCCGGCTTAGACGAAAAAGCTTGCTCTAGTATATTTGGCCCTTTTTCAAATCGTTCCGTTACGACTTCATACAAGAAAACAAAGAGAAACATTTACAAAGTATTTTCTTTAGGAGTACACAAGTAATAAAAAGAACTCTCCCAAACACACTGGAGAGAGAATGTGTCCGGAGCAAATAAAAGATTACCAAGAAATTAAAGAACAAAGCAACAAAATACAGAAGAAGATGAGACCATCAGAGAATAAAATTAACACAAAAAAGAAACACATGGTAAAGTACTACACGAAAGCATATGAGGAAAAACCAACGAAAATATGATAAGTAAATGATAAGACAAAATTAAAAGGAAAAATAAAAACAAAATTTGCAAAATTAAAAATAATTCTTTTTTTATTAAATTAAAAGATTTAAAATATTTCACTTGCGCATATGTAAAATAATATATCAATCAACATTATAAGTATTTTTTTTTTTTTTTTTTTTTTGTTTAAATTATAAAATGGTTAATTAATTGATACGAAACAAATAGTAATAAATGTAAGGAAAAAATTAAAATGCAATAAAACTAAAACCACACACAAAATTAAAAATATAAAATCATAATTAATATTATTATTATTGAAAAAAGAAGATATGAAAAAAGGTACATAATATATTTAAACATTATTATATGTTAAAGTGAAATAAAAATATGTATATTTAAAGCAGCCGGCACGCACTTGGGCGTGCTGACGTGAATTGTCCAGTGACTGCTCAGAATATGCAATTACAATAAAACCAAATAATATATAAATTATAAGTTAAAGAAATAAGACGCTGTAGTGTTTTTCTATTCCACCAGAAGACTGGCGAAGAAGTGTGCAGGTGGAGGGGAAGGATAAGGTTAAAGTGCTTAAATGGCCAGTCCCGCCATAGTATGAACTTTTTTATTTCTGTCCAGGGTTTCGCTCTTCAATGTACCTGGTAAAGTTCGAAGGAGTCGGCAAAATATGTTTTTTGTGCCTAATGACTTTGGCCCTCCACTGACCACGACTTTAAGACCACTCTTCCACTCACACCTGTTTTATCTGCACTACAACGTCTCTGCACATGTATTTCTTCTCTTGAATTGTTTCGGTTGATTTATTTAGAAAAATAATAATAATAATAATAAAAAAACTAAAAATAATACAAGTATTTTAAACTTAAAATTGAAAAGAAGAGAAACAAAAATTACGTACTAAAATCAAAAAATGTTGCTAATTATATATGCAAAGAAAACCCAAAACAAAATTAATAATTAAACTAATACAAATAGTTACAGTAAAATTGAAAAAAAATTATTTTTAAAATTATAAACTAAAAATTAAAATAATGCAAAATGAACAAAAATACAAGGTTCTTTTTTGTTTTGTTCACTTGTTTTCTCTTTTCTTTTTATATAATGAATGAATGATTTTTGTTGTTGTTGCTTCTGTATGGTTTCTTTTATCTCCTTCTTTTGTTGTTTCTTCTTTTGCTAGTCTAATGCGTATGCTTTTGCGCTCTTTTACATGGTATGTATACTAAGCATAATTTGTAAATTATGCTGAATAAATTGATGCCAGACCAATTTCGTTTTTGTTCGTTCTCATTGTCGTTTGTAACCCTATTTTTAACATTAGACAATTACACAAATATTAAACACACAAATGTTTAGTAAATTACATACACTTTCATATATAATAGGCTTAAATTTAAAATTAATTTAAAAAAATTAAATTACATTAAATCAAAATGATGAAAAATTTATACTTTTTGTTGAGATACACATTTTCTTCTGCATTAACTCGTTTTTTTGTTTTTTCTTTTGTTTTTGCATTACTATTGCACAGAACATTTTTAAAAACGAACATTTTACATTCAATAAAAACTTTAAAAATGAACATTTTTCTTGCTTTTCCCCCCATTCCCTGCTCTCGCCACGCATCTCATGTAAGTTGATTTTCAGAAATATTATCTACGATATTTCTAAATTTTTTTTTTTTTTTTTTTGTTGTAAAAATGTGTACAAACTCCTTGGTTAAGATTTATGCAGAAAATAAATTCATTGCATCTGAAGAGAAAAAGTGAGAGATTGAAAGAACACGAATGCCACAATTGGCGATAATATTACAAGTATAGCGTAAGAACACACAACTACGAAGAGTCACTGCAATATAACTGGATATGGAAATTATTCAATTTGTGCCAATATTAACAAGCAAAAAGCCGTTGACTAAAGAGAAGCGTTCAACGGTAGCGGTGCTGGAATTGCCCAATAAGCAACGAATGTCTTTCTTCTTCGATTCCAGTGTTTAGTCTTGAATTACTACCACAGAACCCAGAGACGCGACACTTGAACGCCACTCGTTTTGAGCACACTTACACATGCGCAAAACTGTAGTGTAGTGTGGCTGATTTTCTTCAGAACCAATGATAAACATAGACGGTTTTTTTAAATGACAGAAAATTTGACGTTTAAGTGTCGGTTCTCTGTGTTCTCTACTATGGCAGAATAGGGTACAGGGACACATTGAAAACGGAACATGCTCGTGAAAGCAGTTTATATGAGACAAAACACAGACTACAATTATGTATGCAATTACAAGAACAAAAATTAAGGTGGATGATACTAATAATCCAGAATTAGCAAAGTAATATCCCTGGCTCTTGGCAAGAATGATAGAACAACAGTTCAAATAAGAAACATATTCAAATCGTGCTGATACCACATATGGCAGATTTCCATATAATACCTTCTACGCTGCGATACGTTTTCGGTAAACCTTAAGCTACGGACACATCCTAGATTCTAAGGCCTAATGTAATGTGTTATTAGTAAATTTATTTTAAAGTTTCACGATATGATTTCGGTAAACCTTAAGCTACGGACACATCCTAGATTCTAAGGCCTAATGTAATGTGTTCTTGTAAATTTATTTTAAAGTTTCACCACTGAGCAATAATATATACAAAGAGCTCAAATAGCGAAAAAAGTGGCTTAATAAAAATTTGTTGTCTCGAACTTTGTGTTCGATTAGAGTAGCTCCCTTACAACAACAATTAACAGTGGTTTTATTAAACCAGTATATTCGCTATTTGAGCTCTCTATATATATTGTTTGCTCAGTGGTTCCGCACATTACATTCACGACATCTGTTCTAACGTAAATGCCCCGAAAATGTTACTTTACTACAGGCTGGAGCGGGATCTATCATTCTTGGACTCTTAATGTTATAGTTGTGTACTCTTAAAATATGCGAAGAGAAAAGTGTGTGAGAGAGAGGTAGAGAGAAAGAAAGAGTTTGTATAAAATTTTACTACATTTTCAATTAGTTTTGCTACATTTTTCAAAATTCAATTGTTAATTTAATTAATAATTTTATTTACTTGTTTTTTGTTTTGCAATTACTTTGTTTTTCTTCTTCTTCTTGTTATTGTTTAACATTAATTTTTCGCACAATTTATCAAATTATTCTCCTCTTATATTTTTCATTGCTGACTAGATTTCTTGTTGCTTCATATAATGTATATCATTTTTGTTCATTATTTCAATAAATTTTTAACTTAGTTCATCATATTTGCTTTTTCTATGATTTTTGTTTTTTTGTTGTCCTTACTTTTCCTCTTCGCTATTTCTTAATTTTAGCAACTACAAAAAAATTATGCTTTTTTGGTAGTTTTACAATAAATATTTGTATTTCTTTTTGCATTTTCATTTTGTAAGTTTTGTGTAAATTTAACACTATAAGCTTAATTCTATAAATATATAATTGAAAAAAATATTAAATAAATAATATATGTATATTAAAAGAAAAAAATGTGTATATAAATAAAATATAAATAGTTGTATTTAATGTAAAATAGTAGTTAGCCGTCGTAGTGTATACACAAATAAGGAGAAACACTTTTACTTTAAAAAAATCGTTTAAATGAGACATATATGCCGACCGATTGCAAAAATTGTAACTGATGAAATTAATGAAAGGATTTTTTTTTTGTAAATTTTGCTGCCTTTATTGTACAATATTTAATGGTAGAAAAAAAACTAAAAAGGAGAGCACTTTTTATGTTGGCATAAGAAAAAAAAAACGAAAAAAAGCGTAATTTATACCGAAACAATAAACTAAATTTTAAACAAAGAAATCAACATAAAATATTACTGTATACTGCACCTAAAAGTATGCAATAACAAATGAAAAAGCAAACCAAAACTCACCGAAGTCTTGCATGCATAGAACCAGAACCGTTCCTATGGTGAACCGACACAATGCCTTTTCGTGTGCTTACTTTAAACAGCAAAGCACGTTTTCTGTATAAACATCACTGTCAAATGCTTGCTCCAAGTACGTGTTTGGCTTGAAGCCTCGTTTACTTGCTGTCTGCATTTCGCCAATATCGTTGAGCGAAATTACTACAAAACACATTTGTTTTGTTTGCCTCGTCCTTAGCAATAATTAATTTATGATTTTATTTTGTTAGTTTCGTTGTTCTCATTAGCAAATTTTCAAATGTTTATGGTCAAATAATTGCCCAAAGCCTGAATAATGATATGCGAAGGCGCTTCACTTTACTTATGTGCTATGAAGGCGGTCGGTCAGTCAAAATTTCCAAGTCCTACTAAGACTTCCAAAAGGGAAATGTCATTAAACTTGATTTGTGTGGCACAAATGAACAAAACGGGATATCTAAGATTTTTTTGTATACTGAAAGAGTAGATAGGAATTCCGAATTTCCGTGTGCCTTGTGAAATGTTATTATAGAATGATCCGTTTTGGAAAAGAATTGCATACTACATAATTTCAAAAGAGTTTTGCACTGCACCAGAGGTGCGGAATTTTCTGTTCCCTTGAAAGTGAGAGGAAAATCGAACGCATAAAATACAAATTTAATATTGGTACAGTTATCTTATGTTTAAAAGGATTAACTCCGATTTCAATTTGGTAATGTTTTAATTTTGGCATAGCAAAATATGAATCGTGCCAGTGACTCAGGCTTAATGCAAGCTTATCAATGTAGTCGAAATAATTTCGAATATTAGGAATTTATTCAAAATCTAATTGAGTTTCGAGCGAAAGCGGAAAACCAACCAATTCGGCACAAAATTCTGAACCAAATTCGTACCGTCCTGAGTTCAAAATAGGTTCTCAAATATTTTGCTTGTTCGATTCCGATAAATGATATCGCCGCCTTTTAGCATAGCATATCATTCTTTTGTGTCTTATTCACTTTTGTATTGCATACTTTTCTGCGCAACTAATCGCAAATTTCATACTAAAAACGGCTGCTAGATCGATGGCTTCAACACAAAAGAGAGGAAAAATGCTATAAAAAATACGTTTCAACATTTTAGTTTTGTTTTTTTTTTTTTTTGTTTGTTTGTATAAAAAAATGTGAATGAATTGTTTTGTGCTTTGTTTTGCATTTTGTTTAAAACTTGAACAAGTATGTTTAGTTTGTTTTTATCTGGTTTTATGATTTTTTTAAGTTCTTAATTTCGTTAAAAACATTTATGTTTGTTTGTATTGAACTTTTTAGACTACATAAATTCACTACGAAGTATTTGGTTAAATTTAATTTAGCTTGTTTATTTTATTTATATTAGTTTTGTTAATTAATTTGCTCGTTAATCAAATTAATTTACTTTCTAGTGTTTGTTTGCTTGATGCTTTTTTAATATATTTATTCATGTTTTGTTTGTTTGTTAGCTTTTTAACGGTCGCTCGCTTACTTTTAAGTTATAATATAATTCTTTTTTTATTTTACTAAAGAAAAATAAAACATTTAGCAGTTATTTAATACTGTTGCAGCCTCCTTATTTTAAATTTAAATACATAAATTTTACAGTATTTTCACATTTTTTGTAATTAATATTATTTATATGTAATATTGTAGGGTTTTTTAGTTTATAGAAACTTATTTATAGAAAAGCCAACGAGCCAGCGTTAAAAATTGCCACTTGTCAATTTATGTGCATCCACATTTGTATATTCATAATAAATTTATTAATTGTATTATATTTTATCTTATTGCTGTAGCAAACTACTTTTATGGAAGATTTGTGTTGGTTTTTAATATCTTAAAATTCTTAATTTTGTTTTAAATTGTTTTAGCCTATGACTTTTGCTGTGGTACCTTCCTTTAAATTTAAAAATTTGTTTGTTGATTTCTTTGTTTAATTTCAATTTGAAATATTGTGTACGTTCTTTTAAGTAGTCGCTCTATTTTTTATCTTAACCGTGCCGCATTCGTTTTTCTCTTGTGAAATTTGCCTCACCACAAAAGTGTTTATTTCGTTTTACCATAATAAATATTTTTATGAATTAATCTGCGCACCAAAATTGCTAAGAAAATCACGCCGCCACGCCTCGTGTTTGCCTTTGCGGTATGAAGAAATCTGTTTGAAGTACATAAGTACGCTAAGATACGCTGAATCAATCGAAACAAGTACACTCATTGGTACAATTGTATCAATTTGTGGACACCTGACCAATCAATTTGTGGAACCAATCAATTTGTGGAACCAACTTAAAAACCGTTTGGACTTGATATGCTTTTTGTGAAGCTAGTATCCCTTTTACAATTTTTAAAGCGGCGGGCCTAATAACACAAGCATAAAAAGTTTAAAAAATACTAACAAATTACTCAATAATTTATATATCAAGTTATATGGAAAGAGGACAACTACTGGCTGCATAACTGGGGCATAAAGTCCGTAATGATTATTCTATTTTGTAATCTTCCTTTCCCCAAATACTTATAAGTCTGACACTCCAAGGATAATAACTCTTAGTAAAACGACTTCCAAATCCGGAAAACCAATAAGGTGTTATAAAGTATATTTTGTATAAAGTACAAGTACGATATTCTCTACTGAAAGAGGAATTCAGATAGTCGAATTATGTACTTATGTCCCTGTTTATACGGAAGTTTGATGTTACGTGTCATCAGTCGAATTATGTACTTCTATCCCTGTTTATAGGGAAGTTTGATGTTACATGTCATATACGTATTCCATTCTCTTAAAACAAATCTAATATTTTTTACAACTCCTCAGAACATTTTTCATTCGGTCACAGTGGTTAAAATATATCTTAAGAGGAGGAGAGAAAGAAGCTTTGCCGACACAGTCAGGGAAATTGTGTCACATTATAACATTGCAACCACATTTAAATTACTATACAAAAAAAGGTCTTGTAAAATTAAGATCCCTACTATTGGTGTAAATTGAACAAAAAAAAAAAACATTTTAAAAATTGAACTTATACTAAAGCTGCTGCTCTGCCTGTCAAAAACAATATATCGGAATAATTTATATTTATTGCACAAATAGAAGTGCAATGGGGTTTAGATATAAAAAATATATATATTGCATACTTTTTATACTTAATAACACGCCTTCATAAAGCTTTAAACAACTCACTGTACTATATAATTAAAGCATCGCCTAAAAATATGTCACATAAAAAACATTATGCATACTTTCAGGCAATTTGTCATAATTTTATACATATAACTAATATTTAATTTTATAAATACGCATTGAACTAAAATTGTTGCAAATTGTCTTTGAATTCCGTCCTATTCTATTCTGCCACTAAACGCATGAAATGTTAAAAAATGAAGCTTTCTCATTATACATACACACGCATCAGGCTAAAGGGGTGGGTGGTGGGGTGGCAATTTTGGTGGTTGCTTACTCTCTAATCGCATACTTCTCTTTACGATATGCGATAGATACGCTATCGTACTCGATGCCTTTCTTTTTCGCACTTATCAGGAATACGGTTCGTGCGTTTGTTTAAGTTCATTTGTCGCGTGCGTGTGTGTGTGTCTGTTTGTGTGTGATGCTTGCTTTTTTCGGCTTTAGTTTTCCAATTGGTAACTACTACTCCTAGCAAAAGACCATTACATGGATACATACATACGTAACTCTGTATAGCGAAAATAAAAAATAAAATAAAATATTTATAAAGAGAGCGCGTCGTGAGATAGCACGGAGAGCGCACTTTATCCCTCCATTACCTCCACTAAACACTTTTGCATTTACTTGGCTTTGTTGGTCTTGAAACTGACTTGCAGCACCCGATTGCCCATGGTGTAGCCGTTGAGAGCGCGTATTGCCATGGCGGCTTCATCATAGTTGGTCATCGACACAAAGCCGTAACCCTTACACTGATTTGTGGTTGGATCCTTGACGATCTTCACCGATTGCACTGCACCGAACGGACCAAAGAGTTGCCACAGCGCCGATTCTTCGGTTTCGGGCGCCAAATTGTATATAAAAATGGGATATGCACCTCCAGGCCCGCTGGCCAGTGTAGTGGCTGCGGCTGCTGCTGCCCCAAGTCCGTTCGGCAACATTACATCGAGCATGTCACCCGCCATCGGAGAGAAGCGTGCCAACCCTTTGTTGACGGGTGTATGCATAGCACCGCCGATTCGCCGCACCAACTGCGGATTGAGAAAAGCGGGCAGCTGTGGCTGAATGATTTTGCTAGTGCTGCCTGGTGTATTCGAAAACTTCACAACAATGGGGTCGGTGCAGTTGCTGGGTGTTGTGCCGTTCAAAGCGATAATGGCGCGAGTGGCTTCTTCGCGTTTGTCGAAGCGTATAAAACCGACGCCCTTCGTTTGTGTATCGTTGCCGGCATTCTGCAATATTCTCGACGTGATTATTGATCCAAAAGGTGCAAAAATGCCCTCCAGTTCCTGTTGTGTCATGGACTTTGGTAGACCGGACACATACAAGTTAGCGCCCTTTATGGCATCCGAGGAGGGACGCGCAAATGACACTTTAATGGTCTTATTCTGTAATCGAAGGCCATTCAACACATTTACAGCCTGCTCGGCATCCTGCGCTCGCACATAATTTACAAACCCATAGCCGAGACTCTGTCCCTTCGAAGAAGTTTGCGGATTCAATGGATCAATGAAGGCTTGCGACTTATCGCGTATCAATTTCACTGATTCAATTTCGCCAACGCTAGAAAACAAGGAGCGTATTTCGTCTTCAGTCATCGTCTGTGGCAAATAATTAACTATGAGGTTGGTGCGCGTCTCACTACTACCATTGCTGCCGTTCTGTGGGCCCGGGGCGTTACCGTTGACGTTGGTCTGCTGCTGCAACTGCTGCGTGACGGCAGCGGCGGCCGCTGCCACTGCCTGCTGAGTCTGTTGCTGCTGCACTTGAAGTATGGCCTGCGTAACGGCAGTCTGTTGCTACATAAAAGAAATTTTTTAGCGTGTGGAAAATTATTTACAACAATTATATTAAGCTTAGAAATTAAAGTGGTGGGCCAGGCGTTAGAAAATGCCCCAATAAGAAGTACTACAACCGAGATATCTGTAAGCATGCGAGAATTTTTTATATAAGTATTTGTGTGTACCTGCTGTTGCAATTGTGCGGCGGCCGCTGCTGCGGCAGCTGGATTCGCCGTCTGCATGAGTTGGGCCTGTGTGTCTACGGCACCTGCGCCTGCGTTTGCCATCATAAAATCCACTAAACGTGAATCAATTATACAAAGCAAGCAACGAGTTTTGGTGGAGTCGAGGAGGCGTTGATTTTAGTTTTTGTGGAAGAACGCATAAACATGTAAACAAAAAAATGTATAAATAAACAATGAAAATGATAATAAAAAATTACAATAAAGTTAAAAACTCTACAAAAAATAAAAAAGAATTCATAATATGTTGAGCTTGAAGATCACATTTGCTGATTATGTGCACCGGGTAGATTCAATATCCTATTCGATCCAGTAAATAAGAACAAAATGTTTAACTACCCAAAGGAAAGACTGCCAATTCAGGCGAACTATTGTTCTTTTAAGTAAATGCGGCAATTTCATCTCGTTTTCTCAGTTGTTTTGGAGGGAAGATCGTAGAAAACTAAACAAATATGTGACCGATATTATTACAGCACAAACCCATGATAAATATTGGAGCGATGCGCAATTTTCCCTCCCCAATATTACCGTACTTACCATGTTAAATTGGAATTGGAACCTGGAATTATGAGCAAATGCCAAGTTTCTGTGGAACGAAATCAAGATTCATGTTTAACACACGATAAGGCTTCACCCTAAAATTGGGCTTATTATATTGACACAAGCCGCCCTCTGTGGTCTAGTGGTAAGCATGCTAGACTCACACCCCGAGGGTCGCAGGCTCAAATCATGCCACGGGCTTGGCCTCCAAAATGCTTCTTTCTATAAAATACTTTTTTCTTTTTGAGTCGAAAGCCTTTGCAGCTAGTACTCATTCCCCTAACACCTTGCACTCATAATTAATTATGGTGTAAGATATAATAATAGTAATAGTATATTGACAATTGTGAAGTGTTTTGGGATCATGTTTACTGTTATCATTCCACAAAACAAAACTAACTTTCTTATTAGGGCACATTGGGAAAACTTCCTCGCCATCGGTACTCATTTTGGGCGAAGAAATTACATCACGGGCTCTCTCCTTTATACTTTGTATTTGTTGCACCTCGTAGCACCACTTTCTCAATAGCCCGATACATGCACACTACAACTTAACTAGTAAGACAGAAATTCAAAAATTAATTCTTAATTAAAGTTGCAATTGGAATTTCACTGGATATTATGAAAGTAGTTTATTTCACGAGTCAAATATTATATAAAATGTACAACTACTTTTATGATTTGCAGAGCAATGCCTTAATATGTAACGACATCGTATAAACATGTCCCCAAATTTGGGGGATCCCTTAATATGTGGGACGAAAGTATCGTTCGTTTTTCATCCCTTCCTTTTGTTTTGTTTCGAATTGGCATTAGAAATATTCCGGTACTGTATAAAAAACTGAAGTCAATTCATAATAATGAATATGTAGTACCTCAACCATAGCAACGCTCAAGCCAACATAAAATTATATATACCGGCCTCAATAATATAATAAAAAGTTACTTTTTCAAGTAATGTGGTATATGTAAGACTTCGCCGGTTAGTTGGATATATGTACATATTCCACTCCAATTTCGATCAAATAACCCCAATTCCGGTTGCTACTTTATAATTTACTGCCTCTGTTGTTAAAGCTCTCCAGAAAAGATGCTACCACGCCCCCAACAAAACTTATTATTGGTGTATCTAATACAAAGTAGCTTTGGTAGTGGAATTAAAGCATTTTTGTGTGGAAAATAACCACTTTCCTCTCTCTCTCTCGTGAAAATGATTTTTGAGCTTTGACATATCGTTTTCACAATAACGTGTGCCATACAGCAACGAAAATCTATGTATTTACGATGACAGGGGATTGAAGCGCGGGCGTTGCATATGTTATTCTCCCTGAGAACTGCAAATTTTGCACCCTTTAATAAAACAGACAGTTGGAAATTGCCATTAAATATTCAAGAAAGCACAATTCATATATGAATGATAATTACAATTATGCTATGATCGAAATGTGTATCATTGTAAGAGTACATCAAAGGGAAGAGAACACATATAAGAAAATTTTCTTTTTACAACACTGCTCCGGTACACATAACACATCGCAACTGCCACCCTTAGCAATAAGAGTAAAGTGGGTTGGTATGGCAAGTCAAGGCAGCCTCAGATTTTACTTTACTCTATCGCATTCGCACTTAGCTAGTTACTCACTTTTGGGTATGTTTGATTGCTGTGCTGCTTTTAGCGTTGTCTATGAATGAGTGTGTATAGTTAATGGATGCGAACGCAAAGTTTTCCTCTTGGAAATGTGTGTGCGACGCGAAGCAAAGCGCGTTGAAAGCGTTGACTGCGACTGTGACGTTAGCGGCTAAGTTGAACTATGATATGGCTACCAGGCGATCGATTTATTGATTTTTCAGTAAAAAAACACATCAATATATTTGCGCGAAATACTTGAATTCAAAATTCTTTTACGTTATAATTTTTGGAATTGATTTTCGATCAAAGGTGCGCTGCTATTCGTCGGATGTTTTAAGAATTTGTTACACAATTTTAAAATGCTTACAAATACATGGACTATTTATATATATATATATATATATTTAATAATTCTCAACACACACGCACGCAATTTTTTTATTATTTCTATTTTAGTTTATATATTACTTTTTGTGGAGTTATTTACAGCGTACTTTTATTATATATTATTTTCCATTAGAACTTAGCTGGAAGCCTAAAAAGATATATTCGCTTCGATGCGCTACTTCCACTTTGAATGGTATTCCTCAGATACAGACACACTTTTTTTTAATCGATACACTCTTGCTGCGCCCTTTTCTATCTTTTTTCTTGTTCAAGATTTTTCACTATCAACTTTTTCGAGGAGTTTATTGAACTTTTTTGCAATGCAATTAAATATTTTGAAAATATCTTGTGGCTATTCTTTAGTAAATTTGCAATTTTCACACTTTGTATTTAAATACTTTTATGCAACTCAATAATTTTTTGTTTAAGGTTTTTCTTTGCAAATAATATATTCGAGTGCCGTTGTATACGTAGAATACGTGTGCACGCAGCGAGAGCGTTAACGATAAAATGAGCTAACTCGCTTTGCTTTGCTTATTGTTTTTGACCAAAAGGAAAATTAAAATGGCCGCCACAGCACAAGCAAACGAATTACCGAAATACGATTCACGATTGCGAGAAAGAGACTGTAATCTTTTAGTTTCCAGTTATGATGCACAACGATTATAGCTGGCAGGCATAAATAAGAAAGAGTAAACTATTTCCAATTGTAAACTTTTAAAATGCTTTAAATAGAAACAGGGTTGCAGTATAAAAAAAATGGTAAAACTGGATGGTGGCATTTATATTGAAATTGAATAGCTTGAAATAGCACGATTAATAGCAATAGTATTTGGGAAAGTATTAAGTTTATAATTTATATAGTTATAACTAATTTCGATCAATTCCACGATAAAAAACTATATAGATTTTACAATTACAGAGTATTAAAATATATACTATAAAAAAAATAAATTACCTGATAAGTTTGAATTCATAGAAAAAATAGTTTAAACAATTAATATTTGTGATTATACAAATTATTTGAAAACAGTAGTAACAGTACTAGCGAAAAGTATGTTTTTAGGGATCCTGCATAAACAAATTGTCACGCCAACTGAAATAAGTATCACAAAAGACAAGGTTGATATTATTAAATCTTATTGCAAGAATTCTTGTAATTGTACTTTGTAGCATAGAACTGGCCTTCCAAAACAAGGGTGGTATTTTTCAATGCCGTGCAGTCGAAACCTACTATTGGTCACTGCTTCTTAATTATTGTCCAAAGTATAAAAACTGAAACTATTTAAGCTATACCAGGACGAACTTACCACGACTTATTAGTGGCAGCTGAGAAGCGTAGTATAAAAAATAAAAAAGTAAACCGCAACATATTCAGTCATAGCTGTTCTGAACTTTCTATTATCGTCACAATTTCAGTCCACCCTGGTATAGTGCTATTCTTATTGGGAAAAACATCAGCCCTGTCCCAATTTGCCATGTTAAAATACTACACTCTTCCAGTACTTCCGCTTCCAACGCAGCATAGAAACTTCCATTAATAAGATTTGAGCAAGCGGATATAAACAATTTAAACAATGAGCCGCTCCTATTTGCTTATGTGGAGAGTGGTTTCAAGCATTTCTCCGTTTGTAGCAGAGGTCGTCAACCGTTTTATCGAGCAATAAATTTCAAATGTGACACGTACTAGTATTCTTGCTGTCCTTGCTGGAGCTGTATGATAGCCAATGTGTGCATTTTATCTTATACTATAGTAAATATATACTATGCTTCTATATAAGGGTTGTTTCATTTGTTTACTTCCTGCCGTTCCACATAGAAGGTTTTTCTATGTGTTTGTGTTTTTCCTTGCACTGTTCGCTGTGTCACTGCTCTTGTTTCAACTATCTTTGTCGCCTAATTTTTTGTGCAGTCCGCTTTTATTTTTGTTGTAGAATATCGTATCTGTGTGTGACATTCGTTTTACCTTTTTAGCGTTGAATCGCTTATGCAACACTTGAGCACGTTTTGGGTAAGGGGGCAGAAAGCCAGACAGAAAAACAATGTCGTAAGGTAAAAATCATAGCAGTGACAATAAAGCAGGGAATCGAACCTACCCTACACACAAATTCTTATTAGTGACAGAAAACAACAACAAAAACTATATTTATACGTACACACGGCATGTGCATGGACGCGTACATGTGTATGTACACATACGACGTACAAAGGTTGGTGGAAGTGCAATGTGCGAAAATACAACACGACTGCAGCGTGCACAACATTTATAATGAGATCATATCCGATCGTATTCAACCACCTTCGGCTGTTTGGCGCAGACAGATTGTCGTCGGCTTTAGAAATAATTTATATGTGACTAAAAATTACCATATTCATAAAAGGCTAATAATTTAGAGCTTTTGAGCGTATTTTTCTAATTACAATAGAAACAATTTCAGTTATCAAACATTTTCAATGACTCTTCTTCAAAGTGATATCAAAGCGGGTTGGCTCAATGTGTTCCGTTAATGAGGATGTGAATACTTTCTGTCAGGGAAAATTTCGTCACTGCGTTCTCGTGGGAAAGTTGTAAATTAAGTACTTTCTCTGAAATTAAATGAATTAGAATTAGTAAAAAATTATTATAGTCGATACTCCAAACGATTTTCATTTCTGCAACCCTCTTTCTAGGTATCATTAAAGACTACAACAATCCGGTGCAGTCACCAGCTCGGAATAATGAATGCCTCATTCCCCGTTTAATTTAGTCATCAGCATTAAATCTCCCAATGAAACTATTGTTGTTGAGCATCACTTTGGCATATTTTTTTTAATCTTGTTAAGAGTCACCAGGAAGGTTTTTATCTTGTTAAGAGTCCTGTTTATTCCTTTTCAGTGTTCATTTGTATGTTTTCTTTTAAATTTTATACAAATTAAGGCTGATATAAAAAAGGCCAAGCTACAATTTCTCAAATATATTATTACGAAATTGCCCTCCTGACAATTTATACTGTTCCGAAATTGCCCTCCTGACAATTTACTTTAATTCTCAATACTCGGATTCGTACCACTGGATTATGTAGTGCTCAAACAACCGCAGGTTAAATTAAAATAACTAACTTTACTTAATTATTGCTATTTACACACTTAATATTAGGCTCAAAGTTGACTTTATTACAATTTGTTCTTTATTTAATAATTCATTAATCACTTTATTACTTCTCAATACTGTAACTGCTACAAGTGATATGCACGATGTACATACTGTTACGATTAATATTCAACTGCGTCCCCACTTTAATAGTGTGGTGGCTTCTATACCTTTCTTATCGTTGAAGTAGAACATTCTAGAACATGCTCGTATTTTACCCACACTTCGAAAGGGATTCTTGAGTAAGTTTTCCTCCGAATAGATAGACCACTCTCGTAGTAACTGAACTTAATCTCAACTTTAAATGGGATCCTAAAAGTATGCAATCATTTATGTTTCAATTAATTTCACTTCTATTCTAAAACTATCGATTCTGAACGATTTCAATGAAAGTTGCTTAACTTTTTGAACTTGGCAACATCCTAGCTTTTAGGTTTTAGATTTTCCTGTAAGTCAGTCACAGAGCAACTCGCTCAGACCACCATGGGTCCATTGCGATACCACCAGGTAACACTGCACCTCTACTTTTACTTATCAAACCATTTTGAAACCCTAATGCAGGATTTGTTTGACCTTCGCACCGGACACTTCCGTAAGAGAGCTGAAAGCGCAATATCCTAACTGCCAATATGTATAACTAAATACAAAAAAGTCTTGAAAATCAAATAGCTCCGCTATAGCTGGCCAAATATGATGAAACTTTCAATTTGATCGAAATCAGAGCGCTACTTCTAATTTTGCCCCGCCGTTGTATGGGATCGAATCACTGTGCGGTACCTCAGTGCTACATTTAAAAGCCTTTAAACAGACTTCATTTGCTTAAGGCAGACTTCGGAACGTACTGTGTCCCTATATATTGAATCATGGTTACTTTGCTGAGTAATTATTTATCTTGATCGCTTCCGTGGTTTCCGGGAGTCTCTCGGCATGTCGCTGCTTTGTCCTAAGTAAAGCATTTAACATTTAGCATTGTGATTTAACACCAAAAATAATCAACTATTTCGATTATTTGTTCAAATTTGAAACTCTCCGAACTTTGTGCAACTTTTTATCATAAATTGTTGGTACTCTTTCATTCTAATTATTTGAGGTTTGTTCATTTGTTCGGCATATAATTTGCGGTTATAATTTCAATTTAACATTTTGTCATGTTCCAAAATTCCCGTAAACTTGTGGCATTTTTTGTTTTAAAGCGTTCATTTATTTACATTTATTATTGTATCTTCCACAAAATATTAGAACGGGATCAATAATTTTTTTCAATAGCACATATTTGGATTCACGTGTCTCGCAGTTCCTCAATTTTATCTGGGAACTCCTGCAATTTTGGGAAATTTCTGGTTGTCGTATATCTCTTTTCTTATATCGGCTTCAGTTAATATCAGGATAGCGAAGGATTGCTGACACCTTTTAAATAAACTGTGAAAACGTAATCCAATAGAATTACATCCTCTCCCAGGCCACGAAGGATACGAAGGCAATAAATAAGTCGACCGTTTAGCCAAAAGAGGAGCTTTGCAATATTATTAAAACATAAAAGACTGCATACTTTTAGGATACCTCTATTAAGTTCAGTTACTACGCGAGTGGTGTATATAAGTCAAGACGCAATCTATTCGAAAAAAAAACTTACTCAAGAACCCTCTTTCGAAGTGTAGATAAAATTCGAGAATCTTATCGAACTTCTACCGAATTGTAGGGAATGTTCTAGAATGTTCTACTTCAACCATAAGAAAGGTACATAAGCCACCACACAATTAAAGTGGGGACGCAGTTGAATATTAATCATAACAGTATGTACATCGTGCATTTCACTTGTAGCAATTACAGTAGCTGAGAAGTAATAAAGTGATTAATGAATTATTAAATAAAGTGCAAATTGTAATAAAGTAAACTTTAAGCCTAATATTAAGTGTGTAAATAGAAATAATTAAATAAAGTTAATTATTTTAATTTAACCTGTGATTGTTTGATTACTATACAATCCAGTGGTACGAATCCGAGTATTGAGAGTTAGAGTAAATTGTAATATTATTATTATGGGCTTCGGCCAATGGTGTAAAAATTTCTCAGTTTTTTAGATGATATCTGAGTTTGCAGTGACCCGTCAGAAATCCGGTGAGGATCCAGAGGTGCTCTCTGATTAGCATAACGAGCTTACGTGATATGGCGTTGTTCTATATTGCTACTGCATTCCTCAGACATTCTTGGATGCGGCCTTTAGGTAGTCCACAAAGTAGTTCACAGAGCATTTCTCTTATTTTGGCCAATAGGCCTTGAACTATTCTGTAAACTATCTAAAGCTAATTGCTGAGGAATGCACTAACAATGTAGGACAATGTCCACCAAAAGATTTAAAGATTTTTATCCCAGATAGAGCAGATCTCGTAAGCTCCTTATGCTAAACAGAGAGCAACTCCGAATCCTCACCGGTTATCTGACGGTATTGAAATATCATACGGACGAACTTTACAGGATACACATCTATCATGTGTATACCTAAATATCAACTACTTCTTTATCAGAAATGTTCGAAATATTTGCACTGGAACGAATGTCAAGAGATTTCCCATAATTTCCTATATCATTACATTACATTTATGGAGGGAGTATCTCGGGAAAATACTTATCTACTCTGAGAGACTTGATGCAACTCATGTTGAACAGTCTCACTAAATGGACTACTGACTGTGGGTTGGAGGTTAATCCGACCTAAGACTAAGCTGGTGTAGTATAAAATTCCTCAATTTATCGCTCCAAAAATAATTGGTGTATATATTAACCTTGTCGAGGAGGCTAAATATCTGGGCGTGATCCTAGATAGGAAGCTGAACTGGAAGGCAAATATAAGTGAACGTATTACGAAGGCTCAGCTAGCTCTGTACTCTTGCAAAAGAGTTGTAGGTACAAAATGGGGGTTACAGCCTAAGGAAGCCTATTGGATATATACAGCTGTGGTACGACCAGTCCTTTTTTATGGGTGCTTGCTTGGTGGAGAGCCCTAAGTAACTCCACATAAAACAGGCTGGTAACAAATGTACAAAGAACGGCAGCGGTATATATAAGTAGTTCCATTAGAACGACTCCAACGGCTTTGGACGTTATGCTCGATCTGCTGCCTGTAAGGCTTTTTGGTGAAAAAGTGGCGGCAAACTCAGCTATCAGGCTAAAAGCTACACATCAATGGGTTGCCAGGAATGTTTATTTTAAGACATTTTGAGGGTAATCCTGACTTTTTAGATTACATCACGCTAATTTATGCCGTCAATGGCATGTGCAGGATCTCCATTCCCTCCAGGGACGAATGGAAGGATGTCATCCCCCCCATGTAAAGGGGTTCACATTTACACAGATGGATCCAAGTTACAGAGTAGGGTGGGAGGTGGCGTATTCTCAGAAGATTTGGACATTAACATGTCCTTTAGGATGCCCGACCACTGCAGTGTTTTTCAGGCAGAGGTCGCGGCAGCACAGTTTTGGCTCAAGAAGAAGAAAAAGTATCTGGACATGATATTTGCATTCTATCCGACAGCTAAGCAGCTTTGCCTTCCCTGGATTCGGCTATTATCACCTCAAAAGCCGTCAAGAGCTGCCGCAAACTTTGAAACGAGTTAGCGAAGCATCTGTGCTGGGTTCTCGGTCACAGAGATATTCCAGGGAACTGCAAGGCGGTTGAACTTGCCCGTGAAGGTACTACCATACCGATGGAACCAGATAGGTCGCAATTCGGTATTCCTATTGCCACATGTAGATTTATTTAAGGGTGTTATACACTGCGACCCGAAATATCTATTGTGATGCCCCTATAATGCAGCATGTAAGCTCTTAGTAATTACTATATCCTTAGGCACAGCGGGCAGGCGTTGGTCTGAAGGTGCAGGATGCAAAATAGCTAGACAAACCTGGCCAGAGATAAATGTTAAGCGCTCAAAGGACCTACTGGCTCTAAATAGACAAAGTATAGGTTCCGTGCTTAGGGTCTTAACGGGACAGTGGCCTCTGGGCACCCATGGGTGTAGGCTGGGGATTGCCTCTAGCGACTTCTGCAGGAGTTGCATGAACGAGGAGGAGGAAGAGTCCATTGTACACCTGTTATCCACGTGTCCAGCGTTGTCCAGAAGGAAGCGCACTTTCCTAGGCGACTACTTTTTGGACTCTTTGGGAGATATCTCAAATAAAAAGATTAGCTCCATCAACTACTTCATTAAAAGCTCCACATTGCTGGACCTTTGAAAGGGATGGACCTGATGTCTCATGCGGTATCACAAAGGATCAATGATGGCCAAAGTGCGTCCTCGGGCGGCCGCCTTTCCTACCTACCTACCTACATTTATGGACTTATTGAACAACGATATATTCTATGCACGAACCATAAAAAATCGAATCAATGTCAACACGTTGCAAATGAGGGGTTCAGCGAATGAGTACTTTTCAAGATCCATGATGTATTTGCTTTCCAATTGTTTAGAGCCAAATTGTCCATTTTTATTACTTCATTGTTTTTACAAATTTCAAGCACTTTACTGAAATTACACCACAGTTTGTTAGAATTGCTTGGGACTGTGCATCTGATATTCACGAACAATGAGATGGCCATTTATATCAGATTATTGCGGTCCGGTTAACTTAAGCACAGTCCAATATAGCATAACCCTCGATATACGGGTGCCAAAAGCTAAATGAAATCAAACTGTCGCTAGAGTAAGTATTTGGTTATTCTGCCAGAGTCCAGGAACCGACGACACCCCACTGAACTTAACTACAAAACATCATAAATAAAGGGCTAATCAGACGCTTCTGTGCACTAACCGTGCTATACGAGTATACGTATTGTGTTGATTTGTGCCTCATTGTGGACGCTAAAAGTCTACAGTCCAAACAAGAAGTTTTTGTGAGAGATTATTCATTATTCCTCTGCCATCGAAGCATATCCTGTCAATTCGAGGGATTGGGAACCCCGCTAACTAACTTTTAAAACCAAAGTAAAAGCAAAAATGGAATCTTGTGGTAATCCGCCCTTGGGTTTAGCTTTTTAAGCCATACACAAAGGACCGATCAGAGGCTCTCTTTACCTTTGATGCAAGCGAGCGTAAAATGCAACATATATACAGGCAGACACCCTACACACGAGTAAATATAAGCACCGACATCTGCACATATAAAATATACCTGAAACCTCTGTTTTTGTTTGCGGAGTTTTTTGCATGCTGAAAAGTGCGCATATGCATAATTCAGAAGAACCCTTAAATGTGTGCTTCGAAAGCGTAACCGACAAAAGGAAAACCTGAACATTCATCGCCGTTCCTGTAACGTTGGTGCGCGGCTTTGGTGAACCCCTTCCACTGACTCACTGCCATGGAACAAAACCGCACAAGCACCGAGGATATCGCACCGCATATGTGCATTCGCCACGCCCTGTAGCATTTTTTTGTTATTTCACATTTTAACAAGAAGTTTACAAATGTTTAGATTACCATGTTCCTGTCGAGCAGTGATCACGGCATGTGCTTAAAAACCTGGCTAGTGAGACTTTCCTATTCCCTTTTTAAATATGTATCTTTCGGATAAATTAGTACTCTTTATATACATATATACTTATGTGCTAAAATCTAAATTTCCGTTTCAGTTTATCCGCCGACCAACTGGTTTACATCGGCCTGAGGGACATTGACCCTTACGAAGCGTACATCCTGAATAAGCTCGGCATACGCGCATACGCAATGGATGTAAGTCTATGACATGTTTCTGTTTTCCTCATTGTTATTGTAATATTACTGCCGATTGCAGTGAAGCATATTTCGTTAGCGTAGAAGAAGTTGTCCTTTCGGTGCCACAACAGGATCAATTTGCCCGGCTGATCGCTCGCTTGGAAAGGGGCGCCGCTTTTGTTTTATTTTTATATTTTCGTTCTTTACAACGTTGTAACCAGGAAGGGTGGGTAGGTAAGTGACAAGAAAATAGGGGTGGATTGGTTGACTTCTGCTCGACGCTATGGTTTTACAACATCAGACAGGATATAGAAGAGAGGTGGCTCGCATGCATGAAAAGCAGTTTGGGAATAATTTATGAGTCATTTAATATGTTGAAAAATTTTTAATGCATTTTAACAAATTTATATGCAAGATACACACAAAGATACAAACATACATAAGTATTTGTATGATAAATGTATTCATTATTAGGGCGGTCGCGAAATGCATTGCAAAAGTGGTGGACGGCAACAAGCCCACTTATTTTATCAGCTCTATTTTGTGTAAAACTCCCCGGGGACATTTTTTCCATTCCTTACATGAAGACTGAACCATAATGAACGCTACTACCTGATGCAGTATACGAATTTGCCATAATCGTTCTGTGTTCCACATTCAAGTGTTCCTACGGCAGAGCTTTAACCAGAGAACACAGAGAAAAGAAACTCTTTTTCGCTGCCAGCGTCCGTAGCGGACACACCACGATTCTGAGTAGATTCAACACGATTTTCAGTGGATTCAACACGATTTTGAGTGGATTCAACACGATTCTGAGTGGATTCAACACGATTTTCCCTGTACAACATCCTTACAATTCTCTGGCAGTTGGTTCAGAATGGGGCTGAATATGATTCATTGAAGAAAGAGAATGCCAAGTAGAAAGGGGGTAATCGAGTTCCAACAACTATTATAGTAAAGTATATATTTAACTTAATCGATGATGTTGACTTTCTTGTCACTTTCTGACACTATTTTGATAGTATAAAAATGTTTATTTGTGTGTAGATCAGTACTCGAATTTCTTGACAAATGCAAATGAAGAATTCTTCAGAAATACCTCATCATTTAGTATTGCGAGATTTCCACTCACTAAAATTACACCTCATTCCACGTTATCCCTTTTATACTTAGGCTTCAATAGGAATCAATTCCCGGGTCAGACTCAGTTATAGGTCTTACGATGCTACTTTGAATGCTTCTTTTTGCTGTTATGCTCATAGGTTCGACTTTGCAAAATTCGATTTGCATCATAGTGTTTCTGCGACGTCATCATCTCTGTTAATAATAGTAAATAAGCTTCAATTGCCTCTCCAAAGTTTTCTATTTCAATTTAGAATTTTTTTCAGACCAGTTGTTCAGAAAGTCCTGTACTATTAACAAGAGCGAGATTGAGATAGAGAGAACGAGTGAGTGCGAGATTGAGCTAGACAGAACCAGAGAGTGCGAGAGAGAGCGAGAAAAGGGCCAGAAATAGAGCGAGAAGACAAAGAGAGAGAACGAGAGAGAGAAAATGAGGAAGAGGGCGAGAAATGACGAGAGAGAGTCCAAAAAGGACGAGAGATATAAGGAGCGAGCCAGAGAGCGAGAGATAGTCCTCTGTCTTCATATTTAAAATAAACCAAAAAACTATGATATGTTTGTGGGAGGTTTCCAAACGCTGTGATACAGGCAGTATTACTCCGGTCTTTCCTCTCCTCGACATTTTTAGCCGGTCATAATTCATCATACACTCATTCTTCATACAGACAACTCATTGTTCATAAAGACAACTCATTCTTCATACAGACAACTCATTCTTCTTACAGACAACTCATTCTTCATACAGACAACTCATTCTTCATACAGACAACTCATTCTTCATACAGACAACTCATTGTTCATAAAGACAACTCATTCTTCATACAGACAACTCATTCATCATACAGACAACTCATTCTTCATACAGACAACTTATTTCATCCAGTAGGAAGTCTATAGTTATCATTCCACTGGTCCTAACGACGCTGTCCATCCGTAATAGTAAGCTATTCTCGTCTTGGTGACTGCTTAGTTCTCACACTTATATGGGGATTTATAAGCACTATTCGACTATGTCCTGATCATCCGACACATGCCATCAGCCTTTTTAATATATAATTTCGATCACTGTTTTTTCCATTCTTTGAATCTCAGCATTGAATCATCACTCCCAAGTATCTCACACAATAAATCCTGATTTACAGGTATAGGCAACGTTCCAACATTGATTCCCTTCTACAACTGCTCTCCAAAGTAGTCTCGGTTTTGTTCAGTATTAGCTTTAATCTCACAGGATTCAGTCAGGTTTGTTTATAGTCTTATTTTCAATCCCAACCTACCTCTTTGATAATCTGGTTGCTTCGGCTAATGTCAATGTAGATGTTTTGGTTGACATCTCCACAGATTTTACTAAGAGTTCCTCACTCCACCTTAAAGTAACCTAACTAGGTGCATTACCCCCAAATGTGTTGGGATCATGAATAACATTTTCGGTGCTTAAAACAGACAACTCAAAATTTATGAATACATTTGGTTAGCTAAAAAGAATCCTTTTGAAATTATTTTCGAACAAATATGGGCCCAAATACAATAACGCGTGAGCCCGATATGAGAGCGAGACCGAGACGAGAACGAGACCGAGTCTCAGATGAAATGTCAAAAAGAATTTGTACCAAAGGATGGTTTGTGGCAATACACAATAATGCGTGTTGCGACAGAGCGAGGCGATAAATTCATAGAAAATGTTGGTGTTCAAAAAAGAGGGCGTGAGCGGACTTACCGAACAGCTGAATTCCCGAGAAAATGAAAATAAAATATCTCATGGTTGAATCGACGCTTAACGTGTGGCATTCTTAAAGGAATACGTCCTTGGGCTGCCTGATTACTGATACAACTCCACAAAGTGTCCAAAAGCTCTCGCTAAAAATAAAACAGGACTCAGCGCGTGCACTCATTGACTATTACAGGAACTTAACTTCCCTTGGTCTTCATCTAAAAATGTTTCAAATTTAGTGTTCTCCTTAACTTAAGACCGATATCTGTCTAATATTTTCTTTTAAAAACTTTAGAAAGAGTGATGAAAATCCACTTAAGCTGAACTTTCGACAATAATCTCATCGGCTCAACATGCCTATACAAAGGGGAAATCGGTAGAGACTGCAATACACGACCTTATTTCCATTGCAGAGGGGTCATTGCATAAGCTGGAACTCACTCTGGCTGCCTTTCTTCATATTGAGGGGGCCTTTAATAATGTCAAAAGCCTTTAAACAATGTAAAGACCATCACTGCAGCACTCACTGAACTTGGGGTTGAAATGGGTTTGGTAGGCCTCATTGGTAAAATGCTGAATAGCAGAATCATTGAAGCGAATCTAGGAGAATCGGTCCTACGTAAGTAGCTGAGCAGGGGTACACCTCAGGGAGGTGTCCTCTCACCGTTTCTATGGAAGGCAGTTGTATACAAACTCCTATCAAGATTAGAGGCGGTGGCATGTAAGGTGATGATGTTGATGTCTCTGGAAAATTCACATCTACTCTGAGAGATTTGTTGCAAAATGTTCTACATATTCTTTCAAAGTGGGCGGAGGACGGCGGTCTTGGAGCAAATTCGGATAAGACTCAAGTCATTCTGTTTACTAGGCAACATAAAATCCCTCATTTAGATCCAATTACGCTTAAGGGAAAAGCTCTGGGGATTTCAGAAGGAACGAAATATTTGGGTCTTATAATTGATAGGAAACTTACTTGGAAGTCAAACACCCTAGAAGGAGCTAGGAAGGATGGGGTGGCGTTTTATGCCTGCAAAAGAGCTATAGGTAAAACCTGGGGAATTAAGTCTAGGGTAGCTCACTGGCTTAAACTGCAGTTGTCTTGCACATTCTCCTAAATGGAAATGTTGTCTGGTATACTGTAAAGCAGACAAGGACTTACTGGGAAACTGCTTACTAAGGCACAGAGATCAACAGAATTGGCAATACGTGGCACCATGAAAACCACGCCAACCTTGGCATTGGATATCATAATACATCTGCCACCCGTAGATCTCTTCTGCAAATATTTAGCGGCATGCTCCGTCATTCGGCTCAAGGCGAGCTCACAATGGAAAGCTGTTCCGTATGGGCGTGCGACCATATTAGAATCCTATATACCCAGTTGATATTGATAACTTTCCTTCTTCTGTTTGTTTCGAAAGAAATTTTTGGGTAAGGATCTGTTGGTACTTTCCGGCACTTAGTGACCTACTCTCTTAACAGCTGTGTTCACCAGCGAGTGATGTTTTGTAGGGAAATGTTGTGAGTTGGATTGTTAGGTGTGCTAATTTGAAGCTGGTCAAATACTAAGCTAACCATTGGGGTATTCTACGTATGCAACAATTAAACCATTTCAACATTCAATCGACAACTCTATTTACAGGACAACTGGCAACAATAGTAGTGAGAACTTACACAACTGCTAAAAAAAAGTGAAACTCTTGCACTAGTGTAAGCTCAGAGGTATTTTCTTTTTAAGTTACCGTGCAATTTTGTTAGGAAAGATTAGGAGAGAGAGAGCAATATCCTCCCTCTGAAGGTAGATCACTGATTTATTATATAAAATACCCAACCCGCAGGTCATACAAATTCAAATTCAAAACACATCAGTTTCCTCACCTCACCCGGATGTCTCCCCTCAACAACAAGCTCATACCAAGTATTTATACCTGTTTATGATTTGTCCCCCATTCTCTGAACTGCCTACTGTGCTGTGAAAGGATCAAATTACAGCCTGTTCGCAGTTGCACTACCTGTGTTTGATTTGGGTGAATGTAAAAAAGGTGGTGCAATTGTTTGCTGATCGCAGACAGGACTCCCCCTTTCCACAAGAGGTGTGAGGTTGCTCTAATTGTTGTTGTTGTTGAGTGAAAATTGGCAACACCAACACGCACTTTCCATAAACTAATTGTGTTAAAAACGATACCTTTTAAGAACTAAGGGCACAGGATCTTACCTGCATTACTTTTTCTTTGTGAAGAGCTAGTAATACATTTATGCGTTGATGTTCTCGATACTGAATTGTTATATAATTTTAAAACTGATGCATTATTAATTAAACATAGGTTTAGTAGTATATTTATATAGGACGGAAGAAGAACTTGCATCGTATGGGGCCGATAAGTTTGCTGCCGATTATTTCCAAGGTTTTGAACAGCTGCTATTGAGTAAGCTTAAGCCAATACTATATATGGAACTATACTATACTATGGAACTATACTATACTATGGAACTATACTATACTATGGAACTATACTATACTATGGAACTATACTATACTATGGAACTATACTATACTATGGAACTATACTATACTATGGAACTATACTATACTATGGAACTATACTATACTATGGAACTATACTATACTATGGAACTATACTATACTATGGAACTATACTATACTATGGAACTATACTATACTATGGAACTATACTATACTATGGAACTATACTATACTATGGAACTATACTATACTATGGAACTATACTATACTATGGAACTATACTATACTATGGAACTATACTACACTATACTATGGAACTATACTATACTATGGAACTATACTATACTATGGAACTATACTATACTATGGAACTATACTATACTATGGAACTATACTATACTATGGAACTATACTATACTATGGAACTATACTATACTATGGAACTATACTATACTATGGAACTATACTATACTATGGAACTATACTATACTATGGAACTATACTATACTATGGAACTATACTATACTATGGAACTATACTATACTATGGAACTATACTATACTATGGATCTATACTATACTATGGAACTATACTATACTATGGAACTATACTATACTATGGAACTATACTATACTATGGAACTATATACTCGTACTATAGAACTATATACTCGTACTATGGAACTATACTATACTATGGAACTATACTATACTATGGAACTATACTATACTATGGAACTCTAATATACTATGGAACTATACTATACTATGGAACTATACTATACTATGGAACTATACTATACTATGGAACTATACTACACTATACTATGGAACTATACTATACTATGGAACTATACTATACTATGGAACTATACTATACTATGGAACTATACTATACTATGGAACTATACTATATTATGGAACTATACTATACTATGGAACTATACTATACTATGGAACTATACTATATTATGGAACTATACTATACTATGGAACTATACTATACTATGGAACTATACTATACTATGGAACTATACTATACTATGGAACTATACTATACTATGGAACTATATACTCGTACTATGGAACTATACCATACTATGGAACTATACTATACTATGGAACTATACTATACTATGGAACTATACTATAATATGGAACTATACTATTCCATGGAACTATAATATACTATGGATCTATACTATACTATGGAACTATACTATACTATGGAACTATACTATACTATGGAACTATACTATACTATGGAACTATACTATACTATGGAACTATACTATACTATGGAACTATACTATACTATGGAACTATACTATACTATGGAACTATACTATACTATGGAACTATACTATACTATGGAACTATACTATACTATGGAACTATACTATACTATGGAACTATACTATACTATGGAACTATACTATACTATGGAACTATACTATACTATGGAACTATACTATACTATGGAACTATATACTCGTACTATGGAACTATACTATACTATGGAACTATACTATACTATGGAACTATACTATACTATGGAACTATACTATAATATGGAACTATACTATTCCATGGAACTATAATATACTATGGATCTATACTATACTATGGAACTATACTATACTATGGAACTATACTATACTATGGAACTATACTATACTATGGAACTATATACTCGTACTATAGAACTATATACTCGTACTATGGAACTATACTATACTATGGAACTATACTATACTATGGAACTATACTATACTATGGAACTCTAATATACTATGGAACTATACTATACTATGGAACTATACTATACTATGGAACTATACTATACTATGGAACTATACTACACTATACTATGGAACTATACTATACTATGGAACTATACTATACTATGGAACTATACTATACTATGGAACTATACTATACTATGGAACTATACTATATTATGGAACTATACTATACTATGGAACTATACTATACTATGGAACTATACTATACTATGGAACTATACTATATTATGGAACTATACTATACTATGGAACTATACTATACTATGGAACTATACTATACTATGGAACTATACTATACTATGGAACTATACTATACTATGGAACTATATACTCGTACTATGGAACTATACCATACTATGGAACTATACTATACTATGGAACTATACTATACTATGGAACTATACTATAATATGGAACTATACTATTCCATGGAACTATAATATACTATGGATCTATACTATACTATGGAACTATACTATACTATGGAACTATACTATACTATGGAACTATACTATATTATGGAACTATAATATACTATGGAACTATACTATACTATGGAACTATACTATACTATGGAATTCATACTAATCACCAATTCGGGTTTCGAGAGCCACATGCTACCACAGAGTTTACCACAATGTAAGAAATGCTCTCAAACAGGGTCAATTTTATACCGCAGCATTCTTTGATATCACACAAGGGTTCGATAAAGTTTGGCACCCTGGCATACTGTTCAAAAGAAGTCACTGTCGCAAATATATTCTGATATTTTGAAATCAAATAAAAAATATAGGGTGGGCCATCGGCTGGTTTCCTTTCAAACTACATGGTATTTTGACTCCGGCAACTCTTTCGTGCTCAAAAAAGGGATAGAAACATAGTATCATATCTCCACGGTACGAAAAGGGTTGAACAACGTTTCGAAATTAATTTCCAAAGTGGAAGATCCCGTCTGGTCCCGTCACCTTAAAGGATTTAAAAGTTTTTACGGCCCACGTGATAATAGCCTCGGGAAATTATCGTATATGTAGAGTGTCAGACATTGTCCTTGCGTTGTGACCAATTTCCGTTCTACCCGTTGTTGAGCTGTCAGGCTGTCAGGAGAGTGCGTATTCATCAACAGATTTAAGCACTCCTCACTTGATATTGTTCAACTCTTATCGGGCTTCTGGAGGTATTGAATTGGTCGCATCAATCGGCAACTGAAATATCACTGAGAATCAGGAGTATCTCTCAAATAACATTTTATTTTGCATGCTTATTTACAATTATTAATTATATGACAAATTCTATATCACTTCTTTCTTCTTTCCTCAGTCCATCGACAAATTGGGGATAACAAAAATAATCGAAATGACGCTGGACGCACTCAAGCCGCAAAATAAAATCCATGTTAGTTTCGATATTGACGCGCTCGACAGCAAAGTGGCGCCTAGCACTGGGACCCTCGTTAACGCTGGTCTAACTCTACGGGAGGGCATCTCAGTGATGGAAGCTTTGCGTGAAACAAACCGAGTCGAGGGTGTTGATCTGGTTGAACTAAATCCCCTCCTGGGCAACGAGCAGGACGTCAATCTTACGGTAGCGGCAAGTTTGGAGATTCTAAAGAGCATATGCGGCTATAAGCGATGTGGGAATTTCGCGCATATTGTGGACACGGATTTGTTTGATGTGCATGCCAATACTTTGAAAGCGTAGTTAGAATTATAGTTAAACTTAAGAATTGCATGTCCAGAAACCAATCAAAGGCAGTAGAAATATCCATTTGATAGTTGTGTTTGAGTTTCATGCTCACAGAGTATTTCCCATCGAAACGAAATTCGTTTAAAAACTGTTCATAAATTTATAAATATTTAAAAATAAATTGAAAAAAATTTAATAAATTGTAAACTAAATAATAAAATTATATTTATAAAAAAAATATATAAGAAATTTGTTTTTTGCGATTTTAACGCTGAGTTGTCAGTGCCTCAAGTGGCAAGTGGCAATATTGATCTATCGAATCTGAAGATGTGGACCATTTTTTTTTTTATGGAGTAGAAATCGACTGTTATGATCGATGTATATACCCGATGAAAGGTAATCGCTACACAAGCATATTGAAAGATAAATGATTGCATACTTTTAGGATGTCTTTATTAAGTTCAGCTACTACGAGAGATGTGTCAAGACACAATCTATTCGGAAAAAAGCTTACTCAAGAACCCTCTTTCGAAGTGAAGATAAAATTCGAGAATGTTCTCGAACTTCTACCGAAGTGTAGGGAATTTTCTAGAATGTTCTATTTCAACCATAAACGTGATTGCATACTGAAACGTAATTGCATACTTTTAGGATCCCATTTGGAGTTTGAGGTTGTGTGCACCAACCTATGTATTTAAGCCAAGACACAATCCATCGAAACGAAATTCTGCAGATGGTGTAAAGAATGTTCTCGAAAATAAAAACTGAGGTGAATATAAGATTCTAGAAAGCTCCAGAAACTTCTTGAATAGCGTAGAATTTTCTACTTCAACCATTCGAAAAGCATATAAGCCACCACGCAATGAAAGTCGCCACAGTTGAAAAGCAACCGTAACAGTGTGTACATCGTGAATTTTAATCGAAGCAGCAGTATTTGTAATTGGGATTTTGTAAAGTGATGAAACTAATTATTAAATAAAGTAAACTTTAAGCCTAATATTAAGTGTGTAAATAGCAATAATTAAATAAAGTTAATTATTTTAATTTAACCAGCGATTGTTTGACTACTACACAATCCACGAATCCGAATATAGAGAGTTTGAGTAAATTGTCAGGAGTCAGCTTCAGCTTCGACTTGTACGAACAGAATATACATTCAGATTCAGTTGAACACAATGTGCATCCAGACAGGTTAACTAGAAGCTTGGTGGGTCAGATTTTACAGGGCAAAAATTTCCAGCGAGCGATTAACAAAGGGCGCGAATAGCTTTTCGGTCAACGCCGTTAAAGACAATCTAGTTGGTTTGACTAAAAAGAGGAAGGTCGTAATATCGTTCTGCCAACACTGCTCTAAATGTAATCTGGTGGTTGAAGCACAGTGGGCATTGGGTGAGTGCGTGTTGGGCTGTTGGCGAAGTTGTTGGCACTGACATGGATCCTAATAACCTTTCTATGTCCATTGGCTCAATGCTCGCATATCCGAAAACAGAAAGGCGGTACTGCTTAAAAATACAAGTGACTTACCTTTGGTTTGATCGTACAACTGAGCCCGACAGTTAGCACCGTCATATTTTCATTGATAGCTCCAAAACAGATATTAAATCAGGTTCTGAGGTCCTTGGTTGTCATGCTTCTGTTTTTCAGCCGGAAGTTTTTGCGTCCGTCAGGGCGATAGACTATGTTCTGGAAAGCAGATGGTGTGGCGGAAGTATTGGTGTCTGCAGTGACAGTCAGGATTGTCTGAAGGCCTTCCTCAGCAAAATTCGGATAAAATTATATTATACAGCAGCCAGTGCTTTGCTAGGGTTGTGGAGATGAAGGTGAAATCTACTTTTCCTCTGTGTGCCCCATTTGAGCTAGAATCAAGTTCGAGGAATTTGACACTGACATCCGAAGCAGCGCAAACTTTGGGTCCTTAGGGACACAGGGCTTACTGAGGTTTGATCACAGATCAGGTTGATTCAAAGAATAATGAAAATGGCGCGTCAATTATAGTTCAATCGATGTCTTGTGGTCTGAGTGCTATATATGGCTACTTGTTCACTAGCATCTATCTCTATCCAAGTCCAACATGGTGAACTTACGATAACATCGCTATATTTCACTCCTTTAACAAGGGCCAATTCGAGCAGCTTTTAGCATAGCACCAGAGATAGTTCTTAGCCTGTAGTGACTACAATGCCAAGCAACACTCCTGGGGCTCAAGGACTATTAATGCAAAAGGAAATGAACTATTGAGAACAATGCAAGCTAATAATCTTATACAGGAAAACCAACATACTGGCCATCCGATAGAAAAAAGATTAAATTATGTGTGATAACAGGTGTTCCGAATAACTGTGTCGAAGTGGCTTCATCTTTGGATTTGTCATCAGACCATTCCCCTATTACTATAACTGTAAGATCCAATGTTCTCGTATATATTAAAGCCAACGACGTTACACAATAAGCGTGCCTACTGGCTTCAGTTTAAAGATATTATTTATGATAGGTTCTCTCTGGATATACCGCTCAAATCCCCACGAGATATTAAAGAAGCGGTCGAAAATCGGAATATAATAATACAAAACACTGCCTGGGCCGCTACTCCGAATCGTAAAGAAAAGCTTAGAAGTTGCGCGACGAGCCCAATTATTAACTTTCACTTTGAAAAAAAGTTCCTGCCCAGCTGTGATTATAAACAGTCGCCTCAAGCAGATGTCGCTAAAAGAACACCGCGACCTAAGAGATCTATTGTGCAGCCTCGTACCCAACTAAAACAACCCTAGACTATTTATAAATCTCGTAACTGCTGTGAGCTTCATTTGAACCAAGTGATTTGGAGATACGAACCCACTTCCTAGGTAGTTATGTCTGCGTGTTGCCACAGCTGGGCAAGTGCATAGAATGTTTTCTGCTGTTTCCTGCTCCTCTTGACAGAGTCGGCAGGAATAGCCTTCTACCACGCCTACTTTTTTCAGATGGTAAGTAAGTTCAGTATAGAGTTTAATGGCATTTCTGCTGAGGTTTAAAGCAGCATTTACCCTGATGTCCCTGAACACATCAGGGTAGATGCTGCTTTAAACCGAATGAATGGTCTTCACTGCCACATGCCTCCCCAGTAGTTCAGCATACCTTGTTCTTCCTGTTCACACAACAAGTTATTTATGAAGCGGTTTCTGGACCTATGAAGGGAGTGCCTGAGCCCCTTTTTGCCAAATAGTCCGGCATTTTGTTGCCTTCGTGTCCCTCATGTCCCGGTACCCACATTAGCGTAACAGAGGCACATACTATACAAGGAGTTCGCAACTTTTTGCGACGGCAGATGAAAATCAACAAAAAATTCCCATCATAATATAAATGAAAAAAGGAACACGTTTATAAATGCACCCCTTAGCTGAGAATATATCCATGTGTACGCAAAGGAAATGCAAGGTATTGTAAGGACACCTCACATGCACCCCGCCAGAATGAAGCAGTTGAAGTTCGTAAACATCGAAATGCGCACTATTTATACTGCATACCTAGCAAGTGTTCCTGTGTCTCCTCATATCCTTCGCAAGTACGATTAGTATCAGCAATTATTCCGCTGGTAATTATGAGAATTTGGCTCAAACCGGGTACAGTTAATAGCTTCTGTTTGCGCACTTCAGTGGGCTGACAGCGGGAGTTCTTTAATTTCCTTCAGAGGGCTTCCTTATTGTACGATTTTCAATATTTTTAATATTGATTGTGAACCGTGCCGCTCTAATTACAGCAATTTGGAAATGTATTTAAATAATTCAATCAATAACCCCTTCGAAACAGACATCGACATCAGCATGGAAACAATGCACGCGTAGAGATCAAACGACAGCAGGTGTATATTTATTATTCAAGTAGCATGTATCCTAATATTCATTATTCATATTCAATACAATTTGTAGAATAAACTAATTTTATGTACTTTGACTATAATTGGTTGGAATTACTGTAAATGCTGTTGACCTACGGTGGCGGGCATGTATGCGGTTGGTGTCGGAATGTCTGTATTTATATCCATAGCCATCATATTCGCCGTATTAATGAGCTCATTTGCTACGGGCGCGACTGGTGTCGCTGCTGAGCTTGGACCAGCTGACGTTTTAGTTGTCGGTTCCAGTGTATTGCTGCCATGGTTGAGCGACTTGTAAAGAACGTGCGGCGCAAAAGTGCGTATAATTGCGCGGTGTACAGCAACGAACAACGAATTGAGTATGCCTGCGAATAAGTAAAAGCGTGTAATTAATTTATATAGAATTGTTAATATTTGCGGCCGTTGCAGCCCCTCCACATACCTGTTATTACCACAATGCCCGCTATTATGGAACACAAGCGCATTGTGAGCTGCACTATATTATCACGATCGGTGCGTACGACTATCTTCAGCGCTGACCAATCATATTTGAAGTAGATACCAGGCGGACCGAACGAATTACGCTCAGAGTCTAAAAAGTGGAAATACGTTGAACGCATTTTAATGAAAATATAATGGAAAATTAAAAAAAAAATTGTTACTAAATTAATTGAAATATAATTTCATTTGCAACCTTTGAGCAATATGGGGTATCTAAGTAAATGCCCAAACAGTGTGAAATATGTTGTATAAAGCTGGTAATCATGGAAGAGTGTTCAGTCGAAGCAGCGATCGCGAACGCGATCAGTTGCCGCTACAATACAAAAATATGCAAAGCGCCACATGGAAACTCTATCAAACCATGTGAACAGCGAAGCCCGAGTCCTTGCTGACCCAAGCGAATGGAAGGAATGGCTTGGACGTAAGAAACCGCACCATCTCATATAGTAAGCAACTTCTCTGCAGGTATTGTGCAGAGCATCAATAAAATTACTTGCTTTATACAAAATTAGATACAAATTGTTCAATAGGTTTTAAAATATTTTAACTAGTTCATCATCATCATAATTGGTGTACAACTATTTCTGATCATTGCCGTGTTATTAGCCTTCGCCAGTCGTCCCTGCTTCGCGCACGCTGGCGCCAATTGGAAACACCAAGTGCAGCCAGGTCCTCTTGAACTTGATCCTTCCAACGAAGTGGTGGTCTCCCCCTCCTACGTCCGCCACCCGGCGGCATCGATTCAAACACTTTTTCTAGTTACAATGTAAATAAATACAATAAAAAAAGGTCGAAAGCCTGTATTCTCCAAAACAAAGTCTATCGAAGAAAAGGGTGCAATTCGCCAAGGACTTTCGGAACTTTGTAGTACTCAGCGACGTGCACTTCAAACAAACAGCCAAACACGAACGAAGCAATTCCATGATTAGGGTGTCCTGAATCCACCTGCGGTTGTGGAGTTCATTGAAAAGAGAATGTATCAATTTAGATACTTGAATATTCACATGATTAAAAGCGTGGAAAGACGACTACGTGTGGAAAGTTCATTTTCTACTCGCAACAGGACAATGAAAAAATCCATACTTACCATACGAGCAATGTATATAAATCTTAATTATTGACTCTGTCTATAAGCAACGTTTAAAAGGAATCATAATAAACAGGAAACAAATGTCGTAAACTATTTTCGCAATTCTGGTGCACAAATCTTTTTTTGAACAGTGCCATCCAACATTGTAATCCATTGAATATGGGCCCATATTTTGTACTATTCACAGCATTAATCTTTCATATTCACCATGTGAGAACTTAAACTCGTTCAGGTGTTTATCTCTGACTAGAACGTGAGGATACTGTAGTTGAACTTACTTCAAGCTCTACTCCAAACAGTGATTGGCACTAACTCACCTAATTGTCGTACATTCTCCGTTACGGAATACTGATAGGTCTGGATAGTTGAGAAAGTATTGTGAATTTCGGTGGGAACGATTGTCAAAAAATACTGCACTGTTGTAGCCTCATCTGGCACTAGCGTCTCATCCCCCTCCAATGGTTGTACAATGAGACGTGAATACTGACCAAAACTTAGTCGATTAATACGATGTGTGAAGTTGGCGGGCAAGGGACGAAATTCGATCGTCCAATGATCTTGATCGGTAAAGGCAACCATAGGCTGAGCACCTCCAACCAAGTGAAGAAACCCAGCCACCTAAACGACACTCAATTAGTTCACTCATACTTATTAAATTTTATTAATGAAAATCAAACCTTATTTATACCCAATGTGCCGTGTAAACGGCAGGCATCATGCTGGTCCTCTGGCAGTGGTTTGCCGCTGTCGGGACGCTCATCAACCTCTTCAGTGCTCTTAATGATCTCTTTAAAGATAATGTTTGCCACTGAATGATATTCTTCACGGAGAAATGAATTCATGAGTTGCATGCGTTCAAATACTGCTCGCTTCTCCGGAGTCATATCCCACCAGGTGCCCTCACGCTGCAGCGTGCCATAAGCAAAAACGTCCTGTTGCGTCTCATCCATTAGGTCAACTCCGTATAATGCTGCTTGTGCAAAAAAAATTTGTTCTGGTTTCAATTGGGCACTTCAAATAATCGCTTACTTACAAGCGCAGGGCATGGCCACTGTGATATCAACATGCATTTGGACTTTATCGTCCATGTGAATATCCGGCTGAAATTGGTAAATCAGATTTGCATCCCCGTAGTAGCGTGCTTCCTTGTAAATTAGGTACATAATCAGCAAGCGGCTCAGGAGCGATACTGTTGCGGGTACAGAGAAATAAATTATCTATTACAACAAAAAACTCCAAAGCAAGCGCAGACACGTCAAAATAAAAATTTAAACATCGTTTGTTACCTGTTCCGCCAATTTCTGTGGTTTCAGTGTACTTTTCAGGAACTGTTTTAAAGGCATCCAAATTCTTTGCCAACTCGATTAAATTGTTTTTGCTACCACGATAACGCAATGTGGCGGTCATCTCAGCTTTTCTGTTTGATTCTAAATTAACAATTATCTTTAAACTAAAAATTGAATAAACAACTATTTCCTTATTTCCATTTATTTATGCCAGTTGGCAGCTTTGCATGAAGATGCCACACAAAAAAGATTGGTTCATGGATGCCATATCGACAACTTAGTGTAACTTAAGCGGCCCCGACACGTTATTTCATTACTTACCCTACGTCTCCACGGGCAATTGTTGATGGTATGCCATTGGCAATTTCAAGCAAATTGCCAATGGAGACTCCAAATTGCTTCAAGTTGGCAATTTATGTTATGAAATATGTTATGCCATAAATTGCCAACGTGCTGTGTTGCAATCAGTTGTCATTTTGTTCTTGTTTGACAGCCGTTTTTCATTTTTTCGTGATGCTCACAATGGAAGCATCGTCGGACATTTTCGTTTTACCGCATTTATTAAATTAATAAAAACGCTAAAATGAATGGAGACTGTGCATTTGCATTCTTTGTAATAAAGGATTCACCCAGAATGTCGGTTTCCTTCTTTTTTCCTCTTCATCGTATAAATAAAAAAATTTTTCAACCGTGGGTACAGCGAACTAGATTGCTTGACGGCATTTTCAAAATGACAATGGCATAACATCGCAATGCCCACCATTAAAATATTGCCAACCATTGCAATCAAATTTGACAGATGTTATGCCATCAAAAATTGCCCGTGGAGACGTAGGGTTACATCATAATAATGTGTGTGTGCAGTATCTCTGCACCGAAAGGTTACTGCATACTTTTCAATCATTCATTTTTCGTTTACTCTTTCGGTGTGCTGACGACAATGTCAGACGAGGATAAAATAATTTTGGCTGCCGTCGCAGTGTGTCTGAAAAAGAAAGAAATGAATGAAAAACAAAAGCAAGGAAAAAAAGAATTTGGATGAAAAATTGGTACCGAAAAACAAATGAGTTTACTCATCAAAATTTACTCATAAGAAATTAGCGGTAAAATGCAATAAATTCGATGAGAAAGGTTTTTCTCCGTTTTCTGTAATGGCGTCCGCGCGCTCTGAAATTCTGCTCCGCAAAAATGCAGTTTCATTCACAAAAATACACATGACGTATTGACTCTTCATTCATGCAGTAAACAAAATCTAAATGATTTGAATTTTGCTTACTGCATGGCTTCAGTCATTGTATTAGAGTCGCATACATAGCTATTTCACTAATACATCTTTACGATTCTTTACAATATGCAGTGTCGAGGCCGGTTTAGTAACTGCGAACCAGAGAATACAGAGAAATTTCTCTTATTTTCCGTACACTTAATCATGTGCAAAAGTGTAGTAGTGTGGCTGATTTTCTTCAGAATTCTGGTTAATCAATGATAAACAAACCTATCCATATATGCAACTAATGTTAAACAGACATTTTTTTTAACAGTCAGTAAATTTGACAAGCTCATCATGTATTTCGTCTTCCAATGATTCACTGTTTTCTGTACAAAATATTCTAATTAATATAGAGTTTATTTACCCAATTTATTCGAATTACCACATCCTTCCTGCACATGTGCAATATCAAACAATGCTTTTATTGTTATATGTTCGATTCAAATTTTTTTAACACTTCTCCGCATATCACAAATTCACTCCAAACAAAAACAGCTGTTTTTAACTCTGGTAACTTCAAAGATTACAAAAGTGTGTTCATTAGCAGTAGCAAACAATTTTTGCTTTATGCTCTTTACACTTTTTTTGCCTCAACAACTGAATACCTTTAATGTATATATATTATTCAGCGGTTAAAGACTTTTGGTGCAGAAAAGAAAATGTTCACATTAGCCTCAAAGAGCCGACTCATTTTGACATCTACCGGCAAGGAGGGATGTGGGGAGGAGTAAAGATACATGACGCGAGATTTTTTATTTTGTTAAAAATTTCTGGACTCATTTTGACATTTGCTGATTTGACGTTTGCTGTTTTGACGTTTGCTGATGTGAAATTTACTGATTTCACATTTGCTGGTGTAATATGCAAAAATAAAATTTATTTTTAAATAATGAATTGGAACCGAACACAAACAAAGGAGTTCATATCGCTTTATTAGCAAAATCCATTGATTTATAATACGAAGTCCGAAGAATACATATTTTTTTGGAAGTCTCCCCATTTTTTAATAGCAGCAAAGAAGCAGCGTTAGCATATTTAATAACGTTAAAACACAAATACTTTCTTCCTCACTATCACTCACTTTTAAATTAATTATTAGATTTATGTTGCTAAACGGAAAACACAAAATTTCTGTCAATTTGCAAAGTGAAAATGATGCCGCGGTGTTCATACAACATTTTAGTATGAATATGAGAGTGCGGACTCATGTCAAAATGAGTCGGCTCTTTGAGGCAAATGTGAACATGGCCATTACAATCATAGCCGTTATTTAAAACGGATTGGCCACGGACTTAGTCTGTCTAGGAAACGAAATTGAAGAAAGGTGGCATCGCATCTTTTGGATTTTTATTAATTGACTATAAAAATCTTAAGTTTCTGCAAGAAAATTGTCGGTCCTGCATTGCAATTTGTTTATTTGCAATATATTGCTAAAAAGAAGAAGTTCCAAGCTGTAAGTAGAATTACTAAATGTGTTTTGCTTGTGTGAATAAATTAATAACATAGATTAAGATTGCAAATACATATGAAAAATCTGTCAGGCCTAATTGCATCTGCAGTTCTTTGCATGGATTCCAGTTACCACTAAGTGCATTTTCGCTAAGTGCAAAGTGCCCTTCTGTGCTGTATATAACTTGTATAAAATGGTATAAAGTACGTTTGAATGACGCAACTCTTTTCAGTCTTTCGGTGTAGTTTGCAATTAACAGTTTGTGTGTGCTGCAATATGAATGATTGTTGGCTCGTCACACGATAAATTTGCACGGTATCCTTTCACTTCATTGGGGTCTAACGTTGGTTCATTATTTTTACGTATGTATGCTAAAAAGTTATTCACTATTATTATTTATTAAGCTTCAGCATTTTTTTTTATACATCAGCTCTGCTGCTAATTTTTGTACCGAACATTTCTTTGGGTCTAATTTGTGCGCTTAACAATTATCGGGTCGTGAATTTGAAAGCCTGTAGGAAATTCATATGCAGAAATAGTTCACAATTTGGAATTGTGAGCAACCGTGAGTGGAACTTTTCGGCGTCTAAAATCTGTGAAAATACCCTTTCCTTTTGAAACATCAGTAATCGTGTGAGACAGATATAATTCTTAAATCTAAAGTCCACAGAGTTAGACACGATTTTTTTTATAGTAATCACCAATTTAGATGCTTATTTATGGAATTGGATTCTAAGGCATAGGAGCTTAATGAAATTTTCGCTGATTCGAAAAATTTTGCAATACTGTCAAATCAAAAAATGTCTGGGAGCAAAGAAACGCGTATCCAACTTTTTATATGTATATATGTATAAGTTACGCCGAAATGCTTACGTGTCATGAAATCCAAAGACTCGTTCCAGTTTGCTCTAAGGTGTGCCCTGACTCGTTCGCTTACTTCTGCATATCGGCAGAAAAGCTGAACTTGAGCATTGGGAAAGCTGAGTAGGGAAAGAGACAACAACAACAAACTGCATCGTCCATGTTTGTGATAATGCAAATATGCACTGACTGCAGCGACGGCGAAATGGTCGAGGGGCGATAAGAAAGAATCGAGAGAGCGCGGAGTTGAGTGGCAGAATAAGTTTCTTGAGTTCTTAAAATATGACGTATCGACATTAAAACTATGTGTTACACTTTTGAACAGAACTAAGTTCTGGTTCTTTCCCATTGAGCATGCAACGGATTCGTCGGAGTCTTTGAGGTGTGGATAATTGCAGCTTTTTTGCAAGAATATGACCTATTGGTGGGCTCTTTGGTAGACCTGGCGTGTGGTGACTTGGCATGAAAGCGTATAACCAGAAGAAACGTCCACTCTTTCAGTTGTTGATTAGCATACAAAAGTTCATATATCACCAAAAATTAGTTGCAGAAAAAACGGCACATATTGGAATAGTTTTAGTTTTTAGTTAATAATAAAACTTAAAAGAAACTAAAAGAATAAAAAAAGCAGAGTAGCCAGAAGCCGAAAACGGGGCCCATTTTCACAAAGCCAGTACCGAGAGCGGAGAGAGGCAACACACGTGCCCAACGTCCAGGACCATCTGCTCTCTCTGGTAGGCTCAGGAAATGGGAGAGAAAAGACCCGGAGGCTGCGGAAACTTTGCGGAGCACAAAGGGTGGTAAGATCCGTAAGGATCGGTCTGGGAAATAATGTCCCAGGCCCCATCACGAACGCAAAACTCTTGGAAGCAGCTTCACTGTCTCCAAATAAATCTCCACAGGGCTATAGCAGCCTCTTACAGGCTCAGTGCCTTGGTGGAACACCAGAGTCTGGACTTCGTAGCCATTCAAGAACCATGGGCCACAAATGGGCGCATAAATGGTCTGCAGACAAAAACATGTAAGTTGATCTATGATAATAATGTTGACCGACCGAGGGCAGCGATCATGATCAACAAAAATATTAAATTCCTCCCAATTTCAGAGCTTCTACAACGCGATCTGGTGGCAGTACAGGCAGAAGTGCCTAGTGCCAAAGGGAGGAGAACGGTAGTCCTGGCCTCCATGTACTTACCTGGCGACACAGAGGACGCGGTATCGCGCGAGCTCCAGCAGCTTACGGAGTACTGTCGCACTCGCAGTCTACAGTGGGTGGTGTGCTGCGACGCAAACGCGCACCACACGGTATGGGGAAGCACGGACACGAACGGGCGAGGTGAGTCACTTCTTGATTTTATTACAACAAATAATCTGGTGGTGGTAAATAGGGGTGACGAGCCTACCTTTATGAATGCGATAAGGGGGGAGGTGTTAGATCTCACTCTAACTAGCGCATTCATATCAAATAACATTTCTAATTGGAGGGTGCTTAATGAGGTCTCCTTGTCGGACCATAGGTACATTTGCTTTGATCTGGGGGGGGAGATTGGAGGCACCTTCGAAATGAGAAATGTTAGGAAGACCAACTGGTCGATATATAACTTTTACTTAGAGCAAAATATTGCGGGCCTTAGTGAAAAAATAAGTAACTCCCAGGAACTAGATCTTGAAGTTAACAAATTAAATAATATAATAATCGAGGCTTTTGAAAGTAGCTGCAATTTAGTTGTGAAGAAACGTTCTAGGAACGTACCCTGGTGGAGCGGGGAGCTAAATGTTTTGCGCAAAAAAGCCCGTCAACTCTTTAATAGGGCCAAGTCTAATGGTGACTGGGCATCTTATAGAAGTGCCTTAACGGCCTATAATAATGAGTTGAGAAGATCTAAGAGAGACTCATGGAAAAAGTACTGTGAGGAGATTGAAACCCTCCCAGCAGCTACCCGACTCCAGAAGTCACTCAATAAAGATCACTCAAACGGGCTTTCTACACTCAAGAAGCCTGACGGAAATTTTACGGAGAGCCTGGAAGAGACGGGACAGCTTTTGTTGGACACTCACTTTCCAGGCTGTGCCACTAGCGGAGAGGATAGTGAAATCATCGAGAATACTCGTTTCTTGATGCCTACACGGAGGGAACTCTCACTGGCTCGCAGAATCTTCACCGTCAATAAAACCAAATGGGCTATCTCCACTTTTAGACCATTCAAATCGCCAGGTGTCGATAATATACAACCGTGCCTACTTCGGCAAGGTGTTGATGTATTAGCACCTGTGCTAACAAACATTTTCAGGATAAGCCTGGAGCTAGGCATAGTGCCTAAACCTTGGACGAAGGCTAGGGTGGCTTTCATACCGAAAGCAGGCAAAAAGGCGGACCACACGCCAAAAGCCTATCGGCCCATTAGCCTGACGTCATTCCTGCTAAAAGTTATGGAAAAAATTCTGGACCAATATATCAGGGAAACTTATCTTAAAGATTCTCCTCTTCATATTGAACAATACGCTTACCAATCAGGCAAATCGACTGAGACAGCCATACATAGCTTAACAAGCAAAATTGAAAAGGCGTTTGAGGGTAAAGAAATAGCTCTCTGTACATCGGTTGACATTACGGGGGCTTTTGACAATGCTACTTTCAGATCAATTGAGGAGGGGATGAACAGGAAAGGTATACAAAGACTGATCATAACATGGGTTCTCAACATGCTGAAAAACAGAACGACAATCTTTGAAACAGGGACAGCAAAGCAAATTGTCAGGTCAACCAAAGGATGTCCCCAGGGGGGCGTCCTATCGCCACTCCTATGGTTATTGGTTATCGACGAGCTCTTACAAACTCTCAATGACCTCGGATACGAAATTCAGGGCTTTGCGGATGATTTGGTAATTATGGTCAGAGGCAAGTTTGACTCTACCATAACAGATCGCATGCAACTAGCTCTTGATATCACTCAAAACTGGTGTCAGGAGAAAGGACTATCGATAAATCCGAATAAAACAAACGTGGTACCCTTCACCAAAAGAAGGAAACTGAATCTGGGGACTTTAAGTTTAGGGACCACAAACTTAACAATGTCCAATGAAATGAAATATCTGGGAGTAATCCTGGACAAAACTCTAACTTGGAAAAACCACTTATCATACATAACTAGTAAAGCCTTAAGAGCAACCTATGCTTGCCAGAGGTTGTACGGTAAAACATGGGGACTACGGCCAAAAATGATGGCGTGGTCATATAAAACAATAATAGTACCAATGATTACTTATGCGTCGTTGGTATGGTGGCCAAAAGTCAACCAAACAGGAGCTCAGAGGACTCTTAACAAGATTCACCGTATAGCCTGTTTGAGTGTGACGGGAGCAATGAGAACGTGCCCCACACTAGCTTTGGGAGTGATCACTGGACTGACTCCTCTACACCTTGTAGTTAAAAGGATGGCGGCCAGCGCGGCCCTAAGGCTACCTAATCTAGCCCATCTTAAAGAAGGCAACCTTTCGGGGCACGCAAAGATTCTGGACACTGTCTGGAATTCTCCGTGCCTCATGGTCTTCGACAAAATGGACAGAAAATTAGACTTCTCAAAGCAATTCAAAGTGGTCATCAGTGACCGTTCAGCTTGGAGAAACAAGGAAATAACAATAAAACAGGACTCTCAGTTGTGGTATACAGATGGGTCCAAAATGGAAGATGGCAGTGCAGGAGCTGGAATTGTAGGGCCAAATTTCCAAAAAGCAATTGCAATGGGAAAAACAGCTTCCATTTTTCAGGCGGAGGTCCACGCTTTAGAGTTATGTGCTAGAGAATGTCTACGCAGGGGTACACGCAACACCAAAATATGCATACTCTCAGATAGCCAGGCAGCTCTAAAATCATTAATAAACTTCTCATTCCAATCAAAGCTGGTCTGGGAATGCTGTAAACTTCTCAATACCCTAGCAGCGAGAAACTCTGTTACGCTAATGTGGGTACCGGGACATGAGGGACATGAGGGCAACGAAATGGCAGATTCTTTAGCAAAAAAGGGTGCAGACACTGCCTTTATAGGCCCAGAACCCTTCTGTGGGGTAAACAGTAGCTTCACAAATAACTTGTTGTGCGAACAGGAAAAACGAAGTCTGCTAAACTACTGGAGAGCCCAAAAAGGCATGCGGCAGTCGAGACTACTCATTGATCCTGAACACATAAGGGTAGATGCTTCTTTAAACCTCAGCAGAAATGACATCAAACTATACACTGAACTTTTAACAGGACACTGTAAACTAAATTACCACCTAAAGAAAATAGGCGTGGTAGAAGACGATTCTTGTCGACTCTGTCAAGAGAAGCAGGAAACGGCAGAACACATTCTGTGCACTTGCCCAGCGGTGGCAAGACGCAGACATAAGTACCTAGGCAGTGGGTTCATATCTCCAAATCACCTAGTTAAAATTAAGCCCACAGCAGTTACGAGATTTATAAACAGTCTAGGACTGTTTTAGTTGGGTACGAGGCTGCACAATAGATCTTTTAGGTCGCGGTGTTCTTTTAGCCTGTCAATAATAATAATAAAAGAATAAAACTCTATTTCTCGTCATATTTTTGAAATAATATTCTTATATTTTCTGATCATTTTAGTACATTGGACGCTGCATGTAACTGCTGCCAGTTTCAAGGAATCACAAATCTGGAGATTTCCCACTTTGCGCATAGATTTGTTCTGTGAATATTTGGATTGTAAAATGAGCAGAAACTGGATAAAGATCACAGAAAGGTAATCACCAACATATAATTTTGTTTCTTCAATTTATCCCACTATATTTTTTGATTCTGTGTGACTCCTAGGTCCCGCCAGTTCCAATTTTAAATTTGTTTAACAACCATATTATAGTATAGCTCCATAAATTTTATCTTGATATTTACTGTTCGAACCTCATCTTGAATTATTTCAATAATTAACTGAAATCTATGGTATACTTAGTTAAAAGTCGAATCTAAAGAAATCTGTAGTATACTTAGTTAAAAGGTTTTGTCCTTTATTATCCTTTCCGTGAAGTTATAAACCATGAAACCGGTGGGTATATCTCGTAGACAAATCTGAAACTAATGACAGTGGAAGGACCGGCATTCACTAACATTGATACAAATGTACCCAATAGAATCAAGGCAATAGAGTATTTTGAAATATATCCAGTACCCAGTTCTATCGACAGGTACCACTCTTCCGTTCAAAATTCAATATGGTCCACATTTGGAGACTAGAGTTGAAAAAATATGGTGAGATCCATGGAACAAAAATTCTGCTTATGTGTTATAAAAGCGTACGGGGAATATTCGGAATACATTTTTCATTGACTTTTGTGCTTCTGCTTCGAGCAAATATTCACCTTGCTAGATTTTGGTCCTTATTGTGGGGACTCCAGACCTTAGCTATGCTCCTGATAATGATATCCATTAGAGTAAGGACATACCTCAATCCCATATAATCAACTATGGGGACCATAAGAGTAAGGACACACCTCACTTCCATATAATCAACTATGGGGACTCCATACCTTAGCTATGCTCCTAATATTGACATCCATATGAGTAAGGACACACCTCACTCCCATATAATCAACTATGGGGACCATCAGAGTAAGGACACACCTCACTCCCATATAATCAACTATGGGGACCACATACCTTAGCTATGCTCCTAATAATGATATCCATATGAGTAAAATTGGCAGCAATGTTCTTGGCTCTATACTAGTACAAATTATCGTTGATCATCGATCGGTGACGGGCTGCTTTGATAGTAATATGAGGTCCAACCTCATTTTTGCGGTCCAATGTGCAGCACAGGTCCAATGCGACTATTTTGTTTGCTTACATTCCCGTTGATTTAGAAGTGCTCTTCGCTGCAGAAAATTGTGAGTCTGGCAGCGGTGGTAGAACACAAATGACACCTTCAACCCGAGAAGAGACTCAAATTTGATTATAGAAAAAGCCTTTAAAAATACCATTTATATGTAAGGGTTCACTTTGTATTATCTTTCCTGTAACCTACCATCAGCAAAGGGGTAGATTTCCACAATTTTTCGATATGGTTGAATCTGCCATAATTCATCACTATTCGTATAAGTAAAAAACATACTGCGATTATATTTCTTCGTACCTTGAATTAAATGAAATATTTTGTATGCAATTTTTTCTAACTTTTCAGGGCACGTGCAGGAATTAATATTATAAATGCCCTTCCTTACGAGACTTTTGTGACGGTGTTAAACTATGTGCATCGGCAGATGAGCCCCCCAACGCCGTCTCAAGGGGACAGTGTGGAGCCCGAAAATGCTTTGGAACAACTGGAACACTTGGTAGGTGTGCCAAGGGCAGATTTTTTACTGCTCATCAAAACCTGCTCCTATATATTGAGACGTACGTCGACATTTGTCATAAAACCCACGCGTCTGCAGACAGAACTGCGCGAAAAACTGCAGGTGCAGGACGATGCGAAAATCGACGCAATTGTTCGTATATGGGTGCGTCAGAATACGTCAATAATGAAGAATTTGGCAAATGAACGATATGAATCGAACGAAATACAAGATGTGGCGTGGAAGCTGAATGTGGAAATTTCATCCCAATGTCAGCAACGCGAAAAAATGGCGCTGGCAGTGCTGCAACTTAAAACCGTTGCCGGTGAGGACATCAACTTCGAAATGAATAAGGACGAAGTAATGCATTTGTACAATGCATTCGAGTGCATACAAGGCGAGTTGGATGCAATGAAACAGGCGCAACCGAATGAGGTGACAACGACCGAAACAGCAAAGTCGACAAGTAAGTAAACAATTCAGCTTATTTAACCCATGCGCAGTGAGCCGGTAACCAGTCGTCGACATTAATTGATCCAGCATTGTCGGTCAAACTAAAAGATTGATATACTAAAGGGTTCAGTGATATACAAAAGGGTGCGAGGAGAGACCCAAATAAATGATTGAAAACTTATGTTTAACTTTAGAACAATATTTGCTTACATTATAAGAAAAGTGCCGAATTTGCACAATTAGTATCTAGATAAGGACTTTAAGAAATCATATTTTGCAACTTTAAAATTATTGAATAAGTGTGAATTAAACATTAACTGATTTTATTAACTTTTAAGTCGGTTCCAACACTTGAACAACTCTCAATTTTTTACGACGAAGCAAAGAATTGGAATATCACATCAGACTGTTTTGAAAAAAAAACACTAGCAACTTAGGCTTTCAGCTGGCTGGTGATCGAGTTAATCGTAGGGTATCGTGGTAGCCGGTCTACTACAGACCAACTCACTCAGACCACCATTGAGATACCACCGCGTGGAATAGTAATAATCATCGATATAGATTCAACATTATCCCAGGGAACTCTCTCCCTTTCTTAAGTGATTGTAATTTTCCACTGAATTTGGGATAATATCAGCGATGCGCTTAACTAAAAGTTTTAAATTATTAACGGTAACTAAAACTGTGGAAATTAAAATAAGTAAATTAAATTAGATCTAGTAAATTAGTAATTTTTATAAAATTATAGATTTTGGTTATGTGGTCAATACTGAGATGTGTTAAAATATCGCACGGATGAGTGTTGTTGAATACTAAATTCCTTTGGGAGTTCGATTGATACTGGGGAATTACAAAACGGACAGCAATTCGCACCTGTTCCACGGAGTAAATGCTCATGGGCTATTTTCGTGTGCTCCAGACGGAGTCGGGCAAATGGCGTCCATTCTTACACAAGCTTTATCATGAACTATATAATCTGGATATTTAGTAGTATCAGGAGATTTTTATCGATTCCATTCATGAACAAAATATTCGTCAATATTTTGTGGTACACATAAAGCACTTGATGGAAAATGTTTATAATATCGTTCATACAATTCTTGAATGTTTATGGTATCCGTACTTGTGACTTTCATTGGATCAGTTGCCGAATATATTAGACATTTCTTCCACATATCATATATATATCATATTTAACATTTCTTCCACAAAATTCTTTATGTAATCCTTCTGCTACTAAAACAATAGGAACTTATTCAGATGTTGCAGTTCCAGATATTGCTGATCCTACATCAACTGCAGTTCTAGTGCCCAAAGGAGTAACTTGGCATGATACTCTCCTTACTTTTGCAGTACTAGGCAACATATCAAATTCCGCTTCACTTAAGTAAAATGGTACAAAATCAACAGGAATTAGTGCCAGTGAAGTTGATGCCTGATCCATTGTATGTTCAGTTTCAATATTTTCTGTACTATGTCCATAACGAAACAAAATTCGTGTTTTAGAAAAACTCATATAATTGTTTGAGCTAGGAGTGCTGGCTCCTATCCCCGTAATGTTGGGAGTAGTGGAATTTCCACCGCCTGTTGCAACAGACCGCGCCCGACCAGAACCACCTTGTTGATGAATATTTTCCCTGCCATCAACATCCATACTAGCAATACTTTTATCAGAATTAGTTGACTTTTCAATGAAAGGAGGCTCAGTACTTGAAACTGCTTCACTACCTTCTTCAGGTCTTGGTCGCTTGGAGTCGAGTCCGTTATCGGCTGGTGGCGTCTAATCACATTTTCGCAGGACCTTTTAATTTGCTGTATATGGCAAGTAAAACACATTTTTCGTCTCGATTAAAACACAATTGGATTCGAACGTGGTTACAGATATCCTGAGTTTTTCCTCTTTCGAAGGCAAAACGTTTTAATTTATTTTGACATACTCTTTTTTCTCAATGACGGTGTTATATCGAATAATAAAATTTAAAGTAAAAGTGTATAATAAAAACAAGAAGTGCTCCCCTTACAATGTAATATAATAGATCGATCTACTCTCTACGAACTGGTCAACAAAAAAAAAAAGAATCTTTATTCGGATCATATTCCGCAATTTTCTCCTCGATTTCTCTGAGTACCCGGTTCTCCTGCCAGAATTGACAACACTCTCTTCTGGCAACGGTTCTGCCTGACGCGACTGCGCAGAATTTTCGTTGGAAATTCGACTTTCGAAAGGGGACGAAGTTTCATTCGCGTGCGTCGTGCCTCGTGCGTTTTCGTTTATATTCGTATTCATTATTCTCAACCGAAAGCAAGAGAGTTCGGATATGTTTTTCGGTTGCTCCTCAATTATATTGTGATTTAAAGTGAAATAATTTAATGTTTCGAGTTTTAAGCCTAGCGAAATAGACGCATAATAAAAGTCAGTGAGTGAAATTGGCAAAAGGAATTTGTGCGAAATATCAAATATCAGTTTTTAAACTTAAAATTTGAATTTGTGTTAGCTTCTAATAAAGAAGCGGAACTATAGCGGTCAGTGGATGAGCGTATTGCGCTCTCCCACTCACCCAGTGCACTCTCCTGTTCAGCGCATGCGCTCTCAAAGTGTGCCTGCACTTGCACCAACACCTGATCTGCCTCACTTTCCCAGCAGCGTCCGGTAATCGCGCAACTGAGTGAGTACAGTATGTTACCTTCTCTCTCCAATGCAAGGTCGGATGTTCTCGGCATGACTGTCGATATACTGTGCTTATAAAAAAATAAAAAATAAAAAATTCGTATTCATATTTAAATTTCTAACTAACATTTGCATCATACTTTCTACAGTATTCCGCAAATCGCTTATTTGCTGCCGAATGTTCTCGGAATCGTTTATTTCCATTTCTTATTCATCATCTCCGTTCGCATCCCTTAAACGCTGAACCAACTCCGCTCCGTTATTCTGGATCAACAAGGTTTTTATGTTCAGTGGTAACGAATTCAAATATAATTCGTTTCATATCAGGAGATAACGTGACATTATTCTCTGGGCTAAGACTATACTTTGTATTCATGAGATTTAAAATCTCACCCAGTTTCTTATGGAGTTCTTCTATGCTGAACGCAGTTACGTTTATTGCATCGTTTTCCAATTTCATAAATGGCTCTTTTACCCCAAACTCTTTACTAAGCTTCATTATCATCTGTTCCCCTGATAAAATACTTTCCGCAATATTCCCAAACACATTATCAATTATATTACTTTCACTTCCAACTAAGTATTGCGGTATTTCGATTACATTTCGACGAAACTCTGGGAATTCTCTTGGCTCTCCATTACCGATACTTTTCAAAAATTCAACAAATTCGATTTCCTCTGGTCTAGCTCTCATATTTTGGGTGAGGGTCACTTGATGGAACGAAGCAAACTCGTTCCAAACATTAACACAATTTTTAATTAAAGTGGAACGTGTGCCATGTGTGACAACTGACAATATTTGCCGAAAATTACCACATAAAATCAATCAGTTTATTTTTATTGTGATCGTCGGAACACAAATCTCGCAAGAACTTATCTAATGTTTTCGATATTAAAACGATAATAATTAACGAAGGTGTCATTATATACCTGGCAGCGATACCACTGAAGGTAGTTGGTGTACATGTAAGATTGAGTGCATTTAACCAATGAATAAGGGAAGTTTGGACCAAAATTTTCGCACAACCTGCAAGAGCGGTCAAACTAAATACATTTGAGCCAAATTGAACTTCACGAATGACACGATCAATTATATCACGCTGTTCTTGATTAGCACTCTTATATTGCTCTTTAAATATGAACTGTTCTTTCGCTGGATCAAAATCATCTACTGTCGGCACATTTGGGATTATGTTGGGAGCTCCCAAACCAATAGATTTACATGTGACATTGTGAGTAATCAAGACTTTTTCCATATCCAATTTTTTTCTTTTGTTTAGGCAATTCATAATTCCTTTCATATCATTTTTCTTTTTATATATCTTTTTAAATTTTTCAATTCTGAGCAAATTCTTTTGCCCTCTGACATAAGCCAGAATATTTAAGATAAACCCGTTCATGTGCAAAAATTGTCCATTGCATGACTGAACTTTTCATTGCATATACTACTCTATATACTTCATATATATATATCCATTAACAAGTGTAGTTCCCTACAGCATGTAACCTGCTTTTATATGAATACATACATACATTCAAGGCATATTATATTTGTTCGTAAACTCGGGTGAATAAAGGTGCCGTAATGAAAATGTGATTACTAGACACTGTATAATAAAAAAGAAAGATTATTAAAAGAATACCATATGCCAAGAATAAAAAGAAAATCAGTATATTAAGAGAAGCAGGGGTATGGGTGAGGAGTAAGGTCATTCATGCTAGGAGGTGTAAAGGAGGAAGGAATTCTTGAGAGAAGTAGCATTAAAGTAGGAGATACTTACATGGGCTGAAAAATGAAATAAATAAGAACAAAGGAGTTTTTTTTTAGATTTGTTTTTTATTCTTTATTATTTTTGTTATTAATTTTTAGAAACATTTTAGTATGAGTTTGGGGTTCGCAATTGGGAACCCCGGCACTGTGAACTCGTGGATCCTGTGGAGCAGCACCGTCAGGCGCCCTAGCGCCTGCTCCACTTTAGGGTCCTCAGGTCTCAACATCATGGTGAACGTCAACCGCCAGGCGAGTAGAACCTCCATGGGGTAATCCCACTGCGTAAACACCTCTTTCAGGCAAGTCCGCAGATCTTTCGCCAGTTGGTGCTCTGAATCCCATGACCTGTCCATTAGGTTTTTGATCTCGTGCTGCTCCAGGGTCCTAGCTGCATTATGAAGTAAGGGTGACGCCTCCTCCATCAGGGTACGCAACACCTGGGTATGGCTAAGAGCGCAGCGTCCTAACTTTGCGTTGGCATTCAGCATGTTGATCGATATTTTACAATTGATTACTGTGGGGAATACGCTGCGAAAGCGCGGTGTAATGTTCATTGTTTAAAAGAGTGAACAATATATTAAGAGGTAAAGACGCCCTGAATCATTAGATATGGAATATATTATGGGGTCGCCCTTAACGTTGCAGATATCCTTTTCAGGCGTGGATAGAACGCCGAGAAAATAGGCCAAAGGCCGCTCTTGGAAACATAAGCCTCAAGGCTCAGATTGTTCCTTTTTCGCCACAAGGCAAAGATAAATACACTTGATCCCCTTTTTACACGATGTTATGGGACCAAAAAAGTTACGTGCAAAAAAAAAACGTGTAAAAAGATCTGAATTTGCCTGCAAAATTGAAAAATGGTTACATTTTCTGAGAAACCCCGTGCAAAAGCAAAAACCGTGCAAAATAAAACAATTTTTGTATGTTAATTCCATTAAACAGATATTAAATCATTCCCTCTTGTTAAGTAAATATTTCTTACAAAAAATTATGTATAAAAATTATATTTATTTATTTTATTTATTTAATTGTTTTATTTTTGAAAAATAAATTCATATATTTCAGCCGTTGTACAGTGAAGAACAAACAATTAAAAAGAGATCAAAAAACTATCATATCATAACTTAAATTCACATATTTCAACTGTTGTACAGTAAAAAACAAAAAAAAAACAAAAAACTATTCCACGATCAAAGTTATGATTTGTAAAAGTCAGTCATAAGACGCTGAGGAATTTTCTTTTTTGCGTCTTCATACATATTCGAATAGCATTCAATGGCTTGCTTCACTCCTCGCTGAAATTTAGCTGCGCGGTCTTGGTTAGGATCGTGTTTTAAAAAGTGGTTTTCCAAGTCAAGTGCCTTTTCCAATCCTTGTCGAATTACGCTTGCGTTAAAAGGAACAGTGGCATATGGGACTTCCTCCTCCTCACTTTCTAGAACATCGTTATCATCTAAAGCTTGAAGAATCTCATCATCATCAATAACGGAACTTTCAAAAAATTCATTGACGTCTTCTATGCACATGTCTTCAAAACCCTCTCCTCCTATGATATTGGCAAGTTGAAAAATGTCTGTAATTGCTGATAAATCCTCACTTTCACTCTCCTCCCTTAATACGACACCTTCCCATACATTTTTCCAACATTTATTTACAGTGCTTTTTTTAATATCTTTTATGGCGTTACTATGTATATATCCATTAACAAGTGTAGTTGCCTACAACATGTAACCTGCTTTTATATGAATACATACATACATTCAAGGCATATTATATTTGTTCGTAAACTCGGGTGAATAAAGGTGCCGTAATGAAAATGTGATTACTAGACACTGTATAATAAAAAAGAAAGATTATTAAAAGAATACCATATGCCAAGAATAAAAAGAAAATCAGTATATTAAGAGAAGCAGGGGTATGGGTGAGGAGTAAGGTCATTCATGCTAGGAGGTGTAAAGGAGGAAGGAATTCTTGAGAGAAGTAGCATTAAAGTAGGAGATACTTACATGGGCTGAAAAATGAAATAAATAAGAACAAAGGAGTTTTTTTTTAGATTTGTTTTTTATTCTTTATTATTTTTGTTATTAATTTTTAGAAACATTTTAGTATGAGTTTGGGGTTCGCAATTGGGAACCCCGGCACTGTGAACTCGTGGATCCTGTGGAGCAGCACCGTCAGGCGCCCTAGCGCCTGCTCCACTTTAGGGTCCTCAGGTCTCAACATCATGGTGAACGTCAACCGCCAGGCGAGTAGAACCTCCATGGGGTAATCCCACTGCGTAAACACCTCTTTCAGGCAAGTCCGCAGATCTTTCGCCAGTTGGTGCTCTGAATCCCATGACCTGTCCATTAGGTTTTTGATCTCGTGCTGCTCCAGGGTCCTAGCTGCATTATGAAGTAAGGGTGACGCCTCCTCCATCAGGGTACGCAACACCTGGGTATGGCTAAGAGCGCAGCGTCCTAACTTTGCGTTGGCATTCAGCATGTTGATCGATATTTTACAATTGATTACTGTGGGGAATACGCTGCGAAAGCGCGGTGTAATGTTCATTGTTTAAAAGAGTGAACAATATATTAAGAGGTAAAGACGCCCTGAATCATTAGATATGGAATATATTATGGGGTCGCCCTTAACGTTGCAGATATCCTTTTCAGGCGTGGATAGAACGCCGAGAAAATAGGCCAAAGGCCGCTCTTGGAAACATAAGCCTCAAGGCTCAGATTGTTCCTTTTTCGCCACAAGGCAAAGATAAATACACTTGATCCCCTTTTTACACGATGTTATGGGACCAAAAAAGTTACGTGCAAAAAAAAAACGTGTAAAAAGATCTGAATTTGCCTGCAAAATTGAAAAATGGTTACATTTTCTGAGAAACCCCGTGCAAAAGCAAAAACCGTGCAAAATAAAACAATTTTTGTATGTTAATTCCATTAAACAGATATTAAATCATTCCCTCTTGTTAAGTAAATATTTCTTACAAAAAATTATGTATAAAAATTATATTTATTTATTTTATTTATTTAATTGTTTTATTTTTGAAAAATAAATTCATATATTTCAGCCGTTGTACAGTGAAGAACAAACAATTAAAAAGAGATCAAAAAACTATCATATCATAACTTAAATTCACATATTTCAACTGTTGTACAGTAAAAAACAAAAAAAAAACAAAAAACTATTCCACGATCAAAGTTATGATTTGTAAAAGTCAGTCATAAGACGCTGAGGAATTTTCTTTTTTGCGTCTTCATACATATTCGAATAGCATTCAATGGCTTGCTTCACTCCTCGCTGAAATTTAGCTGCGCGGTCTTGGTTAGGATCGTGTTTTAAAAAGTGGTTTTCCAAGTCAAGTGCCTTTTCCAATCCTTGTCGAATTACGCTTGCGTTAAAAGGAACAGTGGCATATGGGACTTCCTCCTCCTCACTTTCTAGAACATCGTTATCATCTAAAGCTTGAAGAATCTCATCATCATCAATAACGGAACTTTCAAAAAATTCATTGACGTCTTCTATGCACATGTCTTCAAAACCCTCTCCTCCTATGATATTGGCAAGTTGAAAAATGTCTGTAATTGCTGATAAATCCTCACTTTCACTCTCCTCCCTTAATACGACACCTTCCCATACATTTTTCCAACATTTATTTACAGTGCTTTTTTTAATATCTTTTATGGCGTTACTATGTATATATCCATTAACAAGTGTAGTTGCCTACAACATGTAACCTGCTTTTATATGAATACATACATACATTCAAGGCATATTATATTTGTTCGTAAACTCGGGTGAATAAAGGTGCCGTAATGAAAATGTGATTACTAGACACTGTATAATAAAAAAGAAAGATTATTAAAAGAATACCATATGCCAAGAATAAAAAGAAAATCAGTATATTAAGAAAAGAAGGGAGGGGTATGGGTGAGGAGTAAGGTCATTCATGCTAGGAGGTGTAAAGGAGGAAGGAATTCTTGAGAGAAGTAGCATTAAAGTAGGAGATACTTACATGGGCTGAAAAATGAAATAAATAAGAACAAAGGAGTTTTTTTTTAGATTTGTTTTTTATTCTTTATTATTTTTGTTATTAATTTTTAGAAATATTTCAGTACGAGTTTGGGGTTCACAATTGGGAACCCCGGCACTGGGAACTCGTGAATCCTGTGGAGCAGCACCGACAGGCGCCCTAGCGCCTGCTCCACTTTAGGGTCCTCAGGTCTTACCGTCATGGTAAACGCCAACCGCCAGGCCAGTAGGACTTCCATGGGGTAATCGCACTGAGTGGACACCTCTTTAAGGCATGTCCGCAGATCCTCCACCAGTTGTTGTTCTGCGTCCCAGGACCTTTCCATTAATTTTTGGATTTCGTGCTGCTCCAGGGCCTTCGCTGCTTGATGAATTAGGGGTGACGCCTCTTCCATTAATGTCCGCAACACCTGGGTGTGGCTAAGAGCGCAGCGTCCTAACTTTGCGTTGGCATTCAGCATGTTGATAGTTGTTTCTGCTATGGTTTACTGTAAGGAATACGCTACGAAAGCGTGGTTTTATAGCACAATGATCAGAATTTACTACCGAGATTGTGCTGACACAAGGAAAGGTATTGAGTAATGTGGGTTGTCTGACAAGGCGAATTTACGCAACAAGTGTCGAAATAAAAGAAAAGTGCTGATAATTTCGACCGGCGATACAATAATCAGGCCATTCGGTAGTACATGACTGCTGACGATGGTTTTTATCAAAGTTACCCTACTCCCACTTTTCGGTCGCTATAAGCGGATGATACGTTTAGATATGGATATATATTAACGTATATTGAAAAACAAAGAAAGTAAGTTAGGGTTACAGGTGCACGCGCAGGACAAGCAGCAAGAGGATGCTCCTGAGGCCAACAGATACGGACCCCGAGATTTTATATATATATACATTACTATTCCCCACATGCTAATTTCCTAAGCGATAAACCGAAAAAAAAATCTATGTATATTTACATGTCGCCTGCTACAGTATGTAAATATCTGCAAATATATACATACGTACATACCCATTCCTCATAACTAGAATACTTACTTCTTTAAATATACGTTCGTACATTCATTCTGTATATCACACACATATATACATATATATACTTACTTCACCAACGGTGCCGGCGCTATTGCTTACGCATCGTATTTCATTTCATTAACTGTCGTATGTATGTATGTTTAGTTTAAATTACTTATCCACGACTGTCTTATAATTTTATTTTTTAAATTGTGTCCAATGAACCCGTTTCTTATTATTTAATATTTAAAAAATATTTTTCTGTACTGTGCTTCATTCGGCAATAATGCCCAATGAGCATATTTTTCTTACGTAGGTTTTACTCGCCTGAGTTTAAGCGGCACACTTCTGCTGGCATTGACTTTGAAAATCGGCGCTGTGCTTTTTGATACACGCACGTACATGTTTACGTTGTTATTATTGTGTTTACACTGGAAAAAACACTGCCAACACATGTCTTTAGTTGGGTGGTCTCATGTGGAACAATTTCAACAAATTATTATGCAGCTTTTTATTCTTGCCCTTAATCGTTACGACTGTTGTAACTGGGCTGCGGATTTCTGCTACTTGTTGGGGATCTCGTGTCCTTGCCTGGTTGGGGACGTCCTGTCGCAGTTCTTCGGGAGCGTGCTGAAAACTTAAGAGCCCTAACGTTGAAGTTAAACACTTATTACTTTACAGTTTCACAACACAAGAAGAGATTTATTCTTACGAAACCTAATGCTTATATACTATTTTTAAAAACCTATCTCAGTCTGTGAACTGACCTTTCTGGTGTTCCAGTTCTGCACCTGTTAATTGGTGTCAGTTGGTCAAGCCAACTGACCCACTTCAAAAGTGGCGACGGTGCACTATGCTGCCCTCGTCGACTCGACTGCGGAACTGTAACACCCTAAAAGCTTACATAATAACGTTGCACAGATCACATCAACTTGAAATACTTAAACCCTAGAAGTATGCCTTATTATAGCACCGTTTTAGCACATGCTAATTTAACATAGTGTGGCATCTATTAGGAGTCGGTGCTGTGAGTAAACTACACGTAGGTAGTATCGTTCTAACTCACAACATCCCTCCCCTCTTTCTAAAAGAAGTTAGTGCACCTAACTTCTAATGAAAGTTTACATTTTTTCTCTTTTCTGCACTTTAAACTATCTGTGCATTTTCTTAAACCTATAGTACATATGTATAGTTTTTTTCTTTTTTCAAATTCGCCTTATTTGGGTTCAATTGTTGTATTCTTTTCTTTTTACTTTTGTGTTCTTTTCTTTTTTCCTCTTTTGTTTTATTTTGTTCCTTTATTTCTATCTTTTTTTCCTTCTTTTTTTTTTTCTTTGTTTTATTCTGTTCTTTTATCTCTATCTTTTTTTTTATATTCCCCTTTTTATATTTGGTCTTTCATCGACTCTTTTCTCACTGGCGTATGTACAATTTTCAACAACTAGCGATAATACAATTAATCCTATACTTAAGATCTTATATTCTACTATGATATTTATATCTAAAATATTACGTTATACTTCTGCTAACTGCTGATCCGGTTGACGGCTGCCGTTGACGGAGTGAAATCCCTCGATGAACTCTGCATACCCCTCCCTTCTTTCTGGATCAGTACGTACAAAGATGTTATAGGTTGGCGATCTGGTTTGCCATTAAAACTTTGCTTTTAGTGGCCTTCTTCTATCCATTTATGTAGTGTGCCCCACGGCTGTAAGTGGTACTGCCTCTGCTTATAGTATTCAACTTGTAAAAAAAAACCATTTGGAATACATGAGAGATTACAATACACCTTCTTCCTTTGCAGCAATGCGTTTTATGGTGGAAGTATTTCTCTCGAGCTTCTTCATAATGGTATTTGACATCGTTTGGCTTTGATGTGGAGACAATCGGTATTTCTCTGAGACACACATTTAATGACGTAATTTGTGTACTCTGATCGGTAACCAGTCTCTGTGTCCTCTTGTATTAAATCATATTTCCTATGTAAATCATATTCCATATGTTCATACTCTAGATTGGACATACACTTCAATGAAGCAATTAACTTCCGTGAGCCAAATTTCCTCTGCTTATTATATTTGGTGGTGGTTTCAGTCACCCTCCTTAAGCTTTTACCCATCTTCAACTTCTCCAAAATCGATTCTGTTGAGATTGTGATACACTCGGTGGACATTGTACTATAATTGTCCAATTCAAAACATGACTACCCCAAATATAAGCATATTAGTATACCAAATTTTAATTTATTCGCAATCGCATTTACTTTATTTCACAAAAGTACTACCAGAAAATCTTCGTATTCAAGAAGCATTTCACCGCAGAACTTTACTCATATCTATTTCTGAACATCGCTCGGTTAAGCTGTTTCGCTTTTCCGTGCGTAACATTGGTGCATTTTCGCTGCGCAAATTGTCGTTGTAAGACTACACAAGCTATATTGTGACAACATATGTAGATGGCACTTCTCCAAATATTCTTACTTATCCTACTCCAAACGTCAACAATCTAAAGCAACCATTTGAATTGTTCCACAATTTATTTATTGACTTAACTTAAATTTGCAAGTTCTCGCTAACAAAAATATAAATAACACTTCGGTTTAATTTACGACAATTCTTACAGCTAATTATAAAATCCCGTGCGCGCCTCTTCCAGTCTGAATCTTTCCTGCCATAATCTGTTAGCTTCGCTCCAAGGCAGAGGCACTTCCAGGTTTGCCTGTTCTGCCAGAAACTTCCTTAAAAAAGCCAGCCGCTTTCTCTCCCGTGCTGCTTTTCCACCACGTCTATGCCAATAGGGATGCGTGCGCGGCACTTCTGCAATTGGCCTTAGCTCAATCCTCCGAGCTTCCGCACCCGTTACGTCTTTGGTACCCTGGTCCTTTATTTCCTGCTATTCAAGAAAATAAATAGCCAGTTTTACTAAATGACTTGAGATTAGAATTACCCTAAACGCAGCCACGAAACACGCTGCCAAACAAAATACACGTGATGCCCCAAAAAGTAAACCTTAACTTCATTCCGGTACTTGACACGGACAGAAAAATCAAACGTTAATCCCACGAATGAACATATGAAGCCCCAACCACTATTTTGAATGCGTAAGCTCTATACCGTGGCACGTTCTGTCCGAACCAAACCAGCCGGTATGCACGAGTTCGCAACACAACAGGGATTAGAGAGGAACTTTGTTTCCTTTAGACAAAACTTCAGATGTTTCATGCCCCCCGAGAATGCTGAAATAAATGATTATTGTAAAAAGAATGAACCTGATTTCAGTGAAATAACCCTATGCAACCTGACCGTAAGTAGAAAGTTTTCTTTCAAATCGACCTATTGTCACCTAACCGCAGCGGCTAATCAGCCCCAATGCTGCTTCTTCTGCATGACCGGCGCAAAAGCGCCCACACGGTCACCGAAGAATCGTCGACAAAATTCACTTAGATACTAGAACGTCCTACTATAAGCATACTCACCATTTTTTTACCCTCCATTGAACTCCTTTGGGATGGTTATCCTGATGGTTTCCTATTGGTGGATTCCCGCGTAGGAGTGCTCTTTTCCTGGCACTCGACGTTGGATCCTACCGGCTGCGCCAAAATGTTGGGGATCTCGTGTCCTTGCCTGGTTGGGGACGTCCTGTCGCAGTTCTTCGGGAGCGTGCTGAAAACTTAAGAGCCCTAACGTTGAAGTTAAACACTTATTACTTTACAGTTTCACAACACAAGAAGAGATTTATTCTTACGAAACCTAATGCTTATATACTATTTTTAAAAACCTATCTCAGTCTGTGAACTGACCTTTCTGGTGTTCCAGTTCTGCACCTGTTAATTGGTGTCAGTTGGTCAAGCCAACTGACCCACTTCAAAAGTGGCGACGGTGCACTATGCTGCCCTCGTCGACTCGACTGCGGAACTGTAACACCCTAAAAGCTTACATAATAACGTTGCACAGATCACATCAACTTGAAATACTTAAACCCTAGAAGTATGCCTTATTATAGCACCGTTTTAGCACATGCTAATTTAACATAGTGTGGCATCTATTAGGAGTCGGTGCTGTGAGTAAACTACACGTAGGTAGTATGGTTCTAACTCACAACATACTACATACGGACCTATCCAAACAGGTGAGAATTTGTTTCTCCTAGCCTGATTCTTCATTAATACTCGGTCACCCACATGGAAAACTACTGTGTTTAGTACCTTGTTGTAGGCTTCCCTGGCTACTCGTTTAGCACAATCCTGGTTTTCTCTCACCAATTCGTGCGCCCGCTGCAACTGATATTTTTGCACTTTATTGGGGGGATCAGCATTGTACACTGGCGCACATTTGCGCTTCAAATTCGCTGGCATGTTGAAATCAAACCCGTAGAGCGTCCTAAACGGAGTTTACGCATTTTCATTTCAGTACAATGATGTGCTTAGCTGTTTCGCTTTTCCGTGCGAAATATTGCTACGCAAATTGTCGTTTCGGAACTACACAAACTTTGATGCGACAACACGCGTTGTCTGCACCTCTTAAAATATGTTCACCTAACACCCTAAGCTCAAAATGCCAAATATTTAAATCAACAATTTAAATTAATTCACATGTCTCCACAATATATTTATTAATCCAATTCAAAAAATAATAGAAATGCATTTAAAAAATAAATTAATTAACTCGCTTTATCAAACAATACAATTCAACGATCACTTCGATCCTACTTAGAACAAAACTCTGAAAGCTAATTGTAAAATTTAACCCCCGCTTGTTCCAGCGTGAACATTTCCTGCCACAATCTATTGGCTTCGCTCCAAGGCAGAGGAACTTCCTGATCCGCCTGTTCTGCCAGAAACTTCCTCAGAAATGCCAGTCGCTTTCTCTCCCGTGCTGCTTTACCACCACGTCTATGCCAATAAGGGTGTGCGCGGCACCTTTGAAATGGGTCTCAGTTCATTCCTACGACCTTCTGCAACCGTTACGCAGTTGTTACTCTGGTCACTTATTTCCTGATATTCAAAGAAAATAAATATCCAATTTTATTATATGAACCGAAATTTAATATATCCTAACCGCAGCCACGAAACACGCTGCCAATCAAATACTCGCAACGCCCCCAAAAAGTGAACCTAATTTTATTCCGGTACTTGACACGGACAAGAGAATCAAACTCTAGTCCCGCGAGACGAGCATAAAGAACACCATCCCCTATTATGAATGCATGAACCCTATACCGTGGCACGTTCTTTCCGAACCAAACCAACCGGTATGCACAAGTTCGCAATACAATAGGAATTAGTAACCCGCGAGGAAATTTATTTCCTTTAGAATCATTTTCACACGTTTCACACCCCCCGAGAATGCTGAAATAAACAGGAAGTAGAAATATGAACCTAATCTTAGTGAAACAAACCTATACAACCTGACCATTAACCATTCTTTCGAATCGACCTAGTGTCACCTAACCGCTGCGGCTATTCAGCCCCGATGCTTCTTCTTCTGCATGACCGGCGCAAAAGCGCCCACACGGCCACCGAAGAATCGTCGACAAAATTCACTTAGATACTAGAATGTCCTACTATAAGCATACTCACCATTTTTGTTCCCTCCATTGAACTCCTTTGGGATGGAGTGCTCTTTTCCTGGCACTCGACGTTGTATCCTACCGGCTGCGCCAAAATGTTGATGTGTCCTTGCTGCTCGTCGGGCGACGTCCTGTCGCGGTTCGCTGGGCGCGTAGCTGAAAACTTTGAAACCCTATTACTTTTAAATAAAGACCAAAGACACTTTTCGTTTTAAGATCACAATCACAAGACTTTATTTCTTACAAATACTAATTCTTATATACTATTTCTTAATACTCATCTGAGTCTGTGAACTGACCTTTCTGGTGTTCCAGTTCCGCACCTGCTAATTGGTGTCCGTTGGTCAAGCCAACTGACCTAGTATAAAAGTGTCGACGGTGCATTACACTGCCCTCGTTGACTCGACTGCGGAACTGTAATACCCTAAACATCGGACTCTATTGATCAAATTAGTACACCATTAGCTCTAATTCCTGTCGATTTTATACCTTTTTATTTAAGTGAAGCAGAATATGATATGCTACCGACAACAGCAGAAGTTGTTAAAGTTTCATGTCAAGGTACTCCATTGGGAACAAGAACTGCATTTGATATTGGATCATCAATTTCTGGAACTGCAACATCTGAATATGTACCTATTGGTTTAGTTGCAGAAGGTTTAAACAAACAGTTTTATGGTAAAAATGTTAAATATACTTCTTCTGGCACAGACCCTATGAAAGTAATTGGTATTGAAAATATTAATGTACTAGAAATGTATGAAAAATACTACAAACATATTCCATCTAATGCTTTATGTGTTCCCACACCTATAGAACAATATTTTGTACATGAATGGAATAGAGAAAAAAGTCCTGATACGAATAAATACCCCGATTACATTGTTCATAATAAAGGCAATGTGCGTATGGATGAAAAAGTGCATCAGTTTTTAATAAATCAAGCAGTTGGCGTTCCAATAGCAAATTATGAATATAAACCAAAAAGTGGATTTATAAAACGCGGTAAGGAACATTTTGTTCCACAAACCAGAGAAAAATATAAAGTACATTCTACTATAACCAGACCACATAGTCATATGTTAAAATTTTTTAAAGCAGCTAATAAACCAATATCTGGAGATATTGGACTTGGCAAATCACCCACAACGCCAATAGTTATTAATAATATTAACGACGTATATGCTAGAACAATTGAATCTTATGGTACATATCATCCTATTCGAGGTGGATACGGATATGATACACAACCGCAACTTCATGTGGGGATTATTGCTACTCCTCAATTAAAACCGACCGAGTCATCTGTAAGCTATTTAAATAGCGCTTGTTATTGGAAAGTTGAATGTTCCATAGAAATTAAATGCAATATTTCATCGGCCTTTGGTAAAGGAGCTAGTGTGAGTTGGCCATTGGAAGCATCATTTTGTGCAAATTATGACAGAGCATACACTGATGGACAAACATTGTTTGGTGTAACAGATGACGACAATGGTAAAATTTCTGTGCAATCACTCGAAGATTCAGATAATGAAGAGGAACAACAAGGATTTACTATTATTAATAAAACAAAAAAATTAAAATTGTAATTTATTATTTATTATTTATAATTTTATATTTTTTTAATAAATAATAACTTGACATTGGATGTGGTTTTTTTTTTATAAATTTTAAGCTTTTTATAAGATTTCCATTTGTAGATAAACATTCTTGATCTAAAAGCACGATCATTTGGGAATACATCATTATTTGATAATATTATTAATGGAGTTCTCATAATAACAGCATCATTTGAATATTTAACTTTAGCAGTTACTGTATCTCCTCCAAATAACATTTTTAAAGTTTCAGTAGCAGACGGCTCTAATAAAGGTTCATTCCATAATATAATACGTTTTTCTACACATTCCATTAAAGGAAATGAACAATATCTATTAAAATTTCCAACTTGACCAAAATTTAAACAAAAATGAATAAATGTATCAAAAAAAAAGTTTTTACCAGCATTTGGAGGAGACAATATAAAAATAGTATTTTTTTTTGGAGTCAATTTGTCCAAAATATTATATAAATCTGTTAAAAAGTTATAAATTTGATTATAATCATTATTAAATTGAAATTGTAATAGATCTTCTAAAATTTCAACTGACTCACTAACTGAAAAATAATAATTATATAAATTTCCAACAGGAGCATTAAATATTAAATTTTGAGGTTCAACAGATTTTAGATATAGATAAATTTCTGAAAAAGTAAGATTATTTATATAATTATTAATAATTCTTAAACAATTTTTAATTAATGTAGAATTAATATCATAAAATCGAAATTCAGAAGATAACCACATTGAAGTATTTAGAATATGTGAAATAGGTGATGTAGGATGCTCTTTAAAGAAGTCTAAAATTTTGTCTCCCTTTCCTCTTTTTTTACACCTGGAAGACTGCTGATCTGATTCGTAGCAGATACTAATAATTTCATTATTAATTGATGATTGGGATCCAAAGGAGATTGGGTTATGAATGTAGAACGATAGTTCGCTTCCTTCCACCAGTCCGTCTTCGGCTTTTTGTAAATCTTCGAAAAATCGTAAACATCTAACTTCACTACTTGGAAACCACGTTCTCCCGGTGATGTTATAGTACAAGTACTCCCGGGAATCTTTCTGCAAATAGATTGAGATATTAATCCAGTGTTGGATCGTGAATTTCCAACTTGAAACAACTCGTCTAGCGAATCTTCTATCGATGAATTCTTCGAGGTATTTGGTAAAAGCGCATCTGCAAGAATTGTTGGAATAGTTGCAGTCATGGATGATGTGGATGTGGTTTCCATGATGGCCGACGATGAGGATGGACCCTGAAAATTTTCTGCATAATTCTCTATAATCCAATTTGATGTTGCGGACGTCATATTTGGTTCCGTATACATCGTGCACCACTCGCTGTTTAACAGGACGGTTGCCAAACTCTTCAGTGAACACTTGCCTAACTCTTGTTTTTGGGCAATCAATGTTTTCTGGGCAAACTGGAGGGAGTCCATCAACGTATGTAGATGCCTCTTCGCTTCGTATTGTCTCTCCTTCAAGGAATGAGAGATCAAAATCTCCAATGTCGTAGTTACATGTAGTAGCATCTCCCTGGTCCACATCACTGTTATTAAAGACAGAAGTGAAATCATTTCTGTGTTCTCCATCGAGTACGCTTTTGCTAGTTCCATCTCCACATTCAGTTTTTTTTTCTTGGCTGGTTCCGCCGATTTTTCCATCTTCCGTTTCCTCTGTTTCTCCTTCACTATTATCTCCTCTAGTGCTTGTGTATTTGGAATTTGCATCTGCTCGCAATCGCTTAGTAGGATTTGTTGACCAGGCTCCAATTCGTTTTCCGAATTTATTGGTGAATTGTCGTCGATCGGTTCGCGAATTGTCACTTTTTTCGGAGGCATTATCAGAATTTTCAGAACAAGAATAATTATACGAACAAACACTACTATCACTGTCACTGTTATACTGCATTTAAAAGTAAATGAAAAATTTCCGCTATTTATATGGTATTATACATATTAAAATGCGTTGTTGCCAAATTTCGTGTCTATACCAGTTGGGATTTGCGTGGTAAAAATAATAAAACATTATTGCGACGACGACGGCGACGACAATTGCGCAGCAATTTTCAATTTTCCAATCGGCAGCTATCGGCCGTAGGCCATGATCAAGCTAAGCCATGATTTAGGGTATTATGTTCTATTCTTAAATAACGATTACCACATGCTAATCCCACAGAGTGTGGCATCTATTAGGAGTCGATGCTGTGAGTCAACTACTCGTAGGTAGCTTGGTTCTAACTCACAACACCATATATTTTTAAACTGTACTCCAAATCTGATTGAATATTGATGAGCTTTTTTGTTTATGATCATCCGAAATAACATGAGCAAATTGTTTTAAGAAGGTTATTATTTCCTTTTTCATATTTGCTGATATGTGTTTACAGTATCCTCATATGTAAAGTTTGCGAATAAGCTTTGATATTGATTGTTCTGGTATTTATATTATTTGTTGCTCGATCAAACAAGCGGCTTGTTTCATGTTTTCTTTCTCTTTCATTCGAGTTTATTATATCTCTATTATACTCAAAACAATAAATGTTGAGAGTTTTAGAATGATAGTTACTATAATAGGTACACCTGATTCTTATTTCACACTTTTCATCGTATTTTAAATTGAAATGACGGAAAAATACTTTAAAACTCTCTGTTTCGAATCGACATGAAGCTATCACAATACTTACGGCAATTCGATGGAAATAAAACCCAATCTGTTTAAGTGGAAAAAGCTTATGAAAAACCACTTTTTATTTCTACTTAACTGAGCTCAACAGATTACTGGGAATTATGCGATGCATGTGTACAAAAATATAATTGGAAACCAAACATTACTAGCACATACAGATATACATGTATATAAATATAGAAGAAAGACATATATCCAGCGAATATATGTCTACAGAAATTGGCTCTAGGAATACCTGTGGCACCGCTCATACTTGCTCTTGTGTATAGGCTCTGTATAGGCTCTTGCTCTGCAACGCTCTCCTGACTCAGCTCCCTGCACTTAGATTGCACTGTCTCCTGGCTCTGCTCCCTGCCCATAGATTGCACTCTCTCCTGGCTCAGCTCCCTGCTTATATATATTGCACCGCACTGCTCCTTGTGCTCTCACGCACTGTCCCATTGGCACAACCGCACAGCTCCATCGTCAGAAACGAACTAACTCCTTTTCTCCCTCGCTGAACTTATTTTTGCTATGCGAAACTCAAACGCATGGTTGCATTTGATACAGTCCCCACGAGCAAGAGAAGGACCTCCTGTCCTTGCTTTAATAAAGTCGCCCTCTATTCGCTCGGCGCAATTGGAAGCACACATATCTTCTGAACAGGCCTTGTCAGACGGTTTGTGGCCGTCTGCACAATGACTGAACGTATTAGCCCATCTCGGCTCCTTATTAGTTCACAAATTCTGCCCAAGGCCCATTGCGCTGGTGGAAAAAGTTCACTCTTGATCAGCACTAATTGACCCAGGCTCATTGGCTCTCGTTCTCTGCGCCATTTTTTACGCTCTTGCAGCGTCGTCAAATATTCCTCTCTCCACCTCTTCCAGAAATGCTCAACCATTTTCTGGCGTGCTCTCCACAAACTTGCCCCTTTCAGGTTTGACTGCTGCTCGCTCACAAATGGTAAGGGAATGATCAATGGCTCCCCTATCAAAAAATGCCCGGGAGTCAAGGCCTGAATATCTTCCGCATCATCACTCAAGGGTGTCAAAGGCCTTGAGTTCAAAATTGCTTCTATCTCTACTAGGAGGGTAGATAGCTGCTCTTGTGTTAAAATCTTTTGCCCAGCAATACGCGTGAGGTGGTACTTCATTGACTTCACAGCAGCTTCATAAATTCCGCCTTGATGCGGCGCTGCTGGCGTCATAAATATCCAATCTGTCCCCTTGTTGCTCAGATGCTCAAAAACTTCTTTTACTTGCCAGCTCTCTCGTGCTCTTCTCAGCTCTCTTGCCGCCCCTACGAATGATGTACCATTGTCACTGTATATTCGCTCGCATCTCCCTCTTCTGCAAATAAAGCGCTCATAACAAGCAATAAAGGCTATAGAGGTTAAATCAGCAACAATGTCAATATGAATGGCCTTTGTTTTTAGGCATACAAAAATGGCCACCCAGCACTTACTCTCCTTCATTCGCTCTCCAGCTCTATCCGGTGCCTTTATTCTAAAAGGACCAGCATAATCAATACCTGTGTGTAGAAAAGGCTTGCCCACTTGCACCCTGTCGCCTGGCAATTCAGACATCAGCTGTTGCTCAAATCTGTGATTATAGCGCGCGCATACCACGCACTTGTGGAGAAAAGCTCTTAATTGGCTCCGTAGTTTTGGAATCCAAAACTTTTGTCTGATGAATTGCATCATCACTTGCACAGCACCATGCTTAGTCATACGATGAGCGTGGTCCATTATCAGCCATGCTGTTCGAGAACCATCCTTCACTATCACCGGATGCACCATCTCATAGGCTTCTTCTGATCTCCCCAATCGCCCGCCCACTCTCAATAGGCCCTTGCTGTCCATTATTGGATTCAACGCACTAATTTTGCTCCCTTCTTGCACCTGCCCAATCTCTCTTAGTTTGTCTATCTCTTGTCTGTAATCGCTCTCTTGCGCCTGCTTAAGCAGGAGTTCCGTTGCTTCACATTTCTCTTCCACTGTTGGCGCTTGCACTACTCGGTTGTTGTGCCGAGTTCTGCGCCTTCTCTTTCTGTGCCTTGCTCTTCGCACAAACCTGATGATGTAGCTCAATATGTTGATGTTCTTCTCTAGACTTCGCGCATAGTCAATCAGCGCCATGCTCTTGCCCCTGCTCGGTATAAATATTTGCAAAAACTCGCGTGAATGTGTCACGTGATACGCTCCCAGCTCGTTAAGCCCTTCCGTTGGTTTTTCCGGCTCAAAAATGTTGGCTGGCCAACTGATTTCTGATTTACGTAACCAATCCGGTCCATATAACCAGAGCTTATTACCAACTAACTCTCTCGCTGTTAAGCCTCTAGTTAACAAATCTGCTGGATTTTGTTTCGTGTTTACATAGCGCCAACGCCCAATCTCTGTGTGAGTCTGTATCTCTGAAACTCTATTTGCTTCATACATCTTCAGCTCACATGGTAGTTTTCTGATCCAGTGCAGAACAACCTGTGAATCTGTCCACAAGCTGTACTCACATTTTCCCCATTCCATTTCTTTGCTCACGCTGTATAGCAGCTGTGCCAGTAATTTGGCTGCTGACAGTTCAAGCTTTGGTACTGTAATCGTCTTCAAAGGAGCTACGCGCGCCTTAGACGTCAGTAAATTGGCCTCCACTTGCTGGTTGCCATAATCAATTCGCACATAAATTGCTGCACCATACGCGCTCATCGATGCGTCCGCAAATCCATGAATCTGGACCTTAGCATCTGTTGTGGTACCAATCCACCTGCTGATTTTAAATTGCTCTAAATGCCCTATCTCTTCCCAAAAGTCTTCCCATCTTTTCAGTATCTCTGATGGTACTATGGTATCCCAGTCTAGGCTCAATCTCCATAAATATTGTATAATAATTTTCCCCCTGATAGTGACTGGAGTTATAAACCCGTCAGGATCGTATAGTTGTGCCACACAACTTACTATCTTTCTTTTAGTCACCTCACCGACCAGTGCAGGAGTCTTCACCACAAAGGTGAATTTGTCTTCTTCTATCAGCCATTTCAGGCCTAGCACAGCCATCTCGTCTTCTCTCGGGAACAACATCTCTTCTTCTCTCTCCGCACTCATTGCCCTGAGTAGTCTTTTTGAGTTCGACTTCCATTTGCACAGCTCGAAACCGCCGCCTTTTAGGACAGTGTCTATTTCTTTCGCGAGCACTATTGCTTCTTGCTCAGATCGTCCGCCTGTAGCACAGTCATCCATATAGAAGTCACTCTCTATGATGTCCGCTGCTCTTGGGTATGCATCTTTCGCCTCCCTAGCACATTGTATTAAAGCTCGCACAGCATTATAAGAGGAGGAAGTCATTCCATACGTTACAACCGTTAACCAGTATTCTCGTAAAGGCTCACCATTATGCTCTCGCCAAAAGATTCTTTGCAAATTCCATTGCCTTTCGGCAACACGCACTTGTCGGAACATCTTCTTGATGTCGGCACATATCGCAATCTTGTGACGCCTAAATCTCATGACAATTTCGTAAAGATCCTTTTGTAACTTCTCGCCTAAACATTGCACTTGATTCAGAGAGATGCCACGATTCGTTTGGCAGCTAGCATCAAAAACCACCCGAAATTTTTTGGTGACACAGTGATGTGGGATATAATAAACTGGCTCGTCCACTCTTGGTGGTTGTATAGCGCACTTCATATGCCCTAATCTCTCATACTCTCTCATGAATTCTACGTATTGCTCTCTCAGCTCTGAGTCTTTCTCTAATTTCCGCTCCAAGTACATAAACCTGCGCAATGCTATTGCTCTTGAGGTGCCTAAACCTTGCACCGTGTCTTTCACTGGAATTGTCACAATAAAACGCCCTGTTTCATCTCTAGTATAAGTTTCCATAAAATTTTGCTCCACTTCCTGCTCCTCATCTGTTCTCCAGCGAGTTATCGTATCCACCTGATCTATCTGCCACAGGCGCTGAAGTAACTCGTCCAACCTTTTGTTATCGATACATTCTATCGAAGCAACTATAGCATCGGCCCCTCTATCTCTCTCACAGGGTTGTGCCCCGAAAATGACTTGCCCAAACATGCTCTCATATATGGCCATGCCTTGCACCTCATTTGGTATTATCGCCGTAATGGCTCTAGCCACCATATTTGCTCCTAACAGTAGCTCGACTGGTCTCGCCTTCCAAAACTCAGGATCCGCCCATAAACCCTCATTCTTAAAATGCATTGGTATCTCCACTAAATCTCTTGCTGGCAAAACTGGGCACCAGTTACATTCTCTTGGCAGCACCCAAAACTCAGTCTCTAAGTAATCATTTTCGCTCTTCATAGGGTAACAAGAAAACACCTTGGCACTCAAACAGTGCTTTATGTCAAAAGATTTACCTTCTATTCCTATCATTTTGCTGCTCTGTGATCGTGTTGGCAACTGGTACTTTCGCCGGAATTCGGCACTCATTAAATTTGGCTGCGCTCCAGTGTCCATAAGCGCTCGCACTGGCCCATATAGCATTCCTGCAATCTCGACACGCACCATAACTGTTGGTAACAAGGCCTCTTGCATCTCTAAATTACAATGAAAAGACTTATAGTAAGTTGCACGATTAGGGATATCTCGCTCTTTTTTTAATGCTCTAACATGTTTTAGAAATTTTAGGCTCTTAAATCTATCACTTCGGCCAGGCTCTGTTACCCTTGCGCGCTTTGCAAGGTTGCTATGCCGTCAATCGCTCTTGACCTTCGGCATTGTTGTCGCGGTGGCTTCCCGCTTTGGCTGCTGCGCCACCAACACCTGTTGCTGTGGCTCTTTTTTTGCACATAGGACGCTATTGTGCTTCTGCGCCCCTGGGCACCGCAAACATGGCCCCGAAAAGCACTCCGACGCCTTATGCCCCTTCTTCAGGCAGTTGTGGCACAGGTTGCGTTTGCCAACTAGCTCTTGCCTAGCTCTCAAATTGAGCGACAGGAAGTCTGGGCATCGATACAATGCGTGATCTGCGCTGCATGTCTCGCACAGCTTGCCTTGGCTTGCTCGTATCGGTGCTACTCCTGTTGCGCTCACACCGTGGCCCATTCTCTCCCTGCTCTTGGGTACTGCGCCCGCTGCTCGATCGCGCCCGTGCTCCAATTGATGCGCTCGCTTGACTTCCCGTGCTGGTAGAGCAGAAGCCTGCTTCTCCAGGAAAGCCAACATCTCATTCACCTTTGGAGAGTCAGAGCTCCTCTGTAGCTCCCATTGCTTGGCAGTCTCGCTGTCCAGTCGCTCGTGGAGCATATGCACAACGAACATGTCCCAATGTTCCACTGGTACCCCCTGTGCCTTTAGTTGGCGCATGGATTCATGGGTCACATTCGCCATACGCTGTAGGCTCTCCGCAGTGGGTGGTCCCTCTAGCTCTGGCAACTTAATAAATCTCCGCAAGTACTCTCGGCATACCGGATACTTCCGGTCATAAATTTGGTTGAGCCGCTCCCATGCCTCATGGTAACTGTTGTCGGTCAGCTCCCACTCACCCAAAGTGCGCGCTGCTTTATGGGTGAGCGACTTCTTCAAGTACGAGAACTTGTAGGATGGCGCTATCTGCTCGTTGCTGTGCACTGCAGCGACAAATCTGTCGCGAAAACCATGCCATTTGGTGATGCTTCCATCAAATTCTCCCCAAGTATTTTGGAGGTCGTGCTGCTGGAATGGCATTGTCACCTGCACCGAAATTGGCTCCTTTGCGCCTTGCTCAACGCACCTTGCTGGGCACAATTGCTCGATCTTGCCGTTCAGTGCACCACTCGCTCCGAAGTACCGTCGCTCCGCCCGCTCCATTGATCTCTCCAAATCAGCACTCTCATCGCGCTTGGCTCGACATGCTATCTCGTCATGGAGGGCATTGAAGCGTTCCCACTGTTGCTCTAAACGAGTCAGCCGCACCTTGGCTTCCTCAAGCCCCAAATGCGAGAACTCGCTTGTCTTCGCATGCTCTGCTGCCCTCTTGATGCCATTGTAGGCCGACTGATGCTTTCCGTAACTCATTTTCTTGCTGCTCGAGAAAGGAAAGGAAGAAAGACAAAAAAAAAGAAAAATTCAATTAATTTCTTGGGAGGAAATGACTATTTCCTCCTAGCCCTTGCCCAGACTGCCAACACTGCATATTTGCTCTATATAACTCTACTTATTATCTATGCACTTTGAGTCGAATAACCGCATTGGTTTATTCGCTCACTAGCACGAAATTCTAACACCTATGCTCGCTCAATTTTTAATTTTTGAGGCGAATAACCGCATTGGTTCATTCGCTCATTTGCACATAATTCTCGCTCGCTCATATTTAAATTTTGAGTCGAATAACCGCATTGGTTCATTCGCTCATTTGCACATAATTCTCGCTCGCTCATATTTAAATTTTGAGTCGGATAACCGTACTGGTTTATTCGCTCATTTGCACATAATTCTCGCTCGCTCATATTTAAATTTTGAGTCGAATAACCGCACTGGTTTATTCGATCCATATTCAGCACCAAGCACGCGCACACGCAGCCATGCCGCCTCACTGTCGGCCGCCAGCAAGGCGGCAGCCATAGCGCAGCATACTGCGCATCTCTATGACTGCGTCGCATAGTGCTTGCCTGCGCATATTATACCCACCCCTAAATTCTTTTAGCTTTCTTGAAGCCCAATGCCCAATGCCTGTACCAATTTGTCGTATGTGCTTTGAGCACATACGCCCTTGGTCTATTATTTTTAAGCATTGCAGTGTTGGATCTGCTCCTGTAACTCCGTGGACTGTATCTTACCTTAATTTTTATTTTTATTTTTCTATATATATATATTTTTTTTTTTTTTTTTTTTTTTTTTATATTATAAGTATCAACTTGGATCTCCTTGTTTTGCTGCTATTCTCACTTAAAGTCAAATATCAACTGAAAATGAAAATTTTGAGCATCTCATAATTGATGCCATCCTTCGCACTCCGTTCCGTTTCCTCCGTTCGCTCTTCGCTCTGCTCACATACATATTATATGTATGTTCCGAATGCGTATTGCGCATTCAGCAATTGATGCTCCTCTAGCGTGTTGCGCTTGCTCTCTTTTTCTCTTCCCGCAGGCACAACGGAACAAAGGAATTTAAAGGAAAGAAATATCTATTACCTACCCTGCCAGTACGCAATCGCACATACATACATACATACATGCATATGCGATCTGCGTTTACATAGAGTCTGGCGTGATTTCATAGGAACGCTTAAAATAAAGGCGAAATTAAGTTTTGCACTTAATCTATGTATATACCTACTTAATGCTACAAACATACATACATGCTTCGCACCATCGATGCTGTATTGTATAGATCACTAGTACGATCCGGCTCGACATGGACCAATGTTTCGAATCGACATGAAGCTATCACAATACTTACGGCAATTCGATGGAAATAAAACCCAATCTGTTTAAGTGGAAAAAGCTTATGAAAAACCACTTTTTATTTCTACTTAACTGAGCTCAACAGATTACTGGGAATTATGCGATGCATGTGTACAAAAATATAATTGGAAACCAAACATTACTAGCACATACAGATATACATGTATATAAATATAGAAGAAAGACATATATCCAGCGAATATATGTCTACAGAAATTGGCTCTAGGAATACCTGTGGCACCGCTCATACTTGCTCTTGTGTATAGGCTCTGTATAGGCTCTTGCTCTGCAACGCTCTCCTGACTCAGCTCCCTGCACTTAGATTGCACTGTCTCCTGGCTCTGCTCCCTGCCCATAGATTGCACTCTCTCCTGGCTCAGCTCCCTGCTTATATATATTGCACCGCACTGCTCCTTGTGCTCTCACGCACTGCCCCATTGGCACAACCGCACAGCTCCATCGTCAGAAACGAACTAACTCCTTTTCTCCCTCGCTGAACTTATTTTTGCTATGCGAAACTCAAACGCATGGTTGCATTTGATACACTCTCAATAATACCTCCAATATTAATTTCTTTTTCAATTAAATCCCTTCTAAAAGCTTCAATTGCATCGTTTATGCTGTAGTTGGCTTCAGAATTATCTGATGGTAACTTAATATTATTTCTTAATGTTGTTGTATCATTTTCTAATTGAATTGATAAATACAGTTATCCATTTTTGATAAATCTAACAATCAATCTGCAAAATAAAAAAGAAACCAGATTCATTAAATAGAGAAAAAGTTATTACATTTTTCTTTGGTAGCGGCTTTCATCAGCCACCCTGTATTGAATTATTGGGAAGTTTTATATTAAAATGTATGTATTTACTTTTAGGATCTATATCAGTGCTGTCCAAACTTTTTTTTGGCGTGGCCACAGAAGTGGCCAACAGATCTATCCAATGGCCACTTTTTCCAAAACCTAAGAAAACAGTGAAAACAAGTCGAAATTTCGTTTTTGCATTTATTTTCGATTGGTTATGAGACGTATGACATTTTTCTATTTTCTATGAGTTAAAATTAACCGAAACAATGATTGTTTATTTTAGATTAATGCGACGGATGACATTCTTTTTTTTCTGTCAATTTATCAAAGTCTGGCTTCGATTGGATTAGTTCGCAACGAAGTTCGGATTCCAAATTTTGTTGCGATATTGCATTGCGGTATTTATTTTTACGTCGCGCGAGACTTGAGAATGATGCTTCACAAACGTATGTGGAACCAAACATGCATAAAAACTTTGGTACAATGTCTTTGAGTGCCAAGAAATTACATTCAGATAACAAACGCCTCCACAATGCATCGCCCGTTTCATTTGGCAAGCCACTTTCTTCATTTATCAACGAAATATCGAATTCCAAATGAGTTTTCTTTGTTCCGAAAAGATCTGACAATTTTTGAATATTATTTGGGTCACAAACGAATGGGTTTTTGAGAAATTTGAATGCCAACTGAAACTTTTGGAAATCTTCAAATCGTGAATCGAACGCGTTAATCAAAATATCAATATATTGAATGAAAATGTTCGTATCGTAACGTAGCTCAAATTCTTCATTATATTGATTTGTGTCTAACAATGGGAAGAAAGTAAAATCATTTTCGTTAATTTGGTTTTTAAATGCGACCAATTTCAACTTGAATTCTTGAATATCTTTTGCCAAGTCCCAAATGCATTTATTCTTTCCTTGTAGCCTCACATTCAACTCGTTCAGATGTTTCGTAATATCGGCCAAAAAGTACAGTTTTTCTTTCCATGTATGTGTCGATATTTCACTGAATTCTACATCCAAGTGTTGTTCCGTGAGAAATAGTCTGATTTCATCAAACAGATCACAAAACCGATTAAAGACATTTCCACAGCTTAGCCAGCGAATGCTTTTGAAGAACATTATGTCACCAAATTTCGAATTTAATTCTTCTGTCAACAATTTGAATCGACGATGACGTAGTCCACTCCCTCTGATTGTATTGATGATCTGCAAACAAATGAAAAAATTATGAGTACGATAAATAAACTAAAATCGGCGTATTTTTGATAATGCTGCACATACTTTGGTCACTGTTTTCAAAACATCACAATCCATTTCCAATGCCTGTGAGCACAAATTTTCCTGGTGTATTATGCAGTGATATGTAAGGAAAAACGGTGAGTTGAAATGTTCTTTGATGTACTTTTTCACTAAGGCAGCAAAACCGGCGTGAATTCCAATCATTGCAGGAGCTCCATCGGTACATATTGATACGAGCTTCTTCAAGTCCAAATCAAATCGAGCAACGACAGTCATAAATGCATCAAAAATATCTTTGGCCCTTGTTTGTTCAGTGAGAGGAACCAATGCCAGAATATTTTCTTTAATTTGACCATTTTTGATGTATCGCACCCAAAATATGAGTTGGGACATATCCGAAATGTCTGTCGTTTCATCCAACGCCACAGAAAATGCTTCACATTCTTCCAATTCACTTTTCAATTTCGCTTCGATTTCAGCTCCAATATCAACGACACGGCGACTGATTGTTTGATGGCTGAGCGATAATGTTTTTAATTTATCAAGCAATGGCGCTTTCAATTTGTCGTCCCAATTCTCACATAGCGTCGTAATGGTTGTTTGTATCAACTGTTTGTAAAATTCACCATCGGCATATGATTTTCCGTGTTTTGCAATGTTGAATGCAACTTCATAGGAAGCACGCGTAACCAGATGATTTGCACTGAATATGTTTTTCATCACTTTTTGTTCAGATTCCAATGAAATTTTCAATCGTAATATTTCGGCAGATCGTTTTTCAGACAACGGCAAAAACTTCTCGTTCATTTCACGGTGTTGATTCTTAAAATGAGATTCGACATTGTATTTCTTATTCTCTGCGAATTCATGACGGCATATTAGACACATTGACTTCCCTTTGTGTTCGGACACAAAATAATTTTCTTCCCATTCGCTATTGTACCTCCGAATTTTCTTCTTCTGTTTGTCTTCTTGAACATTTTGAGTAACACGGGTGCTTGATTCTGTATGCTGATCACTATCAAATAGACCTGGAACACTTGTTTCACCTCCGCCACTTTCATCTGGTTTTCTTTTTCTAATTACGAAACGATCCATATTTCACTGTGAACTGAACACTTATTCAACTCATTTGACAATGAACTAATAAATTGGCAAGTGAATTTCAAATGACAAATCCACACGCAGCCGCGTTCTTGCATTTTCACAAAATACAGTCACGCAGATAACAGTCGCCAACAAATGTAAACATAAACAATTGAAATGCGCGCGCCGCATCATTGCTATACAATCAAGATTTGGCATGATTTAACGAGCGCTGCCAATTCAACAGAAAATAAAAAATAAAGCGACGACGCGAATACAACGGACAATACAGCTAACTACTGTTTGTCTTATTATTGTCAAGATGAAATCGCTTCGGTTAACATTTTAAATCGTTTTTTGGAAAAAATTAGAATCATTATTTGAAAAATATTAGTCTTCTCGTTGGCCACTGAAATTTGTCGCTTGGCCACAAGTGGCCAAGTGGCTACTAGTTTGGACAGCACTGATCTATATTGTTAATATTATAACTTTTAACGCTATTAACAATTATAAAATATAAATATTATTAAAATATAGGTCTTCATCTTGCTTTTCCTTTGAGACTATTATGAACACTATTACTGTTTCCTTATATGATATCCATTTTATATGTTTGAGTATAGTTTTTTACATCAATTATATTAATATGTTGTCGTTTATGGCTCAAATCTGGAGTGAGTACTTTTTCAATTTCGCCATTACTTAAAATTCGTTCAACTTCAAATTCACGATATTCAAAACAACTTATTTTTAGTTGTTTTCTCTCATATAACATCGTATGGATATCACAATTATCATATCATATTATAACATGACGATAAAATGATTCCTTTGCTTCCAGTATACCACCTATATATGTTTCTTTTTTAATGAAATGCTTTCGAAACGCTTCTATAGCTTCATCCACTGCACATAGGGCCAGATTCAATTTTTTTTGGCATAAAGTCTAATAATAAAGCTAGAGAGCTGAATTTTGGTGGAATTGATTATATTGGCACTTGCAGTAAGTGAGAACAATTTCAAGTCAATCCGACCAGGCCCACCTATACCGCCCATATAAGGACACATTGCAGAGGAGTAATTTTTTTTTTATTATTTGATGTTTCGATTTAAACCAACTTAAATACTGATTTCTTAAAGGTATTAAATTAATACTATTAAATTATTCTTCTTTTTCTACTTCCAAATCCAAGCAAAAGTTGTCTTCATGATCCGTATCCGAGTTGCTATCATCGCTGTCTAAAAACTGTTCCTGGTTATTATATTCTACATTTGCTGCTTCTCAATCAATAACTTTCTTTGGTAACGAGGTTTTTTTATTTTGAGCTAATCTTTTTTTTATATTAAGGCTTGAAAGAAAAGGGTCCGATGAATCCATTGATCGGTGGAACACATCCGATAAATTGTTGATACGAGAATTTCGTCTCGCATATGATTGTCTATCGCGCTTATAAAGTTTATTTCGCGCTTCAGATGCGTTTTCTCCAAAGCAACCGATAGGTAATACCGATGATGCTATTATCTGTGAACCGTGAACTAAAACTTTGTGGACAGTTGCTGTTGACATTGGGTACCATGGATACTTTTCCATATAATTCGACGCAGTTTCTTGGCAAAATTGGCTGAATTTAGTAGTATTTACTGGGAATTCACAGGATATAGTTATTAAAATAATATAAAACCGTTGTAAAATATCATAATCTAGTTCTAATATTACTGAAAGTTGCCTTGTGTTTTTAAATGCCCTTCTTGCGGTATTTCCGTCATTTGTATTTCCACTTCCGTTTTGTTTTGGCTTATCTACATGTAATCCCATTTCACTCCAAAATAATTTTTGTATTTCTTGTTTACGGGATGTTATCATGTCTTTTTCTTCTTTATCCCTTACTTGCACCTTTTTTAAGTGTAGTTTATACGAGATTTTAAGTACGAACTCAAAAAATCTTATCCATGCATGTACTTAGACTTAGACTTAGCTTTAAAGTTTGATATGTCTGTAGTTTTCATAAAATCCTTTGGGCTGGCTCCACAGATAGGACATACTTGACAAGATTTGGTTCCCGTTAATATATTTAACACCTTGCCGTCAATCAATGTCAAATGGAGATCAAAAGTGACAGTGATTTTTCTGTCAATTGAGAAATTGTAATTAAAAGCTGTTAAGTTTTGAATTTGTGATTCTAAATGCGCCCTTTCTGCCAGAATAAGATCTTTGGTTTCTTTAGCGAATTCAAGCTTTAGGGGTCTGAAAATCTTACTGATTGGGGGGATTGATTTATCCACAAAGGCGTCGCAAAATCATCCGTTAGTTTCAGTGGAATGACGCTCGTAACAAATAATGAGTCGTCATTGATATCAGACCTTTCTCCTAGGAATCTCTGCATGTACATACTCTGCCCCGTAGAGCCGTCAAATCCATAGCTCGCTATTAGTTTGACATCTGCTATGTTTTGATGTTTCTTGAATACATCATCCTGCAGAAGGAAAATTCTACTGGCCGTATGATTAAGCAAATTTTAGAGAGATACTTCGGCTCTTGTTTCCGTCACATTGACTCCCGTAGGCCTGCACTCCAATTTGGCTTCTCTTACTTTATTATAGCATGGACAAATGTTGGAAAATTGTGATTTATTTAAAGCTCTCATGCTGTTGTATTGCGCTTTAGTGACGGAGTTGTCGATCAAAAATGCCAGAGCTTGACTTGGTGTGAGTGGTACCGGCTCCGAGAATGACAGTTTCTTTCTAATCTCACTTGATGAACTAGAAGTAGAAAGAGTATTCTTTAATACAAACGCAGTATCGCTCATTTTGGCCTTTTTCGCTGAAACTGATGCTGCATGAACAAGGAGACTTGTATTATTTTCTTCATTATCTGCCAGTTCCTCTGCCATTTTTCTTTTTAGCCGTGATCCTGCATCACTGTAAGACAGTCGTGGTCGTCCCATTTGATTTTCTGAAGCAACTTGGTCGTTGATTTTCTCCACGACAACAGTAATGCTTGACAAAAGCCAACTGGAATGTTTCCTTTTAAATGTCGTAATTGTACGATTACATTTAGGTAGATTTTTCAGAATATAAAGGTGAAAACTCCTTATTTTCTTAGTGATTTCGGCCTTCAAGTCAACTGATACATCATTTAAATGAAATTTATCAACAATCCAGTCAAATAACGCTTTTTCATTTCGGTTTTCGTTGATCCACACATCCAGTAGGGCAGAATGGCTTACCTCAAACTTGGCTAAAAAAGCAAAATATGCGCGAATGGTCAAAAATGGGCAAAAAATGTTAGCAACAAGTTTAGAGTAAACATTTGCATAATTACTTTTTGGCGCAAATTGGCAGAAATTAGTTTCTTACTCCACGATACACGAACACTTCGGTTAGATTTTTTCTAAAATAAGACATATCAAAGACAATCCACAACTAAAAAATATATCTCATAATTCGAAAACATTTAATAACAATTATATTTGGCATACCTTGACCTTTATTTTCCATTTTGCCAAAAAAGATTTGGATACCTGGTGTTGCTACAGCAAAAGCGCAAAGTTGAGTAAAAGACCCCCGCCAATTTTGACAAAACAAACAGCTGACCAGACAGCTGACTTTGTTAGCGCTGCAAAAATGCAGCGTTGCCACTGAAATGTTTTTATTTGCGAATTCGATGTACCCAATGTATGCCCTTTCAAAATATGCAGTTAAATTCAAAATATATTTTACAAAAATTTACGACTTTATGCCAAACAATATTGAATCTGGCCCTATGTGCCCTGTAAAATATTTTGATGGAGTTCCTTCTGTTGTTATTTGAAAAATAGGTGAAGTTGTTGTTGGTTTTGTTGAAAATGTATCATTTTTATCGATTTGATCTAATTGATAATACTCATAATCTAAATTATTTAGTGGTTTACTTTTTTCCATCAGTTTAAATGGTATATTAATTTTTAGAATATCATTATTAGGAAGTGATGATGAAGAATATGATGTTATAAATAAAACACAACATTGAAATTTATAATTTTATTTTTTATTGTAATATATTATATTTTTTTAATAAATGATAACAGGATGTGGTTTTTTTATATATTTTTTAAGATTTTTACATGGTCTCCATTTATAAGTAAACATTCTTGATCTAAAAGCATTATTGTTAGGAAATACATCATTATTAGATAGTACTATTATTGGAGTTCGCATAACAACAGCATCACTTGAGTATTTCACTTTTGCAGCAACAGTATCTCCTCCAAATAACATTTTTAGAGTTTCAGTAGCAGATGGTTCCAATAATGGTTCATTCCATAATATAATCCTTTTATCAACACATTCCATTAAAGGAAATGAGCAATATCTATTAAAATTACCAACTTGTCCAAAATTTAAGCAAAAGTGAATAAAAGTATCAAAGAAACAAATTTTACCTGCATTAGGAGGTGACAATATAAAAATAGTATTTTTCTTAGGTACAGTTTTATCAATCACACTGTTTCGCAGAGCCAAGTAACTTTCTGATTCCACGTTTAATGATTGAATTCCTGTTTTATTATCAACTATAATTTGTTTCTACTTGATTACAACCAAATAGTATGAAGATATATAGAGTGCGCATCAAGAACAAAAAATATTTTCAACGTAGGTCGCTGCTGTTGGTGGCCTACACTTCGTTAATGTACTAGCATTCTTCGCTGACAATCGTGTCTTTGTTTTGTGCATGTGTGAAAACTAAGCGTGCCATTGCTTTTGTTTTTATATTTGTCGTTCGTGTTTTTCCCCCTCATACTTTTCGTTTTCTTCCAACAAGCTGCAAAAATAAATTGAATATTTTTTGTTCTTGATGCGCACTCTATATAATTTCATACTCTTTGTTACAACGCAAACTTAGTGGATATTCGGCAACCTTCTTGGTTGCGAGCTACAAAACAACTGCCCTCGGCACGCAGTATTGCCGACCGACTCTCCTCCTCTGCCTGAGTCGGCACTTTCGTATGGCACAAATAAAGATGGCTGCGGCCTGCCGCACGACTTTGGCGGGACCCAATGAGGGGAATTCTCTCCGCACTGAGTCCCGCTCAGAGTCGCATGGTGACTGTGAGCAGGCAGCAGCCATTGTCAGGAGGGCTCCGGCGCGAACACACTAAATAAATCTTTCAAAAATTTTAGAATTTTTTCATCATTATTATAAAATTGAAATTTTAATAAATCATCTAATATATCAATTGATTCATTTGTAAAGATGGCAGGATCGCCATGTAAAGATGGGCTCAATTAATTAATTTAGCGGCGCGAGAGCTGGCGCACAATTTCAATCGGCGACTACGTGAGTACAGCCAAATATTAGTGTATGAAGCGAAACATATGATCGCTATGTAAAGACGGGCTCAAAGGGCTGAATAATAATAATCATATAAATTTCCTATAGGCGCATTGAATATTAAATTTTGTGGTTCAATAGATTTTAAATATAAAAATAATTCCTGAAATGTTAAATTATTTATACAATTATTAATTATTCTTATACAATTTTTAATTAAAATAGAATTAATATCCCAAAATCTAAATTCAGAAGATAACCACATTGACGTATTTAATATATGATGGATAGGAGCAGTAGGATGTTGTTTTAAGAAATCAATTACTTTGTCTCCCTTTCCTCTTTTTTGATTCCTGGTATTTGTTTGATTTGATTCGTCACAGATACTAGTAATTTCATTACTAATTGATAGTTGGGATCCAATGGAGATTGAATTATGAATATTGAACGGTAATTCGCTTCCTTCCACCATTCCGTTTTCGGCTTCTTGCAAATCTTGGAAAAATCGAAGACATCTAGTTTCACTATTTGGTAACCACGTTCTCCCGGCGATGTGATAGTAAATAAACTGCCGGGAATCCTTCTGCAAATAGATTGGGAGATTGATCCAGTGTTGCAACGTAAATTTCCAGCTTGCAATAACTCTTCGAGCGAATCTTCTATTGACTTGTTGTTGGAAGCATTTGTTACAGGCACATCGACAGGAGTTGTTGGAATATGTGCAATCGTGGATAACATGGATGTGATTCCCGTGGTGTGAGATGATGAGGATGGCCCCTGAAAATTTTCTACATACTTGTTCGTAATCCAATTTGAAGTTTCCATAGTCATAGCTGGTTCCAAAAACATCGTGGACCACTCGCTGTTTAATAGGATGCTCACTAAATGTTTCAGCGAGCACTTTCCTAACTCTTTCTTTTGGGCAAGTAATGTTTTCTGAGTGTATAGCAGGGAGTCCATCAACGTATGTAGAAGCCTCTTCGCTTCGTATTCCTTCTCCTTCAAGGAGAGAGATATCAAAATCTCCATAGTTGTAATCACATGCAATAGAAATTCTTTCGTCCATATTATTAAAATCAGAGAAAGAATCGATATATGAGTCGTATTGTCCTTCAACATTGCTGCTTTTTTCATCTCCTGATCCACATCGATTTTCTTCTTCTTCACGTGTTCTGTTGTTGTTCCTTCGGATTTCCGCTTCTTCCTCTTCTCCTTCACTATCGCTTCCTCGATTGCTTGAGTGTTGGGAATCATCGGAAGATCCTCGGAATCGCTTGAAATAAGATCCTGCCGATTCGGGACTTCTTCTTCGTTTGCGAACATTTGTATTGAATCGTTGTCCATTGCCAATGGTTCCCGAATCGTTACTTTTCTTGGAGCCATTTTCTTCTTCACTTTCAGAACTTTGAGAATAATTATATGAACAAACACTACTTTTGCTATCACTGTCAGAAAACATTTAAAATTATATTAATTTTTCCACTATTTATATATAAAAATTCAATTAGAAAAATTCTATCACGTGAGTTATGCGCAGTAAAAATAATAAAACATTTTGACGACGACGACGACAGCGCAGCTGGTGGGTGCAGCGCTGCAATTTTCTATTCGGCAGCTATCGGCCGTAGGCCATGATTAAGCTAAGCCATGTATGTTACACTTTTTGAACTTGATTCTATCAGAGGAGTATTACTAATAGATAGTGATATATTGGATTTCCAATCACCACTTTTCAAAATACAAATAAAAATAATAATGTTAATTTCATTTTCTCCTGTGTATTTGTTGTATGTGACTGCGACGGTGTTTAAAGATATAATGAAGGAAAATACCAGCGATGATTATCTATATAACAAAAAAAAATTATTAAGAAATCATTTAATTCCTTTCTGAATATAATAAATCAAATTTTCTTTTTATTTTCTTTTTATTTTACTGAAAACTTAAGAAACTTATTTATTTTATAAAACTAAAAATGGGAAAAACTCTCTTGTATCTTGTATTTATTCATGAATGATTCCTTACAGTTTGTGGAGTTGTCGGGCAAAATGGCATAAGCTTGGAGCACAGTCTGTCTTCAATTTCTTTGACCACATTTGAAATTATTTTACATACTGAGCTTTGACACATTCCAAGTGGGTAATCATTGCCAACTGAGTGATCAAAGCTCCCACTGGCCTAAAGAGAAAGTGCTGTTGCTAATTGGAGAGTTGGGGGTACTGAAGTCGACATATTACCCTTGACCCTAAAACTCTTTTTGGATCTGTATATATTCATTTATATATATTAAAATATTATGAAAATCCTATTCTACATTTATTTACATTGCTGCCGGCAATGACAAAGAATTGTTTTTGTCCTGAATTTGTCTAAGTACGTATAATTCACTCCTTTCTTCTTCTGAATCCGAAGAACTTTAATAATAAAAAGATGTTGGACTCATTGCTATATGCGAACTTTGAAATTAAGCCTTGTGTATGAGAGCTTCTGTTTAAGAAGCTTAAACGAGGGGTTCTTTTCTTTTAATAAAAATTCAATTTTTTTTTTATTAATTTTATCTTTTTTTTCAGTTCATTTATTATTTTCTTAGTAAATTTACAAGGAACTTAATATCCACTATTAATTATTTAATTTTTTTTCTTTTCTTGAGGAGCTCTTCATTAGTCAACAATATTTTTCATACTCATTGAAAATGTTCTTGAACTTCTTCTCGAAGTTAATGTTAAAAAAACTCTACAGCAGAAATTGCATTTACTTCCAATAACACAACAACAAAACACAAGCGCAAAACAACAGAGACAAAAAAAACTCTAACTGTTGCTTAATGTGTAGGTCCAACTTGAGGGGTATTGTTAGCGGTGTAAAGGGAATGCATGCACAAATTATGACAAAACGATAACCGTAAAACTTTGACTGATTTGCCTTAGTTAATATGTATGTAAATATGAGCTGACTTATGCATATGTAATGTTGATATTGGTATCCAGGGATACCAGATGTGGATTTGCATGGTACCGTGGGGATGATCATGGTGATTAATGTTGTTTGGGTATAAAACTCCCAAACACCTTGTCTTATTTATGTACTTCTATTAAAATCAAACTATTTTTGTTGATATCCGAGCGCTTGGATATAACCTGGATTGTTAGAACATAGCTCTGCAAAGACTCTTCATCCACTTTCCACTTACGCTGCGCTACCATTTTATACTCCATTTGACGTGTAGCGGCAACGTTGAATTCTTCCATCAGCACTTGCTTTAAGTCCCTGTAGTTTCACGCGGATGTTGTTGTCAAAAACAGCTTAGCGGTTCCGGACGGAGATCTTCGAAGGCACAGCAACTTCATTGCATCATCGGCATTTGCGCAGTCATCACCTCCTCAACATGTTGTACAAAAGAGTGTACCGAATTATCACCACTAAACTTGGTGATTGCGTGCTCGACGTCAGCTAGCGAGGATTGGCGACGGCTTCACCTTCTAGTTCCCGTATTTGGTGCTGCAGTTCCAAAATTTGGCGTCTCTGTTGTAATTCGCGCAAGAGTTTTTTGGACATAATACAGGGAATCCATCAATGTATGTGTTGAGAAGGCAGGTGGCCGGAGCTAATGGATTCCAAAGGGATTTTGAATAAAACGCAGCAAGCTTCACAAAAGACTTGATTTATTTCACAGGCTGGGTTTACATTAAAATTCCTATTTATAAACAATAATACAAGAATTTATGCAAACAAATGATTAAATTATAACCTACTTTTTGGTATGGAAACTACTAGAGACTCTTTTTCAATTAATTAAATAAAGCCCTCCAATGGCACTGCGTTTAAGCCAACTTGCTCTTATGGATTTATGTGAAAAAATGGCGAAAACCAAGGGACGCTACTTGACAATTACAAAGTTTCGTTAAAAAGGCAATAAAAAAATTGACTTTTACAAAGTTATCGATTACAAATTTTTAGAGTTGCCAGATCTTAAATAAATCATGCGGACTTTCGAAGTAGCGCCAACAGTATGTATGAGTCTCTTCGCTTTATATTGTTTCTTCAATAGTGCTATTGGCACTATTGTCTCCAATGTTGAGATTGAGTTCAGGAGAAATTCGGGCGTCCAGATTATCAATAGAAATGAAAGAAGTGGCATAGTCGTCGAATTCTCTTGCATTGTCTTTGCATTCTTCATTTCCTGGTCTATATCTAACTTCTTCTTCTTCGGATTTTGAATAGTTTTTGTTTACTCCTCCAGTTTCCGCTTCCTCTTCTTCTCCATCGCAATTATTTCCGCCAGTGCTTGAGTATTGGCTGGAACATCTGGTTCGGTTAACATCATTTGATAAGGTAAGCGAACCAGTAAGGTTTTCGGAATGATCTGGTGAATCCGCATCTAAGATTAGTGGTTCTTTTATAGTTACCTGTTTCTTCATGGTGTATCCGGCTTGTTGATAAATTGTTGAAACTGGTATTTGAATTTATTGAATTTTCTGGAGAATACTTGTATGAACGATCACTACTTGTGTCAATGAACATTTAAAAAATATTAGAAAATTCTCGGCTTTTTATACAAAAATTTCTGATTTCCCTGAAATAAATGTTCGGAGCGCATCGGTTTTGTTTCATTTGCACGAACTTTGGACATAACTTCCTGGAAGCGACGTGGCTACCTACACAATTTACGCAGAGAGTGCGAGAGCAAGGTAAAGGAGAATGAGGTGGAAGTGCACACGTGTCACATACGGTGGCCCTCTTGACACGTTCTGTGTCCGAGAATTTGACAATTTCTGCATCTCATGGGATTTGAGTAGTATGGTCTAACCCTGGTTGTATACCATGAAACCCTAATTTTTTCCGATAGGTCGTATAAATCGAACGTTAGGAGAGCTACCGCGCTAGCGATCAGCTTACCATCAACATATTTTGGAAACTTATAAACGGCCGTCTTTTAGATTTTAAATAATCTCACTCTCTGGGACATTGTTCAGGCATAGAACGCTTTGTGTATCGTACCTTTCGAACAATTAAGGTTTTTGTGAAGTTCAATTTTGACATTGCAAATTCGAATTAGTTGTTTAATTGATAGAAATTTCTTTGCTATGCTGTTGTTTTCTACGAGCAACGATAAATTACCATCCCTCAATTCCGTGATTTTTGTGATTTCCGAACTGATGTTTTGAGGGCTTTGTGGACCGCAAAACAAGAGAATTTGTTTAATGGTGTGCTAGAATCAATTTGAATTACCACTAGGAATTTGGATTTTCTTTTTGGATTGTTGGTGTTTACCTGTGGAGTACAAAATCCAACAATTCTAAATACGATGAAAAAAAAACACAACGCTTCTTTGGGTAGTGGCACGGTGGAGAACTGATTTGCTACTAACTACTCGTTTCTCGGCAAACACCACAGCAAAAGATGGCTGCAGCCTGCTGTACACTTTGGCGGTACGCAATGAGGGAAATTCTCTCTGCACTGAGTCCCGCTTAAAATGTCATGGTGACAGGGAGCAGGCGGCAGCCATCGTCAGGAGGGCTCCGGCGCGAACAGATGGTAAATAGGGTGCTAATTCAAAATTCTGTTTTGAATTTGTGTTTTGAATTTCCAGTACTTCAACTGGTAATTCACGATGATTAACTAATTCAAGAATTTAATCTGAATTTGAGGGTTTGAATTTTCAGTACTTGAACTCAAAATTCACGACGAAACAAAATTGAAGTTAATTTAAACTGACCTTCTAGTAATTGAACTAGAAAACCACGAAGAAATAATGATTCAATTATTGTTCTTTAGAGTTCTAAATTTGAACTGACTTTATTAAATAATTGCTTTCGTTTTTATACAAAATTTACATGTTACAAATCAATACTATATGTTGTGGACTGTACGTATTCATTTTAAATTTCCAAGAGTTCAGTTATAATCTGCAAAAAGAAAAAATTAATTATGTTAAAAAATAAAAAAGTTATTTGTGTTTCACATCAGCTGGTCTTATTTGGGCCACCCTGTAATAAATGTTACAGGGTGGCCCACATATGATCAGCAATACTGTAGTTCGATGCACGTTGCTCAAAATATATGCTAGAGTAGCATATTATGAGGAGACTAAAAACAACAAACACACGTGTGGCATTTCCGTCTGCTTAATGTGCAAGAGAATTTAAACTGTTGTTATGCAAAGTGCAACGAACTTCTGTTATTATTGACGCAAATAATAAATTGAGCACAAATCAAAATTGCAGTATTAAATGAAACTTAAAAATATCGAATTAAAATATATGTACATTTAACATAGGGAAATGCATCTTTAAGAGATGATTTCGTTTGAGTTGGGACTATGGGTTCTAGGGAAAACCCTAGGACTTATAGAAGGTCCTGTGAGGGACATTGTTTTTGTTTTAAATAGTTTCAGAGGTGTACTCACCGCGACAACAAAATATAGAAGAAAATGATTGACGACACATTGACGACAACAACCGAGCAACAGAACTTCAATCGTCCAGTAGCAGTCGGTGACTGATTATTTAAATACATACATATGTAAGTTATAGAATTCGGAAGGACTGCGTTTAAAAAATATATATTGCTGAGGTGGGTGGTATATATATGGATATTAACCAAAATGTTATTTTTAAATTTAAATTTCTTTTACTGAATACCGCACGCTTGTAAAGTTTAAGTTTTGACAGGGAGCACATGCACCCTCACTGCCTACATCTGCAATCGGTCGTTCCTGCTGTGAATCGCACAACTGATTCGCTTGCAACATGGATGTAATAGCTTGCATCATTTGACGCAATTCATTGATTTGATCCTGCACTGACTCGTTGGCCACCACCACTTCATCTCCACCAACTGCTTCACATAAATCTTGAATCAACTCCGCTTTCGTCCCTGTTGTCAATTTTCGTCTTTCGCGGAGTAGCTCTTTAAGCTGTTTTACCTTCAATGCATCTATTTTTGTCATTTCGATTGTTTTTAAACTCGATTTTTTTTATTTATTATTTCGTTTGGTTTTCTCTTTCGATATCGGAGGCTTGCTCAATATGTTTTTGAATAAAATTATTTGCAATGAGAAACCGTCTCCGTTAATTGTGTCGAATATGGTTTGTATGGTTTTGATAACCCCCCTTCACTTAAATGGTACTCGTATACAGTAATCCCTCGATTTACGTCATGATTGGTACCGGAAAATGGCGACGTAAATCGAAACGACGTAAATCGAATTTTAAATTCTCCATACTTTGAGCAAGTTCAATTTATTAACATATTTAAAAAAAGAAGACAATTCAACAAAATTAAAAAAAGAAATGACAATTCATATGTACATATATTAAAAAGTAAATATAAATAATTAAAGATAAAATAATAAATTAAGAAAAGTTATAAAAATTCATACATAAATGTAAGGACATATGTTCATATTAATTATCAGAATTATTGGATGAACATACAATTTCAGAAATCATCATTTCGATATCTTCGTCTGAAGAAGAGCGCTGTGCCTGTTCCTGGCGCAATGCAGGCGTTTCCGAAGAAACTTGTTTGAAAAATTAGTCAATTCGCTTCCATCTGCTCGGTGGATTGCCGCCAAACGTGCGCCTATACTCCCTTTGAACCGCAACTACGGAGTCCAGTGCGTGATAGCGGCGGACAATCCAAATTCTTGTTTCAGTGTCCCAGTTATCCATTTTTGATAAATCTAACAATCAATCTGCAAAATAAAAAAAAAAACCAGATTCATTAAATAGAAAAAAAGTTATTACATTTTTTTTGGTAGCGGCTTTCATCAGTCACCCTGTACTTGGACCCTAAAAGCATGTTTTTATTCTTCAATCATTATTAGCACATGCTAATCCCAAATAAAGTGTGGCATCTATTAGGAGTCGATATTGTGAGTCAACTACTCGTAGGTAGCTTGATTCTAACTCACAACATCCCTCCCCTCTTTCTAAAAGAAGTTAGTGCAACTAACTTCTAATGAAAGTTTACAATCATTTCCGCACTTTAAACAATCTGTGCATTTTCTTAAACCTATAGTACATACGTATAATTTTTTTTTATTTTCTTTTTCAAATTCGTCTTATTTGGGTTCTCTTATTGTATTCTTTTATTTTTACTTTTGTATTCTTTCTTTTTTTTCTCTTTTCTTTTCTCTTATTACTTCTTCTTTTATAGTTTTTTTTTTCTTTTGTTTTATTTTGTTCTTTTATCTCTACCTTTTTTCCTTTTTTTTATGTAGTTATATTCCCCTCTTTTGTTTGGTCTTTCATCGACTCTTTTCTCACTGGCGTATAAACAAACAAAATTACAAACTAATTACATATTTAGCTAATACTACGCTTTTATAAGTATGGTCGTCTGCAATTGTTGGTCCTGGTAATGTCCGTCCTGCGAGAGTGAAGTCCCTCGATGAACTCATCATACCCCTCCCTTTTTCTCGATCGGTACGTACAAAAATGTTATAGGTTGGCGATCTGGTTTGCCATTAAAACTTTGCGTTTAGTGGCCTTCTTCTTTCCATTTATATAGCGTGCCCCACGGCTGTAGGTGGTACTGCCTCTGCTTATAGTATTCAACTTGTAAACTACATTTGGAATACATGAGAGACAATCCAAATTCTTGTTTCAGTGTCCCAGTTATCCATTTTTGATAAATCTAACAATCAATCTGCAAAATTAAAAAAAAAACCAGTTTCATTAAATAGAAAAAAAGTTATTAGATTTTTTTTTTGGTAGCGGCTTTCATCAGCCACCCTGTATTAGGAGTCGATGCTGTGAGTCAACTACTCGTAGGTAGCTTGATTCTAACTCACAACACCTCATCATTTGTTTGATTTCAGTTTCAAATAGAGCATAACATTTAAGTCTATCAAATATTAACAATTTAAATTCAAATTTCGATTCTATATTTTCTGGAGGGAGATATATATCAAGAAACTCTAAATAATTTTTTATATCATTTACAACACATTCTTGTCGGCTCTCTAAGAAGAGCGGATGTTGCCATTTTTCTTTCAGCGGATGTTGCCATTTTTCTTTCAGCGGATGTTGCCATTTTTCTTTCATTTCGTTACGAAGATCAACAGGATCACTTTAAAATGTTTCTTTTAAATATATAACAAATTTGTTATGATCAAAATGAATTTTGTTTTCCATTGCTAAAATTTCGTGACAAAGTAACTTTGCTATTGAAATTGATCCCATACTTGATAGGATTTAATGTGTGTTTCTGAGGGGAGCCTGGAAGGATATTGAATCCATCCTTTGCCTCTGATTTATTGAGATTTTCGCACTGGTATAATGCTGGTTGGTGTGTGACTTATAATGTGAACACAATAGTTTTTTAATAATAAAAAAGTTTGATACACTTTTGGTGGTAGTTCTTAGAATCAGTTATACACAGCCTGACGACCAAGGGTTCAATTGCAACTACCTTCTCCACGCAACCGGCTCTCCTGCTTTGCCTGAGTCGGCACTCACACCACAGCAAAAAAGATGGCTGCGGCCTGCTGTACGACTTTGGCGGGACCCAATAAGGGAATTCTCTCCGCACTGAGTCCCGCTCAGAATCTCATGGTGACTGTGAGCAGGCGGCAGCCATCGTCAGGAGGGCTCCGGCGCGAACAATGTGAAAAAATTATTTTTTCTCTGTTCACAGATCTCACCTTACGGAGATAATTCACTTCACTTTCACATTGCTTTTATAGTCGCTTAGGTTCGAATAAAAGATTATTAATTCTTCCATCTTAATTTCGATGTCGGGTTCTTCCCCACACACCTGCCGGAACCGTGCGAGAAACGCTTTGGCAGTAATGAGATATTCTCCCAGTGTGTCCAAACACATTTCCTCGGCCATTCTAATGTAATGTGAAAAATAATTTGAGTGGTTTGTTGGAATTTATGGCTCTGGCTACAAGGTATTTAGGATGGTTTTTTTTTATTGAGGATAGAGCTGGGAATATATCTTTTGTTATGGACAACGTAGTTTTTTTACGCTTTGCTTTGGGGCAAACAGGACAAACCGGTTATCTGCAAGAGTGGGTCCCTCACCGGACATGTTGGTTCCTCTTTTTATACAAAAAAAAAGCAGGAGTGATGTGCTTTTCTTACCAATGACAACGTTTAAATATATTTCACAAAACACGTGGGAGAAAAAGAGAATACACGCGAAGAGAACGCGAAAGAAATTAACGATACCAGTATTGAGCACAACAGTAGGCGATGAGTGTCAGTCGATGACTGGATGCGAATCTTATATTTACTGAAATTCTTGCAATAGTCCCCAAATTCGTTTCAGGGATTTTTATTCCACACTCAGAAAAAAATCCTATGAAATTAATAATAATTATGATTATTTCAATAGTTTTTTACTATTGTTTTTAGTCAATGGGATAGATCACTTTAAATTAATAATATTGAAACTATTAAATCAATAGTCGGTTTCTACTATTATTTTAATACTATTTTAGCTTTGAATTAATAGTACACCGAATTAATCTTTAATAGTATGTACTATTAAATTTAAAGTGGACCGTATTGATTTAATTCGGCGAACCTCATTAGAAACTAATGGGAGCTCCTATTAAAATAATAAGAAAAGCATATAAAAACTATTAAAAATTATTATATTTATTAAAGTAAATTTGATATATGTATGTATATCTACATTATTTGTTAATTAATTTCATAGGTTTTGATTTTTTTTTAGCCTGAAAGCCTTTTTTCCGTCTGTTAGAAGATGTAAATGAATTGGAGGACCGTCAAATTCTTCGACGTCATGTAAAGTAAATTTATTAATGTGTGTATGTATTATGTATGCCTGGTAATGCTCACTAAAATGACTTATTTGCAACTGTCTACATAACAAATGAAGTTTTGATTTTTGTAAAATAATTTGTTCAATTTCAAAAAGTGAGACGGGATGTGTGTTTGATTTTGTTAAATAAAAACGTTTTCTATATAATTTTCCTCTGAATATAACTTTTTCCACACATTGAGAATTTGATAGATTTATGTTTACTATATCCTTATATATTAATTGCAGATTACAAACATACATATCTTTTTTTTCATATATTAAATCAGTTTCAAAAAACTTTTGAGTTACAAGTAAATGAGAAAATTTAAGTCCAGCTTTAATAGCAAGTGTCAATGAAAGATTAACTCTGGAATTGGTAGCTTTGGCTGCATTTTTGTTATGCTTGTGCAACGCTTCAAAGCGCATGCACCACAAAGTTTTCAATGGTCCACACCTACGAATTGCAGATGGGTAATGTAATAAAAAATGAAACTTTGGTTTCAATGGCTCATTAAATAATTTAATGTACAGTGAATTATGTTTTGATACTAAATGTTCTAGAGATTTTATATCAATTTCATTTATATGCGGCAGCATAACCAAATCAATAATCTTAATCAAAACTATTAAAAGTTCCCACATTTTATTATTTTCGGGTATTAAATCTCCGATCATTAATGGTAAATAATTTACAAAAGTCAAAGCTTCACGCGCGGTCATTTTTAAATTGCACAATTTTAATGCAGACAAAATAAAAGGTGGAGATATGTTCCAAATTTCTGATTCTCCATAGTCAAACATTTGTTTTCTATAATTTAAAATATCTAGTGTTATTAATTTAGATTTTTCTATATAGTGTACCAATATTTTGGTAATGTCATATCTACAGACACCTTCAAAGAGATCATGCATTATATCAAAGTAAAAATTATTAGTCACATGAAAAGATTTAATATCATTGAAAACACAGTTTTCCTTAATTCCAGTTAATTTTTCATTATTGCTCATAACATCTGTTGTATAGTTATCAATTGTACGTAATGAGTTTTCATGTTCTGTAATGTCCGACTGCATTTCACATTTAGACCTTTTACAAGCTCTACAATAATAGTTTGAGTTGAAGCTGGAAGAAAATCCTAAATACGTGTTCAGACCCAAGTTATCCCCAACAACGAAAGCTAAAATAAAATGGATGCGATAAATTGTATCCTGAACTTCAATTTCTATACCTAGTTTTTCTAAATTTTTGATACGGTTTATAAAAGGTTTGATTGAAAAAGAATTCCCATACAAAGACCGGTCTTTCGTTTTAAAAAACCCAGCAACAAATGTATTGCTCAACTTGGATAATTGATGTTGTGGAATAGTTGGAAATTTATAGTATACACCACAAATTGACTGCTCTTTAGCATGTGAACCCAGAGGATTATCGACACAAAAATCATCAAAAAACAAGATATAAGGAATTGATAATTTTCCTTCAAACGCTTCTATCTTTTTTTTTCAAACAGTTCCATTTATTAAGTTACCATAACTACCCGGAGCACATTTGTTTAATTTTTCAGTATTCTCCAATGTTTGTTGCAATATATTTGCGGTCTCAAAATATTTTTTTATTTGAAATTCAAGGGGCGTTATTACACCTGCAACTTTATTAGAATCGAGCGTGGGAGAATTATTGACAATAATTTCGGAAACTTCTTCATTAATCGTATAAAAGAATGGTTTTTTAAACAATTCTTTCGATTCTAATTCTTGGATAAATTTGTATTTAGATTTAATAGATTGAAATGGGGCCATAAGTTGATCCAAAATATTTGTAGCAAGTAATTTGTTTTGGGAATTTTCAATGAGGGGTAAAATTTTTTTAGATATAATGTCAATTATCGGATTAGTTACTTCATCTTCTACTTGCTTCATAATTTCCAAAACATTTTTCCTATTGAAATTTTGATGTTTGTGTAAAGATAATGCAAAAGTCAGTCCAGTTAAGTTAGTAGATACAGATGTTGAATGAGCTTCCATAGACGGTATAATCCAGTTTGTTCTAATCATATTATTGTGATTATCAACAAATTTATTTTCATTTATTGAATTATTATTTTGAATAGTATGTAGTATATTATTTTGGCTTTCTCTATATTCAATTACTGTATTGTCATTACAATTGTTTAAATGTTTTTCATGAACCCGAACAATATGTCTTTTAAAAGAATACAAATTTTGAAAGTGCTGAAAGCAATCATCCTCTATACATATGAAATTTTTAATATGCCTCAAAATATGAGAACTTTTTATGTGTTTAATTATAGCGTTAGATGAAAAATAAATTTCGGACTTCTCACGACATAGAAAACATTTCATTTTGACAAAATTATGACTCTTTTAAAAACTCTAAAATGTTGCTTACGTTGCAATTAGTTTCTGTTTTGAAATTGTAAAAAAAAGATTCTATGAAATTATATACATTTTGTGCTTCTTTTGGATATTCAAAGTTCATTACGTGAAACAGTTTGAAAGTAACATCCAAGCATTTCAAAAAAGAATTAAATTTATATAATATACCATCATAATAACAAAAAAAAACTTTTCAAATCAGCACTTGCATCTCCAAATAATAACAAAAAAAACTTTTCAAATCAGCACTTGCATCTCCAATGACAATCATCACCGGCTGGAAAGTTAATCCTTTTTCCAGATACTTTTGTTTTGTTTGGTCAATTTTCGACATGTACACACAAAAAAAAACATAGTAATGCCAAATGATTTTCAATTTGATTCCAATAGAATTTGCATTCAAATCGTTCCCAACTGCAATTTCTGTTGATTCAAATAACGATTGCATTTGTCCCAACTGCGAACAAAGTGAATGTAACTGCTGTTGGCTCACATGCAATTGCATTTGGCCTAAATGCAGAATTAGTTAATGTAGCTGCTGTTGATCTTAAGCAATTGCATTTGACCCAAGAGCAAAAATAGTAAATGTTACTTATGTTGGCTCAAATGCAATTGCATTTGGCCCAAAATTAGAATTAGTAACTAAAACTACTGCTGTTGTTTCAAATACAGTTGCTTTGTTGTTTCTCCCAGCTACAAAAAAAGAAAAACGTAAAAATTTATTTTTTTAAGTTTATTTTATAGTATAATAATAAAACGAAAATACAATATTTCATTTATGTACATGTAAATAAAGTATTGGGAAAAAAAATTTGCAATTCCATATGAAAATAAGATTATAGAAGAGAATATATATTATTTTACAGTGTACATGAAAACAATTTCTAAAATAAATTAATTATAACATATTTAATGTATTCAGCTTACAACTTTTTCTCCATTATTTAACACATTTGATTTCGTAGGCTTAGTAAAATTCTGAACTTTGTCAATATAAAAACAGTGAAGCATATCTATTATGTTATAAGCTTGAAATTTTTCTGTAAAAGTTGTTTTACTCCTTGTCCAATTAAATAAATTTGATCAGTATTTTCGTAAAATATTTTCAATATAATTATAAATACATTTTGTAACTGAACGTAATCTCCTATTTCATAAAACAACCCTTTATAAATCAAACTCTTTAGTTCTTGGCCATTTCTAAAATTACAGCATAAATTGGTATAAAATTCAAGTTCAGATAAGTCCACATCTTTGAGACCTTTTCAGTTTTTTAAATCGCTCGAAAAAAAACTATTGTTAATTAAATTTTGTGAGAAAAAGAGACTATGCTTAATTGCTAAAGTATACGGCATGTTTTTGCGTGAAGTAATAATGTGAGCATATTTTTTAGAAAGTAAATGCTTGCTTTCAAATCTGAAGCACCACAAATGCTTTAGTGGACCCAGTTTCCTAATTATCGTTACATAGTGAGTAATGAAATGGTGTTTTGGTTTCAACGACTCACCAAAACATTCCACAAATAGTTTGTTGTGCTCAGAAATAAAAATATTTAATTGACTCAAAATTAGTTCATCAAAATTTTCTAATAGTACTATATCTATTATTTTTACAAATACAATCAAAAATTTATATACTGTATCGGATTCATCAATTAAGTCGGCAATCAGTAACAAAATTGTATCCAAAAATAGCTGCATCTGTGCCGCATTCATTTTAATGTTGCTTTGCTGAATGTTATATTTGGCAATAACGTCCTTCCCATCTACAGTTTTCAATAAAATTTCTTCCAGATTGATTTCCGCATCTGGTATCGATGGGGAATCCATCCATTCATGAATTCGAGTGGAACTAGACAACGTACGATCAGAAGCTGTGCAAAATAAAGGTGCATACTACATTGAGTGATTAATAATTTATTCGAGTGAATAATTACTTAAAATACACTTTATATACATATGTACATTATTTTCTGCGCGCCACTTTTGAAGGAAGTATCGAAAAGTAATTTTCTCTCCGATCAAGCTTCTAGTGTTGAATATTTCTCCAATATCGTCTGAATTCAACATTTGCAACCTCTGCAAAGTGTGGACACCACAGCCCAGGACCATCTTTATGGCATCCGATGAAAGCTCCCACGTTTCCAGTAAAGTAAATACCTCACTGTGCTCTGAATCTTCCGTATCACTTGGCAAATCTGCATTGTTGTTGCCTTCCATTTCTACCTACATATGTATATACGAAAAACTGCAAGCACCTACAGCTGACTACGAAAAAACCAAATAGAATAACTGAAGCCGGCGCAAAAGTTTATGGCAAGAATGTCCATGTTTTCGAAGGGGATAACAACAAATTATAATAAAAAAAAGTAAATCAATCGTCGCAGCAACCCGTTGCAATTTGATTATAATTGCAGCACTGACTTCATTATAATGCGGGGTTTTTTTTTGCTGTTTAATAAATTGAAAAGGTTATGCTGCGACGATTGATTAACTTTTTTATTTAACACATTTTTGGTGTCCACTTCGGAAGCATGCACATTTGTTAATATATTTAATTTTCACAAACTTACCTATTTTTACAAGCAAACAACAACAAATGAAACGAAATAAAATAAACTAGAAAATCATAAGCCGGCTAAAAAGCTGATGACAAATATGTGTATGCGTTCCCGTTATAATTTCAATATTTGTTCCGCAGACACTGACTCGCACTATGTCGCACTTGCACATTTAATAAGACACTGCAGTGATGCCAGATGATATTTTCAAAAAAACCTACGCAAGCAAAAAAAAATCCCTTTTCTCCCTACATGGCTAAAAAATTTTCCCTACAATTTTCCCTACAAATATGAATATAGTTTTTTAAATTAATTATAGTTTATAACATTTAAAGTTAAAGTTTGTATATTTATTAGTATTAAAGCAACACAAATTACAGTCTTTAAGGATAAAAAATCAGTCATTTAAAATAACTAAAACAAAAATAACAATTCATTTAAATTATAGATTATTCTATAAAAAAAAAAACCAACAAAAAAAAAAGTTTAAGTATAAAGAACATTTGAATTAAACTTTTCAAAATGATTTTGATTGCACTTAAAATCTTTGCAATCAATTTCTTCGTTTTGCAAGAAGGATCTTATTATACATATGGAATTTAAATTATCGTGGCTCCATTTGTTCCTTTTTTTGGTACGAACATCGGTAACTACCGAAAATATTCGTTCAGCATCCGCATTTGCATGAGGTAATGCAAACAGTTTTTTTACCAACTTTGATAAATTGGGAAATATAAAATTGTCATTAAAATTTTTCGCTTGCATAATTTTGCACCAGAATTGTACGATGCCAATTTTTTCAAAAGATTTGATTTCATTTTTAGAAAAACTGTACTCCAGTGATCTCCACTCTTGTGTCAATTCATTTAAATTTAAGTCAAATTTTTGGCACAAATAAAAAAATTTTAAATCCTCCTTATTTTCTCCAAATGCAGCCATAGGATTTAAAAATTCCATTTCTTTAAAAAGAGATTCTGTTTTTAATGGAAGTCGGTTTTGAATTTCTTCCAATGCCTTGATATAAAATTTAAGGCAATCCATTTTTATTTGCAGCATATTTTTTTCGGGCAATTGTTTCAAAAATTCTTCGCATTCAGGTCCCAGAAAAACTTCTTGAATCGGTAATGATACATGGGGTGAACGAACTATGCAATTTGTTTTTAACTCCGTTTTTTTTATACAATTTTGTCCAAGTTTTAGAAATATTTTAACTGACTCCGAATGAAGTACATGGATTAAAATTTTTTTCGATTGAAAAAGTGCATTTAGTTCGTTGAGGTAGTTTAAAGCATACTTTAAAAACAATAAATATGCTTTGTTGCATACGTTACTGAATTCGGCGCAAATCCATTCAGCCGATTTTAATTTATCACGAGCGTGTGCACTTTTAAAGTATTCGATTAGAACGTTCCAATAATGCAGTATACGTTCTATACATTTTTGACGAGACAACCAGCGAGTCTCGGAAGTTCTTAAAATTCTTCGTTTTTCTTCGTTCATCATAACTTGGAACTCCTCCAACTCTGTACACCTTTTTGAGCTACCTGAAATATATGTGCCAATTTGACGAATTAACTCCTCGGGTGCTCGCGGTAGTTCCAAGCATGCTTTGTTAGCAATAAGAGCTGCAGAATGACAAATACATTTGATATTTATACTGTGTGGATTGTCCTCCAAGAAACGGGAAACAAATGAATCGTTTTTACCAACCATGGTATTTTCTCCATCGGAACCTACTCCAACTACGTTGTCAAATGGTATAGAATAACTCAAAATTGTGTTTTTAAACAGTGTGTACAATGATTTAGCAGTACCGTCAGTTACCAACTGGTCAGTACCAACTGGTATGAGATCTAAAAGCTGCACAGTAATTTTTTCAGATTCTTCGTCAAAAAATTTGACCAGAACACATAGGCTTTTTTTTGACGATATGTCTGTGCTTCCGTCAACTAAAGCAGAAAAATTATACTTTCTTAATTTTGAAATCAATTTGGATTTTTCCTCTTCGGCTAATCTGCTTTGTATAATTTTTGTACATTTAGTTCTTCCCAATTTGCACTTTTTTAAAATTTCCGAATCCGGTACAATTTCTTTTAACAGGGGTATAAGGTGATCAACAACTTGGAATGCCACATTGTGCTCTGCAAAAAACATACTGATTCGCATTTCAAAATTTTTAACTGGGTCCTCCGCCTTATTTTGTTTGTTGGTAAACATGTCAATCTTTTGTGCATTTTTGAGTGAGACCACATTTTTCTTGTGTATTTTGCTTAAGCTATGCTTGAAAAGCTCCGACTTCCCACAGTTCAAAATTTTTCCACATGCGGAGCACCTGCATTTGTATATGTCTTTTGGTATTACTTCCAGCCATCCTTTAAACTCGCTTTCGTCAAGCCATATAGGGCGAAACTTTTGTTTCCTATATTTTTTTGGGGGGCTTCTGCGGCCATGTGAAGATTCACTTGAAGACATTTTCTGTTTAAAGATAAAACTTCACTAGTCCGACTTCAGAGCATTTAAATTATGCCAAAATATTGCTTACCTTATAATTTCAATTCACAATCCACATAAAACAATTTTTCTTTACAAAGAATTCAGTTTTTTACAAAAAAGAAACAAAACAAACACCTGATATTGCCAATATGACTGGTTAAGTAATGCTAACTATAGTGAAACAATAAACGTTAAAAATTTAATAAAAAAACGCCTGATATTGCCAACTCGTCATAGAAATATTGTTTTGTTCAATTCGACAAAAACATTTTTTCGAGAAAAACGATAAACAGTTTCCGAAGGATTTAGAAAGGAAAATTATTTTTAAAATTAAAAAAAAAATCCCTACTTTTGGTCGAATATGAAAAATCTGTCCCTATTTCCCTACGCTCATGTTTTTAAGTCAAAAAAACCTACTTGTAGGGAATTTTCCCTACTTCTGGCATCACTGAGACACTGGCATTTTTCTATGCTCACCATCCATATCAATTTTGTGTGTATCTAAATTTTTTTCGGTGCCATACACATTCGCGAATATGTATCGTTTTAAGCTTTGGCTGAGTTCGCATACATGTATAGTTCACGTATTTTTCGTAAGCAACACACTCCAACCATACACCGGTCGTGTATGGAAATGCTTATAGTTCGTGTATGTCTAAAACTTAATACACTCTCCATTCGCGAACTTCGATTGCATTTGACTCTCATAATTTCTGCATTTAGTCTAAATGAAATTGCTGTTGGTGGTATATTTTTAGCCAACAGCAAATCCGCATTGGTTTTAAATGCTATGTAGTTGGCAAATATTGGGAAGACAAATACAATTTTATTTGAATGAACTACATTTTTGTTACATCAAATACAATTGCATTTGAGCCAAATGCAATTCGCTTACTAGCACGTCAAATGCAATTTTTATTTGATTTAAATGTATATTTTATTTTCAGTGTACTGACTGGCAGACAGACAATAAATGATGCAGGCTTCCTGAGAATCAATTATTGATGGTTTCCATTTTGTTCTTTTAATGTCTTTTTTCCCGAGTGCAAGTATTGGTGGTTTCAGTACAGCATGAAGAAGTAAAAATAATTTATAATCTCGCGAATCTACGGACAAAAATTTTAAAAATATATATTTAAAAAAAATGGTATACAAACTTACTTTCATCAATATTGTTTTCCAATTCTTTTATTAAGTCAATTGAAGTTTTGTCTTTAATTTGCTTCAAAAAGTAAGGCACGATTTTAATTGAAAATGATGGCCATAATGAAAATAATTGAGATGAGTTATCCTTAAAAACAATATTATAATCTATTTCAACCTGAAAATAAGTAAAAAAAATATATTATGAAGTATACGAAATAAATATATGTATCTAATAATTACTTACCAAGGCATGTCCAAGACTATGTTTAAAAAGTGGCCATTTTTTTAATATTGTCTGAGTATCTGCTGTTTTTATATCTAGTTGTCTGATGTGTAACACCGAGGTCCATTTAGCTTCTACGGTAGCCCATGGCTCATTATTGTGTGTTAGCCAGATAATATCTTCTGTATTCACATCACTCGCACTAATATTAGTTTCGAATTCTGGTACTGATATAGTTTGGGAAGGACCTTTAAATTATACTGTGTTATTACAAGCAATGAGTAAATTTATATTCATCAATACGTACCCTCGTTAATTCGGCGTTTTTTTTAATTTCTAACTTTGACACGAGCATTGACCGCTTTATCATGAAGCTTACCAGTTGGATTCAGTCCGCGTCCTCTCTTGTTTAAATAGTAATTCTAAAAGAAATTGTATTAATGTACAATTTGAGATACTGGCAAAATTAAAATAAATAGTAATGGTAGAAATGTAAAAAGAAAGCCTCACTTTGTTTTCTGAAGGAAAAATAGATATGATTGCATTAGTTGCACTGACTATATCCTGCATTAACATTACTTTATTATTATTTGAGAAGTTGTCGACTATAACAGATGTTAAAATATCTTTACTAGTTTCATCAAGCACACTTTTAGCTTTGTACTGATTTAAAACTTCAACGCCCTTTTCTGACCCGTTCAAAAGCTCAAGAAGTTTCGTATCTGTGTACGGGTTATTTTCGCCTCCAGTGGAAGACGACGGAGACATTGAATTGAGGTGATTTATGTTTAAATTGGAATCTATCCATTCCCTGCAAGAGTTTGAAACAGACACTGTGCTTGCCTGAAAAATAATAACATACATATAATAAAGTTAAACAACTTTAATTGCAACAAGAATAAAAGAAACACTTGCATCTTTTCTCCAGATGTTCAAATGATATCTGAACTTAGCTCTGGTTCCCAAAAGTGGAACTGGAAATAATTCACTGATGTCCGACTCTGTGGCAACGAGAAGACTTTCAATATCGAAACCATGATCTATAATTTTAAAAAAATTGCATTTAATATCATATTCGCTATAAAATAGTAGTTATGGTTATATAAAATAAAACAAAATCATTCTTACCAACAAAACGCTTGTAAACTTTTTCACAGAATCCAAATCGGTTACATATTAAATGCTGAAGATCGTCAAAATCAGTACTTGGCGGATTGTTCAGAGAAGCATCACCTTTCGGAAAGTTTTGAAACTCGACCAGAATTTCTGTGTTGGCCTCAGGAGGACTTGAACTAACTTCAGCGGGTGCATTGTTGGGATTCATTATTTTATTTTAAACGAGAATGTTCGCACGATTTGCTAGAAAAAATAACTACAAACCTCTCGCGATTTGCTAGAGAATACTTAACTATGCATGAAATAAATATTGATCTTATTGTTCAGTATGTTTAGCAGTCTTATATTAAATCTGCATAGAAAAATTTAAAAGTACAACTCCCTGTTTGTTGCTGACAGATTTTTGCGGTCAGATTATTTTTTTAAATATTCTTTGCAAAAAACTTATGGAAATCAAAAGAAAAACAACAACAAATTATTGTAAAAAATATTGTGTATACTCTTTGATAATTATTAATTTAAAATGATACCATACTAATAGAATACAACAATTTCGGTCTTTTAGCATTGTATTAAGTACATTTCAAAATTATTTATATAAATTCACCAACTGGTATTTATAAAATTAAAATATTGGATTTCATTTAATATGCTATATTATTAAATCAATAGGATAAATATTAATTTTTCTTAACGTTAAAAAACCAACTATAAAATTAACAGTGATCCTATTGATTTAATAATATACCAAATTAAATGAATATACTATGAATATGAATGTTTGTATTCAGATTTACGTGCTCTATACATAACCCCGAATATGCTGTTCATGTAATATGACATATTATTAAATCAATAGGATAACTATTCATTTAATATGCTATATTATTAAATCAATAGGATAAATATAAATTTTACCGCTACTTTTCTTAACGTTAAAAAAACTGCGGTAAAATTAACAGTGATCCTATTGATTCAATAGTAAGCCATATTAAATGAACAGTATATTCGGGGTAAAACACGTGTGTGTGTGGATTTCTAACTGTTCGTTATGTATAGAGCACGTAAATCTGCATACAAACATTGAAAGAATAAACCTACATTTCTTAGACTCACACTTTTTTTAGGCACACTTATTTTGATAAGGTCTTATAGTTATTTTAAAGTTATTTCACTACACAAATGGTTTTTTTTTCGACTGAATTGCGTCTAGTTTTTGGGCAAAATGAGGGAGGCAATTTAATATAGTAAAACTGCATACAAAAGAAACTCACAACACAATTTACAGTTATAAATTATAAAACACTTCACAAATAATAAATTTTATTACCCACGTTCAACTTATTCAGGATTACGACGCGACTAATTTTTTGTGGTCTGACTGGACCGAACTGAACTCTGAGACTGAATTGCATTTAATTCTCTCCCCTATGCACTTTTCTATGCCGGCTTGTAATGTGAACTGAACGCAAACACGACGAACTGAATCGCACACATTTACATTTGCTTTATTCGTGTAAGGTGTATTGATCATTTCAATATGCAGTAGTAGCATATTCATTTGTAACTGTATTTTAACTGATTTCTAATACGGTGGTCACATTATTTTAATAGTTTTCCACATCAACTTAATATGTATAAAGTATCAAATCAATGGGATTAACATTGGTTTTTGTGTAAACTATTCAAATAATACTATATCTTATACAAAATATAATGTGAAATGTCCCATTGAAAATTAATAGGGACACCACATTAATTTGATACTGCGTTTTTGCTGATTTTTAATATGGTGGTCACATTACTTTAATAGTTTTTCACATTGATATATAATAGTTTCAAAATAATTGTTCCAATAGTACAATACTATTAAATTCCTATTGTTTTAATGGGATTTGGACCAAATTTTGTCCCTATTAAATTAATAGGGACCCTATTGGCGAATTAATAGGACCTTTTTTTCTGAGTGCATTGATCAAATTTGGTCTGAGACTTTTTAGTAGAACTTCAAGCAACATGTTTCTGGGAAGCCCCAAGGTGTTTCTACAATTTCCAGTCCTTTTTCTATTTTGAGTATGATTTGGTGCCGGAACACATTCAGTGGTACTTCAACGTGGGGAATGAGATCTGAACTATCTCTATCTGCACTATGCGCTGTCATTTCTGAACTCCTTCCCTCAGATGCTGTTGATGTTATCGATGCATTAAATATGCTCCTTGCGGGATAGGCTATTGGCATTCCTTCACTGGCGGTATCGGTGGTAGATCCGGTATGATTCTCATTTTGAGGTTTTATTATTTTACGTCATTATGGAGCGCTGTTTCACTTGCTATATCAGTCTCAGAGGATTCGGAGGCTGTTAAGTGATTAAGGAAGTTCGGCTTTTAACCGACAGAGAGCGTCGGATACTACATTTGTTCTACCTGGTTTATAAATTATTTCCTTCTCTTCAATTCGGGCCTTCCACCTCTTGAGCTTCGCATTGTTGTTTATGTTGCCTAGAGCGTAAGTCAAGGGTTGATTGTCCGGCGATGGTAACAGCATTCAGACGCTTGAAATCAATTACCATCCTGTCCTGTACTGCTTTTCACCTGATGGTTTCGGCTTCTTTGGAACGATCCAGATGGACGAGTTGTAAGAACTTTTTGATGGTCTGATTACGTGTTAGCTCAGCAACACCCTTATTTGTTTGTCCACTTCCTCTCTCATACACGCAGGATATGGATAACTCTTAGTATAAATGGGGTACTCGTTGGGTGTTCTGATTTCGGCCCTAACACTTGTTTCCACCATCTCATGTCCATCAATCGGTCCAAAGAGCGAAATGTACCTGTCTAATATTCTCTTGATTTTCATCTTTGCGTCATCGGGTAACTTTTCACTAAGCGTAAAATTTATTTCTCGAGGAACCTTCTCTTTTGGTGGAATCATCTCCTATTATGCCATGAACTGATTTTAGTTGTGGTAAAATATAAAATTTCATTACAGAATCATTGCCTAGTTTCTCAAAGAATTTTCCACAAATATAATCAGTAACGGGTTGAGTGGCTGCGCATTGGAGTTGAAAGGCATGTTTCCGCGTGTTCTGATTTCCTTCACCTGTTAACCTTTCCAATGTTTCCACAATATCAACAAAATTTTCTTTGAAACGCGCGATACTTTTATATTTTTGTGACCAACGAGTCTCGCAGAGCATTGGGATACTTGGAATGCACTTTCTTCTCAAAGGTGATTCCCGAAAAAAATTTATAATATCTTTTATTGTACCTGTAAATGAAAAGATTGAAGATGAATTCATTGTAAATCCGTAAACAGTTAAATACATACCTATCGTGTTTCGAATTTCTGGGAGAACGTTTAGATCGTTTGCAACGAGGTTCAGTTTGTGGCTAGCACAATGAAAAAAGGGTTTTTTTTAATTTATGCCTCAAAATATTTTGTACACCTCCTTCTTTTCTAGCCATAGTACTACAACCATCATAGCCCTGCCCAACACATTTAGATTCATCCAGTTGCAATGTCGATATAAAATTTTGAATTTCTTCGGCAATACATTTTGCATTCATTGCATTTAATTCCACAAACCCAAGAAATTCTTCTCGAATTAAACATTTTTGCTCGTCAAAGAAGCGTATTCCAACAGATAGTTGCTCTTTCCCCGATATATCCGCTGTTTCGTCAGCTAATATGCTGTACGCAAAAGATTTTTTTATGTCCTGCACGATGTCGTCTTTTATTATTAAATCACATATGTTGTGGTGTTGGGGATCTCGAGTCCTTGCCTGACTGGGGACGTCCTGTCGCAGTTCTTTCGGGCGCGTGGCTGGAAAATCAAGAGCCCTAACGTAGAATTTAAACACTACCACTTTTCGGTTTCAAAACGCAAGAGAGATTTATTCTTACGAAACCTAATGCTTATATACTATTTTTTAAACATCTATCTCAGTCTGTGAACTGACCTTTCTGGTGTTCCAGTTCTGCACCTGCTAATTGGTGTCAGTTGGTCAAGCCAACTGACCCACTTCAAAAGTGGCGACAGTGCACTACGCTGCCCTCGTCGACTCGAGTGCGGAACTGTAACACCCTAAAAGCTTACATAATAACGTTGCACAGATCACATTAACTTGAAATACTTAAACCCTAGAAGTATGCCTTATTATAACACCGTTATAGCACATGCTAATTCAACATAGTGTGGCATCTATTAGGAGTTGGTGCTGTGAGTAAACTACACGTTGTTGCTGTTGAATACATTCAACAATGCTTCCAACTCCGTTATGCGCTTGCGGTAGTACGCGCTGTTCTTCCTTGCTTTGCTATCCTTCCTACAATTCCTGATCCTCTTCTGAATTGCCTCGCTCTGTAGCCTTTGAGCTTCCAGCAATTTTATTGCTTCTCTTGGCGTTTCCATAGACCGAACAAATTCTTATCTATGACGCCGTAATAAATGGTACAAACAGTTTTCTTGCTCTTTATGTTTATAAATTTTATTAATTGATGAGGATGGACCCTGAAAATTTTCTGCATAATTCTCTATAATCCAATTTGATGTTGCGGACGTCATATTTGGTTCCGTATACATCGTGCACCACTCGCTGTTTAACAGGACGGTTGCCAAACTCTTCAGTGAACACTTGCCTAACTCTTGTTTTTGGGCAATCAATGTTTTCTGGGCAAACTGGAGGGAGTCCATCAACGTATGTAGATGCCTCTTCGCTTCGTATTGTCTCTCCTTCAAGGAATGAGAGATCAAAATCTCCAATGTCGTAGTTACATGTAGTAGCATCTCCCTGGTCCACATCACTGTTATTAAAGACAGAAGTGAAATCATTTCTGTGTTCTCCATCGAGTACGCTTTTGCTAGTTCCATCTCCACATTCAGTTTTTTTTTCTTGGCTGGTTCCGCCGATTTTTCCATCTTCCGTTTCCTCTGTTTCTCCTTCACTATTATCTCCTCTAGTGCTTGTGTATTTGGAATTTGCATCTGCTCGCAATCGCTTAGTAGGATTTGTTGACCAGGCTCCAATTCGTTTTCCGAATTTATTGGTGAATTGTCGTCGATCGGTTCGCGAATTGTCACTTTTTTCGGAGGCATTATCAGAATTTTCAGAACAAGAATAATTATACGAACAAACACTACTATCACTGTCACTGTTATACTGCATTTAAAAGTAAATGAAAAATTTCCGCTATTTATATGGTATTATACATATTAAAATGCGTTGTTGCCAAATTTCGTGTCTATACCAGTTGGGATTTGCGTGGTAAAAATAATAAAACATTATTGCGACGACGACGGCGACGACAATTGCGCAGCAATTTTCAATTTTCCAATCGGCAGCTATCGGCCGTAGGCCATGATCAAGCTAAGCCATGATTTCCTTTTTGTCCTTTTTTTTAAATAAATAAACAAGTTAAGGTACTTAAACTAACAACTTATGTATAACAAAGATATTATTCTTATAGTCTTTCATGTCTCCTGCAGTGTTGTTCCTCCAATTGGCATACCTTTTGCCACAATCTATTGGCTTGCTCCCACGGCATAGGGACCTCCACTGTTTGCTGTTCCTCCAGTATTTTCCTCAAATACGCCAGTCGCTTCCGTTCCCGAGTTTGCTCTCCTCCTCTTTTTCTAGTCCCAAACCGCTTTCCGTCCTTCAGTAACGACGTTATGTCCTTGAGTTGTCGCTCAGTGCTTCCAGTTTCATTTCCAACTTTCGTTTTCTTAAAAGTAAAGAGCGAAATAAAGTAATAGTGAGTGCTTAAATTCTCACTCAACACAATTTTGTTTCCATTTTCCCTAATGTAATACCGCGGAAATAAACTATATATCGATATTATACCTATTCTAGTACAAAAATTATACTATTATTAGCATAACAATTATACTTACAATACTAATAACAAACAAAAAATGTTTGTTCGAAACTATTTCTCCTAACTCCGAAGAAGTTTTTGGTCTCGCAAAATTCCTTCCAAAAATATTCATACCCAAAGAAAGAAATTTTACCGTAGAATCATACGCATTTTCATTACCGCACAATGATATGCTTGCATGCTTCGTCTTTTTAGTACGTAAAATTATTTTAACGTCGCTACGCAAATTGTAGTTTCCGAACTACTTAAACTCGATGCACAACACGTGTTGTAAACATTTCTCGAAATATCTTTACCTAGTACCCTAAGCTCAAAATGCCAAATATTAAAATCAAATTCTATATGTTCGTTTTGAAACAACCTAAATTTAGAACATCTGAATTTAAACAATATAAAAATAATTTAAATGTCTCCAATATAGATGACATTGGCTTAATAAACCATACAAATGTCCCTCACGACAAACAAACTCACAACCCCTACCAAAAAAATCCTCACAGCTAGGATGAACATACATAGACCGTCCGATCATACTGACGGTTTATGGTTGCCATACAAAGCTGCGCCTATAGGTTGCGACTCCTTTAACCAGCGCTACGGCGCCTTCAGGGTCGCAGAAGTATCTACTTATTCTACGCTACTATACACTCTACTCACCATCGACACGTGTGTGTCGCTAACTCCTCCCCCCCTTAAGATCAGCCGTCCTCGGCTGACGGGCGTCCCGCCCTCAGGGATGCTGTTTATTTCCTTGTTTAGGAATACGGTGGCGGCTTTGGGGTAACGACATGATTGGCGTAAACTGGATCATTGTCTGCAGTTCAGACGGTTGCAAGGACGTCTGCTTTGAAAGGGAGGCTCTCTGTATCTGGTTCCCTTCTCTGAAATTGTTGACCCTCTGAGAATCCTTTCCGCATATGAGGAGCGCTAGTAGAAGCTCCAAACCAGTTTGCTTTAAATGTGTTTGTTGGGGAGTCCTCTATGGTGGCGCGTAACGTAGACGGTTTGTTCGATCGGGGCGGAGTTCTCGGCTGGGCGATGTTACCAGTTCCTTGACGACCAATGACAAGTCGAGCTGGCTTGGGCTGGTACATCCGTATAGGCTGCTGGTTGAAGCTATAATTAAATGAGGGTGTGTTCTCTGGGGCCCGCATCGCCTCCATTACTAGTCTACGTGGGCTATAGCTGAGTTTGTTTCTAGCTCCAAAGCCAGAGCGAGGGATGCTACCATATCCGGTGAATGGGCGGAAAAATCCGATGAACTCATGGGCTGGCTGAGCCTCGAAATTGATACGCTCCAAGCCAGGTTTCTGTGCTCTTCATTCAGGACTTTCTTCAGCGATGCGTCACCAGAACTGCTCGTATCATACTGGTTGGTTAGAATGGTGATCCACTTTTGAATCTCGTCATGATAGTGAGAGACGGACCTTCTCCTTTACCTGGGCCTCAGCATTTCTTGTTGAATCGACCATTGCTTTGCTCCGGATCAAGTGGACGGCATGATAATGGCGAGGAATTCCTTTTCAACCTGCGAAAAGAGAATAAGCGCTTGTGACAGCATTCCGCCAGAAAGCGTAATGCGATATACTTCCACCAAACTCGCGAAGGGCTTGAATGATCACGAATACCCCCTCACCCTCTCGATTGAATTTGGCCTCGCTATAGACCACCAGGGGAACTGCCGGATGTCTAAGGATCTGTAGTTCTGACGGATCGGGTGATATAGGGAACGTGGCCGGGGCTGCTCTTCCCTTGTCACAGTGGAAGTCCTTAGCGTGGCGAGTCATGTACCGTCTTTTTCGATGGTCTCTACGTGCCAAGGATGTGCTAGCTACCACACAGCGCCCTTCGCGTTTTATCGCGGTGATCGTGTAGTGTAGCTGTGCAACGCCTTTTGGGTAGTTCTAAAAATTTTAAAAGTTTTATTTTTTTAAAAATATTTTAATATTTTTTTATTTATTTTTTTTTAAATATAAAATTTTTGCCGTAAAACCTGGAGGGTCCGGTAGAAATCGCAGATTTTAACGCAATATAGCATGTGTTCCACCACATGTCGCCATTCGCACTTTATACCGGTGAACGTGGAGATGGGCTATGTACCACCTTTTTCGGTTGCACCGTATTTAATAATAAACCTTGCGAATGGTCAATACGCAGCGAAGCGCCTTTTTCGGGAAGAACTAAAAATTGCATTATATTTATTATTAATTATAAATATTTATATTATTTAAAATTTTTATTTATATGTGCTAAAAACTGGAGGGTCCCGTAGGAATCGCAGATTTGCTTTTTTTTATTAACCCTTCTCAAGGGTGTTGGGGTCCTTATCTGCTTGTCCTCGGGAACGTCCTCTGGAATGTCCTGTCGCGGCTTGTCCTGCGCGGGGACCTGTAAACCTAAACCACTTTGTTAAATAAGCACTGCACTCTTTTAGGTTTAAAATAACAAGAGACTTTATTCTTAAAATACTAGTTCTTATATACTATTTACAAATGAACATTACCGTCAACGTCTTGACTTTTCTGGTGTTCCAGTTACGCAATTGTTATTTGGTGTCAGTTGCTCAAGCCAACTGACCTACTAAAAGTAAAAGTGTCGTTGGTGCATTCTAAATGCCCCTCGTCAGCTTGACTGCGGAACTGTGACACCCTAAAAGTTTACATCATAATTAATGCATAAATACTATTCATTTACAATATTTGCACCCTAAAAATATGTGCGTTCTTAATGAATTTAATAGGAGCCGGTGCTGTGAGTCAACTACGCGTAGGTAGCTTGATTCTAACTCACAACAAGGGTATGTTAAGAGCCTGGGCAGCGACTTTTTCGCATGCCCCACGCTTACGACACAAAAACTAGAGGGTCCCGTAGGAATCGCAGATTTGCCTTTTTTTATTAACCCCTCTCAAGGGTATGTTAAGAGCCTGGGCAGCGACTTTTTCGCATGCCCCACGCTTACGACACAAAAACTGGAGGGTCGCGTAGGAATCGCAGATTTTGTTATTTATTTTTATTTATTATAATTTTGTTTCTACTTTCATTACCAATCAAGGTAATTCGTGCACCGCCTTATTCGGGCACAACTAAACCTCCCCAAGGGTAGGTTCCTAGAGACCACGGCTTTCTCGTGGTCCCTGCTCGGGCGCCAGTTAAATACTTCGTTAGGAGCCTGTTTGGTTCGGCATACAGATGTACCGTACTCCAAACGCTACAACTAATTTGGTATGTTTATTTTATGGAATCGACACTATATGCCGGTTACAAGTTTATTTTAATTTTCAGTTAATAGTTTAAATGCAAGCAGTTTGCTTAATAACACAATATGCGCGAGTTATGTATTGGAAAAGAGAGCCACCATTCGACTTCACAATTTGTTTTTGAATGAATCTAAATTTTAGTTTACATGTATTTATATCTTAAAATAACCAATAAACGAAATAAATAAACATGGAAACACTCTTCCATGCATAGATATCTCATCCCCATATGGTAGACCACTTCGGTTTTTAATAGACACAGGTGCATCTAGTTCATTCATCAACCCTAAATACATACCTGAACACGAACAACAACAATGCGAAGATGATGACTTGTCAATGAAAACAGCTCCAAATTTAGGTGATCAACAATGTCGGAATCTTCTATATCAGAAAATCCTAATGTGTGGGCCAAACGTACAATTTCCGAATTTATGTTGTTGAGATTTTCATCATTTTCTGCATCAGTTGTGCATTCAGGCCATACGTTTTTCCATGCATTTCTCATTGTCGATGCAGAAACCTCTTCCCAACTTTTGTTTATACTGTTTACTGCTTGCATTACATCATATTTTTTCCAAAATTGTTTGACCACGTCGTTATTTTTAGCATTTTGGTCTGATTGTTTGTCGATTGCACCAATGAGGTCGTTAAAACTTCTTCGCAAATAATACTTCTTAAATGCAGCAATAACGCCCTGGTCCATGGGTTGAATAACAGACGTGGTGTTGGGAGGTAAAAATACGATTTTAATGTTATCATTCATATTATTCAATTGGATGGAGTGGCCCGGAGCATTATCAATTAAAAGCAATGCCTTATGAGACAAATTATTTCTTTCGCAGTATTGTTTAACTGCAGGGCAAAAATGTGTCTTAAACCATTCGTCAAATAGTTTAGCAGTCATCCATGCTTTTTTGTTAGACATCCAAATTACAGGAAGGTTTTGTTTGGAAACGTTTTTCATAGCTCTTGGTGTTTCGGTTTTATATACTAACAAGGGCTTTAGCTTAAAGTCTCCTGCAGCATTACCACCGAGCAAAAGCGTAAGCCTGTCCTTCGAAACCTTTGGTCCGGCTGCAAATCTCTCCTCTTTCGAAATAAATGTTCTTCCTGGCATTCGTTTCCAGAACAGTCCAGTCTCGTCAACATTAAAAACTTGCTGGGGGGTATAACCGCCATCATCAATTATTTGTTTCAATTCTTGCGGAAACCTTTTAGCTGCATCACTGTCTGCACTTGCAGATTCTCCGACAACTTTTATATTATGAAGTTGAGCTCTTTTTTTAAATTTATGTAGCCATCCTCCGCTGGCGTTAAAAGAAAAATCAGCAATGTCTTTATTTAGCACTGAGTCAGATTTTAGATCATTAAATAAACTTATCGCTTTTCTTTGAATAACTAACGTAGTTATTGGAATATTTTTTTCACTTAAGTCCTTTATCCACAATATTAGTGCATTTTCCATTTTCTCCATTTCTACTGGCCTTTTTTTATTAGTGGTTTCAAGAGCACAAGCCCCGCCCCAGCCGCTGTTGCACTTTCACGGATCTCAGCCGAATTTTTCATTATTGTTCTTACCGTGGTCGGTGGAAGATCCATCGTACTGGCAATAATAAAAGCCTTTTCCCCATTGTCATAACGACGAATAATTTCTATTTTAGTTTTTAATGAAATTACATTTCGTTTTCTTTTTATTTGAGATCCAGAAACTTTATTAGTTTTATTTTTCGAGCTCATATTTCACTCCGCTGCGTCCGAGAAGCAAAACAATAATGCATTCATGTTCAGATTGAAAAGCTACACACACATAGAAATAAATCAAATGCTAAGCGTGTACTACAAAGTTAAAAACTGGGATTCCCCTGCTTTTTCGTCTCATTTTTTTATGATAAAACCACAACAACGCACGTAATTTTTTTTGCAGCATTTTAAATATACATACATATTGTAAATAACTGAGGCGACGTAAATCGAATGGCGACGATCGAATCGAAGTTGGATGGAACAAAAAATTTGACGACGTAAATCGAAACAACGTAAACCGAGACGACGTAAATCGCGGGATTACTGTAAACATAAATGAAACAACTACCACCACCATTCACAGCAGTGACGAAAATTTGCACGATGGTATACCTATTTCAAAAAGACCTTTAAACGATTTCGATGAATATGATAGAAAACAACCTAAACTAGAAATTCAAAAACAAAACATAAACACAAAACATAAAAACAGACAATTTTTGATTATTCTTTTATTTATATATATGTTTACTACATATCATAGTAGAGCCGTACAAACTGCACCGGCAACTCAGCTACAGCTAAATCTCTATATAAAGAGACTCAATGCAGCAGGAGAAGCATTCGCCCCAACCACATCTCTCTTTCGGCAGTGGGTCCCGCCATGGGTATGGACGCCAGCACCCTCCATACAGTATCGTATTCATTCCAGAAGCTCCAGTCATGTTCCTCCAGATGAGTCAATAGGCAGTAGAATACCGTCAATTCAAACGGTTCCCCTCTTACGAAATCCACTACTCGCATCTCCACGTAATCACGAACAGTCTCCATATCCATATCCCGGAAAAAAGTCGTTGTATGACCAACGGATTCAGTCATATAAAGATTTAACATGTCTCTCCAGGACAGAATGCAGCTGCGAATGAATTACATCCAAATCCAAACTATAAATAGGTTCAAAACGCAAGGCAGTCTTGCGTAATATACAAACCAATACCAAATAAATAATCAAAAACAGGAAGTAACACAAAACCCACATCCTAAGCTCACACGAAACACACAGAACAAACTTTAAAAGAAAGGAAAAGAAAAAATAATTTCCTTATAATTCAATAAAAGTGATTCGTGTATCAATGCATATCATATCACAATATTTCACGTGAAAAAAAAACACACCATATTGTGAGAAAATATCACAGGTAGTAAATAAACGGAAATTGCACGAGCTCACCTAATAAAAAAATAATTATACAATTCAAATGAAAACAAAGTGCACAATAAACAATTTTTTTAAACAACTGCAAATTTCAGATTACACGTCGTAATTACACAAAACTAAAATGACCAAAATTTAATCCAAACTAAACTCGGACCATGCAAAATAATCCACAACTATTTTAACCTATTACATATCATCAACCTAACGAAATATGTAAATAATCTACACAAAATTTCACAAGTTTTAGAAGAATTTGAACCTCATACATCCCTGAAAACTTTATTAAAAGTATCAAACAAAAAATTCAATGACCTCAGCACAACATTATTCTCATTATTGCCCACCAAAAGACATAAACGCGGCCTAATTAACGGACTAGGAACAGTAATTAGATTTATTTATTACAGGGAATATGGACGCAAAGGATGCCGACAACCTTAATGAAGAAATAACAAAATTACAAACAGACCAATCAACTACAAAAAACTTTGCAATTCAACAACACCTATTAAATGACTAAATGTTACCAAGAATGAAAAATATAACAAACCACATTAACCTAGAACAATACCATATGATTTCCTACTTAGAAGAACTGTCAAACACAAAGAAGACAATATTATACAAGAAATTCAGTATATAAACCAAATCCACTTCAATACCTTCATAGATACCCTCAATAACCACCTTAAAGACATTTCACAAGCAATTATTTTAGCCAAATTAAAATAGGCCCATACCTGGCTACGCCCATGAGATCTCTCTTGACTTCATATTGTTTCGTCTTCAAGGAGGCACAAATCAAGGTCTCCAATATCATAGTTATGTGAAGGAGAAAGTCTTTCGTCCATATCACTAAAAGTAGGAACAAAAGAGATATATACGTCGCATTGTCCTGCAGTATACTCGCCTTTTTCATTTCTACGTCCACATCTATTTTCGTCTTCTTCGTAACTTCCATTATTGCTTCCTCGAAGTTCCGCTTGTACTTCTTCTCTTTCTCCTTCTCCTTCACTATCGTTGTTTCTACCACTTGAGTGTTCACTGGGACTTGTAACTCTGAATCGCTTAAAAGGAGATTCTGCTGATTCAAAGGAAAATCTTCGTTTTCCGACATTACAGGTGAATCGTCGTCCAACACTACTGGCTCTCGAATTGTTACTTTCTTGGGACTCATCGTTGTAAAAATTTTGTGGTGAACAAACAGTGTTATCAGAATCACCATTAGAATACATTTAGTTTAATTTGCAAATATCCCGTGAAGTATGCATGGTAAAAATGATAAAACATTATGGCGACGACGACGACGACTTGGCTTTGGCAGCGGGCAGCGAATGGGGGCAGCGCAGCAATTTTCCTTCGGCAGCTATCGGCCGGAGGCCATGATTCAAAAGGAATTCTGAATGGCGTTGTTGTGTTCTCCGTCCGTTAGCTGTAGCAATGCGCCCTGCAGTTGCCTGTCACCTGTAAATACTTGCCAGACCTGTAAAACACTTGCCGACTGCGGCGTAAACACAACACACACCGTTTCGCTTTCGGAAATATACAACTTCGATTTATTCTTAATCCATTCTTATTTATATTCTTAATTCTAGCTACATAATTATTTTAATAACCTACTTAGGTGTTCCAATTACGCAAGTGTTGACCCACAACAATAATCGCAATGAGCCAGTTCATACAAAATGCCAAAGGTGCGTTTTAGCCCTAGTTTTTGTGTCACTGTGTAATTGTAACACCTGTGAAATTCATATATGTAATATTAATTATAGCTACAACCGGTCGATAGGCTACTTGGGTTGTGTCGCGAGTCAACTACTCGTAGGTAGTCGTATCTTGACTCGCAACAGCGTGAAGTTTCATATACACGGTCGGTGTACCAGTTCTTCGGTTTGAGGAAATGATCTTCCTGGACAGCTCAATTGTTACAAGGAAGTCTTACGACAATTCAAATAAGTTTTTCCTCGAACTGGTTAACATTCAATCGCGATCAATTCTTGAAGTCTTTTTCGTCCTCCTCCCATAACAAATCTTGAAGCAAATGTGCGATAAAAAACACTAAAATTAAATTAAATACAGTTTAATAATGAATCTTAAGTATGTTTATGAAACAAAATCGCTTAAATTTAAAAAGACACGAATGGGGTCCGTCCGGCTCCAGCGCAGCTTTGAGAAGAAATGGGAAAAATGAAACGGCCGGAAACACGATGTCCGTCATTCGGCAGCCAACACAGACTAGTTCCGCTTGCCATGTACACAATGTGCGGCAGCGACAGCGCGTCAACAGATGGCGCGCGGAAGCAACACCTGCTTGCGGCGCCGCACCGCGATGTTGTCACATATCTTCTATTTATTTGTTTTTGTTTGTCTATTTTCGTTTTCTTCTCTTTCGCATTCGCTTTATAATTTTCTTAATTCATTTAGAACAGCTATTGTAGCGAGAACCTTTGCCTTCGACGACATTCGACGACATTTTATAAATGAACTTGCCCAGGCACGTGTGACCAGCCGCGTTACTTGCAGCAAACTTCTAACTTTCGAAAATAATTCGTATTCTCAACTTGCAGCTAATTACTAGGGCGACCATTTTTCAGCACGAAAAAAACGGTTCTCAGTACTTAAAAAAGCATGAAAAACCCTTGAAATAAGCACGATAGATTTTATATTCAGCATTTATTAATTTTTTTATTTATTGAAAAACAAACAAAAAACAATTTCACATCTATTAAAGAAGTAATAAAAAACAATAAGTAAATTAAGAAAATTATTCAGTCTTACATAGACTGTAATTTTCTAAACAAAATTATTCAGTCTTACATAGACTGTAATTTTCAAAACAAAAAAAAAAAATATCTTAAAGTGAGATTATACCTTAGTCAATGTTACGATTACAATTAAGCACTAAGTGCATTTTTAAATTTTCCAAGGTGAAACTTTTACGCTGGTTTGTAAAAAAATTTCCATATATAGAAAAAACACGTTCCACGTCACACGATGAAACGGGAGCGTATTTAAAAAGTGTTAATTCAGCAGACGAATATTTTCCGATAAACGCACTTGTTGTTTGGGAATTTTTAAAAATAATATCGTTGATTTTAGTGATTTCCACGAAACCAGGATTTCGAGCAAGTACGGCAGTCATTTTTTTAAAATAATTTTTATCAGATAATTTTTCTATAGTATGTTGAATTGATTTAATTGTTTCCAAGCTTTCATTCAATGGCAATCCGCGTGACTCAAGTTTTGTGATGGCATGCCGGATGCACTTAAAGTTCGTTTTTATGAAGGACAAGTCGGATTTCAAATTTTCATTAGAAAGAACCTCTTTGCATTGTCGCAATGCTTCAGATTCATTTTCGTTGAACTCTTGAATGACTTCCCTTATGTCTTCCAGATAATTAGTATAGTACTCCGCTGCTTCCAACCACGTTCCCCATTGTGTCGTTATTGGTTTAGGTGGTAGAGGCACATTAGGTTTCATTAGTTTAAATTTTTGTTTTCGATAAGGCGCCTGAAAATAAATAATTTATAAATGTACATTTATAAATCGTGTAAATCAATATAATTGTTACCTTTACAAAAACTGCTTTCGTGGTGGAAATAAGTTTGTTCACTAAAGTGAACTCTGAACGCACAAACTCGGCAACCCGATGAATGCCGTGAGCAAAGCAGGTCAAATGAATCATTTTTGGATACATCACTTTCAGGGCTGACATAGCGGACAGCATATATGAGGCTGCATCGGTGACCACCAGTAACACTTTATTATACTGAATGCCGCTAGGCCACAACAATTGAAGTGAATCCGCATAAAACGCTGCTATTGTGCTTGCATTTACTTCTTCAAGCTGAGCTATATTTAACAAATAGCACTTGTTTTTTTCTTCAGGAGTGGCATCCAGAATTCCAAAAATAAAATTCGCTATATAGCGCTGTTCCGTATCGGTTGTCTCATCTAATGATGTCCAAATGTATTTATTTTCAGCTTTAACGCGCAATTCATTGATTTTTTTTTCGTAGAGTACCGGAACATATTTTCTAATACTGGACTCACTTGGCATTTCGTGTTTAGTATATTTGGTCATAAATTGTTTCATGCTTGGATGTCTTATCTTTTTTAATGGAATATTTGCTTCGACAAATGCTTCACAAATATCCATATGAAAGGGATTGATGCTCCTTTTGCGACAATTTCTTATTAAAGCTTGTTCACTCTCGTTTCTGCTTCCCCGTCTTTTAATTGAATCTTTGTGTTTTGCGAGTCCATATGCTGCTTGACATTGGAAAGCCTAGTGCTATTTATCTTTGTGTTGCAATAAACACAAAACAAAATACTCCCGTCCGTACGCACAACACCACTATACATCCCACTGACTCTTGTGAGAAAATCACTTGATTTTTCTTTTTCTTTAGGCATTGTTAACCAAAATCAACCACCAAACCAGTTTGAGTATACACATTTACTAGCAAGACCTTTTGCGCTAAAGAACAACCAATTCGTAATAATAACCAATAGTAATTAGAATTACTGACAAGTGTGGGCGCAGGGTAAGAATGAAAGTATGAGCCAGGGCACACCTATTAGGTAGTCGCATGGGAATATTGCTCTTCTTCTTGCTCGTTTTTGACGCTTGATTATTTTATTGTTCGTCGCTTTTGTTTGTTTATTCTACTTTTGTAACCAAGAAGAGATTAAAATAGACATTTATCCAAGTGCAATTTTATTATTATTTTGTACAATCTTATAAAATAAAAAATTTAATACTTCGTGGGAAATACTCTCATGCAAATGCTTAGCTAAAAACATATTTTGCAAGACCAACAAATCACAGTCGTTGTTTTTGTATATGAATATATATACTTATTTATATAAATATATGGTAGTATAAATATGGGCTGTAATCCCTGTTGTTTTGTTGCACATCTGCTGACATTGGCAGTGGGCGTTGCTGTCTGTTTGTATCCGTAGTATATATAGGTATCCCATTTGAATGCATTTGCAGCGGCTTAATAATGCCGTTTTGACAATTAGAGGCGAATTTCCAGTATACGAAGGAGAAACGGAAACGGCGATTTGGTTTTACACTATCAATCTAATATAAAAGTGACACTTAAAAATATTCCTACATGGCGAACAAACAGTGGGCGCAATTAGTAACAATAACGTTTAATTTGGTTAAGAAAACAGATTACACAGGGCCTTTAGGAATTAATTACAAATTTGCGAATTATTTGCCGCGCAGGGCTTTGCGATTTAGTTTAATTACCGAATTATTCAACAGAACTGAACGCAGTTGTTGTTGCGAAACGAAAACGAATCACCGAACAGAGCAGTTGACGTAAGAAAAAAAGTAGCTTGGCCGCAGCGACCGAACGTACCATTATGCAGAAGGCAAAGTAGCGTAAAGCAACGAAAGAAAAAATGAGAGCATTAACAAATGACAACAGTTAGCAATATTGAACTATGTTGTTGACGATGTCGGGGACGCAGGCTGCATAACCAAACAGACCCTGATAACATTTTTCGCAAAATCTCATCTTTTTTAAATTTACTACATTTTATTTAATTTTCCACACTTTCAAAATGCCAAAATCTAAATTCAAATTCAAATTCAGGAAACACCGATTTGTGATCCCTGTTCCAATCTAAAATTGGATTTTAGGTTGTCAAAAACGACAGCTGTTTTCAAGCAATTGACAAGCCAATTTCGGGAGATTGTTGTATTTGTTAGATTATTTGCGGCCACATTTTTAGTGCTCTCTGGTATGAGCAGATTCTGCAAATACAGTGTTACCATCGAAATAAGTTAATTTACTACGAGGGAGTATTTATTATATAACACAACAGTAGTGTAATAAATACCCTGATGAAATCAACGCTTTTTGGTAAAGGTTTCCTTTTAATAATTTTGTTGAAATTTATATTGTCAATAAGTGAGTGAGAGTTGTTCAAATGTCATAACAATATGTTGCAAAATAATGTTTCACGGTACAGCAAATAAAGTTGCATCATTTTTTTTTTTTACGCAATTTTGACAGATGCCTGATCCGATTTCTTGCTCTTTATTTACTATACCGTGAATCTATTTTGTATTATAATAAAATATAACTTTTAGTAAATGAGAACTAAAGTTGCAAGCGCCAAAATATGTCATAAAATACTATTTTTTTAATTAATTACAATAAACACAGCCTGTACAAATAAGAAAGAATTAATTGAAATTGTAAATTATTTACTTGAAATTGTTTTCAAATTAAATTAAAAATCGATTATAAATAAGTTATTTACATCCGTAAAATATTAAGATTTTAAGATTTATATTGGTAATATTTATCTAATTTATAAACTTTTATAAAAATATTTAACATACTTTAATATATCACATTATTAATATTATGATATGAAATTGGTTGTGGTTGGCAACACTAAAAGCCCGTAGGCAATAACGCTGGATCCCGAGTCGAGAGCGAGACCGAGTCTCGGACGACATCTCCTTTGGCACTGTCTCGCATTCTAATATACAATAAACAAAGTGCGAGCCATATTTACACAAAACCAAAAGTGCTAAAAAACTATTAAAAACTAAATATTTCTAAATTATGTATTAAATAAAATAACCTCGGAGCCACAAACAGCAAAACAGAAATAAACAAATACGCATTACAAAACAGTTGATTACTTTGACAAATTGTCTCGGACGAGAGTGCAAGGAATTTCTAATTTTTTTAGAAATGCCTCGTCTCGCTCTGTCGCACCACGCATTATTGTATATTGCCACATTCCATCCTTTGCTACAAATTCTCTTTGCAATTTCATCCGACACTCGGTCTCGCTCTCGTCTCGGGCTCTCGCGTTATTGTATACAGGACTTTATTTGTATGGCATTTTATTATTGAATACACCGTGAAATATTATTGTGTTATAATAAAATATAAATTTAAGAAATTGGAATGAAAACTGGAAAGCATTCAAAGAACATAACATTAAAATTTACGTTACAATGAACACAAAATTTGTAAAAATAACAAAGAATAAATTGAAATTTTAAATAAAAGTTACATAATTTTTTAAATTCTTAAAAATTATTTTTCAATATAAAATAAATTGTTTTCATATATTTTAAATAAGTTTAGTAGTCAGCCAATTATTAGCATTTTAAGATACAGAATTATATATTGTTAATACATAAACAATTTACAATTACATTACTAATGAGATGAATTAATTATTGTAACGAATTTATTGTGATTTATTAACCTTTGATTTTTTTATATTTCGCTATACATTTTTTATTTTTAAAGAACCGTTTAATTATGAATTATGATATTATATTGTTTTGTACTCAACATATTTATTGAAATCATAAACAATAAAATAATAATGTGAAGAAAGTCGTTTTTCATTTATGAGAAGGATTCAGGTAAAAAAAATATTTACTCGTAAGTACCATTTGATTTTATTTATTTTTTTATTTTACTAAATTTTTTTTTTACTACGAAGCAATTGCGCGTCCAATACTCACTTACGGCTCCGATAGTTTGGTGGCCTGCGCTAGATAAAGGCTATATTGTTCAGAGACTCAGTAGAGTCCAAAGAGCAGCTGGGGTTGAGGGGTGCCTGCGAACATGTCCTTCGGAGGCACTCAATGTAATGCTACATCTTCTCCCCATTGACCTTTACATTAAAAATTTGGCCTGCAATAGTGCATTAAGGTTAAAACCGACAGGTTGCTGGGCTGAGCGACCGTATAGTCATGGTAGGGTGCTATACGCAATGCCAAGGGAACTAACACAAATAAAAACAGACTACACAGTACCACAACTAGACTTTAAAAAGGACTTCACGGTTAGATTTCTTTCAAGAGAAGAGTGGTCAAGACGAAAAATTGAAACGGAATACGATATACCCATTAATACAGACGAGTCCAAAATGGATCTTGGGGTAGGCACTGAGGTATTTTCAACACACGCTAACATCAATTACTGCAGACGCCTACCTGATGAGGCTACAGTTATTCAGGCAGAAGTACTCGCAATCAGGGAGGCGTGTCGGCAAATTACCCAATACATTAGAGAAGGACATAGAAGCAAGGTTGCAATTTTTGTAGACATCCAGGCTGCTATAAAGGCTCTACAGTCAAACACCATCAACTCCAGGTAGGTCAGACAGTGTAAGGATGAACTTAGATCTCTAAGTCTTCATGTTGACATCACAATCATATGGATTCCAGGCTATAGGAATATCGATGGGAGTGAGAAGGCTAATGAAGTAGCGCGCAGGGGGCCTCTCTCGACCTAACCCATGTGGAACTAGTATCTGTTTCTCTGGGTGCGATCAAGAAGGGTATCTATCTGCACTGCCTTTCCTTGGCGGGTAGAAGATGGAGGGCACTTACAACGTGCAATACATCCTGGGTGACCTGGCCAGTCCACAATATAGCTAGGTCAAGGGTACGTAGAGACACCAGCCGACTAATGGCGGTTTTTACAGGTCACTGGCTAGTAGGTATGCATGCGGGGAAAATGCATAGACCGTTCAATACTTATTGTAGAAGTTGGAAAGATTCGGCCGAGAGAGGGAGACAGTAACTCAACTTCTTTGCAAATGCCCAGCTCTGGCGGCCGCAAGAAATGGAGCACTGAGAAACTATTTTCTAGCAGGATTATCCGACCTCTCGGCTGTAAGCCCGAATGATCTTCTAAAATTCCTAAATTCCACAATGTGGATCTAGATAACAACCCATCTTTTTCCAGCGTTTACGAGGGGTCGTGGTTATAAAACGGGGCTAAAGCGCTAATTGTGATTCATGCAAGAATGCCGTGGATCAGCCACTTATATAAACCCCAAAAGATTATCACTGTACTGTTTGATCGCAAGGTGGCTGATAAATTCCTCAACCCTGGATTTGTCTGGGGTTTTGGAAAAGTTTAGTCGTAAGGTGGCTGCCAAGACATACAAGTTAAAGTAAAAGAATCCCAGTGTAACTGATGGTTCTTGGATTGTTTGTGCGCATTTCTTCAGCGGCTCTTAAGCGCTTAGACGGTCAATCGATGGAAGGGAAATTTCATGTATGGATTAGTGAAATATGTGTGTAGGCGTCACAACGACACCGAATGATGGAAAATCAAAACTTTTTGGTTTTGCTTGACGCGAATTAGAGGGGAAGAGACAGAAGCAGAAAAACTCCCGTTATTGCTCAATCGAAATCGAACGTCGTGCAGTAAGCATGCTAGCTGAGACGGATGAATTCGTTTCGTTGAAAGCATGACAAAAAATTTATATTCGATAATTTGTCTCTTTTTTACAGCACATTTTTCAACAAAATGCGTTTATCCTTATTTTTTCCTTTTTTTTTTTTGGCCAAGGCAATATATGCAACACAATCATCAGTATCGCTCATGAAAAGAATGTTCACCGGAACAACGTAAAGCAAACTTACATTTTACGTCAATAGATTGAAGAGTGTAAGGATATACATGGAATTTCACGTCAATTCATTTACCGTCTAAGGGCCGCTTTGCCGATGAAGGCTTTTGGTTTGATATGGTAGCAGTAAAGTGAGATAAGATTACAAGTGCTAGGGTTGTATGGTGATATAAGCATAAGAAATATATAAAATGGTTATCATATAGCATTGGTCGGCCTTGACAGTAAGAAACGGCTTTTTGAGGAATAGCGGGAAATGAAAAAGGTATTTAAGGAAGTGCCGAAGAGAAAGCGGGTCACTAGAAATTTTGTATCTAAACGGTGATGTAGTGTTGAAAAGATAATCGGGTCCGAAACTTGCAGAAAACGGCTGTAGTATTGGTGTTCACCGTTTCGGTTGCCAAAGAGAAAAATGTAAGAAAATGATACAGGAAGGAAGAGAGTAGAGTGCATAACGTCCCATCGACCATGAGAAAAGTGTTAGTCGTATATTTGTATGTGTATTATTATGATTATGAGTATTTGTATGGAAGTGAATTATTATAAATTAAGCTAGAGTTACGATTATATATAGAATTTAATCTGAAAGATGCGATCAAAACAAATATGCAAACAATTGCAAATAGAGTTTTGATTTGAGGGAATAAAAGATTTTTAATTGTTATTTTTGTGAAGTTTGAACATTCTAAAAAATTATGAGTCTATTTAACTATTTAATATAAACACAATTATAAACTAATTAACCCAGACGGGAATGCATCCAGATACCCAAGTAACATATCCAAATTGAACTTACGAAAATACATAAGGATCCGTCTTGGGCACACATTGATCACACATAAATATTTATTTGAAGGAACATTACCACCAACTTGCCCACTTTGCAACTCCCACACACTAACAATAGTCCATCTCATCAACAGCTGCCCGACTGTGGTTCAAAAACAACTACATTTTTTTAAACAAATCATGTTACCACATGCATTACAAAATATATCCACAGAAAACATAAAAGACGTAACTTCACTGCTCCACCTCTGTCAGATTTACTTTGACATATAAATATAAAATATATATGTATATACTTTTATTAGTGTAATACTAGTTAATTTTATTAACAGTTAGGCCGAAGACCTTAGTTGTTAGTTGCCTAGGTAATAAGTTTAGCATTAAATTTATTTGTGTATAAACTTTTTTAAAAATAAAAAATAAATAAATAAAAAATATATTTTATATAAATTGTGTACCACTTAAGCAGCTCTTATGCATTTCTCCATTCCTATAAATTTCGTTTATTTGGAACAGAATTTAATCGCACATTGCTTATGTTTGACACTTCCGGAGGTATGAAATTCCCACAGCAGCCACCATGTAAGTAAATTCACCTTGAACATGAACATTGCCATCAATTATAGCTAGTCGAGACACCATGTTGTGAATCGAAGCGTTTTTTTTAAAGAAGAAACTAATAAACTAACAGTAATTTTTAAATAAAACTCCTATATAATTGCATATATACAGTCACAGACACACCAGCACAAAGCCCTGATATGAACCCCATCGAAAATGTGTGTACGTACCTTCAAAAAGCAGTTGCAAAACGGATTGCAACTAATAAAAACGCTATTGTCGGGACGCCATTTTGCCTTCGACGCCATTTTATAAATGCCAGTGCAAGGGCACGTGTGGCCACCCTCGTTACTTGCAGCACAATTTCTAACTCTCGAAAATAATACATTTTTTCAAGTGGCAGCTAATTACTGGCACGTGTGGGTGCAGGGTAAGAAATAAATGGCTATACTTACATATATAACCGAGAATACAGAGAAAAGAGACTTAAACGTCAAACGGCAAATCAGCGAAATAAAGCAGACGGACGTTGTACATGAATCCACTCAAAATCGTGGTGAATCCACTCCAAATCGTGGAATGTCCGCTACGGACGCTGGCAGCGAAAAATACTTTCTGTTCTCTATATTCTGTGATATATATTTTTGCCGAAATCAGTATTGTCGGTTTCACTTTTCAATGAAAAAACCGAATCAAATTTCTTGAGAAAAAATGACTCAAGTAAATTTCTTGAGCATTTCTTGGTAATTTTTTTAAAATGAAGTTTTCACTTTTCTTGAGAGCTGCATACCGGCCTTAAACAAGAAACGCAAATCTGTAATTATAGTAGGTTTCTGAAAATCTATAACAAAAATTATTTTCACAATGGCAAATATTTTGCTTTATGGTTAATCTGGGGATGTAATTAGGAATCTAATAAAATCCAATGCGAAAAATTCTTCCATATTAGATTTTTGTTTTGTTCACTTAATTTTCTATTATCAACTATTTTTTATATTTTTAATATTGCCAACGTGGAGTTGTATATATAAAATGATTAAAATAATAACATATATTCCCACAGATATTTTCACTTTAATGTTATGCACCACAAAATTGAAACAATACACTAGTAAACGAAATTATTGTCAGTCAATATGCAGGGTTATAAAAAATATAATAGCGAAATTCTCTATTTTCGGAGCTCCGCAGTAGTCTTAATTGTATTGTGATTGTTGCTCCAATCAAAGAGAGTTTTATGTTGGTGAATAAAAGACCACGGCAATTCGGGGGCAATTGTTCGTATTTAACTACATACCGCCGAAAGATCGTGCTCTGAAGATTAATCTCTTCATTAGAATCTACCTCAATTTCATGACTTTTTTTCATAATTAGTATATTCATTTTTTATGGTCTGGCTACACTGTTCGAAATAGAAAATCGGTGCAATGTGGCCGTACCAAACTTACAAGTGACATAAGCAAAAAAGAAGCCGCTATGAACAGAAGCAATGGATTCCCATGCGGAGACGCCGGCATAGATTAATAATTAAACTGTTCTGCCATAGAGTACTCTATGGTTCTGCTCCGGCCGAGTTTGTCGCAAAAGAAATTTGAAACGAATTATAACATATTTAATCTTTGAAGACCGTTAGTACTCGGGCAGAAAAAAGTTTTTTATGGAGTTGACCTCACTGATGAAAGGTAAACTGTCTCATATTTTTTCTGGCTACAGCCACAGCAAAAACGCTTTGGAAGATGGCGGGTGAAAATGCTTTGTGCTTATGTAAGGAGATGTCCACAGTGAAAATAGTGTAGTTTATCGATTAATTGCTACTTGGGAAATATTTGTCAATTCCAAAAAAAGAGTTTATTATCAACGCAACATGAATCCATTCCTACACGGTTGTTAGTCAACGCCTATGGATATGAGTACGTAAGTCTAAAATGTAACTATTTCTTAAATATATCTTTGAATCTTTTATACATAGTATACATATATCACTGCTGTGACTTGAATAAATTGTTATCGGTATTTTTAGGGCTACTACGAAATTTTTATGAGGAAATGTTTATGCTAACTTTTAAGATGATTATGTGGGTGCCGGTGAAGCATCTGCGGAAGTCGCAACTTATTTTATGCACCTAGATTTAGAGTCGGAAAATGCTCTTGTACAAGGATGATTTTCCGAAACTCTTCAAATCTTATTCCTACATATTCTGTAGGATGGACACAAAATCCAAAGAATTGCATCGATTTTTTTTGACGTCCAACAGAATTGATATTCTGAATTTTGGAGTTCAATAACGAAAACCACAATGATCTCAATAGCTGACTAAGGCAAAAACTACATCACAAACAATTGCCAAATTACAGCGAGAATCGATAAGGAATATTGTTTGAAACGCTATGATCTACTTGCACTGAAAGTGTGCGAAAAGAGTGATTGGAATAGCTGCTGACGAGGTAAGTGGGCTGAAGCTACGATATAATATTGCGTGTGGCATTAGTGAAGAACGGAATTATCTAAAATTTTTTATGGATTTATTCAGATTACAACTGTCACCTGTACTGGAACCAAAGGATATAATTCAATTAGTGAATTCCGTCACACATAGCAATGAACAAAAACTGGACACAGCAATTCACAAAAACTGGACTCAGCAATTCACAAAAATTGGACACAGCAATGAATCGAAACTGTTCAAATATAAGGATTTCCAGCGGAGTTAAGACATCAAGTTAGATTTGAAGTACATGGGAGCTGAAATAAATGGAATACTGATTACATTAAAACTTAAAGCAAAGTGGACAAGTAAGTTAACAAACATACTTATATACTAAAATAGTTGCTGAAGAAGGGACATATTCATATAAGTATACAAATAATAGTTTAATTTTAAATGTGTGGATACACTGATCCTTGAGAACTTGGAATTGTATAATAGCCAAATGTAATATTGATCAAATTTTAATTAAGAAAAGCACTGTTAATTTTCTAATTTAAGAAGAAGGAATGTAATTAGTCCTCTTTCATGTTTAAACTCAATGTGGATTCAATCACTCTAAAATAGTTCAAATAGTGCGCCAACCAGAATTGGACTCAATTCTGTTTTGCAAATGATTTTAAAATTTAAACTTGTAAACATTTTGAATTGAAAAAGCAGCTTTTGATTCGATATTTTAAACACCCCACAATTTCTTCCTATAGTTTTACTCTTTTGTATTGAAACTAAAGTAATATTGCTATAACTGCTAACTTATCATAAAACCACGTCAATTTTAATGCAAGTGTAAACCATTTCGGAATGATTGACTCCAGATCCAGTTATATCATTTATCAGAATTATCAAAGTATTTTACAATTATGTACTTAATTTTAAGAATTCCATTAATATTATGTTTATTTCTAAGCTACGCGTAATTTAATATTTGAACAACTCTCACTGAAAACTCAATTCGATTTAAAGGACACGTAAATTATGACCCGTTCTGCAATTTTTTAGAAATATTAAGAATTTTATACTTACGAACTGATGTATGAATTATTGGCAGAGTGTGAACTTGAATTTTCTAACTTAAAGTTGTGAGAGTATTTATTTTATATTTGAATATCAGGAAAATGACGTCCTTTTAATGTCACTCACAGAATGGCACTCTCTGAATGGCACTCTCTGAATGGCACTCTCTGAATGGCAATTTTAGAATCACACCATTCAGTTTCTATTCCTTATCTATTACACTTTTTTTTTTGGTATAAAGTCATGAAATTTGCATATTCACTTTGTACATTGCATAGGGAAGCTAGGATACATTTCACACTTAATTTTCAATTGTGAAAAATGCAGAGGAGCCATCCGTGTATGTTGGATTCCAGTTACTCCAAGTTTAGTCAACAAATTTATCAACTTTCGCCTTGTATTCCATTATAAAAGCATGCGCATTAGTTGAGAGCAGGGGAAGGTGCAATTTCTATCAAACTACCAGATTGATGGGACTTTTGCACATTAAAAATAGTAATTCTGTTTACTATTGTTGGACTCCTTTTAAAGTCTTCCCAAACTGACTGTTTTAACTTGCTTAGGATGGACAATTCCTTAATCTCCAATGGAGAAAATGTATTTTTTTTATAACTTTGCTTAACACGTTTTCAATTCCTTGGCAGCCTGGATTATTTCTTTGTATAATATTGCTACAGTTTTCTTTATTTTAGACGTCATACAAAATTGGCCTGATTTGCTGGAGAGAACTGGTTGAAAATTCACCCAATTGACGAGATCAGTGAGGCAACAGTTTGTCTTACTATATTTCTAATTGACTATTTTCATTTAAAGTTTTACAGAATTTGTATGTAAATAGAGAAGTAGTCACTGCCGGACATTTTCTCAGCTGAGATGTCTCTGGCTTTCGGCAAGTAATCGCGAGGACCATTGGCATTTCGCCAATTAAAACAATGGTGGCTATACAGCTCAGGATAAGCGTGTCAGAAGAAGTGGAGTTTTTAAATTTATCGCCAAGGAATCAAGGTGCTTGATATTTGAAAGGCTATGCCCATGCACGTACTCCTAGTTTGGTTTAAGGCCTCGACTCAGCATGGTAGTGAGGACCGATTACAGTGTTTCTTCATGCTTCTACTTGAAAAGATTTGATTCTTCATCGCGATTGTTTCAGAATAGGGAAAAGTTGCATGCAACAACACAGGACTATGCCTCTCAGGAGTCTCTGGTGACAGGAATTTGGCGTACCCTCTGCCGCTTTGTATCTGTCAGCATGTACGGCATCCCGGGCCATTTTCGCCTCAATATTTAAAAGGCGTTGTTTGCCCATAACATAACATAACTATGCGGCAGCTTAGTATCATCGTAACGCGCCATAATAGACCAACTTCATAGCGTTGGCCGATGTTTTGTGTAGTCTCCACCAAAATTTTCTTTGCTCTGGCTGTCTCACGCTGTCCGACTCGAGGACTGTGCTAGTGCTTTGGCTATCGACAAAGGTCATAACACCATTCTACGGCGTCGATGTATTTGGCGGCTGCGATTGCGGCATATGCTGTGGTTGTTGCGTAGACGTTGGTGGCAGCGGCGATTGTGCACTTTCATGGAAAGAGGATTCGTTACACAAATCACCAGATGAACTCCTGTCCACTCGAGTGTGAAGTTATATCTGCATTTGGCCACGATGCGTCTCTTTAGGATTTACATGAGAGGACCTGCCTGTCTTGGGTATGAAGGAAACCTTCGTTTCTCTCCATCTCAGCGGAATATAGCCCATGTTAAGACAGCTTCTAATTGCAGTCACAACCCAGGAAAGAGGATTCGTTACACAAATCACCAGATGAACTCCTGTCCACTCGAGTGTGAAGTTGTTATATCTGCATTTGGCCACGATGCGTCTCTTTAGGATTTACATGAGAGGACCTGCCTGCCTTGGGTATGAAGGAAACCTTCGTTTCTCTCCATCTCAGCGGAATATAGCCCATGTTAAGACAGCTTCTAATTGCAGTCACAACCCAGGGCGTAATTATGTCCCGTGATTGTTGCAGTTCAGATGGATAAATTCCATCCGGACCCGGAGATTTATATGGACCAAAGGTGTTAATGGCCCACTGAACTTTCTCGACTGTAACTATCGCATTCCCTATCTCAGACTGCCTGCCCCTAGGTGTCGGGTTATCACCCTCCACTGTGCTACTGCCTGGAAAATGCGTATCTAAGAGAAGAGCCAAAGATTCCTCGCTCGATTCATTCCACACATCACCCGGACCTTTAAGGTAGCCCAGGTTGGGTGGTGTCCTCGCTAGGATTCTTCTTAGTCTAGCTGCTTCCGATGTTTCTTCCACATCCCTACAATAATTTTGCCAGGACTGTCGCTGCGCAGTTCTGGTTGCTTTCTTGTATATTTTTAGCTCAGCCTTGTAGGCTTCCCAGTCCGCGGGCAGACCCGAAGTTTTAGCTCTGTTAAATAACCGCCTGTTGGACTTCCGGAGAAGGCCTAGAACCATTGACCACCAAGGTGGTTTGTCCTTGCCTCTCACTTTTACAACCGGGCACCCGGCTGTCAGTGAACTATTCAGGGCCGTGGTTACCTGATTGATCAGCTCGTCTAATTCCACAGGGTCTGTGGGATCAGACGGGGGATTTATTGGCAGCGAGGCCCTGAGAGTTTTCCTATACTTCCCCCAGTCCGTTCTCCGTATATTTCTAAAGGTCTTAACTGGAGATAGTGGGAAGTTCACTTCGTATTCTATATAGCGATGGTCAGAGTAGGAATTTTCATTCGACACTCTCCATCTTTTTATATTGTTAGCGAAGTTATCGAAGGTCAGGGTAATATCTAACACTTCCCTTCTATTTTGTGGTATAAACGTCGGCTCTGAGCCTAAATTTACCACACTAAGCTTATTCTCTATAATGAAGTCTAAAACTGACTCACCTCTTGCGTTAGTGTTTGAACTTCCCCACAATGTGTTGTGTGCGTTTACGTCACTGGAGACAACCAAGTTCTTTTTGGCTGCGTCTGTCTCCATGACTAATGCTCCCAGATTTTTTTTCTTAAAATACAGGAAAAGCATGCGAAAATTGTTTAAAAAACAGGATGTTTTTTTTCGAAAACAGGATTTTCGCAGGATTTTATTGAATTAATAAAACACAGGTATTCTTGTCAAAAAATAAGTGAAAAATGCATGGTTTATTCATTGGTGGTCATTGGTATGCTTTCATCATCAATCATTCCTTTGTCTGGATTTATTTCAATGTTCTGGGTTCCATGTACGGTATGAACTTCGTACTTTTGATTCGATTGAATCTTTCGGAGCATATCAGGCTGGTCTTTTAGCCAACGGAAAAATTCTAAGCACGACATTTTCAAATTAACTTTGGTTGTGAGAATGGCCTTTAGAGTTTCGACATTTAAATTCGATTTTTCCTCTGTCCACGTCTTGTTCATCTCCGCAAACACTCTCTCGACAGAAGCTGTAGAACCGGGGAGACAAAGAATGTACTCAATTATTTTCGCCATTTCCTTGTAGTCACAGCTTTGGTCGTCCAAATGCTTGAATATTTCAACCCAACGCTCTGTCATTGAGACTGTTTTTTCGATCCATTGTTTAACTTTACTGTCTGAACAATAGTTTTGCACGTAACAAAATTCTTTGTGCAATTGAGCTGAATTTTCATTCGCGTCGTACAACGACTTTTCATTCAATTAAGACATGGCTTCTTCGACATTTTTCCACGAAGGAATTTGACGCAGTGTGACCCATGAGTACTTTTTTAATTCCACAATTGGATTACCCCATTTGTCGAGATATTCACAAGCATCATCTGTGAAAGATAATACACCAATTCAAATTATAATCAATGCCACAGATGTTGAGATATGGAATGAGAAACTGTTTGTAAATACTTAAATAAATTACCAAAAAAGTCTTTGCATTTTGAAAATATGACGCCGGTATCAAAACGATCGTCTACAAGAGCATCCATTTCGGCTTTTGTCTGTGGTGATAGGTATTCGTCCTCCTGTCGCATTTTCAAAGTAACGTTCAGCTCATCTAAATATTGAACAATTGCAACGGCCGAAGTTTCATCGCCTTCTATTTCAAGCACACATTCTGCAAAGAGTTCAGCCTTAAATATGGAGCAGAAAGGAACAGATTGAAAATGAAAAACATGTTTCAGCTACTAAATCTCTAAACCTCAAATTTGATTTACCTGTTCTTGAACGCAATGAAGCCAAAGTTTGGACATCGGATTTTCGAAAAATTCTTTCAGCATTTTTCTCCTTTCCTCAAACCGGTGAACAGCCTTTTAAATGGCTCCTAAACTTGTAAAATACGTTTAATTGCAGGGCCAAGAGCTAGAAATCGGGTCTTTGCGTATCCCAGCAACTTCAAATATTTAACACCGCACATTTCACAGAACTCTTTTAGAGATGCAACATGAGTTGTATAAATGTAAAAATAGGAATATATTTTTACGACAATGCATTCAACATCGAAGGGTAAAACATCGCATGCATATTTCAGGGCATCGTGCACAATGTGAGCCGAACAACCGATTCCAATTAAATGTGGCAGCCAAGTTTTCATTTTGTAAAACACATTGTTGGTTCCGCCTCGCGTTTCACCCCCAAAATTCACGTAGGCATTATCTCCACAAAATGCAATGATTTTCTTCAGCAGGTCGTAGGCTTCGGCTGTATTTTTAATTAAATCGTTGATAATGGTTGATGTTTCACCGTCTTCTGATGAAATTTCCAAAACTTTTACGCAAACACCGACTGTAGGAATGAAGAATCTGACCAGAACGGGAAATATTTTTATCGAACCATGATTTGATGCATCTACGGCAACCGAAACGAAGCTGCATTTCTTCAAATCTTCAATTAGCATTTTTCGTACTTGTGGCGCAATAACATTCAATACGATGGCCTGACATTTGGTTTGGGAACACGTAAACCCTTTCATTTGATAACAAGAGCGAAATATTTTTGACGCACAGTCTGAAGATGTAAAACTGTGATTCGCACTTATAACATGATATGCCCATGTTCCTTCCATTGCTGCAACTTCCAAATCAAATGAGCTTGAAAAAATTGTGTCGATTTTTTTACTGAAGACGCTGCAGTCAAAGCCGCCTTGTGTTTGCCTGTTGTCACATGTCGATCGATGTCAGCCTTTCCACCCGAAGCGATAGAAAATGTGCCTTTGCATTGTTTGCACCCCAAGATCACTATCTGATGTGTTCGTTTCAAGAAAAGGATAACTTTTTTTTAGTCTATCGTTGAAAACACATTTTCCTTTCGTTGTTTTTCCCATTTCAAAACAAAAACTTTATATAAATGCAGTAAAACAAAAAAATATAAGTTTGACAAACACAACGACAATTGTTTCAATACGCTTCGATTGTTGCGAAATACATCTACGCATATATGAATTATGAAGTTAGAGTGAGAGAACTATATGACACACAGCAGACATGCTTTCTCTGTTTATTACGCGCATTTGTTTAGCGGCCTTTACACGTTCACGTTGACTTGCAGTCATGCGTGGCGTGTTGAAGAGAATGACAATGTATATTTTACAGGATTTTCATAGCTAAATACAAATTTGAATTTCTGGCAGGATTTCTTTTTAAAAAATAGGATAATCCTGCGAAATACAGGATAAATGGGAGCATTATCCATGACCAATGTCCGAGCCTCCTCCGGTGGAGCGTCCTTGTCGTGAGGCTTATATGCGGAGGCTACCCAGAGACTGCTATTTTGCAGCTCAATGCTTGCCGCCACCGTATCGCCATTACTGAACTGTGGGAGCAAAAAGATGTTAATGTTATCCTTTGCAACTATACAAGCACGAGGCTTACCTGTGCTCTGAGCGGCTATCATCTTGAAGCCTCTCATCTTCAAACCGCAGATTTTGTTGCCGCATAACCACGGCTCTTGGATGAGGGCCACGTCAAAACCACCGGAACCCAGGCGGACCATCAAGTTCGCAGAGGCGAGTTTACAATGGTGGAGGTTGATTTGGATCAGCTTCATAAGAATCTGTCCTTCTCACCTCCACCATCGTAACGTCCGCGTCCTCCTCTTCTTCGGTGTAGTCAAGAAGGTCGTCCTCCTCAAAGAGCTGCCCGACCCCGGTCAGCTGCTCTGAGTCGGTCGACCTTTGGCTGCTGGACAACCCTTCTTCACCACCGCCAGCCTCGCTAGCCTTGTCACCCTCTATTTCCTCCGGTTCCAAAACTTGCTCGTCGCTGCGGTAGATCCGAACGGTCGCGTCAACGAACCCGAACCTGACTTCCCCATTTCTCTCTGCCAGTGGGGCAAGGGACTCAGCGTTGCGTATCAGCAACACCTGCCTCCTACCTTCCACTGGCTCCTCGAGTTTCGCTACCTTCCAGTTATGGGTTGGCAGCTCTCTGTTGCACGATCTAAAGATCGCCTCTATTCTCTCCGGTTCAGCTGGCTTAGCCGGGATCCTGACCCGGGCTCTGGGTCTGCTGGGAACTTCTTCCCTGCTGACGGCCTCTAGCTTGGCTCCCGGCCAGATCTCGCCAACCTTGCTTACCGCGATCTTGTAAAGGTTGGCTGACCTGCTGTCATCGCATGTGATAAGCTTGGCCCTGCCCTGATCCCAGCCCGCATCATGACAGAAAGGAGCGGTCCAGGGTTTTCCTCTAAGACTTGGAGGTAGACTTCGGCAATCGCTTACTCCACGCACCTCCTCTTCTCTTTGGGTATGACCCCTTCCTCCTCCTTCCGGTCAATGATGGCCAGCATCTCACCCCCACCTTTGACAACGTCGCTGTAGGATGGGTATTTCTGGCCGCCGACTTTTTGTCTTTTAGCGACCTCACCCGCCTCTTCAGCCGAACGTTGTCTCTTTGGGGCTGTACCCGCCGGTTTGCCCAAGGCGGATAGCACCCCCCTTGCCCACTCTACCGATTTGGCCTGCTCCTCAGTGAGCTGGTCTGTGGGTAGAGTCTCATGTTTAGCCATGACCCTCATGGCCGCCTTCCTATCATAATAGGCCTGCTTTGACGGACGGACGGGTTTAAACGACCCCCCTGGCCTACCCCAGCAACCCTGTTTGAGCTGCTGGGCCCCTCTACTGTCTGCTGCCGAAAGATCCCCGGGGTAGCCCCCCGCCCCCTGACCGCAATCAGCGTTTGGGTTTTTACCACCTCCTCCGGGTTTCTTCCTTCAGCACCCCTCTGAAAGAGACGAGAGACCGGTTTTCCCAAGCCTCCCCGTCCCCTACTACCAGCACTCGTGCTGGGACCAGCCCTAACGCTTAAGCCCCTTCTGCCTCCTGCTGCTATCGATCTGTCTGCCACCCTTATATTAGCGGTAGACAGGATCGCCTCTGTCGGTTTTTTGGGAGGACCGCCCTCCTTTGGTTTTGGATTTAATTTTAATGACATATGTGGTCCCACGAGTTTCGGACAAGAGAGGTCCGCTCGTGCAGAGGTCCGTGTGCGCGAGTAAGGCTAGATAGAACCGGAGGACGCCAAGTATCCGGAGCACTCCGTTAGAGACTGGGCTATTTTTTGACCTGGGTCCCCAGCCAGGCTGAGCATCGACACGGGTCGTATGACATCTTACTCCAACCCAGAGGTTTTTTATAGAGGTTTGCTCCTCCACTTCCTGTATCCTCAGTCTAGATCCGTAGTGTTCTGTTATAAATAGCAGGGTTACCTCGCGCAGGATGTGACTCTTCGCCACGCCCTATCGGTCTAGATGGAATAGAGGCTAATGTTCCTAGAACTATAATCTCATATTCCCATCCTGCGAAAATTTACGTTCCAACGAAACTTACGCTTCAACGAAAACTGACGCTTCAACCCCATGCGTCTCTTTACGGAGTTCGTTAACAGATTGGCGCAGTGTGTTTATACTGCTGAAAAGCTGCGCCAGTTGTTCACTCGTTACGACTGCTTGCGACCATTTCTATCACTGTGTTGTCCAAAGACTCCGCACTTTCCTCCCCGTTGTCTACTTTTGCTGAAGCTAATTGTTTCGATTTCTATCGAGTTAACATTTATTTATTTACTTTTTTTTAATAAACTTGACAGCGACACGTATGTTTCCTATTGATTGACTTGGGAGACCGTATATTACCTGTGGTTTCCTTCAAGTCAATGTCAAAGGTGATATAGGAGTTGTCCGAAAAAGGGGCATTCCTGGGAGACGAACCAACTGCTTATCATGTTGGAATAGTTATCGCTGACGAGGGTGATGTCAAGTACTTCCTTCCAGATGGATCTAAGGAAGGTCGGCTCATTTCCCCGGTTAGCAATGCCTAAGTTATTTGAAATGATAAAGTCGAAAAGACACTCACTTCGATCATTTGTGCCGGAGCTGCCCCATATTTCGTGATGGGCATTGGCATCGGCGCCGATAATTACCGGAATCTGTTTCTAGTGTACTACCGCAACCATTTGCTTTAGTATGTCTAGTGGCGGAGAGTCGCCATAGTCATGAACCATGTAGTTAGAGGAGATCCAGAAGGTCCGTGGACCCATTTCAATGTTGGTCTCCGGAATATTATTCGAAAAGGTGGTACAATGGAATATTGGTCTCCGGAATATTATTCGAAAAGGTGGTACAATGGAGGGTTCTATCGGAGCACTCATTCTCTGACCATATTATATTGAGGTCATATTTCACGGAGAAACGACCTTGTCAATTGCATATAGAAATCAATAGGAGATCAACTGGCAGAAGTATAATCATGAACTAGAGAAGAATCTTCCAATGTATCCGCCTAAAATTCCTTATAATTCTGAGTCCTCAGTCAGTTCACTTACTAAACTAACTCATGCTTAAAAGGCTCCACATAAAGCGGTTCAAAAGTTGTCGGTAGATGCTTCTGCTAAGTTCCCAATTGACCGCTTCACTGTCTTCTTTGCTGTAATTGTGGATCATAAATACATTAAATTGCGATTTTGCAATTATACACGACCTAATTACACTGTTGGCGAGGAATCCTCAATCCACACACTCTTTCCCAACACACTGTTCCTCCACACACTGTTCCTCCACACACCCGCGGCTACTGAATGAGGATAAAGTCTGGTTATTCTGGTGCAGCCGAAGCTGTCTTACTGTGGTGGAGGTTTATTTGCAGGAGGTGTACCAGCTACTAGCGTCACATCTTCATCTTCTTGCGTCACATGTTTTCCTTAAAACTATTGCTCTTCCGTCTATGTAGCAGAAGTCATTAAATTAGAAAAGCGTTGGTTCATATATGTCTCCAGAGGACCACTTCTTTTTGAATCCTCAACTTTTTTCTTTTCTGCAACATAAGCGGAGCGAAGATACTTAATATTCTTTTCTTTTTAATCGGTTCTTGTATACTTTTCATTTTTATAATTCCACAAACACGCATATTCTCCAACGCTCTCTCCAACACCGATGAAGCAACATCATTTCCTGCCTGAAATGAGTTGAATAATATACTTAATTAACAATGCAAATGCACGGAAAACTTAGTTCACTTCACTACATTACCTGATATCCTAACATGACCGCATTATCTATTCCCTTTACATATATTTTTGCTTACTTACTTCTTTCCAGGAAGGTCGGTCATTTCCCCGGTTAGCAATAACTAAGTTGTTTGAAAGGATAAAGTCGAAAAGACACTCACTTCGATCATTTGTGCCGGAGCTGCCCCATATTTCGTGATGGGCATTGGCATCGGCGCCGATAATTACCGGAATCTATTTCTGATGGGCTTCAGCAACCATTTGCTTTAGTATGTCTAGTGGCGGAGAGTCGCCATAGTCATGAACCATGTAGTTAGAGGAGATCCAGAAGGTCCGTGGACCCATTTCAATGACCATGGCAACATTGTCTTTGTCGCTGAATCCAAGGATCTTGGTTTACCTTGATCCTCAATATTTACCACACGATATCCGTATGCATTGAGTCCAGAAACAACCCGGTCATTTACGACCCAAGGTTCTTGGACGACAATGAGCTCCTCCCCTATATCCGAGAGGCGGAGAAACAGGGCTGCCGAGGCAGTTTTCGAATGCTGAAGGTTAATTTGTAGTACCTTCAGCATTGTCTGGAAGATTGATTATTGTGGTGTTCAACTCTTCCTCTTCGGACATTGGAGAGATGTATCCACCAGCCGCACCGTGTCCATGTGGTCGAAGAATTCTCCGACCAGTTCGGAAGTTGAGAAGCGGCTGCTTCTGGTTGTTACCGAGCACATACTCTCGTTGTCACTACCCAGCAATGGAGTGGGGATAGGGCCAGAGCAGCTAGGCTCATTGGCGGTGGGTTGTGGGACCACATCGGTGTTGCTGAGCTTGAGGATCTTTGGGATTTCCTCAGGTGCAGATTTATAGTATACAATTTGTGAAGAATTTGAAAAGAATCAAACTGTGTTGGAATAATTGCAAATATTTGTTGTTTCACTCTCCCAGCTTCAACAATAACCAAGACAGAAGTTTCCTTTTCACAAATCAGTTTAATTGGCCTACAAAACCGCGTTGAAGAAGGCCGAGAATTCTCTCATACAATTCCAAGACTTCACCTCTAATCGCGTTCCTAAACGTCGACGCGTTACCCCGGTTAATAATGTGTATGTTGCAATTAATTATGAATTCAGGTAAAGAGGTACTACTCTTGGCCTTCTACCCTTATTACATATGTTGATATTTTTACTTAAGAGAAAACTTAAGACAGACTCACCTCTGTTGGTTATGTCCGAGCTTCCCCAGACATGATGATGCGCGTTTGCATCGCAGCCAATCACGTACTGCAGATTGTTATTTTGGCAGTGCCCAATAAGCCCAATAAGTGCAGGCACCTCCACCGGAGGTATAATGTTGTTGTCACCTGGAAAGTAGGCGGACGCACAAACAATTTCCTGCGCTCCTTCTCTGTTGAGACTTCAACAAGGATGGCTACTAGATCTTGACTAGTGAATTCTGAAATGAGAAAATAGTTAGTATTAAAATCAATCGTAATCGCCGGTCTGGGCCGCGAACAGTGATAATGAACCAACTTGCATACCTTATTTGTAAGACCTTTGATTTGGCCCCCAATTATCCATGGCTCTTGTATTAGGGCCATGGACAGGTCTTTGTCAGCGAATCTCTTGCACAGGGTGGCCGATGCTCCTTTAGCATGGTGCAAGTTCGCCTGTAGCACTCACTCGCCTGTGTGCTCACCGTGCTACCGTAGTGCTTTTCTGGAGCCGTGCGAATTACGTTGTTGAAATAAAACAATATTTAAATTTAATCTTAAACTACCAAAGTTGGTAGTGTCTTTATTGAACGCTGATTACACTAGTCTAAACCTAGTTGAAAATCATCGGAGCCGGGTTTGAGATATTTACAGGTTAAGTTGTCGCGGTTTTTGCTCCAAGGCAGCTTTAGAAATTGAAGTAATCGTCCGATTTTATTGTTTATTTTACAATGTTAAAGAGAAAGCATGCGCGTTTTTACAAAATTATAAATTTCAATTGTATTGATAGATTTGTGGAAGAAAAAAAATGACTTCGTGTCCGAAAAACTGGTTGTTCATGCTGCTGCTGTTCAAAGATAAGTGGCAAAATTCGGCTGCTGGTGTTCATGCCGAATTCGCCGTGTTGAGAAAAGATGGCTACGGCCCGGACACTGGTTCTCTCGACTTGACGCTCGTTTCTCGTTGAAACAGGAAACAAACATTCCCCACTTCGACGCGAAAGCAGCCATGGTGACGCTAGTACAGGGTCGCAGCCACCTTCAGGAGAGGGTTCGCGGAGTGAACAACAAACAAGGAATCATTGTCTTCCATTTTCTAGATAATTTATCTCCTGACTTTCTGTATCAATTCTACTAAGAAAATCTGCTACTTTGTTATCCTTCCTTTTGTGTAATCGATTTTAGCATCATTTGCTCCAAGTCGTATAAGCCAACGTTGGAGTCTTGGATGTGTATCCTTTCCGAAGACAATACAAAGCTTATCCGGCTTATGCGGGTTCACTACGCCAAAGTGAGGAAGGTACCACGTTTTAGGACTATGCCTCACAGCAGCCTCTGGTGACAGCAATTTGGCCTTTTACTTTCCGGGTGTTTGGCCTGTAATCACTTGAGTGGTTGGTGAATTTATTTTAAACAGTTGTTCAATGCGCTCTAGATATTCATCACAACCATCTCCGAATGAAAATTGTTCTACTGAACCAATAAATGCCATTACATTCGTTTTTTCAGTCGAAAGTTGGGTTATGTATTATCTTTACTTTTCTCTTCACTGTTTGTCAACGTATCTTCTGCTTCTTCCGTACAATTATAGAACTGATCAAGAAATAATTCTCGTAGTACAGACCGTTTAAAACGGGTTTTTATTCACAACTAGCATACCCGGCAATGCTTCGCTATTGCATGGCTGTGGGCAAAAAGTAATAAAAGTTAGTAAAACTAAATTTAGTAACTAATATTAATATGTTGTTTTATCTTACTTGTATTTTGTTCCTAAAATGTTAACATGTTCGGCTTGTGAAATTTAGCTATGATGTGGTTTAAAATATTTAGCATCGTATGAAAACAATAAAAATGAAATACCAATTCAAAAGTGTATAGTACTTTAATATATATCAATATCTTTATTACCAACCTTTAATATTATTGCAATGCTCTTGGGTATACAATGTTCTTGGTAGTGCTATTTGGCGCATATATAAATAAAGCGTCAGGTTTTCCTACACGGGAGCATGCAACATATAATTGGCCATGAGAAAAACAGGGATTCTCCAAATTTAAACCACATATTTGAAGTGATTGACCTTGGGATTTATTAATGGTTATCGCAAAGGCCAGTTTAATGGGAAATTGAAGCCTTTTGAATTCAAAAGGCACATCTGTGGGAATCATCGGTATACGTGGCAATAGCACATCTTCTCCTTTGAATTTTCCAGTCAATATTGTGGATTCAATGACATTATTTAACAATTTTTTGACTGCCAATCTGGTACCATTGCAAAGACGTGGAGGATCAATATTTCTAAGAAGAATGATAGGAACGCCAATCTTCAAATTTAAAATGTGTGGTGGCAATCCAGGTAAATCAAGCGAATTCAAGAATTCAGTTGGATAATGTATTGCCTCGTCTTGATTCATAACAGTATCTATCGATTTATAAGTTTTTGTTTCACCTGGTAACGCGTCTTGAATGCAGTTATTAATATCATTTACATCCGCGTTTTTTGCAGCCAGTATTGCACGTTCGCTTAACCATTGGTGACATTTGTAATTTTTTGCTAAATCTGGAAATACGCATTGAATTAATTTTTCTTTTGACTGTGCGGTTCTGTAAAAATCAGAGGGTAATTTAATGCATCCCGTCGATTCATCAACTGCAATCTTTCCATTTCCGACATCTAGTAGTTGTTGCGCAAAACGTTCTGCAGAAGCATTGGTTTGTAACTGAACACGCATGTTTGTACTTAAATTAAATTTAATGACGTGTCTCCATAAATTGGAAGCCTTTAAACAGGCATTCAATTCATCAGCAGGTGTCGAACGGGGTATTACTGGCAACGTTTGTCGAAAATCGCCTGCCAATACTAATAGAGCTCCACCGAAAGGGGTTTCGTTACCTCGTAGATCTTGCAACGTGCGATCTAATGCTTCCAACGATTTTTTATTTGCCATTGTGCATTCGTCCCATACAATTATCTTGCACTGCTGTAGCACTTTGCCCATTCCTGAGGTTTTTGAAATATTACATGTTGGTGTTTCAATGTAATGAATATTTAATGGCAATTTAAGTGCTGAATGTGCCGTCCGGCCGCCATCCAATAGTGTTGCCGCGATTCCTGACGATGCAATTGCCAATGCAATACCATTTTGTGATCGTATGGTGGCTAATATTAATGATATTAAAAATGTTTTTCCTGTGCCTCCCGGTGCATCCAAGAAAAACATTCCTCCACTTTGATCATTAACTGCTCGCATTATCGTGTCATAAAATTTCTTTTGTTGCTCCAATAATTTTGAAACATTTGTTTCTACATATTGGTTCAGATCATTGATGTCAAATCGTTGTTCACGCTGTAATTCGCTATCAATTATGGTATTTATGGATCGATCAGGTGACGTTATTCCGAGTTGTGATAATGGTTTATTAACGATTGCCAAACATTTGTCTTCGATCAAAATCAATGCTTCGTTATATATTTCACGCGAGAATTGCAATTCTTCGTTTAAACAATTTCTACGTAGTCGGTGCAGAATATCATCGGCCATATAATCCTTGTATTTTTCCCATAACTCCATTGGATTCGATGGTAAACATGTACATAATATAATTGCAAATAAATTACGTATTTGACTTGGAGGAGCCGAAATCGATGCGTCAGCCAGTGAACTATCCCAGTGTGAATCATTTTCCAGTAAATTTAATTTTTGGCATGCTTCTTGAAATGTTTCGCATAAATGGCCGTTAACTGTTTTTAAGCTTTGAAACGATGTTGGTCCGCGAATGTTAACTAACAATAAACGCAAATAAAAACATTCTGCATGATTTGGGTGTACTGTATATAATCTTCCCAACGCATCTGTTGCAAATAAATTCTGGTGACCTTCAACTGCTTTTCCTAGTTTTCTCCGCATAAATTTTTTGCTCGATGCATTCCAAGTAAAGTATTTGGGTATTTCGGAATATAACAATGTTTTGGCAAATGTGTCAGTTTGGCATAGAGAAAAAAATGCAGTTAATGTTGTTGCTGGGGGAATTAATGCTCTTTCACGAATATTTTGTTCAGTAAAATAAACACGTTGCCCGTTATGAAGATGCACTGCTAAATGCACTACTGTTGGATAACGTTCGTGTATTGCAAATGAAAAAATACGCCACACGGCTTCGTTGCTACTGATATATCGCCCCATTTGATACTGATGGATTTCGTCCATAGACCTCAGATCTGATACTTCAAATACAGCCATATCACTTCCTTTGTGGATATATTTACATATATATTTAATTGATTTGACTGAATTGCAATATTCAACGTTTATGTGAGCTTTAAATGTTTTGCTTAGTAGTGGCGAATATGGCACTACCCAACGATTGTCAACTTCAATGTTTTCATTTCGAACTTTTAAAATTATCGATTTACCACCTTGATCGGTTGAACGACGTCGATATTGTGGATAACCATCAGTGCCAGTAATAGTTTCGGGAAGCAATGCTCTGGGATAACGTTTTGTACATTTTCCATCTGCCATACACGGCGAATTCATGTTGTGGGCTCCACATGGACCATGTATCATGTTTTTGATTATTACTTGAAATAATTCTGGATCGGCAGTTGTATCGGGAATTTCCGCTGAAATGACATGATCAATCTCATCGGGAGTTATTTTGGTGACCAGCCAAATCAAAATATGGGCATGAGGTAATCCTCTTTTCTGCCATTCAACGGAATACATCCAACAACGTGTCTCTCCGAATACTTGATGTTTAGTTATAAAATCCATTAACGATTTTAATTTCAGTTTAAAAACCCGTGCAGTAATATCATGTCGATCAACTGTCGATTGTCCGGGAAATAGGTGTTCCTTGATCTCAATCCATGTGGGATTACACGTAAATGTAATAAACAAATCAGGACGTCCGTATTGCCGAACGTACGCTATCGCATCTTGTGCGTATTCCTGCATGTGGCGTGGGCTGCCTGCATATGTTGCTGGTAATATTGTAACTCTGCCATAGTCACTTGCATTGTAGTCATTGTTTACTGCATCACGCAAATGTATATACTCTTCAGATCGTAGTTTCTTTTGATTCATGCGAATATACAACAATCGTTCCGATTCAATCTTGGCATACATGTCAACGATGTACTGATGAAATAATTGGCGACATTTTAAAATGTGATTTTCTTCGTCTTCACGAATCATCAAACGATATGAATAGTAATTCATAGCACTGACTTTTTTGTTTGTTTCTTCACCATTTTGTGGATTTATCATTTTTAAGTTAAAATGATACCCATCTTCACCCTTCCAAAATATTATTGGATATTGCAAAGCATCGTATGATCTATGAGTTTCTGCAACACGTATTAGACGATCGTTTCGAAGTTGTAGTACGATGTCGCGTGATTCAAATTGTTCGCCAACAATTATGATAGCCACTTCATCGATAGTTGGAGCATTAAATCTTCGAGCGTGTTGCCCAATAGGAGTTTTATCCGCTCGAATCACGATTTGATGACTATCGGATGGCATGCGGTCAGTAGCTGTTTTGAACAATGTAATTAATTCGTTGTGCTGATGGAAAAAATTTTGCAATGATTCTAGTATTTCCTTTTTAGCGGCTTTGTAAATCGCACAACGTTGATGTAGTTGGTCATTTGAATTTCCAATAAAATAAATTTGCAAAAACTTGTGCTCAGCATCCGGTAACGGTAACAAAGAACCTGCTTTATGGTAGACTTGACCTTGAATCTTAAATGTTGGCATGTAGGTGTCATTTATTATATTTGTCGCACCAAACGACGTCATTTGAAAACATGTATTATAATTTCGTATATGGGCCAAAAAATGCTTCGATAATGCTGTAGTACCTGCAACTAATGAAAGCAATGGCTCAGGTGGTGTAGTCAAAAATGGCAATTTGACTTTGCCATTCAAACAACAAATTCCTGGCGCTTCATTTTTAAACTTCAATGCTTTACAGTTTGTGCAAACTTTATTCATATGACCAACAGCGACGACTGAATGCAAGCTGTAATTAATGTTTGGGTCATATTGAAATGCAATGCGGTTAAGTGTTCCCCGTTGAATAATTTGCATGGGTAATTCATGATGTTCCTAGAGTTCATTACGATCAGCATTTAAAAAATATTTTCGTAGTTTTCTAATTCTTACCCGAGTTGCATTACTTTGTGATTGGTGTTGTTGTGATGAACTTTCGGCATTTGGTACAATTCTTTGCCTTGATGCTTCTTCCCCTTCATTTCTCCTTTGGACACTAACTCTATTGCGTCTGGCACTATTTGTGTAGCGGCCAATGTTTTGTCGTTTTGGTGGCATTTTTATACGGTTATTTTCACACAGCAATTATTATACAACCTAATATAATATTTCTCACATATTAAATCGAGAATAATCAAAACTATTTCAAAAGTTATACGTACACAATTTTGGAAGATTAAATTCACTTTATTTTTAAAATGTAAAAATTTATTTGTTAATTCGTAAATCTTAAGTGAACGATGTGAAACAGCTGCACAATACATGGATGTATTCCAATCTTAAATCATGTCTGCAAATCTTTAGCTTAAGTGAAACCGTTTTTGAACACCCCTGACACCAATTTAAACTTTCAGTAGTAGTAGCTTAATTGGTTGGTGTCTATGCTATATGTTCATTGCATGTTCTTTCAGAAATGTCTAACTTTATTATTTTCAAATTTAACATTAAAATGTTAATGTTTGTCTCACATGTTAAGTGTCTTATTCAACATAAGGTCTGTGCTCTGCTATCTTTTAAAAAGAAACAATTTTCATAAGAACTACTTTACATACATACATCACTCTAGACGTCAATGTATCAACAATAACAACAACAGTAAAACACCCGAACGCCCCAACCCGCTTGCAAACAATTAGCTTTAAAGCCCCTTCCCTTAACACAACACTCTTTATGCAGAATATAATGAAGTGTGTGTGAGAGAGAGCATCAAAAAAATCACCATGCCAAATGCTCTCAATCTCATAGTTGCTTGATCTCACATTCACATGTACATGGCTCTATTATAAGCATACACTAAGAAAATGTTAAAATTCACATGTACATGTCTCTATAAACACACACTAAGGCAATGTTCAATAGTTTAAACAAACTTAAAATTAATTAATAAAATATTAACGAATTGATTTAAAACAGACACAGAAACATTCCTCCAATATTGAAGAACATTCTGTGAAAATTTCAGGCTAATCGGTACAGTAGTTTTTGTGTGCATAGAACTCGAAAACATTGAACCTTTCTTTTATATATATAGATTATTATTTATTTCAATTAACAATATTAAATTCGTTCAAGTTATTCAGTTTCACAATTCGAAAATATTCGATTTTATGCGATTCAGTCGAAATGTTTGCTTTATTTGTATTTCTTAGACTAACTAACTATATTGTTGATGTTGTCCTTGCTGCTTGTCGGGCGACGTCCTGTCACGGTTCGCTGGGCGCGTAGCTGAAAACTTTAAAACCCTATTGTTTTTAAATGAACACCAAAGACACTTTTCGTTTTAAGATCAAAATCACAAGACTTTATTTCTTACAAATACTAATTCTGGATCGGTACGTACAAAGATGTTATAGGTTGGCGATCTGGTTTGCCATTAAAACTTTGCGTTTAGTGGCCTTCTTCTTTCCATTTATATAGCGTGCCCCACGGCTGTAGGTGGTACTGCCTCTGCTTATAGTATTCAACTTGTAAACAACATTTGGAATACATGAGAGAGTGATTACAATACTCCTTCTTACTTGGCAGCAATGCGTTTTATGGTGGAAGTGTTACTCTTTGGCTTTCTCATAATTGTATTTTTTTTTCGTTGTCTTCGATGTGGAGACAATCGGTATTTCTCTGAGATACACATTTAATGATGTAATTTGTGTACTCTGATCGGATACCAGTCTCTGTGTCCTCTTGTATTAAATCATATTTCATATGGTCATACTCTAAATTGGACATATACTTCAATCAATGAAGCAATTAACATTTTAATTTGATATTTTTCTATGTTTAATTTTAGCCGAACATTTCATAAGTCAATTTAATAAATGAATTTCAAAATTATATAATATTTAAATAAATACACTATATGTACTATATATGTATACTCTTGGGTATAATTTTCCAATTTAGTATGATTTTTGTTTTTTTTTATTATACCACTTATTTCATTATAAAGTTAGATTTTAAATAATTAATTATTTTCTAAACTACCTTTAATTTTAATCTGAACTTTTACACAGATTATACTTTTTTTAATCTTTAACTTTTCTTAAACACGCTATTCCTAAATATATTTTAAAAAAAAAATATTTCTATAACATGCTTATTCTATAGTTGAATGCTATATCATTCAATTTACGTCCATTCGTCCTTTCCCCTTACATTCTTGGATTCGCTACTGCATCCTAGAGGAAAAGAGGACTGGACTATGTGCTATTCATAGCCATATAGGGCATCAGTTTTGCTTTGTTTAAAATTTTTCCATGCTTTTCTTTCCAATGTGAGCAAGGGCGTAGCCAGGATATGAAATAGGGTGGTGCCACGAAAATTATGATTTTTTATGATTATTACAATTTCGATCTATTTGAGGAGTTATCTGCGTGGATCTTCTAAAAATTTTTCTACAATTTTTTCCAAAAATTCGTCCTTCTCGGTTACCAATTTTCGGTGGACGCTTAGCATACATAGTCCTGGAATATATATATATATATATATATATATATATATATATATATATATATATATATATATATATATATATATATATATATACTTATTTTTTGATAAATAAAATTGCATATTATTTTACCGTTTAAACGGTAAAATAATATGCATCTTAGATCCATCCTTAGATCCATCCTTCCAGATGGATCTAAGGAAGGTCGGCTCATTTCCCCGGTTAGCAATGCCTAAGTTATTTGAAATGATAAAGTCGAAAAGACACTCACTTCGATCATTTGTGCCGGAGCTGCCCCATATTTCGTGATGGGCATTGGCATCGGCGCCGATAATTACCGGAATCTATTTCTGATGGGCTTCAGCAACCATTTGCTTTAGTATGTCTAGTGGCGGAGAGTCGCCATAGTCATGAACCATGTAGTTAGAGGAGATCCAGAAGGTCCGTGGACCCATTTCAATGACCATGGCAACATTGTCTATGTCGCTGAATCTAAGGATCTTGGTTTACCTTGATCCTCAATATTTACCACACGATATCCGTATGCATTGAGTCCAGAAACAACCCGGTCATTTACGACCCAAGGTTCTTGGACGACAATGAGCTCCTCCCCTATATCCGAGAGGCGGAGAAACAGGGCTGCCGAGGCAGTTTTCGAATGCTGAAGGTTAATTTGTAGTACCTTCAGCATTGTCTGGAAGATTGATTATTGTGGTGTTCAACTCTTCCTCTTCGGACATTGGAGAGATGTATCCACCAGCCGCACCGTGTCCATGTGGTCGAAGAATTCTCCGACCAGTTCGGAAGTTGAGAAGCGGCTGCTTCTGGTTGTTACAGAGCACATACTCTCGTTGTCACTACCCAGCAATGGAGTGGGGATAGGACCAGAGCAGCTAGGCTCATTGGCGGTGGGTTGTGGGACCACATCGGTGTTGCTGAGCTTGAGGATCTTTGGGATTTCCTCAGGTGCAGATTTATAGTATACAATTTGTGGAGAATTTGAAAAGAATCAAACTGTGTTGGAATAATTGCAAATATTTGTTGTTTCACTCTCCCAGCTTCAACAATAACCAAGACAGAAGTTTCCTTTTCACAAATCAATTTAATTGGCCTACAAAACCGCGTTGAAGAAGGCCGAGAATTCTCTCATACAATTCCAAGACTTCACCTCTAATCGCGTTCCTAAACGTCGACGCGTTACCCCGGTTAATAATGTGTATGTTGCAATTAATTATGAATTCAGGTAAAGAGGTACTACTCTTGGCCTTCTACCCTTATTACATATGTTGATATTTTTACTTAAGAGAAAACTTAAGACAGACTCACCTCTGTTGGTTATGTCCGAGCTTCCCCAGACATGATGATGCGCGTTTGCATCGCAGCCAATCACGTACTGCAGATTGTTATTTTGGCAGTGCCCAATAAGCCCAATAAGTGCAGGCACCTCCACCGGAGGTATAATGTTGTTGTCACCTGGAAAGTAGGCGGACGCACAAACAATTTCCTGCGCTCCTTCTCTGTTGAGACTTCAACAAGGATGGCTACTAGATCTTGACTAGTGAATTCTGAAATGAGAAAATAGTTAGTATTAAAATCAATCGTAATCGCCGGTCTGGGCCGCGAACAGTGATAATGAACCAACTTGCATACCTTATTTGTAAGACCTTTGATTTGGCCCCCAATTATCCATGGCTCTTGTATTAGGGCCATGGACAGGTCTTTGTCAGCGAATGTCTTGCACAGGGTGGCCGATGCTCCTTTAGCATGGTGCAAGTTCGCTTGTAGCACTTTCAATGTCCTCACCGTGCTACCGTAGCACGTTTCGTAGAGTTCTTGGGTATAAGCCGAAGCTGTAGGGCTTGGTGAAGGGGCAGTGCTGATGCTGCTTGACTTCGAACCAATGGCGAGGGGGTTGCTGGTGGGCATTTGCCTAGCCAGGGTTTTGCGCGTCCCTGAGGGGATAGGCGTGGAAGTTTTCTTTGTGTTTGTGTTTGTGTTTTTAATTTTTGTTGTTGTGTCCATGCAAAAAGGGTCCCCACTCAAAGCCGCTATCTCAGTCCGAACGTGTGGTCGGAAAGTATGGTCCCATGGGTATCTGTGCAAGCAGCGAGGCCATGCGTGGGGTCAAGTGCTCAGAGCCAGACCAGTGCTAATGGGGTGTTCAACTCAACCGAACCCACACTACCAACTTAACGGTAACTGGCGTCGAACGTACTTTGAGGCCTGCCAGGGTTTTAACGGGACGGGGGCTCCTTGCTCCTCTATCTCTGTTAAAACTGTTAAGGTGGGTGGCCCTCCCCTGGTACTCGCTGCTCCACTCTGATTTTGTGTGCTCGGCTACGCTGGTTTTTCCAGTGGCCAAGGGACTGTTTTGAAAATTGTATTTGCACGCGACTTGTGTCTAAATCAGTTTTAGCTCAAAAATATATTTTAGTTGCCTAACTACTGGAAATGGTGAAATATAGTTTAAACCTTTCTCTCAATCGATGTTCTAATTGTACTGCTGTTGAGCTAACATTGCTCAAAACTTCGGGTTTTCTGGATAATTTTAGCAGTTTATTACTCAAAGAAAGAAACGCAGGAATAATACAACCATATTTCACATTGGCTTCACCTTGGAGAAAGTCCAAAGTTTGGGAAATAGGGTCCATTAGCAGCTTGTACGACTCCAAATATTGAAAATCACTTGCTGTAAAAGGAGACAGATTCAGCTCATCGGAAAGCTCATTCAATTTCTCCTTGTACTGTAGTAACTTCAGGATTGCATCATATAGTGAGTTCCACCTAGTTACTACTGGTACAACAAGAGCTGAACCTAAAATGCTCTGAATGATTTCGGAGGATTTTGGCCATTTGCACTTTTTCCAAAGGTGATTGCACTTTTTGATCGTCTGTAAGAAATGAATTTTAGTTGTATTTCAAAAAAAAAAATATGTATAGATATTACCATTGACTGCTGAATTTCCATTGTTGGTTGGCTTTTCAAAATCCTGGTATAGTCAGTGCTGGCTAATAAATTTAACGTGTGACTCACCTTTCGTGTTTCGGCAAATGTTTGGTATTTTCGAAAATCGGCATTTCGTCTTCACTATTTTCCTCTTCCTCATCACTATCATATTTTCCCAAACCATAATCACGAAATGCCTTGACAAAGTTTGACCCGTTGTCCCTGATGGTCGTAATTATGTTTTTGTTGTTCAGGTCAAAGGAAGAATTCATTTCTCCAACCATCTGCGCGATTTTCTCCGCAGAATGGATACCAAATATTCGCCTACACGCCAACGCAGCTGATTTCTTCTCGAAATTTTGATCAAACCAATGACATGTGTAACCCAAAAAGCTCCTGTGATTACCCGACCATATATCCGCTGTGGTACAAAAATACTTTGATGACGACATGCCATTCCGTACTGCAGACACCATGCTATTGTAGCTTTCGTCAAGTTTTTTCATGGCAGACTTTTTACACATAACATGCAATCCAGTGCCACTAAACAAGTCACGGAAGGACTCCTTTTCTACAATAGAAACGGGTAACGCGCAGTCTACCAAAAAACGGATAATTTTTTTTTCTAAAGCTTCCTGTGCCGTGTTTTCACGGGAAGGGCCAGATTTCATACTTAAATACATTTTGTGTAAGTCATTGTGGCGAACTTTCCAATGGGGTATGAAGTTTGACGTTACTTCACCGGTGCACCGCGGTGCCTCGTATGATTTTATTACAGGCGGCACATTTAGCCGGTGTCCTTCCATTTGACTGCCATAACAAAAAAAAACCATTAATACAATAATTTAATATAAATATTCATGTATAAACAAAATTCCTATTGATCGGAGTAAACAAAAACAAAACGATATATAAAAAAACTTATCTTTTAAATACAAAATCACCTCTAGAAAACCTACAACATCACAACATAGTTTGAACTTCACCAACACTTAGTTTAACAAACTTTTTCCATTGCCACGTAAAATTCTGATTTGAAAATGAATTTAGGCGAACTCCTTCCGACGCTACGCATTCTTTTACCACTCACTGCCGGTTCACTATCCGCAACAATATTCCTCTTGCGGATCACCTTCTCCGGGATAAAATTTGGGTCAACAACATCATCATCTGCCGAGAAGTCTTGGTCTTCAAACAGATCTTGATCCATTCCGACATTTTGCTCCATTTCGACAACTACGATATTGTAAATGTTATATTTACAAATAGAGTTTTCACCACAAACAGTATGAATCAGCTGCGTGAAGAGCCTGAACAACAGGGTGACCTTGATGCAATATTATGAAATATTCAAAAATATTTATATCATGTAAATAAATATAGTATACAAAAATAAATAAATTTTTTTTTTACAAAAATATTTCAAAATAGTTGATCTAATCAAATCTAATCAAAACTAATCGAGAAATCTAATCGATTTTTTTTTTGATTAGTTTTGATTAGATATGCTAATCGTCGCTAATCGCCATTAGATTTTTGATTAGTTTTAATCTAATCAATTGGTAATATAAAATATTAAAGAATCAAAAAAATCGAATGATTAGATTATTTTATTTTTCTAATCGTAATGATTTCTAATTCTAATCGAAGTTCCCCCGCTATGAAATCAAATATCATTACAATTTTCTTTCAATTTCTAAAATCAAACGCTAATACTTTTCCGACATTTTTAAAACTCAAATTCAGTGTGTCCAACTTCATGAATCAGCTGATAGAGAAACTATTTAACCACAGGAGGTGAGCTGAACGAGCTTTCTGCTTGAGGCAGTTGGCCCTGCGTAGATGTCACAAAATCCACTGACAAAAATCATGTCTCAGTTCGCGCGGATAGAGGGGGAAGTTTGTTCTTCAGCGACGTCGGTAGGAACATTAAGAATACAACTGGAAGGGAAACTACATTCTTCTGATCGATTTTACCTTTTTCACGTATGTAGGCTCACCATTCTGTAGGTTTTTTGTTTCATCGGTGTCATACTTGTTAAGCACTAGTTTAGCCATTACAGATTTACCTAGAACTGCAGCATTACTTCCTGAAATCACCAGCATTTTTAGGATACTACCGGTCTTTCAAAGTTGAAACAGATCCTGAAATAAAAGATTTGCTTGACATGATGTATGCACAGATCTCCAGTTTCAGCTCCTCCAGGACAGAATTCCATATCCTCCAGGATATGTTTGTACGCATTTCGTTTTCCCCTGGATTGTTCAAACTCCTCCTTTCCTCTCTAGTGCACCGCTTCCGTTTGCTATTAAACACAAAAAAACAACAATTTCGATTTAATTTCAAAGAATCAAAATATTTATAAACTTCAATTCAAAAGTTTAACTTAATTTTTGAATTTAAATTAAAAGTTATTACATATTTTTGTAATTACAACCCTATTTTCTTGATTCTCCATTTTGCTTTTTATATAATAACACCGGTTTATTCTTGGTTTAATCTGTTTCCTCGTTCACAATATACAAGAAAATGGTCTTGGCAGCACTGCTGTTTGAGTCGCTAACCAACAAGCGATTGCAAACAGCGTGCTTCAACTAAGCGCTCAGTATGTATGCATGGGCGGTTGTTTTAGTCAGACGCGCTTCGAAACAAACACAGCATGTATTTATAATAAAAATCATTTTCTTATTTTGCTGTTAAATTTTTCAACTTATATTTGATTTCATCAAGGGTAAAATAATGCCCCATCGCCCGCAGTTCTTCGGACAGTTCCTTGATGACGTGGGGTTCTTCCGGCGCTTTCTCAGCTCAGCTTTCGGTTTTTTTTTTTTCACTGTTCTTTCTGTAAACTTTGTTTTTCATGGAACAGAATGCTGTCTTCATGGCTTTTTCATATTTATCTAAGGACATATCCGGTCCATTAACTGCAACTATTATGAGAATATCAATTAATATTTCGAATTACAAAAATTATTTTTATACTTACAAAATAAAATTTCAGTAAAAAATTTCGGATATTTTATCGGAAATTTCTTTTGCCGTCCATCCCAATTGATATGGAGTGTATCTTCTTAAAAAAAAAAAAATAGTAGTGCAATAGATCTTACATCCCAGTTATCCATTTTTGATAAATCTAACAATCAATCTGCAAAATACAGGGTAGCTTTCATCAGCCACCCTGTATGATATCTGAAGCAAATATAATACATATATAAGAGAATCAGTTTTCTTTTAGATAAACAATATATAATAATACAAAACACATGCCAAGTCATCCCGATTATGATTTGTCAAATGCATATCAGCATTATTCACCTTATTGCCGTCATTAAAGGATAGTGTTACCTGCCAAAGGGTTTACCCTAAATTCCAACTCGAATGAGTTGTGATGTGTTTATTTCTAGGAGAATCATCACTTCAATTACAAAGTCAATATACATAAATATAAACCCAAATTCTTACCGCAGTGTTCTCACCCTCCCTGCGAAAGATAACGAATGTTCAGCCATTTCGGCATTCGTCACCTGTCGCAAGTCATACACGGCGATAATTTCGCTGCGTCAGAACAATTGATCGTTGAGAAGAATAATAAAATTCGATAATTTTAATGCGTTGTTGTGGACTGTACGTATTCATTTTAAATGTCCAAGAGTTCAGTCTCAAGCGTGAATTAAAATTTTGTGGACTGAGGGTGGAAGGTAGTACCATGGATACTTCTGTATCAGGTCCCCAGCGCATATTTTCTAAATTTTTCAACATTAATTTTATACCCTGAAGACAAAGCTTGCAATAATGTTGCACATCTCTCAATTACATCTTTATCAAGGCCTGTTATTTCAGCAGACAAGCCAGCGTTATTGAAAAAGCGATATTACTTCATTAACATTTGCTGGCAAAATCGATGGATTCGTTTGTAGTGTAGCACAACGCAAATCATCAGCAGCAGACACATCAATTTCTGCTAGTTCTGCTATTCGTCTTCGCTTGGTTCTGCTGGAACACTCTGCGAAACTTACTTTAGGACGTCCTCGATCTTTGTTTGACCCAGATGCTTGTGGGTTTAGTAAAATCGACTGTTTTTGGGCAAGCCAATCAGAATATTTTTCCAGAACTTTTAATTTTGCACGCTTGCATTTGTGGCACTGGGAAAATATACATTTTATAAAAAATACACAACATGCTAATGACATTAAAATTATTTTAAAATAAAGTGAATACCTTTTACTTCAATATTCATTTTGATTTATTTCAACACAAAACTGTTTTATATGATTTTAATTTCTTTAAAGTTGCACTTAATTTTCACCTGTTTACACTGTAAACACCAACTACTAGCATGCTCTCTCTTTTGAATCAATTCTTAAAGAGTACGGTTGGAATAAAACAAAAACAACTATACCTTTTAAAAGCTTGTTCTTCTTATATGAGATAGTGATGCCACATTGGGTGACAAATTTTTGACTTTAGACTTTTCTATTTTTGTCCTATGGCAGAGACCACAGTGCATGGGCCTGGTCCTAAGGCCTAAGTGATGTCTTGCGACTTGCCACTTAACTAAAGGTCGTTCTGCAACAGGTAGAATATTTAATTTCACCGTATTTGGCATTAGTTTCTTCAACAATTTATCGAGTACGACGCGTTGGCATGCTAACGAATTATTTATAGCTGATATATCTATTTTGATGTCATTAATAGCGCCTGAATTTTCCATGTTGGCCTTTTCTGCAGGAGTAAAATGAAAATTAATATAATTTAGTTTGCTATGTGAACTTCGCCATTCAGCCTTCTTGATAAGCTATTTGATTTTCGACTTGCTTCTTTAGAAGCTGCTCTTTTCCAATGAGAACAGATGCGGATCGTGGACGGTGCGTCGTGTTTTTAAGCTTTTCGCAGTTGTTAGTATTGCTTTGAGAAGTTGGATCCACCGGCAAATCTTGCCACACTTCCTCACACTCAGCTGCGCCAAAACTCCGTGTCCCGCTACTGCTCTGTGTGGCCTCCTCCATTGAGAACAACTGTACCACTTGTTCTTCTAATCGAGTCAAGTGGCTATATTTTGATGGTCCAGCACCGGTGTCGGCAGTACTTCGTTTATTTTTGTGCAATTTTGCCTTCAAATGATTTTTGTAGTCTGCCCATACCTTAAATTATTCAATTGTAAGTTTAGTAAGTAGTTTTTAAAACTCCAATGCTCATTACTCACTTTTTTCCATCCAACAACATCACCCAAAGGTGGTCCGGATGCATTTAAGTCCTCTCCCAACATTTTCCATAACTTATTGGCTGCATTCTTTGCATTTATTGTGTTGAGCAGCCCCTTTGCTAAATCCAGATGTTCTACCATAAATTCGACAAGAATTTCAAGCTAAGCTGGTTTTGTGTATGCATTTTTGCCTTTGTTGTCCCTGGAACAACATTATTCTCATTATTAACTATAAAAACGTGAATTTTCATTTTAAACTTACATTTTGAAACACTTGCGCGAGCTGAACACTTTTCGAATGAATTTGCTACTTTCGCATGATTTTGATTATTTTTGATTTTAGGCACCAGAGTGCCGAAAATGCGTGAGAGGGAAAAGACGAATGCGAAAGGGGGAAAAAAGGAAATGCGAATAGCGCATTACAGAGTACCGATTTTGCGATGCGGAACGCGAGACAGAGTGACCCCCAGTACTGGAGTGGGCAACTCACATTCGTGAGTGCCCATCTTATGAGGCCAAAATACGAGGATGTTTGGTTGCGTTTTTTGTCATTGTTGTTGTTTTCCAGTTATGCTGTTCAGTTTTGTCCGTTAGGTCAGGACTGTCTGGCGTCGCTGTTCATTGCTTTACTTCTGTCTTAGTCGAGTCTGTAGCATTGTCAATCAACCCTACATTTGTTGGGGTCCGTGTTTGCCGATGTCCGTGGGGAACGTCCTTTTGCTGTCTGGCGTTGGGCGCGCGCTTAGCTGCAAACCTAACAATCACTTACAGTATAAACACTACGTTATTGTTTTGAGTTAAAAACATCAAGCAGTTTATTCTTAAAATCATAATTCTTATATACTATTTACAAAGAACACTTGCAGTCTACGTATTGACTTTTCCGGTCTTCCAGTTACGCAACTGTTGATTGGTGTCAGTTGGTCAAGCCAACTGATCTACTCTACTGTAAAAATGTCGACGGTGCATTCTAAATTCCAATGCCCTTCGTCGACTCGACTGCGGAACTGTAACACCCTAGAAGTTTACATAATAATTAGTACATAAATTCTGGTTATTTACAATACTCGCACCCTAAAAATATGTGCTTTCTTACTTAACTTAATTGCGTAAAGCTAACCACACCAAATGTGTAGTATCTATTAGGAGTTGGTGCTGTGAGTCAACTACACACAGTTAGCTTGATTCTAACTCACAACACATATATAAACTTCAATTCAAAGGTTTCATTTTATTTTTGAATTTAAATTAAAAGTTATTACATATTTTTGTAATTACACCCCTATTTTCTTGATCCTCCATTTTGCTTTTCATATAATAACACCGGTTTATTCTTGGTTTAATCTGTTTCCTCGTTCACAATATACAGAAAATGGTCTTGGCAGCACTGCTGTTTGAGGCGCTAACCAACAAGCGATTACAAACAGCGTGCTTCAACTAAGCGCTCTGTATGTATGCATGGGCAGTTGTTTTAGTCACACTCGCTTCGAAACAAACACAGCATGTATTTATAATAAAAATCATTTTCTTATTTTGCTGTTAAATTTTTCAACTTATACACTCAATTCTGTTTTTATGCGGTAGATTCGTTCCTGAGCAAAACGCATGAAAAAAAACTCATAAAAAAGACACTATCTACATTGAATAAATAGGAATAGGTTCCATAACTCTCGAAAACCGCGTAAAACCAAAAAATCGCATAAAAAGAATGATGTTACCCTTTTTGGAGTGGATTATGGTGGGTACCTAAAGGTGTTTGAAGAAAGGAGGGTTATACATTTAAAACAAATTGAAATCACGAGTTAAAAATTAGTTTTTTATTACACTTTTCTTAGAAATTAAATGATAATTACACCTAGTCATTATCTTCACTTGTTGACAATGCCCGTGACCGTTTCTGAGCTGGTACGAAATCGCTATCATCGCTGCTGTAGCTAGTCAACAATTCGGGTGATGATACTAATTCTCCCTCATTAGACCCAGTGCTAATTTCAACGACTGGTGGGTTTGCTTCTTTGACAACAAAATCTGTTATTAAACTTTGCGAAGATTTCGGAAATTGTTTAAGAAGTTCCTGATAGCCAGAAATGCAACTCTTCAGGTCTCGCTGGAATTTAAATGCCCGTTCAGAATTCGGGTCATTATTAATAAAATGATTTTCCAATGAATTGCAAAGTTGAAGACCTTCTCGAATTATTTTTGCAGTGAGCGGTAGAGGTTCACTGTCTTCTACATCACTATTATTTTCTGGATCTAGGACCGGATTCAATACCAATTCGATAATATCATCATTACTTAAGGGCTCGTCCCCAAGCAATTCATCAACATCATTTTCGTTAAATGTTTCAAAACCTTCGCCACCAATTTCAAGGGCTAAAGCAATAATTTCAGTAGAAACCACCGATCTTTGATTAATTGCGTTTCTGTTTATAATGCATCCAGGCCATAGTGTTTTCGAACACGCATTTAAAGTTTGTGGTCTTATTTCACCAATAGCAGAAGTTGCATGATTGATACAGTCTAAAATCGAAAACTTTTTCCAAACGTCTGTAAGTGTAACTGGCTCATTATCAAGTTGATTCAAAATAAATTGGAAGGTTCGTTTTACATAATATTTTTTAAAAGTAGCAATTATGCCTGGATCCAATGGCTGAATAAGACTCGTTGTATTAGGTGGAAGAAACACCATTTTCACATTTGGATGTTCTAAATTCGGATGCGACGGAGCATTATCAACAATCAGCAGAACTTGAAAATCAAGTCCCTTTTGCTTCAAATAAACTTCTACTTCCGGGATGAAACAATCATTAAACCACTCGGTGAAAACAGCAGTGGTCACCCAAGCCTTTTTATTAGCCATCCAATGCACTGGCAATTTTTTAAAATCTTTACCCTTTAAGGCCCGTGGTCTTAGAGATCGATTAATAAGCAGGGGTTTGAGAATCCGATCTCCTGATGCATTGCTACAAAGCAGAAAGGTTACCCTATCTTTGGCTGCTTTAAAATCACTTGCTTGCTGCCACCGTTTAGCCCCTACACTATCAGACTTTTTTTTGTCAACTTGGATGATAATGCATGGTCGACAATTAAACTAGCAATTTTAACAAAAAATTAAATTTTTAAATTGAAATCGTATAAAAAATTCTTATAAAAAGTTGTACTAAAAAACCGCATAAGTTTAAAATCGCATAAAAAGAGTCGCATAAAAACAGAATTGAGTGTATACAATTGTTCTATTTATGTTTCTTGACATATGTGCAGAAACTAGTAAACTCGCCAAAATACTGAGGTTCAGTGATGAATTCTATATGATATCCACGTCTTTTATATTAAAATTTGTCCAATAAATATCTTAGAAAACCCAGAAATTTTCGGTTTTAGTTGGAAAGAAGACATTAGGGAAACAATATTCGACTAATAAACTATATTACATTAGTTTACCCAGATTTAGCAGTATTTTCACCAGATTTAGCAGTTTTTTCTCCAGATTCAGCATCATCCCCCAACTGCGATTGTAGATGTCTTCAAACTCACCGCGACAATTGTCAACTTCATCAAGCTCTTCATTATTAGATTGAATTGTTAAGGCTTGTTTCAAGTATGACTCCAGAATGCCCAAGCGGCATTTCAGTTCTGCAGCGCACACAGTTTTCTCTTCCCTTTTAGCACTGGTTTCAACGATGTTTTTGATGCATGAAATGTTCTTTTTCACGCTTGCTCTTTGCTTCTTTAGTATTTCTTTCGGATTTTTCCGTAGCAAGGTTGAAATTTCTGTAGAGGATGGCTGATTTCTGCCGTAATTTCACTGTGTTTATCTCGTGCGCACAGATTTTACTAAAATGGGCAGTTGCACAATATAATCAAATTAAATTAACGATTAAAGTTTTTTATTTCTTAGCTTTTTATTTTATTACAATAGAATTATGTCAAATATTATGCACGTAAGGGTTTACTTCAGAGTTTCACACTTAAATCAAACTTGGCGACCGATGTGTTCCGCACGGTGGTTGAATGGCAAGAGAGCAGGCATTCATTCGTGAGGCAGCTCGTAAGCTGCTAGAGCCGATCGACCACGGACATAGCCGAGACATGGTGACGCTCGCACCTGGTAGAGACCAGCGGTCGTGGCTCTGTCTACTAGGTTCACCGCGTGAACACACTGCTTTTCCTCCCCTCTTCTTTTTTGTTTAGGGATTGGTGGTGTAATTTGGGGTCGCTTGTGCTGTCTTCTCTTGTATTCTTGAATGGTTAGTGGTTTGGGGTTGACTCTTATTGCTTCATATTTTGGTGTTGAAATCGGTAGTTCTCCCGGGGAATACGTTTCCAACGAGGTTTTCGCCAGCGCTAAAAGGGTCTTAAAGGCGTTTGTCGAAGTCTTCTGTGGTCCTTAGTTCGGTTTGGCAGGATCGCCATGTGGTGTTGGTCGTTGATTTGGCAGATCGCTCATCGCATCTAGTGGAGTCTTCAGATGACATCTACATGTGGAAAAGAAAAATTTAAATATTCTATATATTACTCCTATATTCTATGCTATTCTATCCAGACGTTTACCTTATATTATTTGAAAGGATGTAAGGTAGCCCAGCCAATATCTTCGGCCAGTTTGCGTTTGCCGAAATGTTTCCTTAATTCAGGCGTGAACGCCAAGCAAATTAAATGAGAAATGTGTTGCTGAGTTCTTTGTTCCATAGGAACTGTTTTATTATACAAATCAAAGCGTAATCTCTCCATTATTTATTCTCCAGGTGTTATTTATATAATCTGAACGAAAAAAAAAAAAATATACAAAAAAATATATATCCATTTACGGTTACAGCACTTCCATCTTCATTCTCGAAGAAGTAAGGCCCAATGACATTTTCAGATGTGATCCCACACCATACTGTACACCTGATGGGATGCAATTGGCGTTGATGAATGGCTCTTGTATTTTGAGAACCCCAGAACCTACAGTTCTGCTTATTAACAAAGCCATTCAAATAAAAATGAGCTTCATCACTCATAATCAAATTTTTAATAAAGTTGATTGCATTTCTGGCCAACTCTTGAAATTTAACTGCAAAATTTAGACGTTGCCGATGATCTGCGGGTTTTAATTCTTGCACCAATTGCACCTTATATGGGTATAACTGTAAATCTTTTTTTAAAATGAGCCGTAGAGACGTACGAGACATTTCTAGCTGAGCAGAACGCCTTCTGGCAGATGTTTCTGGTGCTTCGTTAACACTTTGTTGTACTCGTTCAATATTTTCCGCAGTGCGACTTAAACGTGGTCTACCGGTTCGAGGCAAATCTGTTACGCTGCCATGTTGGTGATGACGATCAACTAAGCAACGAATCATTGCTTCAGAGGGCGAAATTCTGACGTTAAAATGTCGACGATATGCTCTTTGCGTTAAAATAATTGATCTCTGGTTTAAATAATAAAATTCTATTGTTCTGGTTCTCTGTTCAGTTGTGAACCTCTCCATTATAAATTCTCCAAGTGTTGTCTATATAATCTGAAAGAAAAAATAAAAAAAAATTAATAAACGAAAAAGTTATTAAACTTTTACACCTCTTGGTTTCTTTTGGCCCACCCTGTATATATTATAGAAAAGTTATTAACTTTTTAAACCTATGGTGACTTTTGGCCGACCCTGTATATAAAAAACTTAGGCCAATTTTGTTAACCTAAACATTAACATAACGATCAATAACTTACCTTAACTTACGAAGCCCCATGCCGCACATTTGCATTGGTTGCAATTGCGTGTGGTCCGCATATTTTTGGGTTCAATGCATGTTTGGCCTGCACACCAAATGCCCGCTTTGCACAGTGCTACTTGATCCGCCGCTTGGGCTTGTGCCGCGTTGCATTGTTGTCGAGTGTATGCCATGCATAGCGTTGCGCTCACATTCATTCTTGTGATGGGTACGCTTTGTGCTTTTGTTGTTATTTTCATGTTCCTTTTTAACTAGTTGTTCTTTTGTCCATGCGGTACGCTTGGACATTAGGCAATGTTGGTGTGAAATGCATTGTAGTGTTTTGGGTCCACTACACAAGTAAGAGTTCTCCCAATATTTAAATCTAATACCTTTTTCCCAGTTCTTGTTACGAAAGTGGGTTTATTCCCCACATTAAAGATTTCTAGTTTGCTACTGAGTATAAATTCAAGTAGGCACTCACCTCTGGTGTTGTTGTTGGAACTGCCCCAAAGTTCATTGTGCGTATTGGGGTCACATCCTATCAGGAGCGGCAGTTTTTTGGAGTTGCAGTACTCCACCAGTTTAATGACTGCGGCCGGATAACTGCAGGGTACATCTCCTGAGAAGTATGCTGATGGCACCACCAGTTTCTTCGTATTTCCATTGATGGATACGGGTCCTTAAGAGCGACTTAGTCTCCGGTGAGGTATTCTGAAAGTAATATAAAGTTAGAAGTATTACGTAGGAATACGAAATTTAAGAATATTGTTGGTTGAAGTCATTTTTTGTTTTTTCTGAAAGAAACTATTGTTGGTAGGGCCCATTTTTGTTCTTTCTGAAAGGATATTAAACAAAATTCAAATATAATTAAAAGTATAAACTTATTATATTTATGTTTCTTGACATATCTGCACAAACTAGTAAATTCACCAAAATGCTGAAGTTCAGTGATGAATTCTATATCATATCCACGTCTTTTATATTAAAATTTGTCCACTAAATATATTTGAAAAACCAGAAATTTCGGTTTTCGATCAGGACATGCTCGGGAAACGCTTTGGGTAGGACAAACATTCTGTTGGTCCTGGCTGCATTAGCATAGCTGGCAACGGACCCACTGGCTGCAATATTTACAGGAGTGCGTTTGTGCTCCTCCTTCTTCTTCATCACATTGTTCGTGAGAAGAGAGACCTCTGCGGCATTCCGTTTTCAAGCTTCACTAGGAGATATAGATTTGACACGATTCAGGGCTTTCTCTTTAGCCGCGTCGTGTGACAAACCCTCCTTTTAGGTACCTCATGCACCACTTCGCTTCGGCGCCACTCAAACCCGTCGTCTTACGTATGTCACGAAACCGTAACATATTCCACGGTAGAAGAGAGACTGGGCCTTCGGCTTCAGCGCTCTTCCTGGTTAGCCCACCGGCCAGACCAGTTGAGGCTGTTCGGTTGCTTCAGAAGTGATTAGCACGTCTTTCACGGTTGAAGTCTGGTACAGACCGTGGCTCACGCCAGCGTTCGCTCTCTCGCTCGATGCTTGACGCCAGAGGCAAACACGCAAATAAAGATGGCCGTGAGCCGATGCACCATTTGGCGGGATCCAGAGAGGGGAAATCTCTCTGCACTGTGCCACGCTCAAATGGTAAGATGGACAGCATGGTGTGCTGCTACATCGGGTCACGACCATCCCTCAAAGAGAGGAATCCGGCGCGAACACTTATAAAATTGTTATTAATAGTTTAGGATTAAGTCACAATCGACATTAAACACAAAAGCTCTACTATTATGCAACTTTTGCTTGCAGTACACCAGAAATAAGGATGTTATGTTAAAACATAAAGCTGATTGCAACAAAGTAGTGATCACCATGCCAATTGCTAAAAATAATGATGATATTTCAAAGTTTACTTCTTTTAGGTCTAAGTTAGATGTACCATTTGTAACTCAGGCCGACTTTGAATGTACGAGGCCAGTTCGAAATGTTCCTAGCCTAACAACGAAAAACAAGAGCTAGGTTTTTAAAATTATTTTATTTTTCAACATAATCTCCTGAAACTTCAATACACTTAGTCCAACGTTTTTCGAACAATTCTACCCCTTGATTAAAATAATTTTCCGGAAGCTCCTCAAAATAATCGTTTACAGCTGCCATTGCATCTTCATTGTAGGTAAAACGTTTGCCAGCAAGGAATTTTTTTAGATTTGGGAACAGGTGGAATTCAGAGGGAGCTAAATCAGGAGAATAAGGTGGGTGGGTCAAGCAATTCGTACTTCAATTCGTTCAATTTTTCCATTGTTAAAACACTCTTGTGGCATGGTGCGTTGTCCTGATGAAAAATAATTTTTTTTTGTAGTAAACCAGGTCGTTTTTCTCGAATTTTCAAATTCAATTGATCCCCAAAAGGTTACAATAATATTCAGAATTTATTGTTTTACCTTTTTGACGCTTAATAAAATTCCTTTCAAATCCCAGAAAACCGTTGCCATGACCGTACCAGCCGATTGAACTGTTTTTGCCTTCTTTGGTGCACTTCCACCAGCTTCAGTCCATTGTTTGGATTGTTCTTTTGTTTCTGGTGTGAAGTGATGGGTCCATGTTTCATCAACAGTTATGAAACGACGCTTAAAATCCATTTTATTTCGCTTAAAACGATCCAAACAAGCTTGAGAAATTTTCATTCGAATACGTTTTTGGTCAACTGTTAACAAATGCGGCACCCATCTTGCAGAAAGCTTTTTCATATGTAATTCTTGTTGCAAAATAAAATGTACTCGTTCATTTGAGATGCCTATGGCATTACCTATTTCACGCACTTTCACTCGTCGATCGTCTAATACCGTATCATGAACTTTAGCTATGATTTCTGGCGTTGTTGCAGTTTTTGGACGTCCACTTCGGGGTCCATCTTGAATGCTTGTACGATTGTCGGTCTCTATTATGTTATTAAACTCCTCTCTTAATGTGTCAATTAGTCTAAGTTTTGCTGTCACTGTTTTGTTTGTATGTCTTCTGCTGGGATTTTTCCTAAGTGTAGCTAGTATATCTTTTAAGGCATTGAATTTCAAATCCATTTAGGATTACAGTAAGAAATTTGTTTTAAGAAATTTTATTTATTTTTATATAAAATTTGACATTTTTATTTAAATGTTTAATATATTAATTTTTGTTTAATTAGACTGCTGTAATAGCGTTGCCATTAGCGTCATTCTTATACTTATGAACATAGTTTTTAAAATATTTATCTAATTTGTACGCTATTATAATGATAATTATTACTAAAAATATAACTACGTAGGATTCTGGAATCGATGGGTAGGTAATTTCTGTCGATAGCTGGTTGTTATTTACCGTTGCATCTTGGTGCTGCGGCTTGCTCTGGCTTTTTCCCATTCTTCGAGCGCCTCGATCATCCGTATTGTCTCGTCTTCGATTGTTGTTTGGTCGTTATAGTCCTCGATGGTTGGAGTGCCAGTTTTTCTGATCATACGCCAAGTTATTCGCATGCACGCGATCTGGTCACTTTCTTCGGTTTTTAATTTGGAGTTTGAGATTTTCAATTTCCTCCCAGATTCGTGTGGCCTCGTTCCACGGAGGTGGGTTGGTTTCGTCTCTAACGATTGAAAGTAGGTGCGATAGTTTGTGTTTCTGTTTGGTTAACAGTTTCCTCGTTTCTTCAAATGTTTAATTTCGCACGGTGGGGTTGATGTTTTCTTCAGCTGTTTCTGGAGTATCTGTCGTTGTTGGTACTCCTTGATCGTGAGTGGCAATGGTCCGACTTTTAGTGGCGGTTGTGCAATGTATGTTGGTGCAGGAACGGTTGGTTTGCATGCAAATTGTGGCACGTATTCTTCCATTAATTGGGCTGTTGTTTTTGCTGCTTTTTTTTTTGTTGTGGATTATTGGCTGCCTTTCAGGTTGTGGATCGATTGCAGGATTATTGGCTGCCTTTCGGGTTGTAGATCGGTTGCAGGAACGGTTGCAGGATTATTGGCTGCCTTTCAGGTCCCAGGTCAGTTGCAGGATCGCCATGTAGGGTAATGTTGAGATGTTAGGCTGGCAGGATTGATATGTTGATTGTTGGTCACGCAGGATCGGCATTCAGTTCATTTTTGCAGATTCTATGCTGTTGCGCTGTGTGGACACGCTTTCCAATTCCATTTTAAATTGTTTAAATAAATTGTCACACGTTTCGTGATTGACTGCCGGACATCAACTGGTTCGGCACGCAGTATTGCCGACCAGCTCTCCTCCGCTGCTTGCGTCAGCACTCTCCTCAAAATAAAGATGGCTGCGGCCTGCTATACGACTTTGGCGGGACCCAATGAGGCGAATTCTCTCCGCACTGAGCCCCGCGCAGAGTCGCATGGTGACGGTGAGCAGGCAGCAGCCGTTGACAGGAGGGCTCCGGCGCGAACATATGCAATGCATAGATGCAAAAGAGCACTATAAAATAGAAATGCCTAACACGAAGCGAAAGACGCCCTCAGCAAAGATTTTGACCGGCAGAGTGTGCCGTTGGCCAAGCTATTGTTTGTGCTGTTCTAAGACTTTCCTGACTTAGAGCACGAGAGATAAAAAGAATAAACTAATGCGAGTAGCAGTTTCAGTTGTCTTCAGATTAACTCTGGTTTATTTGGTGGCTCGCTGGCCTTTTTATATTATTGAACTCTTATTGTTTTCTTATTCTAACTAACATTAAATGTATCTATCTTATTTCCACTAGCTACAAATCATATTCCCGAATTTGTCTCAAGTATCGGATTACCGATATTATTCATTGACGAATCATCGTCTTTGTTTATATTAATTATTTTGAGTGCAAGTTCAGGGCTAAAGTCACTGCACTGTCTAATATGCATACGCTGCAATATAGGCAGCGTGTGTTATTGCACCACCAAAATGCTAGTCTAGCGTATTTGGGTATTGAGTGCAATTGCGTACGTTGCGCTATTGTCAGTTTGTTTGCATATGCGACTTGTTGCTGTGCTTATGACGATGTGTGGTCGTCAGTGTACACTTGTGTGGTACACTACACACGTTTAAATTCAGCAATACAATTTTACTGTTGCATATGAAGGAGCACTTTCACCTAACACATTCACCATATCATTATGAATTTCTTGACCCGATAAACCTTTCTTATGTAAATATTTAATCACACCACGAATTTCTAATTTTTCCATTATAAAAAAATCACTGAAGCGTCTTTTTTGAACACGTGTTACCATACGAATGAGTTGCCAGATCTCAATGAAATTTAACATGTGTTCATATGACAGATGGAAGTTTCCATTATAGAAAGCTTTTTGCTGTTTATACCGCCATCTATATGTCAGGCCAAGAACATTTCGAACTGCCCTCGTATTTTAGAGAAGGTGCAGATCAAGTGCACTAAAATCTCATGTAAAACTGTTTCAGCAGATTTACCCTTGAGGTACGCATGTTGCGATTTCGAAAGGGGAACGGTCCACTGTATGCCTAAGGTGGATTTCTACTACCCTCTCCATCGTCATTTGAGAAGAAACGATGTAAGACTAATTGGTTCGAAGTCCTTTGCTGACTCGTGGGCAATATTTCCTGCCTTTGGGATGAAGACCACCTTAACTTTCCTCCAACTACGGGGGATGTAATTAAAACGTATGCATGCCTTATATATCAATTTAAGCCATAGCACCACCACAACCTGTAGCTTCTGCGACATGATCGGGTAGATTCCATACAGGCCTGGTGATACAATCAGTTGAGTATTTTATCTTTCGTAGATATAGAGTGGCAAACCGGTGGCATTTCCTTATCCGTTACGGACAATAGGCATACATCCGCGGTATCTTTGCAGTCTCGGAAGTGTGTTTGTAGTAGGAGGTCAAGTACCTCGTAAGACATTTCCGTCCATGCACCTTCCGCCTTTTTGAGAAAAGAGGGGATGGTACTTTCCTTGGACAGTATCTTGCTGAGTCTTGCAGAAGTTGAGGTTGCCTCGATTAATTCACAAAATTCCCTCCAGCCATTGTTCTTGGATTCCCCGGTGGATTTTTTGTAAGTTTTGAGGCTCTCTTTATACGGTACCCAGTTTGAATCTCTATAACACTGGGTGAACAGTTTCCTGGTTCTCATCCTGAGATCCGATAATTTCTTTGTCCAGCATGGTGGAAGGGTTTTTCTACTCCTACTGACGGGACAGGCGTACTTGTAAGCCATATTAAAGGCTTCCTCAAGATTCCTCACTTTTTTCTCTATCGCCCCAGTAGATTCTACTTTTACTGTCTCGGAATTCTTTGGTTTTGTTCCAGCTACCCTTGTAAAAATATCCCTGGGTTTCCCCTCGGGTTTCTGGAAGGAATGGCACCTCTGGTTTCCAAACTGAGGCTGAAGACTATCCAACTGTGGTCCGAGAAAATCTTATTATTGGAAACCCTACACTCGTCTACCTGGACTGTTTTCATTTCCTGAAATTAGGGTTAAATCTAGGACCTCTTCTTATGCAACATGATCTTTGGAAGTGGGAGTATTCCCGCTGTTTCGCACTGTAAGATTGGAATTACTTATAAAATTAAAAAGTGACTCACCCCTTTCCTTATCCTCGGTGCTGCTACCCTATAGCGTATGCCTAGCGTAGGCGTCGCAGCCAAAAAAGAGGTGCGTGTTTTTGGCACCAGAGTTGGCGATCAGGATCTCAAGCTCTTCCGGTGGTCCGTCTCTATTGAGCGCCATAGGCTGATGCAATCAGCAGGTCTGGTCCACTGAGCACCTCGATTTTCGCCTATGCTATATTTTGAGCAGATAAAAGTATTAATTATTTTCTTAACTAGGATGCATGTTCGAATCTTATCACCGTTCCTGGTATAGAGGGTGAATCTCTCCATTATTTATTCTCCAGGTGTTATTTATATAATCTGAAAAAAAAATAAAAAATTTATAAATAAATAAATAAAATAAAAAAATAAATCTAAAAATATATAAACGAAAAAGGTATTAAAACTTTAAGCCCCATGGTGGCTTTTGGCCCGCCCTGTAGTTAGCTGGAACCCCATGATGTCATTTCCTCTGACCCACGGCTCCTGCACAATGTCGATGTCAGCGTCTTCTTCACCCAGAAAAACGGCAAGTTATCCGATGCGTTCTTGGAGTGTTGCAGACATTTGGATTAAGTAGTTTAATATTCAAGAATCATTTTAGCGTCACTTCGGAGTTGGAGCCACCATCAGTAAGGTCCAGTCGTTAGCGCGAACTTAGCTTTTTCTTGTCGCCTCTGCCGGGATCACCCCATGACGCATGTAATTGTGTATATGGCGCTTCCTACAATTCCTACATATGGGGTGCTTGCTACATAACTATCTTCCTGAAAATGATCAAAGTAAAGCTTAAGAAGTAAGCAAAGACCTTTATATGGTTGGGCAATGTCTGAATATTGACCTTATGGTGTATTTGAGTGGTTGAATATATATCCAATTTTAATATTCTCACAGCAACTACAAAATCAAACCTTGGTTATACTTTAGAAGTTGATTTAGACTATCCTGAAAATATTCATGATATACTCGTACACAATGACTTACCCTCTGTGCTGAGAGTAAAACAGCACGTAGTAAATCCAAAACTAAAAAATTGATTATAGATTTAAATACTAAACGAAATTTTGTTATTCATTATCACCATCACCATCTTCAACAGTGTATTGCTAACTGGTTGAAGAATTATATTGATCTGAATACTTTTCATAGAACACTTGCGAAATATGAATTTGAAAAATTTCTTCAAATTAGTAAATAGTGCAGTTTGTGGAAAAACATTGGAAAATGCTGAGAAATGGAAGAATGTAAAGATTGTCACTGAATGGGAAAACAAGGGAAGACATTTAGGCGCCTGAGCTCTAATTGCAAGACCAAATTTTCATGGTTTAAAACATTTTACATATAGCATGGATAGCAATAGAACATTCTCGTGAGCAAGTCGCCTGTAATAAACGAATAAAGTGTGTTTTTTTTTAGACGTGTGGTTTTCAAGCAGAAATAAAACGCATGAAGATTGTTTACTTCATAATAAAGTATTCCACGACAAAATGTATGTTTTCAGATCAAAAGTTCATGAAATTTATACGCAACAATAGACAAAAATAATATTAAGTATTGATGATGATATTAAAGAAGATAGAGTAATTGCTTACGCTTGGGGCATTACGAAAGTAATTGTAGCAGATTAATTAAGTTGTGTTCTTTTTATTAACGCGCACATCCTGAGTGTGCATTGCATTGGGAAGGGATTGGCTGTTCTGCGCGCCGGTGTCTAGCAATGCACGCACAGGCCCGTACGTATAGCCATTCACCTCAATTCTAATCATAACTGTTGGTGATAAAGCCTTGATTGGATCTCGCTCAACATTAAAACTCTTTGAATACTGTTCAATACAAGCATTGGTTTTTCCTTTATTCTTGAAATTATTTACAATGTGCACGTCGCCTGCGACCTTTTTTCGAGCTGCACTCTTCCATGATTTTGGCTCTTTTATTTAAGAGCCTTTCTCGCTCCGGCAATAACTCTAGCTTGCTATCTAACTCTGCCACACGCCCTGTATCATCTCGCTCACAATTCTCTTGCACGCCGTTAAGCTCCGCTTGCACCTCACTATATCGCCTTCTCGCACCATCGTCGCGTCACTCGATTCTCTTCTTCAACTTCTGCTGGGTTTTGCTTTCATTCTTGTCTTGCACACTATTCACCTGCTTATTTGCCTCTCGATTCGGGCATAGCGCACTGTTATGTTTCGGCTTGCCCGGGCATTTCCAGCATTCTCCCTGGTAGCACGTATCAACGCCATGGCCCTTCTTAAAACAGTTCGGGCAAAGATTGCGCCGAGCTATATAGTCCGTCTTTAGCGTGAGGGACATAAATTCCGGACAATGGTATAACATGTGGTTCCCTTGGAACGCTTCACATGTCATTGGCCGCGCAGCTCCTTTAGAGGTGGACGCGCCTTCAATTACGTCTCTCGTCTCTGTAGCACCATATAGCCGCGGTTGTTTGGAACTCTCTCGGCACCAGATGTTTCACCTTTTTATTTGTTTAATTTTATTTTATTGTATTTTAAAATTTTTCCTTTTGTTCTCTTCAACTACACTCCTCGGCGTCGTGTTTTGCACTGCCTGCCTTCTCTCCTTCGCTCTCCAAAATAAGCCCACCTCGCAATCCGACATACTCTCAAAAAAGAGCAATATCGCACTCACTCTGTTGCATCTCTTCTGTGCTCCTCGTCCGTCACACATCTCTTTCCCGCGCGAGAACAAAGGCCAGTTGTCGGCTGTGTTCGACAGAGCTTCGGCCTGCTAATCGATAAACGTCAGCATTTGATCGACTGTTGGCGTATCACTCTCGCGCGCTATCTCCCATTGTCTAGCTGCCTCGTTCTCCAGCCGCTCATGCAACATATGCACCGTGAAAAAATCCCAGTGCTCCACTGGCAAACCCTGCGCTTGTAACTGGCGGCACACCTCGTGTGTCACGTTCGACATCCGTCTCAGGTCATTAGCCTTTTAGCTCCGGCAACCTGATAAAGTTTCTTAGGTGCTCCCGGCAGATCAAATAGCTCTGGTCATGCATCTGATTCAGGCGGTCCCATGCTTGCACATAATTGTTGGCCGATAACTGCCACTGGCCAAAAGTCACCTTAGCATGCCCCACCAACGAGCTCGTTAGTTACAAACATTTGTACGCTGGGTCAATGGCTGGGTTGTCGTGCACCGATGCTCGGAAGCGGTCTCTGAAGCCCGTCCATTTGGTTGGAGAGCCATCAAACTCGCCCCATGTGTTTTTTAGGTCGTTCTGCTGCACCGGCAACTGTACTTGCACGCTAATCGACTACTCCTTTTGTGTTGGCCCCATGGCATCTATGCACCACCAAGCACCAAAACCGGACTACTCTTTAACACAGTTTTTCCAAAGCAATCAGAATACATAACATTTGCACGGTGACGATCGTCCCTGCACGAAAACTGACATTCATGCAGTGACCATCGTCCCTGTGCGAAACAGATATTTTTGATTGAGAATTTTCAAATTATCACATCCAAGTTCTTCCAAGTTGCAAACATTTTTGTTAAGTATATCTTCAATCCGCATTTATTGTAGATAGTAGATTTTCCTTTAAGACATCTTAGCAAAGTTCCACACCTCGATGCAGCAACTGTGGCGTGGGTTGCGATAGTGGCGCGGGCAGTGCCTGCTGTGGCTGTTGTTGACGCCATTGTTGGTGCTCCAGCGGTGTAGGCGCTCGTGCGCTGTTTTTTTTTTCGCGCCCCTCTGGGTGGGGCGATCACGTACTCCTATATCACGTCGCACACTGGGGTATTTGACCCCCAAAACGGAGATCAATTAAACTACTTATCCGATTTGAAAAATTCTTTCACTATAAGAATGATACGTTATCCCTGAGTGACATATGATACAAATTTTTTGGAAAAGTGGGCGGTGCCACTCCCCCTTATTAAAAATCGCTCTGCAGGCCATAATAATAGACCGATTGTCGTGAAACATTCCCAATGTGGTACTGTTGACCGTGTAATAGTACTTGGCTATACTTGGTTGTGACTGGATAAAGGGGCGTGGCACCGCCCATATAACCTAAAAATTAGAACGGTTATATCTCATGAACTATCACAGGTAGGAAGATTAGATTTGGTATATATGTTGATCGTACTGTATGAATTACAGCCAAGGTGGAATAGGGCGGTGCCACGCCCCCTTTGTTACAAACAAATTTACCTAATGAAAACAATAAAAAAATTTAAATAAAACTTTGAAATTTTAATTCTTCATTTATATTTATAAACAATTTCATCAAAAGTAAATGGTTGTATCATCTGGAAAAAATAGGCATTGTTATATATATTTTTAAAACCCATATAAAATATTATGACCTGATTTTCAATTCAAGTGTTATTTACTTTAGTCACTGTAATCGGAGCTACAATCCTCTAGTTCCTCAACATGTGCATCTCCAGTTTCATCATCACTATCATCAGATCGAACAGCACTTACTGAAATAGTTGGCGGAATAAGCAATTCTACTACTGATTTTGGTAGGGCTTGAAATTTTTTTTTTGATACCTTAATTTTGCTGCTAATGATCGGATCGGAGCTAAGTAGCAACCTGTTTAAAATGTCTTCATTTGATTTCTCACGGTTACATTTGAAGTCCCTGTTTCTAGCTTCTTGGGCTTCCTCTGAAAGTTGTCCGATTGGAAGAAGTGCGTGCGATACAATTTCAGGGCCATGAATTAAATATTTGTGTAAAGTGGTAGGCATTTTATACCATGGATACATTTTAATAAAATGTCTGGCAGTGTTGTGACAAAAATGTTTGAATTTTTCAGAAAGTATTTCATGACCCGAAGAAACAGTTATTAGTATCACGTGCATTTTCTTGATTAGTTCTAAATCGATTTTAGTAATATCTGCAGCAACTTCAGCGTTTTCAAAAAATCTTCTGGCTGTATTACCATCGTTAGAATTTCCGAAGCCAGGCTTTGGTTGGTCAATATTCAATCCGGTTTTGACTCTAAATTCATTTTGAATGCGTGCTTTAGTAGAATCTATAATTTTTTTATCATCAGCCGATGAAGCTTTCCACTTTTTTATAGGCAATTTGTAAGAGATGTGTATGATACATTCGAAAAATCGAATCCATCCATGTAATATAGACAAACCAAATTCTAAGGTTTCTGTCAATAGAGTTAAACTCTTTAGAAGTGGAATTGCAAATATAACACCTTTGGGATGATGTCGTTTCTGTGATTGAATTGCAAACTTTTCCGTCAATCATTACTAAGATTAGTTCATGACTTACTTTTACGAGCTTTTCTCCTACTGGCACAACAGACATTTCCACATCGTTTGCTTCCTCATCCACTCCTTCTTTTTCTCTTACCAATATACTTGCAGTCTCTTTGGTGAATTCAATTTTTAATGGCCTGCAAAATCGGGTTGATGACGGCCTAGGGTTTTGCCAAACAATTTTATCACTACATACTAATCTGAGTGGAACAATAGACGTTATTAAAACAGAAGAGTCGCTAGCGCCTGGGCCATGAAAAGCTTGCTTATATGAGCTATGCCCAGAGCTTCCATCGAACCCCCACTTAGTAATTAAAGTTAAATTTGATATTTCTTCATTATCCAGGGTGTCAATAACATTTTTTTGAAGCAGCACAAGGCGTTCAATCGTATGGTCCAGAAGGCCCTGCAATGATACCTTAGCTGACGATTCGGAAATTTGCATAGTTTCAACCTTAGGATAACATTTCTTTTTTGCTCTTTGAACCAACGTGTACGCAGGGAGTTCTTGAGTTTTTTGAGTTTTTTTTACAAAATTTGTTATAAATCGAATTGGCGCAAAAAACGCCCAAAATGTTTTTGTTTATTATATTAGTACAGTTTCTAAGCTTTAAAAATATGTAAGTTTCAGAACACGAAGTTGACCGGTACCACTTTAAAACTCTACATACTTCTCAAGAAAGGCTAAAATTTAGACCTTTTTTCCATAAATGATTAAAATTAGTTCTAACAGGTAAATGTCGACCGGCAACTGCTTTTTTGTTCGAAATTACCTGAACTTGAAGGATCCATAATAATATTATGCTTTTTTTATGGCAAAAATAGAAAAACTGGCACTTGAAAATACAAAAAATTCACTTTTTGTAAAGACGCGAAAAAATCGACAAAAATTACGAACTTTGGGACAAAGCAAAAATTGAATTAAGCAACATATGTTATCGATTCTTTTGCCTAGTGATGGAGAATTTTGTCTACAATAATCGGGTATAAAACATTAATCGGATATCCCAATTTTCATTTTTCAATTAATCTCCGTTTTAGGGCCCCAATACCCCAGTGTGCGTCGGGGTCGCCAATTTCGGTTATTTGGATTTACACCACTGGAGTGGCAGTCCCAATTTATTAAATATGTAAATGATATTTATTATTAATAATTATTAAGTTTATAAAATACGAAAACAACTCGGGATGCCTGAGAATCGGATAGGTATTTTCGGACGTCCGTCTAGCTCCAGCGCAGCAACCAGAAAGGAGAGTGTTTCTTAATGTGGAGACTCCCTCCAATTCCATTGTATGTTGTGTGATAAATTACCTGTTGTCACCTTTAAATTTTCTATATATTATTTATAATAATAGATAATGAACGGACCGGAAACATGATATCCGCCATTCGGCAGCCAACACGGGCTAGTTCCGCTTGCCATGAACACAATGTGCGGCAGCGACAGCGCGTGAAACTAGCGCCTGCTTGCGGCGCCGAACCCGACAACTAGGTGGTGGTAGTGATGTCGCCACATAATGATCCACAATTTGTTCCATAAATTTTGGCAGGAATGGACCGATAGGCTTTTGGGATGTGGTCCGGCTTTTTGCCTGCTTTCGGTATGAAAGCCACCCTAGCCTTCATCCAAGATTTAGGCACTGTTTGCACAGAAAACCTTTTGTTGTAAAAAAAAAACTAATTTAATTTTGAGTTGAACTTGTTTCATTTAATGTTTCTTTTCGACTGAGTTACACATATATGTATGTACATACCAACATATGACTGTATAATCAAGGTGGGATGCATAGAAAAAAAAGCTCTGCCACATGGTTGAATAAACTATATTTTGAGTGTTGCAAAATATGTTCCTTTTTTTTTAACGCAGGTGCCAATACATCAACACCTTGCCGAAGTAGGCACGGTTGTATATTATCGACACCTGGGGATTTGAATGGTCTAAAAGTGGAGAAAGCCCATTTGGTTTTCTTGACGGTAAAGATTCTTCGAGCCAGTGAGAGTTCCCTCCGTGTGGGCATCAAGAAACGAGTATTCTCGATGATTTCACTATCCTCTCCACTAGTGGCACAGCCTGGAAAGTGAGTGTCCAACAAAAGCTGTCCCGTCTCTTCCAGGCTCTCCGTGAAATTTCCGTCAGCTTTCTTGAGTAGAAAGGCCATTTAAGTGATCTTTATTGACTAATTTCTGGAGTCGGGTAGCTGCTGGGAGCGTTTCAATCTCCTAACAGTACTTTTTCCATGAGTCTCTCTCTGAGATCTTCTCAACTCATTATTATAAGCCGTTCAGGCACTTCTATAGGATGCCCAGTCACCATTAGACGGGATTTTTTGCACAACATGTTTAGCCCCCACTCCACCAGGGTACGTTCCTAGAACGTTTCTTCACAACTAGATTGCAACTGTTTTCAAAATCCGCAATTATTATATTATTTAATTTGTTAACTTCAAGATCTAGTTCCTGAGAGTTACTTATTTTTTCACTAAGGTACGCAATATTTTGCTCTAAGTAAAAGTTAAATATCGACCAGTTGGTCTTCCTAACATTTCTTATTTCGAAGGTGCCTTCTTCGATTCTCCCCCACCCCCCAGATCAAAGCAAATGTACCTATGGTCTGACACCCTCCAATTCGAAACGTTATTTGATATGAATGCGCTAGTTAGGGTGAGATCTAAAACCTCCTCCCTTATCGCATGCATAAAGGTGGGCTCGTCACCCCTATTTACCACCACCAGATTGTTAGTAGTAATAAAATCAATAAGTGACTCACCTCGTGCATTCGTGTCCGTACTTCCCCATACCGTGTGGTGCGCGTTTGCATCGCAGCACATCACCCACTGTAGGTTACGAGTGCGACAGTACTCCGTAAGTTGCTGGAGCTCATGTGATACCGCGTCCTCTTGTGTCGCCAGGTAGTTACATGGAGGCCAGGACTATCGTTCTCTTCCCTTTTGCACTATCGTGCATTCGTGTCCGTACTTCCCCATACCGTGTGGTGCGCTTTTGCATCGCAGCACATCACCCACTGTAGGTTACGAGTGCGACAGTACTCCGTAAGTTGCTGGAGCTCATGTGATACCGCGTCCTCTTGTGTCGCCAGGTAGTTACATGGAGGCCAGGACTATCGTTCTCTTCCCTTTGGCACTATCGTGCATTCGTGTCCGTACTTCCCCATACCGTGTGGTGCGCTTTTGCATCGCAGCACATCACCCACTGTAGGTTACGAGTGCGACAGTACTCCGTAAGTTGCTGGAGCTCATGTGATACCGCGTCCTCTTGTGTCGCCAGGTAGGTACATGGAGCCCAGGACTATCGTTCTTTTCCCTTTGGCACTATCGTGCATTCGTGTCCGTACTTCCCCATACCGTGTGGTGCGCTTTTGCATCGCAGCACATCACCCACTGTAGGTTACGAGTGCGACAGTACTCCGTAAGTTGCTGGAGCTCATATGATACCGCGTCCTCTTGTGTCGCCAGGTAGTTACATGGAGGCCAGGACTATCGTTCTCTTCCCTTTGGCACTATCGTGCATTCGTGTCCGTACTTCCCCATACCGTGTGGTGCGCTTTTGCATCGCAGCACATCACCCACTGTAGGTTACGAGTGCGACAGTACTCCGTAAGTTGCTGGAGCTCATGTGATACCGCGTCCTCTTGTGTCGCCAGGTAGTTACATGGAGGCCAGGACTATCGTTCTCTTCCCTTTGGCACTATCGTGCATTCGTGTCCGTACTTCCCCATACCGTGTGGTGCGCTTTTGCATCGCAGCATATCACCCACTGTAGGTTACGAGTGCGACAGTACTCCGTAAACTGCTGGAGCTCATATGATACCGCGTCCTCTTGTGTCGCCAGGTAGTTACATGGAGGCCAGGACTATCGTTCTCTTCCCTTTGGCACTATCGTGCATTCGTGTCCGTACTTCCCCATACCGTGTGGTGCGCTTTTGCATCGCAGCACATCACCCACTGTAGGTTACGAGTGCGACAGTACTCCGTAAGTTGCTGGAGCTCATATGATACCGCGTCCTCTTGTGTCGCCAGGTAGTTACATGGAGGCCAGGACTATCGTTCTCTTCCCTTTGGCACTATCGTGCATTCGTGTCCGTACTTCCCCATACCGTGTGGTGCGCTTTTGCATCGCAGCACATCACCCACTGTAGGTTACGAGTGCGACAATATTCCGTAAGTTGCTGGAGCTCATGTGATACCGCGTCCTCTTGTGTCGCCAGGTAGTTACATGGAGGCCAGGACTATCGTTCTCTTCCCTTTGGCACTATCGTGCATTCGTGTCCGTACTTCCCCATACCGTGTGGTGCGCTTTTGCATCGCAGCACATCACCCACTGTAGGTTACGAGTGCGACAGTACTCCGTAAGTTGCTGGAGCTCATGTGATACCGCGTCCTCTTGTGTCGCCAGGTAGTTACATGGAGGCCAGGACTATCGTTCTCTTCCCTTTGGCACTATCGTGCATTCGTGTCCGTACTTCCCCATACCGTGTGGTGCGCTTTTGCATCGCAGCATATCACCCACTGTAGGTTACGAGTGCGACAGTACTCCGTAAACTGCTGGAGCTCATATGATACCGCGTCCTCTTGTGTCGCCAGGTAGTTACATGGAGGCCAGGACTATCGTTCTCTTCCCTTTGGCACTATCGTGCATTCGTGTCCGTACTTCCCCATACCGTGTGGTGCGCTTTTGCATCGCAGCACATCACCCACTGTAGGTTACGAGTGCGACAGTACTCCGTAAGTTGCTGGAGCTCATGTGATACCGCGTCCTCTTGTGTCGCCAGGTAGGTACATGTGGGCCAGGACTAACGTTCTTTTCCCTTTGGCACTATCGTGCATTCGTGTCCGTACTTCCCCATACTTTGTTGTGCGCGTTTGCATTGCAGCACATCACCCACCGTAGGTTACGAGTGCGACAGTACTCCGTAAGTTGCTGGAGCTCATGTGATACCGCGTCCTCTTGTGTCGCCAGGTAGTTACATGGAGGCCAGGACTATCGTTCTCTTCCCTTTGGCACTATCGTGCATTCGTGTCCGTACTTCCCCATACCGTGTGGTGCGCTTTTGCATCGCAGCACATCACCCACTGTAGGTTACGAGTGCGACAGTACTCCGTAAGTTGCTGGAGCTCATGTGATACCGCGTCCTCTTGTGTCGCCAGGTAGTTACATGGAGGCCAGGACTATCGTTCTCTTCCCTTTGGCACTATCGTGCATTCGTGTCCGTACTTCCCCATACCGTGTGGTGCGCTTTTGCATCGCAGCACATCACCCACTGTAGGTTACGAGTGCGACAGTACTCCGTAAGTTGCTGGAGCTCATGTGATACCGCGTCCTCTTGTGTCACCAGGTAGTTACATGGAGGCCAGGACTATCGTTCTCTTCCCTTTGGCACTATCGTGCATTCGTGTCCGTACTTCCCCATACCGTGTGGTGCGCTTTTGCATCGCAGCACATCACCCACTGTAGGTTTCGAGAGCGACAGTACTCCGTAAGCTGCGGGAGCTCATGTGATACCGCGTCCTCTTGTGTCGCCAGGTAGGTACATGGAGGCCAGGACTATCGTTCTTTTCCCTTTGGCACTATCGTGCATTCGTGTCCGTACTTCCCCATACCGTGTGGTGTGCTTTTGCATCGCAGCACATCACTCACTGTAGGTTACGAGTGCGACAGTACTCCGTAAGCTGCTGGAGCTCATGTGATACCTCGTCCTCTTGTGTCGCCAGGTAGGTACATGGAGGCCAGGACTGGACTCTCGTTCTTTTCCCTTTGGCACTATCGTGCATTCGTGTCCGTACTTCCCCATACCGTGTGGTCCGCTTTTGCATCGCAGCACATCACCCACTGTAGGTTACGAGTGCGACAGTACTCCGTAAGCTGTTGGAGCTCATGTGATACCGCGTCCTCTTGTGTCGCCAGGTAGGTACATGGAGGCCAGGACTATCGTTCTTTTCCCTTTGGCACTATCGTGCATTCGTGTCCGTACTTCCCCATACTTTGTTGTGCGCGTTTGCATCGCAGCACATCACTCACTGTAGGTTATGAGTGCGACAGTACTCTGTAGGCTGCTGGTGCTCATGTGATACCGCGTCCTCTTGTGTCGCCAGGTAGGCACATGGGGGCCAGGACTATCGTTCTCGTCCCTTTGGCATTATCGTGCGTTCGTCTCCGTACTTCCCCATACCGTGTGGTGCGCGTTTGCATCGCAGCACATCACTCACTGTAGGTTACGAGTGCGACAGTACTCCGTAAGCTGCGGGAGCTCATGTGATACCGCGTCCTCTTGTGTCGCCAGGTAGGTACATGGAGGCCAGGACTATCGTTCTTTTCCCTTTGGCACTATCGTGCATTCGTGTCCGTACTTCCTCATACCGTGTGGTGCGCTTTTGCATCGCAGCATGTCACCCACTGTAGGTTACGAGTGCGACAGTACTCCGTAAGCTGCTGGAGCTCATGTGATACCGCGTCCTCTTGTGTCGCCAGGTAGGTACATGGAGGCCAGGACTATCGTTCTTTTCCCTTTGGCACTATCGTGCATTCGTCTCCGTACTTCCCCATACCGTGTGGTGCGCGTTTGCATCGCAGCACATCACTCACTGTAGGTTACGAGTGCGACAGTACTCCGTAAGCTGCGGGAGCTCATGTGATACCGCGTCCTCTTGTGTCGCCAGGTAGGTACATGGAGGCCAGGACTATCGTTCTTTTCCCTTTGGCACTATCGTGCATTCGTGTCGGTACTTCCCCATATTTTGTTGTGCGCGTTTGCATCGCAGCACATCACTCACTGTAGGTTATGATTGCGACAGTACTCTGTAAGCTGCTGGAGCTCATGTGATACCGCGTCCTCTTGTGTCGCCAGGTAGTTACATGGAGGCCAGGACTATCGTTCTCGTCCCTTTGGCATTATCGTGCGTTCGTTTCCGTACTTCCCCATACCATGTGGTGCGCTTTTGCATCGCAGCATATCACCCACTGTAGGTTACGAGTGCGACAGTACTCCGTAAGTTGCTGGAGCTCATGTGATACCGCGTCCTCTTGTGTCGCCAGGTAGTTACATGGAGGCCAGGACTATCGTTCTCTTCCCTTTGCCACTATCGTGCATTCGTGTCCGTACTTCCCCATACCGTGTGGTGCGCTTTTGCATCGCAGCACATCACTCACTGTAGGTTACGAGTGCGACAGTACTCCGTAAGTTGCTGGAGCTCATGTGATACCGCGTCCTCTTGTGGCGCCAGGTAGGTACATGGAGCCCAGGACTATCGTTCTTTTCCCTTTGGCACTATCGTGCATTCGTGTCCGTCCTTCCCCATACCGTGTGGTGTGCTTTTGCATCGCAGCACATCACTCACTGTAGGTTACGAGTGCGACAGTACTCCGTAAGTTGCTGGAGCTCATGTGATACCGCGTCCTCTTGTGTCGCCAGGTAGTTACATGGAGGCCAGGACTATCGTTCTCTTCCCTTTGCCACTATCGTGCATTCGTGTCCGTACTTCCCCATACCGTGTGGTGCGCTTTTGCATCGCAGCATATCACCCACTGTAGGTTACGAGTGCGACAGTACTCCGTAAGCTGCGGGAGCTCATGTGATACCGCGTCCTCTTGTGGCGCCAGGTAGGTACATGGAGCCCAGGACTATCGTTCTTTTCCCTTTGGCACTATCGTGCATTCGTGTCCGTACTTCCCCATACCGTGTGGTGCGCTTTTGCATCGCAGCACATCACCCGCTGTAGGTTACGAGTGCGACAGTACTCTGTAAGTTGCTGGAGCTCATGTGATACCGCGTCCTCTTGTGTCGCCAGGTAGGTACATGGAGGCCAGGACTATCGTTCTCTTCCCTTTGCCACTATCGTGCATTCGTGTCCGTACTTCCCCATACCGTGTGGTGCGCTTTTGCATCGCAGCACATCACTCACTGTAGGTTACGAGTGCGACAGTACACCGTAAGCTGCTGGAGCTCATGTGATACCTCGTCCTCTTGTGTCGCCAGGTAGGTACATGGAGGCCAGGACTATCGTTCTTTTCCCTTTGGCACTATCGTGCATTCGTGTCGGTACTTCCCCATAGTTTGTTGTGCGCGTTTGCATCGCAGCATATCACCCACTGTAGGTTACGAGTGCGACAGTACACCGTAAGCTGCGGGAGCTCATGTGATACCGCGTCCTCTTGTGTCGCCAGGTAGGTACATGGAGGCCAGGACTATCGTTCTCGTCCCTTTGGCATTATCGTGCGTTCGTTTCCGTACTTCCCCATACCGTGTGGTGCGCGTTTGCATCGCAGCACATCACTCACTGTAGGTTACGAGTGCGACAGTACTCCGATACTTACAGGACCCGATCTGGCAGGATCGCCATGTAATTAAAAGACGGGTTATTTTATTACAGTTCATTTATTAATCAGATCGGACCGGTATACGGCAGTATCCGACATACGCGTCTATTAATGGTTGAACACTTAATTGTTAAACTAGTAAAATATTCTACTTATATGTGTCCCAGTTATCCATTTTTGATAAATCTAACAATCAATCTGCAAAATTAAAAAAAAAACCAGATTCATTAAATAGAAAAAAAGTTATTACATTTTTTTTTTTTGGTAGCGGCTTTCATCAGCCACCGTAAATGTGGTATTATTGAACACAAACCAAACCGTAACTGCATATGTGAGCAATGTGTTCTTGACATATTTCCGAACTATTGCAATTACCAATTCACACCTGTGTCACATATTTCCGAATTATGTCAAAGGGTTTAGAATTACCGATTGACATCTGTGTCACAGTCACATGCAATAAAAGACTCAATTGACTCATTCAATGTTATGGCACGGTTTAGTTGCGTTTTGATGGTTACCTGCTTTTACTGACGGTCATTACAGTACATGGAGGCCAGGACTATCGTTCTCTTCCCTTTGGCACTATTGCCACCAGATCAAGTTGTAAAAGCTTTGAAATTGTAAGGAATTTAATATTTTTGTTGATCATCATCGCTACCCTCGGTTGGTCAACATTATTGCCGTAGATCAGCTTTCATGTTTTGTCTGCAGACCATTTATGCGCCCATTTGTGGCGCCTGGTTCTTGAAAGGCTACAAACTCCAGACACTTATGTTCCACCAAGGCACTGAGCCTGTAAGAAGCTGCTATAACCCTGTGGAGATTTATTTGGAGACACTTAAGCTGTTTCCAAGAAGAGTTTTGCGTTTGTAATGGGGCCTGGGAGATTATTTCTCAGACCGATCCTTGCGGATCTTACCACTCTTTGTGCTCCGCAATGTTTCCGCAGCCTCCGGGTCTTTTCTTTCCCATTTTCTGAGCCTACCATAGAGAGCAGATGGTTTTGGACGTTGGGCACTAGTCTTGCCTCTCTCCGCTCTCGGTAAACAAATGTTGTCTTGTGAGGAAATTACTATTTACGGTTATCGTTCATTAAAATGTTAGTAATATTGCCTCACTTGTTGTGGTTGTAATCAAGAACAATATTTAATTTTATTAATTCAATGTTAAATCAAGTTTATTTAAGACGGTTTGTGAAAAGAGATAACTAAGAGTAGAGGCGAATGGTCAGAGCTCAAATCAAAATCGGCGATGGTGAGATGGTTTGCAGGAATGTTTTTTAATATAAAAAAGTCCATCAAACCAGGGACCTTGTTGGTATCTGAAGGTCAATATGTGGGCTTACCGGTTGATATTGTTTTCTGATGCTTTTGTTACAAAATGTGAATTGGAATATAATCCCCCAGCTTGTTATTTTTGTTTTGATTTTACGTTCTTTACAATCGTTGTTAAGCGTGCTTGAAAACTTCTCGAGTAATTCGTACTCGATATTGTCACTTATTATCTTATTTTTCAGTAAATAATTTTTGAACTCGGTTTGAAACGGCATATTGTTACATTATTTTAGCACAACCCCGATTCACTAATAAGTTCTGGCACTGTTTATTTTCGAGCACCTTTGCTTTCACGTATTGTTCACAAAGGATTCTTGCCCTGCTCAAATTTATATCGGAGCACCTTTTTCACTTAGTATTCATTACTAAAAAAAATTTGACTCAGCGTACGAGTCTTTTTTTTCCCGTGCAAAGGGTCCTCCTGGCAGGATCGCCATATTATGTTTAAAACATACTCGGTGGTTTTTATGTGTTTTATTATATTTTATTTAAAACAGAACCGGTAAACTAGCAGTACTGCCAATTTCCGACATTCGTGTTTACCGTTTAATTTTCAGTTACAGTCTGTCCCTAACCTATGAACTTACTTCTACTTACAGTGACAGACTTAAGTATAGGCACAGAGCGCAAAATAAAAGAAACTCAAACTTATTCATGTCAAAACAAAGAAAAATATTTATTTCATTAACTTCTTATAGTTTCTTATGTTATAACTAAATACAAATTAACAATAAAAAATTAAAAAAAAAATATTGTAAAAAAAATAACGTAAAAAAGTACATTTTTTGTTGGACAAAAGTATAGGCACAATGTTTTTAAGTAATAACTTTTATTAATAAGACAATTTTTCTAGTACTTTGTAGGCAAACCCTTTTGTTTTATAACTTCTTTTAGTCTGTTTGGCATAGAATGTACTATTTTTTTTGTTATATTTTCGTCAATTTTGGACCATTCTTCCATCAAAGCCGCCTTAAGGTCATCTTTATTAGAAATAGAATGCTTACGCACTTTTCTATCCAATAATTCCCATATGTGCTCTATCGGGTTTAAGTCGGGCGACTGCGGAGGGTGTGGTAAGACATGCGCCGTATTGTATGCAAGCCACATTTTCACGTCATGAGCAGTGTGCTTCGGGTCATTGTCTTGCTGGAATGTGAAGGATTGAGGCAAATTAAGCTTTTCGGCGCTTTTTTTTAAGTTTTCTTTTAAAATATTAAGATAAACGGTCTTATCCATTATGCCATCAATAAAAACAAGCTCCCCCACACCTCCAGCAGACATGCATCCCCACACCATAACGCCGCCGCCACCATACTTTACAGTTGGACAAAGATTTTTCGCAGCATATTCCGTGTTTGGCTTTCTCCATACTCTGGTATGTCCATCAGGACGGAAAATGTTGAACTTGCTCTCATCTGAGAAAAGAATTTGATCCCAGTAAGAGCACGGTTTATCAATAAACTGTTTTGCGTAGTCCATACGCTTTTTTTGATTAACAATAGATGTTAATGGTTTGCGTCTGGCTACTCGCGATTTGTATCCAGCTTCATGTAGCACTCTTTGAACCGTTTTGGGATGCACATTCTTATCAAAATCATTCTTTACATCTGCTGTTATTTGTGTTGATGTTTTTTTTGGATCTTGCTTAATTTTTCTCACTATTTGGGCTCGTTCTCTGTCTGTTAGTTTGCGTGGACGACCACTACGTCTTGAACTTTGAAGGCTTGTTTCACCCTTAAACCGGTTTACTATGGTTCGAATTGTGAAACGACTTCGATCCATTAATTCACCGATTTCCGCAAAAGATTTCCCTTGGTTATGCAAATGCAGAATCACTTTTCTTTGAGCTTCTGTGGTTTCACATTGTTTTGGCGACATATTTTTATATTTTTTTATTTTTCAAACGCTTTGTGAGACCTTCTTTAACACTTTCAGTTGCAAAAACTAATAAAAGAAAATAACGGCACTTATTTGTTTATCATTCAACGAAAAGAGTTGCCAGATTCACGAAATTTTTAGGGAAAGCCATATACGAAAAAATATGTGCCTATACTTTTGTCCAACAAAAAATGTACTTTTTTACGTTATGCTTTAAATATTTTTAATGAAATATTTTTTTTTTAATTTTTTATTGTTAATTTGTATTTAGTTATAACATAAGAAACTATAAGAAGTTAATGAAATAAATATTTTTCTTTGTTTTGACATGAATAAGTTTGAGTTTCTTTTATTTTGCGCTCTGTGCCTATACTTAAGTCTGTCACTGTATATAGCGTTGAAAACAATAACCAAGCGATGACTAACACATTTGGGAAATGTGTCAATCTATTTCGGTTTCAATTGCTTCTGGACTTTCCGCTTGGGTTTGTCTGGCGATCAAAAGGGAGTAAAAGGGAGTAAAAACCGAGACGGGTCATATGTCCGTTTGGCTTGGTTATCGTTTCCACGTTTACCTACATTTGACGAAAGTCACTACTGGAGCCACGCAGGAGTCAATACCTTTTACAGTGATCTGTAGACCATTTTTAACTGGTAAGTGAAGAAATTCTTGCTTTATTTTTCAAAATCTGAAACGATTGGTTGACCGTCTAGCAAGTGTTAGAAAGTGTTCGTAACCTTGCATAACTTTTTTCAACACCATTTGAATAGTTCATATTTACTTTCATATAAAATATACAACTTGAGCGAGAGAGTGCGGACGTGTATAATATAGCCCCGTATTTTTGATAATATAGCCCCGTATTTTCGAGTTTTTTTCTTCGCGAAATTCAAAGACACAAGTGCGATAGTGTGGTGATCGGAGAACATAACTCGCGACCACTATCTGGGACACAATTGTAATGATAATATCTTTAAATTAAATATTGAACAAAAATTAAACACAAAAGCAAAACCAAAAAAGTGCGCGCCAAAAAACAACTATAACGAGCGGCTGTTAAGTTTGCCAGCGAATAATAAAACAAAACTACTCCCGTTCATTGCTTGATTAATATTGTCTTTATTAATTTAAAATTACTATTTATAGTTATTTCTTACAGCAATAAATCTTAACACTAAGCGAATATGAAGGTAAGAGAAAATACTCAATTACTTGTATGTAATTTGAAATACCAAAGTCGTTGCACTTAAATTGTGTCGTTCATTGTTCGAATGAAGATATATCATTTCATAATACAAATTCAAGTGTCAATGGCTTTATACAAGTATGACTCATCCATTGGGTATTTTCACTACACTGCCACCTATGTTGGTATTCTAAGTTGATTGGTGTTGCCACTTAACTTGAATTTATTTAAATTTAAAATTCTTCAGGGTTTAATTTGAGCCATTTATTAATTCTTCATTTTCTCAACTCTTAATGAGTTTCCCGAATATAAACAAACTTACAAACATCAGAAACAATAATCTGTAGACCCTCAGCGCTTTTAAACTGGTAAGCAAAGAAATTCTTGCTTTGTTTTTCAAATTCCGAAACTATTTTACGGTAATCATTTTCCTGGGTTACCTGGATTTTCGTTTCAAAAATATTACCACGTTTTATTGGAGTTACGTAGAACGCTTTTTCTCCGATTAATGAAATGAAGCTCTTTATTAGCTCGTTTTACTTTTGCTCCCTCATTTAAATCAGGGGTGGCTTATTCGACCCTTGTCAAAGCGTTAGATTTTTGGCTTATTTGCTCGATGATAGCGTTGCCAATAATAAAACAATAGAAAAACCGAATTTAGTTTGATTTAATAAAGATAAAATAAAATACGATGCCTTAGATCAAAAGAGATGCGAGTGCGGTACTCGAGCGTCCGTCCGGTTCCGGCGCAGCGAAAAGAGAGAAAGAAATGAAAAGGCCGGAAACACAAAGTCCGAAATTCGGCAGCCAACACAGGCTAGTTCCGCTTACCATGAACACATTCCGCGGCAGCGACAGCGCGTCAATAGATGGCGCCTGGAACCAGCACCTGCTTGCGGCGCCGTACCCGACAACTAGGTGGGGGTAGTGATGTCACCACATATATAGTGCGGACTCAAATTGCTCAATTGAGTTCGATGCGAACTGTGTAAATTGGATAAAGTTGTTGCTTATGAATTTGCCGTATGCGGTTTATACGAACAAGTATTTTTGCGCACTGATTTTTCAATAAAGTATTCTTACAATAATTAATTGGTATATATTTTCAATCAAGTAATTTCACAATACGTAGCTTCAATAAGTAATTTCACAATAAGTAGATTTTTCAAAGAAACTTGGTGACGGATGTGTTTCCCACGGAGGGGAATACTGAATTCGCAGTCTTCAAATGCTGCCTTTTTATATTCTAATTTATCAAATTCCTCAGAATTGTTTGTTGTGAAACAATTTGACAATTCATAGGAATTATTTGTCTGACAATTCATAGGGATTATTTGTGAAACAATTCCCTATGAATTGTTATTACTAGTGTACACAACTGATAATCCCAAGAGACGATTAATAGTCAGTTCACCATCCTTCACATAATGAACTGTCGGGGAAAGATATGATGTTCTTATAAAATTATCAGTCCAAATATCGGAGGTCCAGCCATACCCAATGCTATTTTCGAACTGTATTTCATTTTTTACTATTGCCAGAGTGCTATCATATAAGCTACTTATGTTCCTCAAAACTGTGCTTGGATGTGGTAGCAATGTTTCAACATTGACATGGGGTCCATACTTTGCGTCGATCGATATAAGAAATTTCGAAAATTTATTCTGACCCGTATCTTGTACCATTTGAAAGGAACGGCAATTTGTTAATTTAAATTTTTATATTTTTTTCGAACACCGCCTAATTTACTTTTAATTTTAATTTTATCTTCCTTTGTAGTGGCTAAATTAAAATCTCTGTATAGTAGAGCGATGGTGTGGCGGTGTCGTACAGTGCGGCCTTCTCTGCACTTTTTCGTCTTGCGCTCTTGTTTCGGGTACTGCTTCGGTGTGCTACTTTCCTGGCGTAGCCGATATTCTTCTATTGTAAGTGGTTTTGGTCCTAGTCTTGGTGGTGTGCACGTTGGATAGATATGTTTTGGTTTGCCAGGATGGTATTCGTCTGCTGCCGGAGGTGTTGTGGTAGTTGGTTGTGGATATAATAGCTTGGCCCACTTCTCAAATATCGCGTCGAATTCTTCCTTCTTCATTTCAGTTATGTGTTTAATTTATTTTTAAATGTCAGGCGCGTCTGGCTAGAAGCCTTCTTATGGATATGAACTCGGCAGAAATTGCATGTGATGTCCTCATTCACCATAGCCAAGGTTTGCGTAATCGTGGACATCAATTTAATAATTCAAATCGGCAGGATGCGACATCAGAAGTGCCAATTTGGCAGGATCGCCATATAATATATCTGTATTATACTTGTGTTGTATCTCAGTTCAGTATGTTACATTAGTATAGTAAATGTGTCCGGACCAGTTTGGATTGGCATGCTGGTCGCTGCCTATGCAGGTGGCAAGTCAGAGGACTGCCCAAATGTTCATATATTATAATAATGCAAAAGGCAAGTTCTAATGAACTGCCGAGGAATTGAAAGACTCTTGTGTTCTGTTTGTAAGCAGGACTCAAAGTGTGCATACTCTGAGTTTTTATTTTACAAGTAACCTCGGTTGCTATCATAAACTTATTCTAATCTATTATACAGTTTTTTGAATCTAAAGTGTTATATGATTTACTTACCCCAAGTGCAACGCGCATGCCTGTAGTGCATACTCTTTCACGAGTGTAGAGCACGTACCCTATTGGTGCGCTCTATTTACTTGCGACCATATACTGCATTAGATGGAGTATATGGTCTGCAGTGTGGCAGACATGTGCAACAAGATCGTCCGTCTGTCGTTCTGCCCGCTCTTATGACTGTTCGTCATATCGTCGAACTGAAAGACGTGACGGTTGTGGCACGAATATCGAGTGTCGAGCTCTGTCTGGACAGTCCGATGCTCGTTTCTTGTTATCGCATAACGATAAACAAATCGTGGGAGAATGACAGACAAGGGATAGTGTGTGCCGTTTAATTGTTGCGCACATGATATCACTCGTGAAGGCTGTCTGTATCTTTGGGTGCATTAAGGTGCATCACACGGAGTGCTTTTGAATGCATTAAGGTGCATTTGCATTAAGTGTTTAGAAATGCATTACAATCAGCCATTGTGTTAAAATAATTGTTCCAACATGTTTCAAATCAGCACTAATGGGGCCCATACACGACACAAGCATGCTGACGCAATCAAGTGATTGTACCATCACGCTCGAAGCACAGACCACACAAACATGTTGGTACAATATTCATTTCTTTACAAATAGTGTGTGGTAAAGGTCGCAATGAATAGTGTTTCTATACCGATTAGTTGGTTTACTAATCGGTTGCCGATTCCTTGGGTGCAATACCGAAGGATCGTGATGATGACTTCAAGTGCAATACTGAAGTCTGATATCTCTTTGGGTACAGTACCGAAAGAGTGTTGTGGATAATCAAGTATTAATTTTGAATTAACCTTGTGGTTGAAAGTGGCGACAAAGAAAACACTGTTGAATGGTTGACTTCAAAAGTATATCTCAATTTTTATTTATAAATTGATTGAATTTATATTATAATTTTGATTATGCTACAGAAATAAATATATTTGTGGTGTCTGCAATTATGTGCAAGGCACCAGCGTTTGTGCGTACGTAGGGCAAATTAATACTTTAGCCCGCACGTGTACGGAAATGCTGATGAGGCTTCACACGCTGTATATCCGTTCATCGGGTGTACAGCTTATTCTGCGTTCACGAGCGGGCATTGGTGATGGGAATTGCTGATTGCAGTTTTGCGTTGGAGCAGGTACAAACATCCTCCCGCCTGTTGAGCATATTCTCAACTTCGAATTAAATGCTGTTTGCGCGAACCCGTACTCGAAAATCTGGAGCTCGTCGCCTCTTTGGCTTCGAATATCGCTGGTAAGAGATCCAGATAAGACAGATCAATGTGATGAGCAAACTGATATATCCGATGCTGAACTGATGGACTTCTCGGCTCTTAAGCGGTAGATCCATTTGCTCATTGTTTTGCAATTGTTGCACATGTTCATGTAGGACTTGAATATCGTCCGTCAGGTTGGACTGGTATTCTAATGAGTGTGTTGCAGCCATTATATAATCTGCGATCAACTCAGTTAGATTCACTTTCGATATGATCGTGCTGGTGACCTTTGAAACATATGTCCGATGTGTCATTATGGTTGTATACTCATCTCTTATGGTGCATCCTTGTCTCAAGGTTAAGGTTCCTATTCCCTCCAGTAATTCTGTAAGGATGTCTGAACCGCAGATGACGCTGATTGTACGAGCTGGCTGTGCGATGTAGATCCATGAGTTTTCTTTAAGTAATGGAATCCATTGAGGTGAGTCGTGTGTGCGATGAACCTTGCAGCTTTTTGGATTTGGAGTTTGACATAATATTTCCATCTCACATTGTCGATTGGTTGATGTAATGCGATGTGTTGGATGTAATTGCTTGCATCATGCATATTAGAATTGAATGCAGTGCATGTTGACAATTCTCCTGCTGATAACGAATAATATTTGTCTCGATGTAGTAGATTAGTGACTATATACTCGATTGTCCCTTCCAACATGAAAATTCCAGTGCCTCCCAATATAGGTAGTCGAGTCACATGTACCAATTCGAATGGTTCTTGATTAGTTAATGGTAACTTAAGACGCACAATCATCTCAGTGGGCGTGATGCGTGCTTCCACAGAGATGAGTTTAAGGATCTCAATGGTATTCTTGCTGGGAACTTGTAACGTTGGTGGGAGATGGTCTTTGATTGCTCTCAGTTGTTGTTGCAGCTGAGACGGATACAGCAGAAGAGGATTGAGCTGTCCATGATGTGTGTCCGTCAGTACATCTAAAAACAGCTCTTGATTTCGTTGGTAGTCCTGCATAGCCATAAGTACTCGACCGGACATCGCATTAAACATTTCGGCTATTGCATGGTGGGATTCTGACTTTGTGAAGTTGTCCTGCTGGCTATATAAATATTTTATTTGCTTGTTGAATTTGATCGTCAGATTTCTTTAAAATATTGCTAGTGGAATCAATTGCCGATGTTTGGTTTCGAATTAGGTGCAGAATATGTTCTTCGTTGCGGGATATGCCGTTTATCCTTACAGACATTTCTTTAGCATAGTTGGAGTCCAAAATTCCAAACAACGTATTAGACAAGCTTCCAACAATTACTAATGGAGCGTCTCGCCGTTGACGATGGATTTGTTCGTCGTATTGTAAGTACTCATCATATTGTTGGATTAGCTGCCATTTAGTACGGAACTGGTCCACAGTTTTCTCACAATTAATTGTACCGCTTTGGATACATGAACACGCTCGCTGCATTGCAGTTATTCCTTGCATTATGTTGTTGCGCTCAAGCCAGTATTGGGACATATTGTAATACAAAACTATATTCCAATCTGTTGTTGTTAAGTAAGTCAGACCCATTTTTTCGAAATAGAGTCCTGTTTGACTTCCGAAAGGTACCTTAGTAATGGGGTCCTCACCTGCTACTAGAGCAATTAGAAAGCCTATGCATATCTGTGACGTAGTAAGACATACCTGTCTCTTCTCTAATTCTGTGGTTGAATTGGCTGATGCCGCTGGCCACGATGACGGTGGTCCGTATAGAAACAGTGGTCCATAAAACCACATGCCAAGTTGTTTGAATTGACCCGGGTTGATGCCTCGTGAGATCATGTCTGCCGGGTTTTTGTCTGTAGGTACGTGACGCCATTGTTGCTTCACCGTTACTTCTTGTTTTTTTAGTAGTTTTTTTAGTTCGTGTCAGTTTGTTACCGCACCACTTGAATGATGCAGTGTGGTGGCCACGGCTAGCTCACCGCAATGGTCGTGGTCCTGGAGATCTACCAATGCCACCCTATACCCCAAAAGATTAATACATATATACATATTTATATAAAAATTTATCCATATAAATATAGCCAAACTAAATATATTCCAATCTTAATATTTACTAACAAAAAAAACTATAATATTTTTTTAATACAAATTAATGTTCAAATGGGTGGGGCTCCCTTGTCTTCAATCCATCGGAGGACTGTTTCTTTTACCAGGCGAGTTGTCATTTTTTTATTAAAATTTTCCTTTACATCTACTGAGACTCCGCCTCTCAGCTATCTCATCAGTGCTACGATGATCTGTTCAACAGACCACGGCCACTATGAGATAGCTGGCTTCATCTCACATTTAGCCTCCCCCTCTTGTCGTTGCAGTTGGCGTTACGCATTGGCACGTCAAGTCAGCGGCAAGAGTGGAGCACATTAACTAAACAACAAAATGCTTCACTACACACAACGTTACAATACATTAAAAGGAAAATTTTAATTTAATTATTTTTAATTGGGCGCCATTAATGTTACCTCACCACTTGAATGATGCAGTGTGGTGGCCACGGCTAGCTCACCGCAATGGTCGTGGTCCTTAACCCGCCACACTGCATCGGGTGGGACAACACTACAAAAAAGAAACTCCAACTCACCATGTTTTCCAACATCCTCCTCTACGTCGACAAGCGAGCCCGCCCCATATTGACCGCCTTAGCCTAACATTTTAACAAATAATTAAACATGCTAAACATTCTACTTCAGTAAATAACATATATACGCGTATACTGGATAAATATATGCTTAACAACTAGGTACTTAGCTCTAAGGGGCGGGCGGCAGCCTCCTTTTTCCTCTGCTGCAAGAAGTGGATGGGCCGGAACAAGTGGTTATGGATTCAACACACCCAATGTAAAAAATCAACTATCGTTTATCGCGTGCTAGAAGAATAGTTGAAAACGCGTTTGGAATTTTGGCATCAAGGTTCAGGATACTGTTGAAAACCATTAATCTTTCACCAGAGAAAGTGACAAAAATCGTGTTAACCTGTTGTTATCTACACAATTTTTTACGAGAAAAAAAAACATGCAATAACAGGAACAGATTGACTTATGAAATGGAACCTACATCATCGAACTGTGATGATACAAATCTAGATAATTTGGCTCCAACTACTATTAGAATTGCAAGCAATCACGCAAAAGATGTCAGAGATAAATTTTGCCAATATTTTAACACTGTAGGAACTGTTCCATGGCAAAACACAATATGTAAACAGTAACAATTAAATAGTTTATAAATTTATTCGATGTTCAATAAAAAATACACTTTGGTGACTTTTACAAACATATTTTATTTCTGAGTATTTATTCATCAACAAAGTTGGTAACAAATTCTGCAATTGGAGATTGCATTGGTTGTATTCTTTCGGTTGCTAATACTTGATGGTTAGTAATAACTGGACGGGTTTTTTGGACAACAGGTCTAAAAAATATTTGTGTCTGCTCAAGCGGAGGTGAATATAATGGATCTTCAGATTGAGAAGAGTGTATATTATATTCATCGATATATGGAGTTGATGTCCGCGATAAATATGAAGTATGTGACTGTGCTGAAACTCCTTTTAAAACTTTGTGTATATCTTCAACGGTTTTTTCAGTAAGTTTTTCCAGACAGCCGTGAAAAAGAACGTCTGAAAATATTGTTCTTGCATAAACTTTTTGTGCTTTCGACAGTTCCTCATACTGAGTTTCCCATCCTTTTGCTAAACCGGATTTGGAATCGTCACTGCTTGTTAATTTCTGGCAAGCTATTTTCAATAAGTTATCTTCGGCTGTGAGTTTTGGTTTTTTGTGTGGTGGTTTTTCTAATTTTTCATCGCCTGGCTCAGTCTGTAAAAATTAAAATAATATATTATAAAATAATTATAATTAAGTTCACATATTTACCTCCATGCTTTCAGTGTCCATGGCACATTTTCCTTCTCTAGAACATTCCTGTTCTTCCAAAAAGTGGAGTTTATCGAAATACCACAATGAAGACTCAAATATGTCCTCTGCTCCCGCACCAGATTTTCCACTTTTTCTTACTTTTCTTAAATCACGCTTATAATTTGTTCGGAAAATGTTAATTTTTTTAACAACTTTATCTCTATTCGCATCTGGATCAATTTCGTTTAGTTTTTCTATCATTTTGTTATAACACTGATTTTTTTAATTCGCGATTACAATACTCGGAACTTTTAATTCTCCACAAACACGGCATTGATTCATATAATTCGAGGAATTCTTCCCAAAATTTTTTTTCTCTCGAATTCATAGCCGCGCGTTGTTTACTGCTTGAAAACTTCTGCCAAAATGAGATATTTTCGCAATACACGACACCAGCATGCTGATGCAATCATAAAAATATCAAACTCATTTGGATATTACACAATCAGATGGTTCAATCGCACAACAAGCCCATACACGGTCAATCGGCTTGTACAATCACTTGATTGCGTCAGCATGCTTGTGTCGTGTATGGGCCCTATAACTTATGTCTTACTAAATTAGGTGTGAGATTTTGATTGTACTTGTATGTTCGCCGCGCGTGAATAACTCGCTCAAGTGGGAGTCAGTCTGTCCTGTGCGAGTGAATAACTTGCTCAGGTCGTCGGAAATGTTCAGTCACAATCACAGCCCTCACTACAAATTTCGTGTGCAATGTCTATAATCGGTGCCAGGAGTTGTTCACACCAACGCTGCTGTTCGTCAAAAGAGTTTTTTACGCCTGCGCCGCGGTTCGTCGAGAAAGTTTCTCTGCACTCTAATGCTGATGTACGACGAAAGAGCTGTTTACGCCAAAGAGACTGAGTATTGAGCTGCTGCTCCTTTTATAGCACAGTAACTACTCGAACATTATGCGTGGCGTGCTGTGATTGGCTATTCGAATGGCGTCATAACTCGGTTTGGTCTTCTTCTTTTCGATAGCTGATTTCTGCACCGCGTGGTTCTTGTCCGCGTGGTTTTTCTCCACTTGTTTTCACCTTGTCTTCTTCACCACGTGTTTTTGTTGGGAGCCAGTGGCGTCATACTTTAAAATGTATCCCCCCATTTTGTGAGTGGTGTTGATGTGGCATGTGGGAGGATAAATCATTAAAATTTATGCTCCTTACATTTAACACTGAGGAACGCCTTTCTATTAAAATTCAATCACTGAAAAATTAAGAAATTAGTTTTCTAAAACTAAAAATTGGAAAAACTAACCTCCTGGAATCTTGTATTTATTCATGAATGATTCCTTACAGTTTGTGGAGTTTTCGGGCAAAATGGCATAAGCTTGGAGCACAGTCTGTCTTCAATTTCTTTGACCACATTTGAAATTATTTTACATACTGAGCTTTGACACATTCCAAGTGGGTAATCATTGCCAACTGAGTGATCAAAGCTCCCACTGGCCTAAAGAGAAAGTGCTGTTGCTAATTGGAGAGTTGGGGGTACTGAAGTCGACATATTACCCTTGACCCTAAAACTCTTTTTGGATCTGTATATATTCATTTATATATATTAAAATATTATGAAAATCCTATTCTACATTTATTTACATTGCTGCCGGCAATGACAAAGAATTGTTTTTGTCCTGAATTTGTCTAAGTACGTATAATTCACTCTTTTCTTCTTCTGAATCCGAAGAACTTAAATAATAAAAAGATGTTGGACTCATTGCTATATGCGAACTTTGAAATTAAGCCTTGTGTATGAGAGCTTCTGTTTAAGAAGCTTAAACGAGGGGTTCTTTTCTTTTAATAAAAATTCAATTTTTTTTTTATTAATTTTATCTTTTTTTTCAGTTCATTTATTATTTTCTTAGTAAATTTACAAGGAACTTAATATCCACTATTAATTATTTAATTTTTTTTCTTTTCTTGAGGAGCTCTTCATTAGTCAACAATATTTTTCATACTCATTGAAAATGTTCTTGAACTTCTTCTCGAAGTTAATGTTAAAAAAACTCTACAGCAGAAATTGCATTTACTTCCAATAACACAACAACAAAACACAAGCGCAAAACAACAGAGACAAAAAAAACTGTAACTGTTGCTTAATGTGTAGGTCCAACTTGAGGGGTATTGTTAGCGGTGTAAAGGGAATGCATGCACAAATTATGACAAAACGATAACCGTAAAACTTTGACTGATTTGCCTTAGTTAATATGTATGTAAATATGAGCTGACTTATGCATATGTAATGTTGATATTGGTATCCAGGGATACCAGATGTGGATTTGCATGGTACCGTGGGGATGATCATGGTGATTAATGTTGTTTGGGTATAAAACTCCCAAACACCTTGTCTTATTTATGTATTTCTATTAAAATCAAACTATTTTTGGTGATATCCGAGCGCTTGGATATAACCTGGATTGTTAGAACATAGCTCTGCAAAGACTCTTCATCCACTTTCCACTTACGCTGCGCTACCATTTTATACACTATTTGACGTGTAACGGTAACGTTGAATTCTTCTATCAGTACTTGCTTTAAGTCCCTGTAGTTTCACGCGGATGTTGTTGTCAAAAACAGCTTAGCGGTTCCGGACAGAGATCTTCGAAGGCACAGCAACTTCATTGCGTCATCGGCATTTGCGCAGTCATCACCTCCTCAAAATGTTGTACAAAAGAGTGTACTGAATTATCACCACAGCTCTTGGTGATTGCGTGCTTGATGCCAGCTAGCGAGGATTGGCGATTGCTTCCAGAAGCTCTAGCGGCTTCACCTTCGAGTTACCTTATTTGGCGCTGCAGTTCCAAAATTTGGCGTCTCTTGTAATTCGCGCACTTGTAGATCGAGAGTATCCTCGACATTAACTACTACTGCCGAAGGTTGCGGTATGCAGGCAATCACCCCTCAAATACATCGTCGTCGAAAAAGTTGTTCTGCACTCTAACGCTGATGTACGTCGGTTGAGCTGTTTACGCCAAAGACTTGTTCACGGCAAATATACTGAGTATTGAGCTGCGGCTCCTTTTATAGCACAGTAACTACTCGACCACAATGCGTGGCGTGCTGTGATTGCCTATCCGAATGGTGTTATAACTCAGTTTGGTATTCTTGTGTATTCTTGTTTCGGCTTGAATGTGAAGGAGAAAATTGTCGGTGCGTTAGTGCCACTTTAACCCATTAATTACCAGCAATTTAAACGTTGGAATTTTTGGATGAAATTCTCAGGAACGTCTTATTTTACATTAAATAACATTTGCTGACAAAAAAAAAAATTCAGACAAGTAGTTTTTCTGAAAATTGCCGTGTGTTTGACCACACGCTGGTAAATAAGGTGTTTTGAAATCTTTTGTTCGGAACATTTTTTTTTAGTTATTTATGGTACATATTTAGGTGACTATGATAGCAACTAATGTTTGAAGATATTTTGAGGTGAAACAAGGTAAGTACAGGCAAGTAGAAAAACGGTTATTTTTTAGTTTCAAGTATTTATTTGAGAATAAAGAGAGGTAACATGGAATTATTCAATTCTTGTTTTTTTGTTTGGACGTGTGGCGCGACGTTGTAAATAAAATTGTTGTTTTTCGTGGAACAATTTAAAGCAATTCTCTGAGTGCATGTGGACGTTGCACTTCTCACACTTGAACAAGGTAGCTTTTGGTGGGCATACAATGCAACGGCGACGATTATTTGTTTTCAATGGAACGTGTAATCTGGCTACTTTCGGAAGGTCAGAATCGTCAGTAGAAGAAGGTTCCATTACATCCATGGTATCCTCCGACGAAAGAAGCAGAGACTTGGTAACCGAATTTTTGAACTCAAGCTGTGACATAGGCTTCTCCTTTTTCGAAGCTGCTACGAAGCAATGAAGTTTCCATGCATTGACAACAGCGCTGTCCAAACATTGGACCCAGAGCGGCCACCACCACTTTTTGCCACGAATGCCGATACGGTAATTGGCAACCCCATTGTCGTGTAAGTCCACGCCGCCCATATGTCTGTTGTAGTTGTTGAATGCGAGAGGCTGTTGAATACCAACTTTTTTCTTCTTTTCTTTGCTGTATCGTTGCACGGTTACCATCGGATCGATTCCGTCGTAATTGGTTGCGATAGTAACTTCAGAATTATCCATCCACCGAATTATCAAAACGTCGTTTCGCACATCGTATGTATAGTCGGTTTCATGCTTTTTCAAAGCTTGTTTCCCAGTTTTCAAAGGAGCGCCGGCAACACGATTGGCTCGAACAGTGCCGGTTGCGCAGAAGCCGCTCTCTTTCAGCAGGCACATCAAGTAATGGGAGGTAAAAAAATTGTCAAAATGGACGGTGTGCTGCATTGGATGCTCACAATATTTTAATAGTTCCATTATGACGGACGCACCGAGTCCCAAACTCTTATTATAAATGCCGGATGCACCGGACTATGGTATGAACTGGAACATATAACCATTGTGCGAACAAAGTGCCCACACTTTATACCCGAATCGAATCGGTTTTCCACGAATAAACATTTTCGCTGAATGGCGGCCAAAGTAAGGAACCATAGTCTCGTCGATCGATAAATGCTCCACAAAAACACCAAACTGCATGTAGCGTTTGTTGAGCATGTCAAACAATGGCCGAACCTTTCCGAACTTATCAGAAATATCTAAATTGTCGTTATTGGCGATATGAAAGTTCGCTTTCAATTTCGTAAAGATATTCCGCGACATTGTTTGGCGAATGAATGGAATGCCGAACGCTGGATCTATGCTCCAATACAAAGTAGTTTGAGGAAGTTTGCGATATCCAGAAAATAAGAGGATTCCCATAAAACGTTGCATAAGATATTTGTCGCATATTTTGCTGATATTTTGTTGGGCAGCATATCGATTTGTTTCTTCTACAAGCAGAACAATAATTTCATCGTCGAAGAATAGTTGAAACAATTCAAATGGATTTTTTTCGCTTATAGTTCGGAGCAGTGGTTGCTGCTTTTCCTTTATCAATGGCTCGTGTACTGGATGAATATCGTAGGCAGTTCGCTTGGTTTTTTTCCAAACCGGTTTGAAATCGGTTGCCGGACGATATTTTTGTTTGGGCAGATCTTTTGACGATGATGGTTGAGGTCCCTCCTGTTCCACTTCGACTTCCGGACCACCATGATCGTCAATAGAGGAAGTGTAAATCACTTCAATTGTACCTACATATAAGCACACATAATTAGCAATACAAAACAAAAGAAACGATAACAAATGCAGTACCTGCTATTTCGGTCAACGGGCTCTCATCGGAAAAAATATTCGTTGATATTTAGTCATCGTCTATTGTTTCACAATCGGAATCACCGGCAGTATTATTGGGAGGCAAACAAATAACTGCTTCAATTGCGGATGCTCTCTCATCTGGATGGTCACTTTCATCATCGCTCCAATTGTCGATAATGTGTTGCAAGTCTGCGTTTGTGAGGTACTTTTTGCACGACATTTCACACAATTTCACTATTATTTATAATATAAATTTAATAATTTCAAAAAAATTCGAAAGAGAAATATAAAATAACAAAAAAAAAAAAAAACCATAAACTGTTGTAATAAAAAGAAAATGTCTGCTCTATATGGAACCACGTTGCTACTAGTACAAAAAAATATCAAATGTCAAATGTCAGTATATTTACCAACGTGTGGTGAAACACACGCCAGTATTTACCGCCACCTAGCGTCAAGTATATTCATCTGTGTGGTGGGTAAAATGTCTTGTGTTCTTGTTTGGACATTTGGCAAAACACTCCAAGATATATAAAATAATTTTGATTTTTTTATATATATTATATAATTAGTTTAAAAATAGTATATTTTTGGACACTTTTTAAACCACCCCCCTGTGAAGGAAGGGGCTTGCGAAAATTTTCAAAAAATATTTTAATTTTTTGGTAATAGACTAAACCTTAATATAATCCCCCCACAAGTTTAATTATTTATATTTATCTAAATTTTATATTTACTCGAAGTCTAGAAATGATAAACGTGTGTTCAAACGCACGGCGGTAAGAAATGGGTTAATCCCAATGCACTAGGCACGAGGTCGTAAATGTAGTTTGTTTGTAATCCTTCAAATCAAAACTATGATGACTTTTTGTCAGCCAATTTGCTTCTTTTTGATATTTCTGAGATAATCTTCTAATTCTAAGGTCCGGAAACACGATGTCCGACATTCGGCAGCTAGCACAGGCTAGTTCCGCTTACCATGAACACGATGTGCGTCAGTTGCCTGCGAGCTCCTCCAGGCTGGTACCCTTCAGAAGCTTGAGAAGCCATCGCGTTGACGGCGGCATCAAATCGAGCCACTTCACTCGGATGACGTCATCCGTGTCCCTGTCACCTGCCAAGGCGCGCATCTGCCGCAGGAGTTGAGACGGCTTCCTGTCACCCAGCTCGAGTTGGGTGAGTAGCTTGTGGAGCTGCTGATCCGCCGAGTCGGTGAGGCGATTTAGCATGGCTGCGGAGTACATCCGCCACCTCGGAAATGGTCTCCGGGTCGAGCGCCGCAACTACTAAATTGTAACGGCTGTTGTCGTTGCGTTGTCCTCACGGCCCCTGATGTCCTGGGTCTTTGATATCCTGGACCCGTGATTTTATTTATTTATTTTTTTTGTTACCAAAGTTCTGTGATTTTTCAGAGCCGTGGTAGAGCTCAGCCACTCCAGGGTTCGTCAACAGAATATTCTTCACTTTTAACCTTCTTGTCCGTATTTGTTATTCATAAAACTTCTTTTCCATTTGAACGTTTGTTTGCAGACTTCGAATACTTGTTTCTTTCCACCTCGAATACTTGTTCTTCCACTTCGAACGCTTCTAATTCCACACCCTCAAAGATTCTCAATCCATATTTAACCTAGTGAAAGTTTAACGTGATTGAGAATTGGTTTCATACAAAAAGAACGAAACAAACGAAGTCAAAATCTGACTCGCCTACTTTGATTTTTTTTTTGTATTTTGAACAAAAGATTTTGTGTGGGTAAAATTAGTCAGCGGACAAATTTAATCTTTACAATATGTTGATTTGTGATGTGGACTGTATTTTTAGTTCGATGTTGATGTCGCGTTGTATACGATTTAGCTCGCCGCGTCCTCGCGCCTTACCGGTTCCAACCCTAACAGAGTTTTCAATTGCACGTTAATTTGGAAACAGTTGTTGTCATAGCGCTCCACTAAATTTTCCCATGCCCGTTTCTGACAATTGTATTTTAGACACAATTTCACACGCCTCCCCCCGAGTTTTTTTTATTTAAATGGTAAAACTTCTCTACGCTGGTGAGCCGCGTGTTGTTTATAAACAACGCGCTAAACATATCGCGAAACGCGGGCCATTTCGTATACTCCCCTTCGAATATTGGATTGCACTGGAATACTGTGACCCCTGGACAAACGCGAATCCCCTCGACATGGAGTAGGTGCCCCCTGTTCCACGCGTTGTTGTGCTTCCGCGATAAGCACGGACCCCCGCTTAAAAATGTCATAACTCGCCTCGAAGCGCTGCGCAATTGACTTCAAGAGAGTTTCAGAATCTTTAACGACCCTATCTTCGGAAGTGGCCGTTATCTTCTTCGCCTCTTTAAGCGCAGCCCATCGCGCCTCTAATTCACGCTCGTGTGCACGAAGCGATAACGGAGAATGGGACTCCGGTAGTAGTCGTTCAAACCATTACCAATCGCCGGAAATGCCTCATAGTGCAAAGTAATAGATTGAACTGATTATGTCAATGAGACAGTTGCTGTGAGGCGGAAAAAGATGTGTGGGAAAACACTTTTCACCACAGCTTTAAAGAATGCAAACAAAGTTCTAAAAGCTGAAAAACCGGAAAATACTGAAACGGCAATTAAAATTGCAAACAAAGTTAAAAAAAATACAATAAGGCGAAACAGGCCAATAAAAGTACCCAGAGTCATCTCCATACCTAAAGTGGGTGGTTTTCTATCGTTAGTAACAACTTTAACTGCTCTTGGTGCTATTCGCTTTCGCAAATATACAACTTCGATTTATTCTTAATCCCCTCTGTTTCGTAGAGCCCAATAACTTTCCGATTCCATTTTGTTTTTTGTTTATATGCTGAACTTATTCAACAACCTTCTTGGTTGAGAGCAAAAATATCACTGACCTCGGCACGCAGTATTGCCGACCGACTCTCCTCCTCTGCCTGCGTCGGCACTTTCGTATGGCAACAAAATAAAGATGGCTGCGGCCTGCCACACGACTTTGGCGGGACCCAATGTTAAATTGACTCCAACGATATTTTCTCGAGCGCATTGGTAAAACGAGAAGGCATTTTCTAAAATTAGATTTTGTGTTTTTGTCATCTGCCAAACTTTTCTTTTTATTATTGCTCCTACCCCATCGACCGCCCCTTTGCCATGGGAAGTTGCAAAATAATTCCACTCAATAGCTTTGCAACCGAATTCAGTAAGAAAATCAGGCAAACTTCGGGCAATAAATTTATTTTTAAATTGAGAGCTGCCTCCATCCGAAAAAATATAAATATTTCGGAACTCCCCATGTTGTTTTTTGATCTCCATGATAATGTTGTCAAAAAGCAGCAGACATCGAACTTATTGTGGCTGAGTTTATCACTAATTATAGCAAAAGATTTTACTTAATCAAGTAGCCAAGCAACGCAGGTAAAAATGGTAACTTGACGGTAGCTGAAATGCGCGCTCTGAACCTCATTTTGATATATTAGCCTGTAGTTTTCTGCAAAATCCACTTGCAGGACAAGATCTTTTACTTGAATATGTGTTTTCTTCATTTCAAAATACTTTTGCTGGGATCTTTTAACAAAGAAGTGGCGTTTAAAAAAGGGCAACTGTGCATCCAATTCGTATAAGAGATCAGATAGAGATCCTTCGGTGTGTGTCAAAGCGATTCGATCTTCCATTTTGCGCCAATGTTTCCAATTCATTGTTTTATCCATAAATGAATAGTATTTTAGGGGCACTACGCCTTGAGGCGGACCTATGCGTTAACGACTCAAATTAGTAGACGGGTAAATTTCGATTTATATTTAAAACAAAATTATTTTATTCATATAATATATACATTTTTATTCATTCTTTATTATGGAAGCTGTAAAAACATTTGTTTGTTGTTGAGTTGCATAAATTGATCTTGCATTTTACGCAAAATGCTTGAGTTTCCGATTTGCATCCGGGAAACTTGCACATTTTTTTGCCAGCGCGGTCCAAAAAATCACACCAATGGCCTATTTGGTCATATCTAATATATGCCTTTTTAGCCTTTGGTGGGGGCGTTGAAGAAGATGGGCGACCGCGTTTGGCAGGTTGCGTCGAGCGAATCAGACAAAGGGTTTCTGCCACTTCGGTTCTGAAATCGGGAAGTGCACAATTTATGACGCCCTTATTCAGTCTATTATATAGACAATATGAATTTAGCATTGCTACGTCCAAAATGTGATAAAATATTCGATTTGTCCACTTTCTGCTCTTCATTTTGATGTGGTATCGACCGATCAGTCCGTCAACCAAATCCACACCACCCATATGCCTGTTATATTCTTTTATAATTGGGGGACAATTCACCTCTGTTGGTTGCCAACAAATTGTTTTGTTCCAACGTAAGTAGACAGTAGTCGAACTGCTCTTGTGTCATACCACAAAACGCTGCTTATATCTACTCCGAAAACTGTTCCAACGTATTCTTCATCGTACCCACGTTCGACCTTTTTGCATTGCAATTCAGCATCGGATGAAGGTTTTATGTTTGGTACCCGATTTGGACGTACTGTACCTAAGCTATGAATCCCACGATTTCTCAGGTATAATAACACTCCCAATGACGTATAAAAATTGTCGAAGTAAAGTATATGGTTGATATTGTTTAGGATGTCTTGTGACAATCTTGCAACGACATTAGATGCAGCACCAAGATCAGGACTATTTGGCAAAATTTTGTTATCGCCAGCACCACAATATATTTCGAAAGCGTAGGAATAACCTGAAGAATCGCAGAGTACAAACAGCTTCGCTCCCCACTTGTGAGGTTTGGCAGGCATATATTGCCTAATAGGATTTCCTTTCATCTTTGTAGCGCACATTTGTTCATCAACGCAACGACGCTGGAGCTTTGGGACTGAAGAAAACCGTTTGTTGAAATGTTGTATAAGAGGTCTCACTTTATACAAGGGGTCGTAGCCAGGTTTACCTTTCTCTATACGCAATGAATCGTCCTTGAAATGCAGGTTACTTCGAATGTTTTCAAAACGATTGCATGTCATAGCTTCACGTACAGGATATAAGCCATATTTTCCCCAATGCGAACGACTATTTGGAAAGCGATAAACAGACGTAAAAAATAATATTCCTAAGAATTTACGCAGTTCCGTCTCATCGATTTGAAATATTGTCGAGATATCTTTTTGGCGGGCGTATAAGTTCATTTGTGCAGCTATAGCCTAAAAATAAAAAATTTAAACAGTGACTATTATAGTTATATTGGTAAATACCTTTAGGAAATCTTCTGTCACAAAATATTTAAAACAATCGTAGGGTGTTTTCAAACATTTTAAATAATCCGGCATATCTTCGGGACCTTGAAACTCCAATTCATGTGCTTGCAGCTGCAGATGTTTCTTCTTCCAAATTATTGCTCTCAAAGCAGGCATATCATTTTTTATTTCACTTGCAGTTGGAAACCCTCCAGTTTCTTCTAGTAGTTCTAAGGTTCTTTGGTTGGAACGTGTGACTATCGATAGTGCAGATGGACTAGAGCTACCAGCATCAACAGCAGATGAAGGAATTGGGTCAGGTGCACTAGATACAGAAGGTTGCTCCAAATCAGTCAAATTTAAACTGCATTCAGGAGCATTCTGCATCATTTCTGAAGAGTTAAGCATAAGATCAATGATGGAATCATTATCAGGCAATACATAATTAGGATCCCTATCGTCGTCGTCACTATCGAAACCGCATTCTTCGCCAGAAGTATCAACATCAGATTGCCCTTGTTTGAAAAATTCCCGAATTTCATCCTCCGTCATATGTCTTTTATTTTTACGGAACTTGCCTGATGCTATTGCAATTATAAAAGAAGTAGATGATTTCAATAATAACACAATAAATTTGAATCTATTTGAAAGAGGAGGCTGAACAAGTGAACTTTGCAATGCATGAGTCCGCCTCAAGGCGGAGTCTAATTTATTTCAATTTACTCACCTGATAAAAAATTTTTCACCAAAATATAAACACCGATCGTAAGAACGTAAAATTTCGTAGTCGATAATATTTTTTTAAATAGAAATGTACACAAAAAATTATACTTTTTTTATTTGCTAAAATTGTGGTGTTTACAAAAATAATAAAAACCACGTGAATGTAGCCACCTGTCACTTTAAGTTGACTTTACTCGAAAAGTAGAAGGAGTGTTGTCAGCCTTCAAAAACAGTAACCTAGCTTAAAGCTTCTACTACAATGTTAGAAATGCCGGAGACGTTACATTTAAAAAAAAATATATCAAATTGGGGTTTTAGTAGATCCCGTCTACAGGCGGGGCCATGCACTAGAGGTTTAAGGGAGTGCTTCATCTTAACATAGATTCCTCCAATGAAAAGTGAATTTTCAAGTCCCTTCCAGTTTCCAGGTAATACAAAAATTATACAATTTAATTTATTTAACATTTTATTCAACATTTAACAAAAAAATTGGTATTACAATCAATATAAAAGTAAATTTCTACCAAACACTCTCTTTACCGAAGACACTCAAAGCCGAACAAGAATAAAAAGAATGAACAAAGAAACTTTGAATGGCAACTGAAACCATGGTTATACATGCAGGTACGTACTGTCAGTAGCTCTGCGACAGTTAGAAACAATTGAAATTTATCTCAAAGATTAATATTTCAATGTGAATGTTTTGCAAGAAACCTGATGTGAAATTGTTGGAAATTATTTTATTGACTATTTTATTATGTATTTTTAGTCAGGATTCCTCAAAAGTATGGACACAAAATTCAGTGTTCAAGTTAAGTATACTTGAACTTGATTCTATTCCATTCTTAGACAGGAAATTTCTGCAAATGTGCCTGAAAAGATATGTCAATCCTGCATTAAGTGCATGAATCTTAACCTCCTCAGATTGCATTTCGATGTTTACATCGTTTATAATTTTCAGTATGTGGGATAAAAAGAGAAAATACATTTTCATGATTGGGTCAGAAATACTGCCTGAGATTGCTGCATTAGATTCGTTGCCGTGTTCCAATCAATTCAAAACCACAAAGTCGAAAATTGGCGTCCAACTGTGCCCATTGCTCCAAAATTCCATCAACAACATTCTAAATTTGAGAAGCAAACGAGAAAATAAGTTGAAGGTTAACTGCGTAATTTCAAGGAGAACTGACCTGCCTGGAGTGCCAACGTGCAGAAGAAAGCCGCAGAATTGTATGCATCTCCGTCTCAAACTCTAATTGGAACTGGGTGCAATCAGCTTTTCGGCTCGCACTGTTGCAAAAATGATGGTTAATGTGCAGCATTCACTGTTCGACACTTGATGGAAGCGGAGCTGCAGCTGCTTCGGACGACAAATTGATATTGTGGCAGACGTCGCCACAAACGAACATTTTGAACAAATTATTTTCAACTTTGCTTGTACACCGTTGTGCTTTCCCATCAAGGTTGCACAATTATCAGCCGTAAAGCCCAATGTTGAGGGGACTACTGTGCTCATTGAACACCTTGATAAGTGCATTAAAAAGGCCTTGAGATGAACAGCCAGTGATGGGAGCGACGGCATGTTTCTTTGTAGACGCGCACAACAATTTACGTTGTAATATCATCGCATCCAAAAACAGAAACAAATTTTACTTTTCACAAAATTTTCATGCCTTCATTTCATCGGCAACTTCGCTTCTTTTGAGAGTGAATTGTGACGATAAATGCAGGGCTGTTAAAAAAGACAGTTGCCAGAATGTAGAAAAATACTTTTTAGACCTTTTAATCATTTGTGGAAAAGTTCGAATAGTTTGAAATTGTACCTAAAATGATTCAGTAGTGCCTAAAGTACCTTCAGGATTCAAAAAGTCGGATAAGGATACAATGAAAGCCTGTTTTTCGCTGTTTTTATCCAACTTAAAACACAGCGAGCACGATGGTCTGCTGGCAGAGGATGCGGCATGGGCTGGTTGGTCATCTATGGGCGGGCCTGCAGCTACCTGCAAAAAACAAAGTTGAAAAATTGATTTAGAATTTGAATTCAATGAATGAATAAATGAAATGCTTACCTCTACACCGAATAACGCCATGGACTGTTTCACATGTTGCATGCCTCTTACAATTGGGTTTGTTGCCCTTTCTTCCATGTAAGGGATCACCAGCTGTTCGGCCAATTCCGTAAGGAACATACGTCTTCTATCATTTCGTTTTCATGCCCCAATTGTATCATGTATGACAAATGCAGCCAATCCTGCAACGTCCAGCATATTGAAAAAGATGGCCAACGGTAATCGGTTTGTGGCCCGTGTGCAGGTGTAACCACCAACCATCTGGTCCATGGTGTCCACTCCTGCTTTATATATATTATAGTCCAATATTTGGAACGGCTTCTGCGTTGGTTTTGATGAGTCGACGGTGGAATTACAGTGTCTTCTCTTGTATTTTTGAATGGTTAGTGGTTTGGGGTTGACTCTCGTTGCTTCATATTTTGGTGTTGAAATCGGTAGTTCTCCCGGGGAATACGTTTCCAACGAGGTTTTCGCCAGCGCTAAAAGGGTCTTAACCCTCCTTTCATGTCAGTGAAAACTTACGAGTTACATTTTTTGGGGGTCCCTCAGACCCCACGAGTAAGACACAGGTAAAAATAAGGTAACTTAGCGCGGGGGAGCATTTTTATTAACTAAGGAGTGGCGGGGTCTGATATGCCCCTTAACAAAGGTTTATAAGTAAAAAAAAAACAATTAATTCCTCATAGATGAGCCAGTAGGCATATTTAGAGTTGAGCCACCATGTGTTCCACCACTATTTTTAGCATCTGAATCGCATTTCACGCAGGTAATTAAATGGTGGGTACTGCAAATGTTTTTGTGGCATACGTCACAGATAACTCCCGACTTTCTATCAGCGGAACGAGGACAAAGATGGCACCTTGCCTGCATTTTCAATAAAAAACAATAAGTATTGGGAACAAAAAAATATATGGAAAAATGTTATTTTACCTTTTTTCGAGGTAAACGTTCCTCTAAACGTGGATAGAGCAGTGGCTCATTGTAGCCAAGAATATTGAAGGCGTCTATTGCCGATTTGCCTACCGTATTTCTTTCGCAGGTCTGCCTGGTAATAATCTCGGTGTCCATCAATTGTTTTGCGAGCTCAATAAGCTTCTCGTTACGGAAACGATTTATGTTTTTGGTTGGTGGATGCCAATGATGATAAATCACCACCGCAGCCAGCGCTGCAACATCTAAGAAGTTATAAAAAACCACCATTGGCCATCTTCTGGTCATCCGCGAGCAAGAATATGTGCTGACGAGCTGGTCAAACACGTCTACACCACCTTTAGTTTTGTTATAGTCGAGAATGATTTGTGGTTTATTTTGTGGCCCGCCAACATCGACATTTGTAGAATGTTGTGTTGACAATAAAACCACACATTTGTTCTGTTTTGGCACATATGAACAAAGGGCCATCCCATCCGAAAATCCAAACAAAGAAGAATTGACAGCCCGATACACCTTTCGCCCGTTATTTTTCAATGGATTCATACTGTCGTCAAGTTCTTCTTTGACAACAAAAGGCTTCGGGATGTCGCGTTTATTTTTACGCAAAGTGCCAACAATTGTTGTACGCTTCTCTAACAAGTATTTAACCGAGGTAAAATAGTTGTCGATGGTCAAATTACGTCCAACATTTTGGTACTTTTCCATCAAAGAATCGACAACATCATATGCTCGACCATGTTCTGTGGAACTGGTTTCAGCGCCAGTATATATGTCGCACTTTAACGGGAAACTGTATTTGCTGTCAGTAATCCACCAAAACTTTATTCCATATTTGGAAGGCTTTGCAGGCATGTACTGCCGAAATTTACATCGACCACGAAATCCTTTGAGCTGCTCATCAATTGTGACGTTTTCGTATGGTTGATAAATAGATGCCAAATTTCTATTTACAATATTCATCATTTGTCCAATTGGATACAACAAAGACAATGTTCGATTGGAGTGTGGTTGGGATCGACGACCAATTGAGTCATCAAATCGCATAAATCGTTGTATCATCTCAAAACGACTGAGGCTTATTGCAGCTCGAAGAATGACGTGACCTTCTTGTGGGCTCCACAATGTTTTTAGCCGCATAGCACCAATATACAACAGGCAACCAAAAAATGCATCCAATTCAGACAAACTCAATGGTTTCCAGTGTCTGGTGGTTCCACTGGCTGCATTTGCTAAATTATAGCAATGTTCAGCTCTAGTATTAGTCCATTTAATTATATCATTCTTTAAATCGGCACTGAACACGCGATTGAATATATTCAAAAGAGTTGAACTCTTTAAGTGAAAGAGTGGTCCAGGTGAGATAGGCGGACGAAAAATATTACATGCCTGAGTTCGGGCTGAAGGAGCAACCATTGGCTGTTTTTCCCACACTCTACCAGTACGAGCGCGGTAATATCCACCACTAGATGTTGCATTTATATCAACGTTTTCTTCTGCTTCGTTTTCTATGATATGATCGATTTCATCAAGATCAAGAACCTCGTCGTCATCCTCTACTTCTTCCTGAATTTCAATCTCAATCCCGACATTCCCATCCCCAACCGTACCAAGAAGCGCATTATCACCAATCATCTCATCTCCATCATCAGCTAACAAAAATCAAATTCAATTTCACAACATATATACAAATCAAAACAAACAATAAATTTCAATCACAAAACAGAATCAACTCACAATCATTCTGATTCCATTCAGCTTGTGGCAAGTCATTGGGATCTCTGTCCTCATCATCACCATCAGCAAATGGATCCTCATCTTCATCTTCATCTTCTTCGAAAAGCAAATCATTTATGAAATTTTCCCTTTCTATAATACTCATTCGATGGGCTGTAAAACGCCGTTGTTCATGATCACGGTTAGACATTCTACAAAATAATTCACACATAAATCAATTTACAAAGAATAGATAGCAATCACATATACAGTACACAAAAATAAACTTTACTTATATATTTTTCCACCAAAAAAACTAAATTTTTTTTCCACTTTCAATGTAAACGGTGTTTATCATTTGACTTTTCACTCAGAATGAAACTAAATGCCAGTAACAGCAAATGCAACAACATTATGCACGTGGCCACGTACTCTTGTCATATGTAACAACTGTCAAAAATTGAGATATAATAAGCGTGGGGTCTGGTGGACCCCAGAATATGTAAAACGGGTACAAATGAGAAAGTCTTGGGAAAAAATACAAAGAGAGGCCCCAGATTCACGAAATGATCAGAATCAACTCTCAAGAGAATTTGTAGTAGGTGCCGAGAACCCCAGTTTTTTAAATCCACACAAAAAAAAGTTATTCTACTGCAAAGTTGAGAAAGGGGTCCCTCAGACCCCAAAACTGAAAGGAGGGTTAAAGGCGTTTGTCGAAGTCTTCTGTGGTCCTTAGTTCGGTTTGGCAGGATCGCCATGTGGTGTTGGTCGTTGATTTGGCAGATCGCTCATCGCATCTAGTGGAGTCTTCAGATGACATCTACATGTGGAAAAGAAAAATTTAAATATTCTATATATTACTCCTATATTCTATGCTATTCCATCCAGACGTTTATTATATTATTTGAAAGGTTGTAAGGTAGCCCAGCAAATATCTTCGGCCAATTTGCGTTTGCCGAAATGTTTCCTTATTCGCAATTGCGTGTGGTCGGCATATTTTTGGATTCAATGCATGTTTGGCCTGCACACCAAATGCCCGCTTTGCACAGTGCCACTTGATCCGCCGCTTGGGCTTGTGCCGCGTTGCATTGTTGTCGAGTGTATGCCATGCATAGCGTTGCGCTCACATTCATTCTTGTGATGGGTACGCTTTGTACTTTTGTTGTTATTTTCATGTTCCTTTTTAACTAGTTGTTCTTTTGTCCATGCGGTACGCTTGGACATTAGGCAATGTTGGTGTGAAATGCATTGTAGTGTTTTGGGTCCACTACACAAGTAAGAGTTCCCCCATTGTTAAATCTAATACCTTTTCCCCCAGTTCTTTTTACGAAAGTGGGTTTATTCCCCACATTAAAGATTTCTAGTTTGCTACTGAGTATAAATTCAAGTAGGCACTCACCTCTGGTGTTGTTGTTGGAACTGCCCCAAAGTTCATTGTGCGTATTGGGGTCACATCCTATCAGGAGCGGCAGTTTTTTGGAGTTATAAAATGTTTAAACCCATGGTGACGTAAAAAAAATATCATTTTTCATGAAAAGCTTGGAAACAATGCGAGTGCATTTGCCACATTTCTCGCACATCCAAATTGTTGGTTTGCCACAGCTTTTCAACTGGCAACGACGATATTTCCCTTCCGAGTGACGGACGATGAGGTGTTCACCAACCATGTTTGGTAAATTGCGGGGTCTCTAGAACTCCAGGTAATCATCCACTTCCATATCTTCTTTATCATCGCCTGCTTTACTATTGGAACTCCAATTGACAGCTTCGAAGACCAATAATCCTCAACAGAAGGCAAAGTGTGATAGCCCGATAGCAGTAAAATCCCCAAAAATCTAAATGAAAATCAGTGATCTTCTGGGCTGCAAAATGGTTGGTCTCAGTTATGATATGATTCAACACCTCTCCATCATTCAACTTGAAGAATACTTGAATTGGCGAAATATCTTTCAGTTCTTCACACGGCTCGTTTTGCATATCGGTCAACGGAGCTGCATTAGGCGATATATCGTAATTAAACTGCTTCTTTCCTGTGTTCCTGGACCATTTTGGAGTTCCAAATGAACTCAATGGTTTGTAGCTGACTCCCGGTTTCTTACTAAGTGGGGGAAGTCGATTTATCTACACATTTGGAAGTCAACGGGCGAGTCTCCGACTCAGTTTCTGCAGTTTGTTCATATCCGCATTAATGCTGCGCTCAGTCTCAATTTCCAAATATCCGGCAATCTCAGTCAAAGCACTTGGATCCGAGGTAATTGCAATGAAATTAATTCTTCATCCGATTGTTCGTCTACATCGGGTGGGAGTATGTTGACAGACTGATCGGGATTTTCGTCATCGCTCCAACATTATATAATGTTTTGGGTGGGGGTAGATTTTTTAATGACGGATTTGGAATTAGAGGGGCCTAGTTACTAGTTAAGAATGTCCTTTATATTGAAAAATTGAACAATTTTTGCACCGTGGTTGAAAATGGTCTCAAATTATTCTTTTCGCTTTTCAGGTCTAAACTAACATACAAATTAAAGAGAGTTCCATTTGGTCTCAGCAGTACTATTTTCCTTTTGTCCAGTCACTTGTTGTCCTGGTAACTCAGAGTCCTGTCCGAAACGAGTCAGGAATTTTTATTTTCAACATTTTCGATTATTTCTAGTATCAGGATTATTGCGCTAAAATAAAGCGGGGGTATTGAAGGTACTCAAATTTTCATTGGCTGTGTCTGAAATCTTATTACAAAGTATCCGCATTGCAACAGAATATGCTTCTGAACCTTCGTTATAATAATTGATGGCGAATTTTGCCGTCTCCCTTCAGGCGGGGTATTCTACAATACTTCCCTTAAAGTCAGGCAAAGCCTTAATAAGGCTAAGATCAGTATGAGTGTCTGGAACTCCTGGACTTATAGAAACGTGTGCATGTATTTATACTTTGGGAGGGCTTATACTCTGAAGCTTACTCCGATTGAGTCGAACAATGATGCTCCCTCACTCTAGGGTAAAGGATCCATCATATTTTGTAGCATCGGAACTTTCAGTATGTACTTTCCCTGGTGGAGTAGATACGCATTCAAAAATTCCTTCATCGCATGCTGGAGAATACAATAAGGCAGGCTCCCTAAGTAGCATTTGGTCCTCAATTGCCATGTCGTCACTTGCTGAACTAGGGGTATGAATCCAGCGAAGTCGAAGTTCTGGTCTAAGGTTTTCTTAACAGTTTCCTGTGTAAGGCTGCTCATCAGTTTTGAGAGTCTCTGTCCTACTAGGACGAATCGCATGAGCCATCCTGGGCAGCCGTTTGAGTGTGTCGTTGCTCTGTAGTTACTCCGAGCATGTGCAGCTGGGGGAGGTACGTTGAGTACCCATGTTCGTCCTGTTCACGCATATTCATCGCGTTCGACCAGTTGCCAGCACCGAACTGCTCCTCATGCCATTGTTGATTAACCGTCGACATTCTTTGTATCCTGATCTAGGGAGTCGTCGGCCATTACCTTGAGTAGGAATGGGATTTTGATCATTTGCGGGGGTGTTCCAAGCTGCTTGTTTTGAGAATTATTATAATACGCCAGGGTTAATACTGCAGATGTTTCGTGTCAATCACAACTTTACCTAATTTTTTTCGTTTTTTCCTTTATTTTCACTAAAATAGAATTAATACTCTCAACAATGTTCCAAGTAAACATTCTTTCAAATAGTACTGTCTCAGTAAAATAGTGAGAGCTGTTCAAGTAAATAAATAAATTATTAAAATAACTATTAAAACGAAATATAATTCAAATAAATAAATATGCACAAAATAGATCAAATATGAAGTATAGTGAAGTTGGAAGCAAATAACTCGTGCTTCGGGTAAATGTAGAGGAGTCTCCTCATCTCCACAAATACGAATTTTTTTTCAATGAAAAATGTTTATTTAGTTATTTATTTATTTTCTAATATGTAATATAAAATTAAATATTAAAGCAATTCTAAAAATGAAAACTGTAAATGGAAGATTGCAGAATTTTTTCCCATTTCTTAAGAATTATTTTACAAACTATGATTAGAATAGTCACGAGTGAGTAATTAGAAATAAAATATGATCCAACATTGTTTAATGTATTCTGCATAATATATTATTATGTTTTAATAGTGCCAATATAATTCATAATTTAATGATCATCTATTTTTCTTAAGCAGATATTTATTTTTATAAAAATTATTGTTTGTAAATTTAAAAAGCAAATTTAATAAAAGTAAATGAAAAATGAAATAAAGAAATAATTCCATGAAGGACAAATTGCATTCTTTTAGTTATGAAAGAGGAATTGGAAGACGTTCTGTAAGTAAGGTAAGTAAGGTACGATTTAAATAGATGTGTTGTCCACTTAAACTGTTCTTCAGTAGAATCAGAGTAGGTGTACTTAGGACCCTCCTTCATGAAAAATCAAAAAGGAAACAAACGGCGTCCTTCCTATACATGAGAAAGTCAAACAAGTGGCACACAATCTGGGTCCTCTTACCAATATTAAGTAGTATTGTGACTAAAAGTGGTTTCTCTTGACAAGAAATAGTTGACAACATTTAATTTAAAACAACTGTTTACTTTCTTTCACGTTTGCATCTGAATCACTTATTAAATGAGTTCGCGACAGACTCCTGTTGTTTTACTCTTCCCTTTTTGTACCCACGCTCCCAGAATATTCTGGTATAAACGATTAATTTGTCCATTAGTGGAGATGAGATGGCAACTTCTGTTCCGGCGCACAGTAAGCCAGAAATACACAATATACATATAAGTCGAATGGAATTCATAAGCGATGGAACAGTTTCATAATTATCGGTCGAAGTTCCCATTCCACAGAAAAACGTCACATATTAGATGGTTACGGTCTTGAGTGAATGTGATGTGTAGAATACAATTTCACCGAACTCTGCTGCCATCAATGTGGAAACCTCTCTTGGTAGATAGTTGCTGTCCTTCGCATGTGGCGAACATTTCTTTGAAGTTATTCTACGGCACACTTTCGAATATGACTTTGGCAAGACCGTAAAGAAAGTTTGAACAATTCAGTAGCCAAAAGCGTGTGTGTCATAGTGTCATCTCGTGGAACTTTCAACGAATTCTGAATTTAATTAACCCACAAGAACAATCACATCACCGCCTAATGGGAAATCTATGACAACGTAGTCTGCTGTTCTGGAAAAATCATGGAATTCTGAAAGAAATAACCCTAAGGACGCGGATAACTCTTATTTCCAGGTAACAGCGGGCATCGCGGCTTCCGTGGTATTCTCGAACACATAATGTGATATTTTGGAACTCTGAATTGTAGCAAATACCCAAGCACATCACGGCTTGCATGACAGTCTATGATTATATAGTGCGGTTTTTGAAATTGTCAAAGAATTCTGAATTACAGTGAGCCAAAAAACCAACTTCCCATTTAATTGCGTACTTGTTTCACGCACTTCAAGGCTTCCTTAGGGCTCTAATGGAAATTTTTATTGAGATAACCCCCAAAATGCATACAAATATGAAATACACCAAGCAGGTTACTATGTGATATTTGTTCAATCCAGATTTCTGCAAATTGTTGGGGCACATCGGGTCGTACGCGCCACTGCACTCCATTTAGAGTGATTTTTTGCAAAAAAGTCCAATTTTTAATGTGGACCGCGACTTCTCGTTCTATGAGCACTTAATCGACTTCACTCCACAAAGAACAATTTCAATAAAGTATTGGATGCATAATTCACCGATACCGTCCCAGTCGGCAAACATAGTACAAGTTATTGAAATTTATCCATTTCTGATACTGTAAAACAATTAATTTCACGAGAGCATAAAAATGTGCACCAAGGCTAGAGATGAGATTTTTCAACGCTGCCGTCATCGGTTGTAAAATATGTGCAACTGAAAGCGGAACTTCGACAATTATCCGTTGAGTATTATCCCGGACTATTCCACACAATCCCATAAATTGGAATAGAAAAGTGGATGAAATCGAAGAAGTGAATGATTTGCGAAATGAAGGATGAAAACTCGTGTTCTGCATAATTGTTTTATATTACTATTGTGCTCTCATAATTAAAACTTATCTTTATCTTGGTTTACTTTTTTTTTTTTTTTGTCGGAACAATCTAGTAAGCGCAGCACTCAGACAGAGTATATATCCATTGTACTGCACTTAAGGTTCCCTTTTACTCGGTTTTAAATCTACCCGACCTCCGAAGAAGTAGAAGTAGATCCCGTGGTGCCAAGGAGCCAAGTTGGTTACTCCTCAGCACATCAGTGCCAAAAATCCCAAACCTGATTCGAGCAAAGGCAGGGCAGACGCAAAGAAAATGGTCCGCCGTCTCGTCTTCTTCTCCACAGGCTGGGCACAACGCACTGTCTGATATGCCAATCCTTTCCATGTGCCTAGCCCATAGAAAGTGCCCTGTCATCACGCCAACCAACAGCCTGCAGTCCCTCCTACCTAAAGATAAAAGGAACCGTGACCATCGGTCAGAGATAGCAGGTAGCATAATTTTCGTCCATCCCCAGCCTCTCTCAGCCCGCCATGCCCGCTTGTGGGTCGAAACAAACCACTTGTTTGCAGTGGCTTTGATGGCAGCGGAAGGGAGTGGCAGAACAGGCTCAGGGCCAATAAAAACAGCCTCGGAGCCCATCCTGGCCAAGGAGTCAGAGGTCTCGTTACCCGCAATGCCAGCGTGTCCCGGGACCCAAGTCAGCGTCAGACTATTATGTTTTCCAATACAATTTTGCCTGGATTTGCAGGACCTGACTATCGTGGAAGTGGTGGTCGGACTATCCAAAGCTGCGCAGCTTGGCTGTCACTGCAGACACGAATAGATTTGCCTTTCCACCTGTTTTCCACAACAAAGTCCATCGCCTCAAGTATCGCATACACCTCCGCCTGAAACACAGACGCATGCAGACCAAGGGCAAAGAACCGACGGGTCCCACAAGATTCCACGAAGACACTAGAACCTGAACCTTCTTCAGTCCTGGAGCCATCAGTGAAAATACGGCAGCAGTGTTTGCCGGGCTCGTTCTCGGGATCTAACCATGAACGAGCCTCTGGCAGCAACACATTGTACCGCTTTTCTAGTATGACGGTTGACGACATGGAGTCCGGGGGCATAGACAGGATTGCAGAATCGATGTCAGGGCCTGCGCTGTCGTCCAACATCGAGCACACCCCATACCAGTGGCCACTATGTTTCACTCTGCAGATGGCCTTAACGGCCTCTCCGCGGATGAAGACATCTAGTGGCGGGAGATTCACCAAAGCATCAAGTGCCGGGCCTGGAGTAGTCGGAAATACTCCGGTACAACATATGGCCACAGCACGTTGTAGTTTTGATAGAGCTTTTTTGACCCCTACAAGAGAGAGTCTGCTCATCCAAATCATCGATGCATAGGTGATAATAGGTCTTACCATAGCTGTATAGATCCATAGGACCTTACTAGGGGAAAGACCCCATGTCTTACCAAAAACACCCTTACACTGCCAGAAAACTGACAGTGCTTTGGATGTCTTCAGTTCGACATGTGTTTTCCAAAGAAGTTTGTTATCAAGGATGACTCCAAGATATTTGATTTCCTTGGATAGCTGGATAGTGACTCCTTTTAGTGTAGGCAGAATAAGTCCATCAAGCTTTCTCCTTCTGGTAAAGAAGGCAATACCAGTCTTGACAGGATTAGCCGATAGCCCATTCGCACTGCACCAAGTGTCAATCATATCCAGAGTTCTCTGCACCCTTCTGCAGACAATCATAAGGGATGGACCTGTCACAAGACAGCCAACATCATCCGCATATGCCTGAGCGTATACACCCGAGTCATTAATGGCGTTAAGCAGGGGATCGATTACCATGAACCAGAGCAATGAAGACAGTACACCACCTTGGGGACAGCCTCTATTAACCCCAGACGACACCAGCAAATCTTCCTCCGCCCGCACCGTTATGATTCTCTGGGCCAGCATTGAACGTATCCAATTTACTAGAGCCTGGTCTACGCCATGCCGCCTAGCAGAGCCGCACATACTGTCGAAAGTAGCATTGTCAAACGCACCCTCTATGTCCTCAAAGATGCCTATTACGTATTCTTTCCTGTCGATGGCTCGCTCTATCCTTCCAACAAGGTTTTGCAGAGCCGTCCCGCAGGATTTTCCGCTTTGATAGGCATGCTGAAATGGAGAGAGTGGATGCGTCTTCAGAGACTCCCTACGCATGCGAAGCTCCACCAGCCGTTGTAAACTCTTTAGCATGAACGAGGTCATACTAATAGGTCCGAAGCTCTTGGGATTGGTGTAGTCATCTCTTCCAACCTTAGGAATGAAAGCAACCCTCACCATCCTCCAAAAGCGTGGTACATAGGCCAGTGCGAGACATGCAGTGAAGATCTTCTTCAGTGCTGCCAACACTAACTCAATGCCTTCCTTCAACACAATCGGATATATGCCATCCAGTCCGGGCGACTTGAAGCTGTCAAAGGATTTGATAGCAAATCTAATAGCAGCCTCATTCGCCACAGTTCTGGCGACATACCAATCATGTCGAGAGGGTGTAGCTGCCCTGACAACAGTTCCGACCAAAGGTGGTTGTTGACGGGCTATGCTTACCTGATTTCCTGGAAAGTGTGACTCCAACAGCAAGCTGAGTGTCTCACTTTGCCTCTCCGTATAGGAGCCATCAGGTTTCCTGAGCGACCCCAGCTTAGCGGTTTGGTCCTTTTTCAGGACTTTCACCAGTTTTGCCGTGTCACTCAGGGATTCGATATCACTGCAGAAGTCTCTAAAAGAAGTCCTTTTCGAGTCCCGAATTAGCTTCTTGTAGTCCCTCTGAACACGGCGATATCGTTCCCAGTCCTCATCAAGATTCGTCTTGAGGGCCCGGTTGAGGACTTTTCTAGACTCACGCCTCAGCACCTGAAGCTCTCGGTTCCACCATGGAACAGGAGTCCGGCTAAGAGGAGGTCTAGTTGGACAGGCTAGCTCGAAGCTGTTTGTTAGAGCGGTGTTGAGATGTTCAACAGCCGCCTCAATGTTCTGCTCCTTGCGAAGTCTCAGTGGCGTCACGTGATTGCTACGCAGTGCCTCCCTGAACTTTGGCCAGTCTGTTTTTCTTGGGTTTCTGGTGGCCAATGGCATCTGCGCCCGCTCGCCACACTGAAACTCAATGTATCTGTTGATTTGGCAGATCGCTCATCGCATCTAGTGGAGTCTTCAGATGACATCTACATGTGGAAAAGAAAAATTTAAATATTCTATATATTACTCCTATATTCTATGCTATTCTATCCAGACGTTTACCTTATATTATTTGAAAGGATGTAAGGTAGCCCAGCCAATATCTTCGGCCAGTTTGCGTTTGCCGAAATGTTTCCTTAATTCAGGCGTGAACGCCAAGCAAATTAAATGAGAAATGTGTTGCTGAGTTCTTTGTTCCATAGGAACTGTTTTATTATACAAATCAAAGCGTAATCTCTCCATTATTTATTCTCCAGGTGTTATTTATATAATCTGAACGAAAAAAAAAAAAATATACAAAAAAATATATATCCATTTACGGTTACAGCACTTCCATCTTCATTCTCGAAGAAGTAAGGCCCAATGACATTTTCAGATGTGATCCCACACCATACTGTACACCTGATGGGATGCAATTGGCGTTGATGAATGGCTCTTGTATTTTGAGAACCCCAGAACCTACAGTTCTGCTTATTAACAAAGCCATTCAAATAAAAATGAGCTTCATCACTCATAATCAAATTTTTAATAAAGTTGATTGCATTTCTGGCCAACTCTTGAAATTTAACTGCAAAATTTAGACGTTGCCGATGATCTGCGGGTTTTAATTCTTGCACCAATTGCACCTTATATGGGTATAACTGTAAATCTTTTTTTAAAATGAGCCGTAGAGACGTACGAGACATTTCTAGCTGAGCAGAACGCCTTCTGGCAGATGTTTCTGGTGCTTCGTTAACACTTTGTTGTACTCGTTCAATATTTTCCGCAGTGCGACTTAAACGTGGTCTACCGGTTCGAGGCAAATCTGTTACGCTGCCATGTTGGTGATGACGATCAACTAAGCAACGAATCATTGCTTCAGAGGGCGAAATTCTGACGTTAAAATGTCGACGATATGCTCTTTGCGTTAAAATAATTGATCTCTGGTTTAAATAATAAAATTCTATTGTTCTGGTTCTCTGTTCAGTTGTGAACCTCTCCATTATAAATTCTCCAAGTGTTGTCTATATAATCTGAAAGAAAAAATAAAAAAAAATTAATAAACGAAAAAGTTATTAAACTTTTACACCTCTTGGTTTCTTTTGGCCCACCCTGTATATATTATAGAAAAGTTATTAACTTTTTAAACCTATGGTGACTTTTGGCCGACCCTGTATATAAAAAACTTAGGCCAATTTTGTTAACCTAAACATTAACATAACGATCAATAACTTACCTTAACTTACGAAGCCCCATGCCGCACATTTGCATTGGTTGCAATTGCGTGTGGTCCGCATATTTTTGGGTTCAATGCATGTTTGGCCTGCACACCAAATGCCCGCTTTGCACAGTGCTACTTGATCCGCCGCTTGGGCTTGTGCCGCGTTGCATTGTTGTCGAGTGTATGCCATGCATAGCGTTGCGCTCACATTCATTCTTGTGATGGGTACGCTTTGTGCTTTTGTTGTTATTTTCATGTTCCTTTTTAACTAGTTGTTCTTTTGTCCATGCGGTACGCTTGGACATTAGGCAATGTTGGTGTGAAATGCATTGTAGTGTTTTGGGTCCACTACACAAGTAAGAGTTCTCCCAATATTTAAATCTAATACCTTTTTCCCAGTTCTTGTTACGAAAGTGGGTTTATTCCCCACATTAAAGATTTCTAGTTTGCTACTGAGTATAAATTCAAGTAGGCACTCACCTCTGGTGTTGTTGTTGGAACTGCCCCAAAGTTCATTGTGCGTATTGGGGTCACATCCTATCAGGAGCGGCAGTTTTTTGGAGTTGCAGTACTCCACCAGTTTAATGACTGCGGCCGGATAACTGCAGGGTACATCTCCTGAGAAGTATGCTGATGGCACCACCAGTTTCTTCGTATTTCCATTGATGGATACGGGTCCTTAAGAGCGACTTAGTCTCCGGTGAGGTATTCTGAAAGTAATATAAAGTTAGAAGTATTACGTAGGAATACGAAATTTAAGAATATTGTTGGTTGAAGTCATTTTTTGTTTTTTCTGAAAGAAACTATTGTTGGTAGGGCCCATTTTTGTTCTTTCTGAAAGGATATTAAACAAAATTCAAATATAATTAAAAGTATAAACTTATTATATTTATGTTTCTTGACATATCTGCACAAACTAGTAAATTCACCAAAATGCTGAAGTTCAGTGATGAATTCTATATCATATCCACGTCTTTTATATTAAAATTTGTCCACTAAATATATTTGAAAAACCAGAAATTTCGGTTTTCGATCAGGACATGCTCGGGAAACGCTTTGGGTAGGACAAACATTCTGTTGGTCCTGGCTGCATTAGCATAGCTGGCAACGGACCCACTGGCTGCAATATTTACAGGAGTGCGTTTGTGCTCCTCCTTCTTCTTCATCACATTGTTCGTGAGAAGAGAGACCTCTGCGGCATTCCGTTTTCAAGCTTCACTAGGAGATATAGATTTGACACGATTCAGGGCTTTCTCTTTAGCCGCGTCGTGTGACAAACCCTCCTTTTAGGTACCTCATGCACCACTTCGCTTCGGCGCCACTCAAACCCGTCGTCTTACGTATGTCACGAAACCGTAACATATTCCACGGTAGAAGAGAGACTGGGCCTTCGGCTTCAGCGCTCTTCCTGGTTAGCCCACCGGCCAGACCAGTTGAGGCTGTTCGGTTGCTTCAGAAGTGATTAGCACGTCTTTCACGGTTGAAGTCTGGTACAGACCGTGGCTCACGCCAGCGTTCGCTCTCTCGCTCGATGCTTGACGCCAGAGGCAAACATGCAAATAAAGATGGCCGTGAGCCGATGCACCATTTGGCGGGATCCAGAGAGGGGAAATCTCTCTGCACTGTGCCACGCTCAAATGGTAAGATGGACAGCATGGTGTGCTGCTACATCGGGTCACGACCATCCCTCAAAGAGAGGAATCCGGCGCGAACACTTATAAAATTGTTATTAATAGTTTAGGATTAAGTCACAATCGACATTAAACACAAAAGCTCTACTATTATGCAACTTTTGCTTGCAGTACACCAGAAATAAGGATGTTATGTTAAAACATAAAGCTGATTGCAACAAAGTAGTGATCACCATGCCAATTGCTAAAAATAATGATGATATTTCAAAGTTTACTTCTTTTAGGTCTAAGTTAGATGTACCATTTGTAACTCAGGCCGACTTTGAATGTACGAGGCCAGTTCGAAATGTTCCTAGCCTAACAACGAAAAACAAGAGCTAGGTTTTTAAAATTATTTTATTTTTCAACATAATCTCCTGAAACTTCAATACACTTAGTCCAACGTTTTTCGAACAATTCTACCCCTTGATTAAAATAATTTTCCGGAAGCTCCTCAAAATAATCGTTTACAGCTGCCATTGCATCTTCATTGTAGGTAAAACGTTTGCCAGCAAGGAATTTTTTTAGATTTGGGAACAGGTGGAATTCAGAGGGAGCTAAATCAGGAGAATAAGGTGGGTGGGTCAAGCAATTCGTACTTCAATTCGTTCAATTTTTCCATTGTTAAAACACTCTTGTGGCATGGTGCGTTGTCCTGATGAAAAATAATTTTTTTTTGTAGTAAACCAGGTCGTTTTTCTCGAATTTTCAAATTCAATTGATCCCCAAAAGGTTACAATAATATTCAGAATTTATTGTTTTACCTTTTTGACGCTTAATAAAATTCCTTTCAAATCCCAGAAAACCGTTGCCATGACCGTACCAGCCGATTGAACTGTTTTTGCCTTCTTTGGTGCACTTCCACCAGCTTCAGTCCATTGTTTGGATTGTTCTTTTGTTTCTGGTGTGAAGTGATGGGTCCATGTTTCATCAACAGTTATGAAACGACGCTTAAAATCCATTTTATTTCGCTTAAAACGATCCAAACAAGCTTGAGAAATTTTCATTCGAATACGTTTTTGGTCAACTGTTAACAAATGCGGCACCCATCTTGCAGAAAGCTTTTTCATATGTAATTCTTGTTGCAAAATAAAATGTACTCGTTCATTTGAGATGCCTATGGCATTACCTATTTCACGCACTTTCACTCGTCGATCGTCTAATACCGTATCATGAACTTTAGCTATGATTTCTGGCGTTGTTGCAGTTTTTGGACGTCCACTTCAGGGTCCATCTTGAATGCTTGTACGATTGTCGGTCTCTATTATGTTATTAAACTCCTCTCTTAATGTGTCAATTAGTCTAAGTTTTGCTGTCACTGTTTTGTTTGTATGTCTTCTGCTGGGATTTTTCCTAAGTGTAGCTAGTATATCTTTTAAGGCATTGAATTTCAAATCCATTTAGGATTACAGTAAGAAATTTGTTTTAAGAAATTTTATTTATTTTTATATAAAATTTGACATTTTTATTTAAATGTTTAATATATTAATTTTTGTTTAATTAGACTGCTGTAATAGCGTTGCCATTAGCGTCATTCTTATACTTATGAACATAGTTTTTAAAATATTTATCTAATTTGTACGCTATTATAATGATAATTATTACTAAAAATATAACTACGTAGGATTCTGGAATCGATGGGTAGGTAATTTCTGTCGATAGCTGGTTGTTATTTACCGTTGCATCTTGGTGCTGCGGCTTGCTCTGGCTTTTTCCCATTCTTCGAGCGCCTCGATCATCCGTATTGTCTCGTCTTCGATTGTTGTTTGGTCGTTATAGTCCTCGATGGTTGGAGTGCCAGTTTTTCTGATCATACGCCAAGTTATTCGCATGCACGCGATCTGGTCACTTTCTTCGGTTTTTAATTTGGAGTTTGAGATTTTCAATTTCCTCCCAGATTCGTGTGGCCTCGTTCCACGGAGGTGGGTTGGTTTCGTCTCTAACGATTGAAAGTAGGTGCGATAGTTTGTGTTTCTGTTTGGTTAACAGTTTCCTCGTTTCTTCAAATGTTTAATTTCGCACGGTGGGGTTGATGTTTTCTTCAGCTGTTTCTGGAGTATCTGTCGTTGTTGGTACTCCTTGATCGTGAGTGGCAATGGTCCGACTTTTAGTGGCGGTTGTGCAATGTATGTTGGTGCAGGAACGGTTGGTTTGCATGCAAATTGTGGCACGTATTCTTCCATTAATTGGGCTGTTGTTTTTGCTGCTTTTTTTTTTGTTGTGGATTATTGGCTGCCTTTCAGGTTGTGGATCGATTGCAGGATTATTGGCTGCCTTTCGGGTTGTAGATCGGTTGCAGGAACGGTTGCAGGATTATTGGCTGCCTTTCAGGTCCCAGGTCAGTTGCAGGATCGCCATGTAGGGTAATGTTGAGATGTTAGGCTGGCAGGATTGATATGTTGATTGTTGGTCACGCAGGATCGGCATTCAGTTCATTTTTGCAGATTCTATGCAATGCATAGATGCAAAAGAGCACTATAAAATAGAAATGCCTAACACGAAGCGAAAGACGCCCTCAGCAAAGATTTTGACCGGCAGAGTGTGCCGTTGGCCAAGCTATTGTTTGTGCTGTTCTAAGACTTTCCTGACTTAGAGCACGAGAGATAAAAAGAATAAACTAATGCGAGTAGCAGTTTCAGTTGTCTTCAGATTAACTCTGGTTTATTTGGTGGCTCGCTGGCCTTTTTATATTATTGAACTCTTATTGTTTTCTTATTCTAACTAACATTAAATGTATCTATCTTATTTCCACTAGCTACAAATCATATTCCCGAATTTGTCTCAAGTATCGGATTACCGATATTATTCATTGACGAATCATCGTCTTTGTTTATATTAATTATTTTGAGTGCAAGTTCAGGGCTAAAGTCACTGCACTGTCTAATATGCATACGCTGCAATATAGGCAGCGTGTGTTATTGCACCACCAAAATGCTAGTCTAGCGTATTTGGGTATTGAGTGCAATTGCGTACGTTGCGCTATTGTCAGTTTGTTTGCATATGCGACTTGTTGCTGTGCTTATGACGATGTGTGGTCGTCAGTGTACACTTGTGTGGTACACTACACACGTTTAAATTCAGCAATACAATTTTACTGTTGCATATGAAGGAGCACTTTCACCTAACACATTCACCATATCATTATGAATTTCTTGACCCGATAAACCTTTCTTATGTAAATATTTAATCACACCACGAATTTCTAATTTTTCCATTATAAAAAAATCACTGAAGCGTCTTTTTTGAACACGTGTTACCATACGAATGAGTTGCCAGATCTCAATGAAATTTAACATGTGTTCATATGACAGATGGAAGTTTCCATTATAGAAAGCTTTTTGCTGTTTATACCGCCATCTATATGTCAGGCCAAGAACATTTCGAACTGCCCTCGTATTTTAGAGAAGGTGCAGATCAAGTGCACTAAAATCTCATGTAAAACTGTTTCAGCAGATTTACCCTTGAGGTACGCATGTTGCGATTTCGAAAGGGGAACGGTCCACTGTATGCCTAAGGTGGATTTCTACTACCCTCTCCATCGTCATTTGAGAAGAAACGATGTAAGACTAATTGGTTCGAAGTCCTTTGCTGACTCGTGGGCAATATTTCCTGCCTTTGGGATGAAGACCACCTTAACTTTCCTCCAACTACGGGGGATGTAATTAAAACGTATGCATGCCTTATATATCAATTTAAGCCATAGCACCACCACAACCTGTAGCTTCTGCGACATGATCGGGTAGATTCCATACAGGCCTGGTGATACAATCAGTTGAGTATTTTATCTTTCGTAGATATAGAGTGGCAAACCGGTGGCATTTCCTTATCCGTTACGGACAATAGGCATACATCCGCGGTATCTTTGCAGTCTCGGAAGTGTGTTTGTAGTAGGAGGTCAAGTACCTCGTAAGACATTTCCGTCCATGCACCTTCCGCCTTTTTGAGAAAAGAGGGGATGGTACTTTCCTTGGACAGTATCTTGCTGAGTCTTGCAGAAGTTGAGGTTGCCTCGATTAATTCACAAAATTCCCTCCAGCCATTGTTCTTGGATTCCCCGGTGGATTTTTTGTAAGTTTTGAGGCTCTCTTTATACGGTACCCAGTTTGAATCTCTATAACACTGGGTGAACAGTTTCCTGGTTCTCATCCTGAGATCCGATAATTTCTTTGTCCAGCATGGTGGAAGGGTTTTTCTACTCCTACTGACGGGACAGGCGTACTTGTAAGCCATATTAAAGGCTTCCTCAAGATTCCTCACTTTTTTCTCTATCGCCCCAGTAGATTCTACTTTTACTGTCTCGGAATTCTTTGGTTTTGTTCCAGCTACCCTTGTAAAAATATCCCTGGGTTTCCCCTCGGGTTTCTGGAAGGAATGGCACCTCTGGTTTCCAAACTGAGGCTGAAGACTATCCAACTGTGGTCCGAGAAAATCTTATTATTGGAAACCCTACACTCGTCTACCTGGACTGTTTTCATTTCCTGAAATTAGGGTTAAATCTAGGACCTCTTCTTATGCAACATGATCTTTGGAAGTGGGAGTATTCCCGCTGTTTCGCACTGTAAGATTGGAATTACTTATAAAATTAAAAAGTGACTCACCCCTTTCCTTATCCTCGGTGCTGCTACCCTATAGCGTATGCCTAGCGTAGGCGTCGCAGCCAAAAAAGAGGTGCGTGTTTTTGGCACCAGAGTTGGCGATCAGGATCTCAAGCTCTTCCGGTGGTCCGTCTCTATTGAGCGCCATAGGCTGATGCAATCAGCAGGTCTGGTCCACTGAGCACCTCGATTTTCGCCTATGCTATATTTTGAGCAGATAAAAGTATTAATTATTTTCTTAACTAGGATGCATGTTCGAATCTTATCACCGTTCCTGGTATAGAGGGTGAATCTCTCCATTATTTATTCTCCAGGTGTTATTTATATAATCTGAAAAAAAAATAAAAAATTTATAAATAAATAAATAAAATAAAAAAATAAATCTAAAAATATATAAACGAAAAAGGTATTAAAACTTTAAGCCCCATGGTGGCTTTTGGCCCGCCCTGTAGTTAGCTGGAACCCCATGATGTCATTTCCTCTGACCCACGGCTCCTGCACAATGTCGATGTCAGCGTCTTCTTCACCCAGAAAAACGGCAAGTTATCCGATGCGTTCTTGGAGTGTTGCAGACATTTGGATTAAGTAGTTTAATATTCAAGAATCATTTTAGCGTCACTTCGGAGTTGGAGCCACCATCAGTAAGGTCCAGTCGTTAGCGCGAACTTAGCTTTTTCTTGTCGCCTCTGCCGGGATCACCCCATGACGCATGTAATTGTGTATATGGCGCTTCCTACAATTCCTACATATGGGGTGCTTGCTACATAACTATCTTCCTGAAAATGATCAAAGTAAAGCTTAAGAAGTAAGCAAAGACCTTTATATGGTTGGGCAATGTCTGAATATTGACCTTATGGTGTATTTGAGTGGTTGAATATATATCCAATTTTAATATTCTCACAGCAACTACAAAATCAAACCTTGGTTATACTTTAGAAGTTGATTTAGACTATCCTGAAAATATTCATGATATACTCGTACACAATGACTTACCCTCTGTGCTGAGAGTAAAACAGCACGTAGTAAATCCAAAACTAAAAAATTGATTATAGATTTAAATACTAAACGAAATTTTGTTATTCATTATCACCATCACCATCTTCAACAGTGTATTGCTAACTGGTTGAAGAATTATATTGATCTGAATACTTTTCATAGAACACTTGCGAAATATGAATTTGAAAAATTTCTTCAAATTAGTAAATAGTGCAGTTTGTGGAAAAACATTGGAAAATGCTGAGAAATGGAAGAATGTAAAGATTGTCACTGAATGGGAAAACAAGGGAAGACATTTAGGCGCCTGAGCTCTAATTGCAAGACCAAATTTTCATGGTTTAAAACATTTTACATATAGCATGGATAGCAATAGAACATTCTCGTGAGCAAGTCGCCTGTAATAAACGAATAAAGTGTGTTTTTTTTTAGACGTGTGGTTTTCAAGCAGAAATAAAACGCATGAAGATTGTTTACTTCATAATAAAGTATTCCACGACAAAATGTATGTTTTCAGATCAAAAGTTCATGAAATTTATACGCAACAATAGACAAAAATAATATTAAGTATTGATGATGATATTAAAGAAGATAGAGTAATTGCTTACGCTTGGGGCATTACGAAAGTAATTGTAGCAGATTAATTAAGTTGTGTTCTTTTTATTAACGCGCACATCCTGAGTGTGCATTGCATTGGGAAGGGATTGGCTGTTCTGCGCGCCGGTGTCTAGCAATGCACGCACAGGCCCGTACGTATAGCCATTCACCTCAATTCTAATCATAACTGTTGGTGATAAAGCCTTGATTGGATCTCGCTCAACATTAAAACTCTTTGAATACTGTTCAATACAAGCATTGGTTTTTCCTTTATTCTTGAAATTATTTACAATGTGCACGTCGCCTGCGACCTTTTTTCGAGCTGCACTCTTCCATGATTTTGGCTCTTTTATTTAAGAGCCTTTCTCGCTCCGGCAATAACTCTAGCTTGCTATCTAACTCTGCCACACGCCCTGTATCATCTCGCTCACAATTCTCTTGCACGCCGTTAAGCTCCGCTTGCACCTCACTATATCGCCTTCTCGCACCATCGTCGCGTCACTCGATTCTCTTCTTCAACTTCTGCTGGGTTTTGCTTTCATTCTTGTCTTGCACACTATTCACCTGCTTATTTGCCTCTCGATTCGGGCATAGCGCACTGTTATGTTTCGGCTTGCCCGGGCATTTCCAGCATTCTCCCTGGTAGCACGTATCAACGCCATGGCCCTTCTTAAAACAGTTCGGGCAAAGATTGCGCCGAGCTATATAGTCCGTCTTTAGCGTGAGGGACATAAATTCCGGACAATGGTATAACATGTGGTTCCCTTGGAACGCTTCACATGTCATTGGCCGCGCAGCTCCTTTAGAGGTGGACGCGCCTTCAATTACGTCTCTCGTCTCTGTAGCACCATATAGCCGCGGTTGTTTGGAACTCTCTCGGCACCAGATGTTTCACCTTTTTATTTGTTTAATTTTATTTTATTGTATTTTAAAATTTTTCCTTTTGTTCTCTTCAACTACACTCCTCGGCGTCGTGTTTTGCACTGCCTGCCTTCTCTCCTTCGCTCTCCAAAATAAGCCCACCTCGCAATCCGACATACTCTCAAAAAAGAGCAATATCGCACTCACTCTGTTGCATCTCTTCTGTGCTCCTCGTCCGTCACACATCTCTTTCCCGCGCGAGAACAAAGGCCAGTTGTCGGCTGTGTTCGACAGAGCTTCGGCCTGCTAATCGATAAACGTCAGCATTTGATCGACTGTTGGCGTATCACTCTCGCGCGCTATCTCCCATTGTCTAGCTGCCTCGTTCTCCAGCCGCTCATGCAACATATGCACCGTGAAAAAATCCCAGTGCTCCACTGGCAAACCCTGCGCTTGTAACTGGCGGCACACCTCGTGTGTCACGTTCGACATCCGTCTCAGGTCATTAGCCTTTTAGCTCCGGCAACCTGATAAAGTTTCTTAGGTGCTCCCGGCAGATCAAATAGCTCTGGTCATGCATCTGATTCAGGCGGTCCCATGCTTGCACATAATTGTTGGCCGATAACTGCCACTGGCCAAAAGTCACCTTAGCATGCCCCACCAACGAGCTCGTTAGTTACAAACATTTGTACGCTGGGTCAATGGCTGGGTTGTCGTGCACCGATGCTCGGAAGCGGTCTCTGAAGCCCGTCCATTTGGTTGGAGAGCCATCAAACTCGCCCCATGTGTTTTTTAGGTCGTTCTGCTGCACCGGCAACTGTACTTGCACGCTAATCGACTACTCCTTTTGTGTTGGCCCCATGGCATCTATGCACCACCAAGCACCAAAACCGGACTACTCTTTAACACAGTTTTTCCAAAGCAATCAGAATACATAACATTTGCACGGTGACGATCGTCCCTGCACGAAAACTGACATTCATGCAGTGACCATCGTCCCTGTGCGAAACAGATATTTTTGATTGAGAATTTTCAAATTATCACATCCAAGTTCTTCCAAGTTGCAAACATTTTTGTTAAGTATATCTTCAATCCGCATTTATTGTAGATAGTAGATTTTCCTTTAAGACATCTTAGCAAAGTTCCACACCTCGATGCAGCAACTGTGGCGTGGGTTGCGATAGTGGCGCGGGCAGTGCCTGCTGTGGCTGTTGTTGACGCCATTGTTGGTGCTCCAGCGGTGTAGGCGCTCGTGCGCTGTTTTTTTTTTCGCGCCCCTCTGGGTGGGGCGATCACGTACTCCTATATCACGTCGCACACTGGGGTATTTGACCCCCAAAACGGAGATCAATTAAACTACTTATCCGATTTGAAAAATTCTTTCACTATAAGAATGATACGTTATCCCTGAGTGACATATGATACAAATTTTTTGGAAAAGTGGGCGGTGCCACTCCCCCTTATTAAAAATCGCTCTGCAGGCCATAATAATAGACCGATTGTCGTGAAACATTCCCAATGTGGTACTGTTGACCGTGTAATAGTACTTGGCTATACTTGGTTGTGACTGGATAAAGGGGCGTGGCACCGCCCATATAACCTAAAAATTAGAACGGTTATATCTCATGAACTATCACAGGTAGGAAGATTAGATTTGGTATATATGTTGATCGTACTGTATGAATTACAGCCAAGGTGGAATAGGGCGGTGCCACGCCCCCTTTGTTACAAACAAATTTACCTAATGAAAACAATAAAAAAATTTAAATAAAACTTTGAAATTTTAATTCTTCATTTATATTTATAAACAATTTCATCAAAAGTAAATGGTTGTATCATCTGGAAAAAATAGGCATTGTTATATATATTTTTAAAACCCATATAAAATATTATGACCTGATTTTCAATTCAAGTGTTATTTACTTTAGTCACTGTAATCGGAGCTACAATCCTCTAGTTCCTCAACATGTGCATCTCCAGTTTCATCATCACTATCATCAGATCGAACAGCACTTACTGAAATAGTTGGCGGAATAAGCAATTCTACTACTGATTTTGGTAGGGCTTGAAATTTTTTTTTTGATACCTTAATTTTGCTGCTAATGATCGGATCGGAGCTAAGTAGCAACCTGTTTAAAATGTCTTCATTTGATTTCTCACGGTTACATTTGAAGTCCCTGTTTCTAGCTTCTTGGGCTTCCTCTGAAAGTTGTCCGATTGGAAGAAGTGCGTGCGATACAATTTCAGGGCCATGAATTAAATATTTGTGTAAAGTGGTAGGCATTTTATACCATGGATACATTTTAATAAAATGTCTGGCAGTGTTGTGACAAAAATGTTTGAATTTTTCAGAAAGTATTTCATGACCCGAAGAAACAGTTATTAGTATCACGTGCATTTTCTTGATTAGTTCTAAATCGATTTTAGTAATATCTGCAGCAACTTCAGCGTTTTCAAAAAATCTTCTGGCTGTATTACCATCGTTAGAATTTCCGAAGCCAGGCTTTGGTTGGTCAATAATCAATCCGGTTTTGACTCTAAATTCATTTTGAATGCGTGCTTTAGTAGAATCTATAATTTTTTTATCATCAGCCGATGAAGCTTTCCACTTTTTTATAGGCAATTTGTAAGAGATGTGTATGATACATTCGAAAAATCTAATCCATCCATGTAATATAGACAAACCAAATTCTAAGGTTTCTGTCAATAGAGTTAAACTCTTTAGAAGTGGAATTGCAAATATAACACCTTTGGGATGATGTCGTTTCTGTGATTGCATTGCAAACTTTTCCGTCAATCATTACTAAGATTAGTTCATGACTTACTTTTACGAGCCTTTCTCCTACTGGCACAACAGACATTTCGACATCGTTTGCTTCCTCATCCACTCCTTCTTTTTCTCTTACCAATATACTTGCAGTCTCTTTGGTGAATTCAATTTTGAATGGCCTGCAAAATCGGGTTGATGACGGCCTAGGGTTTTGCCAAACAATTTTATCACTACATACTAATCTGAGTGGAACAATGGACGTTATTAAAACAGAAGAGTCGCTAGCGCCTGGGCCATGAAAAGCTTGCTTATATGAGCTATGCCCAGAGCTTCCATCGAACCCCCACTTAGTAATTAAAGTTAAATTTGATATTTCTTCATTATCCAGGGTGTCAATAACATTTTTTTGAAGCAGCACAAGGCGTTCAATCGTATGGTCCAGAAGGCCCTGCAATGATACCTTAGCTGACGATTCGGAAATTTGCATAGTTTCAACCTTAGGATAACATTTCTTTTTTGCTCTTTGAACCAACGTGTACGCAGGGAGTTCTTGAGTTTTTTGAGTTTTTTTTACAAAATTTGTTATAAATCGAATTGGCGCAAAAAACGCCCAAAATGTTTTTGTTTATTATATTAGTACAGTTTCTAAGCTTTAAAAATATGTAAGTTTCAGAACACGAAGTTGACCGGTACCACTTTAAAACTCTACATCAGTGCTGTCCAAACTTTTTTTTGGCGTGGCCACAGAAGTGGCCAACAGATCTATCCAATGGCCACTTTTTCCAAAACCTAAGAAAACAGTGAAAACAAGTCGAAATTTCGTTTTTGCATTTATTTTCGATTGGTTATGAGACGTATGACATTTTTCTATTTTCTATGAGTTAAAATTAACCGAAACAATGATTGTTTATTTTAGATTAATGCGACGGATGACATTCTTTTTTTTCTGTCAATTTATCAAAGTCTGGCTTCGATTGGATTAGTTCGCAACGAAGTTCGGATTCCAAATTTTGTTGCGATATTGCATTGCGGTATTTATTTTTACGTCGCGCGAGACTTGAGAATGATGCTTCACAAACGTATGTGGAACCAAACATGCATAAAAACTTTGGTACAATGTCTTTGAGTGCCAAGAAATTACATTCAGATAACAAACGCCTCCACAATGCATCGCCCGTTTCATTTGGCAAGCCACTTTCTTCATTTATCAACGAAATATCGAATTCCAAATGAGTTTTCTTTGTTCCGAAAAGATCTGACAATTTTTGAATATTATTTGGGTCACAAACGAATGGGTTTTTGAGAAATTTGAATGCCAACTGAAACTTTTGGAAATCTTCAAATCGTGAATCGAACGCGTTAATCAAAATATCAATATATTGAATGAAAATGTTCGTATCGTAACGTAGCTCAAATTCTTCATTATATTGATTTGTGTCTAACAATGGGAAGAAAGTAAAATCATTTTCGTTAATTTGGTTTTTAAATGCGACCAATTTCAACTTGAATTCTTGAATATCTTTTGCCAAGTCCCAAATGCATTTATTCTTTCCTTGTAGCCTCACATTCAACTCGTTCAGATGTTTCGTAATATCGGCCAAAAAGTACAGTTTTTCTTTCCATGTATGTGTCGATATTTCACTGAATTCTACATCCAAGTGTTGTTCCGTGAGAAATAGTCTGATTTCATCAAACAGATCACAAAACCGATTAAAGACATTTCCACAGCTTAGCCAGCGAATGCTTTTGAAGAACATTATGTCACCAAATTTCGAATTTAATTCTTCTGTCAACAATTTGAATCGACGATGACGTAGTCCACTCCCTCTGATTGTATTGATGATCTGCAAACAAATGAAAAAATTATGAGTACGATAAATAAACTAAAATCGGCGTATTTTTGATAATGCTGCACATACTTTGGTCACTGTTTTCAAAACATCACAATCCATTTCCAATGCCTGTGAGCACAAATTTTCCTGGTGTATTATGCAGTGATATGTAAGGAAAAACGGTGAGTTGAAATGTTCTTTGATGTACTTTTTCACTAAGGCAGCAAAACCGGCGTGAATTCCAATCATTGCAGGAGCTCCATCGGTACATATTGATACGAGCTTCTTCAAGTCCAAATCAAATCGAGCAACGACAGTCATAAATGCATCAAAAATATCTTTGGCCCTTGTTTGTTCAGTGAGAGGAACCAATGCCAGAATATTTTCTTTAATTTGACCATTTTTGATGTATCGCACCCAAAATATGAGTTGGGACATATCCGAAATGTCTGTCGTTTCATCCAACGCCACAGAAAATGCTTCACATTCTTCCAATTCACTTTTCAATTTCGCTTCGATTTCAGCTCCAATATCAACGACACGGCGACTGATTGTTTGATGGCTGAGCGATAATGTTTTTAATTTATCAAGCAATGGCGCTTTCAATTTGTCGTCCCAATTCTCACATAGCGTCGTAATGGTTGTTTGTATCAACTGTTTGTAAAATTCACCATCGGCATATGATTTTCCGTGTTTTGCAATGTTGAATGCAACTTCATAGGAAGCACGCGTAACCAGATGATTTGCACTGAATATGTTTTTCATCACTTTTTGTTCAGATTCCAATGAAATTTTCAATCGTAATATTTCGGCAGATCGTTTTTCAGACAACGGCAAAAACTTCTCGTTCATTTCACGGTGTTGATTCTTAAAATGAGATTCGACATTGTATTTCTTATTCTCTGCGAATTCATGACGGCATATTAGACACATTGACTTCCCTTTGTGTTCGGACACAAAATAATTTTCTTCCCATTCGCTATTGTACCTCCGAATTTTCTTCTTCTGTTTGTCTTCTTGAACATTTTGAGTAACACGGGTGCTTGATTCTGTATGCTGATCACTATCAAATAGACCTGGAACACTTGTTTCACCTCCGCCACTTTCATCTGGTTTTCTTTTTCTAATTACGAAACGATCCATATTTCACTGTGAACTGAACACTTATTCAACTCATTTGACAATGAACTAATAAATTGGCAAGTGAATTTCAAATGACAAATCCACACGCAGCCGCGTTCTTGCATTTTCACAAAATACAGTCACGCAGATAACAGTCGCCAACAAATGTAAACATAAACAATTGAAATGCGCGCGCCGCATCATTGCTATACAATCAAGATTTGGCATGATTTAACGAGCGCTGCCAATTCAACAGAAAATAAAAAATAAAGCGACGACGCGAATACAACGGACAATACAGCTAACTACTGTTTGTCTTATTATTGTCAAGATGAAATCGCTTCGGTTAACATTTTAAATCGTTTTTTGGAAAAAATTAGAATCATTATTTGAAAAATATTAGTCTTCTCGTTGGCCACTGAAATTTGTCGCTTGGCCACAAGTGGCCAAGTGGCTACTAGTTTGGACAGCACTGCTCTACATACTTCTCAAGAAAGGCTAAAATTTAGACCTTTTTTCCATAAATGATTAAAATTAGTTCTAACAGGTAAATGTCGACCGGCAACTGCTTTTTTGTTCGAAATTACCTGAACTTGAAGGATCCATAATAATATTATGCTTTTTTTATGGCAAAAATAGAAAAACTGGCACTTGAAAATACAAAAAATTCACTTTTTGTAAAGACGCGAAAAAATCGACAAAAATTACGAACTTTGGGACAAAGCAAAAATTGAATTAAGCAACATATGTTATCGATTCTTTTGCCTAGTGATGGAGAATTTTGTCTACAATAATCGGGTATAAAACATTAATCGGATATCCCAATTTTCATTTTTCAATTAATCTCCGTTTTAGGGCCCCAATACCCCAGTGTGCGTCGGGGTCGCCAATTTCGGTTATTTGGATTTACACCACTGGAGTGGCAGTCCCAATTTATTAAATATGTAAATGATATTTATTATTAATAATTATTAAGTTTATAAAATACGAAAACAACTCGGGATGCCTGAGAATCGGATAGGTATTTTCGGACGTCCGTCTAGCTCCAGCGCAGCAGCCAGAAAGGAGAGAATGAACGGACCGGAAACATGATATCCGCCATTCGGCAGCCAACACGGGCTAGTTCCGCTTGCCATGAACACAATGTGCGGCAGCGACAGCGCGTGAAACTAGCGCCTGCTTGCGGCGCCGAACCCGACAACTAGGTGGTGGTAGTGATGTCGCCACATAATGATCCACAATTTGTTCCATAAATTTTGGCAGGAATGGACCGATAGGCTTTTGGGATGTGGTCCGGCTTTTTGCCTGCTTTCGGTATGAAAGCCACCCTAGCCTTCATCCAAGATTTAGGCACTGTTTGCACAGAAAACCTTTTGTTGTAAAAAAAAACTAATTTAATTTTGAGTTGAACTTGTATCATTTAATGTTTCTTTTCGACTGAGTTACACATATATGTATGCACATACCAACATATGAATGTATAATCAAGGTGGGATGCATAGAAAAAAAAGCTCTGCCACATGGTTGAATAAACTATATTTTGAGTGTTGCAAAATATGTTCCTTTTTTTTTAACGCAGGTGCCAATACATCAACACCTTGCCGAAGTAGGCACGGTTGTATATTATCGACACCTGGGGATTTGAATGGTCTAAAAGTGGAGAAAGCCCATTTGGTTTTCTTGACGGTAAAGATTCTTCGAGCCAGTGAGAGTTCCCTCCGTGTGGGCATCAAGAAACGAGTATTCTCGATGATTTCACTATCCACTCCACTAGTGGCACAGCCTGGAAAGTGAGTGTCCAACAAAAGCTGTCCCGTCTCTTCCAGGCTCTCCGTGAAATTTCCGTCAGCCTTCTTGAGTGTAGAAAGGCCATTTAAGTGATCTTTATTGAGTAATTTCTGGAGTCGGGTAGCTGCTGGGAGCGTTTCAATCTCCTAACAGTACTTTTTCCATGAGTCTCTCTTAGATCTTCTCAACTCATTATTATAAGCCGTTCAGGCACTTCTATAGGATGCCCAGTCACCATTAGACGGGCTTTTTTGCACAACATGTTTAGCCCCCACTCCACCAGGGTACGTTCCTAGAACGTTTCTTCACAACTAGATTGCAACTGTTTTCAAAATCCGCAATTATTATATTATTTAATTTGTTAACTTCAAGATCTAGTTCCTGAGAGTTACTTATTTTTTCACTAAGGTACGCAATATTTTGCTCTAAGTAAAAGTTAAATATCGACCAGTTGGTCTTCCTAACATTTCTTATTTCGAAGGTGCCTTCTTCGATTCTCCCCCACCCCCCAGATCAAAGCAAATGTACCTATGGTCTGACACCCTCCAATTCGAAACGTTATTTGATATGAATGCGCTAGTTAGGGTGAGATCTAAAACCTCCTCCCTTATCGCATGCATAAAGGTGGGCTCGTCACCCCTATTTACCACCACCAGATTGTTAGTAGTAATAAAATCAATAAGTGACTCACCTCGTGCATTCGTGTCCGTACTTCCCCATACCGTGTGGTGCGCTTTTGCATCGCAGCATATCACCCACTGTAGGTTACGAGTGCGACAGTACTCCGTAAGTTGCTGGAGCTCATGTGATACCGCGTCCTCTTGTGTCGCCAGGTAGTTACATGGAGGCCAGGACTATCGTTCTCTTCCCTTTGGCACTATCGTGCATTCGTGTCCGTACTTCCCCATACCGTGTGGTGCGCTTTTGCATCGCAGCACATCACCCACTGTAGGTTTCGAGAGCGACAGTACTCCGTAAGCTGCGGGAGCTCATGTGATACCGCGTCCTCTTGTGTCGCCAGGTAGGTACATGGAGGCCAGGACTATCGTTCTTTTCCCTTTGGCACTATCGTGCATTCGTGTCCGTACTTCCCCATACCGTGTGGTGTGCTTTTGCATCGCAGCACATCACTCACTGTAGGTTACGAGTGCGACAGTACTCCGTAAGCTGCTGGAGCTCATGTGATACCTCGTCCTCTTGTGTCGCCAGGTAGGTACATGGAGGCCAGGACTGGACTCTCGTTCTTTTCCCTTTGGCACTATCGTGCATTCGTGTCCGTACTTCCCCATACCGTGTGGTGCGCTTTTGCATCGCAGCACATCACCCACTGTAGGTTACGAGTGCGACAGTACTCCGTAAGTTGCTGGAGCTCATGTGATACCGCGTCCTCTTGTGTCGCCAGGTAGTTACATGGAGGCCAGGACTATCGTTCTCTTCCCTTTGGCACTATCGTGCATTCGTGTCCGTACTTCCCCATACCGTGTGGTGTGCTTTTGCATCGCAGCACATCACTCACTGTAGGTTACGAGTGCGACAGTACTCCGTAAGCTGCTGGAGCTCATGTGATACCGCGTCCTCTTGTGTCGCCAGGTAGGTACATGTAGGCCAGGACTATCGTTCTTTTCCCTTTGGCACTATCGTGCATTCGTGTCCGTACTTCCCCATACTTTGTTGTGCGCGTTTGCATCGCAGCACATCACTCACTGTAGGTTATGAGTGCGACAGTACTCTGTAGGCTGCTGGTGCTCATGTGATACCGCGTCCTCTTGTGTCGCCAGGTAGGCACATGGGGGCCAGGACTATCGTTCTCGTCCCTTTGGCATTATCGTGCGTTCGTCTCCGTACTTCCCCATACCGTGTGGTGCGCGTTTGCATCGCAGCATGTCACCCACTGTAGGTTACGAGTGCGACAGTACTCCGTAAGCTGTTGGAGCTCATGTGATACCGCGTCCTCTTGTGTCGCCAGGTAGGTACATGGAGGCCAGGACTATCGTTCTTTTCCCTTTGGCACTATCGTGCATTCGTGTCCGTACTTCCCCATACTTTGTTGTGCGCGTTTGCATCGCAGCACATCACTCACTGTAGGTTACGAGTGCGACAGTACTCCGTAAGCTGCGGGAGCTCATGTGATACCGCGTCCTCTTGTGTCGCCAGGTAGGTACATGGAGGCCAGGACTATCGTTCTCTTCCCTTTGGCACTATCGTGCATTCGTGTCCGTACTTCCCCATACCGTGTGGTGCGCTTTTGCATCGCAGCATGTCACCCACTGTAGGTTACGAGTGCGACAGTACTCCGTAAGCTGCTGGAGCTCATGTGATACCGCGTCCTCTTGTGTCGCCAGGTAGGTACATGGAGGCCAGGACTATCGTTCTTTTCCCTTTGGCACTATCGTGCATTCGTCTCCGTACTTCCCCATACCGTGTGGTGCGCTTTTGCATCGCAGCACATCACCCACTGTAGGTTTCGAGTGCGACAGTACTCCGTAAGCTGCTGGAGCTCATGTGATACCGCGTCCTCTTGTGTCGTCAGGTAGGTACATGGAGGCCAGGACTATCGTTCTCTTCCCTTTGGCACTATCGTGCATTCGTCTCCGTACTTCCCCATACTTTGTGGTGCGCGTTTGCATCGCAGCACATCACTCACTGTAGGTTACGAGTGCGACAGTACTCCGTAAGCTGCTGGAGCTCATGTGATACCGCGTCCTCTTGTGTCGTCAGGTAGGTACATGGAGGCCAGGACTATCGTTCTTTTCCCTTTGGCACTATCGTGCATTCGTCTCCGTACTTCCCCATACCGTGTGGTGCGCTTTTGCATCGCAGCACATCACCCACTGTAGGTTTCGAGTGCGACAGTACTCCGTAAGTTGCTGGAGCTCATGTGATACCGCGTCCTCTTGTGTCGCCAGGTAGGTACATGGAGGCCAGGACTATCGTTCTTTTCCCTTTGGCACTATCGTGCATTCGTGTCGGTACTTCCCCATACTTTGTTGTGCGCGTTTGCATCGCAGCACATCACTCACTGTAGGTTATGAGTGCGACAGTACTCTGTAAGCTGCTGGAGCTCATGTGATACCGCGTCCTCTTGTGTCGCCAGGTAGTTACATGGAGGCCAGGACTATCGTTCTCGTCCCTTTGGCATTATCGTGCGTTCGTTTCCGTACTTCCCCATACCATGTGGTGCGCTTTTGCATCGCAGCATATCACCCACTGTAGGTTACGAGTGCGACAGTACTCCGTAAGTTGCTGGAGCTCATGTGATACCGCGTCCTCTTGTGTCGCCAGGTAGTTACATGGAGGCCAGGACTATCGTTCTCTTCCCTTTGCCACTATCGTGCATTCGTGTCCGTACTTCCCCATACCGTGTGGTGCGCTTTTGCATCGCAGCACATCACTCACTGTAGGTTACGAGTGCGACAGTACTCCGTAAGTTGCTGGAGCTCATGTGATACCGCGTCCTCTTGTGGCGCCAGGTAGGTACATGGAGCCCAGGGCTATCGTTCTTTTCCCTTTGGCACTATCGTGCATTCGTGTCCGTCCTTCCCCATACCGTGTGGTGTGCTTTTGCATCGCAGCACATCACTCACTGTAGGTTACGAGTGCGACAGTACTCCGTAAGTTGCTGGAGCTCATGTGATACCGCGTCCTCTTGTGTCGCCAGGTAGTTACATGGAGGCCAGGACTATCGTTCTCTTCCCTTTGCCACTATCGTGCCTTCGTGTCCGTACTTCCCCATACCGTGTGGTGCGCTTTTGCATCGCAGCATATCACCCACTGTAGGTTACGAGTGCGACAGTACTCCGTAAGCTGCGGGAGCTCATGTGATACCGCGTCCTCTTGTGGCGCCAGGTAGGTACATGGAGCCCAGGACTATCGTTCTTTTCCCTTTGGCACTATCGTGCATTCGTGTCCGTACTTCCCCATACCGTGTGGTGCGCTTTTGCATCGCAGCACATCACCCGCTGTAGGTTACGAGTGCGACAGTACTCTGTAAGTTGCTGGAGCTCATGTGATACCGCGTCCTCTTGTGTCGCCAGGTAGGTACATGGAGGCCAGGACTATCGTTCTCTTCCCTTTGCCACTATCGTGCATTCGTGTCCGTACTTCCCCATACCGTGTGGTGCGCTTTTGCATCGCAGCACATCACTCACTGTAGGTTACGAGTGCGACAGTACACCGTAAGCTGCTGGAGCTCATGTGATACCTCGTCCTCTTGTGTCGCCAGGTAGGTACATGGAGGCCAGGACTATCGTTCTTTTCCCTTTGGCACTATCGTGCATTCGTGTCGGTACTTCCCCATAGTTTGTTGTGCGCGTTTGCATCGCAGCATATCACCCACTGTAGGTTACGAGTGCGACAGTACACCGTAAGCTGCGGGAGCTCATGTGATACCGCGTCCTCTTGTGTCGCCAGGTAGGTACATGGAGGCCAGGACTATCGTTCTCGTCCCTTTGGCATTATCGTGCGTTCGTTTCCGTACTTCCCCATACCGTGTGGTGCGCGTTTGCATCGCAGCACATCACTCACTGTAGGTTACGAGTGCGACAGTACTCCGATACTTACAGGACCCGATCTGGCAGGATCGCCATGTAATTAAAAGACGGGTTATTTTATTACAGTTCATTTATTAATCAGATCGGACCGGTATACGGCAGTATCCGACATACGCGTCTATTAATGGTTGAACACTTAATTGTTAAACTAGTAAAATATTCTACTTATATGTGTCCCAGTTATCCATTTTTGATAAATCTAACAATCAATCTGCAAAATTAAAAAAAAAACCAGATTCATTAAATAGAAAAAAAGTTATTACATTTTTTTTTTTTGGTAGCGGCTTTCATCAGCCACCGTAAATGTGGTATTATTGAACACAAACCAAACCGTAACTGCATATGTGAGCAATGTGTTCTTGACATATTTCCGAACTATTGCAATTACCAATTCACACCTGTGTCACATATTTCCGAATTATGTCAAAGGGTTTAGAATTACCGATTGACATCTGTGTCACAGTCACATGCAATAAAAGACTCAATTGACTCATTCAATGTTATGGCACGGTTTAGTTGCGTTTTGATGGTTACCTGCTTTTACTGACGGTCATTACAGTACATGGAGGCCAGGACTATCGTTCTCTTCCCTTTGGCACTATTGCCACCAGATCAAGTTGTAAAAGCTTTGAAATTGTAAGGAATTTAATATTTTTGTTGATCATCATCGCTACCCTCGGTTGGTCAACATTATTGCCGTAGATCAGCTTTCATGTTTTGTCTGCAGACCATTTATGCGCCCATTTGTGGCGCCTGGTTCTTGAAAGGCTACAAACTCCAGACACTTATGTTCCACCAAGGCACTGAGCCTGTAAGAAGCTGCTATAACCCTGTGGAGATTTATTTGGAGACACTTAAGCTGTTTCCAAGAAGAGTTTTGCGTTTGTAATGGGGCCTGGGAGATTATTTCTCAGACCGATCCTTGCGGATCTTACCACTCTTTGTGCTCCGCAATGTTTCCGCAGCCTCCGGGTCTTTTCTTTCCCATTTTCTGAGCCTACCATAGAGAGCAGATGGTTTTGGACGTTGGGCACTAGTCTTGCCTCTCTCCGCTCTCGGTAAACAAATGTTGTCTTGTGAGGAAATTACTATTTACGGTTATCGTTCATTAAAATGTTAGTAATATTGCCTCACTTGTTGTGGTTGTAATCAAGAACAATATTTAATTTTATTAATTCAATGTTAAATCAAGTTTATTTAAGACGGTTTGTGAAAAGAGATAACTAAGAGTAGAGGCGAATGGTCAGAGCTCAAATCAAAATCGGCGATGGTGAGATGGTTTGCAGGAATGTTTTTTAATATAAAAAAGTCCATCAAACCAGGGACCTTGTTGGTATCTGAAGGTCAATATGTGGGCTTACCGGTTGATATTGTTTTCTGATGCTTTTGTTATAAAATGTGAATTGGAATAATCCCCCAGCTTGTTATTTTTGTTTTGATTTTACGTTCTTTACAATCGTTGTTAAGCGTGCTTGAAAACTTCTCGAGTAATTCGTACTCGATATTGTCACTTATTATCTTATTTTTCAGTAAATAATTTTTGAACTCGGTTTGAAACGGCATATTGTTACATTATTTTAGCACAACCCCGATTCACTAATAAGTTCTGGCACTGTTTATTTTCGAGCACCTTTGCTTTCACGTATTGTTCACAAAGGATTCTTGCCCTGCTCAAATTTATATTGGAGCACCTTTTTCACTTAGTATTCATTACTAAAAAAAATTTGACTCAGCGTACGAGTCTTTTTTTTCCCGTGCAAAGGGTCCTCCTAGCAGGATCGCCATATTATGTTTAAAAAATACTCGGTGGTTTTTATGTGTTTTATTATATTTTATTTAAAACAGAACCGGTAAACTAGCAGTACTGCCAATTTCCGACATTCGTGTTTACCGTTTAATTTTCAGTTACAGTCTGTCCCTAACCTATGAACTTACTTCTACTTATATAGCGTTGAAAACAATAACCAAGCGATGACTAACACATTTGGGAAATGTGTCAATCTATTTCGGTTTCAATTGCTTCTGGACTTTCCGCTTGGGTTTGTCTGGCGATCAAAAGGGAGTAAAAGGGAGTAAAAACCGAGACGGGTCATATGTCCGTTTGGCTTGGTTATCGTTTCCACGTTTACCTACATTTGACGAAAGTCACTACTGGAGCCACGCAGGAGTCAATACCTTTTACAGTGATCTGTAGACCCTTTTTAACTGGTAAGTGAAGAAATTCTTGCTTTATTTTTCAAAATCTGAAACGATTGGTTGACCGTCTAGCAAGTGTTAGAAAGTGTTCGTAACCTTGCATAACTTTTTTCAACACCATTTGAATAGTTCATATTTACTTTCATATAAAATATACAACTTGAGCGAGAGAGTGCGGACGTGTATAATATAGCCCCGTATTTTTGATAATATAGCCCCGTATTTTCGAGTTTTTTTCTTCGCGAAATTCAAAGACACAAGTGCGATAGTGTGGTGATCGGAGAACATAACTCGCGACCACTATCTGGGACACAATTGTAATGATAATATCTTTAAATTAAATATTGAACAAAAATTAAACACAAAAGCAAAACCAAAAAAGTGCGCGCCAAAAAACAACTATAACGAGCGGCTGTTAAGTTTGCCAGCGAATAATAAAACAAAACTACTCCCGTTCATTGCTTGATTAATATTGTCTTTATTAATTTAAAATTACTATTTATAGTTATTTCTTACAGCAATAAATCTTAACACTAAGCGAATATGAAGGTAAGAGAAAATACTCAATTACTTGTATGTAATTTGAAATACCCAAGTCGTTGCACTTAAATTGTGTCGTTCATTGTTCGAATGAAGATATATCATTTCATAATACAAATTCAAGTGTCAATGGCTTTATACAAGTATGACTCATCCATTGGGTATTTTCACTACACTGCCACCTATGTTGGTATTCTAAGTTGATTGGTGTTGCCACTTAACTTGAATTTATTTAAATTTAAAATTCTTCAGGGTTTAATTTGAGCCATTTATTAATTCTTCATTTTCTCAACTCTTAATGAGTTTCCCGAATATAAACAAACTTACAAACATCAGAAACAATAATCTGTAGACCCTCAGCGCTTTTAAACTGGTAAGCAAAGAAATTCTTGCTTTGTTTTTCAAATTCCGAAACTATTTTACGGTAATCATTTTCCTGGGTTACCTGGATTTTCGTTTCAAAAATATTACCACGTTTTATTGGAGTTACGTAGAACGCTTTTTCTCCGATTAATGAAATGAAGCTCTTTATTAGCTCGTTTTAGTTTTGCTCCCTCATTTAAATCAGGGGTGGCTTATTCGACCCTTGTCAAAGCGTTAGATTTTTGGCTTATTTGCTCGATGATAGCGTTGCCAATAATAAAACAATAGAAAAACCGAATTTAGTTTGATTTAATAAAGATAAAATAAAATACGATGCCTTAGATCAAAAGAGATGCGAGTGCGGTACTCGAGCGTCCGTCCGGTTCCGGCGCAGCGAAAAGAGAGAAAGAAATGAAAAGGCCGGAAACACAGTCCGAAATTCGGCAGCCAACACAGGCTAGTTCCGCTTACCATGAACACATTCCGCGGCAGCGACAGCGCGTCAATAGATGGCGCCTGGAACCAGCACCTGCTTGCGGCGCCGTACCCGACAACTAGGTGGGGGTAGTGATGTCACCACATATATAGTGCGGACTCAAATTGCTCAATTGAGTTCGATGCGAACTGTGTAAATTGGATAAAGTTGTTGCTTATGAATTTGCCGTATGCGGTTTATACGAACAAGTATTTTTGCGCACTGATTTTTCAATAAAGTATTCTTACAATAATTAATTGGTATATATTTTCAATCAAGTAATTTCACAATACGTAGCTTCAATAAGTAATTTCACAATAAGTAGATTTTTCAAAGAAACTTGGTGACGGATGTGTTTCCCACGGAGGGGAATACTGAATTCGCAGTCTTCAAATGCTGCCTTTTTATATTCTAATTTATCAAATTCCTCAGAATTGTTTGTTCTGAAACAATTTGACAATTCATAGGAATTATTTGTCTGACAATTCATAGGGATTATTTGTGAAACAATTCCCTATGAATTGTTATTACTAGTGTACACAACTGATAATCCCAAGAGACGATTAATAGTCAGTTCACCATCCTTCACATAATGAACTGTCGGGGAAAGATATGATGTTCTTATAAAATTATCAGTCCAAATATCGGAGGTCCAGCCATACCCAATGCTATTTTCGAACTGTATTTCATTTTTTACTATTGCCAGAGTGCTATCATATAAGCTACTTATGTTCCTCAAAACTGTGCTTGGATGTGGTAGCAATGTTTCAACATTGACATGGGGTCCATACTTTGCGTCGATCGATATAAGAAATTTCGAAAATTTATTCTGACCCGTATCTTGTACCATTTGAAAGGAACGGCAATTTGTTAATTTAAATTTTTATATTTTTTTCGAACACCGCCTAATTTACTTTTAATTTTAATTTTATCTTCCTTTGTAGTGGCTAAATTAAAATCTCTGTATAGTAGAGCGATGGTGTGGCGGTGTCGTACAGTGCGGCCTCCTCTGCACTTTTTCGTCTTGCGCTCTTGTTTCGGGTACTGCTTCGGTTTGCTACTTTCCTGGCGTAGCCGATATTCTTCTATTGTAAGTGGTTTTGGTCCTAGTCTTGGTGGTGTGTACGTTGGGTAGATATGTTTTGGTTTGCCAGGATGGTATTCGTCTGCTGCCGGAGGTGTTGTGGTAGTTGGTTGTGGATATAATAGCTTGGCCCACTTCTCAAATATCGCGTCGAATTCTTCCTTCTTCATTTCAGTTATGTGTTTAATTTATTTTTAAATGTCAGGCGCGTCTGGCTAGAAGCCTTCTTATGGATATGAACTCGGCAGAAATTGCATGTGATGTCCTCATTCACCATAGCCAAGGTTTGCGTAATCGTGGACATCAATTTAATAATTCAAATCAGCAGGATGCGACAGCAGAAGTGCCAATTTGACAGGATCGCCATATAATATATCTGTATTATACTTGTGTTGTATCTCAGTTCAGTATGTTACATTAGTATAGTAAATGTGTCCGGACCAGTTTGGATTGGCATGCTGGTCGCTGCCTATGCAGGTGGCAAGTCAGAGGACTGCCCAAATGTTCATATATTATAATAATGCAAAAGGCAAGTTCTAATGAACTGCCGAGGAATTGAAAGACTCTTGTGTTCTGTTTGTAAGCAGGACTCAAAGTGTGCATACTCTGAGTTTTTATTTTACAAGTAACCTCGGTTGCTATCATAAACTTATTCTAATCTATTATACAGTTTTTTGAATCTAAAGTGTTATATGATTTACTTACCCCAAGTGCAACGCGCATGCCTGTAGTGCATACTCTTTCACGAGTGTAGAGCACGTACCCTATTGGTGCGCTCTATTTACTTGCGACCATATACTGCATTAGATGGAGTATATGGTCTGCAGTGTGGCAGACATGTGCAACAAGATCGTCCGTCTGTCGTTCTGCCCGCTCTTATGACTGTTCGTCATATCGTCGAACTGAAAGACGTGACGGTTGTGGCACGAATATCGAGTGTCGAGCTCTGTCTGGACAGTCCGATGCTCGTTTCTTGTTATCGCATAACGATAAACAAATCGTGGGAGAATGACAGACAAGGGATAGTGTGTGCCGTTTAATTGTTGCGCACATGATATCACTCGTGAAGGCTGTCTGTATCTTTGGGTGCATTAAGGTGCATCACACGGAGTGCTTTTGAATGCATTAAGGTGCATTTCCATTAAGTGTTTAGAAATGCATTACAATCAGCCATTGTGTTAAAATATTTGTTCCAACATGTTTCAAATCAGCACTAATAGGGCCCATACACGACACAAGCATGCTGACGCAATCAAGTGATTGTACCATCACGCTCGAAGCACAGACCACACAAACATGTTGGTACAATATTCATTTCTTTACAAATAGTGTGTGGTAAAGGTCGCAATGAATAGTGTTTCTATACCGATTAGTTGGTTTACTAATCGGTTGCCGATTCCTTGGGTGCAATACCGAAGGATCGTGATGATGACTTCAAGTGCAATACTGAAGTCTGATATCTCTTTGGGTACAGTACCGAAAGAGTGTTGTGGATAATCAAGTATTAATTTTGAATTAACCTTGTGGTTGAAAGTGGCGACAAAGAAAACACTGTTGAATGGTTGACTTCAAAAGTATATCTCAATTTTTATTTATAAATTGATTGAATTTATATTATAATTTTGATTATGCTACAGAAATAAATATATTTGTGGTGTCTGCAATTATGTGCAAGGCACCAGCGTTTGTGCGTACGTAGGGCAAATTAATACTTTAGCCCGCACGTGTACGGAAATGCTGATGAGGCTTCACACGCTGTATATCCGTTCATCGGGTGTACAGCTTATTCTGCGTTCACGAGCGGGCATTGGTGATGGGAATTGCTGATTGCAGTTTTGCGTTGGAGCAGGTACAAACATCCTCCCGCCTGTTGAGCATATTCTCAACTTCGAATTAAATGCTGTTTGCGCGAACCCGTACTCGAAAATCTGGAGCTCGTCGCCTCTTTGGCTTCGAATATCGCTGGTAAGAGATCCAGATAAGACAGATCAATGTGATGAGCAAACTGATATATCCGATGCTGAACTGATGGACTTCTCGGCTCTTAAGCGGTAGATCCATTTGCTCATTGTTTTGCAATTGTTGCACATGTTCATGTAGGACTTGAATATCGTCCGTCAGGTTGGACTGGTATTCTAATGAGTGTGTTGCAGCCATTATATAATCTGCGATCAACTCAGTTAGATTCACTTTCGATATGATCGTGCTGGTGACCTTTGAAACATATGTCCGATGTGTCATTATGGTTGTATACTCATCTCTTATGGTGCATCCTTGTCTCAAGGTTAAGGTTCCTATTCCCTCCAGTAATTCTGTAAGGATGTCTGAACCGCAGATGACGCTGATTGTACGAGCTGGCTGTGCGATGTAGATCCATGAGTTTTCTTTAAGTAATGGAATCCATTGAGGTGAGTCGTGTGTGCGATGAACCTTGCAGCTTTTTGGATTTGGAGTTTGACATAATATTTCCATCTCACATTGTCAATTGGTTGATGTAATGCGATGTGTTGGATGTAATTGCTTGCATCATGCATATTAGAATTGAATGCAGTGCATGTTGACAATTCTCCTGCTGATAACGAATAATATTTGTCTCGATGTAGTAGATTAGTGACTATATACTCGATTGTCCCTTCCAACATGAAAATTCCAGTGCCTCCCAATATAGGTAGTCGAGTCACATGTACCAATTCGAATGGTTCTTGATTAGTTAATGGTAACTTAAGACGCACAATCATCTCAGTGGGCGTGATGCGTGCTTCCACAGAGATGAGTTTAAGGATCTCAATGGTATTCTTGCTGGGAACTTGTAACGTTGGTGGGAGATGGTCTTTGATTGCTCTCAGTTGTTGTTGCAGCTGAGACGGATACAGCAGAAGAGGATTGAGCTGTCCATGATGTGTGTCCGTCAGTACATCTAAAAACAGCTCTTGATTTCGTTGGTAGTCCTGCATAGCCATAAGTACTCGACCGGACATCGCATTAAACATTTCGGCTATTGCATGGTGGGATTCTGACTTTGTGAAGTTGTCCTGCTGGCTATATAAATATTTTATTTGCTTGTTGAATTTGATCGTCAGATTTCTTTAAAATATTGCTAGTGGAATCAATTGCCGATGTTTGGTTTCGAATTAGGTGCAGAATATGTTCTTCGTTGCGGGATATGCCGTTTATCCTTACAGACATTTCTTTAGCATAGTTGGAGTCCAAAATTCCAAACAACGTATTAGACAAGCTTCCAACAATTACTAATGGAGCGTCTCGCCGTTGACGATGGATTTGTTCGTCGTATTGTAAGTACTCATCATATTGTTGGATTAGCTGCCATTTAGTACGGAACTGGTCCACAGTTTTCTCACAATTAATTGTACCGCTTTGGATACATGAACACGCTCGCTGCATTGCAGTTATTCCTTGCATTATGTTGTTGCGCTCAAGCCAGTATTGGGACATATTGTAATACAAAACTATATTCCAATCTGTTGTTGTTAAGTAAGTCAGACCCATTTTTTCGAAATAGAGTCCTGTTTGACTTCCGAAAGGTACCTTAGTAATGGGGTCCTCACCTGCTACTAGAGCAATTAGAAAGCCTATGCATATCTGTGACGTAGTAAGACATACCTGTCTCTTCTCTAATTCTGTGGTTGAATTGGCTGATGCCGCTGGCCACGATGACGGTGGTCCGTATAGAAACAGTGGTCCATAAAACCACATGCCAAGTTGTTTGAATTGACCCGGGTTGATGCCTCGTGAGATCATGTCTGCCGGGTTTTTGTCTGTAGGTACGTGACGCCATTGTTGCTTCACCGTTACTTCTTGTTTTTTTAGTAGTTTTTTTAGTTCGTGTCAGTTTGTTACCGCACCACTTGAATGATGCAGTGTGGTGGCCACGGCTAGCTCACCGCAATGGTCGTGGTCCTGGAGATCTACCAATGCCACCCTATACCCCAAAAGATTAATACATATATACATATTTATATAAAAATTTATCCATATAAATATAGCCAAACTAAATATATTCCAATCTTAATATTTACTAACAAAAAAAACTATAATATTTTTTTAATACAAATTAATGTTCAAATGGGTGGGGCTCCCTTGTCTTCAATCCATCGGAGGACTGTTTCTTTTACCAGGCGAGTTGTCATTTTTTTATTAAAATTTTCCTTTACATCTACTGAGACTCCGCCTCTCAGCTATCTCATCAGTGCTACGATGATCTGTTCAACAGACCACGGCCACTATGAGATAGCTGGCTTCATCTCACATTTAGCCTCCCCCTCTTGTCGTTGCAGTTGGCGTTACGCATTGGCACGTCAAGTCAGCGGCAAGAGTGGAGCACATTAACTAAACAACAAAATGCTTCACTACACACAACGTTACAATACATTAAAAGGAAAATTTTAATTTAATTATTTTTAATTGGGCGCCATTAATGTTACCTCACCACTTGAATGATGCAGTGTGGTGGCCACGGCTAGCTCACCGCAATGGTCGTGGTCCTTAACCCGCCACACTGCATCGGGTGGGACAACACTACAAAAAAGAAACTCCAACTCACCATGTTTTCCAACATCCTCCTCTACGTCGACAAGCGAGCCCGCCCCATATTGACCGCCTTAGCCTAACATTTTAACAAATAATTAAACATGCTAAACATTCTACTTCAGTAAATAACATATATACGCGTATACTGGATAAATATATGCTTAACAACTAGGTACTTAGCTCTAAGGGGCGGGCGGCAGCCTCCTTTTTCCTCTGCTGCAAGAAGTGGATGGGCCGGAACAAGTGGTTATGGATTCAACACACCCAATGTAAAAAATCAACTATCGTTTATCGCGTGCTAGAAGAATAGTTGAAAACGCGTTTGGAATTTTGGCATCAAGGTTCAGGATACTGTTGAAAACCATTAATCTTTCACCAGAGAAAGTGACAAAAATCGTGTTAACCTGTTGTTATCTACACAATTTTTTACGAGAAAAAAAAACATGCAATAACAGGAACAGATTGACTTATGAAATGGAACCTACATCATCGAACTGTGATGATACAAATCTAGATAATTTGGCTCCAACTACTATTAGAATTGCAAGCAATCACGCAAAAGATGTCAGAGATAAATTTTGCCAATATTTTAACACTGTAGGAACTGTTCCATGGCAAAACACAATATGTAAACAGTAACAATTAAATAGTTTATAAATTTATTCGATGTTCAATAAAAAATACACTTTGGTGACTTTTACAAACATATTTTATTTCTGAGTATTTATTCATCAACAAAGTTGGTAACAAATTCTGCAATTGGAGATTGCATTGGTTGTATTCTTTCGGTTGCTAATACTTGATGGTTAGTAATAACTGGACGGGTTTTTTGGACAACAGGTCTAAAAAATATTTGTGTCTGCTCAAGCGGAGGTGAATATAATGGATCTTCAGATTGAGAAGAGTGTATATTATATTCATCGATATATGGAGTTGATGTCCGCGATAAATATGAAGTATGTGACTGTGCTGAAACTCCTTTTAAAACTTTGTGTATATCTTCAACGGTTTTTTCAGTAAGTTTTTCCAGACAGCCGTGAAAAAGAACGTCTGAAAATATTGTTCTTGCATAAACTTTTTGTGCTTTCGACAGTTCCTCATACTGAGTTTCCCATCCTTTTGCTAAACCGGATTTGGAATCGTCACTGCTTGTTAATTTCTGGCAAGCTATTTTCAATAAGTTATCTTCGGCTGTGAGTTTTGGTTTTTTGTGTGGTGGTTTTTCTAATTTTTCATCGCCTGGCTCAGTCTGTAAAAATTAAAATAATATATTATAAAATAATTATAATTAAGTTCACATATTTACCTCCATGCTTTCAGTGTCCATGGCACATTTTCCTTCTCTAGAACATTCCTGTTCTTCCAAAAAGTGGAGTTTATCGAAATACCACAATGAAGACTCAAATATGTCCTCTGCTCCCGCACCAGATTTTCCACTTTTTCTTACTTTTCTTAAATCACGCTTATAATTTGTTCGGAAAATGTTAATTTTTTTAACAACTTTATCTCTATTCGCATCTGGATCAATTTCGTTTAGTTTTTCTATCATTTTGTTATAACACTGATTTTTTTAATTCGCGATTACAATACTCGGAACTTTTAATTCTCCACAAACACGGCATTGATTCATATAATTCGAGGAATTCTTCCCAAAATTTTTTTTCTCTCGAATTCATAGCCGCGCGTTGTTTACTGCTTGAAAACTTCTGCCAAAATGAGATATTTTCGCAATACACGACACCAGCATGCTGATGCAATCATAAAAATATCAAACTCATTTGGATATTACACAATCAGATGGTTCAATCGCACAACAAGCCCATACACGGTCAATCGGCTTGTACAATCACTTGATTGCGTCAGCATGCTTGTGTCGTGTATGGGCCCTATAACTTATGTCTTACTAAATTAGGTGTGAGATTTTGATTGTACTTGTATGTTCGCCGCGCGTGAATAACTCGCTCAAGTGGGAGTCAGTCTGTCCTGTGCGAGTGAATAACTTGCTCAGGTCGTCGGAAATGTTCAGTCACAATCACAGCCCTCACTACAAATTTCGTGTGCAATGTCTATAATCGGTGCCAGGAGTTGTTCACACCAACGCTGCTGTTCGTCAAAAGAGTTTTTTACGCCTGCGCCGCGGTTCGTCGAGAAAGTTTCTCTGCACTCTAATGCTGATGTACGACGAAAGAGCTGTTTACGCCAAAGAGACTGAGTATTGAGCTGCTGCTCCTTTTATAGCACAGTAACTACTCGAACATTATGCGTGGCGTGCTGTGATTGGCTATTCGAATGGCGTCATAACTCGGTTTGGTCTTCTTCTTTTCGATAGCTGATTTCTGCACCGCGTGGTTCTTGTCCGCGTGGTTTTTCTCCACTTGTTTTCACCTTGTCTTCTTCACCACGTGTTTTTGTTGGGAGCCAGTGGCGTCATACTTTAAAATGTATCCCCCCATTTTGTGAGTGGTGTTGATGTGGCATGTGGGAGGATAAATCATTAAAATTTATGCTCCTTACATTTAACACTGAGGAACGCCTTTCTATTAAAATTCAATCACTGAAAAATTAAGAAATTAGTTTTCTAAAACTAAAAATTGGAAAAACTAACCTCCTGGAATCTTGTATTTATTCATGAATGATTCCTTACAGTTTGTGGAGTTTTCGGGCAAAATGGCATAAGCTTGGAGCACAGTCTGTCTTCAATTTCTTTGACCACATTTGAAATTATTTTACATACTGAGCTTTGACACATTCCAAGTGGGTAATCATTGCCAACTGAGTGATCAAAGCTCCCACTGGCCTAAAGAGAAAGTGCTGTTGCTAATTGGAGAGTTGGGGGTACTGAAGTCGACATATTACCCTTGACCCTAAAACTCTTTTTGGATCTGTATATATTCATTTATATATATTAAAATATTATGAAAATCCTATTCTACATTTATTTACATTGCTGCCGGCAATGACAAAGAATTGTTTTTGTCCTGAATTTGTCTAAGTACGTATAATTCACTCTTTTCTTCTTCTGAATCCGAAGAACTTAAATAATAAAAAGATGTTGGACTCATTGCTATATGCGAACTTTGAAATTAAGCCTTGTGTATGAGAGCTTCTGTTTAAGAAGCTTAAACGAGGGGTTCTTTTCTTTTAATAAAAATTCAATTTTTTTTTTATTAATTTTATCTTTTTTTTCAGTTCATTTATTATTTTCTTAGTAAATTTACAAGGAACTTAATATCCACTATTAATTATTTAATTTTTTTTCTTTTCTTGAGGAGCTCTTCATTAGTCAACAATATTTTTCATACTCATTGAAAATGTTCTTGAACTTCTTCTCGAAGTTAATGTTAAAAAAACTCTACAGCAGAAATTGCATTTACTTCCAATAACACAACAACAAAACACAAGCGCAAAACAACAGAGACAAAAAAAACTGTAACTGTTGCTTAATGTGTAGGTCCAACTTGAGGGGTATTGTTAGCGGTGTAAAGGGAATGCATGCACAAATTATGACAAAACGATAACCGTAAAACTTTGACTGATTTGCCTTAGTTAATATGTATGTAAATATGAGCTGACTTATGCATATGTAATGTTGATATTGGTATCCAGGGATACCAGATGTGGATTTGCATGGTACCGTGGGGATGATCATGGTGATTAATGTTGTTTGGGTATAAAACTCCCAAACACCTTGTCTTATTTATGTATTTCTATTAAAATCAAACTATTTTTGGTGATATCCGAGCGCTTGGATATAACCTGGATTGTTAGAACATAGCTCTGCAAAGACTCTTCATCCACTTTCCACTTACGCTGCGCTACCATTTTATACACTATTTGACGTGTAACGGTAACGTTGAATTCTTCTATCAGTACTTGCTTTAAGTCCCTGTAGTTTCACGCGGATGTTGTTGTCAAAAACAGCTTAGCGGTTCCGGACAGAGATCTTCGAAGGCACAGCAACTTCATTGCGTCATCGGCATTTGCGCAGTCATCACCTCCTCAAAATGTTGTACAAAAGAGTGTACTGAATTATCACCACAGCTCTTGGTGATTGCGTGCTTGATGCCAGCTAGCGAGGATTGGCGATTGCTTCCAGAAGCTCTAGCGGCTTCACCTTCGAGTTACCTTATTTGGCGCTGCAGTTCCAAAATTTGGCGTCTCTTGTAATTCGCGCACTTGTAGATCGAGAGTATCCTCGACATTAACTACTACTGCCGAAGGTTGCGGTATGCAGGCAATCACCCCTCAAATACATCGTCGTCGAAAAAGTTGTTCTGCACTCTAACGCTGATGTACGTCGGTTGAGCTGTTTACGCCAAAGACTTGTTCACGGCAAATATACTGAGTATTGAGCTGCGGCTCCTTTTATAGCACAGTAACTACTCGACCACAATGCGTGGCGTGCTGTGATTGCCTATCCGAATGGTGTTATAACTCAGTTTGGTATTCTTGTGTATTCTTGTTTCGGCTTGAATGTGAAGGAGAAAATTGTCGGTGCGTTAGTGCCACTTTAACCCATTAATTACCAGCAATTTAAACGTTGGAATTTTTGGATGAAATTCTCAGGAACGTCTTATTTTACATTAAATAACATTTGCTGACAAAAAAAAAAATTCAGACAAGTAGTTTTTCTGAAAATTGCCGTGTGTTTGACCACACGCTGGTAAATAAGGTGTTTTGAAATCTTTTGTTCGGAACATTTTTTTTTAGTTATTTATGGTACATATTTAGGTGACTATGATAGCAACTAATGTTTGAAGATATTTTGAGGTGAAACAAGGTAAGTACAGGCAAGTAGAAAAACGGTTATTTTTTAGTTTCAAGTATTTATTTGAGAATAAAGAGAGGTAACATGGAATTATTCAATTCTTGTTTTTTTGTTTGGACGTGTGGCGCGACGTTGTAAATAAAATTGTTGTTTTTCGTGGAACAATTTAAAGCAATTCTCTGAGTGCATGTGGACGTTGCACTTCTCACACTTGAACAAGGTAGCTTTTGGTGGGCATACAATGCAACGGCGACGATTATTTGTTTTCAATGGAACGTGTAATCTGGCTACTTTCGGAAGGTCAGAATCGTCAGTAGAAGAAGGTTCCATTACATCCATGGTATCCTCCGACGAAAGAAGCAGAGACTTGGTAACCGAATTTTTGAACTCAAGCTGTGACATAGGCTTCTCCTTTTTCGAAGCTGCTACGAAGCAATGAAGTTTCCATGCATTGACAACAGCGCTGTCCAAACATTGGACCCAGAGCGGCCACCACCACTTTTTGCCACGAATGCCGATACGGTAATTGGCAACCCCATTGTCGTGTAAGTCCACGCCGCCCATATGTCTGTTGTAGTTGTTGAATGCGAGAGGCTGTTGAATACCAACTTTTTTCTTCTTTTCTTTGCTGTATCGTTGCACGGTTACCATCGGATCGATTCCGTCGTAATTGGTTGCGATAGTAACTTCAGAATTATCCATCCACCGAATTATCAAAACGTCGTTTCGCACATCGTATGTATAGTCGGTTTCATGCTTTTTCAAAGCTTGTTTCCCAGTTTTCAAAGGAGCGCCGGCAACACGATTGGCTCGAACAGTGCCGGTTGCGCAGAAGCCGCTCTCTTTCAGCAGGCACATCAAGTAATGGGAGGTAAAAAAATTGTCAAAATGGACGGTGTGCTGCATTGGATGCTCACAATATTTTAATAGTTCCATTATGACGGACGCACCGAGTCCCAAACTCTTATTATAAATGCCGGATGCACCGGACTATGGTATGAACTGGAACATATAACCATTGTGCGAACAAAGTGCCCACACTTTATACCCGAATCGAATCGGTTTTCCACGAATAAACATTTTCGCTGAATGGCGGCCAAAGTAAGGAACCATAGTCTCGTCGATCGATAAATGCTCCACAAAAACACCAAACTGCATGTAGCGTTTGTTGAGCATGTCAAACAATGGCCGAACCTTTGCGAACTTATCAGAAATATCTAAATTGTCGTTATTGGCGATATGAAAGTTCGCTTTCAATTTCGTAAAGATATTCCGCGACATTGTTTGGCGAATGAATGGAATGCCGAACGCTGGATCTATGCTCCAATACAAAGTAGTTTGAGGAAGTTTGCGATATCCAGAAAATAAGAGGATTCCCATAAAACGTTGCATAAGATATTTGTCGCATATTTTGCTGATATTTTGTTGGGCAGCATATCGATTTGTTTCTTCTACAAGCAGAACAATAATTTCATCGTCGAAGAATAGTTGAAACAATTCAAATGGATTTTTTTCGCTTATAGTTCGGAGCAGTGGTTGCTGCTTTTCCTTTATCAATGGCTCGTGTACTGGATGAATATCGTAGGCAGTTCGCTTGGTTTTTTTCCAAACCGGTTTGAAATCGGTTGCCGGACGATATTTTTGTTTGGGCAGATCTTTTGACGATGATGGTTGAGGTCCCTCCTGTTCCACTTCGACTTCCGGACCACCATGATCGTCAATAGAGGAAGTGTAAATCACTTCAATTGTACCTACATATAAGCACACATAATTAGCAATACAAAACAAAAGAAACAATAACAAATGCAGTACCTGCTATTTCGGTCAACGGGCTCTCATCGGAAAAAATATTCGTTGATATTTAGTCATCGTCTATTGTTTCACAATCGGAATCACCGGCAGTATTATTGGGAGGCAAACAAATAACTGCTTCAATTGCGGATGCTCTCTCATCTGGATGGTCACATTCATCATCGCTCAATTGTCGATAATGTGTTGCAAGTCTGCTTTTGTGAGGTACTTTTTGCACGCCATTTCACACAATTTCACTATTATTTATAATATAAATTTAATAATTTCAAAAAAATTCGAAAGAGAAATATAAAATAACAAAAAAAAAAAAAATACCATAAACTGTTGTAATAAAAAGAAAATGTCTGCTCTATATGGAACCACGTTGCTACTAGTACAAAAAAATATCAAATGTCAAATGTCAGTATATTTACCAACGTGTGGTGAAACACACGCCAGTATTTACCGCCACCTAGCGTCAAGTATATTCATCTGTGTGGTGGTGTGGATGTCTTGTGTTCTTGTTTGGACATTTGGCAAAACACTCCAAGATATATAAAATAATTTTGATTTTTTTATATATATTATATAATTAGTTTAAAAATAGTATATTTTTGGACACTTTTTAAACCACCCCCCTGTGAAGGAAGGGGCTTGCGAAAATTTTCAAAAAATATTTTAATTTTTTGGTAATAGACTAAACCTTAATATAATCCCCCCACAAGTTTAATTATTTATATTTATCTAAATTTTATATTTACTCGAAGTCTAGAAATGATAAACGTGTGTTCAAACGCACGGCGGTAAGAAATGGGTTAATCCCAATGCACTAGGCACGAGGTCGTAAATGTAGTTTGTTTGTAATCCTTCAAATCAAAACTATGATGACTTTTTGTCAGCCAATTTGCTTCTTTTTGATATTTCTGAGATAATCTTCTAATTCTAAGGTCCGGAAACACGATGTCCGACATTCGGCAGCTAGCACAGGCTAGTTCCGCTTACCATGAACACGATGTGCGTCAGTTGCCTGCGAGCTCCTCCAGGCTGGTACCCTTCAGAATCTTGAGAAGCCATCGCGTTGACGGCGGCATCAAATCGAGCCACTTCACTCGGATGACGTCATCCGTGTCCCTGTCACCTGCCAAGGCGCGCATCTGCCGCAGGAGTTGAGACGGCTTCCTGTCACCCAGCTCGAGTTGGGTGAGTAGCTTGTGGAGCTGCTGATCCGCCGAGTCGGTGAGGCGATTTAGCATGGCTGCGGAGTACATCCGCCACCTCGGAAATGGTCTCCGGGTCGAGCGCCGCAACTACTAAATTGTAACGGCTGTTGTCGTTGCGTTGTCCTCACGGCCCCTGATGTCCTGGGTCTTTGATATCCTGGACCCGTGATTTTATTTATTTATTTTTTTTGTTACCAAAGTTCTGTGATTTTTCAGAGCCGTGGTAGAGCTCAGCCACTCCAGGGTTCGTCAACAGAATATTCTTCACTTTTAACCTTCTTGTCCGTATTTGTTATTCATAAAACTTCTTTTCCATTTGAACGTTTGTTTGCAGACTTCGAATACTTGTTTCTTTCCACCTCGAATACTTGTTCTTCCACTTCGAACGCTTCTTATTCCACACCCTCAAAGATTCTCAATCCATATTTAACCTAGTGAAAGTTTAACGTGATTGAGAATTGGTTTCATACAAAAAGAACGAAACAAACGAAGTCAAAATCTGACTCGCCTAATTGATTTTTGATTTTTTTTTGTATTTTGAACAAAAGATTTTGTGTGGGTAAAATTAGTCAGCGGACAAATTTAATCTTTACAATATGTTGATTTGTGATGTGGACTGTATTTTTAGTTCGATGTTGATGTCGCGTTGTATACGATTTAGCTCGCCCCGTCCTCGCGCCTTACCGGTTCCAACCCTAACAGAGTTTTCAATTGCACGTTAATTTGGAAACAGTTGTTATCATAGCGCTCCACTAAATTTTCCCATGCCCGTTTCTGACAATTGTATTTTAGACACAATTTCACACGCCTCCCCCCGAGTTTTTTTATTTAAATGGTAAAACTTCTCTACGCTGGTGAGCCGCGTGTTGTTTATAAACAACGCGCTAAACATATCGCGAAACGCGGGCCATTTCGTATACTCCCCTTCGAATATTGGATTGCACAGGAATACTGTGACCCCTGGACAAACGCGAATCCCCTCGACATGGAGTAGGTGCCTCCTGTTCCACGCGTTGTTGTGCTTCCGCGATAAGCACGGACCCCCGCTTAAAAATGTCATAACTCGCCTCGAAGCGCTGCGCAATTGACTTCAAGAGAGTTTCAGAATCTTTAACGACCCTATCTTCGGAAGTGGCCGTTATCTTCTTCGCCTCTTTAAGCGCAGCCCATCGCGCCTCTAATTCACGCTCGTGTGCACGAAGCGATAACGGAGAATGGGACTCCGGTAGTAGTCGTTCAAACCATTACCAATCGCCGGAAATGCCTCATAGTGCAAAGTAATAGATTGAACTGATTATGTCAATGAGACAGTTGCTGTGAGGCGGAAAAAGATGTGTGGGAAAACACTTTTCACCACAGCTTTAAAGAATGCAAACAAAGTTCTAAAAGCTGAAAAACCGGAAAATACTGAAACGGCAATTAAAATTGCAAACAAAGTTAAAAAAAATACAATAAGGCGAAACAGGCCAATAAAAGTACCCAGAGTCATCTCCATACCTAAAGTGGGTGGTTTTCTATCGTTAGTAACAACTTTAACTGCTCTTGGTGCTATTCGCTTTCGCAAATATACAACTTCGATTTATTCTTAATCCCCTCTGTTTCGTAGAGCCCAATAACTTTCCGATTCCATTTTGTTTTTTGTTTATATGCTGAACTTATTCAACAACCTTCTTGGTTGAGAGCAAAAATATCACTGACCTCGGCACGCAGTATTGCCGACCGACTCTCCTCCTCTGCCTGCGTCGGCACTTTCGTATGGCAACAAAATAAAGATGGCTGCGGCCTGCCACACGACTTTGGCGGGACCCAATGTTAAATTGACTCCAACGATATTTTCTCGAGCGCATTGGTAAAACGAGAAGGCATTTTCTAAAATTAGATTTTGTGTTTTTGTCATCTGCCAAACTTTTCTTTTTATTATTGCTCCTACCCCATCGACCGCCCCTTTGCCATGGGAAGTTGCAAAATAATTCCACTCAATAGCTTTGCAACCGAATTCAGTAAGAATAAATCAGGCAAACTTCGGGCAATAAATTTATTTTTAAATTGAGAGCTGCCTCCATCCGAAAAAATATAAATATTTCGGAACTCCCCATGTTGTTTTTTGATCTCCATGATAATGTTGTCAAAAAGCAGCAGACATCGAACTTATTGTGGCTGAGTTTATCACTAATTATAGCAAAAGATTTTACTTCATCAAGTAGCCAAGCAACGCAGGTAAAAATGGTAACTTGACGGTAGCTGAAATGCGCGCTCTGAACCTCATTTTGATATATTAGCCTGTAGTTTTCTGCAAAATCCACTTGCAGGACAAGATCTTTTACTTGAATATGTGTTTTCTTCATTTCAAAATACTTTTGCTGGGATCTTTTAACAAAGAAGTGGCGTTTAAAAAAGGGCAACTGTGCATCCAATTCGTATAAGAGATCAGATAGAGATCCTTCGGTGTGTGTCAAAGCGATTCGATCTTCCATTTTGCGCCAATGTTTCCAATTCATTGTTTTATCCATAAATGAATAGTATTTTAGGGGCACTACGCCTTGAGGCGGACCTATGCGTTAACGACTCAAATTAGTAGACGGGTAAATTTCGATTTATATTTAAAACAAAATTATTTTATTCATATAATATATACATTTTTATTCATTCTTTATTATGGAAGCTGTAAAAACATTTGTTTGTTGTTGAGTTGCATAAATTGATCTTGCATTTTACGCAAAATGCTTGAGTTTCCGATTTGCATCCGGGAAACTTGCACATTTTTTTGCCAGCGCGGTCCAAAAAATCACACCAATGGCCTATTTGGTCATATCTAATATATGCCTTTTTAGCCTTTGGTGGGGGCGTTGAAGAAGATGGGCGACCGCGTTTGGCAGGTTGCGTCGAGCGAATCAGACAAAGGGTTTCTGCCACTTCGGTTCTGAAATCGGGAAGTGCACAATTTATGACGCCCTTATTCAGTCTATTATATAGACAATATGAATTTAGCATTGCTACGTCCAAAATGTGATAAAATATTCGATTTGTCCACTTTCTGCTCTTCATTTTGATGTGGTATCGACCGATCAGTCCGTCAACCAAATCCACACCACCCATATGCCTGTTATATTCTTTTATAATTGGGGGACAATTCACCTCTGTTGGTTGCCAACAAATTGTTTTGTTCCAACGTAAGTAGACAGTAGTCGAACTGCTCTTGTGTCATACCACAAAACGCTGCTTATATCTACTCCGAAAACTGTTCCAACGTATTCTTCATCGTACCCACGTTCGACCTTTTTGCATTGCAATTCAGCATCGGATGAAAGTTTTATGTTTGGTACCCGATTTGGACGTACTGTACCTAAGCTATGAATCCCACGATTTCTCAGGTATAATAACACTCCCAATGACGTATAAAAATTGTCGAAGTAAAGTATATGGTTGATATTGTTTAGGATGTCTTGTGACAATCTTGCAACGACATTAGATGCAGCACCAAGATCAGGACTATTTGGCAAAATTTTGTTATCGCCAGCACCACAATATATTTCGAAAGCGTAGGAATAACCTGAAGAATCGCAGAGTACAAACAGCTTCGCTCCCCACTTGTGAGGTTTGGCAGGCATATATTGCCTAATAGGATTTCCTTTCATCTTTGTAGCGCACATTTGTTCATCAACGCAACGACGCTGGAGCTTTGGGACTGAAGAAAACCGTTTGTTGAAATGTTGTATAAGAGGTCTCACTTTATACAAGGGGTCGTAGCCAGGTTTACCTTTCTCTATACGCAATGAATCGTCCTTGAAATGCAGGTTACTTCGAATGTTTTCAAAACGATTGCATGTCATAGCTTCACGTACAGGATATAAGCCATATTTTCCCCAATGCGAACGACTATTTGGAAAGCGATAAACAGACGTAAAAAATAATATTCCTAAGAATTTACGCAGTTCCGTCTCATCGATTTGAAATATTGTCGAGATATCTTTTTGGCGGGCGTATAAGTTCATTTGTGCAGCTATAGCCTAAAAATAAAAAATTTAAACAGTGACTATTATAGTTGTATTGGTAAATACCTTTAGGAAATCTTCTGTCACAAAATATTTAAAACAATCGTAGGGTGTTTTCAAACATTTTAAATAATCCGGCATATCTTCGGGACCTTGAAACTCCAATTCATGTGCTTGCAGCTGCAGATGTTTCTTCTTCCAAATTATTGCTCTCAAAGCAGGCATATCATTTTTTATTTCACTTGCAGTTGGAAACCCTCCAGTTTCTTCTAGTAGTTCTAAGGTTCTTTGGTTGGAACGTGTGACTATCGATAGTGCAGATGGACTAGAGCTACCAGCATCAACAGCAGATGAAGGAATTGGGTCAGGTGCACTAGATACAGAAGGTTGCTCCAAATCAGTCAAATTTAAACTGCATTCAGGAGCATTCTGCATCATTTCTGAAGAGTTAAGCATAAGATCAATGATGGAATCATTATCAGGCAATACATAATTAGGATCCCTATCGTCGTCGTCACTATCGAAACCGCATTCTTCGCCAGAAGTATCAACATCAGATTGCCCTTGTTTGAAAAATTCCCGAATTTCATCCTCCGTCATATGTCTTTTATTTTTACGGAACTTGCCTGATGCTATTGCAATTATAAAAGAAGTAGATGATTTCAATAATAACACAATAAATTTGAATCTATTTGAAAGAGGAGGCTGAACAAGTGAACTTTGCAATGCATGAGTCCGCCTCAAGGCGGAGTCTAATTTATTTCAATTTACTCACCTGATAAAAAATTTTTCACCAAAATATAAACACCGATCGTAAGAACGTAAAATTTCGTAGTCGATAATATTTTTTTAAATAGAAATGTACACAAAAAATTATACTTTTTTTATTTGCTAAAATTGTGGTGTTTACAAAAATAATAAAAACCACGTGAATGTAGCCACCTGTCACTTTAAGTTGACTTTACTCGAAAAGTAGAAGGAGTGTTGTCAGCCTTCAAAAACAGTAACCTAGCTTAAAGCTTCTACTACAATGTTAGAAATGCCGGAGACGTTACATTTAAAAAAAAATATATCAAATTGGGGTTTTAGTAGATCCCGTCTACAGGCGGGGCCATGCACTAGAGGTTTAAGGGAGTGCTTCATCTTAACATAGATTCCTCCAATGAAAAGTGAATTTTCAAGTCCCTTCCAGTTTCCAGGTAATACAAAAATTATACAATTTAATTTATTTAACATTTTATTCAACATTTAACAAAAAAATTGGTATTACAATCAATATAAAAGTAAATTTCTACCAAACACTCTCTTTACCGAAGACACTCAAAGCCGAACAAGAATAAAAAGAATGAACAAAGAAACTTTGAATGGCAACTGAAACCATGGTTATACATGCAGGTACGTACTGTCAGTAGCTCTGCGACAGTTAGAAACAATTGAAATTTATCTCAAAGATTAATATCAATTCAAAGATTAATATCAATAAATTCAATGTGAATGTTTTGTAAGAAACCTGATGTGAAATTGTTGGAAATTATTATATTGACTATTTTATTATGTATTTTTAGTCAGGATTCCTCAAAAGTATGGACACAAAATTCAGTGTTCAAGTTAAGTATACTTGAACTTGATTCTATTCCATTCTTAGACAGGAAATTTCTGCAAATGTGCCTGAAAAGATATGTCAATCCTGCATTAAGTGCATGAATCTTAACCTCCTCAGATTGCATTTCGATGTTTACATCGTTTATAATTTTCAGTATGTGGGATAAAAAGAGAAAATACATTTTCATGATTGGGTCAGAAATACTGCCTGAGATTGCTGCATTAGATTCGTTGCCGTGTTCCAATCAATTCAAAACCACAAAGTCGAAAATTGGCGTCCAACTGTGCCCATTGCTCCAAAATTCCATCAACAACATTCTAAATTTGAGAAGCAAACGAGAAAATAAGTTGAAGGTTAACTGCGTAATTTCAAGGAGAACTGACCTGCCTGGAGTGCCAACGTGCAGAAGAAAGCCGCAGAATTGTATGCATCTCCGTCTCAAACTCTAATTGGAACTGGGTGCAATCAGCTTTTCGGCTCGCACTGTTGCAAAAATGATGGTTAATGTGCAGCATTCACTGTTCGACACTTGATGGAAGCGGAGCTGCAGCTGCTTCGGACGACAAATTGATATTGTGGCAGACGTCGCCACAAACGAACATTTTGAACAAATTATTTTCAACTTTGCTTGTACACCGTTGTGCTTTCCCATCAAGGTTGCACAATTATCAGCCGTAAAGCCCAATGTTGAGGGGACTACTGTGCTCATTGAACACCTTGATAAGTGCATTAAAAAGGCCTTGAGATGAACAGCCAGTGATGGGAGCGACGGCATGTTTCTTTGTAGACGCGCACAACAATTTACGTTGTAATATCATCGCATCCAAAAACAGAAACAAATTTTACTTTTCACAAAATTTTCATGCCTTCATTTCATCGGCAACTTCGCTTCTTTTGAGAGTGAATTGTGACGATAAATGCAGGGCTGTTAAAAAAGACAGTTGCCAGAATGTAGAAAAATACTTTTTAGACCTTTTAATCATTTGTGGAAAAGTTCGAATAGTTTGAAATTGTACCTAAAATGATTCAGTAGTGCCTAAAGTACCTTCAGGATTCATAAAGTCGGATAAGGATACAATGAAAGCCTGTTTTTCGCTGTTTTTATCCAACTTAAAACACAGCGAGCACGATGGTCTGCTGGCAGAGGATGCGGCATGGGCTGGTTGGTCATCTATGGGCGGGCCTGCAGCTACCTGCAAAAAACAAAGTTGAAAAATTGATTTAGAATTTGAATTCAATGAATGAATAAATGAAATGCTTACCTCTACACCGAATAACGCCATGGACTGTTTCACATGTTGCATGCCTCTTACAATTGGGTTTGTTGCCCTTTCTTCCATGTAAGGGATCACCAGCTGTTCGGCCAATTCCGTAAGGAACATACGTCTTCTATCATTTCGTTTTCATGCCCCAATTGTATCATGTATGACAAATGCAGCCAATCCTGCAACGTCCAGCATATTGAAAAAGATGGCCAACGGTAATCGGTTTGTGGCCCGTGTGCAGGTGTAACCACCAACCATCTGGTCCATGGTGTCCACTCCTGCTTTATATATATTATAGTCCAATATTTGGAACGGCTTCTGCGTTGGTTTTGATGAGTCGACGGTGGAATTACAGTGTCTTCTCTTGTATTTTTGAATGGTTAGTGGTTTGGGGTTGACTCTCGTTGCTTCATATTTTGGTGTTGAAATCGGTAGTTCTCCCGGGGAATACGTTTCCAACGAGGTTTTCGCCAGCGCTAAAAGGGTCTTAACCCTCCTTTCATGTCAGTGAAAACTTACGAGTTACATTTTTTGGGGGTCCCTCAGACCCCACGAGTAAGACACAGGTAAAAATAAGGTAACTTAGCGCGGGGGAGCATTTTTATTAACTAAGGAGTGGCGGGGTCTGATATGCCCCTTAACAAAGGTTTATAAGTAAAAAAAAAACAATTAATTCCTCATAGATGAGCCAGTAGGCATATTTAGAGTTGAGCCACCATGTGTTCCACCACTATTTTTAGCATCTGAATCGCATTTCACGCAGGTAATTAAATGGTGGGTACTGCAAATGTTTTTGTGGCATACGTCACAGATAACTCCCGACTTTCTATCAGCGGAACGAGGACAAAGATGGCACCTTGCCTGCATTTTCAATAAAAAACAATAAGTATTGGGAACAAAAAAATATATGGAAAAATGTTATTTTACCTTTTTTCGAGGTAAACGTTCCTCTAAACGTGGATAGAGCAGTGGCTCATTGTAGCCAAGAATATTGAAGGCGTCTATTGCCGATTTGCCTACCGTATTTCTTTCGCAGGTCTGCCTGGTAATAATCTCGGTGTCCATCAATTGTTTTGCGAGCTCAATAAGCTTCTCGTTACGGAAACGATTTATGTTTTTGGTTGGTGGATGCCAATGACGATAAATCACCACCGCAGCCAGCGCTGCAACATCTAAGAAGTTATAAAAAACCACCATTGGCCATCTTCTGGTCATCCGCGAGCAAGAATATGTGCTGACGAGCTGGTCAAACACGTCTACACCACCTTTAGTTTTGTTATAGTCGAGAATGATTTGTGGTTTATTTTGTGGCCCGCCAACATCGACATTTGTAGAATGTTGTGTTGACAATAAAACCACACATTTGTTCTGTTTTGGCACATATGAACAAAGGGCCATCCCATCCGAAAATCCAAACAAAGAAGAATTGACAGCCCGATACACCTTTCGCCCGTTATTTTTCAATGGATTCATACTGTCGTCAAGTTCTTCTTTGACAACAAAAGGCTTCGGGATGTCGCGTTTATTTTTACGCAAAGTGCCAACAATTGTTGTACGCTTCTCTAACAAGTATTTAACCGAGGTAAAATAGTTGTCGATGGTCAAATTACGTCCAACATTTTGGTACTTTTCCATCAAAGAATCGACAACATCATATGCTCGACCATGTTCTGTGGAACTGGTTTCAGCGCCAGTATATATGTCGCACTTTAACGGGAAACTGTATTTGCTGTCAGTAATCCACCAAAACTTTATTCCATATTTGGAAGGCTTTGCAGGCATGTACTGCCGAAATTTACATCGACCACGAAATCCTTTGAGCTGCTCATCAATTGTGACGTTTTCGTATGGTTGATAAATAGATGCCAAATTTCTATTTACAATATTCATCATTTGTCCAATTGGATACAACAAAGACAATGTTCGATTGGAGTGTGGTTGGGATCGACGACCAATTGAGTCATCAAATCGCATAAATCGTTGTATCATCTCAAAACGACTGAGGCTTATTGCAGCTCGAAGAATGACGTGACCTTCTTGTGGGCTCCACAATGTTTTTAGCCGCATAGCACCAATATACAACAGGCAACCAAAAAATGCATCCAATTCAGACAAACTCAATGGTTTCCAGTGTCTGGTGGTTCCACTGGCTGCATTTGCTAAATTATAGCAATGTTCAGCTCTAGTATTAGTCCATTTAATTATATCATTCTTTAAATCGGCACTGAACACGCGATTGAATATATTCAAAAGAGTTGAACTCTTTAAGTGAAAGAGTGGTCCAGGTGAGATAGGCGGACGAAAAATATTACATGCCTGAGTTCGGGCTGAAGGAGCAACCATTGGCTGTTTTTCCCACACTCTACCAGTACGAGCGCGGTAATATCCACCACTAGATGTTGCATTTATATCAACGTTTTCTTCTGCTTCGTTTTCTATGATATGATCGATTTCATCAAGATCAAGAACCTCGTCGTCATCCTCTACTTCTTCCTGAATTTCAATCTCAATCCCGACATTCCCATCCCCAACCGTACCAAGAAGCGCATTATCACCAATCATCTCATCTCCATCATCAGCTAACAAAAATCAAATTCAATTTCACAACATATATACAAATCAAAACAAACAATAAATTTCAATCACAAAACAGAATCAACTCACAATCATTCTGATTCCATTCAGCTTGTGGCAAGTCATTGGGATCTCTGTCCTCATCATCACCATCAGCAAATGGATCCTCATCTTCATCTTCATCTTCTTCGAAAAGCAAATCATTTATGAAATTTTCCCTTTCTATAATACTCATTCGATGGGCTGTAAAACGCCGTTGTTCATGATCACGGTTAGACATTCTACAAAATAATTCACACATAAATCAATTTACAAAGAATAGATAGCAATCACATATACAGTACACAAAAATAAACTTTACTTATATATTTTTCCACCAAAAAAACTAAATTTTTTTTCCACTTTCAATGTAAACGGTGTTTATCATTTGACTTTTCACTCAGAATGAAACTAAATGCCAGTAACAGCAAATGCAACAACATTATGCACGTGGCCACGTACTCTTGTCATATGTAACAACTGTCAAAAATTGAGATATAATAAGCATGGGGTCTGGTGGACCCCAGAATATGTAAAACGGGTACAAATGAGAAAGTCTTCGGAAAAAATACAAAGAGAGGCCCCAGATTCACGAAATGATCAGAATCAACTCTCAAGAGAATTTGTAGTAGGTGCCGAGAACCCCAGTTTTTTAAATCCACACAAAAAAAAGTTATTCTACTGCAAAGTTGAGAAAGGGGTCCCTCAGACCCCAAAACTGAAAGGAGGGTTAAAGGCGTTTGTCGAAGTCTTCTGTGGTCCTTAGTTCGGTTTGGCAGGATCGCCATGTGGTGTTGGTCGTTGATTTGGCAGTTCGCTCAACGCATCTAGTGGAGTCTTCAGATGACATCTACATGTGGAAAAGAAAAATTTAAATATTCTATATATTACTCCTATATTCTATGCTATTCCATCCAGACGTTTACCTTATATTATTTGAAAGGATGTAAGGTAGCCCAGCCAATATCTTCGGCCAGTTTGCGTTTGCCGAAATGTTTCCTTATTCGCAATTGCGTGTGGTCGGCATATTTTTGGATTCAATGCATGTTTGGCCTGCACACCAAATGCCCGCTTTGCACAGTGCCACTTGATCCGCCGCTTGGGCTTGTGCCGCGTTGCATTGTTGTCGAGTGTATGCCATGCATAGCGTTGCGCTCACATTCATTCTTGTGATGGGTACGCTTTGGTCTTTTGTTGTTATTTTCATGTTCCTTTTTAACTAGTTGTTCTTTTGTCCATGCGGTACGCTTGGACATTAGGCAATGTTGGTGTGAAATGCATTGTAGTGTTTTGGGTCCACTACACAAGTAAGAGTTCTCCCAATATTTAAATCTAATACCTTTTTCCCAGTTCTTGTTACGAAAGTGGGTTTATTCCCCACATTAAAGATTTCTAGTTTGCTACTGAGTATAAATTCAAGTAGGCACTCACCTCTGGTGTTGTTGTTGGAACTGCCCCCAAGTTCATTGTGCGCACATCCTATCAGGAGCGGCAGTTTTTTGGAGTTATAAAATGTTTAAACCCATGGTGACGTAAAAAAAATATCATTTTTCATGAAAAGCTTGGAAACAATGCGAGTGCATTTGCCACATTTCTCGCACATCCAAATTGTTGGTTTGCCACAGCTTTTCAACTGGCAACGACGATATTTCCCTTCCGAGTGACGGACGATGAGGTGTTCACCAACCATGTTTGGTAAATTGCGGGGTCTCTAGAACTCCAGGTCATCATCCACTTCCATATCTTCTTTATCATCGCCTGCTTTACTATTGGAACTCCAATTGACAGCTTCGAAGACCAATAATCCTCAACAGAAGGCAAAGTGTGATAGCCCGATAGCAGTAAAATCCCCAAAAATCTAAATGAAAATCAGTGATCTTCTGGGCTGCAAAATGGTTGGTCTCAGTTATGATATGATTCAACACCTCTCCATCATTCAACTTGAAGAATACTTGAATTGGCGAAATATCTTTCAGTTCTTCACACGGCTCGTTTTGCATATCGGTCAACGGAGCTGCATTAGGCGATATATCGTAATTAAACTGCTTCTTTCCTGTGTTCCTGGACCATTTTGGAGTTCCAAATGAACTCAATGGTTTGTAGCTGACTCCCGGTTTCTTACTAAGTGGGGGAAGTCGATTTATCTACACATTTGGAAGTCAACGGGCGAGTCTCCGACTCAGTTTCTGCAGTTTGTTCATATCCGCATTAATGCTGCGCTCAGTCTCAATTTCCAAATATCCGGCAATCTCAGTCAAAGCACTTGGATCCGAGGTAATTGCAATGAAATTAATTCTTCATCCGATTGTTCGTCTACATCGGGTGGGAGTATGTTGACAGACTGATCGGGATTTTCGTCATCGCTCCAACATTATATAATGTTTTGGGTGGGGGTAGATTTTTTAATGACGGATTTGGAATTAGAGGGGCCTAGTTACTAGTTAAGAATGTCCTTTATATTGAAAAATTGAACAATTTTTGCACCGTGGTTGAAAATGGTCTCAAATTATTCTTTTCGCTTTTCAGGTCTAAACTTACATACAAATTAAAGAGAGTTCCATTTGGTCTCAGCAGTACTATTTTCCTTTTGTCCAGTCACTTGTTGTCCTGGAAACTCAGAGTCCTGTCCGAAACGAGTCAGGAATTTTTATTTTCAACATTTTCGATTATTTCTAGTATCAGGATTATTGCGCTAAAATAAAGCGGGGGTATTGAAGGTACTCAAATTTTCATTGGCTGTGTCTGAAATCTTATTACAAAGTATCCGCATTGCAACAGAATATGCTTCTGAACCTTCGTTATAATAATTGATGGCGAATTTTGCCGTCTCGCTTCAGGCGGGGTATTCTACAATACTTCCCTTAAAGTCAGGCAAAGCCTTAATAAGGCTAAGATCAGTATGAGTGTCTGGAACTCCTGGACTTATAGAAACGTGTGCATGTATTTATACTTTGGGAGGGCTTATACTCTGAAGCTTACTCCGATTGAGTCGATCAATGATGCTCCCTCACTCTAGGGTAAAGGATCCATCATATTTTGTAGCATCGGAACTTTCAGTATGTACTTTCCCTGGTGGAGTAGATACGCATTCAAAAATTCCTTCATCGCATGCTGGAGAATACAATAAGGCAGGCTCCTAAGTAGCATTTGGTCCTCAATTGCCATGTCGTCACTTGCTGAACTAGGGGTATGAATCCAGCGAAGTCGAAGTTCTGGTCTAAGGTTTTCTTGAACAGTTTCCTGTGTAAGGCTGCTCATCAGTTTTGAGAGTCTCTGTCCTACTAGGACGAATCGCATGAGCCATCCTGGGCAGCCATTTGAGTGTGTCTTTGCTCTGTAGTTACTCCGAGCATGTGCAGCTGGGGGAGGTACGTTGAGTACCCATGTTCGTCCTGTTCACGCATATTCATCGCGTTCGACCAGTTGCCAGCACCGAACTGCTCCTCATGCCATTGTTGATTAACCGTCGACATTCTTTGTATCCTGATCTAGGGAGTCGTCGGCCATTACCTTGAGTAGGAATGGGATTTTGATCATTTGCGGGGGTGTTCCAAGCTGATTGTTTTGAGAATTATTATAATACGCCAGGGTTAATACTGAAGATGTTTCGTGTCAATCACAACTTTACCTAATTTTTTTCGTTTTTTCCTTTATTTTCACTAAAATAGAATTAATACTCTCAACAATGTTCCAAGTAAACATTCTTTCAAATAGTACTGTCTCAGTAAAATAGTGAGAGCTGTTCAAGTAAATAAATAAATTATTAAAATAACTATTAAAACGAAATATAATTCAAATAAATAAATATGCACAAAATAGATCAAATATGAAGTATAGTGAAGTTGGAAGCAAATAACTCGTGCTTCGGGTAAATGTAGAGGAGTCTCCTCATCTCCACAAATACGAATTTTTTTTCAATGAAAAATGTTTATTTAGTTATTTATTTATTTTCTAATATGTAATATAAAATTAAATATTAAAGCAATTCTAAAAATGAAAACTGTAAATGGAAGATTGCAGAATTTTTTCCCATTTCTTAAGAATTATTTTACAAACTATGATTAGAATAGTCACGAGTGAGTAATTAGAAATAAAATATGATCCAACATTGTTTAATGTATTCTGCATAATATATTATTATGTTTTAATAGTGCCAATATAATTCATAATTTAATGATCATCTATTTTTCTTAAGCAGATATTTATTTTTATAAAAATTATTGTTTGTAAATTTAAAAAGCAAATTTAATAAAAGTAAATGAAAAATGAAATAAAGAAATAATTCCATGAAGGACAAATTGCATTCTTTTAGTTATGAAAGAGGAATTGGAAGACGTTCTGTAAGTAAGGTAAGTAAGGTACGATTTAAATAGATGTGTTGTCCACTTAAACTGTTCTTCAGTAGAATCAGAGTAGGTGTACTTAGGACCCTCCTTCATGAAAAATCAAAAAGGAAACAAACGGCGTCCTTCCTAAACATGAGAAAGTCAAACAAGTGGCACACAATCTGGGTCCTCTTACCAATATTAAGTAGTATTGTGACTAAAAGTGTCACCAGTTTCTCTTGACAAGAAATAGTTGACAACATTTAATTTAAAACAACTGTTTACTTTCTTTCACGTTTGCATCTGAATCACTTATTAAATGAGTTCGCGACAGACTCACTTATTTTACTCTTCCCTTTTGGTACCCACGCTCCCAGAATATTCTGGTATAAACGATTAATTTGTCCATTAGTGGAGATGAGATGGCAACTTCTGTTCCGGCGCACAGTAAGCCAGAAATACACAATATATAAGTCGAATGGAATTCATAAGCGATGGAACAGTTTCATAATTATCGGTGGAAGTTCCCATTCCACAGAAAAACGTCACATATTAGATGGTTACGGTCTTGAGTGAATGTGATGTGTAGAATACAATATCACCGAACTCTGCTGCCATCAATGTGGAAACCTCTCTTGGTAGATAGTTGCTGTCCTTCGCATGTGGCGAACATTTCTTTGAAGTTATTCTACGGCACACTTTCGAATATGAATTTGGCAAGACCGTAAAGAAAGTTTGAACAATTCAGTAGCCAAAAGCGGCACATCACTGCTTACTTGGCGCTATGGCACCTTATAGTGTCATCTCGTGGAACTTTCAACGAATTCTGTATTTAATTAACCCACAAGAACAAACAAGTCTAAGTTATCACATCACCGCCTAATGGGAAATCTATGACAACGTAGTCTGCTGTTCTGGAAAAATCATGGAATTCTGAAAGAAATAACCCTAAGGACGCGGATAACTCTTATTTCCAGGTAACAGCGGGCATCGCGGCTTCCGTGGTATTCTCGAACACATAATGTGATATTTTGGAACTCTGAATTGTAGCAAATACCCAAGCACATCACGGCTTGCATGACAGTCTATGATTATATATTGCGGTTTCTTGAAATTGTCAAAGAATTCTGAATTACCATGAGCCAAAAAGCCAACTTCCCATTTAATTGCGTACTTGTTTCACGCACTTCAAGGCTTCCTTAGGGCTCTAATGGAAATTTTTATTGAAATAACCCCCAAAATGCATACAAATATGAAATACACCAAGCAGGTTACTATGTGATATTTATTCAATCCAGATTTCTGCAAATTGTTGGGGCACATCGGGTCGTACGCGCCACTGCACTCCATTTAGAGTGATTTTTTGCAAAAAAGTCCAATTTTTAATGTGGACCGCGACTTACTTCTCGTTCTATGAGCACTTAATCGACTTCACTCCACAAAGAACAATTTCAATAAAGTATTGGATGCATAATTCACCGATACCGTCCCAGTCGGCAAACATAATACAAGTTATTGAAATTTATCCATTTCTGATACTGTAAAACAATTAATTTCACGAGAGCATAAAAATGTGCACCAAGGCTAGAGATGAGATTTTTCAACGCTGACGTCATCGGTTGTAAAATATGTGCAACTGAAAGCGGAACTTCGACAATTATCCGTGAGTATTATCCCGGACTATTCCACACAATCCCATAAATTGGAATAGAAAAGTGGATGAAATCGAAGAAGCGAATGAATTGCGAAAAGAAAGGATGAAAAATAGTGTTGTGCATAATTGTTTTATATTGCTATTGTGCTCTCATAATTAAAACTTATCTTTATCTTGGTTTACTTTTTTTTTTTTTTTTTTTTTTTTACGGAACAATCTAGTAAGCGCAGCACTCAGACAGAGTATATATCCATTGTACTGCACTTAAGGTTCCCTTTTACTCGGTTTTAAATCTACCCGACCTCCGAAGAAGTAGAAGTAGATCCTGTGGTGCCAAGGAGCCAAGTTGGTTACTCCTCAGCACATCAGTGCCAAAAATCCCAAACCTGATTCGAGCAAAGGCAGGGCAGACGCAAAGAAAATGGTCCGCCGTCTCGTCTTCTTCTACACAGGCTGGGCACAACGCACTGTCTGATATGCCAATCCTTTCCATGTGCCTAGCCCATAGAAAGTGCCCTGTGTCATCACGCCAACCAATAGCCTGCAGTCCCTCCTACCTAAAGATAGAAGGAACCGTGACCATCGGTCAGAGATAGCAGGTAGCATAATTTTCGTCCATCCGCAGCCTCTCTCAACCCGCCATGCCCGCTTGTGGGTCGAAACAAACCACTTGTTTGCAGTGGCTTTGATGGCAGCGGAAGGGAGTGGCAGAACAGGCTCAGGGCCAATAAAAACAGCCTCGGAGCCCATCCTGGCCAAGGAGTCAGAGGTCTCGTTACCCGCAATGCCAGCGTGTCCCGGGACCCAAGTCAGCGTCAGACTATTATGTTTTCCAATACAATTTTGCCTGGATTTGCAGGACCTGACTATCGTGGAAGTGGTGGTCGGACTATCCAAGGCCATGAGCGCAGCTTGGCTGTCACTGCAGACACAAATAGATTTGCCTTTCCACCTGTTTTCCACAACAAAGTCCATCGCCTCAAGTATCGCATACACCTCCGCCTGAAACACAGACGCATGCAGACCAAGGGCAAAGAAAGAACCGACGGGTCCCACAAGATTCCACGAAGACACCAGAACCTGAACCTTCTTCAGTCCTGGAGCCATCAGTGAAAATACGGCAGCAGTGTTTGCCGGGCTCGTTCTCGGGATCTAACCATGAACGAGCCTCTGGCAGCAACACATTGTACCGCTTTTCTAGTATGACGGCTGACGACATGGAGTCCGGGGGCATAGACAGGATTGCAGAATCGATGTCAGTGCCTGCGCCGTCGTCCAACATCGAGCACACCCCATACCAGTGGCCACTATGTTTCACTCTGCAGATGGCCTTAACGGCCTCTCCGCGGATGAAGACATCTAGTGGCGGGAGATTCACCAAAGCATCAAGTGCCGGGCCTGGAGTAGTCGGAAATGCTCCGGTACAACATATGGCCACAGCACGTTGTAGTTTTGATAGAGCTTTTTTGACCCCTACAAGAGAGAGTCTGCTCATCCAAACCATCGATGCATAGGTGATAATAGGTCTTACCATAGCTGTATAGATCCATAGGACCTTACTAGGGGAAAGACCCCATGTCTTACCAAAAACACCCTTACACTGCCAGAAAACTGAAAGCACTGTCAGTCAGGATGTCTTCAGTTCGACATGTGTTTTCCAAAGAAGTTTGTTATCAAGGATGACTCCAAGATATTTGATTTCCTTGGATAGCTGGATAGTGACTCCTTTTAGTGTAGGCAGAATAAGTCCATCAAGCTTTCTCCTTCTGGTAAAGAAGGCAATACCAGTCTTGACAGGATTAGCCGATAGCCCATTCGCACTGCACCAAGTGTCAATCATATCCAGAGTTCTCTGCACCCTTCTGCAGACAATCATAAGGGATGGACCTGTCACAAGACAGCCAACATCATCCGCATATGCCTGAGCGTATACACCCGAGTCATTAATGGCGTTAAGCAGGGGATCGATTACCATGAACCAGAGCCATGGAGACAGTACGCCACCTTGGGGACAGCCTCTATTAACCCCAGACGACACCAGCAAATCTTCCTCCGCCCGCACCGTTATGATTCTCTGGGCCAGCATTGAACGTATCCAATTTACTAGGACCCGGTCTACGCCATGCCGCCTAGCAGAGCCGCACATACTGTCGAAAGTAGCATTGTCAAACGCACCCTCTATGTCCTCAAAGATGCCTATTACGTATTCTTTCATGTCGATGGCTCGCTCTATCCTTCCAACAAGGTTTTGCAGAGCCGTCCCGCAGGATTTTCCGCTTTGATAGGCATGCTGAAATGGAGAGAGTGGATGCGTCTTCAGAGACTCCCTACGCATGCGAAGCTCCACCAGCCGTTCTAAACTCTTTAGCATCAACAAGGTCATACTAATAGGTCCGAAGCGCTTGGGATTGGTGTAGTCATCTCTTCCAACCTTAGGAATGAAAGCAACCCTCACCATCCTCCAAAAGCGTGGTACATAGGCCAGTGCGAGACATGCAGTGAAGATCTTCTTCAGTGCTGCCAACACTAACTCAATGCCTTCCTTCAACACAATCGGATATATGCCATCCAGTCCGGGCGACTTGAAGCTGTCAAAGGATTTGATAGCAAATCTAATAGCAGCCTCATTCGCCACAGTTCTGGCGACATACCAATCATGTCGAGAGGGTGTAGCTGCCCTGACAACAGTTCCGACCAAAGGTGGTTGTTGACGGGCTATGCTTACCTGATTTCCTGGAAAGTGTGACTCCAACAGCAAGCTGAGTGTCTCACTTTGCCTCTACGTATAGGAGCCATCAGGTTTCCTGAGCGACCCCAGCTTAGCGGTTTGGTCCTTTTTCAGGACTTTCACCAGTTTTGCCGTGTCACTCAGGGATTCGATATCACTGCAGAAGTCTCTAAAAGAAGTCCTTTTCGAGTCCCGAATTAGCTTCTTGTAGTCCCTCTGAATCCGGCGATATCGTTCCCAGTCCTCATCAAGATTCGTCTTGAGGGTCCGGTTGAGGAGTTTTCTAGACTCACGCCTCAGCACCTGAAGCTCTCGGTTCCACCATGGAACAGGAGTCCGGCTAAGAGGAGGTCTAGTTGGACAGGCTAGCTCGAAGCTGTTTGTTAGAGCGGTGTTGAGATGTTCAACAGCCGCCTCAATGTTCTGCTCCTTGCGAAGTCTCAGTGGCGTCACGTGATTGCTACGCAGTGCCTCCCTGAACTTTGGCCAGTCTGTTTTTCTTGGGTTTCTGGTGGCCAATGGCATCTGCGCCCGCTCGCCACACTGAAACTCAATGTATCTGTGGTCCAAGCACGAGTCTTCGGTGAGGACCCTCCAGTTGTTGATCGACCACCCCAGTCTTGGATTTGACAGAGTGACGTCAATTACCTCCTGCCTTCTCGTAGTCACGAAAGTAGGCTGCCAGCCTACATTGTGGATGTTCAGGCTGGAGGAGGCAATATACTCGAAAAGTCGAGAGCCCCGCTCATTGCACTTGCTGCTGCCCCAGATCGTATGCTGGGCATTAGCATCGCAACAAAGAACCAGACCAAGACTGCGCCGCTCACAGAACCCTACGAGAGTAGCGACCTTCCCAGGTGGTGGCGCCTCCAAAGCATCGTAAGGAAAGTAAGCAGATGAGATCACAAACCTCGACCATCCGTGCATACTCTTAAAACTAATCTCTGCCGCAACCAGATCCTGACAACAGAATGCGTCAAGGCAGGTCGCTGCAATATGGGATGATATTATAAGACCGGCTCTAGGTCTAATCGAGTTTCTGTCATATAATATCGTGGCCCCTTTCAACGAGCCAAGGCCACAAAGGTGACCCCTAAAGACCCAGGGTTCTTGTACTGTTGTTATGTGGGGTGATGTGTGCAGCTGGGTGAGTCGTCTACTTAGGAGTACAGTAGCGGCTTTAGAATGCTGCAAGTTGATCTGCGTTACCGTCAAAGGACGATAGCTACGAGAATCGTCCGAGCCACTCATCTGGGAAATACATGAAAGGTTACAGTCCCAAAGAAGAGACTCAGACGGCTCCGGTACCGAGAAACCATGACATCAACAGTGGCCTCATCCACTCGCACCACAAGACTAGCACCTTCTATAACCATCCCGGTTGCTACCCCTGGTGTGCGAAAGAACTCTCCAAAGCCTCGTGTTGATGCCAGGGTTCTGAGCACGCAGACAAGAAAGGACATCTGTGGTCGTCAGACCGGGATCCGGAAACCAGCAGATGGCCTTCCTAAGGGACACGCCTGCTTCGCTATAGACCGCGAAGCGAGTGGTCCCCATGGGGGGCACGTCATTGACTACACCCCCGAGCCAATCAAAGTTGGCCTGAGACGCGCACGACACCTGTAGAGTGCCGTCCTTTGTCTCATAGCCCTTCTCATTAGCTTCAGGACCGGAGGCAATGACGCGACGCATCAGATGACCTTTGGAGTGTTTTATTTCTGCATCAATTAGCCGATGGTCAGGCCCCAGCTTCCCAATCACCGCCATTGGCTGCGGGCCGGTAGGCTTCTCGCTGTACGATGGCTTGTCTGCACCTTTGGAAGTGCTTGGGCGAAAGTCCAGCTCACCACCCGCCACTGGCAGAGATTTCGCCGGGCAGATGGTTTTGCTGGATACGCGCGGCTGGGCAAACTGCAGCTTATTGGCAACATTCTTCCCCGCCACATTAGCCGCCACCGAGGTTCCGCTCGTACCCTTTGGGGTCGTGGCGCCACCAGCAGTAACAGCTGCAGGGCAGGTGGGAATGCTGTTTTCAGCAACAATCTTCCGCCGCTTACCTCGCGAGCGAGCTTTCGGAGCGGTCTGGGTGGCTTTCGTGGGTGTCACTTCCGCCGACCTGGGACTTTTGGAGGGAGTCGACACAGAAGGGCCAGCAGAGCCATGTGAGGATTTCTCCTGCACGAGCCTATCAAGCCGCTTCTTTCTCTGTCTCCTCGCTTGAGTTCGCGTTGCCCTAGAACCACTGGTCGGTCGTTCCGCCACTGTGGTGACTTCCCGACGCAGGCCCTCTGGATCCAGGGTACGTTCCTCCGTCTATGAAGAAGAAGAGATTGCGGTAATAATCCCCGTCTCCTCCAGGATGCGCTCTCGCTGATAAAGGCGAGAGACTTTAGCGATGGTTGGGGCCTCCAGAATCCGTGCCCCTGCCGCCGAAGCGGGTGGATTTCCACATGCGTGGGTTCCACCTGGAGTAATAAACCTAATGTTGTCCATCGCCAGACAGTGGTTTTTGTTCGGGACTCCTCCCTAGCCAGTTTGGTCCGCGGATGGTACCCATTCTCTATACCATCATTGTGATAGACAGACAGCCATAACTCCCGCCCCTCCTAAGAGGTTCAGAAGTAATGTCATTTGCCTACCAAGGGTCCCCCTATCCGCCACCTGGGGACGCGTCCGATGGGATGTCAGGCAAATCCAGCACGGATTATTATTATGCGATCATAATTATAACTTATCTTTATCTTGGTTTACTTACTCGAACTTATACTTTATTTAATGAACTTATCTATTAAACTTAAAGATTGTTGCGGGGACCTAAATGAATACTCTCCTTTTTGTTATTTCTATTGTAATTATGATTGATTGGATTATTGGAACAACATTTAAGAAAGGAATATTCGCATTCTCCCTTGTGATTAGGATGAACTGTCAGCGGAGTCTCCACCAGATTGACCACCACTGGAACGGTAGCCAGTTTTGTACCGATATCATAGCCGGTACATGAACCGGGAGCTTTTGGTAAAGAACTATCTATCGGAGGTTTAAATCATGGTGAATGTGTATGTGGCTGAGTAAAAGTGGTAGGAGTGAATGAATGAGGGAAGTGGGAAGGTGGTTATCCTTCTTAGCGCAGCTTTTGCTATGCCTGCTGCTTAGTGGGTCAAAGAAAGAAAGTAGACAAGAGGCTGGTGGTAGGAGCAGAGGGAGTATGAGGGAAACACCTAGAGATAGACTAGCAGACAAGCCTTGTAGGGCATATAAGGCACAAAAAGAGGGAAAACGGGACGTTCGTTTTGAATAAAAAAATCCGTGTGGTCGACGGAGAAGTGAAGTTTGGAATGTTGAAGAGTTGTGGAGTGGAAAAGTTAATTTTGTTTTGTGAATCTGGCGGCAAAGTTGCGCTTGTGTTAATATTTGTTGATTAAATTCGGCCATTGAATTGTTCTGCTGGCCAGAGAAGAAATGAAGTTAGGAAAACTCCAATAGAGAGAATATAGCAGCAGTTAAACAGAAAACTAATACATTTTTGATGAAAAGAAAAACAGCACAGCAACAGGAGTGCGTCCCGTCCCATCGAGGACCTTAAAGATAAGTCTCGGACGACATCTCGTTTTGCACTGTCTCGCATTCTAATATACAATAAACAAAGTGCGAGCCATATTTACACAAAACCAAAAGTGCTAAAAAACTATTAAAAACTAAATATTTCTAAATTATGTATTAAATAAAATAACCTCGGAGCCACAAACAGCAAAACAGAAATAAACAAATACGCATTACAAAACAGTTGATTACGTTGACAAATTGTCTCGGGACGAGATTGCGAGGAATTTCTAATATTTTAGAAATGCCTCGTCTCGCTCTGTCGGATCACGCATTATTGTATATTGCCACCATAGGGCTGTAACTTAAACGTCAAATTTTTTACCGTATGAAAAAAAAAACTTACACTATATGTGAGTTCACCTCGAAAAAACGGGTGCCATTGTACTAAAAATATCAGATTACGAAATTGTAGTAGGAAAAGAAAAAAAGGAACAATCAGAATAAAGTAGTTTTTCACTTTATAGTATTTTTCATTTGTAAAACGGAATAAAAATATAATACAAAATAATAATAATAAGAAAAATTTGTATGCAACAATATTTAAATTTTTTTTTGGTCCAGTTCCATATATATATTAATGCAAATTTAGCTTTTTTTATACATTACATATCTAAAAATAAATCTATATCTACATAAATAAATTATTTTTCCCGGAAACACCGCACCCAAAATCTTCATCCATTTGGCCCTCCTATTTTAAAATAAGGAAATATCTTAATTTGTATTAATCTGCCTATATAAATCAATATTAATCTGCCTGTAAACCAATAGTTTACTGGGAAAACTTTAATATATGTACATACATACAATAAAATACCTTTTTTTTGACAATACAAACTAAGTAACACACGAAAAAAGGAAATATGTATCGCATATACTAAGCCAAATGCAGCACTATAATACAAGACATTTTAACAAACAAAAAACATATATTTTAATATTACCTTCCTTAGGAAATTTAAAGCACTTTTGCCACCCATTCCATCGAAGGACATACTTCCGCTGTTCAGACATCTAAATATTTGCTCTGCAATAATAAGTTTATCTTCAATTACAAATTTATAAACAATTTATAATTATAACTCACTTCTTCTGAAATTACACTTTTTACTTTCACTTTTAAAATCACTCTCAATCACTACTTCACTCCACAAAATATTAAATGCTTTAGTTTCCGTTTAAGGCACTGGACGCCAGAATCGAAAATAGTGAACTTTTTCTCCGAGCTCGACCTGGATTGCCCATTACGATTAGTTTTCTTAATTGGTTGTTAAGAATTTTTTATTTTTATTGTGATAATCAATTGTTTAATTTTTATATAGTTTTTAGATAAATTCTGAAGCAATATTTAACTAAAAGAAGTCAACGTAGTTAATTAAATGTTTCTTGCAAGACTATAGTAATAAAATTACACTATATTATAGTTTTGCTTTCATACACGGCACTGAGCGATTCATTAAATTGTATGAATTTTGACAACGTGTTGAGTAATTCCATGTAGATAAGATTTTGTACATGGTTTTTGTTATTTGTAATTTAGCTAATTGGGTGTTTGTGAAATGAATTCTCAATAATAATAAATAGAATAGCGTAATTATATAAACTATCAAATATATTTATATGAAAATTAGTAATTGAAATAATACTGAATACATTGTTAAATGTAGACATGCTTTCGCAGAAGCATTATATATATATATATATATATATATATATATATATATATATATATATATATATATATATATATATATATATATATATATACTCGTATATATTTTCATTTACAAAATTCCGCAGAATTAATATATTTATATGCTGCTTTCTGCTTTGGTATTTCATAATTTGACTAATACATTGTAATTTGCCTAGAATATATTGTGTATTCATTAGATTTTTAGCAATGAATTGAAATTAAAATGCCCTCAAAAATAGTTGTTTCAAAACAAAAACAAATTATATAACATTTATTTAATTAAATATACGTACAGAATTGTGTTGCTTTTTTCTCTTATATTTATTACTAAACATTTAAAGTAAGTTTAACAACATACTTTAATGATAATAGATACCTATTTTATTATAATAGATAGATATTTTCTTTAATTTTTTGTACTTTTGTTGGCATTAAGTTCATTAAAAAGAATAAACAAGCCAAACAAATTATAAATTAACATAAGAATTAAATAATAGTTTTAATAAATTTATTTTAGCATATAGAGTAGTGTACCTAATATTAGTAATGATCAAAATTATTAATCAGAAATAGAATTCACTAAATTGAATTTGGTCCTTTTTGGAATGAGAATAGTATTAAAATATTAACGAACGACAACCCCAAATAGTGTTTTTTCCGAAACTCACCCCAATGTTTACATCCAGTGGGGAATGAAAAATTGCTTTGTTTACATCCAGTGGCGAAAAAATTGCCGGCAATACAAGTGTATTCTGTGAATGTATAAGTAAGTTTCATTTCTCATATTCTCTGATTGCCACATTCCATCCTTTGCTACAAATTCTTTTTGACATTTCATTCGAGACTTGGTCTCGCTCTCGTCTCGGGCTGTCGCTTTATTGTACTCGCGCCTGAAATGTACGTTTTGTTATATTACTTTGCATACAGTTTGATAGCAACTGTTTTTGCTGGATTTTTGTTTTGTTTCGTTACGTAAGTTTCGCCAAGACTAAACGTGGCTTAGCACGTTATTAGAAACCACATAATGGAACGTATTTTTTTAAGGATTTTAACATAATAATTGTCTGGCCACACTTTTCGAAATAAAAAATCGGTGCGATGTGGCAGTACCAAACTTAATAGCAGCAAACAAAGATTAGTTTGTCCCGGACACAAAGTAAGTTAATGAATGGGAGTGAGTTGAGTTTTGGAAGACCAGCAATATTCTACTAATTAAAAATTGAAAGTTGTGAAATGGGAGTGAAAGAGTGTTTTAATGTGTTGACCTCATAGATGAAATATAATTAATAGAGAGTAGTTGGTCGCCTCCTGGAGGCAATATTATTTTCCTGCTACAGCCACTCCGCAAATGGTTGGCATGTGGGAGGTGATATCACTTTGCGCTTATATTGGATGATGTGCACAGTGACAACCAAGGAGCCCTAAGTGTGGCCTGGTGATAATAGCGGTTTTGACTACACACTCACTCTATTGGGAAAATATCCACCGGTGCAAATATAAGAGAAGTGCCATTGCAATCTGAATCTATTCCCACACGGTTGATAGACACCACCTGGTGCGTATGAGTAGGTAAGTCTATAAAATTTTCCCATTTGTTAAATATATTTTTGATTAAAGAATATATTTAATTGTTATTGCTGTAAATATGTATATTGTTATTTATTATATTTTAGGGCTCCTACGAAATATTTATGGCGATGCTCTCTTGTAAGATGATTAATGCGGAGATTGTACAGCATCTGCGGCAGTCGCAATTTATTTGATTGGGGGAATTGAGTCTCTTGAAAACTTTTTCTTTCAAATTCCATTGTACTCGAATGTTGGAATATGTTGAAGTTGTAGGATGGACGTGAAATTCAATGAAATTGCAGAACTTTGTTGGAGGCACACAGATACTAATTAGTGGGACGCTATCACGAACACAACAATGATCGCAAAGGCTGGATTGGACACAAACTTCAGCACCAACAATTACAAACAGATCCCAGCAATAATAGATAAGGGATGCGGTGAACGTAGGAATTTATGAAACACAATTATCTGCTTGCATGGAAGTGTTGGAATAGAAGTGAAGAACGGAATTACTTAAATATTTGGAGCAGTCTTGCCCCAGATTACACCACTCTTGGATACTTCAACCGAACCAATGAAGAAATTCAATTTGTAAATTTCTTCACTCAGAGTAATGTAAAAACGAGACGTCAACAGACTTCCACTAAATCAACACTAACTTGGAAGTACATGGGAGTTCAATTAAACGGATCGGACAAGTAAGTTAAGAAGTAAACTTATTTACTAAAATAGCCACAGAAGAACGGACATTTATGCAGATGATAGTTTTATTTATAAATTTATGGATACTGATATTGATAAGCAATCGCAAAAACGTAGCTATGAAAAATTTGTAATGTCGAAATGTAAAAATGATCAAATCCACTTGAATTATTCAAGACCTTGTTTATGTATTAGTTATAAAATTTGTTCTCTTTTTTGTGGATACTAATCTGGATTTAATGTTTCCAAATTTGTTCAAACAAGGAGTATTCAAGTGGTGAATTTCAATGGATTAAAATATGAATGCAAACAAATCAATTCACTTATAAATTTAACAATGAACCACCTTTTCTCGTGATTGAACAACTCAACACGATTCTTACCTCTTAATTCGAAATGAAACTAAGTTCCTTTTCCTCCCATATGGTAGGCACCTTGGCGTGGTGTGGGGGCTTAAGTTGCAAAGAATCGTCGGACTAATTTAACATAACGCGACCATATACTGCCCCCTGGCAGGGCCGCCAGTGTTTTTAGACAGACCGACCGATGAGTAACGAACAAAGATCTACCACGTGTGCGTCTGTTTCCCATGTTAGGGGCGGCACACAATGACGTCGGTTTTCTCCATGTTAGGAGCGGTCGGTTTTCTGAGTCTTTTTGTGCGTGGGGTGGTAGACTTTAAAGAAACTCCACAGGGAGGGGGTGTTTTTGTTCGTCACTAAGATGTCTAAAACCAATGAGGAAGAGTTTAAGGTGCAGGGGGTCGGATCCCCAGTACCGGCGGTAGGTGGTTGGCGAGGAGGCCACCTGGCGTCGATATCAAGCAACTCCTCAGGCATCGCCGTGGTACCCCAGGCCGCGATGTCTGCTAGTGCTACTGGGAGGGTCTCCAAGCCAACTTTGGGTAGGCAAGGAGCCTGTGAGGTGGAGGCTGAGAGGGATCGCATAGGATCTCAGCTGCTGAGATTGCGCATAGACCACGCAATCGATGACGACTCGTCACAGGTCAGCAATGTCTACGACATAGGCTGGGATGTTGAGACGCAATTGCTCAGTCCTTCTCAGCCGTCCGCTCCACATGCTCCTGAGCCGGGGAAGGAGACGAGGAAGGTTATAAGTCTAACGAAAGAGCAAAAGGAGAGGAATGGCTATAAGCGCTCGGCTTACTATCTTCGAAAAATGAAGGCGAAAGATCCTTCTTCCTTTACAAAAAGGGAGAAGGATCTCATTAAAAAGCATGAAAAGGTCGTAGCAAGGTTTGAGAAAAATAACGCTGCGGCCAGTTCATGCAATAAAATGGAGCAGGGAATTGTTGGGGCAAAGTCCGATAAGGACAACGCTTCGACCTCCAGTAAAAACGGTAAGCCGGACAAGGCCACAGGTGACCGCGCAAAGGTGCCGCCAAAGCCGAGTTCTTCGACGGAGCCACATAGCTTGACATCGGGCAAAACTCCAAAAAGAGTTCGGTCTGATGAGCAGGCTCAGAGGGCTTCAAAAAAGCCGAAGCCATCGGCCTCCTTCGAATCTCCTATGGAGCTACAGGTAGCTATCATCGACAGAGTTGACCCTGATGGGAAGATAACGCCGAAGAATTGGTTGCTAGTGGAGGCGCGGCTGATGGCGGAAATGATCGGTGCTGACTGCGGTGAACTGCAGTTTGACGGAGCCGGCTGGCAGAGGGGTGTTAAGGTCGTTGGTTGCAACAACAAGAAGTCTCTGGACTTCTCAAGAAGCCTTGATCCACTCTGGCGGGGAGCTCGGTTGGAGGTGGTGCCTCGTTCTCTGCTTCCGATCCGACAGGTTGTTTCGGTGTGGATTCCACCTCCGGTTCCGGACCAGGAGTCCATACTCAAGCTGATCGGACGGCAAAACCAGTCGCTAAATTCGGCAGAGTGGCGGGTGATCTCTGTGACCCCCTGCAAAAATGGAGTGGGAAGTGACGCAATGCTTGAAGTGGACTACGCGTCGCTATCCAAATTAAGAATCGATAACTGTATTAGATTCGGGTTAGGCTCTCTAAAGGTTCGCGTGCCGGGTGACCGGTCAAAAGCAGCGCGCCTCAAGAAGGCTTAAACCTATTATTTCATCTCTTACCACTAAGAGTGTTCATTCAGTGTTGTGCCGCCAAGTGTGCTCTCAGACTAAGGGAGTGCAACACGTAGAAATCGGCCAACTATGGACACTGTACAATTTTGGGCCGAATAAAACGGAAGGGTCAAAGGATAGTTACGGCTACAGACTACATGACTTTTACTATAGATTTGACAGCTAGAATTTTACTATTATTTAATTTTTATAATTCCTTAAAAATGTTTTCCTTTCCTCTTACTGAAACTTGAATCCGATTTAGAGTATATTGCCCTTCCCTTTATAATTTATTAGTAGTATAAGTAATCTTATACTTATGAATTGATATATGAATCGTTGTTAAGAATAGCATTAGTGCAATCCTACTTCCCAGGTCCCTGCGATAGGGATAGCGTAGCCATGGCCATGTTGAAATCAACACCAAGGCTATCTGGCCTGTCTCCTGTTACATGGAGCACGATTACGGCGCCACACCACTACAAGACTCACTCAAGCATCTGATCTCGGATGCGACACTCAAGAGGATTAAGTAATAGTCAAATATCGGTGTCTAATACGTAATCCGAAGCTCAGCTGGAAGGTCCGTAAAACATCGTGTTCGGTGTATTGCTGTAGGAGGGCAGCGAGATCTAGATAGAGCCTACAACCACGAATCATGCTCTGACTCTGCACAGCCGCGGTTGAACCATCTCTTATACGGAGCCGTTTCCAGGTGGCCGGAGGAGTTCGACCGCAAACACCGTGACACGGGAATTATATATATTAGATATATATATATATATATTTATTTCTTTATTTTCCAAAAACAAATTGTACCCTTTTCGACAAAAAATTCGTTTCGTAAATTCAGTACGGAACTCAAAAACTGCCACCACTGCTCTAATGTTAATCCGAAGACATTTCAGTATACAGGGATTTGTCTTAAAATATCGATGTTGTCGTGGATCTGCCAATAGAAAGTGTGATACTCGTAGATATTAAAACTAGTCGTATATTTGAAATGTGAAACTTTCAGCTCTCACCAACTTTTCGACGCTTTTTAGCATTTCTGATGTCTCCGTGTAGTATCTCAAAGTTTTTTAGTCGTAGAGATAAAAAGTCACTTGGCAGGAGTCTGGTTCTCAGAGTCAGAGTCTCTGTTGCAATAAATACCTCAACAATGTTCCAAGTAAACATTCTTTCAAATAGTACTGTCTCAGTAAAATAGTGAGAGCTGTTCAAGTAAATAAATAAATTATTAAAATAACTATTAAAACGAAATATAATTCAAATAAATAAATATGCACAAAATAGATCAAATATGAAGTATAGTGAAGTTGGAAGCAAATAACTCGTGCTTCGGGTAAATGTAGAGGAGTCTCCTCATCTCCACAAATACGAATTTTTTTTCAATGAAAAATGTTTATTTAGTTATTTATTTATTTTCTAATATGTAATATAAAATTAAATATTAAAGCAATTCTAAAAATGAAAACTGTAAATGGAAGATTGCAGAATTTTTTCCCATTTCTTAAGAATTATTTTACAAACTATGATTAGAATAGTCACGAGTGAGTAATTGGAAATAAAATATGATCCAACATTGTTTAATGTATTCTGCATAATATATTATTATGTTTTAATAGTGCCAATATAATTAATAATTTAATGATCATCTATTTTTCTTAAGCAGATATTTATTTTTATAAAAATTATTGTTTGTAAATTCAAAAAGCAAATTTAATAAAAGTAAATGAAAAATGAAATAAAGAAATAATTCCATGAATGACAAATTGCATTCTTTTAGTTATGAAAGAGGAATTGGAAGACGTTCTGTAAGTAAGGTAAGTAAGGTACGATTTAAATAGATGTGTTGTCCACTTAAACTGTTCTTCAGTAGAATCAGAGTAGGTGTACTTAGGACCCTCCTTCATGAAAAATCAAAAAGGAAACAAACGGCGTCCTTCCTAAACATGAGAAAGTCAAACAAGTGGCACACAATCTGGGTCCTCTTACCAATATTAAGTAGTATTGTGACTAAAAGTGTCACCAGTTTCTCTTGACAAGAAATAGTTGACAACATTTAATTTAAAACAACTGTTTACTTTCTTTCACGTTTGCATCTGAATCACTTATTAAATGAGTTCGCGACAGACTCCTGTTGTTTTACTCTTCCCTTTTGGTACCCACGCTCCCAGAATATTCTGGTATAAACGATTAATTTGTCCATTAGTGGAGATGAAATGGCAACTTCTGTTCCGGCGCACAGTAAGCCAGAAATACACAATATAAAAGTGGAATGGAATTCATAAGCGATGGAACAGTTTCATAATTATCGGTCGAAGTTCCCATTCCACAGAAAAACGTCACATATTAGATGGTTACGGTCTTGAGTGAATGTGATGTGTAGAATACAATATCACCGAACTCTGCTGCCATCAATGTGGAAACCTCTCTTGGTAGATAGTTGCTGTCCTTCGCATGTGGCGAACATTTCTTTGAAGTTATTCTACGGCACACTTTCGAATATGACTTTGGCAAGACCGTAAAGAAAGTTTGAACAATTCAGTAGCCAAAAGCGTGTGTGTCAGAGTGTCATCTCGTGGAACTTTCAACGAATTCTGAATTTAATTAACCCACAAGAAGTCTAAGTTATCACATCACCGCCTAATGGGAAATCTATGACAACGTAGTCTGCTGTTCTGGAAAAATCATGGAATTCTGAAAGAAATAACCCTAAGGACGCGGATAACTCTTATTTCCAGGTAACAGCGGGCATCGCGGCTTCCGTGGTATTCTCGAACACATAATGTGATATTTTGGAACTCTGAATTGTAGCAAATACCCAAGCACATCACGGCTTGCATGACAGTCTATGATTATATATTGCGGTTTCTTGAAATTGTCAAAGAATTCTGAATTACCATGAGCCAAAAAGCCAACTTCCCATTTAATTGCGTACTTGTTTCACGCACTTCAAGGCTTCCTTAGGGCTCTAATGGAAATTTTTATTGAAATAACCCCCAAAATGCATACAAATATGAAATACACCAAGCAGGTTACTATGTGATATTTATTCAATCCAGATTTCTGCAAATTGTTGGGGCACATCGGGTCGTACGCGCCACTGCACTCCATTTAGAGTGATTTTTTGCAAAAAAGTCCAATTTTTAATGTGGACCGCGACTTACTTCTCGTTCTATGAGCACTTAATCGACTTCACTCCACAAATAACAATTTCAATAAAGTATTGGATGCATAATTCACCGATACCGTCCCAGTCGGCAAACATAATACAAGTTATTGAAATTTATCCATTTCTGATACTGTAAAACAATTAATTTCACGAGACCATTAAAATGTGCACCAAGGCTAGAGATGAGATTTTTCAACGCTGCCGTCATCGGTTGTAAAATATGTGCAACTGAAAGCGGAACTTCGACAATTATCCGTGAGTATTATCCCGGACTATTCCACACAATCCCATAAATTGGAATAGAAAAGTGGATGAAATCGAAGAAGTGAATGAATTGCGAAATGAAGGATGAAAACTCGTGTTCTGCATAATTGTTTTATATTGCTATTGTGCTCTCATAATTATAATATATCTTTATCTTAGCTACTTACTCGAACTTATACTTTATTTAACTTATCTATAAACTTACAGAGTCACCCTCATTCTAAGCATACTTTCATATTGATCTTTAGAAGCCTTCGACGCCTTCCATTGTGATAACTTAACTTTTATTCTGCAGGAGTTATAATCGTGGTTATTTTTCCAGCATGGATTTGTACCATATTAAAATATTTACATTAATTTCGAAAGATCTTTGAATGAATGAATGAATAAAGATTTTTGCAATTGACTGCAATTTTTCTTTAATCAATATATTCGTTTATTTGAAGTTGTTTACGCAATTTGACTTTAGGTTACCCTCACTAATCTCACTCGTGTTTAAAGGTTCGTATTGAGAATAGTGCCCAGTACAGAATTTCACGTAAATGTTACGTTAAACCGAAACGTGAAGCCGCCGTTAAACTGTAATTAAAAGTACTTGTAAATTTTTTAACGATGTGCTACGAAAATTTTAAATAATTTAACGTTTAAGAATTATGTTAAAGTGCCGTTGAAGCTTTAACGATCATTTAACGTTAAACTTTTAACGTTATTGGAATGAAACATTTATACGCTCTTTTAACGTACAAACATGTACCCTAAAATATTTTTGTTTCAAATAAAAACACATTCATTGCTTATAAGAAAATGTCTATATTTATTGAAAAAAATATAGTCTTTTTATATATTAAATATTAATTTCAAATTAAAATATGTTACGATCAGCTGGCTGCTACCTTATTTGATGCATCAGATGACTGTTCGGTTTAGTGTCTGCATACTTTAGTAATCTTTATGTAAATATATATATATATGTATGTATATATATATGTATGCATGTATATGGGAGAGATTTTATATCATCACTTTTTGTTTATTTTTTTTTTTGGTGTGAGAGGATTAGACAGCTTTTGCGTTGAAAGCTCAGGTTGAGTGGAGGGGAACTTTTAATACGCGAGAGCTGGTCTAATAAGGGTGCATGTGTGGGTGGATCGAGTGTTAGTGTGGGGTAAATACGTGAGTGCGAGTTGGTAAGGAAAAGGAGAAGAAAAAAAAAAGTGATGATGAAAGGTTAGTAGCTGTCCTTGAATTGGTTGGTTGACCCACAAAGCACAGCTGTTGCCAGGGGGTATGCTTAGTGGGTGGGACAGAGACGGACGGACAGGTTGTGGATAGGATAGTGAAAAGTAGGCTGTCAGAGGGAGAGAGCTGGGAGTTGAAGTACCGGAGGAAACTGATTTTGGAAGTCAGTAAGTAATGCGGAAAATTTTTAGAAAAGGGTTAGATTCTGCATGGCAAGAAGTAAAGTAAAATTCACGGTCGTTGTCGTTCGAGTCGTCTATCTTCATCTAAATCAAGTGCAATTTTTTTTTTTGTGAGAATTTCTGTGCGAGTTTCGTGTTGAAAACGCAGGAATACGATATTTTAATAAATTAAATATATATAATTATTAAATTAAAAAGAAATGGTATTGAAGTTGATTAATGCTGCATAAAAAAAAGGTAGTTTCGATTTCCTTTCATTGTCGACGAATTAGAAAAGGAAGTGAATGGATACGGATCGACCGCCGAAGACCAGACTCCTCCTACCCAGAGCGGCAAAAATAAAGATAAGTCCAGCGTATTAAGATAAGCATAAGTTCCTAAATATAAGTATTTATTTACGTCTTTATTTAAGTTTTCTTTTTGTTGGATGTAAAGCATAAAGTTTTTATTTGTTCTGTTAATGAGTAGAATCTATGAATTAATTTAAGGCGTTAGGAAAGTGTGATACGGTCTCAACAGAGCGTAGCGGTGGCGCGCTCGGTAAGAATAGCCTACATTGGTCGAGGGAGCTCCTAAGAGTAGATAGAGGTAGAGCGAAAGCGGGGTTTGAGTTACGCCTTGTTGCCTGAATTAGGCAGCCTATACGCAGCTTAGTGGAGGCCGTAGTAATTGTCTGTGTATGTGTGTGTTTGTATAAAAAATAAATAAATTATGGTAGGCTAAGGAGGAGACAGGAGGGGGAGGATGAGGAGAGGCTGATCGGGACGGAGGAATCCGGTGGAGAGGTGAGTGGTATCAAAAGTAAATAATAAACGTAGAATAGGTTTAGAGTAGAACTTCATGTTTGCCCCACGATCTGGCACAGCGGGTTGGGAACCCACCAAAGAACAAAAAAGGAGTGAGCTAGCCAGGGTGTCTGTGCCAGGTATGATGACCATGGGGACGTAACAGAATGGCGCCCAATATAAAAAAATTAGAAAGAAAATTTTTGTTTTAGGATAAGTAGTGCATGAAAGAAAAAAATGGCTGTCGTCAAGGGTTTGCCGTTGTCTGGTTCATGGCGGCTTGGGGCAAGAGTGATTGAGCTCTAATAGCGCGATGAGTAAGGGCAGGGGTAATTTGTGCAGTCGACAGGTATAGGTAGTGCTTCGTAATGATCGTTGATAAAGATGGCTTGGGTAATTAAAGACATATCCAATAGCATCGGCACCAGTGATCATTGAGAGGCACAGGCTTGGTATGAATGCGGACGGGAGAAGAAAGTGTGATCGTTATTCTAGGCACGGTAATGGGTTCAAGTGACTTGGTGATGGCGTTGCACCCACTCAATTGCACTTGCCGATTATGAGGTGTAGGAAGGGGAAGCAGTCCACATGCAGGATTCCCTCTCAAGAGGCAAACTGTTGGTGGCTTGTGACATGAAATTCATTCATAATAGCATCAAGAGGGGGCCTAGCGAGAGAGAAACTGAAAGAAAGTGTTTGTAGAGAATGAATGTTTGTGAAATTTAGGATAAAACCACTCACTTACCACAATTCCAACGAGTTATTGTAAAGTACTGATTGGTCACCGATCTCAACAAATCCTAACCCTCCTCTTAAGATTAATTGAAAAGGAAAAATAATAATTATACTGGTATTTAGTTTTTGTTTATGTTTAATAATTGTTTCTTTTTATTGTTGTTATCGTTATAATTATTAAGTCGTAAGTTTATTTTAGGTAAATAGGTAGTGGAAAAAGGAATGCACTTGAGAAGTGGAAAGAGAAACGAAAGGGAAGAAAACACAAAAAGTAGAGAGATGCCACTAGAACACTCACCCCCAAGAGGGGAGGAAGAAGTAGAGGGAGGGCAACGAAGTAGAACTGGGGCAGTACCCAAGAGATCTGTGGAGGTAGAGGCGAAAGTGCAGAATGAGTTTCCAAGTGAATATAGGTCGGCTATAAATCTGATGCTCCTGGAGAGCCACAACACCTATAGAATGGCGTTGGACGTCGAGTCCAATAGAATAATGGAAACGGTTAGAGCCAATCACCTTGAGCTGATGAGAATGATAAATGAGATTGTTAGACCCCAGCAAACGATGCAAGAACAAATAGGTGGGCCTCATACGAGAAGCCAAGCTTTGTCAGCGAATGACAGCCAGCCTGTAGAGAGAAGGGGTAGAGAGCCAAGAACAAGGGGGGGCATATCAGACCCAGCATCTGCAGGAAACATGTTTCCAGGACGGGAGGATAGTAGAAGGGATTCGAATGGTCAAAGGGAGGTGACACAGAGAGAAGTGAAGATAGATAAATGGGGCATAGTATTTGACGGTAAGACCGAGGGGCTGTCAGTAGAAGAATTTATTTTCCGCCTGGAACATTTGCAAGCCCAGTATGGGGTGCCTTGGTCAGCGGTTTTAAGAGATTTTTACCAACTGCTAAGAGGATCAGCATTGGAATGGTACTGGTTGTGTGTGAGGACCATCGACGTAAGCGGTTGGCCGGCGTTAAGAAATGCGCTAATACGACAATTTCGGTCCCATCAAAGTGAGTTTGAACTGTTGCGAGAGTTGACGGAGCGGAAACAGCAGCCAGGAGAAAGCCTGGAGTCCTTTTTCTTTGATGTGCTTAAGATGAGAGCACGGATGGAGCACCCTATTTCGGAGTTTGACGTCATTAAATTGCTAAAAAGGAACATCCGGGATGCCGTTGGGAGAATTGTTTACCCTATAGCCTGCTATAGCGTAGAGCAGCTGAAGTACGAGTGTCACGAGGCAGAACGATTCTTCCTGAAGAGAGAGATCAGAGTTGTGCAACCACTCGTCAGATATGGGGCGGGCCGAAGCGTGAACGAGTTGAACACAGCGGATGATGAATAAGTCGGGCAGGTTAGTCGAGAGGTCCTACCGCGGCAAGGTGCTGGTACGAGTCATAAGGAAGAAGGACTGCCAAATAGGTCTCAGACGGGGTGCTGGAACTGCAAGCAGGCGGGCCATACCTTTAGAGAGTGTACCTCCAAGCAACGGAGGCTATTTTGCTACCGATGTGGGGCGGATAATGTGGTGACTCCAGAATGTCCGAAATGTAAGCTGGGAAACGGGGGAAGGAGCATGAGGCCAGCGGGAAGGTTGTGCTCCCGGCAGGTTCCCGCGGAGCAGTAGATAGTGATAAGTTAGATGGTAATAAGGGTGTAGGGGGAAGTGTAGGATTAGTAGTAGATTTGGAGATAGCAGATAAGGTGCGGGAACAGTGTGAAGCACAGGTGAAGGGTTTAAGAGAAGGCCAATTAAGAGGGATCTCTCGGAAAGTGGAAAAAGCTAGGTTAAGGTATAAGTTAAGAGTTCTTAAAAAACGGCAGGTAGTTGAGGCTGTGGGGCGCAGTATTCAGGAGGAGAGAAGACCGTTCGCCGAGATTGAAATTCAAGGTAGAAAGTTGCGTGGGTTACTGGATACAGGGGCGTCGGTTAGTGTCCTAGGGAAAAATTGTAGGGAATTAATTAGTGAATTGGGATTGAAAGTGCAAAAGTATTTCACGCTGGTAAGCACAGCTGGAGGGCATAAGCAGCAAGTGCGTGGGCGAATCATAGTACCAGTGCGGTTCAAAGGAGAAGTAAAAAGTGTATTATTTTACCTATGTCCCACATTGCAGCAAGAGGTATATTTAGGAGTGGATTTCTGGCAAGATTTTGGGTTAGCTCCGGAAATTGTTGGGGTAAGTGAAGTGGGCACAGAGTCGAGAGAAAAGGACTCTAGTGATGAGGTTAATGTCGCAGGGCGCCATGATTTAACTGAGACTCAGCAGGAGCAACTGGAGAAAACGAAGCAGGAATTCAGGGCGTACGAAGAGTGTGGGCTAGGCAGAACTTCTTTGGAGAAACACAGTATACGGTTGGTGCAAGGTGCTGAGGCAATAAAAGATCGGTATTATCCCGTATCGCCAGCAGTGCAAGAGTTGTTGTATGCTGAGGTGGATCAGATGCTAGCGCTGGGTGTTATTGAACAAAGTGAGAGTCCCTGGAGCAGCCGAGTTACTTTAGTGAGGAAGCCGGGGAAGAATCGCTTGTGTTTAGATGCACGTAAATTGAATGAGCGCACGGTGAAGGACGCGTACCCTATACAGAATATTGAAGGTATATTGAGCCGTATAGACGAGGCCGTGTTCATCAGTAGCATAGATCTCAAATTCGCATTCTGGCAGATTGAGTTGGAGGAGGGTAGTAAAGCTTTTACAGCCTTTACTATACCCGGAAGACCTCTGTACCAGTACAGGGTAATGCCATTTGGGCTATGTAATGCGGCACAGAGGCTATGCAGGCTGATGGACAAGGTTATTCCGCAGCGGCTCAGAGAAAATGTATTTGTCTATCTGGACGATTTGTTGTGTGTATCACCGGATTTCGAAACACATATGTATTTGCTGGGGGAAGTGGCGAAATGTCTCTCCAGCGCGAATCTTACAGTGGGGCTGAAGAAGTCAAAGTTTTGCTGTAAGGAGTTGAAATATCTGGGGTTTGTGATAGGTCATGGAGTGTTGAAGACGGATCCGGAGAAGGTGTCGGCAATAAGAAGGATTCCGGTGCCGAAGACACCCAGACAGTGTACGTAGCTTTTTGGGGACGGCCGGTTAGTATAGGCGATTCGTGGCCAATTTTGCTGATATGTCCGCGCCTTTGACGGACACTCTTAGGAAAGGCGTGAAATTTGTCATGACTCCGGAAGCAAGTGTCGCGTTTGTAAGGTTAAAGCAGGCTCTCACCACGGCTCCGGTACTAGCGCACCCAGATTTTAAGAAGAGGTTTTACATTCAATGCGATGCCTCAAATTATGGAGTCGGGGCGGTGCTGTTTCAGAAAGATGAAGCTGAGAACGAACGGCCAATAGCCTATTATTCATGTAAAATGAACAGTTGTCAACTTAATTATAGTGTAACGGAGAAAGAGTGTTTAGCAGCTATTCTAGCGGTGAGACGATTCAGAGCCTATGTGGAGCTGATGCCTTTTACCGTGATTACGGATCACGCTAGCTTGAAGTGGCTCATGTCATTAAAAGACTTGAGTGGGAGGTTAGCCAGGTGGTCTCTTCAGCTTCAGACATATGACTTTCAAATTGAGCACCGAAAGGGGAGTGAAAATGTAGTAGCTGATACGCTATCCCGATTGATGGAGGAAGTGACTCTCAATATTCCTGATATGGACACCACTGAATACGATTCGCCAGAGTATGTTCAGCGAAAGCAGACTATTGAAGAGAATGTAGGAAGGTTCCCGGATCTGCAAGTACATGATGGGAAGATATATAAACGTACTATTGCTAATGAGGAAGAGGGCAGGGGTCGCAGTTGGAAGCTATGGGTGCCCGAAGCATTAACTTCAACAGTTGTAGCACAAGCCCATGAGCCTGAGTTGTCAGCTCACGGGGGAGTCGCTAAAACATTGCACCGGGTAAGACAATTTTATTATTGGCCTCTTATGGCGGTGCAGGTGCGGAATTACGTGAGGGATTGTAGGGTCTGCAAGGAGACGAAGCATAGCAATCAGGTTTCTAGACCTTTTATGGGAAAGGAAGTCAGCACCGAACGGCCATTCCAACGGCTTTATATAGATTTTTTAGGAAAATATCCACGCTCCAGGGCGGGTCATGCATACGTGTTTGTGGTAATGGACCATTTTACGAAATTCGTGTTCTTAAAAGCTATGGGTAAGGCCACGGCGATGAATGTAGTAAGGTTTTTAATTGAAGAAATTTTTCATAAATTCGGTGTACCCGAAACGATACATTCAGATAATGGAAAGCAGTTTGAGAGTCAGGAATTTACTAAAGTGATGGAGTCCTATGCTCTTAAGCATGTGAAGACGAGGTTTTATGCCCCACAATCTAATGCAGCAGAACGTGTGAATCAGTCAGTTCTGGCAGCGATAAGGGCTTACCTGAAGGAGGACCACCGCGATTGGGATTTATTCCTGAGTGAGATCGAGTGTGCGTTGCGCAGTGCGGTACATCAAGCGATAGGGGTTACGCCGTACTTTGCATTGTTCGGTCAGCAGATGTTTACCAGTGGCGCGGACTATGCATTGGCGCGACAGCTCAATGCGCTGGAGGATCGTGATTTGCACATATTACCACCTGAGGACAGACTGGAGTTAGTCCGCGAGAGTATCAGGTCTCATATGCATAAAGCATATGAGAAAGGCGCCAGGTATTATAATCAACGGGCGAGGCTGATTAAATTTGTAATAGGGCAGGAAGTGTACAAACGGAACTTCGTACTTAGCGACTTTAGGAAGAACATATGTAAATGCAAAATTCTGTAAGAAATTTGTAAAATGTCGGGTGAGCAAAGTTTTGGGAGGTAATTTGTATGGGATAGAAGACTTGCGGGGTAAGGCGTTGGGGGTATTCCATGCGAAAGATTTGAAACAGTAAGAGCACCAGACTCGTAGTCTCGGGGTTGTGGGTGTAGCTCACGTTGGTCGCCAGTAAAGAGGTAAGCGATTGAAGGGCAAATGTTGGGAGTTGTAAACTTCCGGTGAAATTCTGGATTTGAAAGAGTGAAAGAGATTAGGAAAGTTTTAGGAGTCTAATGTTTTTAGGTTAAGATACTTGGCCTAGCTATGGCCTAGACAAAGGTCCGGGCGAGGAATTCGGCTGGCTCTGTCAAATGCTGGTTAGCTCCAGGGCAGTAATTGTAAATATCGGCGTTTCATGGTGCAGCTGTCCGTTTTTCATGCGGATTAGTGTGGGATTTTGTTTGCTCTAATCCACGTGTGTTGTTACGATCAGCTGGCTGCTACCTTATTTGATGCATCAGATGACTGTTCGGTTTATTGTCTGCATACTTTAGTAATCTTTATGTAAATATATATATATATGTATGTATATATATATGTATGTATGTATATGGGAGAGATTTTATATCATCACTTTTTGTTTATTTTTTTTTTTGGTGTGAGAGGATTAGACAGCTTTTGCGTTGAAAGCTCAGGTTGAGTGGAGGGGAACTTTTAATACGCGAGAGCTGGTCTAATATGGGTGCATGTGTGGGTGGATCGAGTGTTAGTGTGGGGTAAATACGTGAGTGCGAGTTGGTAAGGAAAAGGAGAAGAAAAAAAAAAGTGATGATGAAAGGTTAGTAGCTGTCCTTGAATTGGTTGGTTGACCCACAAAGCACAGCTGTTGCCAGGGGGTATGCTTAGTGGGTGGGACAGAGACGGACGGACAGGTTGTGGATAGGATAGTGAAAAGTAGGCTGTCAGAGGGAGAGAGCTGGGAGTTGAAGTACCGGAGGAAACTGATTTTGGAAGTCAGTAAGTAATGCGGAAAATTTTTAGAAAAGGGTTAGATTCTGCATGGCAAGAAGTAAAGTAAAATTCACGGTCGTTGTCGTTCGAGTCGTCTATCTTCATCTAAATCAAGTGCAATTTTTTTTTTTGTGAGAATTTCTGTGCGAGTTTCGTGTTGAAAACGCAGGAATACGATATTTTAATAAATTAAATATATATAATTATTAAATTAAAAAGAAATGGTATTGAAGTTGATTAATGCTGCATAAAAAAAAGGTAGTTTCGATTTCCTTTCATTGTCGACGAATTAGAAAAGGAAGTGAATGGATACGGATCGACCGCCGAAGACCAGACTCCTCCTACCCAGAGCGGCAAAAATAAAGATAAGTCCAGCGTATTAAGATAAGCATAAGTTCCTAAATATAAGTATTTATTTACGTCTTTATTTAAGTTTTCTTTTTGTTGGATGTAAAGCATAAAGTTTTTATTTGTTCTGTTAATGAGTAGAATCTATGAATTAATTTAAGGCGTTAGGAAAGTGTGATACGGTCTCAACAGAGCGTAGCGGTGGCGCGCTCGGTAAGAATAGCCTACATTGGTCGAGGGAGCTCCTAAGAGTAGATAGAGGTAGAGCGAAAGCGGGGTTTGAGTTAGGCCTTGTTGCCTGAATTAGGCAGCCTATACGCAGCTTAGTGGAGGCCGTAGTAATTGTCTGTGTATGTGTGTGTTTGTATAAAAAATAAATAAATTATGGTAGGCTAAGGAGGAGACAGGAGGGGGAGGATGAGGAGAGGCTGATCGGGACGGAGGAATCCGGTGGAGAGGTGAGTGGTATCAAAAGTAAATAATAAACGTAGAATAGGTTTAGAGTAGAACTTCATGTTTGCCCCACGATCTGGCACAGCGGGTTGGGAACCCACCAAAGAACAAAAAAGGAGTGAGCTAGCCAGGGTGTCTGTGCCAGGTATGATGACCATGGGGACTTAACAAATATTTATCTAACGTGATATGCAGCTTTATTAAAATCACATTCACGCTTATAATTAAACTCTTTAAAACTTTTGTTCATTCATTTATGTCACTATCAAAATACAGTTACCAGGTATTATTAATAGAAGACCAAAATACATTTACCAGGTATAATTAATTGAGAGAGTGAGAGGAGAACAGTCATAATATGTGTCAAATCTGCTCTTTTAACGAATGTTGTATACGTAAAGAAACTAAAAAAGGGAAATAGTTAATTATTGTCGTCAGCTTCCAAAGTGTAGTGAAATCAATTAAAAATATATATAAACAATAATAAATAGAAAAATGGTGCATTATCGTTGCGTTATTTGCGCATTAATAATACCTGGTAAATGTATTTTGTAGAAGACCGCTCTCCAAATGTCATTTTCTCTCAGTCATAATAAGTGTCAAAATGAATAAACAATGTTGCTTCTTTTGTAAATTTTGGCCGCTTTTTTCGGGATTGGCATTTTTTTTCGTAATAAGTAAAAACTCAAATGCCCTTTATTTTTTTGGTTTTTTTCATTTATTATTATTTAAAAACAAAATTATACATACACACATATAACAACTAATACAACTTAAAATAATATTTTTAATAATTTACTATTGCCTATTATTCTGGTTTTTTTTGAGTTGCTAATTTTTTATTTAAAAATTTAATTCTAAAATACATTCGACATTTTAAAAAAAATTGTTTTACCGCATTTGGTAAATTAACTTTATTGCTTAATTCCATTAACTTTTCACGGAAATCTTGCAGTGCACAATCTTATTTCCGTTAAACTCTATAAAAATGATCTCTAATGATTGCGTCTTTAGGAACGCTGAAAAATATAATTTTTTCCTTTCTCCATGTATTATTGCAAATAACGCAACGATAATGCAACATTTTTCTATTTATTATTGTTTACATATATTTTTAAGTGATTTCACTACACTTTGGAAGCTGACGACAATAGTTTACTATTTCCCTTTTTTAGTTTCTTTACGTATACAACATTCGTTAAAATAGCAGATTTGACACATATTATGACTGTTCTCCTCTCACTCTCTCAATTAATTATACCTGGTAAATGTATTTTGGTCACTATTTGTGTGGTTGTCGACATGTTCGAAAATTCCTCCATTTATTTCATTGAGAAAATGAGCTCAAATCTGTAATAATAATGCCTCAAACCTGTAGATTGATGATAATTAATTTCACAATGTTCCGAATCGACACGATCCATTAAAATTTTTTCCGCACCAAACACCGAAATCGCCGTTTGCAGCTTCTTCCTCTAGATTTAGCCATTTCAAAGTTAATTTCATAAATTAAAATTTTGTTACTTATTACTAATTTTCATTTATTAATTTTTAGTTTATTATTTATTTAAAAATCACAATCAACAACCAAGAATGATAGAGAAGAAGATTACGCATTGCGCAGGTCCGTTCTAATTTTCTTTCTGAGTTTGACATTTCATTGCTGGGCTGTGACGTCAACGTAGCGATAAATATACAGTGCGGATCAAAAATAATAGAGGGCGGATAGTGTATTTTAAATAAATAATAAAATAAAAGAAATATAAATAGACAATTATTTAAAATGAAATGTGCGGTGGTAGGTTGTAAAAACTCAAATGAAAGTAAAGCGTCGGAGTGCAGTTTTTTCACCTTTCCGTCCAATGCGACTGTTTTAAAAAAGTGGATAAAATTTTGCAGTCAAGAATACGTTTTTAATCCGAAGACCAGCTTCATTTGCATGGAGCATTTCACAAATGATGACTTCGCAAATAGCTTGCAGTATCAAATGGGTAAAATATAAATTATTTAAATTGAATTTGTGTTGCTGATCTTGTACAATTCTTCCAGGCTTCACTAAGCGGAGATTGTTGAATCGCGGCGCTGTGCCTACAATTTTCAAACCGAGTTTTGAACATTCAGAGCGTACTCAACGCGTTGAACGGAGGGAAAATAAAAAGATTGCCGTTCAGCTACTCCAAGAGCAAAATCTTGTCGCGTCTCATAATGGTAATAAAAATCATCAACAATATTTTATAGGGATATTAAAGATGTAAATTTTAGAGGAACTTTTGGTAGAGAGCTGTGTGTCCAAAGAGGCTCTAAGTGTGTTCGCAGAAGACCCGCGTCCAGTAGATGAGAACAAGGAAAACTCTTTCCTCTACTCTACAAATATACTAATAGAAGCCACAACCTCACGAGGAATCATCGATAGTAACAGAAATGTATTTGAAGAAGTGGAGTATTTGTAAAATTAAATGTAAGTGTAATAATAAATTTAATATTCAAAGAATATGTGAAATGTGTAATATGTATATTTTATACTATTCATACTGCAAAATTCTAAAGGAGGAGAACTGGCGTCTGCGACAGGCACAAAATAAGCATCGCAGGAAGCTCATTGCACAAAATAGTGCTTATAAACTTCTCTATTCTTTGTCTCCATTATTTTTGATCCACAACTAACTCGCTATTTCACCATTTGTACCACATCTGACAATTTCACAAAAAGTGAGAGCAAGGATTATTTGCTTGCTCTTTTTAACATACTAAAGAACGCTTCGTTAAAATATCGAGTAAAGGCATTAATTCTATTTTAACGTTCAATTACTCTATGCTGGGGTTGTTGTTGGTGCTGCAATCAAAGAACGATTTTCTTTGGTGAATAAATGGACGAGGTTCTCAGGGTACAATTGCTCATATTTCACTACAAAGCGTCACAAGAGCGTGTTCATAAACATACACTTCATTAGAAATCACACAAGAGAATATATTCACATTCACACGGCAGTTTTCAAGGTTATTAAATATATTTTTTTATCGTCTGGCCACACTTTTCAAAATAGAAAATTGATGTGATCTGGCAGTACCAAACTTAGCCATAGCAAAAAAGCCGAGTTTGTACCGGACACTAAATAATTTAATTGAATGGAAGTGAATTGAATCTTGGAAGACCGGCAATATTCGACTAGTTAAAGATGAAAAGTTGGAAACGGAACTGAAAGGGTGCTTTATGGAGAAATGTAGTTAATAGAGAGTGGTCGGTCTACTCTGCAGGCATTATATTCCTGCTTACTACAGCCACTCCTCCAATGGATGGCATGTGGGAGGTGATAATACTTTGCGCTTATATTGGATGATGTGCACAGTGACAACCAAGGAGCCCTAAGTGTGGCCTGGTGATAATAGCGGTTTTGACTACACACTCACTCTATTGGGAAAATATCCACCGGTGCAAATATAAGAGAAGTGCCATTGCAATCTGAATCTATTCCCACACGGTTGATAGACACCACCTGGTGCGTATGAGTAGGTAAGTCTATAAAATTTTCCCATTTGTTAAATATATTTTTGATTAAAGAATATATTTAATTGTTATTGCTGTAAATATATTGCTATTTATTATATTTTAGGGCTCTTACGAAATATTTATGGCGATGCTCTCTTGTAAGATGATTAATGCGGAGATTGTACAGCATCTGCGGCAGTCGCAATTTATTTGATTGGGGGAATTGAGTCTCTTGAAAACTTTTTCTTTCAAATTCCATTGTACTCGAATGTTGGAATATGTTGAAGTTGTAGGATGGACGTGAAATTCAATGAAATTGCAGAACTTTGTTGGAGGCACACAGATACTAATTAGTGGGACGCTATCACGAACACAACAATGATCGCAAAGGCTGGATTGGACACAAACTTCAGCACCAACAATTACAAACAGATCCCAGCAATAATAGATAAGGGATGCGGTGAACGTAGGAATTTATGAAACACAATTATCTGCTTGCATGGAAGTGTTGGAATAGAAGTGAAGAACGGAATTACTTAAATATTTGGAGCAGTCTTGCCCCAGATTACACCACTCTTGGATACTTCAACCGAACCAATGAAGAAATTCAATTTGTAAATTTCTTCACTCAGAGTAATGTAAAAACGAGACGTCAACAGACTTCCACTAAATCAACACTAACTTGGAAGTACATGGGAGTTCAATTAAACGGATCGGACAAGTAAGTTAAGAAGTAAACTTATTTACTAAAATAGCCACAGAAGAACGGACATTTATGCAGATGATAGTTTTATTTATAAATTTATGGATACTGATATTGATAAGCAATCGCAAAAACGTAGCTATGAAAAATTTGTAATGTCGAAATGTAAAAATGATCAAATCCATTTAAATTATTCAAGACCTTGTTTATGTATAAGTATGTGAATTAGAGAAAGCATTGACCATAAAATTTGTTCTCTTTTTTGTTGATACTAATCTGGATTTAATCATTCTAAATTTGTTCAATCAAGAAGAATGCAAGTTTTGAATTTCAATGGCTTAAAATGAAATACAAACAAATCAATTCACTTATAAATTTAGTAATATTATGATATTGAAACATCCTTTTTCATGATTGAACAACTCAGGAAAGTCGTGTGAATATTTTATTTTAAACACCTCACAATTTTGACCCCTTATTTTGGATTGAAACTAAGTTTATATTTCACTGCAAACTTTTTATAGAAACACGTTCAGTTCAATGTAAATTGAACCGTTTCGGAATGATTGAATCCAGATGTAGTGAGTAATTATATTAACAATATTAATAATATAATACTTTACTATTATTTAATGTTTACAATTCCATAAAAATGTTTTCCTTTGTAAGCTATTCGGAATGTTATATTTGAACAACTCTAAATGAAAATTGAATCTGATTTAGAGTATATTGCCCTTCCCTTTATAATTTATTAGTAGTATAAACAATCTTTTACTTATCAATTGATATATGAATCGTTCATACACTTAAGCCCAAAATCCGGACCTAGTGTCGTTATATCATTTGATTACAGGAATAATGAATCTCAGGTAATTGCACCCGTAAATCGCTCCATTCAGACCATTTCATCTTTCTTTTTCTTATCTGATAGAACGTGTTCTTTGGTTTTCAAGTTGTGGGCTGTATATAAGTAGGTGATTAATAGGAATACTTAGATTTTTTTAGCTAAGCCAAATTTTTACAAAACCATTTATTCAGAGTTCCACTAAATTAATTTACAATTGAATTAATACGCAAGAACAGGAGTAATAAATCGAAGGTAGAGCGCAGTAAAACATAGGAAAGCGAAGGGGAGTAGAGCATGATTAAAAGGTGCATCCAGAGCAATACAGTCACTCCGATTTCGGTTGCCCATGCAAGACTATGGAGCGAAAATGATCAGGAGCGACATCCGGTCTGGTCCCATTGTTGGGCAACGCACTCACTGCAAGTTCGGTTGCGAATACAAATTATGTTGGCATTTGGGAAATAGGTACGACACTCATTTTCACGGAGTGGTCGCCTTGTGGGTATAGTTCCTGGATGAAACAATTTCGAAAGGATTTTTATAGTGGTATCATTCGGGTATTGTTCCTGGCACATTTTCCTAGCTTCACCAATGCTGCATTTATTTTTTTTTTTTAAAGTTACTGGATCCTCAGACGGCTTATTATTCCGTGTATGAGAGGATATATAAAAGCAATAGAAAAGGAAAAGAGTAATAAATATATTATCAAAAAACAAAGAAAACAATAGAAAAACTTATTTTTTCTTTTTTTTTTTTTCTTTTTTCTTTTTTTTTTTTTTTTTTTTACGTATAAAGCTAATTAGATATCACAATTTTTAGTTTTAAGCTTTTAGATTTAACTATCTTAAGTTCAGTACATATAGCTTTAATTTATTTTTGAAGATATTGATAGATTTTGCGTTTTTGATTTCATCAGGTAGTGTGTTGAATTGTTTTATTGCGCTATGCTTGAAACTTTTCAGTTGTTTTGTTGTTCTGGCTTTTGGAACTTCCAAGTTGTGTTTTTGTCGCGTGTTATGGTTGTGAATTGTATTTCTTGTTGTTAGTGCCAATTTAGATTTGAGCATGCAGTTCTTGACTTTGTAAATATATTTACATTTTTCTACGTAAATCAGCTGGTTGATGCCCATTTGTTGAGTATTTTTGTATACATTTTTTGTTGAAATCGTTGGATTTTGGTTATATAGGACTCTAATTGATTTATTCATCAGCCTTCCAATTTGCTCTACTTGAAATTTGTTGCTTTGGCTCCAAGTGCATAGGTTGTAACGAATTTTGGAAAGAATGTATCCCGTGTATATAAGTTTTGCTGTTTTTCTTTCAAGTGTGCCAAGTCTTTTTACCGCTCGTACTATAGGTAGAATGGAATTTTTTATTTCTTTAATGTGTTGCTCATAGTTTAGTTTTTCATCAATAACCATACCCAGGTATTTTGTAAGCTTAACCTTCTCGATTTCGATATCGTTGATTTTTACTTTTATATTTATTTCAATGTTGTGATTTGTTCTAAAGATAATGTAATTGGTTTTTTGTATGTTAATGCTAAGTCCATTTCCACATGCCCACTCATAATATATCTTCATGTCATGGTTTATTCTGTCTTCTAGTTCTTTTTCTGTTCTTGCTGTTGTAATAAAATTCGTATCATCGGCATAAATGTTGTAGACTGAATTAAATTTGCAATTTTTTATGTTGTTTATATATAATAAATAAAGTCTTGGGCCCAGGATCGATCCTTGAGGCACTCCAATTATACTTGTGAGCTCTTCACTACATTCGCCATCGATTCTTACGATATGAGGCCTGTTGTTGAGGTAGCTTTGTATCAACTTGTTAGCTACTCCTCGTATACCTATATCATTTAGAGTATTAAGCAATTTTGTATGATCAACAAGGTCAAATGCTTTTGAAAGATCTATAAATGTTGCTGCAACTAATTTTTTTTCATCTAGTTCGTCGTATATTTTTTCCATCGATGATGTTATCGCTGACTCAGTACCGCTACTCGCCAGGAAACCAAACTGATTTTTGTCAAATCCTATTGTTGTATTGATAAAGCCTTCGATTCTATTATCAATCGCTTTTTCGAACACTTTGCTAAATGCATTCAATACTGAGATTGGCCTGTAGTTTTCGCAGTTTTCTTTTTTACCCTTCTTATAAATTGGGAATATAATGGCCTTTTTTAAACAATTTGGGAAAATTCCAGTTGTGAAACATTTGTTAATCATATCGACAATTATAGATGAGATTGTTGGCAGCAATAGTTTTATATCCTTAACAGATATTCCATCCACTCCCTTTGCCGCATTGCTATTAAGGTTTGTAATAATGTGTTGTATTTCATTCTGGCTAACTGGTTTAAGAAAAATTGATTTTGGATTTACTATATTCGATGTAACTATATTTGTTGTTCTAGTGTTTTTCGCTAAATTTGTTGCTGCTTCATTAAAGTATTTATTAAACTTGTTTGTAATTATTTTTTTGTTTTTAGTTGTCTGTTCTTGACTTATACTTGAGGTGTTCTTTGTTTCATCCTTATTTTTAAGTGTTGAGTTAATAACGCGCCATAATTGTCTTGAGTTATTTCCAGATTTTGTAATTTGTTCATTTATGTGTTTCTGCTTGTTGTTTTTTATTAAAGACTACATCTTTTTTAATTTTTTTGTATTCATTGTGTTTATTTTGATCATAAGGTTGAGATTTCCATTTTTTGTATAGTTCTTGTCTATGCTTTAGTTTTTTTTTAAGTTCAGCTGTGATCCAATTGTTATCTCGAGACCTGATTTTGATATGTCTAGTAGATATTTTTTTCGCATTTTGTATTATTTGTATTAATTCTTCTAGTTCTATTATTGTTCTGTTATTAACCTCATTTTTTACTATATCTATCATTTTATAATAATTTGTTTTTGGTATGATATGATCTTTCATCGGTTGTTTTTTCGGTTTTAGTTCTGTTATTTTTGCCGTGGTATATTTGTGATCGGAAATGTCCGTATCCTCCAGATTAAAGCTTATTTCGTGTGTTGTATCGACATTTGAGATAATGTGATCTATAAGTGTATTTGAGTTGTTCGTTTGTCTTGTAGGTAAATTGTTGTTAACAAATGTAAATCCATTGGTAAGTATCAGGTCTGAGTATTTGATGACAGTATTTGTTCGTTCTAATAAGTTAATGTTAACATCGGCAAAGTAGATACAGTTTTTTCTATTTAGCAGCTTTTCTTCAATGAAATCAATAAACGTGTTATTATTTTCATTCGGAGCCTTATAAAACGTACCAATCGATATAGGTTTTTTCATGTTTGTTATTTCAATTAATGTTAGGTTGTAATTTTCTTCTTTAATGAGTTCATTGTATGTAATGCATTCTTTAATAAAAATTACAGTACCACCACCACGTTTTTCATTTCTACAGTTATGTATGGAGTTATAATTTGGTATGTTGTATGTTTTTATTTCGTTGTAATATAGCCATGTTTCTGTGACAATTATCACATCTATATTTTGCAAGTTATTGACCATTATTTCTAAGTCATATAATTTATTTCGAATACTGCATATGTTTAGGTAGAATATATTTAGGCTAGAGTTTTCTTTCATGTTTGGTAGCTAATTCGTTCTCTTTCCGCATTTATTTTTGCTATGTGTACACTACAATTTTTCGCACCTGCTCTATGATCGCAGGCAAAAGTAGATCCATGTTTATTTGCTCTTAAACAATTAATGCACTTGTAATTTCTAGTTATTTTACATGTTCTAGTGTCATGACTTTCTGCACACATTCCGCAAGCTTCTTCTCCTTCGCATTTTTTACTTGAATGGTGATATTTTTGACATTTAAAACATCGTGTGACCGATACATATTCTTTTACAAATTGTGACCTATAGTTAAGCATCACGTACCTGTTTGCCATTTTTTCTAGCGTTTCTCCAAAGACTTCAACGATATAATTCCATAAATTATTCTTTCTATTGAGATACTTATGTGCCATGTTAATTGTATCATTTGTGTCGATAAAATAATTGGTTGCAACTAATTCTTCTATTAAATCCTCTTCATTATATTTTGTGTTTTGATCTTCAGTATTTTGGAAACTGGTATTTGGGGCAGGTGTTAGAGGATGCGGGGTGCTCACCTACACAGTTGGCGCATGAAACAAATCTTCAGACTTTTATTTTTATATTTTTTCTTTTTTTTAATCAAATTCTTTTTAATATACACTTAGACTAACTATTCTAGTAGAAAAAGGAAAAAGTGAAAGAAAGCTTACTTGGCTTAATGTAATATGTATGTTAGTTAACATTATGTTAATTATGGGTAAGTAACATTATATGTTAGTTAACATTATGTTAATTATGGGTAATTAACATTATATGTTAGTTAACATTATGTTACATTATGCGTAAGTCACATCATATGTTAGTTACCTTTATGTTACATTATGGGTAAGTCACATTATGTAACTCACGTGACAAGTGTACAGGCAACCGGTGTATGTGGGGGCAAGATTGTAATTAAAGCAGGGGGGTTATTGTTACAGTGTTTGATCGTGTGACCCAGCTTTTGGCAATTTTTACATCTCATGGGATTTGGGAAATATTCCCTGACTTTCAGTGAGTACCATGCTACGTCGAGTGAGTTGGGGGTCTGATAAAGATCAAAGCTAAGGAGAATTCATACACTTGTGAACACGTTCTACACCTTGTTCCTTTATAAAATTCAAAATCTCTTCCTCACTGATGGGAATCAGATTTCGATTAAAGATTGTCCCTTTTGACGAGTTAAGGGAGTCGTGGTAACTAATAGACACGGCACGGTCCTCAAAATTTTTTGTTTTGACAATCTTCTCTGCGGCGTTTGTAGAATTTGAAATTATTAGAAGACTTCTGTCACGCAACATACTTACAGATTCAAAGTTAATGCTGTTGGAGTCAATTGCCTTTTTCTTTGCGAAAACACTGAAGGAAGTTAGGGGTCTATCACTGTCCGTTGATTCAACCACAACAAATTTTGGATTTTCTGTGTTGAAAAAAGTTGGGAAAGGGTCTTTTATATTATTTTGTTTTTCTTTTAGTTTTTGGACTGGATGTGTCCACTTCCAAAAACCGATTCCCCAAAGGTATCGGTTGATTATTTTGCATACTTCACTTAATTAGTTGAATACTAGTTGGAAGATTCGTATCCCAAAAGAAGAAGAAGAAGTAGTGAGATATTTTATAATATGTCTATCGATTTTATTATGTGGAACATCCAACGGTGTGGCTTTTATACGTATTTTGTATTCTAAATTTAAAACACGCATTTCTTCTGTGAGTGTATTGTTCAATCGTCCAATATCTGAATTCCCAGTGTGACCGTTGGGTTTTGCAGAATGCATTTCGATTCCCTCGTCCTGACAGAATTGTTTAATATTTTTTCTATTAAATTCGTTGTCACAAATAAGTTTCTTCATTTGCCCTGTATTGAGATAAGGAATTTAATTTTTTCAGTTATAGTCTGACTATTTCGGTCTTCAAGATAGAAGCTGTCTACATGCTTGGAAGATTGGCCAATGAAATTTATGAAAGAGTGTTTTAAATTTACATATTTATCGATTGTAATACGACGATTAATATCTGTGATTGACTACGATTTTATTTGGAGTTTCTCTTTTTTTAAAGTCCTTTTACAAAACGCAAGACCTTGTACACACACAGTTGTCAAAAAAGGAAAGGAAGAGACCCAGATAAAGAATTAAGTTGGCTGCGTTTACCTTTAAAGGTGTTGCCACACTTTCATACTTTGAAGTTAAGGCACGTATGCACTGATACGTCAGATACGTTTCACTACTTTTTTTTTTTTTTTTTTTTTTTTTTTTTTTTTATCTCCATTTATTTAACTACAATCTGTCCAGCTGGACATTCAGTATTACTTATATTATATTTGGTTATAAACATGTGTATGAATTTTCAGTAACATTCAATACATTAGGTACATTAATTTAACAAAGTTAGATTCTATATATATTAATTTCATTCATTCCTTATTATTATTATTTTTTAATTTTTTTTTTTTTTAATTTTTTTTTTTTTTTTTTTTATTTTTTATTTTTTTTATTTTTTTTTTTTTTTTTATTTCTAATTTGATCTTAGGTGGTAAATCTGAATGGTAAGTCCGATGGTACATATTTTTTTAGTCTTCGCGCGCTGGTATCGCTGGTTATCAATTCTACCGCTAGGTTGTTAGGATGGACTCTAAGACGTTTGAGATATGAGTGGCTATATTTCATGATTTCATCATTTACTTTTGGGATGTTTAGATCCCGATGAATGATGTCGTTGCTGACATACCAAGGTGCATTAGCACACAGTCGTATGACTTTTGATTGGAATCGTTGTAGGATGTCCAGGTTTGACTTGGATGCTGATCCCCAAATTTGAATACCATAAGTCCATATGGGCTTCAGTATTACCTTATATATCAGGACTTTATTTCCAAGTGTTAGGGCTGACCTTCGTCCAAGTAGCCAGAACAAAGACCTAAGCGTTATTCCAAGTTGTTTCCGTTTGGAGAAGATGTGATAGCGCCACGTAAGCCGCCGATCCAGGTGCACCCCAAGGTATTTTGCATGGTCTGCTTGTGGCAATTGGGAGTTACTTAGTGTCACTGGAGGGCAAGAACCTGCACGTAGGGTAAAAGTCGTTTGCACTGATTTTATTGCATTTGCTTTTATTCGCCACTTGTCTAGCCATAAGTCAATTTGGTTCAGGTTCTCCTGCAAATGCTTCGAGGCTAACACGGGGTTTTTGTTGCAGGCCATTACAACAGTATCATCTGCAAAAGTTGCGGTATATGTGGTAACAGTCAGCGGCAGGTCAGCCGTGAATAGTGTGTAGAGCACAGGTCCCAAAACGCTCCCTTGTGGAACACCAGCTTTGATTGGATGGAGGGAAGTTACGTCGCTGTTAACTTTGACCATGAAGAATCTGCTTTCTAAGTAGGACTTTAATATGGCAAAGTAGTGATAGGGTAAATGCATTTTCAATTTGTACAGTAACCCTTGGTGCCACACCTTGTCGAATGCTTGGGTGATATCCAGGAATGCAGCTGAACAGTATTCTCTATTTTCTAGTGCATTCTGTGCAAATGCATATACTCGATTTATTTGTTCTATCGTAGCATGATGCTTTCGGAATCCAAATTGATGGGAAGGTATAAGTTGTTTTGACTCGATGATTGGGAGGAGTCGCTTCAAAAGAAGTTTCTCAAACATTTTGGAAAGTATCGGAAGCAAGCTAATTGGTCTATATGAAGTGACCACTTCTGCCGGTTTCCCAGGTTTGGGAACAAGGATAATTTGAGCCACTTTCCATTGGCTTGGGAAGTGGTCACATCGGATAATCGCATTGAATAGTTGTGCAATGAATTTATAGCCGCAATCTGGTAGCTCCTTTAGGATTCTGCTCGTAATAAGGTCATATCCCGGCGATTTTTTGTCTTTTAGCGTATTCTTGATAATCCCTCTAATTTCTTTTAGTTTAAAATGCTGGATCGGAATATCCATTTGGTATGGGGCATCAAGTAATTCAGCTATTTTTATGTCTTCTTGTGGATATTTGCTTGGAAACGGCGCAAATACTTCTAATAAATGAAGAGCAAATGACTGTGCTTTTTCCTTGTCAGATCTGGCCCATCCGCCATCTTTCGTTTTAATAGGTGGCACATGTGATGTTGGTTGATTTAGTTTTTTTGTAGCTTTCCATAGAGAATAACCTGAAGCCTGTGAAGGTGACAAGCTGCTGAGATAGCTTTGTATTTCTGAATTTTTTGTTGACCGTAGGTCGTTTTTGAGTTGCTTTGTAGCGCAATTGAACCGGTTTTTGTCATAGGGGCTTCTGGTCATTTGCCAAATTCGACGCAGTCTCCGCTTCTCTTTTAGTTGCTCCTTTACAACCTGGCTTATATCACGATGATTACTTATACAGCTGGGCTCCAATGTGGAAGTCCATGCAGCATGCTGAATGGCTGAGTTCAAAAGTTCTACTGCATCGTCTATATTTGTTTTGTTTTTTAAAGGAATATTGGTGACTAGAGTCTCGATAATGCTTTGTCTAAACAGCTCCCAATTTGTGCTTTTGTTGTGCAGACAGATTGTTCTTGCTCTGATCTGAGCCTCACAGCTAATTGTTAGAACTATCGGTGAGTGATCTGATGACAGGTCCAGGCACGATTCCATGGAAGTGTTTGTTTTTGGTACACCTTTGGATACAAAAAAGTCGATAACGTCTGGAAGCTTGTTTCTGTCCGTTGGCCAGTAGGTTGGCTCACCCGTTGATAGGTGGGACAGGCTGTTTTGTTGCATAGCTTTATATAGGTTACGGCCTCTAGGAGTTGTTATTCTAGACCCCCATTGTGGATGCTTAGCATTATAATCACCCCCAGCGATGAATCTTGATCCTAGGGAGTTATAAAATTCTTGGAACTGTTCGCAGCTAACTGGATGGTTGGGAGGGCAATATACCGCTGCAATTGTTATGGGGCCTTTATAATCATCAATTGTTATAACCGTTGATTGCAGGTATTTCTTTTTATAACATTTTCACTACTTATACTCAAAATATCTTACACGATATGTATTATTTCATTCATATCAGAAGGCGTTTCTGTATTTTTAAATTTAGGCTTCATAGGGGTTCTTTCGTATTTTCCTGCTGTAGATTGTAGGTTGCAGTTGTTAACAACTTTATTGATCACAACTTTCAATTTATGGTAGTATATTTTATGTTTCAGAGCTTCATAATTTGCGTAATATTTGACCACGGGGAACGCAGCTTATAGAAAAAGACTTTTGATGTGTTAGATAATATTAAATGAATATGGCTTTATTGGCAAAGAACGTCTTATCTCTTGAGCTTCACAAAAACGGAAGGAACGATGTAAAAATAAATAAAATTGACATTACAAAAATATGACAGTTTGATGGCAATGATATAGAAACGTCAAAACATTAACATATGATTGATGATGTTGCCATATCTTTAGAATGCATGTGTAAATTATATTTCAACACCCCTTCTCATTCTAAATTGCCGTAAAGTTTTAACTTCTCTCGAATGTTTTTGATGCTGGAAGCGGTTTTTTTAAAAGATCTGCTTCCATTTGATCCGTTGGTAAATATTTGCATTTAATGATGCCTTTGGAGATGTAATTCTTGATGAAATGGTATTTTATGTCGATGTGCTTCGTCCTATTATTTAATTTAAAACCCTCGACAATTTTGATACAGCTTTGGTTGTCCTCGTTTATGATAATTGGACCAGTGACATTTTCTCCAAAATCCTGAAGAATTTGCTTTAACCATAAAGCTTCCTTAGCGGATTCAGCAAGCGCGATAAGTTCGGCTTCTGTTGAAGACAAAGCCACACATGTTTGTTTACGGCAAGCCCATAAAATTATAGCGCCATAAACCTTGAAGATATAACCACTATTAGACTTTCTGTTGTTTCTGTCTCCGCCCCAGTTGGCATCCGCATAGCCGGTTAAAATTGTCTCATCATCTGGAATGATATTTAATTTTATGTTAATGCTACCTTTTAAATATTTTGCAACTCTTTTGAGCTCTGCCCAATCTTCTTCATTCGGATTGCTTGTCTTCTGACTAAGAATGTTGACTGCTGCTGTGATGTCAGGTCTAGAATTAAGTGATGTGTATAATAAACATCCAATCAATTTCTGAAAATTCTTGTTGTTATTTAGCAAATTAAAAGTTGTTGATGATTTTCCATACGACATCTCAATTGGAACAGCTGACGGTTTTGCATTTTCAAGACCGGTTTCCTGTAGAACCTTTTCAATATACTGCGATTGCGAAATAGAATAGAAACCATCTGTTGAGCGCTCTATTTGTAATCCAAGAAAATTTTTAATTGGACCCAAATCTCGAATTTTGAACGAATTTCCCAAAATATTTATGGGAGTTTAGTTTGTTTTAATTGAAAAGTACTTTATTATTTTAAATTATAGAGATAAATTCAATGTTAATGTAAATAAGAATTTGTTTGAAAACTGAAATATATTAATTAAATGAAACTCTTCACGTCTTTTGCTCTGCGTCTTCACGTCTTTAATCGTCCGCGTCTCGGTTAGAACTCCCTTTCCTCTCTTGCGTACTCGTTGTTCACGGATTTTGTGACGGTGAAAGAGTTGCCATATGTGTGGCAGATGAAAATCCCACATCTCGGCCATTCTGCTATAAATTCGTCTCGAATTATCTTCCTGATGCATTCCCCAGGGCTTCATGTATTCTGCGCATGTTGTCGTATCCCTCGGTCCCTCTGTGTCGGTTGCTTGTCTAACGTCGTAGGTATCATTTGACTTTGCTCTTACGACTTCATATGGACCCAAAAACTTCGCCTTAAGTTTTAGACCAGGCCCAAATTGGGTTCTTTTTATAGCGACGAGGTCACCAGCTTTGTACTTATTGGGTTTTTTCCTTCTCAAATTATACACCTTCCGATTTTCGTCCTGAATGTTCATGATTTGTTGCTTTGCATGTTTTCTCATCTCATCTCTTTCTTCAGAAAAATTTTTTATCATCTCTTCCTCAATCAATTTGGTTATATGTAGCTGTTCAGATGTTCGCATTTTAATCCCAATGAGGAGTTCAAATGGAGTCGTTGCTATACTTCTTGAAAATGATGAGTTCATCGCCTGTTGAACTTTGTCCAGATGCTTATACCACTTTGTTGGATCGGCAGAACTTAGTTTAGCTAAAATTGACGTTATGATTGCGTTCATCCGCTCGATCTGTCCGTTGGCTCTTGGTAGTCCAGTTGTTATGACACGATGTTGAATTTGCTCAGCCTCACAGTAGTTTTTAAACTCATCGGACGTAAATGCTGTTCCACGATCCGAAATTATGCGGACAGCGTTTCCAAAAACAGCAGTTTGGACCTTTAACTTTGCAATAACTTCTGCCGACGTTGTACTCTTAGTAGCATATAGCCAACAAAACTTTGTAAAGGCATCTACCACCGCAAATATGTGCCTATATTGCTTGTTGGTAGATTCCAATGGCCCAAGATGATCCACATGGTAGGTGTGTAGAGGCTCGTCGTGCTTCTCAATTGGGTGCAGTTCGCCTTCCTGTGTTCCCCGTTTTCTGTTAGCAATGATGCACTGGATACAATTATCTATGTGGTACCTTATTTTTTCGTCCATTTTCGACATGTACATGTACTTCTTCTGTTGAATGTAAATTTCAACTATTTCAGAGCGCTCGCGTGGCGTGTATTCTTCCATGGTAAAAATCTGCTTGGACTGACGCTTCAAACGCGGTATGTCATTAAGCGATCTGACATCTCTGTCAAAAGTTATGGCGTTGCCAGATGGGTCCGTCGAACCCACAGGGCAACCCTGTAGTATTCTCGACGGAGTAGTTCTTTGATTTTTTTCACTGAGAAATGACCTTTTTCGTGCGACTTTCTTATCAATTCTCGCTGCATAGCCTTCGGCACGACAACAACTTCGCAATCGTTAACGAGTTTGTGCAGAATACCACATTTCAAAATATAACCATCATACTCGTCTTGTTGTTGAAGAATGTGGATTATCGGACTTAATTCATCGTCGGTTTTTTGAGCATTTTTAATTCTTGTTATAACTCCATCTTCTATTACCATCATGACAGGGTATCTACTGAGAAAATCTACATGCTTCATCCGTGTACCAGATCGATGCTCGACTTCGTAATCGTATTCTTGAAGGAGCAGTACCCATCTGGCTACTCTTGTAGAAAGATCCTTTTTCTCCATGGTCTTCACAAACGCGTTACAGTCTGTAACAATCTTAAAACGCAATCCAAGTAGATATACCCGAAATTTTTTCACTGCTTCTACAACGGCCAGTATTTCTAGTTCATAGCTGCTATATTTTCTTTCGGCATCAGAGGTCTTACGACTCATATAGTAGACTGGGTGTAGGTTTTCATCCTGGTTTGATTTCTGCATTAAGATTGCGCCATATCCGTCGATCGAAGCATCCGTGTGTAGTTCTGTGTGATGATTCTGGTTGAAAATGTTCAGTACGGGATTTTTACATAAAATTCTCTTTAGACCTTCAAACGCTTTCATCTGTGCTTCACCCATTTCAAATTTGGCTCCCTTCTTAGTTAGGTCAGACAGCGGTTTAGCGACAAGTGAGTAATCTGGAACGAATTTTCTGAGATATCCAGAAAGTCCTAAAAAACTTTGTAACTGTTTTAGACACATTGGAGCTGGGAATTTCGTAACTGCTCTTATCTTCTCAGTCGTTGAAGATATTTTGCCATCCTCAATAACATAGCCCAAAAATTCGATTTTCTTCTTCAAGAACTTGCATTTTTTAAGATTTAGTTCCAATCCATACTCACGGCAGAGGTCGATGATTGTAACTAAGTTTGTGACCGCTTCATCTTCGTTGGATCCAGGAATTATGATGTCGTCTACGTATGGCATTGCTATTCCCTTGCGGGTGGATTCACGGAAAATTGCGTTGATATAGCGTTGGAACACGGCAGGGGAGTTGGTTAAACCAAATGGGACTCGTTTAAATTGGTATTGACCGCTGTGAGTTACAAAGGATGTAAACTTGCGACTGTGTTCCGCGACGGGCACGTGAAAAAATCCATTTGTCAAGTCGAGTGTACTAAATACTTTGGCGTTTTGGAGACGATCCAGCTGATCCTCTATCAGCGGCAGAGGAAAACGGTCTTTCATAATAACCTTATTTATTCTACGATAGTCTATACATAGTCTGGAATTTCCGTCACGTTTCTTCACTAATACGACCGGACTGCTAAACTCGGATTCTGAATTCTCAACGATTCCGTCTCTTAGCCATTGATCAACTTGGTCATCCACTAAAGCTCGTTCCGTCAATGGAAGTCTTCGAGGACGCGATGAGATTGGTGTATCGTTTTCCAAAACTATGTTCATCTCGATGTTAACAATCTTCTTCTTTTCAGGTCTATAGTTTCCAATGAGATCCATTACTTTGTCCTTCGCATTTTTGCTGGCTGTTTCATCTATATCCAGTTGCGACTCATCATCAACTATTCCAATTCGCATCAGCTGGTATTCTGCGTCTTTAAGTTCAATCTTCTTGATAGCCACACCAGTTGGCCGTATGGTAACTTCAGCCTGAGTGAAAAAACATTCCCCAATTATTAAATCAACGGTAATGGCATCTTGTGGCACCACCACGAAGTTCACATCATATGCCTCGCCATCAATCACCATACGTTCGTCGAACTGTCCCATAGGTTTGATTCTAGTACGCCCGAAACCGATCAGATAAAAGTTTGCTTGTTGAAGTGTTGCGCCACGAATGTTGTTAAAAACGTTCTCAGTCATTATGTTAAATTTGTTACCCGTATCTAACAGGGCCAAATATTCACGGTCGTTTATTGTCACCATTTTGTTCATCATATCGCTTTTTGGTTCTAAAAATCGAGTATTTGTTTGTCTTTCGTTGTTCGCACTACAATTTGTTGATAAATGACCGAATTGGTTACAACGGAAACACTTAGTGCCTTTATTTTTGTCTTTACACTCAAAGGATTTATGGCCTTTGCCACCACAATTATAGCATTGTACATTATTCACTAGTCACTATTGTCTTTTTTTACTTCAACTTTCCGTTGGGATATTTTCGACACGTTCTCACTCTTCGATTTTTCACGACATGTCTCATAGCATGACAATTTATCTTTAAATTCGCGAATATTTTTCGCGCCGTATAAAATCGATTTATTAATGTTCAAGTCCTCGATACCGTCGATTACATATTGTATTATTGAACTTTCCTCGATCGAACCTCTCGATGCAATCTCTTTAATGCTAAAAAAGTATTCAAAAACGCTTTCACTCTTTCTCATTTTCCTCTCCGTAAGTTCTTTGTGTATTTTTGCACTATCGGTTTTTCTTGAAAATTCCTCAATCAGAGCTGACCTTAATTTTTTCCACGACGTCAGGCCTCTCTCACTTTGTACAAATAATTTTGCCAAGCCACTCAATGATTTTTTCGCGAACACAAACATTTGAAAATCATCCCACTGCATTATTGCAGCTGTCTCCTCAAACTCAGCCACCCATACGTCAGCAGGTAAATTGTTAGTACCCTCAAAACGTCGCATAGAGTCTTCTACGTCTCGAAAATTAAGAGCGAATCGTGGTGCTATTTTGTGCTGTCCTCTATGCTCATCGTTGTCAGCTGAGAAAAAACTCTCGTTGTGTCGAACTTGCTCGTTTACTGCTACACTCCGCCGTTGTTGTATGGCATCAATTTTCCTATTATCCATTGCACACTTGTATTCTTCGTCATTAAAGTCTTCGTCATCATTTTCGTTTTCCTCCTCGTCGACGTCTTCAACATTGGATGAAAGCAAACTACCCTTCTTTAAATTTTTGAATATGTGCAACTTCAAATCTTCTGCGGTGTATTTTATGCCCAGCAGGTTGCAAATTGAAATTAAATCTGCCGTCGCCAAATGTGCTGCAACAAACTTTGCCTTTTTTCCATACGCATCATCGGTCTCGTTAAATTCAAAGCCTTCAAACTCTCTCAACCGTTGCCTGTTCGTGCTATCTCCTTCGCTCTCAAAAACGAATTTGTGGAGAGCAGTAATGTTTGCCTTTCTGCCTCTCCGAAGGTTCTCGCGAACACACTCAAACATACCCAAACGAAACATTCCGTGTAACTTAATTATGCGCGTCCAATATAATTATTACGTTAGCTTGTGCGCTTGCGGTTTCTCGAAGCAGTAGCACTAAGGAGAATTTTGCTATCGTTCACAACACAATGCTTTATCAGGCCAAAATTTTTGTTGTAATTGTTCTTCTTGTTTCTTTTTGTTTGTTCAATTGTCTAGGATTTCGGATCAGCCTCCAAAATATGGGAGTTTAGTTTGTTTTAATTGAAAAGTACTTTATTATTTTAAATTATAGAGATAAATTCAATGTTAATGTAAATAAGAATTTGTTTGAAAACTGAAATATATTAATTAAATGAAACTCTTCACGTCTTTTGCTCTGCGTCTTCACGTCTTTAATCGTCCGCGTCTCGGTTAGAACTCCCTCTCCTCTCTTGCGTACTCGTTGTTCACGGATTTTGTGACGGTGAAAGAGTTGCCATATGTGTGGCAGATGAAAATCCCACATATTTTTTACTTTATTTATTTCCGCTGCATTACCGGAACCAATCAGTATGTCATCAACGTAAATTAAAATGAAAGTAACTGCTAGCCCTTCTGAAGATATATTAAGGCATGGATCTACACTGCTTTGTTGAAATTTATAGTTGACCAATACGTTGTGTAAGGTTTGATTCCACGATCGTGCTGACTGCTTTAGTCCATATATAGATTTTTTCAAGCGACATACCTTTTTTTGATTTTTACCTTCTTCGAAACCTTTTGGTTGCTCCATGTAAATTTCTTCCGACAATTTACTGTTTAGAAAAGCTGTTTTACAATCTATATGATGAACCAAATATTTCTGTTTACCGCAAAGTCCTCAGTGTAGTATGGGATACGACTGGTGCAAAAACGTTTTCGTAATCAACTCCGTATTGTTGCGTAAAACCTTGTGCAACAAGCCTAGCTTTATACTCTACACCACTTTGGCCTTGTTTTTGCTTAAACACCCACCTTGAACCAATGACATTACGTCCCTTCGGTCTGTTCACAAGCTCCCACACATCGCTATTTTTCATCGGCTGTATTTCACTTCTCATAGCTTTTATCTTTGCACTTTCTTTATTTTTAATGGCTTCTTCATAACTTTCTGGCGTATTTTCAACTGCGGTACATAAAAATCTGTTTGGAGTTTTACCTTTTGTTAAACGATCTGATTTCCTTACAGGTGTTTCATTTTGATGAACATTTCCATTTTGTTCCAGACCATTTAAATCTTCATTTTCATCGCTTTCTGGATTGCTAATAGAATTGTAGACTTCTTTTTCTTCTTCTTCTTCTTCTTCTTCAGACTCGTTTACGGTTTCATCAGAATCTTCAGTTTTACAGCTTTCTTTGAATACTACTTCAATAGCCTCTTCTTTATCCAATTTAGAGTTGACAGTAATTTCTTCTTCTTCAATGTTTGTGAGCTTACCAGTAAATGTTACATCACGGGATATGTGAATTTTTCTGTCTTTGTCACACATTCTATAGGCCTTTCAATTTAAGTCATATCCGACAAAAACCATTTTTGTTGACTTTTCACACAGCTTTCTCCGCTTTACTTTTGGGATGTGTACAAAACGTGACACAAATCTGGGATCTTACCAAACATTTTCTCGTACCGTGTAACTCTGGTAATAATTCGATTTTGAAGATAATTTGCTGTACATACCGCTTCTCCCATAACTCTCTTGGTAACTTTGATTCAGCTAGCATGCATCTGACCATCTCAATGAGCGAACGGTTTTTGCGTTCTGCTACGCCATTTTGTTCGGGACTGTATCCAGCTGTGTATTGCATGTGCACAATTCACAGAGACAAAGATTACGCAATGCTGTGTTTAAATTTGCTTCGTTCTGCGCATCTACGTCACGGTTGACTAACGAGCGAACAGCTGATTTTCTTTTCTATGGTGTTCTTTGCATTTTTAAGAAATATTGCGAAAATTTGTATAGAAAAACGTTTATAATTGGGTCGAAAGTTCTTAAATCGGAATTTGTACCTAAATAATTGTGGCAGGGCGTTTCAGCAGCTCACAAAGTGTCAGTAAACGTGTTTAAATGTTTGTGGAGAGGAATTTTTTTGAATTAAACGCCGTCATCCTAGAAGCCCAAGAAAGGAGCAATGGAATTATGAGCGTTGTAAGTGTAAATAAAAATCGGTTATCAATAAAAAATAGTTAAAAACAATTCAATTAATTGTTTTATTTAATTTTCGCTTTTTGCTGTACATATTTTCTACAATAGTCTTATTTAGTGAACGGATTCTAAAATACATTCTAGCTCTAAAAAACAGTTCTTTTACTTTTTGACTACAATTTTCATGACTACTTAATTCTAAGTGTTTCTTAATATAATTTTTACATATATATAATTCACTGCTATTTATTTCGGCTCAGTGAATAAAGGCCTAACGAACTAATGCCTAATTTTTCAAAATGAAAGAATGCCTAAACAAGAACGCCTAAGAAGAAAGTGAAAGAACGTCTAACTTTAAAAATGAAGGAAAGTCTAATTTTAAAAATGAAAGAAAGTCTAAATTGTTAGGGTTTCTTTCATTATGAATTAACACCTAATGAAAGAAAACCTAACAACTGGAATTAAAATGCTGAAAATATATTTTGAAAGGAAAAAATGTATTTTTAAATTATATTTAACTATAAGTTATGTAAATACAGTTAAATTTTCAACAACTATAGCTCTACATAGCGGACATTTGAAAAAATTTTCACCTGCGTTAGCTTTTAGTTCATTACAACAGTTCAAGCAAATTTTTAAATGCCGACATGGCAAAAGTAATATATTTGGCTTTGAAACCAAACACACTATGCACATCGCAGTATCAGTTTCGCCAAAATAATGACTTGGTATGTTTGGATCAACAGTATCGTCGCCATCATCATTTTCATCTTCGCTATCATTATCGTCCTCGTTATCACTGTTATGCCCATTTGTTTCAAATATGTCCTCATCTGGTTCTAGGTCAACACAAATTTTACTTTTTCCGAAAACCATTCTTTGCATAAATTCTTTGGGAGTAATTTTTCCCTCCAAGAGTTTATGACTGGCTTCTTCAATGTAACTTGATTTTTGCTCATAGACGGTCTTCTTTTTTTTTGAAGTGCCATGGGATCCACCACTGCATATAAGAAGCTCAAAATCTTTACTCTTATTAAACTCTTCATCAATAAGAGCTTTAACAAATTTGAAAAAATTTCCATTTTTTTGAATGATGCGGCCAATAACGCCGTTATAAGCCTCGACAGCTGATGTAGTCCGTGTTCTTTTTAAGAAAACCGAAAATACTTCGGGTGTCACCTTAAAAAAAAAAAAAACAAACAATAACAAATTAAAAATCAATTACTTTTATAACTTTAAAAACTAATAATTTTCTATTTAACGGAATGTTTACAAGGTAGTGTATGCATTTTGTAAAAGGGAAAATCAATTGCTTTTATAATTTTAAAAACTAATAATTTTCCCTTTTACAGAATGTTTACAAGATAGTGTATGCATTTTGTAAAAGGGAAAATTAATACCATTATTTTAACATTTTGTAAAAGGGAACTTACCTTTCGTAACCATTGCTTTTCATAATAAATCATGAATGGTGTAAATAATTCTTGCATATTTGTATTCATCAATTCTTTTTTTATGTTCCCAAAAACCGCATTTATTTGTGTAGCTGGTAACAGGGGTAGAGCAAGGATTTTATGGTATATCGTAGAGGCATTTTGATTGTTTCTTATTGAAGATGCCAATTGTTTCCACTTATACGAAATATTTCTCCTTATTGCTTGGCAATAATGAAACCAACAACCATAGATTTCACCATAGGCGAGTTTTTTTCTTATTGCCATTTGAAGACCGACTTCGAAATCAGTTAAAAAACTTTTGGCGCTTAATTTAAATACATTTTCATTAATGTATGAAAATATATCTTCATAGTTTTTTTGCGATTTCTTATCCATAAGTATAAAAAATAATGGAAAGATCTGAAAAAAAAGAATACAAATAACAATAGAATTTTATTTATAATGTAAAATGTCTATAATTTATATTTTATTTTATACCTTTCCGAAGTACTCAATATGAATTATTAAAAGCTGCTTGAAACAGCCATTTGGAACAACTGAAAATGTTCCATCTACTATATATGTCCTATTCATAGGAAGAATATTTTCTTCAATTTGTAGCATAATTTTCTTTGAAGCAAATATGCAAAATGAGCCGTTATTCCCTTGGATGCAAGCAATAAAAAATTGATGTTTCGGATCTCCATGCTTCGTTAAACCAAAGTTCGTATAAATGGATTCCAACTGAAATGCCTCCACTACCTCTTGCGCACATGTCGGAGATTTCACAAATGTTTTTGCTACTAATAATTGTAAACCTCTTTGCATCCTGTGAAAATCTAATTGTTTAGATTCCTCGGAGTTGCTGCAATAATATCGCATTTAATTAAATCTAGATATTATCAAACTAAATAAATATAGTCTCACCTTGCACAAACATCGTAGAAACTTTTTTTGATTGTACTTAGCGCATTCATATCAGTTAAAACTGAGGACGAATTCAAACATTCACTTTTAATTTTATTTACACACTTTAATTCATTTGCCAGTTTTTCCGATTCACCATGATTATGTTCAATGATTTTTTTTGGTTTTTGACACACGTCATTCACTAATTCAACCTTTGCCTTGCATTTTTTATTTAAACATACATAATACTTTTTATTTCTTATTAATGTTTAAAATTTATACAATTGTTTTTCTGATATTACATAAAGTAATTTTGAATTAATCCTCTTGCCAGAAATAATTTCGTAATCCATTTTTAATTATAATATAATTTTTAATGTCCAACACTTATGAATGACTTGCTCGTAGTGATAGAAGTTTAACGAATGACGACAACTGATAACAAATTGCAAAAACATTTGTCTAACCGTAAATACAACTGTTAGTTTTCAATGAATTCACGCATAATAGTAATAAAAATCACACTTTTAGCAAAATGAAAAATCGCCTAACATTAATGAAAGAAAGCCTAACAATCAAAAATGAATTAATATCTAATTAGGCGTTTTTTCATTTTTGATTCTTAGGCTTTCTTTCATTATGAAAAATCACCTAACAATTTTAATGAAGGAATGCCTAAAATATTAGACATTCTTTCATAATGAACAACCGCCTAATTCCTATATAATTTTTTGTTGCAATTTTTAGGCATTATTTCATTTTTTTTTAGGCGTTAGTTCGTTAGGCCTTTATTCACTGAGCCATTTATTTCATCAAAAGCAGCTTGCAGGGCTCTCATATGTTCCATTAACATATTAGTTGGTTTTGAAAGCCCTCCTTCAGAAAGATGATTTACCCAAGTATATCAGGAATCATTTTCTGGATTGACGCATATTTCGGGATTGTCTTTTCCCAGTTTGTGGCAAATGTATCCTGCCAAATTCTCCAATCCATCGTTGTTCAGAGTCTCCAAATCGTCATTTTGTTCTGACATATCAGAGGAGTTCATCTCAACGTAGACGCGTTGAAAAATGTTACCTGAAAAAATATAAACATATGCATATGTATGAATAAATAAAAAGTAATACTTATAATCCTACCGGTTAGAGATAAATAATTTCCTTCCAAGTATTGGGTGTCGTCGATCTCAACGTTCCCTCCTTCAGATAAGACTCCTTCGTTGTGGCCAAGTGTGTACGATCGCAACCTATATTTGAACTCTTGGCGGTCGGGGTGATCGTGAAGGCCTCCTTTCGACCTTATAATGCCGAAAAAGTTTTCTAACACATCTTGATTCAAGCGATAAGTCAAAATATAATCGATTTTATATTTGTCGCGCAAATCAGTCAGCAGCAACTTTAACGCATTGTTGTTTTGAAGTATACCTGCAAATAAAATGAAAATTGAAGTAAATAATAAATTCCAATAAATACACATTCGTTATAGCGACGATATGTATACCTTTTTGGAATGGTAGCAAAGTATTTTTGCCAACGACTCTCATTTCCGTCATTTGCTCCAAGATATTAATTTGGGTGTCTAAAGCCAAACCATAGGCATGTAGACGTTCCCTTACTCCTTCTTTGGGCACTCTGACATTCATTATGTCAAACCAATCATTCGTCTGCAAATAAAATTTTTTTAATTACCATTTTCATAAATATTTACGGTACTACTCACAATTTTGAAAAGGTTAAAACATTCTTCCCAATTCTCGTCGTCTAATAACCCTAAACTAGCCGCCCGTGTTATGGCTTGAGCAATTGTGTGGGAAAACAATTTTGTAGCTAGTTTAACGTTTTGCCTTTCCGCTCCCGTAACAATCAAGTGCTTCTTTGAAATTTTGTGGATTATCGACAGCTCACTGGAAGTAAAACCTAGAAGCTTTAAAATAATGCCATTTTTAATTACCTTTCCATTTATTATAAATCCATGGTCCACAAAATGATTCCTCTGGAGTTTTATTAAGTGAGGAACATCAGCGAAGACTACAATCATCCTGTCCCCGTCGTGTGAAAACCTGTAAATGAATAAACAAATAAATTATATTATAGAAATTTTAAAACAAATTTTCTTAACACAAAATGTACCAAGGCTTCTCCATATCAACTTTAAGCTCATTATATAACCCTCTGTTACTTCCGCCAAAATCGCTAACCATGGCAACAACATTATAACCACATTTTTTGACGGATGATAAAATGTGCCACAGTATATTTTTAGTCATCTTGCAGTCAAACTCATAAAATACGGGCTGTTTCCATTTACATATTAAACCTGAAATCAAAATATATAAGTTTGAAGTTGATGTAAAAAAAATTGGTGGTTTAGGTACCTCTTAACATTGCAACTTGAACGTAATTAACAGGAGGCAATGTAGAATCAGATGACCTATCGTAGCAGAAAGCCCTTCGTACTTTCATTTCGTCAAAACTGAGTACGCAAGTTTTTTGCGCTTTTGTCAACTCTTGCGACCGTCAATAATTTCATCACAGAGTCTATGATACCTGGAGATATATCTATTTTTTTCGACCACCATTGAAGAGCTCGAACAGCTGGTAAGGGGAAATTGTTTCTTCTCAAAAGCTTGTATGCTTTTGGACTTGTTGAATACATACAGCGTAATAGATTTGGCAATATCCTCTTCTTTCCAATTCAGCCGTTTGTTTCCATTTTTAAATTTTTCAAACTGCAGGTAGGATATTTTTTGTAATTTTTTGAAAAATCATTAATTAAGTGGATACACTTACCTGGCCTTTGGTGAAAATGCAACCGAGTTTTTCTTCCAAGTTGTTTCTGTGGAATTCTGAAGACTTTATGCAAATTTTGAGGCGCTTTATGTCTGTGATCTGCTTCTCATTATTTTCATTTAAATTGCATACAATCTTCTTTAGTTTTTCTCTGTTGTTTCTGAGCTCGCTTGATCTTTCCGATTCCATTTTCCTTTTTTTTGTATGTTTTTCACGAATGTGCAATACTCTGGTTTGTATTAACAAATTATATCTTATAAAATACTGTGAATTATGTTTTTCACGAATGTGTAATACTCTGGTTTGTATTAACAAATTATTTAAACAATGACCTCCTTGGTTGGCTGCACAATTCAAACTGCTCTCGGCACGCAGTATTGCCGACCGGCTCTGCTCCTCTGCCTACATCGGCACTTTCATATCGCAGCAAACTAAAGATGGCTGCGGCCTGCCACACGACTTTGGCGGGTCCCAATGAGGGGAATTCTCTCCGCACTGAGCCCCGCGCAGAGTCGAATGGTGACGGTGCGCAGGCAGCAGCCGTTGTCAGGAGGGCTCCGGCGCGAACATGCCGCCCCCCTTGCAGTATTGCAAGAGAGATGACGACCTACTCCCGCCGGCTCCCATCCTGATGCACCCCTCAGTGTAAGAGGTGGTGATGTCGCCGGTGGCACCGGGAGCACCCCGGCTGTTCGCAGCTGTGGGTGAAGTATTTCACCCCCAGGCACACGAAACACAGTTTTCGGTTGGCGACCGCATCTCTCCTGTGCCGCGATGATAAGGACAGGAACGCCTGGCACACTGCGATGGTGTGCCCCCAGCGCTTACATATCGCGCACGGGCGTTGTGGAGCCGCTGCCGGGTGCACGACTGCCGTTGGTGAGGATGTGGATCGGGCTGTCGCAGACACCACTGGGGCGCGAGCTGTCGCAGCCACCACTGGGGCGCGAGATGTCGCAGCCACCACTGGGGCGCGAGATGTCGCAGCCACCACTGGGGCGCGAGAAGACGCAGCCACCACTGGGGCGCGAGATGTCGCAGCCACCACTGGGGCGCGAGATGGCGCAGCCTCCACTGCGGCGCGGGACATCGGACTTGGCGTACGTGGTGCAATGCTCCCTGGCGTGTACCCCTGATTGGGAAGGCGGCGGATGCTCATCGGCCCCGTCGGTAGCGAACGCGCGGCAGGTGGTGCAGACCGGGCTCGGGGGCGCGATGGCGTAACTGCCGCTGTAGCGCTGGATGCGGTCAAGACATCGTGGGCGCGAGACGGCGCCACTGCCCCCGGATTGTGGTATGTTGCAGACCCCTGTAGCATCACGGGGGCTGGGAACGCCAACTGTACCCTCGGAGCACAGGTAAGGCACGGCCCAATGTAGCGTCTTCCACGCCAGTCCGCTCGGCACGATGGGAAGGTCTGTGGAAATCAAATTTTATAATTAGTCATGGGTTTACGAGAAGGCTAATAATACAAGTTAGGATTCTAATAGTAGGAGAAACAACGGCGTCAAGACTACGTAGAATACTACAACTTTATCCAGTGGCATAGCCAGGCGAGATCTACTGCTACCATTTTACGAGGAAGACTAAGGATTCTATGGCAGAACCGAGGTATAACACAAAAAGGAAAGGCTACAAACTAGAGGCTACAAAGAATGGGACTAGCTACGGAAACGGCCAAAAGACCGGATGCCGGGATTACTCAGCCTGCACTCCCGCTCGAGGGAGTAGAACCATCTTGGTGACGGGCCTTGTAACGATTCCGCGTGCTGTCCGCACTTTCGCGATTCGCACTCTACCGTCTGAGTCCGGGTGGACCTCAGTGATCCTTCCCAATCGCCATTCGTTGGGAGGAACGTGGTCATCCTGCAGTACCCCCAGATCTCCGTTAGCTGCATTTTCTTGGATGGTCTTCCACTTTGTCCTCCGCTGGCACTCCAGAAGATACTCATGTTTCCAACGTACTGAGAACTGCTGGGAGAGAACTTGAAGCCTACGCCATCGATTAAGAATAGAAAGAAAAGGGGTGGTCTCCTCCGAGACGGCTGGTGCAAGAAGTGGTCCCCCTACTAGAAAGTGCCCTGGTGTAAGTGGTTGGAGGTCGTCGGGATCGTCACTGAGTGCGCTAATCGGTCGAGAATTCAGACATGCCTCGGCGCGGGCTAATACCGTTGACAACTCCTCATACGTATACCGGATCTGCCCGCCCATTCGTTTGAAATGGTGTTTGAAGCTTTTTACTGCGGCTTCCCACAGTCCTCCCATATGGGGAGCGTTTGGAGGTATAAAATGCCATTTCAATTGGTGAAACCAATGCTGCGTGGTTGCCTGATCCTTAGCTTCTCGAATCACACGTGCGAACTCCATGCGCACTACCTTCTCTGCTCCCACAAAATTCTTTCCATTGTCGGAATAAATGTTAGCTGGGCACCCCCGTCGCCCAATGAATCTAGACAGGGCGGCTAAAAAGGCCTGGGTAGTTAAATCCGTGGTAGCTTCTAAATGGGCGGCCTTGGTGGCGAAACACACAAAGATGCACACGTAGCCTTTTGTCATTTTATACCCCCGCCCTTGAAACGTTTTAATTTCAAAAGGACCCGCAAAATCAACCCCCGCGGTGGCGAAAGGACGAGACAGGGTGGTGCGTTCAGGGGGCAAAGGCGCCATGATCTGGCTCAATCTACGTTTCTTTTCTACCAGGCAAGTTTTACACCGTAAAATGGTACTCTTGACTAAAACCTTTGCGCGTGGAACCCAATATTGAGTTCGAAGGAGCCGAAGCATAAGCTGATTTCCCCCATGCAACGAGATTTGATGGGTGAACTCAGCGAGCAGTCGTGTAAACTGTCCGTGGTACGGCGAAATTTGTGGGTGTCGTTCGGAGAACGGGATCTGAGTGGAATGCGCTAGGCGTCCGTTCACTCGAATCGACCCATCGGAATGAAGGAAGGGGTTCAAGGTGAGCAGAGAACTCGAATTGGAAATGGGTTGCCCGTTCTGCAAGCATCCATACTCCTCGGGGTAGTACATCTGCTGCGTTATGGTCGTTACGAGAAGTGTAGCGGCAACAATCTCTGCAGTCGTGATAGGCGACCCCGGGGGTGGGGCGTGGTCACGTCGCTTTCGCATAGCGTATTTAGAAAAGTGCAGGATATAGCACACAACCCGCAGTGCTCGCGGCAACGATGAGAAACGCAGCATCAAGTCATCATGCTGTTTGACCTGGATTGTATGCGTAGCAACGTTGCGCTGTTCCTCCAGGGCGTCCGGACTAGCGACGCCTGGCTGAGGCCAGGAATTTGAGTCGTGGGTAAGCCATCCCGGACTGCTCCACCATAAATGGTTATGAACAAGCGCTGCTGGAGTCACCCCCCGACTGGCAAGATCAGCCGGATTGTCTGCAGACCTGACATGTCTCCAACATTCTACACCTACTTTACTTGAAATGGTGGTAACCCGATTAGCTACGAAGGTTTTCCATGTATGCGGGGATTTCTGGAGCCAAGCCAAAACTATGGTCGAATCCGTCCAACAAAACAAGTTGCTGGAGGTGACCCCCAAGATCTTGGCCACGATCACAACAGGTGCCAGCCATCCGGCTGGATCAAACAGTTGAGCTATAATCGATAGCACTTTGCGTTTGGTGGCTCGTGGGTCGAAGCAAATGGGCTGAAGATGAAAGTAGAAATGATCAGCCTTTGCGTTCCACCGGATTCCTAATGTCTTAGTTAAGCTAGCTTCATCCAGCTTCAGAAAGTCCTCTCGGAGCAAGTGGTCCGGAGGCAAAGAGGAGAGAATGGCTTCCGTATTAGCTGTCCACTTTCGCATGGAAAAACCGGCAGAGTCGAGTGCACGGATCAACTCATCTCGAGTCTGTATCGCTGCGTTCACATCATGTGTGCCGACCAAGGCGTCGTCCACATACATACATTCACGCAATACCCGGGCTGCTAGGGGTAGGTCCTCCTCGACATCCGTCGCGAGCTGTTCCAATGTCCTAATCGCTAAGTAAGGTGCACAGTTGACTCCGAAGGTAACCGTTTGTAGCTCGTAATCGGAGACTGGCGCTGCAGGAGAGGCCCTAAAAACAATTCGCTGGTTCGGGGTGTTCTTTGGAGCTACTCTAATCTGCCGATACATCTTTTGCAGATCCCCATTAAAAAACGAACTGAAACATTCGCCATCGCACGATAAGTTGTGTCAAGTTAGCCTGCAAGGTGGGACCCGTATATAAGACATCATTCAAGCTGAGGGTGCTGGTGGTTGCTTGAGACGCATTGAACACCACTCGCAGCTTGGTGGATGTACTCTCGGGTTTCATTACCGCATGATGAGGCAAATAATAGTGAGCAAGAGCGCCTGACGGTGGAGGCGGGACTTTGACCATATGATCAAGAGTCAAGTACTCCTGTACCACGGAGTCATATTGGTCTTTCTGCTAAGGGTTACGGAGTAACCTGCCTTCATTGCGCTCGAACTGCTTTAACGCAATGTGCCGAGAAGCCCCAAGCGACTCCTCAGGCAGGCGCCTTGATTTGAACGGTAGTTCTACTACATACCGCCCAGAAGACTCTCTGTAAGTGGTCCGGGAATACAAATCCAGGCAAGCCTGGTCACCGGGTGACAACCGTTTCTCCCTAGGTGGTTCTTCCACCTCCCAGAATCTCTGCAAGAGCTCTTCGACCGGGTGGCCGGTCTCAACTTGTACTCTGGCACAGAATGTCTGTGTCGAGTTCTCAGGCATGGGTCCTGTGAGGATCCACCCAAATACAGTTTCCTGTGCAATTAATGACCCAATAACGTCACGTTTCAACCCATCAAGCATCACCATCGGGTATAAATCACCCCCTATCAAAATGTCAACTTGTGAAGAGTTTGAAAGGCTTGGATCAGCCAGTCGTAAGCCGGCCAATTGGGTATATTGTTGCGTTGATACCCCTAGTCGGGGTAATTCGCTGGTCAAGGTGGGCAGTACTAATGCTGACACCGGGAGCCGCACAGTACTGTCGAGAGGTGACCCTAACATTAAATCGCACGCTTTTGTCACGTTAGCTGCCACCACATTGCTTACCCCGGACACTTGGGCATGCACGGTACGCGTAGGGAGTCGCAGGCGTCGTTGGAGCTGATCTGAGATAAAAGACCCTTCCGACCCAGGGTCGATCAATGCACGGGCCATGTAATTGACTCCCTGATACCATACGTGAATAATGGCGGTACCTAAAAGCACACGTTTGGGTAGCCGACCTCGAGCTCGATGTGGACCGGATCGTCCCTGGACTATAGCAGGTACCACCTGTGCAGCGTGGGCGAAGGAAGGTGTAGCAGGTTGAGCCAACGTGGTGGCCGCGTTGCGTCCGTTGGATGATCGTCTGCCTCGAGGCGGCGTCGTGCGTGGTGGGCCTCTGATGCTCCTGTTCGGGAGCGGCTCACGGTGCAGCAGAGTATGGTGCCGCTCTTGACACGTAAAACATCGGTATTTACTCGTGCAAATTGACACACGATGATCCCCCTTCAAACAATTCACGCACAAGTGGAAGCGATTTACCCATCCCCATCGTTCTGATACATCAGCGTTGATGAAAGTAGAGCAGTGGGAGACCCGATGGCCTGGTAGTGTACATATCTTACATCCTTCCGGATTGACCCTCGCCTGATGAGCCTGCACGTGGCTATTACGGAGTGGTGGGGAGCGGCTCCCCCCAGGCTCCCGCGTGATCCGTCTGGCAGACATCAGAGACCGCCTCCAAAGTTTGGAACCGTTTCGAGAGGAATTCCTCCATCGCCACCCAAGTCGGTATATCCGCATGATCTGCAAGGGACTGCTCCCAAAGAGAAAGGGTCCTCTCCGGCAACCGAATGGAACTCCAGTATATAAAAATTGGATCCCAACTGCCTACATCCACCGACAGCTCCTGCAACGCCATAATGCAGTTGCTAACTTCCCGCTGCAGCCTCTTTAACTCCGACCCACTTTCTTTACCTATGGTACGCATTGTGAACAGGGACTTCAGCTGACAATTAATGAGCTTGCGCCGATTTTCGTACCGGGCAGTAAGCCACGCCTGATCAAAACCGCTATTGGTCAGTTGGCATTGGTCCACGATTTCTCGCGCCTCCCCCCTAGTCTTTGCCCTCAGGTGATACAGCCGCTCGATGTTAGATAGCCGAGCGTTCCGAAGGAACAGCGCCGTGAACATATCACAGAAGGTGATCCACTTGGAGTACTCCCCCCCGAAAATCTCAATATCACAGGGAGGCACCGGGATACTATGGGATTGAGAAGACAGCTCAGCAGACGCTTCGGAAGGCACCGTTGGAGAGACGGTCAGGGATTGTATTAGTCCACTGATCCGAGCATGACCCTGTTTATACATGGCAAAACTTGCTGCGAATCGTTGCCGTATAGACTCTTTAATGGCTACGCATTTCTCGTCTAAATTCGCTTCAATGACCGCTGCAGCCTTCGCCTCCTTCAACGCCTGCCATAAGTCTGCCAATTCAGTCAGATCAAGGCGGAGATATTCAAGGTTTTGGGAGGCGGAAGAGTTTCGCTCGAACTCAATAACAAACGCGGTCAGGCTATCAGCCGCATCTATCAGCGGAGTAAGCATAGTTGCAGACCGCTTGACCTGAGAACGCATCTCAATGATGGCAAAACGCAAGCAAAACACGGGAAAACACTACACCTTCACGTCGATACACCCAGTTACCCAGCTATATGTGTACACAGTTGACCCGCTGACGTGACCGATATAACACCCGCCTTATTATCACTGAAGAGTCCACACAACGTAAAAGACAATCCCCAGTAGGAATGAACTACGCGAAGCCCAGGCAATGACGACAGCACTGAGCAACTACAATCGAAGAAGAGAGGAAAAAAAAAATTTAATTTACGTAGACCCCCAACTTGAAATACCCAACGCAGCGCTATGAGCTGCTGTATGTGACCCGGACCTTGCGTCGCTCGTGGGTACACCGATACAGGGTAATATCAAGGACCAAAAGACAGAAAAAGTTGGCAGCGCTGTGAGCTGCGAAAAACTGTGACGTACGGAGATCAACGAGTATACGTATTTTTCAGCGTAGTAATATGGGGATGTTCAAGCACCGCTGGCACACGGTTTGCTGTAAAAAGGCGTCGGCAGCGCTTTGAGCTGCGGACTGCGAACCTAATTACACCGTACTCGTGTCGAAAGTGTCGATCCTCCACCACGTTACCAGTTGTTGACCCGTTAGTACGGAACACTACCGGCAACGCTGTAAGTTACCGGTTCATCAACAACGGTACACAACGTACAGTAAACAGGCTCTGGGCAGCGAAGTGAGCTGTAGACCCCCACGCCAATGTAGAAGCAAAAACAATATGCTCCCACCGCTTACTTGCAACACGGTACTACTTCAACGCGGCGATATACGCACGCAATACGGATAGCCCGAACAGCTGACCCACAAGAGTTGTGAGTGTGACACCCGCCTTAAATCGTATCAACGAACAAAGCAACACGCAAAACTAGGGCACCGAATGCACAACGGAACAGCGGATAGCGGCAATGTCAATAGCATGCACAGCGGCTGTGGAAAAATCTGCGCACAAGCATGGTAACCGGCGTCGGCAGCGCTTTGAGCTGCAGACTGCGAACCGAATTACGCAGCGGCCGTGCTGAGAATTTATTTAAAAAATGTAAATTCCAGTACCTGCTGCTGTGCAAGAATCCACACACACACACTCACACGAGTGACGATATGGAAATGTACCGTTTACCGCGACGACCGTACCCAACCGAATTACGCGATAAAATATGTTTAAAAAATATGCACTCAATATTGAAAAATGAAATAAAAATTATGCAAGACTCTACAAAATAAGTATTAAAGACTTACCGGACGCAGATGAAATCCGGCTCGAAGGACCATGTTTCTGAGCTCGCTTGATCTTTCCGATTCCATTTTCCTTTTTTTTTGTATGTTTTCACGAATGTGCAATACTCTGGTTTGTATTAACAAATTATTTAAACAATGACCTCCTTGGTTGGCTGCACAATTCAAACTGCTCTCGGCACGCAGTATTGCCGACCGGCTCTGCTCCTCTGCCTGCGTCGGCACTTTCATATCGCAGCAAACTAAAGATGGCTGCGGCCTGCCACACGACTTTGGCGGGTCCCAATGAGGGGAATTCTCTCCGCACTGAGCCCCGCGCAGAGTCGCATGGTGACGGTGCGCAGGCAGCAGCCGTTGTCAGGAGGGCTCCGGCGCGAACACACGCGTATACTTAATAAATATATACTTATCTCTAGGGGGCGGGCGGCAGCCTCCTTTTTCCTCTCGATTCTCGAATGGGATGGCCCGGAAACAAGCGGTTATGGATCTATTCAGCACACTCAATAATCAAGGTAAACTTTCTAACGCCAACTCTTTAAACTAAACTAACACTTTAAATTGATTCAAAATTTTAACGTTTATTTTCTACACAGGACCAGTGACATTTTCTCCAAAATCCTGAAGAATTTGCTTTAACCATAAAGCTTCCTTAGCGGATTCAGCAAGCGCGATAAGTTCGGCTTCTGTTGAAGACAAAGCCACACATGTTTGTTTACGGCAAGCCCATAAAATTATAGCGCCATAAACCTTGAAGATATAACCGCTATTAGACTTTCTGTTGTTTCTGTCTCCGCCCCAGTTGGCATCCGCATAGCCGGTTAAAATTGTCTCATCATCTGGAATGATATTTAATTTTATGTTAATGCTACCTTTTAAATATTTTGCAACTCTTTTGAGCTCTGCCCAATCTTCTTCATTCGGATTGCTTGTCTTCTGACTAAGAATGTTGACTGCTGCTGTGATGTCAGGTCTAGAATTAAGTGATGTGTATAATAAACATCCAATCAATTTCTGAAAATTCTTGTTGTTATTTAGCAAATTAAAAGTTGTTGATGATTTTCCATACGACATCTCAATTGGAACAGCTGACGGTTTTGCATTTTCAAGACCGGTTTCCTGTAAAACCTTTTCAATATACTGCGATTGCGAAATAGAATAGAAACCATCTGTTGAGCGCTCTATTTGTAATCCAAGAAAATTTTTAATTGGACCCAAATCTCGAATTTTGAACGAATTTCCCAAAATATTTTTTACTTTATTTATTTCCGCTGCATTACCGGAACCAATCAGTATGTCATCAACGTAAATTAAAATGAAAGTAACTGCTAGCCCTTCTGAAGATATATAAAGGCATGGATCTACACTGCTTTGTTGAAATTTATAGTTGACCAATACGTTGTGTAAGGTTTGATTCCACGATCGTGCTGACTGCTTTAGCCCATATATAGATTTTTTCAAGCGACATACCTTTTTTTGATTTTTACCTTCTTCGAAACCTTTTGGTTGCTCCATGTAAATTTCTTCCGACAATTTACTGTTTAGAAAAGCTGTTTTACAATCTATATGATGAACCAAATATTTATGTTTACCGCAAAGTCCTCAGTGTAGTATGGGATACGACTGGTGCAAAAACGTTTTCGTAATCAACTCCGTATTGTTGCGTAAAACCTTGTGCAACAAGCCTAGCTTTATACTCTACACCACTTTGGCCTTGTTTTTGCTTAAACACCCACCTTGAACCAATGACATTACGTCCCTTCGGTCTGTTCACAAGCTCCCACACATCGCTATTTTTCATCGGCTGTATTTCACTTCTCATAGCTTTTATCTTTGCACTTTCTTTATTTTTAATGGCTTCTTCATAACTTTCTGGCGTATTTTCAACTGCGGTACATAAAAATCTGTTTGGAGTTTTACCTTTTGTTAAACGATCTGATTTCCTTACAGGTGTTTCATTTTGATGAACATTTCCATTTTGTTCCAGACCATTTAAATCTTCATTTTCATCGCTTTCTGGATTGCTAATAGAATTGTAGACTTCTTTTTCTTCTTCTTCTTCTTCTTCTTCTTCTTCAGACTCGTTTACGGTTTCATCAGAATCTTCAGTTTTACAGCTTTCTTTGAATACTACTTCAATAGCCTCTTCTTTATCCAATTTAGAGTTGACAGTAATTTCTTCTTCTTCAATGTTTGTGAGCTTACCAGTAAATGTTACATCACGGGATATGTGAATTTTTCTGTCTTTGTCACACATTCTATAGGCCTTTCAATTTAAGTCATATCCGACAAAAACCATTTTTGTTGACTTTTCACACAGCTTTCTCCGCTTTACTTTTGGGATGTGTACAAAACGTGACACAAATCTGGGATCTTACCAAACATTTTCTCGTACCGTGTAACTCTGGTAATAATTCGATTTTGAAGATAATTTGCTGTACATACCGCTTCTCCCATAACTCTCTTGGTAACTTTGATTCAGCTAGCATGCATCTGACCATCTCAATGAGCGAACGGTTTTTGCGTTCTGCTACGCCATTTTGTTCGGGACTGTATCCAGCTGTGTATTGCATGTGTATACCTTCTTTATTTAAATATTCCACTACGTCTTTGTTTACATACTCCTTGCCTCTGTCTGATCGGAATATCTTTTGCTTTTTCTGAAAATTATTAAAAATAGATGCTACATAATTTTTAATTTTATCACATACATCAGTTTTGTTCTTTAAAATATATATTTGGCAATAACGACTGTAGTCGTCTATGAAAGTAAGTATGTACTTATTTTCACTTGGAGTAGGCATCTCCATAGGACCGCACAGGTCGGTATGGACCAAGTCAAATATTGCTTTTGAGGTTAATCCTGACTTTTTTGGAAATGGACACAAGTGGACACATTTCACAGCTCTCATTTTTGTTGCATTTTTCAATGTGAATACCTTTGGCCAAATTACTTTTTTCCATTACCTTTATAGCTTCCATATGCCGATGACCCAATACTTTATGCCAATGATGAATACACTTTTTTTTACATGATACGAGATTCAGATGTTCCTTTTCATCGCAAGAATACAAACCAGATTTTATTTCAGCTGACATAACAAATTCGTTGTTCTTTTTTACGATGCATCTGCTCTTTTTGAAAATTAATTGACAGCCATTTTCTGTCAGCTGTTTTACGGATAATATGTTGAGGCTTATGGTGGGAACGTATAAAACTTTTGAAAGATTTATGATGTTAAAATTTGTTTCGCTTTTCTAGAATTTAATTTTTACAGTTCCTTCACCACATGATAGCTTTTTTTGACCATTTGCCAAACCTATTTCTTTTTTCACTTTTTTATTTAGCTCCGTAAATACTTGCCGATCATTACAGATATGACACGATGCACCTGAGTCTATTATCCAGCTTTCAGACCCATTTGTGGTTATCAGACAGAACTCGTTTGAAACCATATTTCCTCTTCCAGTCTTTATACTTGCCACAATCCTTTTTTATGTGACCTTTTCTGCGGCAAAAGAAACACTCAAAATTTATTGTTCGATCTGTTGAAATCACGTTTTGCTGCAACCATAGCTTTCTGCGAGACACCACTGTCACCATTTTTTCTTCTTGTGTACTCCTCAATAATTTTTGCTTCTGCGTACGTTATAGTAAGCTCATCTTCAGTTCGAGATTCCAGGGCTGTAATTAAATTGTGTCAGTATGTCCAGAGTATTAATAGACAAATCCAGTTAATATTTTAAGTTTTATTTTATTACTATTCATTCGCGGTGGTGCAATTGCACATGTTTTCCCTTCTATCGTTATTCAACAACTTCACACTACGAATATATTATCAAAAGTGACTGACCACCAGCGTCGTCAAATGAGCTCAAAGCAAAATGTCAAAAGAAAATGAGTTAAAAGGAATTCAGTGGCATTGCCAGATTATAAATTACAATAAAGAATGGTAAAGTGTGAATAAAGACAAATACTCAGTGCTAAATTTACGATGACAATTGTTGAAACTTTGTGGCAGGCTACTTAAAAGCATGGCAATATTCCAGTTTTCGCTAAATGCATCTTCGCCTAAATTTTTTAGTTTTAAAAACAGGTCCCTCATAACTCCAATGTGCAATTGAGCATCACCATCTTCATTTAAACTTAAGCTGCAGATGTTTCTCATTACACTGACCTTGTTGCTTAAGGATTTCCTTTCGTGGTAATTTTGCAGGCTTGTCCACATTTCAGTTGCTGTTGTACATTGTCTAATGAGGTGTAACTGGTCATCTTCAACCGACAAAGAAATGGTAGCTCTAGCATTGTTATCCATTTTTACCCAATTTTGTGGATTTTCCGCTGGCTTTGCTTGAGTCAAGACATCCCAGCTCCCTTCCTTGATGAGCAGCATTTCCAATTTAAACTTCCATGTAAAGTAGTTTTCTGCATTTAGTTTGCCACCGATAACTTTATGTCTGTTGCCATTTTAATAGTCCAACACAAAAAATACTTTAAACCTTTTAAACCTTATTAGTTATGCGATAGTCTGGGCCCATAACCTATAGAGAAAGACTTTTGATGTGTTAGATAATATTAAATAAATATAGCTTTATTGGCAAAGAACGTCTTATCTCTTGAGCTTCACAAAAACGGAAGGAACGATGTAAAAAGAAATAAAATTGACATTACAAAAATATGACAGTTTGATGGCAATGATATAGAAACGTCAAAACATTAACATATGATTGATGATGTTGCCATATCTTTAGAATGCATATGTAAATGATATTTCAACACAGCTTTTGCATAGTCTTGAATGAATTTCCTGTAGGAACCGTTACTCCCAAAAATGACTTGATTTGCTTCTGTGTCTTTGGGAGACGCAAGTTCCTAATACTTTCAACTTTCTTTGGATTTGGTTTTACCCCAAGTCAAGATGTGGCCGTGGCCTAGATATTCAGTTTATTTTGTTGAAAATCTATATGTGTCGACCTTTATTTTTAGTCCCGCTTTCTTAAAGGTTTCAAAAATTGTTTTTAAATTATTTATGTGCTCCTGTAAAGATGTACTGAAAATAAGGATATCGTCTAAATAGACGACACAATTTTTATTGATCTGTTGCTTTATTATCGAATTCATGAGCCTCTGAAAAGAGGAGAGTTTCGAAGTGACCAAACGGAGTCGAAAAGGCAGTTTCCTTCCTATCCTCAGGTTTTATCTTAATCTGGTGAAACCCTTTGGCCAAGTCGATCGTAGAGAAATACTGGGCTTTCCCCAAGTTGTCCAATATATTGTCTATATTAGGAATTGAATACTTATCGCTGACAGTGTATTCGATAAGCTTTCTATATACCACAGCAATTCTCCATTTTTTATTTTCAGAGTTGTTGGATTTTTTTTGGGACTATCCAGAGGGGCTGTTGTACGGGGAATTACTTTCGGTTACAATACCTTGGTGATACATTTCCTGAATTTATATTTCTATATCTTTTTCATGTACTTTGGGGTATCTACAAATTTTTGGGTAAATTACCATCATTTATATCATTTACTATGACTATCCCATGCTGAATGCTATGTGTGAATGTTAGAGAGTCGCCCTCCATATAGAATAAGGTTTCATATTGTTTTAATAATTGAAGTCCTTTCTTGCTTTTCTTCAGAATTCAAATGGTCTAAATTTATTTTTTCAACGAAACTTTTTTGAATCGATTGTAGTGAACCTATATCGTTGCCCTCGAACGGCAGACTTCCCAAACGCATGTTGCTTTGCTTCTTCTCTTTCGCTTTGATTATGTGAAAAACTATTGAGCTGCGTAGGAATTTCTGTCTTAAAATCCTGCCTTTTTATATTTTTTTTTAGCAATGGGGAAATGCTCTTGATTATTTGTGAAATAATTTCCTATGAATTGTTATTACTCGTGTACATGAATGCTAAAGCTGAATAAAGCTATTGATGGCTTAAAGCCAGCAGGTCGCGAATGGAATAGTACACTTGATGCAGCGCTCAAGAGTTTGGGCTTCAATCCATGCAAAAGTGAGCCGTACTTGTACGTCAAGCAAACAAGCAACGCTTATAGTTACATTGCAGTTTATGTCGACGGTTTGATTTTGGCATGTCCCAGCGAGAAAGAGATTCAATGCATTGGAAGTAAATTATCGTCGAAATTCGATTTACACGATGGCGGTAATATAAAATATTCCCTCGTCTTTGAAATAGAGCCTGAGGGGAAAACTGTGTGTCAGAAGAAATATATGTAGGGTTTTAATTAATTGTAATAAGAATAAAGTTTTTATTTATATAAAAAAACTAAAAATTAATAAGTTTATAAATTGTTTGACAATTTTTAATTAGAAATATTTTAAAAAGATTAATGCTGATATCCGCTGAGCGACCCTCTTCTATGAGCTTCGTCTTTAAACTGCTTGATGTGTGTGCAATGCAAAAACATCACACCTACAACTCGGCCATTCTGCTAGGAATTCGCCTCGAATTCGTCATCATCGACACTCCAAGGCTTCATATATTCGGCACAGGTTGAAGTAAGTTTGGGACCCTCACATATACCATCCTTCGTAACATCGTAGGTATCATTTGGTTTGACTTTGGAAACTTTGTATGGACGAAGATACTTTGGTTTCAACTTGAGCCCACCTCCAAATTGCGTGCGTTTTATGGCTACAAAATCGCCCTCTTTATATTTGGTTGCTGGTTTACGTCTGAGATTTATGATTTTCTATTTTCGTTCTGTATCTTAAGTATTTGCTCTTTGGCGTGGAGCCTCTTCTCATCACGATCTTGGTTGAAGTTGGTTATCATCTCGTCTTCGATAAGTTTTTTAATCTTAATGTCATCTTTCATACGCATTTTGACACCGGTAAGAAGTTCGAAAGGTGTCAAATCCGTACTTCTACAGTATGTTGAGTTAATGACCTGTTGAACTCTATCGACATATCGGTACCACTTCGCTGGATCGTTGATACTTAACTTTGCTAAGACCGTACTGATGATTCCGTTTAGCCTTTCCACCTGACCATTCGCCCTGGGGAAACCTGTTGTGACCGTTAAAAGCTTTATATTTTCGTCATTCGTGTAATTTTTAAAATCTTCGGATGTAAAAGCAGAGCCACGATCTGCAATTATTTGCTCTGGATTTCCAAATACCATGCTTTGGCTTCGTAATTTTGTAATGACTTCGTTAGCAGTAGTTGATCTCGTAGGATACAGCCAACAAAATTTCGAAAAAGAATCGATAACGGCTAAAATGTGTTTGTAGTTCTTACTCGTCGACTCCAGAGGACCAAGGAAATCAATGTGCAATGTTTGAAGTGGAACGTCATTTTTTGGCAGTGGATGTAATTGCCCTTCTTGTTTAACCTGTTTTCGATTTATTACGATGCAAGGAATACAGCTTGTTATAAAAGATTTTATCTTTTCGTCTAATTTTGGTATGAAGTAATCATTGCATATAAGCTCTCGAGTTTTCTTAACTCCAAAATGACCCTTCTCATGAGCCTGCTTAATTATATCTCGTTGCATATTTTTAGGTATGACTACCAGCTCATAGTCATCCACAGATTTATATAAAACATTACCTTTCATGAAAAAATCGTTGTATGTTGGTTTGTCTTGAAGTATTTGAATTATGGCTTTCAGATCATCATCTTGAACTTGGGCCCTAACAATTTTAGAAATTATATCTTCGTTTCCTATTATCATTACGGGGTACCGGCTCAGAGCATCCACGTGCCTCATTTGAGTACCCGCTCGATGTTCAACAATATAATCGTACTCCTGAAGAAATAATATCCATCTAGCCACTCTTGTGCAAAGATCCTTTTTCTCTAAGGTTTTTGTAAATGCATTACAATCAGTAACCAATTTAAATTTTATTCCAAGGATGTACACTCGAAGTTTCTTTAAGGCCTCAATAGCAGCTAGTATTTCAAGTTCATAACTTGTATATTTTCTTTCGGCATCAGTTGTCTTCTTACTCATGAAATAAACTGGATGTAATTGACCGTCGTTTGGATTCTTTTGAAGCAAAATGGCACCGTAACCATCAATTGAAGCATCAGTGTGCACTTCGGTTTCATAGCTTTGATTACAAAATACATAAAACTGGCTTATTACTGAGTATTTCCTTCAATTTATTAAAAGATTCCAATTGCTCTTTTTTCATCTCAAATTTTTTATTTTGCTTTGTTAAGTCGCTTAAGGGTTTAGCTATCAATGAAAAATTGGGCACAAACTTTCTAAAGTAACCGGCTAAGCCGAGAAAACTTTGTAGCTGCTTCAAGTTCAGTGGAATCTTAAATTTCATAACGGCTTGTATTTTGTTGGGAGATGGTGATATTTTTTGGTCTTCAATAACATGTCCTAAAAACTCAACTTTACGTTTTAAGAATTGACACTTCTTTAAATTGATGTCCAACCCATAATCTCTACATAAATTTATTACTTCTTCTAGATTAGTCAAAGCTTCTTCTTCAGTTTTTGCAGGAATAATTATGTCATCTATGTAGGGTAGGGCAACGCCCTTTCGACTTAATTCGCGAAAAATCGAATTAACATATCGTTGAAAGGCGCCTGGTGAATTTGAAAGGCCAAAAGGAACTTTACAAAATTGGTACTGCCCATTATGTGTAACAAATGAGGTATATTTTCGGCTAGATTCAGTAACTGGTACGTGAAAGAAGCCGTTTTTCAAATCAATGGTACTAAAAATGTTGGCGTCTTGCAATCTATCTAACTGGTCTTCGATTAAAGGCAACGGAAATCTATCTTTTACTATTACCTTGTTTATTCCTCGAAAATCGATACACGTTCTTGGAGATCCGTCGCGCTTTTTTACCAATACCACTGGGCTGCTGAGCTCAGAATTTGAAATCTCAACCGTTCCATCTTTTAACCATTCATCAATTTGGTTATCAAGACCACATCTTTCTGACAGAGGTAGTCTTCTTGGACGCGAACAAATAGGAGTTTCATCTTTTAGGACAATATTCATTTCGATGTTTGTTGACTTGGATTTAACCGGGCGATAATTGCTGATTAGATCATACACTTTCTGTTTAACAGTTTCGCTAGTTTTGTCGTCGATATCCAATTCAAAATTTTCCGAAAAAGTATTTATTTTCATTATCGAAACCGCTTCATCGTTATTTTTTAAGATCTTTTTGAAATGAATCCCGTCACGATCTATTTTTATTTCGGCTTCATTGCAAAATTCTTCACCGATTACCACGTCAATGTCCATATTTTTATGCGAAACAACAAGAAAGTTTACATTGTAATGTTCATCATCAATTTCAATATTGCATTATTTTATTTTCTTTATTTTGACCGAAACCGACAAGATATATGTTGACTTTCTTTAGTTTTGGTTCGTTCAACTCTTTAAACACGACATCTGTAATAATATTAAATTTACTTCTAGTATCAAAAAGCGCTATATAATTTTTACCGGCTATTTTGACGTTTTTGTTCATAATATTATTATTTGGTATTAAACAACGCGTATTCGTGTTATCATCGTTTTTATAAGAGCAATTTTTAGAAATATGACCGAATTGGTTGCATTTGAAGCACTTTGTGCCTTTTTCTTTGTCTTTGCAGTCTACAGATTTATGACCGCCACTACCACAGTTGTAGCATAAAAGTTCTCTTTTAATATTCTTGGTGTTTTTAATATGTTTATTTTTTTGTTCATTCGACTGATCTGACTTTGCGTTTATTACTCTGTAGCATTTTAATTTATCTTTAAATTCTCTTAAATTCTTTGCCCCGTACAAAATGGTTTTGTTTACATTTAAGTCTCTTATGCCGTCTATTATATATTGCATTAAAGCACTATCTTCAATATTTCCTCGCGAAGCTAAATCTTTCATTTCGAAATAATATTCTTGAATATTCTCATCTTTTTTTATTTTCCGATCTGCTAATTGTTTATGTAGTTGTGCGCTGTTTACCGTCGTTTTAAATTCATCTAGGAGAGCATCTCTCAATTTGCACCACGATGTTATTCTCTTTTCACTTTGGATAAAACGTTTTGCTATTCCTGTTAACATTTTTTTCGCAAAAACAAATTTTTGAAATTCATCCCAACACATAACGACCGCTGCTTCTTCGAACTCATTTTCCCATACTTCAACTGGTAATTTTTCGCTGCCATCAAATGCTCTCACTGAATCTTCTATGTCCCGAAAACTCATAGCAAATCTGGACGTCATTAAATTCTTTGTTGGTTTTGCCATATCAAAATCTTCAACAGACAAAAAACAGTCTTCTTTTTTCTTCTTGCCTCTTTTATTTGTTATTTCGTCTTTTTGCGAACCGCCGTCGTTGCTACGCTTTGATGAATCGTCATCGTCATCATCGTCCTCATCATCATCATCGTCATCGTCGCTGCCGCTCTCTGGCTTTATGTTTGAACATAACACATTTTTTTGGTTGCCAAGCCCTTGCTTGAGAATGCAAATATCTCGGAAGTCCTTTTCTGGAAAGTCTAGGGTATTACTCTAGCTTAGAAGTTTCAGCCCTATCCGGGAAGGTTGTAAATGTATAGAAGTATATAACCATTTTCTTAAAAATGCTTGGTCTTAAGTAACATGTTAAAGAAATATTGAACTCGAGAAAGAGTGTTGAAACCAAAGAATACAGAGAAAAGAAACTTAAACGTCAAACGGCAAAGCAGCGAAATAAATCAGACGGACGTTGTACACGAATCCACTGAAAATCGTGGTGAATCCACTCAGAGCCGTGGTGAATCCACTCAAAATCGTGGTGTGTCCGCTACGGACGCTGGCAGCGAAGAAGACCTTCCTTGCTCTCTGTTCTCTGGTTGAAACATGTAAGTTTAATATTTCCTGATATTAATCAGATATACTTGTATATGAAACAAATGATGATTATCTTATTCTGCTTTGACCTACATTTTTAAAATAGATACTTAATCAGTCCTAATTAAGTCCTTGAATTGTAGCAACGTTTCTTACTTTTGTTCTTAGCAACACTAGCGCAAGTATACAGTTTATACCAATTATATTCTATTGCTAACGTAAATAGACAATATAGAGAAAAATCAAAGAAAGTAAGAAGAAAGAAATGTTGAGTTGATCTCGTGTCAATATTATAAGGATCAATTTTACCAAGATCAAAATGAACGAGGAACAGCCTCAGACTGGCTTCCCACTATAACACTCACAATTAAAAATAAAAAATAGATCGCTCTTATAGACACCGGTGCTAGTATAAGTTTCATCGATAGTAATATAAAAGATCCTATTGAAGAAACCAATAGAATTTAGCACAATAAAAAAAAAAAAACTGTAATTGGATACGAAGTACTAATGAACTTAATCTCCCATGTCGAGGTAAGTGCATTTTGGTAATTATTGTGAGAGAGTTGTTTTCATATCAAAATGACCAGCACGGAAGACTGCAAGCCGATAGATTTCGTAGACCAACAGGCATCTCTTTTAACAATTATCAATTTTAAGAAGGATCCATCTCCTCGTAAAACTGAGTCGTGTTATCAAACGCGTTTAGATTCTTTAGACGCACTTCGCATTGAATTTAGAACAAATCATCAAATGCTTATGCGTCTTTCTGCAGAGCAAGTAGTTAATGAACAATATTTTGATAAGGATATGTGCCTGAAGCGATCTTCGAAGATTCCTGCTTAGCATAGAAATTCTCGAAATTTGGCAAGATCGGCGTGTTTACAGCATGTTTCTCTAAAGAAGTCTCTGCTCCCACTGCTCTGCCTTGAACTGCCTGTAGCATATGAATTAGTTGAATTGTTGAGGATCCATGTTGATTATAATTTAATGTTCTCCTCGTTGCCAATTTGTTGTGACTTTTATAATGAAATGCGATTGATTTAATATATTTAATCACCATAAAAAGCAACTTTATTGAACATATTGAATAAATGTCGCTCTTATCACAATATCGCCAAAAGTAAGTAAAAAGTGGCAGCTTACAGTGCTTGCCTTGTAGCACACATCTACAGTAATACCTCGATAACACTAGTAATTATAATATTTACCATGCTAAAAGAGACTATACTGGGATTGCTTGGCGTTTTGATCCTACACATATATTCGTGGATACGGCGAGCCGCCTGTTGTCAGCACCAACTTCGAGCTTTCGTACGAGCGAATAAGAATTACTGCCATGTGAGGGTATTTCCGAAAATATGGCCTCGTTGCCTGTTGAGCATCGCTGTGCGAGTTCATAGATACGTTGCGCACTTGCTTAGATGTCAAATTGGTACTCACGCTTTGGCCGCTTTGGATTGTTGTACAATTCATCTAAATCGCATACCTGTGCAAAAGGGGTGATGTTTTGAATTGCAGTGGCAAATCCCGTGCTCTTTGTTTAACTAGCACCTCCGCCCCCCGGTGCGCCTGCATACTCATGAGCTTTTCGGCGTTTGTATAGCCAGCCACAGCGGTACTGGTCTCGAAACTGCTGATCAACAGCGGTCACTCCTCTGGATCACCGTTGAATTAGTGTTGGTTGTTTGGAATCGCCTGCCTTGCTACGAGCTGCTTTGATGTTGGGCGCTTCATAAATGCGGGAAGGTTACCTGCTGGGTTTGTTCAAGGTTGCCATGCGACGGGGTACTGCAACCAAGTTGAGATGAAACCGGATACTTTCGTTTCAAATAATGTTGTTGCATTTTGCGTCCCTCTAGCAATTCGAGCTGCATATCGCGTTGTTTTATGTAATTCTCTATTTCCAGTTGATTGGTCAAATTTTCTGCATTACCAATTTGCGAATTTGTCAGTTGGCCAGCTGATTGCATGTTGCACTTCTCGCCATTCTGCATCAGTGTTGCCCTCTTTGCGGAATTAACAAAGGATAACAAATTGGGATACGATCGATTCTCATACTGGAAACATGAAGCTGGAATAACTGGAGGGGTTTGTGTATATAATGCTGCCGGGGACGACATATTGTGCGGCACCGGTAGCATTGGTGAGGGAACTGATCTTGTGTTGAGTATGCATTTGAGGCAACGTAGTTTGTATGTATATTTGAAGTTACAAAATCTGAATGAATACGTTTGTTAGATACACCATTTGATAGGTCCGTTAAGTGCTGTGGGATGGCAATTGTGCTTATTGAAGGAGGAGTAATCGAGGATGCCGTTATGTCCGCCATTGCGTTAACTGCCGACGATGGCCCAGGTACATCTGTCGGTACATAGGGCTCCTTTGTTAACTTCATATCAGTTAATTGTGTGGCAAGTCTGCCTCCGGTTTCAGACGGTGGTATCAATGATGCTTGCGACTGGGTTTCTGCATTGGGCGTCGCTTCTTTCGTTTGTTTTCTGTTGGAGGAGCTGTAGTGTTCTGAGTGGTGAATGTTGATGGTGCTCCGTTACAGAAATCGCAGTTGTGTTGTTAATAGAAGTTTTAACTTGCAGTGAAATAAAACGCGTGTGTTTAACTCAGCGACTTACAACGGAAGAAGAAAAGAAAGAGAACAGCTTTCATGTTTTATTGTAGTTGATTTAGTATGTAAACCAGAGGTTGCCATATATACGAAATGTCATTATAATTCAATTTCAACACTTTCACTGAATTATTATTACATTTCATTACAAAAAATTAATTAAAGAACAATTCAAATCTATATATATGTAGCACAAAGCTTTTAAATAGAAAATTCATTCTTCTTTTACATGATAAAAGTAATTCCATTACTAGTAAGAAACGATAACTTATTTGTAGGTACTCCTTTAGTGATAATGTCAGCTAACATTTGGTCAGTGGGAACATATAAAAGTTTTAGAGTACCATCATCAAGTTTCTCACGAATAAATTTGACTTTCACATCAATGTGTTTTGTGCGTGGAGAGTACGAATATTTAGTAACAATATGAATTGCGCTTTTATTATCGCAAAACAGTACCATCGAATGAGATGACTCCGCAACCAATTCTCGCTCCATGCGCTTGATCCAGATTAGCTCTTGGACAGCATTCACGATTGACATAAATTCGGCCTCTGTTGATAATAGAGCGACCGTTCGCTGCCGTTTTGAACAGCACGAGATCGGTGCTCCTTGAAAGGTGAACAGGTAACCCGACGTAGATCGTCTCTCATCCACATCGCTTGCCCAATCTGCGTCACAATATCCAGTGATATCTGCTGCTGCTTTAGAATAGATTTAGCTAATGTTCCTTTCAAGTACCTCATTACACGTTTAATAGCTGTCCAATGTGGTTTGCCGGGGTTTGTACTATAACGACTCAGCATGTTTACGGGAAAACTTATATCGGGACGTGTGATCTGAGCGGCAAACAAAAGGCACCCAACAGCCTGCATGTAAGGAACTTTAGACATTTCGATTCTCTCTGCCTCTGTAGACGGTGACATGGCTGCAGTTAGTTTCTGGTTAACGTCGACTGGTTTTGACACAGGCTTGCTGTCATCCATACCAAATCGTTTAAGCATTTCCTCAATGTATTGTTGTTGATAAATTTTAATGATGCCTTCCTTCAAATTTCGGGTGATGCGGATACCCAATATGGAGGTAGCTACTCCCATGTCTTTCATTTCAAAGTTTCTTGAAAGCTCAAGTTTTAGCGCTTCAATCACATTTGTATTATCGCCAAAAATGAGGACGTTGTCCACATAAATTGCAACATAAAGACGGCTCTTTGTGTTAACGTGATAATACACGCATTGGTCTGCCTCGCTGCGTTTCAATCCATATTTCATCAAAACTGAGTTGAGTTTCGCATTCCACACGCGACTTGATTGTTTCAACCCATATAGAGACGTTTTAAGCGCGCACACTCTTCCTGATCCATCGTCAAATCCTTCTGGTTGGCTCATAAATATTTCTTCTTGGAGTTCGCCATTTAAAAACGCGGTCACAGCATCAAGTTAAATTCATCAACTACGAAAGTTATATTTTGTCGCCAGAGCCAGTAAAAAACGAATAGAGCCATATCGCACAACAGGCGCGAAAGTTTCACTATAGTCAACACCCTCTTGCTGACTGAAGCCTCTGACAACCAGCCTTGCTTTGTGGCGGACAAAATCACCATTTGCGTCGAACTTAGTTTTAAAAACCCATTTTGAACTAATTGGCTTCTTTCCCGATGGCAGTTGCGTTAAAAACCATGTTTCGTTTACAGCTAATGATTTCATTTCGTCGTGCATAGCTCGCTTCCACTTATCTGCATGATTCGATGCCAGAGCTTCTGGGACTGTTGCTGGGTCTTCGCTTACAAAACTTGTTGCACAAAAATTATAACTTGGCTTAGGCATACTATGGATACGCTCAGACCGACGAACAGCATCATTTTCGTACAGATTTTCGCCATCAGCACCCTCGTCATCTGCATAGGGAACAGCATCGTTGGAAACATTATCAAACCCCAAAAACACATCAAAACTATCCTCTTCTTCGTCATTATTGGGTTCGAAGCAATCAGTTGGCGATTTGATCTTTCGCACAACTTCCCCTGAATTGACGACTGATACGCTGTTTTCAAGGTTAACTATAGAAGATCCAAGACGATTAGTGCTATTTGTTTCACCATAAGTACCTGTTTGATGTTCGATGAAAACTAGGTCACGGCTCGTCACGATTTTTCTCGTTACAGGGTTGAACAGTCGATAAGTTTTCGACTCGCTGCTATATCCAAGTAGGAAACATTCTATGAATTTGGCACTGAGTTTGCGACGTGTTTGTTCTGGCACATGAACCATGGCTTTGTTGCCAAAAACGCGGAGATGTTTCAAACTAGGTTTGCGATTCGACCATAGCTCCTCTGGGCTTTTGTTATTCCCTCTGCACGGCACACGGTTCATCAGGTACACTGCGGTGACGGCTGCTTCTGCCCAGAACCTTTCGTCTATACCAGAATCCAACAACATGCAACGAACGCGTTCCATTATTGTTCTGTTGCAGCGCTCAGCAACGCCGTTCTGCTCAGGAGTTTACGAGGAAGTTTTTTGATGTAACATTTCGGCGCGTTCAGAAAAATTTTTCAATTTTGAATTTACATATTCAGACCCGTTTTCTGTACGTAAAATTTTAATTTTTCTCGACGATTGGCCTTCCGCGAATGTCTTAAATTTCATGAATTCGTCAAACACTTGATGCTTATTTTTAATTGGATAGACGAAAACTTTGCGAGTGTAATCGTCAATAAACGTTAAGAGGTATTTTACGCCCGAAAACGATTTCACATTCAGCGGTCCCAAAACATCTGAATGTATAAGATCAAGTTTATTTTCAGCACGAGAACCAATATCATTAAACGGATGTCGGGTTTGTTTACCTTTGATGCAGATTGTGCATTTGTCACCACGATTTTTCGAAAACTTTATTCCGGTCGATGCTTCCTTTACGTTTTTTTAAATTTTCGTCACAGATGTGACCTAGCCTTCTATGCCATAGTTCAAAGTCTTCAGTGACTGCCATAGCCTTATTGAACACAACCGGATTTTCGATACACTTACAATTTAAACGATAAAGTCCATTGTGATCATTCGCAGTTGCAATTAAATTGTTTTTGTTGTCAAATATTTTGCAGTCGTCTTCTTTGAAGATTACTTTATTCCCGTTTTTCGTTAATTGCCGCACTGAGAGTAAATTAACACACAACTGTGGAACGTATTCTACATTTTTTACAACTGCGTTTGTGTTTGTATGTTCCGCCATTAGTTGCATTCTCACTTCTCCCGCACTGTCAACCGTAACTGTATCATTGTTCGCAACAACAATTTCTTTACATGGAACAGTTTTTAAGTTCTCTAAAAACGATTTGTCTTTTGTCATGTGTGTCGAAGCGCCCGAATCGACATACCAACTGTTCGCGTTATCGGCACCGGCGAGGAGAGAGGCGAAGAGAACTGTGTTTTTATGTTTATCAGTGTTCTCCTTTGCCTTATTTGGACAGTTTTTGCTGAAATGCCTTTTTTGCTTGCAATTGTAGCATTTGAATTTCGTATGTTTGACCTTCGATTTTGTGTAAAGGGCATTTTCGTAATATTCACCATCGAATTTTGCATCTTGTAATAAAAGATTTTTTACCACGTCAATTGTTAATTTCGATTTCGAATTTTCTACGGCCATTACTAAAGAACGAAATTCATCCGGTAAACCGGCTAACATTAAGGACGCGGTTATTTCTTCATCGTTCATGACAATCCGGTCGTGCTCGCACAATCCACTGCTATACTGGAGCAGGACATAATTGGAGGCTTGCTCTGTGCACTCCACGAAGAGCGAACATTAGTGTTGATAGGTTGGGCTGCCTCGTAGACCATTTTAATAATTTGGCTTTGTTTGTTTGATTGTTTCTTTATCACTTTTATTAAATTGGAAATTAGTTATTATAAGTATTTAGTTTATCTAAACAGAACTAGACACTGTATTGAAAGCTTGCACTTTCGTTTAAGCGTCTCTTTCGCGGAATTTGTAAAAATAGTTATTTTGTTTAAGCAACGATAAATGCCACAAGGGCGGAGCTCGTGTGAATACACGTTCGTTTGGTAAGAAGTATAATAATAATAATAATAATAAGACGGATTGGTGGCTCCGCAATTATTCGTCTTCGCAAGTTTTTAGCTCCTCGCCAGATAGAATCATTGGTTGCTGTTGTAGGGGTTAGATTTTCAATATATTGCTGGAAGTCACCTTCCTCTTTTTGCTTCAGAAGCCTCTGAAGTTTTTTGGTGCAAAGTTGTAATTGCCTTTTTAGTGCTGGGGATCTCTGCTGTAACGACTCTTTTTGTAGCTGGGGTAAACTCAGCGGCTTCCAGGGGTTGTATACAGCTAAATTAGTTTCAGTGTATTTTTTCAGAATACTGATTGTGGACTGTTGTTAGTCCTTACTCAAAACAAATCTACTTCCTTAATTCTATATTTGTGGCAAATAAACTTATTCAATGTGTACTTGTTTTCATGTCTCTACGTTCCGGTAAGTGTGTGTCTCAGTGATTCAGTGGGAGAACGATTAAAAACCAGATGCTCTCACTGAATCCCTATAGTTTCTGTACGGCGTATGACTTAGCGAGAAAACGATTAAAAACCAGATGTTCTCACTGAGTCCCTATAGTCTCTGTCTGTGTATGGCTTAGCGAGAAAACGATTAAAAAACCAGATGTTCTCACTAAGCTTTCTGTGTTCGTAATGTACTTTGTGTGGCGTAGAGCTGTTGCTAGTCAGGATGTTGGTGATCGACGAAGATACCTACTGCTTGGGCCACATGGTTTATATAGCCCAACTGGTCACAGCGGCTGGTGCATGTTGTTATTGGCGGGCCACCGTTGTGTAACTTTACTTCCGTTGGCCGGCCTCGCTTTCTGCTAGTCGCCTCGCTTGTTGTTATTGTAACATTTTGCCTTTGGGCCACCTTCAACTCCTGTCGGTCAGCCACCTCACTCCAGCGGTTTCTGGTTTGCCTGCAGTATTTTTGGCTGTAAGCACCGATATTGATGCTATTTTTCTGATTGAGATGGGTTTCCGAAATAAGCATAGGGTCAATAGAGTTTGAATATAGAAAATGCTTGAGCTCCCACTTGTGCTGGGTTACACCGTTAGCGTTCCTATGTGCGATTTTTATAGTGTTTATGGTTTTGTCAATGGAGATTGTCATGTTTTGGTTTCGCATCATTTCTTGCATCATATATTTATTTGGATTTGGATTTGGATTATATCATTTGATTGGCTGAGGCGGTGGACTTGGGCCTGACATACGTTTTCTTCAACCGCTTCTTTGCTTGATGGTTTCGATAGTTCAGATTTTCCAAATTTAAACGGAGTTGAAGAGCCTGACGTAAGTCGGATGGTTAGCGAATTTTTAATTGTCTGGATAAATCTCCTTTTAACCCCCTGATAAATGCATCTGTTGCCTTATCCCTGAATACCTGTGTTAGCACTGCGAGATACTCATGCCCCATTTTTATGCAGGATATCTTGTTTAGTAGGTTTCAGGGGGAGAATGGCTATAAACCGTTTTGTAAAATTACTGTATTGTAAAAGCTCCTTGGAATAGGGCTGTCATCTCGTCTTCGAGTGTGGTCATATCGCGTGTTTCTAAATAGTTCATGACGAGATATCGAGACATGGATTTCCAGTCGAGTAGGGTGTTATAGGATGCAAGTGCGACATCTGGATTTCCTGTTATCTTATTCCTTATAACGCTTGGGATCCTACAATATATGGGAGTACTATTACAACAAATCGAATTATTGTTCTTCTATCATTTAAGCCTAGTCTTATGGATCCATCTCCTTTATTTACAAGAACAACCTGTGTGTAGCTATTAAATGGAATGTTTTCCTTAAATTGCTGGTCGAAGTATTGAGGTGGTTGTTGATGCTACCATTGTGGTGCTGATGATCTCACTGGTGCAAATGTTTGGCGGACATGAGCAAGTTGTGGATAGAATGTCTGTCTTCCGTACTGGGGCCTAGAGGTTTTTGTTGGAATTGATGATTGTAAAACAGTGTTGGAGGTGGATTAGATTTTCTTAAAAAGCTACATTGACTGTTCGCCTGGAGAGCTCTATAATTTTGATTATCTAATTTTATGCATAAATGCAAAGTTACTGACAAATCAGCAGGTTCTTTCATGCCTAGGAGCCCTGAAAGGTCACCTGATAAACCTGTTATAAACGTATCAAGTGCCTTGCCACTGTAGGTATGTGTAAGAACCTGGATGGCTTCGTCCTTCTTTTCCATGTATGCAATTTTATTTAGTGTGCGAGATAAATGGTTATAAACTTCAGCATAAAATTCTTGTATAGTTTTCCGTCCTTGTATTAAGCATGTCATTTGATATTCTAACGTGCTTAACAAATCGATTCTGTCGAGCTGATAAATTACCAAGTTTCTGATAACTATCAGCTTTTGGTATTCTCATACTAAAATAAAACTCTTTTTATGACAAATTTATCAGCTTCGTAAAAGCAGCTGACAATTGATTTTTGTTAACTTTTCGAGCGCGCAAGAAATAAAAAAACTTAAATAACTTTATTGTTTTAAGAAAGTTGTTAAATTATTAATACTAATTACTTAAAATTAAAAAAAAAAAAAATGGAAGAACAATTGTTGCTGTTGTTACTCATGAGTGATGACGAAGATAAAAGTGAAGCAGTTTTAAAAAAACAAAGGAGAATGCAACTAAAGTCATTGCGTGATGCAAGTGATCCCTTCACTCTTCCCGAAAAAGAATTCATAACAAATTTTCGCATGAGTCGGTCATTATGTCGGAAATTTTTGGAGGATTTGTTACCGTATGATGACCAAAAAACGTCTTTGCCTTTCCAAACACGAGTACTAGCTGTTTTGTACTTTTTTGGCCATGGCTCTTACCAAAAATGCATTGGCAACAGCAGTAATGTGCCTATGAGCCAGCCTTCCATTTCCAGAAGTTTGCATTCTATTTTAAAACTGATTTTAAAAGTAAAAGGTGGTGAAGTAACCTTCCCTCAATCGTTAGAGGCACAAAATAATGTGAAGATTGGGTAAGTGATATGATTGGATTATGTTATTTGAATATTGTCAAAGGTATACAAAAATATTTTCTTTTCATTACAGATTTCATAGAAAGTTTGGAATAAAGGGCGTAATAGGAGCAATCGATTGCACTCATATCGCGATCATTGCTCCATTTTCAACGAATTCCAATCATCCATTAAATACGTATATGAACCGCAAGGGCTATTACAGTATTAATGTAGAAGCAGTAAGAATGTTTACAAAAATAATGTACGAACACATAGAATAAAAAAATTATTTTATTTAGGTATGTGACACAAACCTCATATTTACATCTATTAACGCCAAGTTTCCTGGTGCAACTCACGACTCTGGCATATGGGCCACGTCGTCAATTAGAGAATGGTTAATTAGGTCTCATACTGCACAGCGTGAGTACTGGTTGTTAGGTGGCCAAGGATACCCATTAGAGCCCTGGTTGTTCACACCAATAGCGGTGCCTCACACAGCATGCCAGTGCCAGAAATACAATCGAGCGAGCGTTTGGAGTATTAAAATCGCGATTCCGCTGCCTAAGCAAACAGCGTTTGCTTCATTACTCACACGAAACTGCAGCAAAAATAATTTATTGCTGTGTTATATTACACAACATTATGCGAAAATGTAGTGCCAGCACAATCGACTTCGATATTGAAGACGCTCAAGAAGTGGATAGCTTACAGACAGATGACATAAACAGCAGATCCCGCGGATCGGAATACACCAGAGAAGGAGAGCGTATACGTCGCCGGTATATTGAGTCACTACTGTAAATAATAAAAATAAAAGTTTGCCATAAAAACACCAGTGATAAATGGTTATGAATGTTTTATTGATGTTTCATTTGTTTTTTTTTATCTATTCAAGGCGTTTGAAATATTTTTTAGCACTTCTAGTAATTCCTTATCACGTTCATCACGGACTCTCTCTCTCTCGTCCCGCTGCTTCATTCCCTGCAATATTTCCTGAATGAGCTCGTGAGCACCAGGAGTGGGTGGCAATGCCATAGCACCAGGACTGGGTGGCATAGAGTCAGCACCAGGACTGGGTGGCATAGACTCAGCACCAGGACTGTGCGGAAAAAAAATTGATGCAGAACTGGGTGGCAATGAGTCAGCTCCAGGACTGCGTGGCAGAGAACCACTGGTGTCAGGGCTATTTCCTGAATGAGCTCGTGAGCACCAGGAGTGGGTGGCAATGCCATAGCACCAGGACTGGGTGGCAATGCCATAGCACCAGGACTGGGTGGCATAGAGTCAGCACCAGGACTGGGTAGCATAGAGTCAGCACCAGGACTGTGCGGAAAAAAAATTGATGCAGAACTGGGTGGCAATGAGTCAGCTCCAGGACTGCGTGGCAGAGAACCACTGGTATCAGGGCTTCGAAGCCCCAACGTACCAATTTCTGCAACACCATTAACTGCAGACGATCCAAAAGTACACAGTGCTAGCTCCTCAAATTCTGATAAAGATTTACTGCAAGGGCCACCACCAGTAAGACGCTGTTCCATTTTTAATTTTCGCGCACGCGACCTTAGCTGATATTTCCACAAAGACAAACTCGAAAATTTTAAATAAAAACCTTCAATAGTAAGTAACTCATGGTTTATGTGAATAATTGGCTTTACCTCCTTCCACTTCGCTGCTGTTCTACTGGGTCCCCTTTGTGCATTTAACTGCACAGCAATTTCTTCCCACAAACTACCAATAAGATTTGGGTTATTGGGGTTGTTTTTGCCCGTCTGCAAATGTGGATGATCCCTGCAAAACTGCACATAGCATTGAAGCTGCTCTTGAGTAGCTCTCTCTGATCGGGTTTTTCTACAAAAAAAAAAAAAAAAAACAATCAACTTTGTTAATAGAATATAAACAAAAATATTGTGAACAATGGAAACAACACAAATCCATAGACAAACACAAATAATTATTTTACTTACTTCGCTGCTGGTTCTTCCATTTTATATATTTTTTTCTTTATTTTGACACTTTGAATTCAACAGCTTATCAGGTTTTCACCAAAAAGCTTTTTTTTGCTATGGTAGGTTTTCATAGGTATCAGCTTATCAGGTTTTCTGTAGAATACCGATTAATTTTATAGCTGACAAGAAAGCTGATAGATTTTAAAAGTCTGATAATTTATCAGCTCAACAGAGAATCGATGTATAAGTCTCGTTTGTCCGCATAAAGCATTCTAAGACATCGCGGTATTACCTTTCAATTCAGGGGTGTGTTATAAGGTTCTAGTGCAGCGTCTGCACTACCTACAATCTTATTTCTAATTACGTTTATTATTCCGAAATACGTAGGAGAACCGACGCTAGGTTCGTAAGTATTGAGAATTGTCTCCACGCTTTTTCTCCAGCTATTAAATTCTGCTGGGTTCCTGTTGAACTTTCGCAATGAACGGACTACATCAGGTATCTTGTCCATATCTGCTAAGTTGTGTCCATGGCGTTCGTCTATAATTTGATTTGTTTGCATTTGCTGTGTTGAGTGAAGTGCATCTCTTAAGAAATTTTGTCCGTCAGTCGTCAAAATATTTCTCATTAATTTCCTGATGAATCTCTCAGATTTCGGGCTCGCATTTACGATTTGGGAATGTAGGGAAAGTGATGGTTGTGGGAGGGCCAGGTGGAGACGGTATTCCTGATACCGGTACACCAGCATTTCTTAGTATTCAAAAGCTTTCTCTTGCTCGTTTCCCCAACAAAACTTTTTATCTTTACAACGTAACCGCCGTCATGCCCACGTTGATTTTGTAAATAGTCGTCAATAATGTCAAGCAATTGTCGCATGGTTTCGAATCGCAATGGCGCTATTGGCGTTTGAAGATGGCGGTGCTTCAATCCATCACGAGTATATTTTATTCTAGCCGACTCACTCAAATTATAACGCTTACCAGCGGCATTCATTCGGAAGCAATAATCTACCATTTGTTCATCCTTTTCACGCATTGTATTGGTAATTTTGTAATGCGCATCTGCCTCATTACACCTCGTATCGAATTCGTCAATTAAATTTTGCGCAAAAGTATTCCAATCAGAATGGAGCCACATTTTCGCCGCACCACTCATAGGGCTGAAAACTGCCAACATTGAACACTTTTCGTCCCATCGATATGCACTTCGAGCATTGCTCAACAAATTTTTCGGCGGATAATGATAAGTCATTCGTCGGATCGAAATTGTGGTACGGTTTCTGCAATTTCTTTTACTGAATACCGCACGTTTGTAAAGCTCAAGTTTTGACAGGGAGAACACGCACAATCATTGCTTACATCTGCGATCGGTGGTTCTTGTGGTGGCTGCAGTTGCGGCGCTTGTTGTTGTGAATCGCAGAACTGATTCGCTTGCAACATGGATGTAATAGCTTGCATCATTTGACGTAGTTCATTGGTTTGATCCTGCTCTGACTCGTTGGCCTTCACCACTACATCTCCACCAACTGCTTCACATAAACGTTGGATCAACTCCGCTTTCGTCCCTGTCGTAAATTTTCCTCTTTCGCGGAGTAGCTCTTTATGCTGTTCTACCTTCAACGCATCTATTTTTGTCATTTCGATTGTTTTTAAGCTTTATTTTTGAATATTATTTTATTTATTTCGTTTTCTTTTTCTTTCGGTATCGGAGGCTTGCTCAATATGTTTTTGAATAAAATTATTTGCAATAAGAAACCGTCTCCGTTAATTGTTTCGAATATGGTTTGTAATGCACTTATATATGCCATCATATTTTCTGTTGGTTTTGAAAACCCCCCTTCACTTAAATGGTTAACCCACGTATACAAAGAATCGGCCTTGTCTTGTCTTGAATTGCAGTGTGGACGATGTCTTCACGCAATTTGTGGCATATGTAACCAGCAAGATTTTCAAGACCATCGTACGCCAGGCCTTCCACCGGTGTCTGTTCCCTTGTGGTACTGTTGAGTTCATGCGGGACACACAGTATCAAATATGATACCTTAATAAATAGAGCCAAATTAATTTAAATAAAATTATTGTGTCTAATTTCGAAATGCCTGTTAGAGATGGTTGCGGCCTTTCTAAGTCAGGAGTATCATCTACTTCAACATTAGCATAGTTCGTTATAATGCCTTCATTACGATCAAGTAGATAGGATCTGAGGCGATATTTGAACTCTTGTTGATCTGGATGGTCATGCACCCCACCTTTTACACGAATGATACCGAAAAAGTGTTCCATTAATGTTTACTTTGCGTTGACGAGCTTTTTTATATGTCCTTACAACACTTCAACGCATTGTTTGACTGGATAATACCTGCCAGTATAAATCTTTGATGTTATCGAAAACATATAACTGTAGATTTAAACACACAAATCTATTGAGTTTATTCAAAAGCTTTAGATTTACTTAAAATATTACATTTTAGCTTCAATTCCGTTCGGTTTTAAGTTATTTATTATTTAAGTTACATTACATTCTTACCGCGGATCTAAACATGCCGCGCACCAACTCACTCTTCGTCCACTTGTCCAGTCCTCACCATCCATCTTTTCGTCTAATGACTTTTAGCTTTTTTTCCTAAAACCGTTCCTTTCCTAATTCCTTGGCATCCTCCGCTATTCCATCATTGACCGCTTCAGCGGTCAAGCCGGTCAGTCAACTCACTTTTGAATTTTGACTAGTCTGAGGCAGCGCCATCTCTACCTCAGAATCGTCACTACGTTTTTTGACTGGCCGCATTCCCAAGATTCCCAAGGCCGCATCGGCAAGAGGAAGCAAGAAAAAGAAGGGGAGAAGGAAAACAGAAACGAACAAAAATAAAGACGGTGGCGACTAAAAACGATCGCAACACTTTTCAATAAAATCTTTTATTAATCCGCGTTAAGAACTTCACTTCTTAATGGTTTGTCTGCAACTGCGACTTCTGAATACATAAAATAAAGATCTTAAATCTATCACAATGAAAATGCGTACTTGCTATTTAAGTCCCTTAGGACCATTGCTACGCGCATAGCTTGAGCTTATCTTAAGCGTTGCAGTATTTGGTTAGATAAACAAACTGAGGATTCGTTCACATAAACAAATCTCAGTATTTGAACTGTTGGACTGTGCGGTGGACTGTATTTATATGTTTTTAGCTTAAATTTCACAACTTCAAATAATATAAGAGGAATCAAATGTTGCGCGTTCTGCGGTTGGATCGAGAGTGATCTACTTGAAAGGTCAAAGCCGAAGTCTCCTTCGTTTATGGCGATGTCTCCCACGCCGATGTCCCGGACGTATGAGCCGGGCCATCGCGCTCCTTCGTACAGTGCGTATTTTTGGTCCGTACTGTCCGTGCAGAACGCAGCGAACGACCGACAGCATGGTGTCCCAAACAACGGGCGGGAGACCTCACGGAATGAGGATTCGGTGTAAACAGAACTGTACACTCTTTTCAGCTGCGTTCGCTATTTTAGCGGACGTCGCTGAATCTACAATTGGTGTAAAAGTAGCTGATGGTGATGGGTAGTCATCATATATGACTCGCCTTTTTTTATGTATACAACGTGTGAAACCCATGCTCAGAAATACTTTGTGTAATTTTTTAAATTCCATTGTCTTCCCGATTGCTTTAGTCCGTAGAGCGCTTTTTGTAGCTTACAAACTTTGTTTGTTTGCGCTGTCGACGAAATTTTGGGGCTGACACATATACACGTCTTCTTCTATACTTCCGTTGAGATATGCTGTAAGAACCAAAATCTTCTGTGGGAAATTTTGGCCCACACTACAAATGACAGAGTCGCCACGAAACTATATACACACACACATCACGATAAAATACCCGAACCGAAGCAACTGCATTAGAAATTTAACGAAAAAACTACAAGCATTGTAACCAATTAGCGCGGCCGTGGTAGGAGCGCAGATCAGTAGCAGCACATTAGACCAGTTGGAATAAGAGCAATTACAACAAAAAACGACCACCACAGCCAACGATCTTGCCAATCAGCGCTATGCTTGCAAAGAGCGAAGGAAAACAAAGCGACGAGGAATACAACAAATACATGCCGGACAAGAGAAGGTGAGTGCACGAACTCAGCGGTGGAATTTGCCGAGTGCGCTCGCTCGGAAATCTTACACCAACAACACGAAGAAACGAGAGCGAAGCACAAGACGGACAACGACAGAACCACCACCACGCCAACGGCCGGCAAGTACAAAGCACAAGAGGGAAATGCTGGTTGGCAGTTAAATTAAATATTTAACAACAACAACACTATAGGATTCCGGACAGCGCTGCTGGCAGGCAACAATACTGCTGGCTAACCAGGGACCGTTGGAGTGAGGTGGCTGACCGCCAGAAGTTGAAGGTGGCCCAAGGGCAAAAGACGGCAACACCAACAGGCCTGACTGCAACAACAACAAGCCTGCCACAACAACAACAATCGACTACTGGCCAACGGAAGTAAAATCACACAACGGTGGCCTGCGAACAACAACATGTGTCAGCCGCTGCGACCTGGGACTATATAAACCACGTAGCCCAGGCAGTAGGTCTCTTCTTCGGACACCAGCATCCTGACTAGCAACAGCTCTACAAAGTACCATACGAACATAAAAAGCTTAGCAAGAACCTCTGGTTTTTAATCGTTTTCTTGCTAAGTCATACACAGACAGAGACTACAGGGATTCAGTGAGAGCCTCTGGTTTTTAATCGTTCTCCCACTGAATCACTGAGACACATACGCAACCGAGACTTAGAAAGCTTAGCAAGAACCTCTGGTTTTTAATCGTTTTCTTGCTAAGCCATACACAGGCAGAGACTACAGGGATTCAGTGAGAGCCTCTGGTTTTTAATCGTTCTCCCACTGAATCACTGAGACACATACGCAACCGAGACTTAGAAAGCTTAGCAAGAACCTCTGGTTTTTAATCGTTTTCTTGCTAAGCTATACACAGGCAGAGACTACAGGGATTCAGTGAGAGCCTCTGGTTTTTAATCGTTCTCCCACTGAATCACAGAGACACATACTTACTAAGCAAGTTGATTTGTATAGAGTTAAGGAAGTAGTATTGTTTTGAGCAAGGACTAACAAGAGTCCATAATCAATACACTAAATAAATACGTTGAAATTAATTTAACACACAGGACTTTTGATAATTTTCTGTACACGACCCCTGGAGCCGCTGAGTTTTACCCCAGCTATAGAAAAGAGTCGTTACAATGCAGATGTGACGTCAAGCGGGTGTACCAAAAGTTCATACTCAGCAGCTATGGCAATCAATAAACGAATAGTTGAGTATCGGGCTACCGGAGAGAAAGTCTCGGTGTAATCTAGGCCAGCCGTTGGCTGCAGCCCTTGGCGACAAGTCGTGCCTTGTATCGCGCTTTTTCCCATCTTTGTTAGGTTTTGTATTAAACACCCATTTGCATTTTATGGCGCGACGATCTGCAGGTAAATTTACCACTTTTCTAGCTGGTCCCTGTGGCTGATGAATATTTTGAAGCGTTATCTAAGCTTCTGCAGATGTTTTGAAGTTTTTTAAATAATTAAGCTGCGATGATTTTACACACAGTATAATCGTTGCAAGCGCCTTTTCGTCTTTGCATAGCCACTCCGACGGCTCTGCCTCCTCACTTTGCTCGACAGCTGGGACCTGTTTAATGGTTCCATTAACGTAGTACCACAACTCCATGTGGACCAATACACTTTTAACTTGTATTTTCCAAGCGTCATAATTATTTTCATCCAGCTTATCGATTTGGTAGAGTGATGTCATCTTGATATATGTATGTATGTATTTCAATTCGGGTGAACTCCTGGGCCTATAACCTGTTAGCAGCAGTAATAAAATACGCAGGAGCATGCTGATGACTATTCAGTTGAAGTTTATTTCAAGGACTAAAACTAACAATTATCTTCAATATAGCAGAGAATACAATACAGTAATATGTGTATATTGTTGCGATCGTTGTTTTTGGCGTCTACCGTCTATATGTTTGTTTTGCTTCTCTCCTTCTTTTGTTCCTTCCACTTGTCCGCTTTACTAGTGAATGCGGCCAGGCTAAAACCTACCAGACGATTCTGAGGTACAGATGGCGCTGCCTCAGAATAGTAGAAATTCCAAAGAAAGGTGACTGACCGGCTCGACCGCTGACACGGTCAATGATGGAATAGCGGAAGAGGCCGAGGAAATGGAAAAGATACGGTTTCAGGAGAGAAGAAAAAAAAATCATATAAGGGAGTGGTGGGGAAAAAACGGGCGAGATAGAGTGTTAAGTGTTTAGGAAGAAAGTTGTGTCGAAAATTTTTGGTTGCCGCGCGAATTACGTACTTAAGACGTTGAATTCAGTTTTAAAACTGTTCTTTATTTATTTCATTCTCTTTGTTCTTAGTCTACCTTAACAAAATATGAATTGCAGCTATTCTGCAATTCAGCATAAACTTATCTCTAATGAGTTGGAAAGCATTCCCATGGTTTTGATGGCAATACGAAACCTTTGGGTTTGCTGTGACAGACAGACAGGTACCAAAGTATGTGTTTGTACAAACACATATTTTGTCGACTTGATTGTATGTAACTCGCGCGTTTAAATTTTGTGTTTTACTGTGGAGGATTTTTGGAGAGAGAAAATTAAGATTTTTTAATTTGCTTTCGTGTCGGATTTTGTGTGGATAGTCTCTCGTCTCGTCCGTGGTCCTGTTATTTATTCGAATATATTTAAAGTGTGAAAAATTCCAAAAAATTTTTGAATTCAATTACAATGTACATGTCTAGAAAATAAACGTTAAAATTTTAAATCAATTTAAAGTGTTAGTTTAGTTTAAAGAGTTGACGTTAGGAAGTTTACCTTGATTATTGAGTGTGCTGAATAGATCCATAACCGCTTGTTTCCGGCCCATCCCATAAGAGGGATAACTGATTGTTTTCGGTCCATCCCATTCGAGCATCGGAGGAAAAAGGAGACTGCCGCCCGCCCTCTAGAGATAAGTATATATTTATTAAGTAAGTTAGGCTTTCGCGAATGAAAACCTTTAAAAAAAACCGATTTTTGTTCTTTAATATTTAATTTTTATTTTAGCCGTAGCGGCAACCGGCCGCTAGACTGTCCAAATTGAGACTAAAGCTAATTGGTACAAAAGGTGCTTAATTATATACTAAATCTAAGGCGTTGCACCGAGCGGCAGCGCAGTGGAATTCTCCGAATTTCAGCGGGTCACAATTGCAACTATTGCAATTCTTAGGAATTGTGCCGGAAGCCAATGGGACTTGCGGGCGTTGCATCAGCAAGTTCATTAATGTGGCTTCGGCCGAGTTCGATGACATCGCTGAATTTGTAGATTGCATTTTGCCGTTTTTTGGGGGCACGTGCCGGATGTTGGCAGTGGCAGGTGTCACAAGAATATTGACATGTCTTGTGTTAACTAGTATACGCGTGTATGTATGTATTATTAAGTATACGCGTATATGCATGTTATTTATTTAAGTGCAAGTAGAATGTTTAATATGTTTAATTTTATGTTAAATATGTTAGGCTAAGGCGGACAATATGGGGCGGGCTCGCTTGTCGTCGTAGAGAAGGATGCTAGGAAAAATGGTGAGTTGTAGTTTTTTTTTGTAGTGTTGTCCCACCCGATGCAGTGTGGTGGGTTAAGGACCACGACCATTGCTGTGAGGTAGCCGCGGTCACCACACTGCATCATTCTAGTGGTGCGGTAACAATATACATGTATATGTTTGGCTGTTTGCTCAGTTGTAGCGTGGCCAATCAATATAATAACATAAAAACAAAATAGAATACGTTTAAATTTATTTAGATATTTATAAAATGTATTATGATGCCTTGAATAAGAAAAGATGCGAGTGCGGTTCTCGAGCGTCCGTTCGTTTACAGCGCATCGAAAAAAGAGAAAGAAATGAAAAGGCCGGAAACACAAACTCCGACATTCGGCAGCCAACACAGGCTAGTTCCGCTTGCCATGAACACATTCCGCGGCAGCGACAGCGCGTCAATAGATGTCGCGTGGAACTAGCGCCTGCTTGCAGTGCCGTACCCGTCAACTGTTGTCGCCACATATATACATGTATATGTAATATATATATTTATATATGTATATGTAATTTAGAATACTGAAGATTTATATATAATTGATATCAGAGTTGCCATGCACATTCTATATTTCAACAAAAACCGATGTCAATAAAGTGATTTCGTAACAGCTTTATCAAATGAAGTATATCTGCAAAAACGAAAATTTGCTCGTGTGAAAGAAAGGTGTTGTTGCAGCGGTTGATCGATGTTGTGATAAGCACCAATTTTTTCAACCCAGTCTGTAGTAAACCTCTCGATGTGTCTATTTTTTGTGCCCAGTGTTGCAATGTACGAACTGCAGGGAGTGGAAAGCCTTTTCGGTGCAACAATCCATACGCTTAAGCACTTGCAGCGTCTAAGGTAATTGATTGGACAATATCTTTCTCGCTCCAAAATAGCTTCTAGACACCATTTTTCAGTTTTGTTTATCTGCCCTCTGGTGAAAATTCCTTCCAAGTTGTCTTCAATATTTTTACAGGCGTACTCTGCTTCGGCTACACACTTTTTTAGCACTTCTACACTATAATTTTGACTTATCTAAGATTATAAACACTCTTCAGTGCAATGAGCTCTGTAACGACACGCTGGGTCTCTTTAATATTCTACAGCTGAGGTAGACTCAGCGGTGTCCAGGGTTCGTTAGCAAGAAATAAGTCTTATACTTTAATTTACTTTGTGGATACTTTTATTGTCGATTAGTTATTTACATTTTTCATGTTATGTGTATATTTATAGAATTTTCTTCTTAGTTTGCGCATGGTGGGGGGGTTCTGTGTCGCGAGTCCCAGTTGCGTAGATGTCCGGCACGAGTGAATAACTCGCTCAGGGCGTCAGAAACGTCAGGTCACTGCCATGGCACCCAGTGTTTGTAGAAAGAGCTGTTCTGGCCTTCGCTGTTGTTCGATCCAAAAAGAGTTGTTGCTTCCGCTGTTGTTCTATCCAAACAGTGTTCTATGGTGTTGTCCGATGAAAAAGAGTTCTTGCTCGCGCTGTTGTTCGATGAAAAAGAGACTGAGTTCTCCGATGCTGCCCTTATATAAATTAATTTACGACTGGGATCAATTATTTTTTTCTAGCTGATGATTCTTTATACTGCCTGTGCCGTGTGAAACTACTTACGTGTTTTCTGCGACTTGCGGGATGCCCGTTGATTGATGAGATTGTCGCCGTCAAATAAGTTGCAGCTCCGTTGTATTGGTGTTTTATTTATTTTTTTTATTAGTTCATTATTAAAATTATAAATTTCCTCTTAAACACTATTTTATCAAGATTATTTACTTTGCTATATTTTTACTTTAATTGTGTTTTCCAAAGTTACAAACAATTCAGGTTTCGTATAAATATTTTTAATTGATTCTCGAATGTTTAATTTTAAAGTACCGTACCTTCACCTTCAGCTTTTTTGACGCTCGCCTGCTAGCTTGACTGTTCACATGCACTCGTTCAGAAACCCCAACTCGAACTAACTAAAACTAAACCTATCCTCTCCCCAAGTTAGCGGGCCTGGTGCAACTTGACAAATTTTGCACACGACACGTCTGTTGCCTCAAACCCTTAGCCCTATTCGATCGTCCACATATGCTGTTCTTGCACTTTCCCAAACCTCCCGGCGAAAAGCCTTCACACGGTGCTCAAGCTTGCCGCAACCCAATGCTCCCGTGAGTTCGAACGCGCGTGCAGGCTGTTTCCGTTTGCGAATCGCCGAAACTGTCGATGCAGCGTAAGTTTGGGTTATCGTACTGTTGCGACGAGGGCACACGGTGTTTAAATTTATTACCAGGAAAAATGATCAAGCGAAATGGATTTAACGCATTGGAGATGTGTGGCAACCGACGTGTCGACTTGAGCCGAGTTTTTCCTTATATAGCACAGTGTCTACTCGCACACAATGTGTGGCGTGCTGTCATTGGCTATTCAAATGGCGGCATATGGTCTGGTCTTCTTCTTATCGATAGCTGCCTCGTGGTCCTCCTCCGCGTGGGTTTTCTTCACGTGTTCTCCACCGCGCGGGTTTGTTGGGAGGCAGTGGCGTTATGACTAAAGTGACTCACCAGTGTCGGGCAACTGGTGATCTCCTTATTTTGTGAGTGGTGCCGATGTGTCATGTAGGAGGATAAATCATTAAGATTTATGCTTCTTACGGCTCCTTGCGACGCTTCTTTTGTGCCTGTCGCAGAGGCAGTTCTCCCCCTTTAGTGTTTTGCTGTATGAGTAATATAAAAAATACATATCGTCACCTTAAATGCAAGACAGCGTAACAAGCATATTAGTAATTTTACAGGAGAAGCAAATAAGTGAATACCGTTAACAGTAGTTAATGGTTTTAAACCACTTTTGCACCATTTGTTTAGAATAGGACAGGGTGTAATTTGCAAAAAAAGGTTTTTGGTTTGTTCTTGTTATTTTCCGCTCTAGTGTGTTACGTTGTCTTGATAGCTTGTTTTGTAAACCAAAAAGACGTAACATCAAATCAGATTGGAATTAAGTAACAAAAACATTGATCTACTGACTATTTTGGATAGAATAAAGACAATCTACGAATGTTTTCCAAGAAATATATTTAAGTTTTTATTCAGTTCATATTTGAAATTAAAATTTAAGGATTCTTTCAAATTTACGGTTTTTGTATTTCATTAAATACATTAAAAAGTGAATAACTATAATAATAAACTACATATTACAGACAAATTATATTTCAAATGGGATACTATTATAAAAGTTATGACAGTCTGGTGGAATTCAAACTTTAAGTTCTTGAAGATGATCCTGTAATTATATTTGTAATTATTCTAAAACTTTTGTAATTATATTTGTAATTATTTGTTAACAAAATTAAAAATTATTAATTCAAATTGTAATTATATTTGTGGTGTGGTTGGTTTAAATTTCAGTGCCAGCTTCTTGGTTGTTTAGAATTTGCTGCTTTCTTCCCGGCTGCTCTTCTGCTACTCACTCGTTCGTTAAAAATTACCGGGCGAGTTTGTACTTCGGCGAGACATCTTCCGGCGAAGACAGTAGCTTTTACTGCGACAGATCCCATTTCTCTTTAGAAATCTTCAGCCTTTCTGAATGTAACTGTTCAGGTTCAGTCAAGCTCATTTTTTTGGTACATCTTTGTGGAAGTATATCATAATCGTGGGTTATATTCGTTTTAAAATATATGATTCCAGTTGGATCGTAGCCCAAAACACGTATCATATTGACCGTTGGATCTCCTGCCTTTTTGCCTAAAGTTATTCAAAATATAGTTATGTTATTTATTAAATTAATTTTCGTTTACCTGGTCTAATTGATGGGAAGCATTTTGGAAGATTTTCATAGTTAAGGAAATATTTGTGATCCAAATGGTGAACATGAAGAGGAAAGGGATTTTTCCGTGCTTCTTCCATTATGTCAACAAGTTGTGAGGGTAAATATATGGCTCTATTGTTTATCCTTCTTTGTATTAAGGAGTGAGTGGAGTCGCACTCCATCTGCGTGTGTCCAACGACTAAAAATTTGTGCTCTATGGTGATATCTTTTTCAATACACAGAGAAAGCAAAGCGTTTGAGAGGACTGCATTTCGGTTTTGATAATAGCAACCGTCGGAATATATAATAATACGATGAGTTTTTGGTGACATATTAATGGCGTTTCTCACTTATTTAATTATGCATGTTGCAAAAGTAGATGCCACAAGATTACCTTCTGTCTCATCCCAAACATAATTTTCCGATTCATGTGTAATTATATTATAAATTGTAAAATTGTGTATTTGCAACTTCATTTTGTAGTATGAAGCATTAGCCTTTAATTGGGGAATAAGTTTTGCGGCTTGCATATCTATACATATCAACAAGCACAACCCAGATTTTGCGTTTTCTGTGTCACATATCTTTTCATCTCTCATGTCTTTTATCTCTTTTGATGAGCATCATAAATATTTTGTGAAATATTTTTTGTTTCATATGAAACACAAATATCGCACATATCATTTCTGGGTTTGTATATAGCATAATTGTGTTTCTTGAGAATTCCCAAAAAGGTTGGAAATGATACTGAATGATAGCCATTTTGTGATTCGCAATGTTTAATGTAGATTTGGTATATGTATATGGTTATAGGACTTAAAATCCGACTGGAAATATAATTTGCTCGTATACTGGCGTCTATAATGCGATTCTAACTTTGGTACATCATCTAACCATTTCTCCAAAAATTCCATGGTGGTTCTATATTTTTGTTGCTGACTTGTATTTCTTCGGGACTGGTTTCGCAATTTTACTTGTTTCTCTGGACCAACTTGAGTACCATGTTCATTAGACCTGGCGTTAAAATTTTTTTTTTAAACTTGAATGTGGGTAGCGATCAAAATATGCGATTTGATACCAAAATTGATGTAGCAAATTTTCAGGCTGATCGGAGGGTGCCAAGTCGTGCCATAATGAGGTCAAAGGTCAAAATTTTCAAAAATCACCAAAATATCCTTTTTTTTGCATTTTGTCAATTTTTTAATAAGAAATACTATATAAATATGTTTTTTCTTTAATTTTTATTTAATAGGCTTAAATTAATTTTATTTTAAATCAATGAAGATTTTGTATAGTATGGGAAGTCCTTACGGTAGCCCTCTACAATGTGTAACAAGTACAGTTTATCGTCTTCGTTGTGTGTTAAGCATCTGTTAAAGTCCGTTATTAGTTTGACTTTTCTTTCGGCGGCATCATTCACAACAGTAATGCATTTGACGATCTGTTCCCCTTTACAAAATGCTTCGCTCTTAGGCCAATTTGACGGATCAAAGCGTAAAAAATCCATAGGAATTTCCAAACGAGAAAAAAAATGTTTGTAGTTACAAAAGAGCTTAAATTCTTGGATGTGAATAATTGTAATTCATCAACGCTTGCACACACTTTTTTAGAAGGGAAAATATCAACATCATCGCAGATGTGATTGTCCTTATCGGATTCTATTTGCAACGCCAAAACCATCTTTTTCTTTATTTCTGTGTCCACATGTGGATCAAAAAAGGCAAGTGCAACTGCTTCTTCTGATATATACCATAGATGGTTCCGAATTTTTTCCAATAGCACTGTAGATATTTTTTGATCGAAATAGCCAATAATTCCCTTTATCAGTTGCATATCTCTATTTGGCGCTTCAACTGCATTTGCGGTTCTGAACCAGTATGGAATATAGAGACTTACTAAGAAAATGCACATATTACGAATTCCATTTAACTGACTCGCAGAAATTTTTAAGTGTGCGTGAAAAATACACATTTTTAGACAATAGATGGCCTTGGACATGAATCTCGCATGAGACCTCGCTCCAGGTGCATGAAATATGAAATTGGGAATGCTACCACCAAGAAAAATAAATGCAAGTTGTAGGAGTTCTCTATAATCATGTCGAATGTGGACTTTCGCTAAATATTCAAGACAGAAGTGCTTGCTTGTTTCGCGTTCCTCGACAGATATGACACTCAAAACTTGTTCATCCTGCATACAAGTGCTGTATCCCTTTGAATAAAGTGTGCTCCATTCCCGTGCAAAACGTTCAAAAATTGCCACCTCTGGGCCACTTGATTTTCCGAAATTAATCTCTCTTAAGAGAATTTCTGCAATATGGTGCCGACATGGTAACCACAATAAGCTGCGTTCCAGTTTGCGTTCCAATAAAGTTCCAGCACCACTATGAGGGCCAGTATTTGCAGCAGTTGTATCAAAACATATCATTTTTTTTTTAGCAAATAGTCGTAGACTGATTGAGCGACTGCAGCACCAGTTCCATCTTCAATGATGGGAATAGCTATCAATTTTTCAACGTTCTCCAACGTGAGCACAATAGCCAAGCGTTCAACTTTATCTTTTCCAGCAATTGCGGGAAGTAGCTTTCCGTCCCAATGCAAAACAAATGTTTCAGAGATCTAAAAAACTTAAGCTCAAAGAAAAACTTATAACTTCGAAAACAAAAATTTGTACCTAGAAATTTTCAATAATTGCTTTGCCATGACGCCGGCGATATTTTTTACGTTGTTCACGCAAACTTGTGCAATTCAGAACAAGATCCTCAAGATTGTGACCCAACGCTTTGGCAGTTGCACTGATGAAGTGTATAGCTAATGGAGATGAGATATTGCCAGCATCCATACAAACTAGCATTCTGTCGTCAATAAAATTCTTCTTTCCACGTTTTCGAATCGGCTTATTGGAGCAACTTGGAATGTTGTCAGTCTGATTTACATCCATCGCCTGCACATCATCTCCCGATTCATCACTCTCAAATTCAACATGTTCCATAGTCAAGTCTGTACATGACATTAAATGGACAAAAAAATAACCACTGTACGTCCAAATACTATATATTATTATTATTAAATATTAACTTAAAATTAAAATTTAAAGCTAATTTTGAATATAGCTATGGCATCATGGGCCTTAAGCATAACTTAAAAGTTTACGGTTTTTGTTTATATTTGGTTGTATAGGCTGGTAATTTTTAGAAATTTAATGATTTTAGTTACATTGTCTAGATTTGGTATAGATATTAATGGTAGAGGATTAGTATTTTGGAATATTAATGTTCTTGAGTTATTAAATTTGGGGCAGTTTGAAAGGAGGTGAGGAATTGTTATTGAAATTGAAAGGTTGCAAAATGGACAGGACTGGGAGTTATTATTGTTCATTAAGTGTTGATGGGTTATTTTTGTATGTCCGAGTCTTAAGCGTTCAAATTTGATTATGTCGTTCCTGGATAGGTTTTTGTTGTTTAAGTAGTGTATATCACTTCCAGTTATTTTTTGTGGGTTTATGTGCTTGTACCAATCTGAGGTTAAGTCCCATAGATGCATATGTTTGTTTTTAAATTTGTGTTTTATGTAATATCTTATGTCTTTTTCATTGTAATTGTTTGTTAGAATGAGTGGAGCTTTATTAGCGCTTTTGGCTGTCTGGTCAGCGTATTCGTTGCCTACGATTGACACATGCCCTGGAATCCAAACTAATTTTATTTTGGGAAAGTTGTCCAAAAGGGCATTTCGGATAAGGCGCGGGTAGTATTCATAATTGCTTATGTTGGAAATGGCTTCTAGTGATGAAAGTGAGTCTGTGCAAATGGCAGAAAAACAATTTTGTTTTATAGCATATTGTATCGCTTCGTGAATAGCAATAATTTCGGCACTAAATATTGAACTGTAATGATATCTTAATGGTTTGATTTATAGAAGTAACACCGAAACTGATTTGCGTGTCTGTCTTCGAGCCGTCAGTATAAATAAAGGAGTAATTGGAGAGGTTTTCTTTAATGTCTTGAAATAAGGTACGAAATATTACTGGATTTGTGTTCGATTTGGTAAATTTTCGCAATGAGTCATCGATTATAGTTGAATTGAAAGTCCATGGTGGATTAGGGTTATCAATTAGATAAAGAGGGGATGTTGGTATGTCGAGTTCCTTTGCTTTTATTATAATTCTGTTGATTGCTGTTGTATCTTTTTGCGAATTGTTTGTGGTTTGGTTTGTAGTGACAATATCGTGAAGTGGGCTATTGTTGCATCTAAATAGTGTTTTAAAAAGTTTCGTTGTTTCTAAATCTCTTTGGTTTTCAATGGTTAGGAGGTTAGCTTCAAATAATAAATTGTGTATTGGTGTTGATCGGAAAGCGCCCAGAGCTGTCATTACTGCTGAGTTAAATGTTGTTTTAATCTTGTTAAGTGTTGTTTTTGGGGAATATCCATAAAGGTAAATTCCATAACTTATTTTAGAGATAATAAGAGATTTAATTGCGTTTATTATGCAGTATGTATTGCAGTTAAGTTTATTGCTGGAAATACATTTTATTATATTTAATTTTTTTGCAAGCGATGTGTTCAGGTATTCTATATGTGAGTTCCATCTATAACGTTTATTAATAATTATCCCTAGAATTCGTAGGTCATCAACTTCTTCGAATTGGAAGTTATTGGTATGTATTAGGCAGGAGCAGTTATGTTTCCGGCATATATGCAAATGTTTGCATTTCGTTGTGGAAAGAATCGCTCCTGAGTAGTCGCACCAAGTGGCAATATCTTGAAAAAGGCTGTTTAGATTAATATTTGGGTTTTTTTTTTCTATTTAAATTTATTATTATGTGAAAGTCGTCTGCGTATGCGCAGAAATTTATTTCTTTGTGCATTGAAATTATTGTACAGAGTTTATTGTAAGCTATTAGAAAAAGGATGACGGAAATTGGAGAAACTTGAGGTATTACGTTGTCTAATGGTCGAGTGGGTTTTAAAATTGGAATAATTAAGCTAGTTTTGAAGGATTGTGGGATACAATTTTTCAAAATATTGTTGTAATGGTTTAGTAAGCGGTATTTTGTTTCGTTGGGGAGATTTTTAATCATTGGATAGGATATCCTATCCAGTCCAGGGGTGTGGCCTTTAAGTTTAGATAGTGCTGAGTTTAATTCAAGGAATGTTATGTCTGTTTCAATTTTGAGTGCTTTAGGTGATGGGGCGGTGTACAATGTTGAGTTAAGTGTTGAATTTTTGTTATTTTGAAAATTAATGGGGAAATTATCGTTGGAAGAGTTGTTGGACCAAAAGTTGCTGAACTCGTTTGCTATGGTTTGTTGATTTATTATAGCAGGATGAGGAGGGTTAACTGAGTTTATGCAATGGATACCATGTGAAGATTTATACCCTGAGTATCTTCTTATATTACTCCAGATTTTGTCCACAGAGGTTGATGGATTAATTTCTGATGTAAAGTCGTTTACTGATTTTGATTTAGCAGCTTTGATTTCGCGTTTGAGAGTAGCGTTTGCTGTTTTGAATTTGAGTAGATTTTCTTGTATAGCGTTCCTGTTGAATGCATTCCAATATTTGTTTTTCTCTTTTTTAAGTCTTTCAAGTTGTTTGTTCCACCATGGGACGGTGCGTTTAGTGGTATAAGGCAATGATTGTGGGATTGATGCGTGGGCAGATTCTAAAATAATTTTATTTATATTTGCGGTTTCTTTATTGATGTTGGTGCTCGGGGGATACTGTATGTTTAGGAGATTTGCTGTGTTTGTGAATTGTGACCAGTCTGCTAGCTTGATTTTGAATTTCGGTTTGTTGATTGTTGTGTTATTGCTGGTTTTAGGGAAAATAGATATTATAATTGGGAAATGGTCACTTCCTGAAAGGTCATTTTGAATATTCCATTTAGATTGGATCGCTATACATGGAGAGGAAAAGGTAAGGTCTATGTGACTGAAAGTATTATGTGTCGTGAAGTGTGTGGGTGATCCGTTATTGAGCAGTATAAAGTTTGATTGATTTAAAAAGCTATTAATTATATTGCCTTTGCGGTTGTTGCTTGGGGAACCCCATGAGGAGTGCCAGCTATTGAAATCTCCTGTTATTAGAGCAGGATTGTTTGAAAAGTTGAAAACGTTGTTTAAGTTGTTTAAATTGAATCTATTTTGGGGTGGTATATAGGCGGATACTATTGTAAATTTGAGCTGGGAATGAACCTCACAAGCTATTGCGTCAAAGTCATTGTTTAGTTGGATTTGTTGGTGTTGTAAAGAATTATGTATAAGTAGCAGAACGCCGCCATACGACGTTGTGGAAGTATTTAGTGAGTAGAGGGAGTAGTTAATAGGAATAGGTATATTTTTTGTGGAATGAATATGAGACTCTTGAATTGAGATTATCTTGGGGTTGTGTCGTTTTATTAGTATTAAAAGTTCGTTATAGTTATTGGTGTAGCCTTTGATATTCCATTGTATAATTGTTAGTGACATAATAGAAGAAAAGTTGTAAATTTTTTGTTAAAAGTTAAGAGTAATTTATACTGTTATTTGCTATGTTTTGGATAAAATGTTAGAAGTTTTAGTTTGTATATTTATATTTATGTGTTAGAGATAAATAATATATTTTTTATTTTTTATTTTTTTATTTTTATATTTTTTATTTTTTTTATTTATTTTTTTTTTAGTAGTTTAATGGGTCCGGGTCGATATTGGAAATCCCGTCCATTGACATTGTTTCAGAAGAGTCGTCATGAGAAAATTGTGATGATTGTCGTTGCTGTGTTGACTTTATTTTTTTTGTTTTCTTCTTGAGTTCGGATTGCAATCTTTTAGAGATGTTCCTAGGAAATATTTTTATTTTTGTTTCGGATAATTGTTCAATAGCTGGTTTATTTGGTGTTTGTTGCGAATGTGGATTTGTATCAAAATCTGATAGTATGACGTCATAGCTTATTGGTTTTCTTACTGGAATGGTTTGTGTGGTATGTACGTTGTTGGTGTTATTGCGAACAGTGTTAGCATATGATGGACCTTTGTGTTGATTTCGTTCTCTGTAGGTTGCTATTGCGTTTTTTCTGTCTATTTTGTTGAGTGTAATGATTGCTTGGATTTCTTTTTCTTTGATGAATATGGGGCATTTTTTATCAAAAGTATTGTGGTTGCATGCTTCGCTTTGATTTTCCTTGCAGTTAATACAGCATTTTGCTTCTTTGCATTCTTCATTTAGTTCGCTATTGATGTGGTTTTTATTGGCACAGTTGGGGCAAATTTTTTCTTTTTTGCATATTTTACCTATGTGTCCATAGCGTTGACAGTTGTTGCAACGAAGCGGGAGAGGTATACAATTGACTTCTTCTGTTGAATGTAAATTTCAACTATTTCAGAGCGCTCGCGTGGCGTGTATTGTTCCATGGTAAAAATCTGCTTGGACTGACGCTTCAAACGCGGTATGTCATTAAGCGATCTGACATCTCTGTCAAAAGTTATGGCGTTGCCAGATGGGTCCGTCGAATATGGTCGGGTTCTGACTCTTTCGTATCCAATTGCGATTTCGGTAGGGAGAGTTGAAGTGGAAAATGTGAGTATGATTAAACCGGTTTCTTGTAGTTCATTGTTTGTTGTTTTCTTTAGTATTTTATTTACCTCAGAAACGTTTTGGCTGCTTAGCTCTTTTAATATTTCATTAACTGTTATACCTCGGAGATCGTTGGAATAAATTACTCCTTTTGAGTAATTGAGCGATAAGTGTTCTGTAACCTCGATTTGGATTGACGGGGATAATGCCGTGAGTTGTATAAGTTTGTTTGCTTGTTTCTGATCTTTGGTTTTAATAAGTATATTCCCGTTTCTTAATTTTTTGCACATTTCAACTTCACTACCTGCCGTGTAGTCTATCACTTTTTTAATTAAGAATGGTGAAACGTTTGATAGTGTGTCAGAACTGTTTTTTCTAGTCATCACTATATATTTAGGTCCGATAGTGCTATTTTTAAGAGTTTTTGTTTTATCAAAATCAATCAGGTATGTTGGTTTTTAACCTGGGTGGGAGACCCGGTGGATCGAACATTTTTAAATACAATCGGGGTTAAGCCCCTAATCCAGAAAGATGTAAAATAATAGTTGTTTAATTTATAATGTCCAGAATTTATATAAATGAAAGAAACTAAATAACGATTAGATTCAGAGTGCTGGCCCTCAAAAGCACGAGGTTTGTAAGTCCGTTTATTTAACTGTGGTTGATAGAGCACGACCGATCAGTGTGGGTGATAACACAAGACTGTGCAAATACTATATAATAATTACCTGATTGTGTTTACCTAATTGTGTTTATAACAGTTTGAGTACTAAGTGTAATAGAGAACATACGTCGTTATTATTGTAATTTAGAAGAACTCTATTTTATTGTTGTGGAATAAAATAACGCGTAAGTGAACGAATTAGTAGAAAATTCGTAACAATATTGTTAGCATTTTTTAATTTCTATAAATATTTTTGTCTTACTATAATAGCAGAAACACCATACGTTTTTGCAACTTAGAGCTCAATTAAAAATTATAATATAAAAGTATTTGATTCTGGTGATATTGTAAACTACAGCGTTAATACAAATAATAAGTAATTTACAAATTATAAATGATGTTCTAATTTATAGTAGTTTTATTCATAGTATTTTTGAAAATTTTCACCTTTGACCTCATTATGGCACGGGTTGGCACCATCCGATCAGCCTGAAAATTTGCTACATCAATTTTGGCATCAAATCGCATGTTTTGATCGCTACCCACATTCAAAATTCCAAAAAATAAAAAACTCCATATTAGCTGCGCCAGGTCTAATGTTCATCCGTTTCTTGTACGCAGCCTCTTACTATCGATTCTGTTAAGCCCAAAATTGCTAAATACATTGTTCTGCATACTTGAAGTCTGGTAGAATTTTTCATTAAATAATATGACTTCGATATCGAACGTCTGGAACTTTCAACATATATCCGTTTTCTGTTCTTAAATTCAATAAGACTGGTCACATAAACTTTCTTTTGGTCCCAAGACATCTGCCAGAAACTATTAAATATTTACTTCCGTACGCTTTCACGAAATTGGGAGCAGTTTCTGCACTTTTCACAGTACTTGGATATACACCCAGCCTTCATTTTTCTTGGCTCTTTTTGGGAAATTTTTCGTTCGGAATTTCCTTCATATTCTTTGCCATACATACGTTTATGTTTATTCAAAGTTCTTTTATTTTTAACTCTATTTGATTGACTTTCATCAGTATTGTTCTCATCACTTGAACTCATTTTTCATAAGTTTTATTAAATAACTTTAATTCCGATTGTAAATAACGCTTGTTAATAAGTCCGAACCGAAATTATCACTGAATCACATTGTCCAAAATCTGATGATTTTGCGATGTAACAGTTCTGATATAACGAGAGGTTATTTCTACCCCTCAAGCATGTCATACCCTCCCGTCCAAAGTGAAAACACCAATTTCGAAGAAAGTGAAAGAAAAATAAAGTAAAGAAATTGGAGAGAAATTCTACAACAACTGTGAAGATTATTTACCGAAACGTACCTGAGTGCTTTATAATGCTGAATAGGGGGAAGACGTGTTCTTAACACTGGCATGCTCTCATTCTATGTCGCTGGACCTGCGTTCTGATCTAATAAATTAAATTTAACAGTATTGTTTGTCTTGTTATAACATACGTGATGTTAAGTTTTTTTTGCATTGGGAAATATTTGCTCTTGTTGTTACGCTGTTTCGTATTTGGTTCATAAAACAGTTATTTTTTGATATTGGTGCCTAAAACTTTGCAGGTACACGTATTAAAGTACTTTGCATCATATCCCATCAAAACCTCGATTTTCAAAATTTTGATGTTACGCTGTCCTGCATTTAAGGTGACGATATTACACATTTGAAAATAATTATTCCTTAAATCTTAAAATAATTTTTACACTTAAATTTGATTTTGCAAATACCCCACTTTTTCAAATACATTTCTGTTATTATCGACGATTCCTCGCGATGTTGTGTCTGCTATAACTATATTTGTAGGGTAGAGGAAACAGTTTTCCTTATTCTCATCTACTATACGTGGGTCTTCTGCGATCACACTTAGAACCTCTTTGGACACACAGCTCTACCAAAAGTTCCTCTAATATATACAACTTTAATATCTCTATAAATAACTGCTTTTGATTTTTATTACCATTATGAACTGCGTCAAAATTTTGCTCTTTGAGTAGCTTAGCGATAATCTTTTATTTTCTCTCCATTCAACGCGTTGAGTACGCTCCGGATTTTCAGAAGTCGTTTTGAAAATTGTTGGAACAGCCCCGCGGTTCAACAGTCTCCACGTAGTTGAGGCCTAGAATCATTGTAGAATTTCAACAATACGAATGCAATTTAAATAATTTAAATTTTACCCATTTGATACTTCAACGAAGCAACTGTGTTTTATTTGTGAAACATTGGATATTAGCCTGCACTCTAAGTTGTTCATCAGGAATCCCCTAATTTAAGTAATCAACCAGCTCGCTGTAATCGATATTCACTATGTTTGCCATTCTAATTTTCTCACTGTAATATTCTGCAAGCGTTTCGTCGTATTTCCAGATTCGTGACTCGAACATACGTCGCAGCACGAGTTTACTTTCCATGCACCCGAACACTTCTCTCATTTGCTCGAACACACCTTTAAAGTTTTCAGCAGCGAAATTATTTTTCGAGTGCAGTCACGACAGTGCTTTGCCTTTCAACTTACTCATCAAGAGTGCACGCATGTTGTTGTCGTTGAATGCAAACACATCGCACACGCTGTTGAACTGCGAAATCCAAACATCGAGATTCACTCCACCGTCATATTCGGGCTTTCTTTTACTAGGTTGTACGAGGAATTGAATGTAAAGTTGTTAAACGTAGTTGCGTCGCCAAAAAAAAAGTGACGGCGACACAGCAGCGTTCTACGTAGAGCTTCTCTCGGCATACGAAGCTTTCTTTCAAAGCGCATTTTCTCTGAGCAGTTCGCACTTTAATAATTCGATCTCCTTCTTAAATAGCCGAACTTCGTCGCTCTCGCTCTGCTAACTGCCACGCTCGCTCTCCTCGTCGCTAACGTCTGCGTTCGCCACTGTCTCAGCGTGTACACTTTCGTTGGCTGCATTCGCATTATTTTCGTCACTGTCGTCAACGTCGTCGGCGTCATCGTTATCAGCAGCGACTTCTACTGCGACAGGGCATTATCCACGCTGATTTAACGGGATTCCGCTGATTCGCAGAATTAAGGCGCTCTTCGTGCCACTTGTTGGTAAACCAAGTTGCTCCGACCACTCTCGAAGCTGCGCTGCTGTTTATTTCAATTTTGCTTTTATTGAAAAAATTTTCGGGACTTCAATAAAAGGGGAATATAATTCAAAATTCACTTTTTTTGTTAATATTAAAAAAGATTGAAAAGGAAAAACTTGAAGATAAACGACGCGTTCGTTTGGCGACCAAATCAATAAGAGTGATCGTCAAAAGGGAAACGAACGTACAAGTAAGAAAAAAGCTTTCGTTGCCGTGTAAGTTCTCTCGGGAGGAGATTCGGCTGGTAAGCAGTGTTGCTCTCATCTGTGCTTTCAATATATTCCCATCAGTGTATACTTTAGTAGTAGGAATGGAAACAGACTGCATGTCCAGCAGCGGCAGCTGCAACAATAAAGGAATTCCTTCATGCTCCTACTACAATAAAGGAATATATTGGAAGATGCCAAGAGGGATTTGGCGACACAGAACGGGCGGCAGAATGGTCTAAAGAAGGGATTTTGCGACATTCAAAAATAAAATTAAAGTTATTGTTAACTACGAACGATGAGTTTACATTCGATTAGTCATTTGTGAATGAGGGTTGCATAAAAATGTAGTGCAGCTACTACCCTTACATTTTTTGTAAGAAAAGGTATTTCTAACTCCATTCTTCATAAAAGGACTTATTTCTTCTAAAAGATGATTTCAATCTTTATTTAGCCGAAAAAGTTTTATGAATCGCGCCTGCGGGATCTGAAATGGATCACATGAATCTCCCAACCGCGATGTGGCATAAATGATCACATGCATCTCACTCATTTTTTACAATTTATGTTCAGTTGGTTGCTTATTTGTCTTTGTCTCTAAACCTTATTGGTTTATTTGTTTATTTATTATTTGTTGCTTTGTGTAGTTCTCAAAAATACATGTCAAAACTGTCAGATTCGCTGTTCATTCTCAATTCACCACGAATTTCCCAATTGGTGAGTTTTTTGAGTTATAGAAACACTAAAAAGTCTCAACGATTGACAAAAACTTGGTGGTTGCGAACTACATCATCAGCAGAAGAGAAATTCTTTACTGAGCTACAGAAACGAGCTACAGGTCCAGTATACAACATGAATTGACGGGATTCCGTCGCTTCCCACCTTGCTATTTCTTCCACGCATCTGGGATTTCTTACAAATTCTCGAGGAATATGTCCAGGAAGGGATGAAAATTGGTTGAAATTATCTTTTTGTATAATTAATTTTTGGAGAACTTTTTTTGACAATAACATTTTTTTTTTTTATTGTATTCCATTTACATTACACACCTGTCGATTGACACTATGTAATAATTTTTAACAGTTAGGAAATAGAGGTAATCTTACAGCAATATCTAGACTACATTTACATTTACTTTCTAAGATTTTTGCTTGATTTCAGGCTAGATTTATAAGTATATATTTGGCTATTTGCTAATAAAACAATAGAAAAACAGAATTAAGTTTGATTTAATAAAGATAAAATAAAATACGATTCCGTAGATCAAAAGAGATGCGAGTGCGGTACTCGAGCGTCCGTCCGGTTCCAGCGCAGCGAAAAAAGAGAAAGAAATTAAAAGGCCGGAAACACAAACTCCGACATTCGGCAGCCAACACAGGCTAGTTCCGCTTGCCATGAACACAATGTGCGGCAGCGACAGCGCGTCAATAGATGTCGCGTGGAACTAGCGCCTGCTTGCGGTGCCGTACCCGACAACTAGGTGGGGGTAGTGATGTCGCCACATATGTTCACTAGTTCTGTTGGTGTGCAACGTTTCAGTCTGCTTGGTTGGGAAGTTTCTAATGCAGGAATTTCTCTCAGATCTGGATTTGTGTGTGCTAACAGGCGGTGCATGAGCTTGAGGCTGCATGTTTGGATGGTTGCTTCAACAGAGTCAATGAACAGGTCACTGTGGATGTCTTCGTTTGATATATACCACTCAGCGTTGATTATGGTGCGAAGAATTTTCGACTGTATTCTTTGAATTATTCTGATGTTCGATTTCGCTGCAGTGTTCCACATTTCGATACCGTATCTCCAGATATGCATCATAATTGATTTATATATCTGCAGTTTGTTTGTAACTGAGAGCTTGGATTGTCTGTCCAAAAGCCAATAAATTTGTCTGAAACGATTATTAATTTCTTGTCTTTTTTGTGAGATATGTTCTTTCCAGAGTAGTTTGGCGTCAATAGTCATTCCCAAGTATTTTGCCTTTGTGTCGATTTTAATTAGTTCATTGTTTATATGCAATTGACATTTGTTGTGCCTTCTATTTGTATAAATAACTTCAACTGTCTTGTTACTATTTATTTCGATACCCCACTTCTTGAACTATAATAGTGTGGTATCTAGTATTGTTGGCAGTTTTGTTAAGGCTCTACTTCAATGTTGTTATTTGATAATAAAACGGTGTCATCAGCGAATGTGGCTATCATGTATTCTGGATGGGGTTGGTATATCAGCTGTGTGTAGAAGCTTCAGAAAAGGTCCCAAGACACTGCCTTGGGGTACTCCTATTTCTAGTTTTTGGATTTCAGAGCATTCAGCTTTCTGCTTAACATACACGGCGATAATTTCGCTGCGTCAGAACAATTGATCGTTGAGAAGAATAATAAAATTCGATCATTTTAATGCGTTGTTGTGGACTGTACGTATTCATTTTAAATTTCCAAGAGTTCAGTTATAATCTTCAAAAAGAAAAAATAAATTATGTTAAAAGATAAAAAAGTTATTTGTGTTTCATATCAGCAGGTCTTATTTGGGCCACCCTGTAGAAGTGCCTGTCACTGATATAGCTACGTCTCAGTTGATAGTAACTTTGCGGTAGTGGGTGTTGTTGTAACTTTGCGGGTGTTGGTGTTATAACTTGTGTTGTTGTACTTCGATGGGCAGTAAATAGCTGACAAGACTAGAGTACCATAGGAGTCTTCAATTTGCACCGAAGTTGCTTGCACACAAGTGCTCCTCTCTAAAGCTCTCTAATGCAACTCACTTTATGTTGTTTCTTTATAAGTATTGCTCTTCCACCTAGGGCTCTATTGTGCGGATGGTTGGTGCAGAATATTTGAAAGATGGGAATTTTTATGAAGCTTTTTCCAGAAAAATGAGTCTCTGATCCGAAGACGATGTCAATGGATTTGTCATATATGAATGATGTTAGTTCAAGAGAATGTTGGCTTAGTCCGTTCGCGGTCCACATAACCATTTTGGAGCTATTTTGGTTCATTTAATTTAGTTGCTGGTAAAGTAATAACGCTCATCATGTTAGTCATTTTGAAGATTAGTTGTTTCATCACGTCTTTAAGTTAAGCGAAATCACCGCCCTTGTCTGAGAGTTTGTTGGTTCGCTTTTGTTTTTAATTTCGTGTTTTAAGTTTGGCCCTAATCCAGCTTTGTTAGGTGAGTTATGATTTCTCTTTGTTATTTCGTCAGACGTTCGGCTACGCCATTTTGTTGAGGCGTATGTGGCACAGTCAGTTGCCTTTTAATGCGTGTCTACTTCAGAAAATCATCAAACGCACGATTCACAAATACAATGCCGTTGTCACTACGTAAAATTTTAATTTTTTTATCCCTTTGTCGCTCTACCATGGTCAAAAACTTCGCTTTTTGTTTTGATAAAGTACACAAATACATATTGTGATTGGTCGTCGATAAATGTTAAAAAGTACACGGTCAGCCATTCGATGTTTTGTTTATCGGCCCGCATACATCAGTGTATGCACTATTTCAAGCACATCTTCAGCTCGATACTCGGAATGTGGAAATCGTTTGACTGTGCATTTGCTTCTCATGCAAACTTGGCAAACGATGACATCGAAACGATGAATTTTTAATTATGCTTAATCTTTTCAAACTGTTTGCTAATTGGATGGCAGTTATGCATGACATGACATGGGAAAAAAGCATGAGATATATTCAGCCTGTATAGAAAAGCGTAAACTATTTGGAATAAATAACAAGTTTTTTTAAAGTAATTAATTGAAAAATATAAAACATATCAATATTTTCAAAAATTACCTTCCTTGTATATCCAAGCTACGTCAAAGAAAAATTGTTCCATTCAATAAATGTAAATATTGCAAATGAAATGTGGTGAAGTATTTAACTACGACCTGGAATTCACCATGACGGAAAGAACTTCACATTGTTGCATTAAAGTGGATCTCAACATGAATCTTAAGAATGTTTTTACATTATTTATACTGCAAGTTTCTTGCTAACACCTTAAACCAAACTAAAAATCAATTATTATTGTTATTTTTAATAGTTTATTAAATAAGTAAAGTCGAAAAATGTACGTATGACTAAGCTACTGTAGGCGTTCACATACACTCGAAATTGATTTGAATGGTGACAGCTGACGACAAATTGAATTTGGTTTCTTCAGTCAGTTGTACATTTATTTTTCTTTTACTTTAGAAATTCTTAAACATTAGAAAAAAAAACAAAGTGTTATAAAAAAGGTTTACTCCGCTGCTCCGTGTGTGTCACGATCGATTGGTAATTCGCAATTAAATCTTCCTCGTCGCCGGCTCTCCTGCTTTTGCTGTGTCGGCATTCACACCACAGAAAAGATGGCTGCAGCCTGCTATGATTTGGCGGGACCCAATGAGGGGAATTCTCTCCGCACTGAGTCCCGCTCAAAACGCCATGGTGACAGTGAGCAGGCGGCAGCCATCGTCAGGAGGGATCCGGCGCGAACACGGCCTAAAGTGTTTTTAAACTTAAATTTGATATATCATGCCATATAATTTTAAGATGTTCATAAGTCAGATACAGCATAGATTATTCATAGATTGAGACGCTGTTTTGATTGTATTGTTCAAAAGTATGTTGGATTGAGATTGTCTTTGTGTTGCATAGTTAGCATAATGGCATGTTTCTTCTATCCTGGAAACTATATCCCAGTCTTAATCGCGTCAATTTTGTATATATATGTTCCATGCTCTCTTTGGAAAATATTGTTCGTTTGCCGTCTCTGTAATACAACAAATAAAATACTTTAATATATGATAGTTTAATTTTTTACAAGCAAAGCATAAGATTTTATGTTCATAAAATTATCATGCCTGATAAAGCATTAATTTATTTACTTGCGTTAAATAGTGCGGGCGGGAAAACGAGGGCGTGAGAACGAGGGCGGGAGATCGCCGACGCTGGGCCGAGGGGTCTTAAGGTTGAACGTGACTCTTTAGCGCCCTGGTGTCGTCATCGGTGGTCGGGCCGCAAACCTTGTGAAGTCGCCAAACGCCGACTGGGTCGGTCCTTTTACGATGCCTCGGAGGATGGCGGCCACTTCTTGATCCCTCGTCCGGGTGCACCAAGGTGTGATGTTTTAGGCGACACGTCTTGCATCGGTTTGCCGACTCGCAAGAGGCGGAGGTGTTCGAGCAACCCATGCAATTTCGACGGTATTTGTGAGCCTTAATTGTGAAACCACGGCAATACCGAGGAGCATGGTGTCGGTGGCACAGCTGGCACTGTTGCACATTCATGTGGTTCGAACTATAACGAGAAAAACAGCTATGAGATGATCCATTAGTAAATATTTTCCTCGCAACAAAATAATTTTTCTTAAATTCTTTTAACAAAGGAAAGCGATATTTTATAGCGATATATTAAATCCAGACAATTTATCATTGAACTCATACGCTTCGGCTGTTTTTTAATCAATGTTTCGATTATCGTAGAAGATTCGCCTTTTTCTCTCGATATTTTTAGCATTTTTACTTCAATGCCCACCATTGGTTTAAAATATCGCACTACGACGGGCATCAATTTGATATTTCCGTGATTGTCAACTGTCAACCGAACAAAGGTACACATTTCCAGATCCTTCTTAATTTGTTGCGAAGAGAAAGGTGCGAAAACATTGACAGCTATTGCCTCGCATTTTGTGCGAGCGCAATGGAACTTCTGCAACTCAAAGCAGGTACGAAATAGCTTCGATGCATAATCAGAAGATGCGAAGGAATGGTTGGCCTTTATTACATGGTATGCCCACACGCCTTCACACGCCGCCAACTTGGAGTGAAATTTTGATGAAAAAAACGTGGATACGGGGCGAGTTTTCGAGACGGCATTCAATGCTTTCTTATGTTTAAGAGATTCGACATGCCGGTCAATTTCACTTTTGCCAGACGAGCCAATATTGAATGTAGCCATAGAAATTTCGCACCGCACGTCGCTCTCAGATATTGTTCTTTTTACGAAAGGGTATTTCTTCTGAAGATCAGCGTTTAGCACACATTTACGACTACGTTTCGACATTTTTATAAACAAAAATATACATTCTTTACCAAAAACGAAACTCGAGTGTCAGACGAACAGCTGTTTGATGAGTGCGTTGTATCGATGCAGGGTTGACATAAGGTAAATACAGCGCAATGTTGCATTTAATGGTGATGTGTGGAGTGGAAGCAATGTGGACGCCATCTACAAGTGATTTCTACTTTGAATTAAATGTTTAAGAATTTCGCCAGGTATTATGAAAAATGCATTTCAATGCAAGACAAATGCATGACAGAATTTAAATGCATGACAAATGCATGACAGAATTTAAATGCTTGACAGCCTCCTCAAATGCAGGTCTGTCATGCCTAATGCACGACACTGGGTAGCTTTAATTAGGAATCTTGAATTTTTTACAGGAGTAGTTACAAATATATAGGGAAGCTGTTTCTCCCACTCATTTGGAAATTCTCATATATAGGACCTGCGGTGACAGTTTGTTGACTAAGTGCACCTATTTCCATTGGTTGTGTACCTTGTCTGTTGGTGGATCGGTCCCCTATAATTTTGATTAATTTGTCTATGATTTGCATTGAAAAATCTATTGTTTTGGCTAGGCTCAGTACTATTTTCATTAAATTGTGCACTGTTTGCCTTATAAGTGTTATTCTTCCTAGTCAGATCCTCGTAATTGGTTACTCTTCTCGTTTGGTTGGTAGTGGTCAGATTTCGGTTATGTTGCTAGAGAAAGTTTCTCTGTGATGTGTTGTTATTAACATTGCGTTCGTCCTTATTTGATCTATAATTGTGTGAGTCACTAATATTGTTTCTATAGGTTCGGTGGTCTCGTTTATTTATTGGGTTTTTCGATTGATAGTGCCGTACCTCGAGAATAATTTTAAAAGCGTCGTTTATCGATTCTGGATTCCTAGCAAATATACTTTTTATTGGTTCTGGTAAATGCTCTCGGAATGAATTCATTGCGATTCAATTAATTTCGGCGGTAAAGTGTGTTCCGTCCTTATGTATTAAGTTTCTGTTATATCTGTTTCTGTTTTTATTATATGAAAATAATGTTCGATTGTCCCATACTCAACTCAACACTTCTTTGTTTTTCTCCAAAATTGTCCAGTAGAACTTTGTTTAAGTCCGACCAGTCATCAACTTTCCCAGTTCTATGAATTTCTTCCCCCGACTGTCCGGTGCATTTATTTTTAATGAAGCTAAAAAGGATGTTTTTAGAGCTTTGGTCAAAATGTTCGATTAATGGTATATTTTTGGCTTTTTGCTCGATGATAGCGTCGCCAATAATAAAACAATAGAAAAACAGAATTAAGTTTGATTTAATAGAGATAAAATAAAGGTCGATGCCTTAGATCAAAAGAGATGCGGATGTGGTACTGGAGCGTCCGTCCGTCCGGTTCCAACGCAGCGAAAAGAGAGAAAGAAATGAAAAGGCCGGAAACACAAAGTCCGACATTCGGCAGCGACAGCGCGTCAATAGATGGCGCGCGGAACCAGTACTTGCTTGCGGTGCCGTATCCGACAACTAGGTGGTGGTAGTAATGTCGCCACATATTTATCTCTGCTTGTGGCAAAAAATCGGGGAATTGGTTTAAATCGGTACATAAAAATTCTCGATATTTTTTATGCAACTTAATTAAGTTTTTGCATATTTGACAATCATCTTTTTCCGTTTTTAGAGCGACACGTAACCGTGGTATTGAATAACGTTGTCGAAGTTCATTAACTACTGTTTCGTCGGTATGATGGTGGCAACGCTGATGATATTCGCGGATTACCAATCGAGTTTTGTGATGTCCCTCCGCTTAAACTATTGTCCCTGATTTGGTGTGTTGTAATTAAATTGTTTCTGTCTAGAATTTTGGTTTGATTTGCTCCAATATTCTGTTGTGAGAAACCAGCTTTCTGATTTTGGAGCTGGAAATTTGTTGGGTAACGGAAGCGAGATGACGATGGATCTACAACCATTATTTCGGGTTGTTTATTGTTTTCAGCATTAGCATTATTCAATTTTTTTGCAGCTTATCATAAATAATTCCAAGAAAATAGGGATTCTTTCGCCCACCGGAACATGCCTGCTGATTAGTGTAGTCCTTGTCCTGCCTCTAATTAGAATTGCTTCCAAAATTTTTTGAAAAATTGGTGGCACCGCTCACGCTTAGCAACTACCTCTTGGGCAAGGACCAAGGCGGTGGGTCAATCAACTGGACGAGAATCAAAAAAAGGATGTCGCATAAAGGTTTTTTCAACCCAGAAATGAAAACGCGAAGAGTGTCCATTCTATATTTTTCTGTGATTGTGTTAGCTAAGTGTCTCTCATAGGACATTTTGGTTTTGTTTGTTAATAGCGTGAGCTTCATTTCAACCTCATCATAGGATTTCATAACTGACAGACTTCCTTGTCTTAGAGTGCTCAGCTCTTGCTCAATTTGGTAGATTGGCCGCTTATTGGCATAAGTAACATCAAGCCTTGCTATTATTGCCTTAAAGTTTAGAACTGTCTTGAAGGAAGCTAACACAGCATCAGCAGGTCTCCTTATCTTATTCCTGCTTATTGCCATGGTTTGATAATGTTTTGCACTTCCATCAAACCTTTCATATTATTTATAAGTAGTTTGTGCTGCCATGAAATGTAACATTCTTGCTTCCCATTAAATTCGGGCAAGCTCTTCACTAAGTCGAGTGTTTCCTCACATTTTACATTATCTTTCATTACAACTTCTTCAAGAGTCTCTACATCATTTGTCACTGCTGTTGAAGGCCTTTGTGTCGATAGCTACCTTTGGTTACGATAGCCACAAACTAGCTCCTATTGACTCTTGTGCTGCTCTCAAAGTCATACAAGGTTCTTAGCGAATCAACTATTTAATTTTATTAAATTACAATTACTTTTTGCGAATTGGTCGGTACTTTTATTCCGTAGATTTATATCACTTTGGGCGCCAACTCACTTTATTCATCTGGCTTCTTCGACACCTCTTTTGCACGGTTCGTTTGTTCGATTCTTTTTCAACTGTCTTTTCAATTTCTACGTTGTTCACACTTTCGACTGCTTCTTCTACTGCTTGTTCAAATTTATTTTCAACTTATTCCTACGATATCACAACAAAGTAAAAAGAAATGACCCTTCAGTGCGTCGAGCTAGTGCCGAGTTAGCGAAATTGCTAGCTACCGGTAAACCCCACTAGTTCCCCGTCTCCATGAAATGGAACATTCTTGCTTCCCATTAAATTCGGGCAAGCTCTTCACTAAGTCGAGTGTTGCCTCACATTTTACATTATCTTTAATTCCAACTTCTTCAAGAGTCTCTACATCATTTATCACTGCTGTTGAAGGCCTTTGTGTCGATAGCTACATTTTTTAACGATAGCTACAAGCTAGTTCCCAAAGTCATACAATGTTCTTAGCGAATCAACTATTTAATTTTATTAATTACAATTGCTAATTGTCGGTACTTTTATTCCGTAGGTTTATATCACGTTGGGTGGCGCCAATTATGTGTTTTAATAATTGTCTCTTTATTCATCTGGCTTCTGCTACACCTCTTTTACGAGTACCTTGACTAGCTAATTCTTAAAGTCGTCGCGTCCACTCACAATTAAGCAGTCTGCTCATCTTTTTACTGTTGTATAAGATAACGATGCTCTTGTTGATCAGCCTAACTTGTATAATCAGCTTTTACAGCTTGATCACCCTTGCCAGAACTGGTACCTGCACCTCCGCCTGAATTCACTGGCTTTGATGTAGCCATATCTGTTACCATTGTACGATTATATCTCGTTTGAGGTGCTGGCTTGGTTCGATATGTCCGAAACGATCACACATAAAACATTTGACGTCTTGTGTACATTGTGCTCTTTTATGTTTTTTCGAACCATGGTTAAAACAATGCTCTGTTTTCTCTTTGGAAATGTTTCCAATCGAATTCTAGTTAGATTTGTTTTTTTTGTTATCCGCGTTTTTGTATTGTTTAAACTTTTTGTGATTATTGCTTTCGCTTATTTTCGCCGTTTCGTATCTTTCATACTTTTCTTGGAGATCTTGAATTGTTTTTGCTTCGTAAAATGAAATTTTTACTTCCGTCTATATAGTCCGTCTATATATAACGGATAATATAGACTATTGATCGATACCAGCGATTGCAGCCAACTTTTTCATTTGCAGCACATACTCACGAAATGTTTCATCGTCTTTCTTTCTTTCGCACAACTTTTTTTGCAGCTCAGCACTGTTTTACTTGTTAATATTCCGATTAAATATAAGAAGATGTTTTATGCTGTCAAGCGAATAAGCCTCTGCATCAACAAGACAATTCTTAAGATACTGCAGTCGCTGGATATTTGCAAGTGTAGAATTTTTGATCACTATAGATGTGAAAAGATCCTTAGATGTCCTAGGAGGTAGTCAATCCACACCCTTTGCATTACCTGTAGTCAGCTATTTCGCTAGTACGAAGTAAATAGCTACGTCGGGGTAAGTATTGGTCGTTACCCGTAGGTAATTACTTTGATAATGTCAGGTAATCAACTACTTCGCTTGTCAAAGGTTACTATCTTTTTTCTTAGCCCGAAGTAGCTAGGCTTTTCCTTAATATTTCTGATTCCTTCCTGATTACAAAATGTTGATCTAGTTGGAGTAAGTCGAAGCTTCTTGCTCACATAATGGCTTCATCACCATCAGTAACAAAATACTTGCACATGTTTTCTCTAATCTGACAAACGTACTTGTACGATACCTGCTCCTGCTCTGGTAAAGATGATATGGTATGCGGTAGGTCTTGTTTAAAATTATCCTGTCCAGGTATTTGCGGATCCACACGTGTTTTTGTGAGGAAATTGTGCAATATGCAGCAGGCCTTCACAAGTGAATCACATGTGTCGACTGATATTTCAATAGCCCGATGGAAAACCTGAAAACGTGAGGCAAGCTGGCCAAACGCCATCTCCACTGTCGTCCGGGCTCTGCTTAGTCGACAATTAAATGTTTCTTGTGAGGCGCTTAAGTTTGCGTTTCGGTTGTATGCCTTCATCATATTACGATTCTGGCCAAAATTGTCGTCGCCAATGAAGAAGAACGGTGTTTTATTATTTTGGCCTTTTAATGGCTTTTTCGGGGGGAAGATTTAGTTATCCCGATATCAACGCCTGACATAATGAGGAGTTTTTGTATACGACCACGTCGGACGCTCTTCCATTTCCACCAGTGTCCACATAAATAAATCGACTATGGGCATCAACAACGCCAAGCAATACGATGCTAAAAATGCTTTGATTGAATTGAAAATCCTTGAATTGAAGAAGTGCAACCCAGAGTGAGGTGGATCTTTGATTCTAATGTGTTTCCCATCGATAGCGCCTAGCGTGAACGGGAATTGCCAAATATTTTCGAAACCATCGGCCACAACCTGCCATTCAGGTTCGTTTCAAGTGTTTTTAAAATGGGTAATTACTCAGGTAAATAGTCATGTAATCATTTCACATTTACCTTCAAGTACTGATCTTGCAAGACATCAATTATTGCTTCTAACACTTCAGGTAAAAAAGCACTTATGGTTTTTCTTGATATCCGTGCGAGTAACTCCAATGCCTGAATGAGTCGCCGGTATCTCAAAGTCGCCGGTATCTCAAAGTCGCCGGTATCTCAAAGTCGCCGGTATCTCAAAGTCGCCGGTATCTCAAAGTCGCCGGTATCTCAAAGTGATTGCATGTCGCAGCCTTGAAGATATTGCAGTTCCCATCATGGTGTCGCGCTTTTCAATTCTTGAGCAAACCTTGTAATTAAAAACACATCAATCAATTAAAACAAAGATTGCATTGAATTAACAAATTTTCATTTACCAGACAGAGCTGTTCTTTGAACTCACCAATGCTCATTCTTGACAAATTTTCAAATTCCTGGCCATCTTCGACCAATATGTCTCTTAAGAGATGAGCTTCCAAATCGTGTATTTGTCGCTTCTCTAAAAAGGATTAACCAAAAATCTAGGCTTTTTCCTTTCTCTTCCTCTTCATATAAATCGAACAATTCTTTGAGGCAGTCAAGCGCTCGCCCGAGTTACATTTATGTTGCGGCACTACTTCGCAACACAATGTTGGATTAAAACGATTTCTTTAATTTGATTTATTAAAGAGTTCTTTTTTTATTACGATAAAGTTGGGTTTATTATAATTATTACCGTAGGGTTAAGGTATGATGAATTGGTTTCTTATTGTTGAAAATGAATGTTGGAGTGGAGCTGCTCCGTTCGGCACGAACCGTCTCGTTCTTAAGCCGAAAATATACTCTGATCTTATTATCGATTCTGCAATGCTGCTTGCATTACAATATGCTGGCTTTGTGTTTTGTTATTTCTTTGCTCTCTTTACTTTGTACGTTCGCTACGGAATCCGCTGACGATGCAACATGCAACAACGGCATGATCGGCAACGTTATTCATCGTACCTATAACTCGCGCAAGGTACTCTCTGTTTTGATGTCATTTCTGATTCATTGCTTGCAATGAAATTTGACAGATGGGCATTTCCATGTCATCGTACGTGACATTTGTACACCTACAAAGTGCAATAAATTGTGCAAATATAGGAGCAACTCTAAAAAATTTTGTCGTTATGTTCCATTCAAAGGGTACTATATACATATGACATTCCATTAATAAAATGTAAATGGCCAACTCCTGAAGCAGCCATACACCCCCAAACCATCACCGACCCACCACCATGTTTGACAGTTTTTCGCAAATTTTTGCCTTCTAACTCTTTGTTTGGTTTGCGCCATACTTTACCCCTTCCATCACATCCAAATAAATTAAATTTACTTTCGTCAGTAAAAAGTACCTAAATATTCTTTTTTAAATCAATGAAACCCTTATATTTGCCCCTTCTTACAGTTCTCCAAAAATCAAAATCCTTAGCCATATATTGACGGGCATGTTGGTTTTTCTTGCTAATGAGGGGCTTCTTTCGTGCAACTCGGCCATGAAAGTCATTTTTTCGAAGAAGTCTTCTTATTGTTTCTGGGTTAACCTCTGTCCCAGAAGCTTCTTTGACCATTGCAGTTAATTTCGGTGCAGATATAAAAGGATTTTTCTTCACTTCTCTTAAAACCATACTCTCGTCCTTGGAAGATAGTTTCTTTGATCGGGTCTCACGCTGTTTGTTTGCAATCAACCCATTTTATTTATATCTAGAGATCATGCACCGTTGATTTGCTTTTTTGAACCAATTTCGATATTTCGCGTTCAGATTTTCCTTCTAAATGCTGTTCAATAACTATTTTACGCTCTTCCAAGGTGAAATGTTTAATAATGCGTGGCATTTTACAAAATATGTATTTTAATAAACTTCACTGAATGCTTGGCAAGTTAACAATGACCAGTAATTGTAAAAATAAATCAGAAAACGCAAAAATAGAGGTATATTTACCGTTATCCTTGCTCAAAACATTGCTTGCCCGACTTTAAATGTGAGACAGAAAAGTGCCTTTATCTTACTTTAGCCTTCATGTACATTTTATAACGGAACTTGAAATAAATTTTTGTTGTTGTTTTTAAATAAAAGAGTTTTTGTGACAAAATACAAAAAACTGAGATGTATTTTCTTTTACCAAACCATAGATATTGCGATTAGAAATATTTGCATTCATCTGCCCGACTTTATATGTGACTGACTGTATGACAAAAAAATTAATACATTAGGAATTCTGTTGTCGAAAATATCGAGGGAAATAAGAGCATATCGTTCATGACATAAAACGGAAGTAACTTTGAGGTGCATGTAAAAATATGCGAAAATCTGCGAATTGTGTGAAGCTTTTTTGTTATTGTTAGTTTTTAAACTAAGCCAAATATTTTTTCTTTAGAATACGTAGTTTTTAAATAAAAAAAAATTTGTTGGTGATTTTATAATGAACAAAATTTAATATCGTTCGTGACATACCGTACGTGACAGATTTTTCTCTTATGTGATTCTTAAGTAATAAAATATATGTTCTGTAAATATATGCATACAAAAACTTAAAAACAAACAAAAAATAGTTATTCAGTGATAAAATCAATAAAAACAAAATAAAGGGTTAAATTCATTTCTTACTACATACTATGTCATTTCAACTATTTCAGAGCGCTCGCGTGGCGTGTATTGTTCCATGGTAAAAATCTGCTTGGACTGACGCTTCAAACGCGGTATGTCATTAAGCGATCTGACATCTCTGTCAAAAGTAATGGCGTTGCCAGATGGGTCCGTCGAATTTGGGCAACCCTGTACTTGTACTAATTAAATTTTTATTTTGTCTCTTAATGAATACGCAGTTCGAGAAATATATTGACTATCGTGATATGCCAACGTATGAAGTTTTTTTATTTTTGGAATTGGCTGGACATTTTGCCATTTTTCATTGAGAATAGAAGAAAGGGTTTCAATCTCTTCGGCAGCAACATACAACAAATTAACTCCTTCCACATATTTATGAGCACATTCATAAAATGAGAAAGCATCTGGCAATATTAATTCATTTGCTTTCACAACTTGCCAGACCTTTCTTTTAACAATTGCACCAATTCCATCAACTGCACCTTTACCATGTGATGTTGCAAAGAAGTTCCATTCTAAATATTTGCAGCTAAATTCGTTTACGAAAGAAGGAATACTTTTCAATATGAATTTGTTTTTGAACTGAGCGCTACTCCCATCGGAAAATATGTAAATAGATGATATGTCTTTATATTGTTCTCTTATTTGCAGTATAATTTTCGTGATGAAACAATAAACGTCAAACTTGTTATGCGTCAATTTGCCGCTAATAATAGCAAAAGATTTACTTTTTCCAAAGAGCCACGCAACGCACGTGAAAATAGTGACCTGTTGATAGCTGAAGTGAGCATCTTGAATTTCATTTTGATTAACCAATCGATAGTTTTCAGCGAAGTTTATTTGAAAAACCACTTCATCAGGCGTAACATTTATCTTTTTATCGTTAAAATATCTTTGCTGGCATTGCTTTACAAAACTATGCAGTTTGAAAATCGGCAGTTGAGCTTCTATTTCACGAATTAGCTCCGACAATGTACCGATCTTATAGCTTAACGTTAAACGGTTATCAATTTTTCTCCAATACTTCCATTTCAAATTTTTTTCCATTTCTTTATGGAAACGTAGAGGGATCAAATCATGTTCTATATCTCGCACGCAATTCTGGCAATTTTCAGCCATACAATTTTCATCCAGTACATTGCAACAGACTAATTGTAAGAACCTTTCAAATGTATTTGGAAACGTTGGTATAACTCCAACAAAAACGCAAAATTTGTGTGGTATTTACAAACACACATATTGTGCGGCATATTGTCTATTAACTGTATATAGCTAGGTCGGTGCTGATAAAAGAAAGATTTTCCAACACTTTCTATGGTGAATTCGTTTTTGTATAGTTGGTAAGCTTCTCCAACAGTCAAAAGCATAAAGCGTTTAGGAACTATTTTCTTATCATAGATAACTGTGTCTTTTCGGCCAGGAGCTTGCACGCTTATTCCATCTCGCATGAAGAATTCTTTGATTATATTAATACTTTCAACTGGACCAGGGTGTTTTTCCTGTTCACGCTTTAAAGGTTCCACATATTTCTTATATAAATTTTCAATTATTTCAACTTTTTTGCTTATGTCTATTGGCAAGGCCTTCTCTACCTTTCCTATAGCTTAACCCAAAGTTTGCTTACATTTATAAGAAGATTCGGGGATAAAGTTACGTACACTATTATTTATTTCTCCTCTCCGCCTTTGCTGTCGAATGCGATCTTTAGTTCTTTTTTCTTGAAGAAGTTTTTCGTCTTTTTTGGCTGCATCTGCCATCAATGCGGCCACCAAGTCGGCTCAACCTGCTACACCATCCTTCGCCCACGCTGCACAGGTGGTACCCGCTATAGTCCAGGGACGATCCGGTCCATATCGAGCCCGAGGTCGGCTACCCAAACGCGTGCTTTTAGGTACCGCCATTATTCACATCTGGTATCAGGGAGTCAATTACATGGCCCGGGCATTGATCGACCCTGGGTCGGAAGGGTCTTTTATCTCAGATCAGCTCCAACGACGCCTGCGACTCCCTACGCGTACCGTGCATGCCCAAGTGTCCGGGGTAAGCAATGTGGTGGCTGCTAATGTGACAAAAGCGTGCGACCTAATGTTAGGGTCACCTCTCGACAGTACTGTGCGGCTCCCAGTGTCAGCATTAGTACTGCCCACCTTAACCAACGAATAACCCCGACTAGGGGTATCCACGCAACAATATGCCCAATTGGCCGGCTTACAACTGGCTGATCCAAGCCTTTCAAACACTTCACAAGTCGAAATTTTGATAGGGGTGATTTCTACCCGATGGTGTTGCTTGATGGGTTGAAGCGTGACGTTATTGGGTCATTAATTGCACAGGAAACTGTATTTGGATGGATCCTCACAGGACCCATGCCTGAGAGCTCGACACAGACATTCTGTGCAAGGGTACAAATTGAGACCGGCCACCCGGTCGAAGAGCTTTTGCAGAGATTCTGGGAGGTAGAGGAACCACCTAGGGAGAAACGGTTGTCGCCCGGTGACCAGGCTTGCCTGGATTTGTATTCCCGGACCACTTACAGAGAGTCTTCTGGGCGGTATGTAGTAGAACTACCGTTCAAATCAAGGCACCTGCCTGAGGAGTCGCTTGGGGCTTCTCGGCACATTGCGTTAAAGCAGTTCGAGCGCAATGAAGGCAATATGACTCCGTGGTACAGGAGTATTTGACTCTTGATCATATGGTCAAAGTCCCGCCTCCGCCTTCAGGCGCTCTTGCTCACTATTATTTGACTCATCATGCGGTAATGAAACCCGAGAGTACGTCCACCAAGTTGCGAGTGGTGTTCAATGCATCTCAAGCAACCACCAGCACCCTCAGCTTGAATGATGTCTTATATACGGGTCCCACCTTGCAGGCTGACTTGACACAACTTATCGTGCGATGGCGAATGTGTCAGTTCGTCTTTAATGGGGATCTGCAAAAGATGTATTGGCAGATTAGTGTAGTGTATGAAAAGCATAATGTATATATATACACACAAACGCCAACACCGTCCGCGGCGTAGGCACATGCAATGTGAGCGGAGACCCAACGTAAGTACATCGAACTCTCATATAAGAATATGTACGTTATGAAGCGCGGTTACGTTTTTGATTACGTTGCGTTCTAATGTTCGATGCCCTCGAACGGAAGTACGCTGGCGTTGACCGTGCTACTTTCCGCTGACATTGCAAAAGCCCTCTTTATGTATTAAGAACCATATTATATACTAAGTCTTAGCACGGAATTAAAATTATAAATAGCAATAAGATTTTATCAATAAATCAGATTCGATCTGGAAACCAAACCTTTCGTTTCTCATTTAATATTTGGCTGTACTCCAGTAGTCGCCGATTGAAATTGTGCGCAAGCTCTCGCGCCGCTAAATAATACTTTGAGCCCATCTTTACATAGCGATCATATATTTCGCTTCATACACTAATATTTGGCTGTACTCACGTAGTCGCCGATTGAAATTGTGCGCTAGCTCTCGCGCCGCTAATTGAGCCCATCTTTACATGGCGATCCTGCCATCTTTACATTAGAGTAGCTCCAAAGCACACCCCGTACCAGCGAATTGTTTTTAGGGCCTCTCCTGCAGCGCCAGTCTAACTAAGACATTAGGAATCCGGTGGAACGCAAAGACTGACCATTTCTACTTTCACCTTCAGCCCATTTGCTTCGACCCACGAGCCACCAAACGCAAGGTGCTATCGATTATAGCTCAACTGTTTGATCCAGCCGGATGGCTGGCACCTGTTGTGATCGTGGCCAAGATCTTGATGCAGCAGATTTGGGGGGACAAAACTGACTGGGACGAATCGCTGACCCTCGCCTCATCCAGTCGTTGGAGGGAATTTTAAGGGGCATATGACGACATCTCGCAGATTCGTATTCCGCGTTGGGTGGGGTCTGCACCGGATGTAGATATCCAGTTCCATGCGTTTGGCGATGCGTCGCAAGCGGCATACGCCGCCGCGCTGTATGTGCGATGCCAGTGCGGCGATACTGTCACGTCCCACTTATTAGTGGCTAAATCGCGGGTAGCACCTCTTAAGACGTTGTCCTTACCCCGCTTAGAACTCTGTGGCGCGGTATTGTTATCCGAGTTGGTAGCGGCACTTCGGACAAGGGTGGGAGTCACGTCCGGCAACTTGTTTTGTTGGACGGATTCGACCATAGTTTTGGCTTGGCTCCATAAATCCCCGCATACATGGAAAACCTTCGTAGCTAATCGGGTTACCACCATTTCAAGTAAAGTAGGTGTAGAATGCTGGAGACATGTCAAGTCGGCAGACAATCCAGCTGACCTTGCCAGTCGGGGGGTGACTCCAGCAGCGCTTGTTCACAACCATTTGTGGTGGAACGGTCCGGGATGGCTTACCCACGACTCAAATTCCTGGCCTCAGCCTTCGAAAATCGATAGCCCGGACGCCCTGGAGGAACAGCGCAACGTTGCTACGCATACAATCCAGGTCAAACAGCATGATGACTTGATGCTGCGTTTCTCATCGTTGCCGCGAGAACTGCGGGTTGTGTGCTATATCCAGCGCTTTTCTAGATACGCTACGCGAAAGCTACATGACCACGCCCCACCCCCGGGATCGCCTATCACGACTGCAGAGATTGTTGCCGCTACACTTCTCGTAACGACCATAACGCAGCAGATGTACTACCCCGAGGAGTATGGATGCCTGCAGAACGGACAACCCATTTCCAATTCGAGTTCTCTGCTCACTTTGAACCCCTTCCTTCATTCAGATGGGTCGATTCGAGTGAACGGACGCCTAGCGCATTCCACTCAGATCCCGTTCTCCGAACGACACCCACAAATTTTGCCGTACCACGGACAGTTTACACGACTGCTCGTTGAGTTTATCCATCAAATCTCGTTGCATGGGGGAAATCAGCTTATGCTTCGGCTCCTTCGAACTCAATATTGGGTTCCACGCGCAAAGGTTTTAGTCAAGGGTACCATTTTACGGTGTAAAATTTGCCTGGTAGAAAAGAAACGTAGATTGAGCCAGATCATGGCGCCTTTGCCCCCTGAACGCACCACCCTGACTCGTCCTTTCGCCACCGCGTTGGTTGATTTTGCGGGTCCTTTTGAAATTAAAACGTTTCAAGGGCGTGGGTATAAGATGACAAAAGGCTACGTGTGCATCTTTGTGTGTTTCGCCACCAAGGCCGCCCATTTAGAAGCTACCACGGATTTAACTACCCAGGCCTTTTTAGCCGCCCTGTCTAGATTCATTGGGCGACGGAGGTGTCCGGCTAACATTTATTCTGCCAACGGAAAGAATTTTGTGGGAGCAGAAAAGATAGTGCGCATGGAGTTCGCACGTGTGATTCGAGAAGCTAAGGATCAGGCAACCACGCAGCATTGGTTTCACCAATTGAAATGCCATTTTATACCTCCAAACGCTCCCCATATGGGAGGAGTGTGGGAAGCCGCAGCACCATTTCAAACGAATGGTTGCACCATTTCAAACGAATGGGTGGGCAGATCCGGTATACGTATGAGGAGTTGGCGACGGTATTAGCCCGCGTCGAGGCATGTCTGAATTCTCGACCGATTAGCGCACTCAGGGACGATCTCGACGACCTCCAACCACTTACCCCAGGGCACTTTCTAGTAGGGGGACCACTTCTTGCACCAGCCGTCTCGGAGGAGACCACCCCTTTTCTTTCTATTCTTAATCGATGGCGTAGGCTTCAAGTTCTCTCCCAATAGTTCTCAGTACGCTGGAAACATGAGTATCTTCTGGAGTGCCAGCGCAGGACAAAGTGGAAGACCATCCAAGAAAATGCAGCTAAAGCAGATCTGGTGGTATTACAGGATGACCACGTTCCACCCAACGAATGGCGATTGGGAAGGATCACTGAGGTCCACCCGGACTCAGACGGTAGGGTGCGAGTCGCGAAAGTGCGGACAGCACGCGGAATCGTGACAAGGCCCGTCACCAAGATGGTTCTACTCCCTCGAGCGGGAGTGCAGGCTGAGTAATCCCGGCTTCCGGTCTTTTGGCCATTCCTGTAGCTAGTCCCATTCTTCGTAGCCTCTAGTTTGTAGTTTTTTTTTTTTTTTAAAGTAACACAATATTTTTATTATCAATTCTTTTCTTCTTAATTACACTTTGAACTTAATTTCTGATTACACCGTAGAGTATGTGGGTATCAGTTAAACCTTCTTGCTTGTGAGTTAAAACCGAACTACTCGTGGTCACGCAGTATTGTCGACTGACTCTCCTCCTCTGCCTGAGTCGGCACTTTCGCATGGAAAACCACAGCAAACACAAAAAAAGATGGCTGCGGCCTGCCGCACGACTTTGGCGGGACCCAAATGAGAGGAATGCTCTCCGCACTGAATCCCGCTCAGAGTCGCATGGTGACTGTGAGCAGGCCGCAGCCATCGTCAGGAGGGCTCCGGCGCGAACATGCCGCCCCCCTTGCAGTATTGCAAGAGAGATGACGACCTACTCCCGCCGGCTCCCATCCTGACGCACCCCTTAGTGTAGGAGATGGTGGTGTCGCCGGTGGCACCGGGAACACCCCGGCTGTTTGCAGCTGTGTGTGAAGTGTTTCACCCCCAGGCAAACGAAACAAAAATTTCGGCTCGCGACCGCCTCTCTCCTGCGCCGCGATGATAGCTGCAGGAACGCCCTGCATACTGCGATGGTGTGCCCCTACCGCTTACACATCTCGCACGGGCGTTGTGGAGCCGCTTCCGGGTGCGAGACTGTCGTTGCTGCGGATGTTGCTTGAGATGGCGCAGCTACCATTGGGGCGCGAGATGGCGCAGCCTCCACTGCGGCGCGGGCTGTCGCAGCCACCACTGGGGCGCGGGACATCGCAGCCACCACTGGGGCGCGGGATGTCGTAGCCACCACTGGGGCGCGAGACATCGCAGCCACCACTGGGGCGCGGGACATCGAACGTGAAGCACGTGGCGCAACGGTGGTGCGGACGCTCCCTGGCGTGGACCCCTGATTGGGACGGCGGCGGACGCTCATCGGCCCCGTCGATAGCGAACGCGCTGCAGGTGGGGCTCGGGTGCGCGATGGCGCAGCTGCCGCTGTGGTGCTGGATGCTGTTGTGACATCGTGGGCGCAAGACGGCGCCGCTGCCCCCAGATTGTGATATGTTGTCGACCCCTGTAGCGTCACGGGGGCTGGGAACACCAACTGTACCCTCGGAGCACAAGCAAGGCGCGGCCCGATATAGCGTCTTCCACGCCAGTCACCTCGGCACGATGGGAAGGTCTGTGGAAAATCAAATTTTATAATTAGTCCTGGGCTTACGAGAAGGCTAATAATAAAAGTTAGGACGCTAATAGTAGGAGAAATAACGGCGTCAAGACTACGTAGACTACTACAACTTTATCCCGTGGCATAGCCAGGCGAGATCTACTGCTACCGTTTTACGAGGAAGCCTAAGGATTTCATGGAAGAAACGAGGAGGTATATATAAAAAAAAGAAAAACCGCCTTTGTTGTCGAATGCGATCTTTAGTTCTTTTTTCTTGAAGAAGTTTTTCGTCTTTTTTGGCTGCATCTGCCATCTTTCTTCGATAGACACGTTGTCTTTCAGCCTCTTTTTTTCGGTACTTCTTAATTTTTTCCTCATTCTTTTTCAAATCCTCCCTCCATTTTTTTGTAGTCTCGTAGCTTGTTTTACCCATCTTAACAAAATATTTATAATTAACAAATGAACTCTCATACATTTAATTGCAATTTTAATACTTACAATATCGTACGTGACGAACTTTAGAAACTTATACAATTTCTATTACACCAAACTGAAAAAAAATTATGATTAATATTTGTTTGCGACAAATATCTTGCTTTGAACTTTTATTTTGAAACACGTTCGACCGGTCAAATTCAAATGACGTAGATAAATGATGTTTTTGCACTACGTACGTGACATTAGAATAACATGCAAAGCGAACCAAAAAAAATACCGCTAATCGAACTCTATATTTTCTCTTTCCTCGTGGATCTTGTCTGTTGTTGTTGTAACGTTAATTTCAAAATGTAATTGCAATGTTACAAATACTTGAATTTAATCGCTAGTTAAGAGAAAACAGCTGATTGCAATTTCTTAAGATTAACCAAAGAGATGGTCAGTTTAAACTGTTATTTTTTGCTCTTTAATGATTGTTATAAGCTCTAAATACATCTTCTTAATAAAATTTGAGTGCTTTTTTAAATATTTGCCCTGTTTGAAAAATGTTTCAAAGGTTTTTATTTTTTCAGTCGCGGTTGACGTTTTCATGGAAATGCCCAGATGGCAAGCAATGAAAAATTGCTAGTTTAGCAGTTTATTTAGTTTTATTCATTTATACATTCACTTAAAATAAATCGACCGCACAGTCCAGAACACTATCAACAACTGTTGAATGCCACTCCATCGACACCTCTCTCTCATCCAAGTACATATACATTGTACCGTTATCTTACAGTGTTGCCACACTAGTGGATACGTCCAGTATGCTAACTTTATCCCAAAGGCCCCACCACCACCAAACTGTGCGAGACGCAGAGTCAGCAAGAAAAACGTTCCGCCCGTGCAATGCTACGTTGCTTTGCAATGCAATTGGGGGTATTTCTCGGTAAGATTTTCAGTTTTGTTGGTGTTGTTAGTGTCCAAGTTAGTTCCACGTAGTTGGTATCGTTATCTGAGTCGTGTATAAGTTAAACTAATATTTACACCAGGAGATCTCCATCACACGGCTTGTCCAGTGTCGCCAGGTGCGAAGATCTCGAAATATCAGCGCTGAATCAGCAAGGAAGTAGTACGATTTGCGAAATCTCCGCTGATGTTGTGCTGACGAATGTGTGGTCCATCTCGCCAGAAGTGACTATTGCAAATACGTGTCATCGCTTTGCGAGAAGCAGAGTTCGGAAGAGCACGCGTGCGCACCTATGAGAGCCAAGATTTGGCTCTAGCAGTCGAGTAAGGGCATTTTCGAATTATTCTTTTAGCACTTGCCCCGAACTGAGAGCCGTGAGTCATGAGTTTCTTTAGCAAGAGCCCCTGCAATAAGTCTTCATTTAGTTTCATAATTACAGTATTATTCAGATCAGTTTCAGATAGATTATATCTATTTTGTAAGTATTGTCGATAAAGCACCAAATGAGCGCTCAACAGAGAATTGTGTTGCTGGAACTGCAAGCGCCACTTCTACTTGAGTGTTAACTTTCGAGTCTGGTTGTAAATGCCAATATTGCAGGACATTCGTTTCTAATGTTTGTCTCTCATTATGAGAAATTTTTTCCAGTTTCCCTTTCAAGTCTGTCTGAACACACTGCATTGGTTCTGTAAAAGAAAATAGTAATTCTAAGGCGGAATACTCAGTAGATGAACTGTTGGCTTCAGTGATTGGGGGCGAGGTCGTTCTATCATTATTTTTGTAATATTAAGTAATGTTCTGTAACAAAGAAAATCTTTGTAAATAATAAATAGCAAAGATTATTGTTCTTAGGTTAAATTCTCTGTGCAAACTCCATTCGCCGCCATGCGTGTTTTTCCGTATTCTGACATTTACGGCGATGCCAGATCTCGTCAAACCATTATAACATCTTCTCCTTTTATTTTTATATAGTCTGTTGAGCAGTCATAATCACGAAGTCTAACTGGCATCTTGACATGCCTTTTTGGTCGATTCTCGGGCCTTGTTCACAAGGGAGTTGAGACCTTAGTAAAGTTAGAACTGTCAGGCATATACGCTACTCCAAGATCGGTATATGAGTTCAATGGTGATTCAAATGTGTCTGTTGAACTATCTAACCTTGAGCTGTTCAGTTATCCTTGCTTATTTGCTGATGTTTCCGTGATGTCTCTGATGTTCTGTAAGGGATTTTGTTGACATCAATCACATAGGACCGACTGGATACTTGGTCTGTTACTATACCTTTAGACCATAGCTTGTTGGTATCAGGCCTTATCTGCACTAAAACTTCTTGTCCAATATCAAAATCTGGTAATTCTTTCATATTCTTGTCATAAATTGCAAGATCGGCCTTTTCAATGCCTTATTAAGTGGTGAGGGGTCAATGCAAATCCGATATGATTCTGGTTTTTGAACAAGCAAAACGTTGCTAACTCAATCATATGAGAATCCACTTTGGTAACAATGTCTTCTTTAACCAATTTATTCAGTTCAACTTCTTGGTTTCTGAATAACTGGCTCTACTGAAGAATCAACTTCTAATCCAACACAGCCCGGAAGTTTTCCACAACCTTTAAAAACATTCTTGAACTGATGAACTATTCTTTCTGCATCTAGTTTAAGAGTGTTGACTTCAAAATTGACTCCGTCAATATATAACTTTGAAACGGAAACTAGTCGACAGTACTTTATCAACCCCAGTGTCAAGCAAGCATTTTCTGAAAGCAGGAATCCATCCACAACTTGGAATATAATAATAAAATAATCCAGCAAATGACTTAAGTAGTCTATACCAACATTTGATTGTACGTCTGGAAAGACCAGCTTTCGAATAGTATTTGATTACTGACCGTAACACATGACTCTATCCTTTTGAGCAATGTCTCAGCTGCAACTTTATCATCATCACCAATACCAAAATTATTAAACTTAAGCTTTGCTTCATCGCCATCCATTTGATGTTTAATCTTAATGTTAACTTCATTTCTGATTACCATAACATTAACTTTGGTATAAATAACGACAGACAATTCCTTTAAGCTGCCATTGCCTAAGATAACATGAAATGATCGGAGTGACGCAAATGATCGGAGTGCAATCCTTTCGACCAAAGAGATTTTTAATTTCGACATTACCCGCTATAGAATTAGCGAAAAACGGTTGCTCATTTTGAATTGGATTAATAACAAGGGAGGACTGGATAGAGTTCTTATTGGAACCTGTATCGATAAGAATTTTTAGCATTTGTTCGCTCTTCATTTGACACTCAAAATAGAGGAGCGAAGAACTGATTAAACTAAAAAATGTCTGTCGGTATAATCGACAGGTTCATTTGCACTTGAGACTGAACTGTCTTCGTATGTTCGAAATATTCGGTGTAGTCAGCGAATGATGGGTCAAAATCTGTATTCTCAGCTGTCAATGCCTCTTGGTGTTGTGATTCCTCCTCATCTACGTTTCCAGTGGTGACATGAACATTTCTTTGCATCTTTTTAGGCGGAATGAATGGTCTTGAAAATGCGGCTGGTCTCTTTCCGCCATTTTGAAAAGGTTTAGGTCTGTTCCTGTAATTAGCAGCTCTAGATTGGGTCGACTGCCATCGGTTCTGGTCTAGGTTTAGGTTTAGGAGCGAATGGCCGCTATGGAGCCTGTGAACGAAATCCTTGATGGTGCTGATATCTGTGAGCTGCAAAAGCGTTTTGTTGACCAAATGCATTTTGTTGGCTGAAAAAATAAAACGCCGCTCGCCGCACACACACGTTTCTGTTTTTTTCTCGTCGATCTTCCTTCTTTTACTCATTTGCCTTTTGCAGGGTTGCCAGTTCGCTAGAACAGCAGTCATCTCCATGATGCCATCTTCAAGTTCGGTGAAGCCATTCTGCTTCTCCGGGTTGATTATCGGGTCAGTAGTAGGAAATTCGTTGGCCGCGCTTTTGTTCTCCTCGTCTAGTACGGGGTGTATTGTGAGGGGGGCCAATCGATATTTGCGCCTCCTTGTTCGGCTGCCAAAACCTTTATTTTCTTCCACAGCTAGAAGCGTTTGGCAGATGCCAATTTAGGCCCATTCCACTGGGCCAGTCTCTCGTAGTCAGCGATTGGAGACTGCAGGAACCTCTCCATATTACACAGCAGATATTACCCACAGTCGTTGCCGTTGTCTTTCTGTGGTACTTCCACTTTGTAGGTCGGCATGTTGGCTTCCTCGAACCTATTAGTTGTAAGTGGATTGTATTTCTGCTCATACTCCTGCTGCAAGAACTGGCGGATCAAGCCCAATGGCCTTACGTGCTCCTCGTGAAACAGCGAGTCCAATATCAGCATTATGGGCTGCCTCTGGGCGTGGCCTTCTTGGCTTGGCAGTTTGGTCCGGGTTTCTCCTGGGTAGCATACTATTACTAGGTACCCATGGTTTCCCTCACACACTGGTAACAGTACACGGTCATTGCTGAAGATGTTGGTGCATTTGCTCCAATTACACCCTCTCAAAGTGTTGCTTCCTTGGATCGCTCGCGTTTTTAGGCGAGCTTAGAACAAAGGTCCGAAAATGTGGAGTCTCTTCCTCTCTGATGGTGTCAACTGGTGGTGTTGGAACCACCGGATATAAAATTCTACCAAGGCGTCGTTAGCATGTTCTCCCGTCTGTAGGCGCTGGTAGTCGAGCATGCCGAGCACGCTTTCCCCACCTTTTCTAGGTGGAGAAAACGTGGCTTACCGGGTCAAATTTCTCCTGTCTGCTCGTCGCTGGATATATCGATAGGCTCCTCCATGCGCACGCGTTTGGTTTGGTTGTACGCTGATGCTCTGGAGGTCGATACTTACATGTTTATATTTAGAATCTTCCATTTTTTTTTGTTCTTTTGATTTTATTACTTTGTTTGATTTTATAGTCTTACTTCGCTTGCGATTGGCACTATAATGACCGAATTCTGATCTTAGCTTTAGCTTTATTATAAAGATAAGGGTTTGCCATTATGTTTACATTTTTTAAAATTGGTCGCTGGCAATATTTGGTTGATTGTCTGCGGTTTCGATTTTGCTAGATGCCGAGCGTAGCTCGCTGGTGTCACACGGATGGTCGAGTTGGATGGAGACGCGAAATCTTACCACGATTTGCCTTTGACATTAAAACCCATTCACGAAAAGTTAATAAATGTAGGACTCCGAACAAATAAACCCAATTGTTTAATAGTTTAAAGTAATGTTTTATTAAAATTCAATCGTTCTTAAATATTCACACTTATTAAAATATTAGTTTATGAAATATATGCTTAATGGCTATTTTACATCTTTTACTTTCGAGCGACGCACGACGACTCTTTTTCTGCTCTTTTTCGTTAAGTGTCAACGTCCGGTCTCTGTCATACCAAAACAGTGTTGTCACTTTAGTAATTTAGTCCACTTCTTGTCAAACGTTCTGTAGTTGCCACCTGTTTGTCCGTCATTCCGTCAGGTTGCTTTCCCACATTCGGCCATCCTGTATTCTCATTCGGCTCGAATGAAAGTTCCCATTTTTTCATAAATTCGGCGACCGTTGTGGTTCGGCCTGGGCCTTCGTGATCACCAATCTTAACAACTACGTATCTTCCGTGTGCCATCTTTTTTGCTACCCGGTAGGGTCCGAAGAATTTAGGCTTTAACTTCAGCCCTGAACCGAACTGTGTTCGCTTGATGGCAACGAGCTCGTCCACATTGTAAATCTTCTCCTTTTTACGATTTGCGTTGTAAGTCCTGCGATTCTCCTGTTGAATTCTAGAGATGTTTTCTTGGGCCTCTTCTCTGACCTTTTCACGTTCTCCGTCAAGTTCGTCAATCGCAACATCATTCAAAAGCTCTTGAAAATCTGGTATCCCTGGTATTCGCATATCTAAGCCTGTCATTATCCTGAAGGGTGACACTTTAGTACTGCGAGGTGGAGTGCTGTTGATGTACTGCTGTACCTTTTCAATGTGTTTATACCATTTATCGGGACTCTCACTGCAATGCTTCGATATCATGGGTACAACAATCTTGTGAATACGCTCCACTTGTCCGTTCCCGCGTGGAACTCCGGTAGCTATGAGTAGATGTTGAATACCTTCACTTTCACAATAATCTTTAAATAGATTGGAAGTAAACGCTGCACCCCTGTCCGATATTATCCGTTTCGGGTTGCCGAATATCACTGCCTGCTTCCTCAGTTTTTCAACAACAGCTTCGACGCCAGTATTCTTAGTTGGGTACAACCATACAAACTTTGAAAATGCGTCAACGACCACCAAAATGTAGTTATACGACTTGTTAGTCGTTTCCATCGGTCCCACATGATCGACATGGAATGTTCCCAGCGGCTGATCCTCTTTGTTTATGGGATTTAAGAAACCTTCCCTTTTCCCAGACTTACTATCGACCACAATGCATTGTACGCAGCTCTTGACAATTTTAGCAACCTTTAGACTCAACTGCGGAATATAAAATGATTTTTCTACGACATCTTGGGTTTTCTTGGTGGAAAAATGTCCTTGCTGATGTGCCATTTTAATAATCTCTTCCTCCATGAGCGATGGGACAACAATAAGTTCCTTGTCGGGATTCTTATGAAGTACATCATGTTTCATGTAAAAATCGTCGTATTCATCTCGTTCCAAGACTTTGCGAACTGCTCGAATCCAGTCGTCGGATAGCTGCGCCTGTTTCAAGCGATGACTAAGGGAATCTTCCAACATGAGACATGCAACCCTGCTCAAGGCATCAACATGCTTCATCTTCGTACCGCTCCGGTGCTCGATCTCATAATTGAAGTCCTGCAGAAACATTGCCCAGCGAGATACTCTTAGTGGAACATCTCGTTTATTCATCGTCATGGTGAACGCATTACAATCCGTCACGATCTTGAATTTAATGCCCATCAAGTACACTCGCCATTTCTTTAATGCCTTTATTATTGCTAGAACCTCTAGCTCGTAGGAGTGGTACTTTTCCTCTTCGGGTCTGGTTTTGCGGCTCATGAACTGGATTGGATGGAACTGTTGATCATCGACATCCTTTTGTAACAAAACTGCCCCATATCCAAGCATACAAGCATCTGTATGCACTTCTGTAACCGCTTTGGGATCATAGAGCCTTAATACCGGTGCATTCATAAGCGCTGTTTTTAACTGCTTAAATGCCACTAGCTGCTCGTCTTTTAACAAAAAGTCAACATTCTTCCTCAGCAAATCGGATAATGGTTTCGCCATGACTGCATAACCTTCGACGAATCTACGGAAGTAGGACGTCAACCCGAGGAAACGCTGCATCGATTTCCGATCGTGCGGCAATGGAAAGTTCTTTATCGCCTTCGTTTTTTCGTCCGATGGTTTAATTGATCCGTGCTCTATAACATATCCCAAGAATTCAACTTTTGTCATTAGGAATTGACACTTTCGCCACTTTATTCGCAAACCGTTAGCAGCTGCCGCCTTAAATACCGTCTTTAACTTCTGAACGCCTTCGACTTCATCCTTTGAGGGAATTATCAAGTCGTCCATGTAGACTACGACTGTTCCATTTTGTATTAAATCTCTCAGGGCAGCGACAATGAACCTTGAGAAAACTGCTGGCGAATTTGAAATTCCGAATGGCACATATTGAAACTCATACTGGCCATTATAAGTTACAAAGGAGGTAAACTTTCTTGAGTTGGCCTCGACGGGAACATGAAAGAAACCGTTTTCCAGGTCCAGTGTTGAAAACATATTCGCTCCTTGCAACCGCTCGATAACATCGTCTATCAATGGCATAGGGAAATTGTCCCTGACGATCTTCTGATTAAGACGTCGATAGTCACAGCAAAGCCTTTTCCCTCCATCTTTCTTGGACACCAAAACTATCGGCGATGCATATTCTGAGGTGCTTGGCTTGATAATCCCTTCCTCAAGCCACTGTGCCACCTGCTCGTCAACTGTACACCTGTCAGCGAACGACATTCGTCTTGGCCTTTCATAAACAGGAATATCGTCTGTTAGAATAATTTTCATTTCAACTGGCGATGAGATATTCTGTGCGGGACAGTATGTTTCAACCATACTTTTTACTTCGTTAGCGTGCATCTTATCAAGATGGGACAAATCAACATCGTTTTCCTTCAAACCAGCTACAAGGCACAAATCTCGAAACCCTTCTAAAAGTTCAGCAGCTTGACTCTCACTTTCCCTCGAGTGTTCTTCCCCTGGCTCTCCAACCACGTTCCAGCATGCGCATGCACCACAAGGCTTCCTCGAGTATTCTTCCCCTGACTCTCCAGTCACTGCCCTGTGCATGTTCGCACCATCACAAGTCTCTTGAGTCTTATCTGCACACACACCTGCGTTTCGCTTTGGCTCTAAAGCCACCACCTTCTTGTCCTTTGCAACATTCAACCCCAATTGTCCTTCCATTTTCACCTGCACCGCTTTCTTTTTGAATTCCGCACCGTCTTCTGTCATTATAATATCCACTTGCTGTAAAACATCGTTTCCAATAACTGCTGCGTAGGATATATCTCGCTCCCTGGTAACATGGAAAGTTGTGTTCACCCACACATCATCAATCTCGATCAGCATGGTAAAGCTGCCCATTGTTGTAAGCTCACTGTTACCAATGCCTACCAATCGCCGTTTCTCTTCACTCAACTTTACGTCCAGCTCCAACATTATGAGAGTATCATAGCGCATCAAACACAAATCAGATCCAGTATCTATTAGTGCCAATAGATTAAAGCCATTCAAAACAAGTTTTTTAAAAATTAATCCGCACTTCTTCTCTGGTTTAACTTCGATGCTTTCGTTATTCATGACGTTAACCTTGCTCTTTTCCGTTTTTATAAATGTTCCAGCTGCTTTGCATTCCGCTGCTCGGTGTCCTTCTTGACCACATTTGAAACACTTAATCACCTTTCGTGGACAGTTTCTTGCAAAATGCGTTGCATCACCACAAGTGAAACACTTTTTCGTTGCATCTCTTGAGTTCGGCGAAACCTTGTTTGATGACGGTGGTTGGGCCTGGCTCTCAATACTGTACTGCGGTTTACTTGTCCTTAGTTTTTCATAAACCTTGATTTGCTCTTTCAAATCTTCGACAGTCTTCGCCTGGTACAAATTACTCTTGTTTGATTTTGCGTCCGGAATACCATCAATGAAGTATTCTATGAGACTTGAATCGTCTAAATTTATAGGCTTGCCGATTTCCATCAAGCTATAAAGGTATTCACGAAAGTCTTCTCCTTGGCGCTTTCGACGATTTCGCAACAGACGGTGGATTTCGATTGAAGAAAATGTTGTTCTAAACTCCTTGCGTAGGGCTTGCTTCAGCGAGCTCCAGCTGTTAATGCCGCTTTGGCTCCGAACAAATATTTTTGCGCCACCCTTAAGCAACTGTTTTGCATAAATAAATTTTTGCAGGTTACTCCAGCATACTGCCTCAGCATTTTCTTCAAATATTTCTAGCCATTGTTCCAAACTTGGTTGACCGGATCGCGAGAATGAAGTCATGGAATCCTCTATGTCCCGAAGAGTGAACGCCGACCGCTCCACATTCGCTGCGCGTACAACCAGACTCCGTTGGCTCGCGGCATCATTGTAGTCGGAATCTTCAGCCTCACTTACATTCAAGCCGAAGTGTTCCAGCAACCTATCCTGTAATGTCGCTTTTCTACCTGTCGTTGATAACCCCACTGTTCGTAGTTCGTCCTTCAACTTATCAACCGTCAACCTAAGAATCTGTTCACTGTCCATGTCGATTACAAATAAAATTAAATTTCAATTTATAATAAAGCCAATATACTGAAAATAAAGACCTTGGACTTTCAATAATATTAATAATTATATTTTTAAAACCTTAAAATAAAATTATTTTCTGTGCATGAAATTTAAATAAAGTTAAATATTTCAATAAGCTATTAGTTAAAGTAAAATTATTCGCTGTGCATGAAATTTTAAATGAAGTTAAATATTTCAATAAGCTGCTCTTCAACTTTTTATTCAATCAAAATTGTTTTCAAAATTTTTTTTTCAAACCATAACAAAATTATGCAAATTTACTCGAAAATATTTCTTTTCCACTTCTTAAAAGTATTCGAAATTAACCATCTGGTCACTTTAATTTTTTTTAAATAATAATTACCACTAAATTGACAGCTTTTATTCAAAACAAAATCTTATTTTGTTCACACAGTAAAAATGATCGCCTGGTCACTCTATTGTTCAAACCAAAATACAAATATCTAACTACAAAACTTTACTCATCTGTTTAACACCGCACAGCACCAGTTTTACATTCTTCACGCCGCCTCTCACGATATCCGCTCTCTGCTTCAGTCGCTGCTCATGAATCTCCGCTAAAACTCTCCACTGCTGTCTTCCTTGTTAGAATTTTCTTCCGTTGAACACATAAATTTGCGTCGCTTGCAACTGCTCTGTCTATTCAAATTTTAAACTGCTCTCAGCATCATTTTCTCCTCTGTGTTTTTACACTCACGCACTTTTAATGTTGTGCAAACTTTTCTTTGTCGCTGCGCACTTAGCTTTGTCGCCGCTCTTTGCGCACACAATCATCCCTCGCTGCAGTCTTTTCGTTGTCGCTATGCTCGTTGTTGTTGCAACCTGCATTCGTATGTCGCTCGAAGTCCCTTGTGAAATTTACATGCACTCACACTCTTGTTGTTGCTGCCGCACAATTTCAAATTTGGTTGAAGTTCTAGGTTGGAGACTAGACCTTCAACCGCCCCTCGCTGCCGCTGCGCAATTGAAAACCCATTCGGCTGTACATTTCTGCTTGGTGGCGAGAATTATCGCGTACAGTACTGTTTCTCAAATTGTTTTCCAACAATTTTACATGTATTTTTAACCACTTTTCACATGCAGTTTTTTGCAGCACTTCAGTTTAGTTTTCTATTAACTTTTGTTAATTTTCTTCACTTTGCAACAATTTTGTTTGCACTCACTGAGCCTGCATCCCACTTCTGACACCACTTGTAGGACTCCGAACAAATAAACCCAATTGTTTAATAGTTTAAAGTAATGTTTTATTAAAATTCAATCGTTCTTAAATATTCACACTTATTAAAATATTAGTTTATGAAATATATGCTTAATGGCTATTTTACATCTTTTACTTTCGAGCGACGCACGACGACTCTTTTTCTGCTCTTTTTCGTTAAGTGTCAACGTCCGGTCTCTGTCATACCAAAACAGTGTTGTCACTTTAGTAATTTAGTCCACTTCTTGTCAAACGTTCTGTAGTTGCCACCTGTTTGTCCGTCATTCCGTCAGGTTGCTTTCCCACATAAATGTCTATTTAGTAATTAAGATACAAAAGAGATATGTAAGTGTTAAATGTGTATGTGAAGTATTGTTGAATTGTAGACAACGATCTGATCGGCTTGAATGCTAAACGAGAACTGAGCACTAATGATCGTGTGCTCTTTTATGGTAAAAAGGAAATGTCAAAATGCAAGTAAACAAAAGAAAGAGTTGCCAGTTTATAATAAGTTCGAAAACATAAGAGCATAGAAATAAAATAAGATGACACTGGTTTCACTCTGTTCGAATTAGTGCTGGTCGTAGATGAGCGACAGTCAAGCTGGAGATGTCCTTTTACTCGACATGTTGAGCAGATCGTCTCTCGATGTGGGCATTGATAGCGTGGGTGATGGCCACCACAACCATTACAAGAACGCGAAGACGGGTTTCCATTTGACTGCTGTGTTTTGCTGCACTGATGGCGCTGATTGTTTTTTCGTCTCGATACCTGGTGTGCCTGGTTTGGAGGCCGAATTGTTAGCGCATTTTTTGTTGCTGCCTCTGCGATAGTTGGACGATCGATTACCCTTTGTAGTTGCAAATCAGTTTCAGCCAATAGGATTCGTGTGAGTGATTCATCATGTAACCCATACACTATCCGGTCCCGAAGCATTCGATCGAGGGCATTGCCGAAATTGCAATTAACAGCGAGTTTGCGAATCGCCGCTAAATACTCCGCGAATCCCTTGTTTGCTTGTTGATCGAGTTGTTGGAAATTGTAAAAAGCAACAATTTCCGTTGGTCGAGGTGAAAAATTATTGGTTAGCGTCGTTTTGATTTCGCATTTTTTTAAATCACTCACCTTGTTCGGGGCAGCCAATGGCGACAGAAGGTCAAACAAACTCGCACGCGCCAAGGTCAAAAATATGGCTCTTTGGCGCTCTGTTCCCTGCACGTTATTGGCCTGAAGGTACAGCTCGAACCTGGCGTAGTATGACTGCCAGTTTTCTGGATGATCCACATTAAATGGCTCCAGTACCCCAAAGGATGTCATGGCGTGGCGTGTCTCAAACTCTGACTCCGTTGACCTTGGTTCTTGCTTGGGCATCGATACTGCGACCGATCAACACACGTGTGTCAGTTATTATTACAACAATACGCGAACTTTGGTTTGAAGTATTGTTGTTGCTGTATTTTCCTTTGCCTTTACTTCTGCATTCGGAGTATTGCTTTTATCGTTTTTGTTGCCGGTCGTACGTAGATCCGTGAGGCTTTTTTCATTAACAAGATGTTCGGTCAATCTTTCTATGTTTTGTTCTTCACGTGGCACTGCATACCATGCTGTACCTACATGATCGAATCTAACTGGTAGACTGCTTGCTTTTGGCAGTTATCATTGGTTGAGTTGGCGCCAAATCCATGTCTTTGAGCCTTTGTGCAATCGACATGACATTTGCAAAAAAATCAACAACATTTTCGTCATCTTCCATTTTGAAGCTCATAAACTTCTCAAGCAGAACTTGTTCAGAGTGTTCGCTTTTCAAAGCGTGCACTGCTTTAATATAAAACAAAACACAAGCACATTGATGCTGCTCACTCCTTTGTGGTTAGTGTAGCTATTGCCATGATGATTATCGCTTAAGATAGGTGGACTTCTACTTTGGATGTGAGTCCCATCTATAGCCCCAAGAATGGCATCGCAAATTTTGTGTAGAAGCTGAAATCAAGAAATATGAAATGAAACCTAATGTGACTTGAAAGAAGTGCAAAGCTCACCGCTCCTGGGCTGCAGCTCTCATTGTCAGGCCATTTAGAATTATATTATTTCGCTCATTATTTTACAACAAATAAGATTGGTCACTACTCTCATAGACCTGGAGATACCTGAATTTTAAATGGAATGTCACTCGGTTGAGCAAATGGTTCCAATTTATTTATTAAGATGTTCGCATTATTTTTGGACAAGCGAAATAGCTTCCTAAATCGGTACTCCGGCAAATCGAGGGGTGAACTCTTCAGTCGGAGCTCCAGCAATGCTAATCGATGTTTAGCTCTACAATAAATTAAAAAGTATTTTATTTTTTAAAACAAAAACAAAAAACAATTAAACTTACATTGCATGTCTGCGTCTCAGATTTTGTACATTTAACAAAATTATCACATCCATTTGATTTTATGTTTCGCTCCGGTTTGACGGATAACAAAGAACTTTTATGCGTAAAGTCAGAAAAAAGGTCGCCGTTATCATAACAGAAACTTTTCGTTACGATAACTAAAAAATAACCGATTTTTTGAAGGCAGAATACCAATTCAGTACCTTTACAGAAAACTTTACTCTATTCTGACGGCTGCCAAAATTTTGTATGGAAATGACATTTGCTTAAAGTAACAGTCTTTCGATTATGTGCGCACAGAATAGGCCCCAAGACTTATTCAAGAAATCAAGCTGTATTTATCAATGAGGTTTGTTTATTTGTGCGGCTCGTCATTTTGATTAATTTTGCTCGCTTACTTAAGGAAAAATCACTTTTTTTCTTTTATAACTTTTACTACTTGGGCGAAACCCACAATGAACTGAGAAAGGCAAGTCTTCTCTTTCTCTTTGATCGAATTGTAATAATCGCTTTATTAAATTATCGCGCTTCGTTTTAGCAACACGGGTTGCCTTCTTTCAGCAATTACAGAGTTGTATTTTTTACACAATTGCAGGGTTGCTTATAAATAATTTACATATTAACATCAAGTTTACATTTTAGTAATATTTTGATTCTGTGATTCAGCGTTAAACAATATTTAATTAATTTCCTTAAAAGATGATTTATTCAGTTCTTTATACATAAATTAATTAAGTTCTTTACACAATGAATTGCATAAAATAACTTGATTTTGTCTCGAGTTGACAGTGTTGGATGATTACACAAAGCTTTTAGTTGCTAACGCGGCTACTGCTCGAGATTGAGTGGCAGAAATTCGGCTGCTTGCGGCCTACGGCGGCGTGTTCGGCAGCGAATTCACCGTGTTGAGAGAAAGTTGGCTACGGCCCGGACACACGTTCACTCGGACTTTACGCTCGTTTCTCGGTAATACACGAAGGGGGGAACTCTCTCCCCAAACATGCCACACTTCGAGACGAGAGCAGCCATGGTGACGCTAGCACCGGGTCGCAGCCACCTTCAGGAGAGGGTTCGCGGAGTGACAAATTTTTCTTCGTTCGAAATATAAGTTCGCTAATAAAGTTTATTAAAGAAATAAATTTTATTTATTACACACAGTTTCATAGTTACACACAGTTTTTAATTTTTCTTCGTTCGAAATATAAGTTCGCTAATAAAGTTTATTAAAGAAATAAATTTTATTTATTACACACAGTTTCATAGTTATAAAAATTCATTCATCCTTTTTTTGAGTGAATTTTCCAACGCTGGATAATTGTAAATATTCACCACTAACATTGATTGCTTATAAATCGATGAATTTTAAAAAAATTCTGGAATTGCCATACAATGCCAAGATACACTAAGGTAGCAGCTTTAAGATCCTGTCCTGATAAAAACGGAAAGTTTCTTTTAATATGTCGAGGTACATGGCTTTATTCATAATTTCTTCGATGAACACTAAATTTCCTACGCCGGCTGCAGACATACAGGCCCACACCATCACGCTGCCGCCGCACAGTGGTACGACCCCATAGATATTGAGGAAAAAAATAGAAAGAGTAATCGGAGGATCACCTATTTTGGCAAAAATTACTTTTGGCTCGAGATTAAAAAATTCCAAAAATGGGCGTGGTCGGTCAATTTCCACGCCCACCTCCCATACAAACTCAACATAGAAAGTGCTACAAAATGGGTTTCAATATAGATATTGAACTGAAATTTTGGTCATTTATATCTGAATATATATAGATGCTATGCTGTGAAAGTGGGCGTGGTCGGTCCCATATAAGTATCTTCTTCGAGCTCGCCGTTTAAAAATGCAGTCACAGCGTCCATTTGATGTATGGCCAAATCGTGTTATACAGATAATGCCAAAAGGAATCGAAGTGAAGTATATCTGACGACTGGCGCAAACGTTTCTTGATAATCCACTCCTCTTTTTTGGCTACATCCCTTTATGATTAGTCTAGCCTTATGTCGCACCGTCTCACCATCAGCGCCTATTTTATTTTTAAAAACCCATTTGCTCTGTATGGCTTTCTTGCCGGTTGGCAACTTCGTAGGCTCCCATGTACAATTGGTTTTATGCGACTCCATTTCTTCTTTCTTGGCAGACATCCAATCATCAGCATTTTCACACGACAATGCATCTTCAACCGCTTGAGGCTCTTCTAGGATAAAGCTCATTGCACAGAAATTATGCGAAGTACGCAACTGATTTAGGCGTTCAGATTTACGTACCTGTGTATTTTCAATCGTCACACTTTCATCCGGCATATACGTTTCATCGTTATCGTCATCGGTTGGTATATACGATTCTTCAGTCACCTCACCTCTGCTGTTTTAAAAACTGCTGCATTCAATTACAGTATCGCCACTGGTTGCACTGGAGTTGTCGTCAGCTGTTGATGGCGATTCTATGTCTTCTTGTGATGGCGATTCTATGTTACCAACTCGCCCTTCTGAATTGACATCACACGATCGTTGCCAAAAGTCATTGATAAAATTGTTTTGGGGTGAAACAATTGTAATTGGTTTCTCATCTTCAAGAAAAACCACATCACGACTAATAACAATGGATTTTGGAGTAGGTTCGAACAAGCGGTATGCTTTTGCGGCTTCGCTGTACCCAACGAATATATATTCTGTAGACTTTGCTGCAAAGTTACTTGTTCGTTTCTGTTTCGGAATGTGGGCTAGGGCTCTGCACCCACACACGCGCAAATGCTTCAAATTAATTTTTTTGCCCGTCCACAGCTCTTCAGGAGATACTGAATCCGACTTACGTACCGTGCGATTTAGAACATACGCTGCCGTGTTCGCCGCTTCTGCCCAAAAAACTTTTTCAAGGTTAGTGTCTATAAGCATGCATCGAACCTTCTCCATGAGCGTTCTGTTCATACGTTCGGCGACGCCGTTCTGTTGAGGCGTATATGGGGTGGTGGTTTGACGTACAATACCAAATTTTTCTAGGTATTTCTTAAAGTTTGCGTTGACATATTCCGTCCCATTGTCCGATCGAAAGATTTTTATGCGCCTCGAGCTCTGATTTTCAACAAAATTCTTGAGTTTTACGAACTCTTCAAACGCGTCGCTTTTCGCTTTAATTGGTCTCACAAAAACTTTACGTGTATAGTCATCCACAAATGTGAGTAAGTATCGTGCACCGGCGTGCGACGCAGTATGAAATGGTCCCATTAAATCGCTGTGTAGTATGCCCAAGACATCATTCGCAGAATTCTCACTTTCACCAAATGGTAATCTAGTGTGTTTGCCTTTCACACATACTATGCACTTTGTTTTGGCTTTTGAACTAATTTTCAATTCATTTGCCGTCGCTGTCGCACTCACGAAATCACAACTTATGTGGCCAAGCCTTCTGTGCAATAAATCATAGTTGACCATAGTAAACACATTACCAACAACACTGTTTTTTTGTCTATTTTCGTTTTGTGCACAATTTAGTTTATAAAGGCCGTTTAGTAAATTTGCTTGCCATTTTTGGCCATTTGGCTTACCGACAGTAAATTTGCAGCTAAATTTGGTACGGCTTGTCGTCCTTGACAGTGATCTTTTCATCTTTGTTATTATTGCAAACACACAGTTCAATGCCGCCAACACATTCGACGTTGAGCTTATTATTGTCAGCCACCGTTACATACATATTTTCCACTGGCTTTGTGTTTTTTAATAAGGCTTTGTTGAATATCAGGTGGCTTGTTGAACCACTGTCTATGACGTTTTTGCATTTACACATAGCGACGCTAGCAGAACTTGACTTTTTGTTTCTCTTTTCTTCATGCAGCCCTTAGCAAAATGCCCACGTTCTTTGCATGTATGGCAACGAAAATTCTTTTTGCTTTTTGTATTCTTGTAGTTGTTGTTATTTTTGCTATTCACTGAGTATAAGGCATTTTCGTTATTGCTTCTCGCGTCGAATTTGACGTCTTCCACTAAAAGCGACTTCCCGGAGTCGATGGTAAGAACTTTTTTTGAGTTTTCTACTGCTAATACCAGCGGCATATACTCATTAGGCAAACCAGCCAACAACAACGATGCGATAAGCTCTTCTTCTAGTTTTAGTCCAGCGGATTTGACTTTGACTGAGGTTAGTACCATGGCATTAATGTACTGTTGCATCGATGGGAAATCCGCCAACTTTAGTTGCACAAGCTGCTTCAGCAATCCAACCTTTCTCGTTAGGCCCTTGTCCTCGTATGCCTCCAATTAGCTATCGCAAGCTTCTTTTGCTGTAATCTTTTCGGCGAGTATACCAAAGTTGTTGGGATCTACCATCAAATATATTTCAGCTGACGCGCGACTGTCTGCATCTTTATCAGCTTGCGTAGCTTTTTCACGTAGACCTCTTCAATTGTTTTCCACAATCCCTTGATCACCATGTAAGATTTTGCTTGTTGCTTCCATGTGTCGAAATTGTCTCTGCCTCGTAGTTTTTCGAATGGAAAGCACAAAGCGCTCGACGACATTTTGCAGCAAATTCTTCTTCTAGAATTATCAGCAGCACGTAAATGAAAAAAAAATTAATTTTTCACAAAACAAACTATATCCTTGCGTGATTAAACAATGCTAAAATCAGCTAAATCCGTCATACTTCATTGTGGGCTTGTGATTTTCGTAGGTCATTTTGTCCGAGCCAAAGATATTAAATTTAGACTCGTCCGCGAATATGAGGGTGTTCCAGAAGTCGGATTTTTTCGATATGTGCTCCGTAGCAAAGGAAACTCGGCTTAGCTGATTTTTTGGATTCTTTCTAGCTACTCGACCATTGAAGTCGTGGTCGCGCAGCACCCGGTGGACAGTTTCTGCACTGCATGATTTACCCAAGTCATTCCCAATTTCACTGACCAGTTTAGGAGCCGATAATCTCGGTGCTTAATTACACTCTAATGTTTTATATACATTATAGTTAATAACTTTTTGCAAATAATGCAGTTAAATTTCACAATTTCATCACTTTCGCCGCGCGAGTTATATTTATTTGTAACCTTTTTCAGTTCCGGTATGAGGTACGGATTTTGTGCTATTGGACCTTTAAATGTTCAATTTTCATTTTAATTATATCTGTCTTACCTATATGTTTCATATCGGTTGAGAATATGTCAAGATAATTATTTAGCATATCGCTTGCTTAGAGTGCAAAGGCGCCAACTGCACTTTTTGAAATTTTTCAGGAGAGACAAAAAACTGTATACAAAAATTTACATTATATTTTGTAAATTTTTTTTAATGGAATTTTATTTGCTTTGTTGTAACATATGTACATATACAGTAAGTAAAAAAAAAAAAAAAAAATTGTATCTCTGATTTAGAAGAAATTTTGTCATTTGTAGCACCCGTTCTGTTGCTATTTTTGATTTGTGCATATCATTCAGCACCTTTTCTATAAAAAGATAATATGAACATTTTTCTTATTTGATTTAAATAATGATTTAATTTGTGTTTTTAATGCCGATAGCATTTAATATTTATTGTAAAAAAAACATTTGCATTGTATACAGTCTTAGTTCGTTGCTGTGACTTAAATTTAATTACAAAAAATTAATTTCTTAGGTTTTTATCACATGAAATCAAGTTTGCAGTCTTACTTCGTTGCTGCTTATATAAAATAAAATAAAAAAATATGTAGCACGTACATTGAAGATATATGTATATTACTCGTGAGGTAATTCGTCATAAAACTTGTGGTGATCTTTTGGCAAGGTCATTTTTAAATATTGCAAATCGTCATATTTCCTAGTTGTAATTTCTTTTCTCTCACTGTGAAGTTGCGGTAAATCAGACCAATCTAGCGGAGAAGTAGTTTTATTTATTCTTTGAGGATGTTGTTGCCATGAATTTGGGAATCTCAATTTGTAAAATATTTCTTTTTCTGCTGTATATCTTATCGCAGGAATATCAGTGACTTTGGTATCACCTTTTTCCCGGCCAGGACGAATGCTTTTCACGAATTGAAGGTCTCTAAATGTTTTGAAAAAATTGTGATCCAAACATTCCACTTCATAAGGTTCTGGGTTCTTTCGAGCATATTTACAAATAGCAATATAATCTGCAGGTACGTCTATAGTCCGATGCTTCAACGCACGAATTATGTTATCTCAGTAGTGGAGAGCGAAAAAAAACACAACTTATGCTTTCAACAATCAGTTTATTTCTAAAAACTTCTTTGTAATATTCTTAAACTAGATACAAATGTGGCTTTAAATAAATGATTATGTAAGCGATTAATAAATTGGCTTAAAATAAATACATATTTATGTTATTTCGCAATATTCTTATTATTATGAATTTTGGTTTGAATTTGATACTTTGCATTTCCTGTTAGCTGTACTGGCCAAGTATTGAGGGTGTAGCGGGTAGCGGCCTCTATTGCTGACAAAGCTTACTGTTGATGTAAGTGAGTTCTTGTTGATGTTGTTGTTGGTGCAGTGTACACGTAACTCACGCTCGATGAGTGAGTGAACGCTGTCAGCCTCCATTTGCGTGTGTCCAGTTTCTAAAATTTTTTGTTCTATTGTTATTTGATGTTTAACAGCTGCATTCAATAAAGCATTACTCATAGTCACATTTCTGTTTTGGTATGAGCATCCGTCGCTGTAAAATATAATTTTTGCCGGGATTTCAGTGTCATTGAGGTAAGGAAGAATTTTTTGTTCAACAAAATATACCCAAATGCTTGCGAATTCTTCCGCAGACACGCCACCTTCAACCTCATTCCAAATAAAGCAGTAACCTTTATGGTTTATCAAATTGTAGAAAACTAAGTTCTGCACTTGCAATTTTGTACGATAGTATAGGCTGCTTACTTCCGATTTTGGCGCCATTAAAACCGCTTGCAGATCTACAGTTAGCACGATACGCTCTTCGGCTTTGTCCTTTTGCTTTTCAATTCTGGCTTCTTCTTTTTTTTTCTTGGTGAAGAGCGTATTGGTCATGCGAAATGTTATCCATAGAATGACGCACACAAATTTCGCATTGATCTTTTTTTGGCGAAAATAATCCATAATTTTTTATTTCAAATGCTTCATAAAATACCGAAATTGAAAGCGGCTTTATTTCATGTTTTGGACACCAATCTTTTACGTAAAAATTGTAAATCATTCGTTTTGAATTCCAGTCCGGTAGGAGATATTTTTTTTGTGTTGCTGCACGACAATAGTGCGACTCCATGACTGGCAAAGAATCCAAAAAAGAATTCAAACATTTTCGTTGATTTGCAAAATTTGTCATCGGTATTGTATTTGAATTTTTGTTACTGGTTTCAGGCCGCTTTACCATATTCAGCATTGCATGTCTACCAATGTCGAGCGTATCTAAAAAAAAGAGTTCTACACACACGCATATATTTATTATCTATTATTAGGTAATATTTTAAAGTTTGACATCTTTTTGGTTGTTCGTTCTCTTCACGTTTTACACGTCTAACTGGTGGGGTACTTTGTATCAAGGTATTTACATAAATTCGCTTTTCTTTTATATCCATCCTCCAAAATTGTTTAAATAGCATACCTCTCTCGTCGTCAGTGATTTGCGCGCATTGCATGGCTGATTTGCCAGCTTTACTTGTACATTTACATCGCTGCTTCATTGCTCTTTGCAGCTTTCTTTTTTTTATAGCACCAAACGTTATTTTCTTTCTTTTTTCCATAATATGATTTACCATTTTGTCTTCGATATTTGTTTTGACTGCTCATCCAATCTGCGTGTTTAACTTGCACTCTCTTCTTGCGCTTTTTGGATTTTACGGGCATGTCCAAGGAATAATCCGAATCGCTGTGGAAACTATAAGCCACGAGTCCTAAAACACCATCGTCTACATTATTGCCAAAAGGGTCAATGTTATTGCTGTTTTCAATTGCTTGTAAAGCAGTGTTATTACTTTCGTCTTTTGCCATACAGACCTTTTAATAAATGTAGTAATAATTTAGTTAATATTTGTAAAACAATAATAAGAATATGTTACCTTTTGCGAGTAAGACAAATGTTAGAAACAGCAATAAATTTATTTTTACGGAGCACGAACGAACCACCAGCACAATTTAGTAACAATCACATGTCTTTAATGAACTTAGCGCGCGCTTTTTGACAGCTATGGACATGGCACTTTTGCGCATCAACACGAAACCATATGAAAAAAAGAGTTACCAACCTTTTTTTTTTAAACGATGTATTTTTTGATTCTCTTTGGTTCTGCATTAAAATCTCAATTTTGAAAAAAGTGCAGTTGGCGCGTTTGCACTCTAAGCTAGCGATATGCATCAAATGTTTTTTTTTTTCTGTTTTCTCTAGTACACCACTTTGAATGTCGATTTCGTTTGACCTTCCTCCGAACAATTAAAGCAAATCACTGTTCGCGTGTTTTTATTTTTTTGTTTATTCATGTCAGCATATCTTCTTTCAAATGTCGGTTTATTCTCGTCGAATTTGTTAGCCACGTTGCTTTTGTAAATAGTCATCAATAGTGTCACGCAATTCTCGCATAGTTTCGAATCGTAATGGCGCTATTGGCGTTTGAAGATCGCGGTGTTTCAATCCATCACGAGTATATTTTATTCTAGCCGACTCACTCAAATTATAACGCTTACCAGCGGCATTCATTCGGAAGCAATAATCTACCATTTGTTCATCCTTTTCACGCATTGTATTGGTAATTTTGTAATGCGCATCTGCCTCATTACACCTCGTATCGAATTCGTCAATTAAATTTTGCGCAAAAGTATTCCAATCAGAATGGAGCCACATTTTCGCCGCACCACTCATAGGGCTGAAAACTGCCAACATTGAACACTTTTCGGCCCATCGATATGCACTTCGAGCATTGCTCAACAAATTTTTCGGCGGATAATGATAAGTCATTCGTCGGATCGAAATTGTGGTACGGTTTCTGCAATTTCTTTTACTGAATACCGCACGTTTGTAAAGCTCAAGTTTTGACAGGGAGAACACGCACAATCATTGCTTACATCTGCGATCGGTGGTTCTTGTGGTGGCTGCAGTTGCGGCGCTTGCTGTTGTGAATCGCAGAACTGATTCGCTTGCAACATGGATGTAATAGCTTGCATCATTTGACGTAGTTCATTGGTTTGATCCTGCTCTGACTCGGCCATCACCACTACATCTCCACCAACTGCTTCCCATAAACGTTGGATCAATTCCGCTTTCGTTCCTGTCGTCAATTTCCCTCTTTCGCGGAGTAGCTCTTTATGCTGTTCTACCTTCAACGCATCTATTTTTGTCATTTCGATTGTTTTTAAGCTTTTTTTTATTTTATTTATTATTTCGTTTTCTTTTTTTCACGTTTCTGATTTTCTCTTTTTGAGCCGCACATCGTTTTGCTTGGCTCTGCTTCGTTCTCGTGTTTTTTTGGGGGTTTTTCGCGATGGGTTTATCCTTATACTAAAAATGCGCAGTTGCGTTTTTTCCGAGTCACATATGCGCATTCGGCATCGTTTTGTATGTGGATTTTTCTATCCCACTTCTGAATTAAAAGACTCAAATAAAGAGGTTCAATCTTTAATTGAAAACTTGTTTAAAGAACCAATAAGAATATTTTAATTTCATTATTGAAATTCTTTATCAATTAACTGCCTTCTGTTTCAAAATCTTTACTGCTTTGCTGCTTTAACTCTTCTTGAAATATTTACTTTAATTTAAGAATTTGTGTCTTTACTTTTGCTTTCAATTCCGAGAAGTGTAAGTTTACTGTAATAAATACCATTAAAGGGTTCATTTGGGGTATAAATTAGATATATTAATTTTTTTAAATTTTAAATTATCAATGAATCCACGAGAGCTGTTCAAATATCATCCAAAGTAATAAATATTTATAAATATAATTCAAAATACAAATTTTCCCTAAAATAAACTTGATTATAAAAACAGGATAAATAAATCAAATTAGTTTCTGAAGTGAGACAATATTAAAAACAATTGTAAAAGCAAACGATTTATATATATAATATAATAAGGTTTTTTATAACATTATTAATTAACATATTTATATTTTCAATTATTCAATTTATTAATTAAACGAATTGTCAACGCATTATTAGCTGTGATTCTTTCAACGCGAGTGTGAATAAAACGCCCGTTTATGCATACATATCGGCCGCTAGTTAAGACAAGCTGTTTGTATTCGCTTATGGTTTAGCGCCTCAAACAGAAGTGCTTCCAAGACATTTTTGTTGTCTGTTGTAAACGAGAAACAAAGTAAACCAAGAAAAGCCGCTGTAATTATATAAAAAGCTGTAATTATATAAATAATAAAGTATATTATCGTGTTTTAATTAATAACATATAAAATTAAATTACCAAATTGGCAAATTGCTCAGAATTTTCCATTTTCAATATTTCCTGTTCCTCCTTAGAATTGGTTTACAAATGTGCATGTCAAAGCATTTGAAATGTCAAAACCAGTGCTGCCAAATACTAAACTGTTAAACGATGGGTGTCGTTTTACTCACACTCGCCTCGAAAGAAACACAGCTATTGATCAATAAAATATTATCGCCTTATTAAACATGTTAATATACAAAATTGGAATATTATATAAAATTTTACAACATTTATAATTATGTTTTTAGTTAGTAACAAGATTATATGAATAATAAATAATTATACACTTTTGTTTTATTCATTTGTATGTTTTGTTTTTTAAGCAATATGGAATCAGCACTGGGTGAGATTTCCGAATAGGCTGAGCACAACGGCTTAGCACTTAACTCTACTAAGACGGAGCTAGCTTTGTTCACCAGGAAACCAAAAATCCCTGAGTTCCCTTTGCCAAAGTTAGGTAGGGTAACGTTGAGTATTTGTTCAGAAGCAGCATCCATAGGTGCCATTCTGGACTCTAAGTTAAATTAGAGAAGGAATATTGAGGAGAGAACAAAGGAGGGATATACCTGTAAAGGGATCTTTGGGAAAAAATGGGGGTTGTCACCGTACATTGTGTATGGGACCAATTAGACCAATAATCAAAATCGTATCGGAAAAGTACAAAGACTTGCTAGCCTGGGAATTTCAGGGGCTGTAAGTAGCGCGCCTCAAGAAGGTTTAAATATATTGTTTCACCTCTTACCATTAGGGATGTTCATTCAGGGTTATGCCGCCAAGTGGGCTCTCAGACTAAGGGAGTGCAACGTGTGGAAATCTGCCAACTATGGACACTGTACAATTTTGAGCGAAATAAAACGGTAGGATCAAAGGATAGTTACGGCTGGCTTAGGAACGGCTACAGACTACATAAGGTTTACTGTAGACTTCACAACTAGAATGCCAACTCTCTATCCAACCAGGGAAGACTGAGAGTTAGACTCTGTAACTGGAAATTCTGACATTACCATCTACACTGACGGCTCAAAGATGGATGGCGGAACGGGGGCGGGTGTCTTCTCGGAAGGCTTGTAGGCAAAACAGTCATATCGGCTGCCCTACGCATGCAGCGTCTTTCAGGCCAAAATCTATGCAATTGAGAAAGCGGCCAGACAATACAAAGTAGTACAATTTGACCCTCGAATATCACTATCTTTATGGACAGTCAGGCAGCGCTTAAGGCAATAGAATCCAAGACAGTTCATCGAAGTTGGTAATGAAATGTCGTACCTCACTACTGAACATTGGACCCCACAAGGCTGTGTTCCCGGACATAGCGATATAGAAGGGAATGAGTTAGCGGACGAGATGGCCAGAAGGGGCTCTGAAAGGGACATTACCGAAGCAGATACCTCAAAACCCCGATCTTTGAATTGTTTAGGAGCATAGATGAATTCACTATTACGGTGACAAATAACTTATGGACTAATCGTGACGACTGTGAAGTCTCACGGGCCTTATGGCCCAGGTTAGACATGAAGAGAACGAAGGTTCTCTTAGAGCTCAACAAACCTGCAGTAAGAGTGCTTACAGAGGTCATTACCGGGCATTGTGCTATCGCACCAATACTTCAACGTTGGCGTATTCCGTCGAGCGGGCTATGCAGGAGTTGCCATGATGAAGCAGAGATAGATCGATTCATCACTTTTTATGTCAATGTCCATGACTACAGTTGAAATGACTTCAATGTTTGGGGTCGCGCTTCTTCACAAGCTTGACAGAGATAACGAAGGTGGAGACTTATCTTATCTCCTCACTTTCATCTAAACACCAAATGGTTTAATAAGGATGGTACTTCCAATGTATATGGAAATCGAAGGTAAGGACGAGTATGCCCCCTCTTGGCATTTTTGAAGGCAGTCATAATGGACAAAGATGTCTCCGAGTGGAAGTGCGGATATCGTATCCGCACACTCCTTCGCATCCCTAGCACTGACCTCTAAGCAATTTGTAAATTGTGTAATATAAATGTAAATTGATTTCAAATCTGTTCATTAAAAGTTATGAATACAAATTTTTTCTATTTTTATTAAAGAAGAAACGTTTTTTTCCCAGTTCATTGTTATTTTCATATTATATTAGGCGCATTCGATTCGGCACTTGTAGGGAGCTCGTATCGAGTTGAGAGAATAAAACAGCACTCGAAAGTGGTATACTTGGCAGCACTGTTTCACAAAAAGCACTGAAAAACAAAAAAGTCCCAGGGAAATTTTCATGGGTAATTTTGAATCTCGCTGGTTTTCAAACATTTTTCAATTTGGAAGCATTTTGTATCGAGGGTGGAAAAACTCGCTCGTTTCATCCGAGTATAATTTGCTTGATAACTTTTTCCACATAAAAGTCTGCCCTATCGTCGATAGAGTGGCGAATCGAATGCGCCTACTATGTCTACTAACTACAGCTACACACAACCCTTTGGGATGATGGGGTGGTGTTGGATGGTGTCACGACGGTATCAATTGGACTTTACAGCGAAGTTAACAAGTAAGTAAACAAATGACTTGAAATACTAAAATAGCCACTGGATACACATTTAGTGATAGTTTTATTGTAAATTTACGGACAGGTAAGACACGAATGAGAGTGGGCGTCCATTGACGATATACTCTATTTCCAACAGCGTCATTAAAGTTCGTTGAAGGGTGCATTTTATATAATATGCATCTTACCGATTTGTTAAGCCTCTCCCAGGCGTCTCTCAAGTGCGGTGCAACTGGTTGGTTGAAATGCCATTTGATGTCATCATAGGTTGAGCAGATAATTGAATGGTCTTCGTATTTACAATTCTCGCGTAAAATCTTCTCCGAAGCTTTGAAGTTGGTTCCGTTGTCGCTGTATATTTCTCTTGGCGTTCCCCGCCCAGCCATGAAATTATACTTTATACAGGAACTGGTATCCAGGCTGTGAGCTATTTCTATGTGGATCGCTCGAACATTCAAACACGTGAAAATAACACCCCATCGCTTCTCTCGCCTTCTTCCAACTATCACCTGTATTGGACCAAAGCAGTCGACACCTACGAAGGTAAAGGGCCTCTCGAAGCTAGCTCGCCTGGCTTGTAGCAAAGGTGCAATTTGTGGACATCTGGAGCCGCGGCGTTGATTTTGCAGCGTTGGCACCAGAGAACACAGAGAAAGCAAAGTCTTTTTCGCTGCCATCGTCCGTAGCGAACACACCACGATTTTGAGTCTGCTTATTTCGCTGCTTTTCCGTTTGACATTTAAGTTTCTTTTCTCTGGTTGGCACATTCTTCGAACTGTTCTGTATAGAATACGTAGTCGTGGTATTCTCCATTTATACCATTGATGGCAGTCTCGTGTGACAAGTGATGAAAACGCTGATAGTATTGAGCTAACAAAATCGTTGTATGATGACTGTACGGCAACACGACTGCATTTTCATTATTGTTGAGGTAATCGACTCTGCCACGAATCCTCAGTGCATTGCTTTTATCTAGGTAAACATTTAGACTGATTAATTTGCTGTTGTTTTCTATGGACTTACCGCGTTTGAAGGAAGGAATTTCTTTCTAATACTCTCTGAGTTGTGCGTGCGAATATAGAATGATTTTGACTTTCTGGATTACTTCATAAATTTGGAGAGTCTGTGTGTCTTACAATAGACTTCAGCTTTACTACCTATAGTAGGAATGTAGCTACTGCACGGTACAGACGCCTCCAATCAAAAATGTATTTGATATTCAGTGTTATGTCTTGACTATGCCACTTATCTATGACTAGGACACTATGTCTTATCTGGAGGACCAAAATCTTCGCATTCGGGCCACTCGATTTTCGCTTTTCTTGAGAGCTGGATACCGGCCTTTACAAAAGAAAATATTTATTATTTTACTCCTCACCCTACGTCTCCACGGGCAATTTTTGATGCCATGCCATTGGCAATTTCAAGCAAATTGCCAATGGAGACTGCAAATTACTTCAAGTTGGCAATTTATGTCTTGAAATATTTCATGCCATAAATTGCCAACGTGCTGTGTTGCAATCAGTTGAAATTTTGTCTGTTTGACAGCCAATTTTCATTTTTTCTTGACGCTCACAGTGGCAGCACCATCGAACATTTCAGTTTTACCGCGTGTATTAAATTCATTTAAGCGCTAAAATGTATGGAGACTGTGCATTTGGATTATTTGTAAAAAAGGATTCACCCAGAATTTCGGTTTCCTTCGTATTTCCTCCTCATCGTATAAATCAAAAAAATTTTCAAGCGCGGGCACAGTGAACTACATTGCTTGACGACATTTTCAAAATGACGATGGCATAACATCGCAATGCCCACCATTAAAATATTGCCAACCTTTGCAATCGAATTTGACAGTTGTTATGCCATCAAAAATTGCCCGTGGAGATGTAGGGTAACATATAAATCTGTAATATATATTTACTGACTTCAATATTGTTTTAATAAAATTAAAAAAATGTTTACCAAACTTTTTAAATAGAATACTTTAATGGCATACTTTCACTAAAATATTGAACTCTTCCCATATTTGGTGCTAAATAATTGGACACTATCGACATTGGGATTCCATTGAATAACTATTTTTCAGCACACAAACTTAGCAGATTTCTAAAATATTTTGGAAGTTTCCACAGAAAATTTAGCAGAAGGAAATTCTGTGTGAAGAACTGTCATATTTACCATTAGCAAAAAATTTGGTTCTGGGCTTAATATAGAAAATGCACTTTGTATATTTTACCTACTAAAACTGCGGCAATAACAGGACGAAATAGCAAAGAGAATTTGAGAGAAACCACAACAAAACTAAGCAAATGTTGCTTCAACTGCGAGTTTCGTGATGTCAGTAGTGTTGGGATTTTTCGAATATATATTTTAATTCTTACATTGCTTTTTTAATTGGCCTGGTAACAGTTTTTCGTACTGAGAAGTTTGGTGCAATGTGGCAGCATCGATTTCCAAACAATGAGAAATTTGAAATTTGAGCCGCCAAATAACAGTTATTCGAATTGGGAAATAATTGGGATTGTTTTTTGCAATGGCGCGAAGCAGGGCACACCTAAAGTGCACATTGGCGCGTAAGTTCTAGAAATTAATTAATTCGTATTAATCCGTGAAAAATGTTGACATACCGATTTTCACGGTATTGATTTCATGGATAAGTAGTGACACTGGTCTTGGAGTTGGTATGCCTGAATGGAACACCCGCCGATTATACGCAGATATAAGTAGCGACGCTCAGAATTCTTAATTACATTATAAAAATGTAATGGAACATGGTGGGCACACTGTCCGGTGCAGTCTTTTACTATGAGAACAGTAGGACGCATGTCGCACTCATAAAATTGCAGTAACACTGCGGCAACACGATCTGGGTTGAATTTTAATTATTTCGTCTACAATTGTTAGAGGATGTTTCTCAGATTTCCTGTTAATATATACAACTTGAACAGATTTCTCTTTGTTTATCTCTATACCCCATTTTTGAACCAGAGTATTTGCGGAAATACCCGTGTACGGAAAGCAACTGCGTTATGTAGTAGTTCACTTATCCAAAGGGTCTTAGTTTCGCTGTCCATCTGCCTTTCGTTTTTGCCGCCCATTGCTCCTGTCATAGCTTGATTATGTAAGCTCAACTCCGCCGCCTCGTGTCGTTTGCATCTCTGTGGGCTGCACCTCCCCTCTAATTGTTTGTCACGCCATCGGCATAACTGTTGTGATGAGTTAGGCTACCATTTGCGGCGCCGCCTCTTGTGTTGGAGGTGGCTTCGCATGCGGTGTTCCTGTGTGATGCGTGCCTTGTGGACAGTCTCATTTGTAGTACCCTCAAGTTCATATTATTTTTTCTGCATCCAAAGCTCTCTTCTCTCTCGCGGTAGCAGATCTACTGGTATCGTTCCGCTAATCACTAGCACTGCGGCTTCTGACGGTGCGGTACGCCGAAGCTACGCGAAGGGCAGCAGTTCTTTGTACCTTAGCGAGTATTTTTCGTCGGTGCTTGGTTATAAGTGTGTCGGCCCACTCCTCGCTCCCTGACAGCAGTATCGATTGCGTCGTGTCCATCAGGAGCTTCCCTCTGCTTGCGAGGGGTCCTCCGATATTGGCGATTAGTCTAGCCAGCGCCGAGGTTATTTTGGCTGATTTTTCCGCTGCATGTTGTATTTGCACCCAATTGGTCAGTTTGTTGTCGATTCTGATTCCTAGGTATTTCAGAGATGTTTGCCTCAGTTGAGTTATTGTTGTCACTTTTTCTGCTGATTCTTGTGTTTTCTACTTTTTAATAAGTTCAATCTTTTATGTTCTTGGACAATCTTTGTGCAGTGCGTTGTGGTCGTTTTGGCGGTTTACGCATTGCACTTTTTCGCACGTTACAGGGTCGTGAACGGAAGAAGAGCAAACTTCACATTTCTGTTCACTTCGGCAATCTTTTTGGGTATGGCCAAGTTTGAAACATTCTTCGCACTGAATCGGGTTTAGGAATAAATGTCCACTTAAAGTTAAGGAGTCCTACTTTGATTTATTTAGGAAGATCTTATAGATTCAATGAAGTTATATGTAGCGATGCGTTATTTAGTGCACCGTCGGTGAATTCTTGAATTTTTTGAGCAGCTCTACCACTGATTGATCATTTAGTCCCTCGATGATCTCCTCTGTTGAAAGGCTTTTGACTGGTGGAGCGAATATTACACCTTTGATTGTATTTAGGGTAGGATGCAACGTGGCCGTGACCGTGCAAATTTTTTGATAAGCTTGTTACTTTTAAGAATCGCGTTGTTTCTGTTTGGTTTTTTGTTGAGATTAGTAGGTCGCCATTGCTTGAGAAGGAAATATTGATTGGCTTTTCACTACTTATATTTTCCATTGCTTAGACACAAAAAATATATTAAAACTTTGAATTAGTTTACTTGCACTGTTAATTTTTATTAGAATGTATTTCGGGCTGTGGTTTTTATTTATTTGACTTGTGCGGACTATGTTGGGAAAATCGAATTTATGGTTCATATCGTAGTTTATATTTTTCCTTCTTTTCGGTGTTATTGGATCAGGGTCGGTGCTTCAGTTGGGCTGAAGTAAGTATGTTTGGGTGCCTTGAAAGGCGTTCCCCATATCTTAAGTTATATCGAAGTAGCTCATCACTTATATTCGGAATCTCTGGATCTCGATGTAAGAGTTGGTTTGTTACATACCAACGGGCGTTTGCTATCAGACGAAGTATCTTTGATTGGTATTTTTGCTGAACCGCAATGTTCGATTTTGACGCTGATCCCCATAACTGGATGTCATAGGTTAGGTCCATACAGGCTTCAGTATGACTTTGTAAACTAGAACTTTATTTTCAGTTGAGAGCTGGTTGTATTTGGCTTTGAATTAGTGGAGCATTTACGGGATTTTTGGTCCGAGTTGTAACTACTTCTTTTTTACAAAGTGTGGGATACATTTTTTGCTGGAGTTCCTTATAAACTGTACTTCCCTTATAGTTTGCTGGGTGGTCGCCTCTGCACAAGACGCACTGGACATTTGATGATGTGTTCTTCCTTTTTAGTGTGCCCATAACGCTGGCATTTGGTACTCTGTGGTATTTGTCTTTTTGGTCGAAGTGGTTCAGAAATTCCTTTGGAGCCATTGTAAAGACTCAAATCTTGCTGGGGTAATACTCACCGGTTCGCCAGGGTCGTGCATAATATTAAAGTTTTCTTTATTTAATATTTCTTTCCATATTTCTAGGTTTAAATATTACAGTATAAATTTAAGATTTTATGGAGGCCGCTCCTGTAGTCGGCGCTGTGCCGTCCTGGTCTCCAGTCCCAACGGTGGTGAATGAAGAAACCACTTCCACCGGTTTGACTTTGACGAACAAGTTCTGGTTTGCTATGAGAGTGGGTTGCAAAAATCCAGCATTCGTAGCAAATGCAGCACTTGTGTGTGTGTGTTTTTTTTTGTTGAGTATTGGAGGTGGAAATCTACAACCAGACACTGGACGACGCGCCAGTAGTGTAGGACTCTTACCCACTAAAACCATCCCCACGACGGTAGGTTTTACGTCGGGAGGCCGTAAGAGAATTTACTGCTCACACGTCAGTATTAGGTCTGTCTATGTGTCAGTCCTATGTTCCTCGAGTTCCCCATGACGCTGGCGATTGCGTTCATCATAGCGCGCTCGCTCTGCTTTTCGCAGCGCAATCATAATGGTGGCCGCTGCCGAGCATACTCTTTACCACTTAGTCAGCGTGTCGCACATGTGCTCACAGAGGTTGTCCATTGTTGGGGGTTCTTCTAGGAGAACACCCAGTATCTCCCGAACGTCCTTAAATTCCTGGCAGTCGAAAAACACGTGCTGTGCGTTCTCGTACATCCCCGGGCAGTGCGGGCAGTACGGGTCCTCCTCAAACTTCCGCTCAAATAGGTACTGCTTAAAGCATCCGAGGCCACTTAGTAGCTGGGTTACATAGTGGTTTAGCTCTCCATGTTTTCTTGTTACCCATGTTGTTAGGCATGGGATCAGCCTGAAGGTCCATCTACCTTTGTCCGTTTGTTCCCATCTGCGTTGCCAATCCGCTGTGGTATTGGCTCTTTCCACAGCTTTGTCGACGTTTGTGGGTCTCGCTCTCTGGTTGTAGAGGCGGTGCATCTCCTTCGCCAGCAAGTCAATGGGCGGTTTACACGTTATGACGCCAATTGCTTCGTCCGATACAGTGCGGAAAGCACTAGCCACCCTTAGCGCGCTGAGGGTGTGTGTGTGTGTTTTTTTTTTGTTGAGATGAAAAATCTTCAAAAGACACTGTTGCCCCCACTACAATAGTGTGGAACTTTAGCCCACTAAAAAACATCTCGAATTACTTCAGCTTTAGAATTGCCCTGCGGCCCGACCGTTAGGTAATACATCGCAGGGCTAGCTTAGCCTATTGGCTAGAAAATCTCAAGGGGTTTATACTACATTCATGGATATAGTCTCGCTGCTTCTCAACCGTTCCATTCTTCTTAGTTCTTGTAGAACCCTAGCGGTTAACTCTTTCACAATTTGCCACATCTGCCTTGATTGTAGCATGTGCGGCACTATGTTTTCTGGCGTTACTATGTCTCCTATTTGGTTCTCTAAAATCTTACATTCTGTATCGAATTTCGAACAGTAGAAGAATATATGCTCTGCATTTTCATTACCACTCCCACAAGAATAACAGATTTCTCCGTCATCATGTCCATACTTGTACAGGTACTCTCTAAAACAGCCATGTCCACTCAAGAACTCCGTCATATAGAAATCAATATCTCCGTGTTTTCTTTCAACCCAAGTCTTCACATTTTTGATGAGTCTGTGCGTCCATCGTCCTTTGGTCGCTGTATCCCAGCATTCTTGCCATACATTCAAGCTCTTTTGCCTTTCTTCTTTTCGCTCTTCTGCTGTTAAAGGCCTGCCGCTTTTTGCTCTTGTCATATACTCTCTTAAGCTCCAGCGCCATTATGTCTTGTGGCATTATGCTAGATATGACTCCAACAGCATCGTGAGACACTGTGCGAAATGCACTAGCAACTCTAATGGCACTTAGTCTGAATAACGATTTTGCAATCTTGGCGTATGTTTTCTGCTTTAATGCTTGTCCCCACACAGGTGCAGCATACATTACTATGGATTGGGTAACTTTTGCCAGAAGTAACCTTCTGCTCTGATTTGGGCCGCCTATATTGGCCATCATTCGAGATAGGGATGTGTTTACTCGCGCAGCTTTTTGACAGGCTCAATGTTTATTTTATAGTTAAGTCTCGCGTCTATCATCACTCCTAAGTATTTTAACGATGGCTGCGTTCTGATGTTGTACTCGTCTATATTTAGTGTAATGGCTTCATATTTTTTAACTGCTTCAGTTTTTTGGCCTGCCAGTTGGAGCTTCGATGACGTTAGCCAGTTTTTTATTCTTTGTGATGTACCTCTGCAAATGCTCCCAATTTGGCATAATCCTTTTGCCACAATTGTTACTGCAATATCATCCACATAACCGACGATTTGTACTTCTTTTGGCATAGGTAGACGAAGGACTCCGTCGTAAAGTACATTCCATAAGAGTAGGCCCAGTACGGAGCCTTGCGGCACTCCACCAGTTACTTGATGTCGCTTCACTCCCTCATCCGTATCATACAGCAATAGTCTATCGGACAAATAGCTTTTTATGATACTTTCCCCATAATGCTTGTCCCCATACAGGTGCAGCATACATTACTATGGATCTCGCAAACACCTTGTATACATCTCCGTGAAAGGTGCTGTGTTGTGTTTGAGGGCAATCTTTAGAGCCCGGTTTGGAATACCATCCAATCCTCGCGCTTTGGAGTCACCAAACCGTGCAGTAGCCTCTATTACTTCTGTGTCAGTATTAGGTGGTGTATCTATAAACTCCGGCTCATCAGATAACAAATTCTCCTCCACTTGTGTTGGTTGTAGGGGAAAGAGGGTACCCACCACATTTTGTAGGAGTATGGGGCAGGTTGGTGCTTGTCCTTTGCCACCTCTAATCTTAGACATCACCACCTTATACGCTCCTCCCCATGGGTTTTCATCAGCTTGGTCGCAAAGTTCTTTAAAGCAGCAGCATTTTGAGCTCCTTACGTTTCTTTTTAAAAACTTCACGAAAATTTCCGTTTTCCACTGTACCTCTACTTCTTTGGAATTTTCGCCTTGCTTTCTGGCAGCTATTTCTCAGCTCTTCGATATCGCTGTTCCACCAATATGCTGGTTTTCGCAGACAGTTGCGTTTCTTCCTGATCATAGAAGCGTCGCAAGCTGTGCAAATATGATCAACCAAAAACTTTGCTTGTTCGTTTGTATCATTCGAGCTGGTTATGTTTGTGTCCAGCATAAGTTTGAACAGCTCTTCATCCATGGTTTCATCCTTCCGCCCTGTTCACTCCGAATCCTAACGTTCAGGTGGCTTCCGCCTGGTACCTGCGGCACCATGTTTTCGGTCTATCTCTGCGTTCCATCGTTCGGTACGGTGCGAAAGCACGTGTTGTGCGGTGGAGAGCGAGAGAACAGTCGAGGCAGGTGCATATCGTATTTGTGCGGAAGCCATCTTTATCTGCTGGCATATTTTGGCGCGGGGCTACGAAGCAGCGGCAGCTGCTCTCTTTGCGCGGTGGTCAGTCTGTTCTGGAATTGCGGCAAGTGTGGATCGGCGCCCAACATAGTATATTAAATATAAATTATACAATAAATATATAAAAAGTGAAAATTGGCTAAGGAATGCTGCTGCGTATTTTTCGTTTAACGTGGTTTTCATAAGTTAATAAATAAATATTTTTTAATCAAATAAATAGTTCTATCTGAGTGCAACATTTTGGTCCTTCGAGCCGGATAAGAATCCGGTTTTTGGTAAGTGTCGATTGTTTTAATCGAATTAAAAATATTATTATTATAAATTAACAATAATTTAAATTTGATTATACACAAATTGATTATTTTTTGTGTTTCGGTTGGGTTTGCCGTGCGTTCGGGTGTTTGTGCTCTGTCGGCGCTGCTGACTATTGAAACCATTGCGCTGTTGTTGTCTTCGCTGCATTATCGCCGTTTTTAGGTACTGGTGGCTAATGCAGAAAGCAGAATAAGAAAAGTAGGTCAGTGGCTCGTGCGATCAGCTGCTGTCTCTATTTCTTTTGTGAAGCAGGGCCGGTTACAGCAATTGGTTTCCTGAACATTGTGGGCCCTTCTGTCGCAGTGCGTTTAAACGATAAGTGTTGGGCGTGGTTTCAGTGCGGTTGCGTTCGGAGGTGCATATAAGCCAATATTGAGCTGCGTTCGCAAGCGCATAAGTTCCGCAAAATGGTGGACTCGTATATTTCGGCGGCAGATGAACTTCTGATGTTCATAAGTCGTTTTGAACGGTGCTCGCCGGAAAGTCACTCCATTATATCACTTCAACTTGATGAAGCAGAATTGGATGCTCGGTGGGCTTCGCTTAAAACGGCAAAAATAACTGCCATGTCCGAGGCGCGGGTCATGAAAGACGGTGAATCACTGTTAGAGTCAATCGGACAGCGGTTCGAGTCAAGTTTTGATACTTTTAAGCGGGGTCGTATTTTGATCGCGGAAGTGAGACAACGTTTAGAGCAGGCAACTCCCGTTCCTACTACAGGGGAGCCATTTTTATCATTGACGCACAGCATCCACGTACCCCCTTGTGATATCCCTGCCTTTGAAGGGAGTTATGCTGCATGGCCAACGTTCCGTGACATGTTCACAGCACTGTTCATTAACAACACGCGGCTGTCTAATGCGGAGAAATTCTACCATTTGTCCCTTAAGACCCGGGGAGAACCACATGAAATTGTCTCCAAAATTCCAATTACTGAGGCGGGTTTTCAGCAAGTGTGGGAAAACTTACTGGAGCGCTACGACAACAAGCGCATCCAGATCAACAACCAATTGAAGACACTGTTGGGTCTTGACCCGGTTAGAAGAGAAGATGGTGGGGAAATTAAACGCCTACAGCGTGACATTGGTAACTGTATCGCTGCACTGACATCTTACGGCATCGACGTTGCGAGTTGGGATGCCATTTTAGTATACTTGTGCTCCATGCGGCTGCCTGAGCTCACACTGTCCCTGTGGGAACAAACCATGGGGGGCCGCGCAGATATTCCAGAATGGAAGGCGATGGATGACTTCTTGTCATTGCGGTTTCACACACTCGAGGCGATTTCGGATCTCCGGTCGCAAGGCTCCATTTCATCACAAATAAGGGTTCAGCCGAATCAACCGCGAACAGCACGGGTGCAAACCCATCCAGTAAGTGTTACCCCGGAAGGGTGCAAAGTGTGCAGGCGGTCTACACACTCGGTGCGAAATTGTCCTGCGTTCCAGGCCGCCACCGTATCAGCTCGGTGGGGCTTGGTGCGCAAACACGGGTTGTGTGTGAATTGCTTGTCAGCTTCACATAGAGTGGCAAATTGCCCCAGCTCCTTTTCGTGCTCCACCTGTCGGGAGCGGCACCACACTCTGCTGCATACGGACTCGCCACGGGGTCGTCCAACCGCTGCGACGCCAAACCCACCATCCACATCGGGGAGGGGACGCTCCAATTCAAATGGACGCTCCTCCCTGGTCCATCCACCCGTACCCAAGTCTTCCTACCACACTGCGCAGGTATCGCGTCCGGCAGATAGGGCGGGGCCGAGTCCAAGTCATCCAAGTGGCCGCCTCTCCAATCGTGTTATCTTGGGTACGGCCTTAGTCACGATAAAACATCAAGGAGTATGGTACACAGCCCGGGCTCTGATAGATTCTGGTTCTGAGGGGTCCTTTGTTTCGGACCGCCTCCAAAAGCGCCTTAAGCTGCCGGCGCACTCAGTACATGCCCAGGTATCGGGGGTCAGCAATACCCTTGCTGGCACCGTTACCAAAGCATGTCATATCACCATCGGGTCGCGGTACGATGCCACTGTGCGTCTCCAAGTATCGGCTTTGGTGTTGCCTACCCTGACAGGTGAACTGCCGCCGCTCCTATTGAGTAAAGGAGAGCAACACAAACTGAGACATTTCAGGTTAGCCGATTCAAGCACTTCACACTCCACCCAAGTAGATTTGTTAATCGGAGGGGATCTTTACCCTCAGGTCTTGCTTGATGGGTTGCGGCGCAACGTGGTGGGGTCACTGATTGCCCAAGAAACGGTATTCGGCTGGATCCTTACAGGGCCTCTGCCGGATGCACGGATATCCACTTTCACAACTCGCGTGCAAGTGTCTGAAACTGCTTCGCTCGACCACCTTCTACGACAGTTCTGGGAAATGGAACAGCCTCCGCAAGATCGAAAGCTGTCCCAGACTGATCAAGACTGCCTTAATTTGTACTCCCAGACTACTCGTCGGGATGCTACGGGGCGATACATAGTCTCTCTGCCGTTCAAACAAGGGTTTGTTCCGGAGACGTCTCTAGGAGCGTCGCGCTATATTGCCCTTCGGCAATTTGAGCGCAATGAGTCCCGGCTGGTAAAGAGCCCGGCCGATAAGCGACAATACGACGCGGTGGTACTTGAATACGTGACGTTAAATCACATGCGCAAGGTTCCACCGCCGTCAGTAACTCCTGTGCCTCATTATTACTTGCCACATCATGCAGTAATTAAGCCAGAGAGTACAACCACCAAACTTCGCGTGGTGTTCAATGCCTCACAGGCGACTTCCAACACGGTCAGCTTGAATGACGTGTTACACACAGGGCCAGTGTTACAAGCCGATCTGACCCGGCTAATAATCCAGTGGCGTATGTTTCGCTATGTCCTGAACGGGGACATACAAAAGATGTACCGTCAGATTCTGGTTGAGCCAAGCCAGGCTTCATACCAGAGAATTGTGTTTAGGGAATCTCCCGACAGCGATATCTCTGACTATGAATTGAAAACGGTCACCTTCGGGGTGAATTGTGCTCCTTATCTTGCAATAAGGACACTTTTGCAATTGGCAGACGACATGGAGAGCAGGTTCCCATTGGCTTCTCAGGTGCTACGTAATTCGATGTACGTGGATGACGCTCTAGTGGGTACACATGATATTGCTACTGCCATTCGCACCAGGGATGAGCTGATTGAGAGCTTGGATTCAGCCGGGTTCTCAATGCGAAAGTGGGCAGCAAATTCTACAGAAATTTTATCCGGTTTGCCTCCAGGGCATCTGCTTAGGGAAGATTTTCTCCAGTTCGAGGAGACCAGCACCACTCGCACTTTGGGTATTCGATGGAATGCGCGGGGGGATTGGTTTTATTTCCACGTGGCAGCTTTGCCAATCGTTGCCGTATACACCAAACGTAAGGTCCTGTCGGTCATCGCACAGCTGTTTGACCCAGCGGGATGGTTGGCTCCTATTGTCATCTCCGCTAAGATCTTGATGCAACAGATATGGCTGGATCAAATAGGTTGGGACGAGCAACTTACTCCTACCACTTTAACAAGGTGGACACACTTCTTATCGCAGTATCAGGCAATCTCCCAAGTACGCGTGCCTCGCTGGGTACGATCTGCACCTGATCGCGATATTGAGTTCCACGCCTTCTGTGATGCTTCTCAGCTAGCATATGCTGCAGCCCTTTACGTTCGGTGTAAAGGTGACAATTCCATCTCTACCCATTTGCTAGTGGCGAAATCGCGGGTGGCCCCATTGAGAACTATCTCTCTTCCACGTTTAGAACTATGTGGGGCAACACTTTTAGCAGAGCTGATTTTCCCTCTCAAACCTCTATTAAATATTTCAGATGACAACTTGTTTTGTTGGTCCGACTCTACGATTGTGTTGGCATGGCTGCGAAAGCCACCCCACGTGTGGAAAGTCTTCGTGGCGAATCGAGTCACTGCTATTACCAGCAAAGTAGGTGTGAACAACTGGCGTCATGTCCGCTCAGAAGATAACCCAGCAGATTTAGCTAGCCGTGGTGTGGCACCTGATGCACTACTCCACAACAGGCTCTGGTGGGAAGGCCCGGCCTGGCTGCAGCAGGAGCGGAAACGGTGGCCGCCTCCGTTGGACGAAAACGTGTTAGCAACCGATGAAGAGCAACGACCTGCAAAGTGTCATGTAGTATATGTGTCCTCTGCGGACGACCCAATGTTGCGCTTCTCCTCATTTTCTAGGGCCCTCCGAGTGTTGAGTTTCGTACGCCGCTTTATGCGCCACTGTTCGGTGAAACATCGGGACACGACTCCTGACAGGGGGTCCCCGCTTACTCGGGGAGAAATCACTGAAACGACCACTTGCCTTATTGTGCTCGCGCAGAAAATGTATTTCCCAAAAGAATACAGCGCACTTGTGGCACGGGAGCCGATATCCAGCTCCAGTTCGCTTTTGGCTCTGAATCCGTTCGTGCACTCCGATGGTACTCTGCGCGTAAATGGTCGGTTGGCGCTCACTACACATTTGCCATTTTCGGAGAGACACCCGATCATTCTGCCATACTACGGTCATTTGACTCGTCTGATAGTGAAGTTCATCCATCAGGTGTCCCTACACGGGGGGAATCAACTAATGTTGCGGCTAATCCGGACCCAATATTGGATTCCAAAAGCGAAAACGCTCATTAAAAGCACAATTCTCCAATGTAAGACATGTATTCTGTGGAAGAAGCGTCGACAACAGCAGCTCATGGCAGCTCTTCCGGTTGAACGTACCACGTGTTCACGTCCTTTTACCCATACTGGAGTTGATTTCGCGGGGCCGTTTGATATCAAGCACTATAAGGGGCGGGCATGCCACGTTACGAAGGGGTACGTCTGCATCTTTGTATGCTTCGCTACGAGAGCAGTTCACCTTGAGGCGACTACCGATTTGAGTACTCCTGCCTTCCTTGCGGCATTGTCTCGGTTTATCGCCCGCCGGGGATGTCCTTTGAAAATGCACTCGGATAATGGTCGGAACTTTGTGGGCGCGGAAAAGGCGTTGAGGCTTGATTTCCAGCGGGTGCTCCGCGAAATCCGTGACCGAACCGTGGTGGGTCACTTTCATACTCAGATCGAGTGGGATTTTAATCCCCCCCATGCTCCACATATGGGGGGCCTTTGGGAAGCGGCGGTCAAGAGTTTCAAGCACCATTTCAAACGCATGGCAGGGCAACTTAAGTACACGTTTGAAGAATTTGTGACTCTCTTAGCGCGCATCGAGGCGTGTCTTAATTCTAGGCCTATCAGCGCTCTGTCGGAAGACCCCACGGATCTCCAAGCGCTGACGCCTGGTCATTTCTTGGTGGGTGCGCCACTGTTGGCACCAGCTGAGCCTCCGGATACAACCCCCTTTCTCTCAATTTTGAACCGATGGCAAAAACTGAAGGCGCTGGCCCATCAATTCAGCGTCAGGTGGAAAAACGAATACCTTCTCGAGTGTCAACGGCGGAGTAAGTGGCGAACGGCTCAAGTGAATGTCAAGGTGGGTGAGTTAGTGGTTGTGCGGGAAGACAACCTAGCGCCTCAAGAATGGCGGCTGGGCAGGGTCACCGATACGCACCCTGGTCCTGACGGAAAAGTGCGTGTTGTGGATGTGCGGACCGCACGAGGAATGCTAACCCGACCTATCACGAAGGTGGTGATCCTACCGGGAGAAGAGCCGCCTCCTACCAGCGGAGGGGTATAACGTACCTTGTACTTTTTTAATTTATAGTTTTTATGTTTTCTTTTATATCTACTCCCTTCTTGTACTAATTAAATTTTTGATATTTTCTCAGATTTCGGCCCGCGCGGTGCACAAGACCCGCTACTCGCTTTCTGACGGATGCTGCTTTTTGTCTGCCAGTTGTTCGAGTGTGTCCATGCTACCACCTCCACTCTCCATGGCGGTGCCACCGGACCCAACAGCACCTCGTCGGGCCAGGTCAACTAAATTCGACTTCCCATCGAGCTCCACCTCTCTATTACCGGCGCGCCACCTGGCTGCGTGGTTCCGAAAGCGCCAAACCAAGGTCAGGAAGAGACCAGGCGGGAACCATCCCGCGCTGTTCCGCCCTTTCTGGGTATTACGAAGAGACCGGTGCAGCTACGCCCTACTCCGCAGATCATCTGCACTATGTGTTAGCAGATGGGCCACCGCATTGAGGGGTGCGCATGCTTCCTGAAGTTGCGCCCTCGGGCACCAAACCACCCTCCATTGATGAAGGGTATGAACGGGATCCGGCGTGGATATGTTCTTCTCTTGCAATAATGCAAGGGGGGCGGCATGTTCACTCCGAATCCTAACGTTCAGGTGGCTTCCGCCTGGTACCTGCGGCACCATGTTTTCGGTCTATCTCTGCGTTCCATCGTTCGGTACGGTGCGAAAGCACGTGTTGTGCGGTGGAGAGCGAGAGAACAGTCGAGGCAGGTGCATATCGTATTTGTGCGGAAGCCATCTTTATCTGCTGGCATATTTTGGCGCGGGGCTACGAAGCAGCGGCAGCTGCTCTCTTTGCGCGGTGGTCAGTCTGTTCTGGAATTGCGGCAAGTGTGGATCGGCGCCCAACATAGTATATTAAATATAAATTATACAATAAATATATAAAAAGTGAAAATTGGCTAAGGAATGCTGCTGCGTATTTTTCGTTTAACGTGGTTTTCATAAGTTAATAAATAAATATTTTTTAATCAAATAAATAGTTCTATCTGAGTGCAACACGCCCTTTGGCCTGTGCCTTTTTCACACGTACACTTCTCCCTTGACTTTGCTTGTAGCTGCCAACAACAATAATTATGGCCAGATGGCCGCTATGTGTGTATAAGTCGCAAACCTGCCACTCCGTCATTCGTACTAAGGCTCTGCTGACAAACGCTATGTCAATGATGGAGCCATAACCATTTTTTTCAAAGGTATTCCTTCTCCCTGTATTCAGCAGCACAACGTCAAGTAAGGAGGACGCTTTGAGCAACCCATCTCCTCGTTGATTTGTACTTCTGCTTCCCCATTCTATGGCCCATCTATTAAAATCTCCTGCTATTATATTTGGTGTTGTTGTCATAGCATCTCTAACCAATTCGGCGAGAATTTTGTCATATTCTACTTGTGTGAGACTTGGTGGCACGAAACAACTGTAGATATAGAATCCACCGATTTTTGCTCTAACGTAGTAAGATTGACATATTAATGGCTTATCTTGCACCGTTTTGTCACCGCAGGCCCATATTGCCACCTTGTTCGTTGTATCTGAGACCCACGATCCAGCATTTGACTTCTTCACAGATTATCGCGACATCTATTTTGTTTTCATACACGGTTTGCGTTAGAATTTCCTGTGCCGCTTCGCAGTGGTTCAAATTGATTTGAAGAAACTTAATTTTTGGCTGATTTTGCTGCTGCTAGGTAAATTGGGCATTTGCGGCTACCTATTTGATGATTTGGATTCGACTTTCCACTGTTTTTGCATGCAACGCAGAATGGTTTCTTATCACAATCTTTTGCGTAGTGTCCTTGCTCTCCACACTTCATGCAACATTTACTCCTGTCTTCCGGGTTAGTACAGACCCTTGCCACATGACCATATTCCAAGCACCTAAAGCCTTTTTGAGAATTAGCATTTCTCTGATTCTGCAAACAACCCAGCGAATCTTAATCTTTTCAGCATCTAATAATTTCCGTGCCTCTCGTACTGGAAGACTTATGACTGCTGTTTGTGTACCAGCATACGCCTTTTTGATGCTTTTGATCGAGTTTTCACAAAAAAGGTTCAGCTCTTTAATTTGGGATCGGATAGCCTCGACTACATCATCCTTTGTGGTAATCTCATCCAGGTTTCGGATTTCTACCACTTTTTCCTGTGTTAGCGCCCTTATTTCCACCTGGGTTCCAAGAGCCTTCCCAATCTCTTCATTGCATTTCTTTGTGCTTCCTGTTTGAGCCCTCTTTAACTCTAACAAGATCGCTCCTTTAGCTGTCTTCTTTATTCGCGAGACATTGTCGCCAAGCTGTTGGAGGTTTACATCTTTTTTCACCGCTCTCAATATATCACTATAGGACATGTCTACAGATTTTGCAATTATCGGGGCATCCGGTCTTGGGGTAGGCTTGGCGTTTGTCTTCTTGTTCTTGTTTTTTTGCGCTTTGTACTTAACCGTTACCCAATTTTCGTCTCTTGGCGATACCTTATTTCCTGTTCTGGTGGCACTCCTATCGCTTATCTCGCAATCCCGGATTACATCCTGCTTTCTCGTCGCTGCCACATGGAAAGTTTTGCTTTTCTTTGGCGGCGTTTTCCGACTCTTTTGAATGTAATCACGTGGCCTTTTTGGTGTTGCCTCTGCAGCCACTTTAATCAGAGGCGAGCTTTTGCTGACTTTCTTAAGATTCTCCTCCTGTGCACGGGCATGTAGTTTCGAAATAGTGCTAAGGAGATCTCTCATGTTATTATTTATTGATCGTTGAGGGAGACGCATCAAGTTTATGAGCTTATTTATATTTTCTCCTAGATCAGCCATATAATTTCGCTCCGTTTGTGCAGTTTTCAATGGTGGCGTCTTTTCCTGTTGTAAAGAGGGCGGCGACGACCTTGATCGTGCAGATCTTACCGCAGAAGACGCCTTCTCTGGAGAGCGAGCAACCTTTGCTGCTCGTTTCAAGGGATCTATTGCTTCACATTCGCTTGTAGCATTATCTGATACGTTGGCCAAGTGCGCCACCACCGCATCATTGCAGTCATTGTATATCGACGGCCGGGAGCCTGCTTGCTCACCCCCAAAACCGCCGGCACTGGGCTTTTTACACCCTGCACCGTAACTTTCATACCTTCCTTTGTATTTGCCATTGTTTTGTTATTCTGGGATTGTACCCATATCATTTTAGACCTACTGACAGGTGTCGATTCAGCCGCTACTAACCTGAAGACAGACGCTGACCAATAAGCCGCTCAGTATGAGCCAGACGCTATTGGGATTTGCGTTCGTTGGACACTTAATTGATGAGCGGTGTCGACTCGTCACGACACAGTTACTTCGCCGGGAACATGTAGACTTTTAAGTTTACGCCCTCCATTCCTGCCGCTTATTGTCGGGGACTGCTTATATAGTATTCACAGCTAACCTACATATCTGCAGGCCGTTCAGCTATCCGCCACCTTGCAGACCCCCACAGTAGCCCAAGCTAAGCCCTATGCAATGTTTTTAAAAGGTTGGTTAAGCTGCGTCTGTCCACACAATTGTCATGCAATGCCTGGACAAACAGTTCATTCCTTCCTCGTTTAACTGAACACCAAAAAAGACGCACCGGCAAATGTATATCACAAATTATTCCTGTAGGACTGCAGCGAGGCAACAAATAAAGGAGCCAGCTCATTAAAACTAATTCTGCAACATAGTATATTTTCGTTGATAGATTCGATTAGATTAGATTGCTTGAATGCAGGAACAAGTCACTGAGTTACTGCGGCCACTTTTGGACCTATTGTGACAAGTTCTGAAGTTACAATAGGTCCTATATAGATATGTAGATATAGATGGCTGTATTCCAAAAGGTCATATACAGCATTATTGTTCAAACTTCACTGCTGAAGCTTGTGCCTCAATGAAAGCTGTAGAATTTGCTGCAAAAACTAATAAGAGGACCATTGTTTGCACGGAGGGCAAAGCTACTATTGATGCAGTAAGAAGCCCCGTTAGCAACAGAATTATTGCTGCTCAAATTCGCGATAAACTCATTCAGCGCAAAAGTAAAATAAAAATTATGTGGATACCAGGACACGCAGGAAGCCGTGGTAACGAGAAGGCAGACCGCGGAGGAAAACAACAACTGACTGAAACACTGCACACAGTTTCAACCATTGTGTTCCCGTCATGAACCTTCTAATATGCGCCGCCGCCCGGTGCTGGAGCTGCCATGACCTGCGATCAGTAAAGTACAGCTGTGCTTTGCTGAATCGCGGGGTACGGCAGATTCAGCACCGGATGGCGGAAAACCTTTGCTGAAATATTCAGCCGCCTCGTGGTATCACGAGCCACGAGCGGCGAGTTTTCTGATTTTCCGATCTCTTCTTTTACCAGCCTTCAACCGGCAACAGTCGACGAACTTCGCTTGTGACTTTCATCAACTCTACGTTTGGGGCGTAATCAAAGTTTATTAAATTCTCTTTTTGTTTACATTTTTGCTTTTAGCTGTGTATATTGTTTTATTAGTTTATTAATTTATTGAACTGTAAAATTAAATAAACATGAAGTAAACACATTGAAATAACAAACATCCAACGTCTCATTTTTAAATTCACGGAAGAAAATGCCACCGATGCCTGAAAAAACAGCAACCAAAGATATAATCAATTCAATCCAAACAGAATTATACCGAGGTATCCGGCAAGCTTTCATCAGAAAACTCTCCAGGGTTCTAGTCCTTTCCGACTGGGACACACAAACCCAACACATCAACACCTGCTCAAAGGAACGCGAACTAACGCCTGCAGCTTTTGCGATTAGAACAGAAGCAGGAATTTTAAACTCATTCATTCTATCAAACACAGAAATTAATGTGAAAGAAATGTTCCAGAAAAATAAGAGTGTACCCCAAATCAAGGTAGAAAAGGCCATTGAATGTGCTTCAGTCAAAATTGATTGTGATGAGAATACGTGGATTTATATAATAAGCTTACCAACCAACAACAGAGAAAGAATCTTGTCAAACATTGTTAATGAAACCCATACAAACAAAGAGAATCATTTATAAAATGGAATATGAAAATATTCTACAAACAAATAAAAGTATATTTGGTATAAGAAGCAACTGGAAAAGCTGCAATATGTGAACTATGTAATGAGAAAGAAATCATTGATATAAGTAAAAGACAGTGCATGCCTGACCTGCGACGTGAAGAAACCTCAACCTGCACCAAGTGGAATGTCCAACCTGATGTAGAAGAAAAATTACCAGGAGCCCTGCTTCCAAATCAATTTGAAGGATCTATTATTACGAATAATAACATGGTCAATGTAACTGGAACATTCCTTCCCCAATTCCTCAATATAGCAGTGCAAATTGAAAATAGATCCTCCTCCTCGAAGGAAATTCCGTCGTCAAAGCCATTACCTTCCATACTGCTAAGTGAAAACTTTTGTGATGGGGCCTGTTTTTGATTTTGTTTATTTTGCAACACTCATAAAAAATAGAAAATTTACATAAGAAATATAAACAATATACGAATCATTGTGTTACCTTCCAAGGATCTTAGCTCCGTGTCAGCTTGTTTGACTTTCATGTCTGTTTACCCGTCAAAAGACAATTTTATCTCTTCCTCTTCTTGTGTGTCAAGCATATTCTGTTATTTAATGAGAAAATAAACATCAAACTAGAAGATAATAAGTAGTGGAATTATGGAACCCAGCCTCCAAAATGTGAAAACATTTGTTCTCTTGGGCCAAATTCATAATTCGGTTTCAGTTTGTTTCCCGTTTCTTGCCTCCCTCTCAATGTATCCTTATTTAAACAAGGGCTTCATTAGAATTCTCCCTTGGAACTTAAAATACTGATGCAACAAAGGATGGACACTGGGTATATCGAAAGTGGGATGCAGAACTGATCATCAACGAGATCTTATCTTGCTCGTTTATTGTATCCAGTCAAGAAAGCTTCTCAGAAAACAACGACAGGTTTTTCGATATCGAAACTAAAGATCCGCCCAAAGGTGTCTTGGTCAGGTCGAATCGTGGATACTTGGCAAATATGGGTTTAGAAAATATAGCAGAATAATGCTGGAAGGATGTTGGACCAATATCTACTAATGGCTTCCAGTTCAACTACATTTATTATTCTATTCTAGTGATATGGCGCACTTCCTTGTATGAAAGCAACATTTGCACATTAAAATAAGTTCCTAATGTTCAATTATTTCAAAAAGTTTAAAGGAAAATACAGGGTCGTGAATATGAGAGGTATCGTCGATGCAATGGACTCAATGCTCGGAAGGTACACTTGCCAACGGAAAATTGACAACGTTGGCTTTTGCCTTTGTTCTATAATATGTTGGGTGCATTATTGGGAGAGCAATCCACCGATCCGTGCTAAAATAGAGCGACGATACGACCTAAATGGACTTGCTCGTGAACTGGCCACGAATGCCATCAAACGCCGAACAGTAACTCAACGTATCCTCCAGCAGAACCACCATTGAGGCGCGCATAACCACCATTATGCTGGCCCGTCCATACCACCGGAGCCACAAAATGAGGTCGGCTCCGATTACCAATCAAAGGCGAGTGCTATTGTTGTCAGCGTGTGGGCTGAAACCATCGGAACTCTCGCTAAATATGCATGGGTGCAATCACCCAGTGTTCCAGGATCACTTTCAATCCAACGACAAATGTACTGAAAGAAAAATGAGCAGGTGAGAAAGGGAGTTTATTTCAAAAGTTTAATTTTTCTTGTTTATAACTCTAAAATCCACAAATAAATCGAATTTTCACACATTTTTGTTACATTGTTATAAAAGTCATCCTGGAGGCGAGATGAGAATTAAATATGTTAACAGGGAACAATTTGTCAAAAGTAAGAACAGAACAACTTTTATTTCATATTTTTCACACTAAAAACTCAGCAAAAATCCGCCACAAAATATCATTGAACATATTTTAAGGAAATGATTATCTTTTTATATTCTTTCCATGTCACAAAATTCGCGGAAATATTTGGACTCAGGGACAACTTTGTCGAAGACAAACTGACTGATGTATATAGGAAAGAGTGGGCTCCTCCAAGTCTCCATAAATTGTTTCGCCTTTGCTCACGCTGATTCGCAATTCATATGTTCCCAACTACCGACATCGAATTGATCCACATCTGGAGACAGACCATCTAGTTTCTCTATTGATCCGCTTCTGTTCCAAGGGAATTTGATGTACTCATAGTTGTTATTCGACATGCAGACTTCGAATCCCTTTTCGTAGGTTCCATCAACACGTCCTTATCCACAGCACACGACAACACATGACAAACCGCAACAAGGAGCGACAGGAGCACGATAACAGTGCAACTGCTAGTGACTGATTGAAGTGGTTCAATACTTTGGTGACTTTAGCCAAGTTTCGATATACTCGTATACTTGTATATAGACACTATATACACCAGCAGGGAATCCACTAACACCAACGTGAATTTATCACTTCTCTGTTTTATTTATTTATCTTCTTCTCCACATACTCCGACTTGATAAATATTTCAAAGGCTAAATTCCAAATGTTCTCTCTTATTTTGCTTCTTTGCACAAATGTGGCAATTCTTGTTAAAATTCGCTTTAAAATATTCTTATAAAAACACTAACAAAATTTATTTTGTTTGTTTAGTTTCACAGTCAGTCTGAAAAATATTTGTATTTATTTAGCTGGGAATGAGCTGAGAACCAACATTGAAAAGTTTTTTCCATGTTAACGCATTAAAAGAGAACACGCATGGAACAATTTTTATAATTTTACTCAGCGGAGCCGTCTGTGAATAAAAACATTATTAATTTTTTATATGAATAAATTCAACAACGAACTAAAAAACAGTCGCTGACAATGCCAATTTTCACGTTCAGTAATACAGGTTAAAATAATTGGTTACTTGGGCAACTAAGGAACTAATGAAGAAACATTTGCAGAGCATATCCTAGCCGGGATATAGAACCTTACAAACGTGATTGTCATTTCAACCTAATTACCACTAAACCTAGAAGGCCGACTAGATATGAACTTTATTTATAGACATACAACGGCCCTTGGCCTTTTGGCTTCTGCCACACTTTCTTTCTTAGAAGCTACCACGCCTTGCTATTTTACCAACAGATATATATCCAAGCTGTTTGAAATTGATTACCTGCAGACCTCATCCCAAACTGTATTCCCAAAATCAACTGTCTTAAATAGTTTAGATAGTCAGTTGCATCCCTCTGCATATTGAATAGTTACACGTGCGCACGATATAGAAATGCACTCCCGGACAAGCGTTTTATTAGCACTCTTCAATGTTGATTATGTTTTAACAGTTTACAGAAGTTTCCAGAATCGAGTCCATATTTTATTAAGGTATTAAAATGGGAATGAGCTAACAAATATTCCGGCCTCCACTTTGCTATGCCCACTCACCCGATTTGTGTAAATAAGCAAACTTTTCACTAACAGTCCTCAACTCAATGTGGATAAGCCTAAGAACCTAACAACTTGCATTTGCGAAGCCTCTTAAGACATTGTTTTGGAACGTTGTATTAATGATGGTTTGTTCGGGCAATCCACTGAGGTTAAAACCATACGTGATAGTATAAAACACAAACGCCAAAATGGACGATTCTTTTTGAGAGGCACGTCCTCTATAGACATATGTTTGAAACTTTGGACCTGTTCACAATTTGTGGCAAAGCCTTTTTGAGAATAAGTACGAGTATATGGACATTATCAAGTCTTACCCACGAAATGGGCTGGTTCAGATGGGAGGCATATACTAATTAGCTTTTAATAAGCAACAGCTCTATGGCGTGAACACACATAGTAACAGACCCAATGAAATCGGCCTCAGCGCAGATAAGAGCAAATCTGTGGTTCCATGTATTCGATTTTCACTCATTTCCGCACCCCACTTACAAAATATTAGCACTGCATTTCTTGACCAGCAACTCCATGCTACGCTTTCCTACGGCAAGCTAAGTCGTTCTTTTACTTTTCATAAAGTTCATAAATTGATATTTGAAATAGTTCACATCAGCTGACAGTTCAGATGTTACCCTGGGTTCTCCTTACGCAAAAATAACACTATATAATAAGTTGGCGTTAAGATTTCTATACAGTTTATCCCTTAAAAGCCAAAACATGGCATAGTGAGTACAGTTTCCTGGAGGCTTGCTCTGACGCATCAGTTCAATGGCAAGGACAAACAGACAGAGAAGACAGTAAGAGAACCAAAGAAATCGGCCTAAGGACATATAAGCAAAGACATACACATACATACATAAGAGGCGATACAAACGTATGTTGGGTTTGGCCGAGTCTAAAAAACGCGCCAGCTGATTCTGCCCTGTGCTCACTGGAGCCAGTGAAAGAGTATCGTCGAGACAGGGCTCTGCGTTTCAGTTGCGTATTGCGCCCGAAGTAACGCCTGTTGGCAAAAGTGGTTCTCCGTTGAATCTAGGAATCTAGGATGATTTCGTTTTTGGTGTTGATGATAGTACTAACTCCCTCACCACTTCAAAGGTGCGGTTGCCAACAGTGAATTTTTGTCCAAGAAGTGAAGACTCTTTTTTGTTGACAGAAGCTGCTTTGTCTTGCCCACTTTCAACAGAAAACTCACTTTGGCCACTTCTCTCTCTAGACGAGAGCACGCTCTACATGCATAGATGTCGATGTCGTCGGCGTATGCCAGCAAAATGACACTTTTGTAGAAAACAGTGCCATGTAGTGGCCCGAATAATTTTCTACAGTAGGAATTTGAAGGTATCGCAAGAAAGCTGTGTCTGAAACCTCGTTTGGTGTCGAAGGACTTGGAGAGGTTCATCCCAATTCTGAGGGAGTAGTGGCGCTCACCGTCATACTGCATATAGCGAGGATACCAAATTCAGATATAGCGGAATAGAGGCAATTCCTATCTGTGCTATCAAAAGCAGTCCTAAAATCGACGTAGACGTGGTGTGTGTCGATATTCTTTCGTGGGTCTTTTCCAGGATTTGTCGTACTGTGAAAACCAGGTCAATAGTGGACTTAACAGGTCTGAAGCCAAAGATAAAGCCCAATCAGCTTGTTAACGATGGACTTCAGTCTCTCATACAATACATTCGATAGTTTCCTATTGTGTTCAATGTTCATCAGGCTGCAACATGCGCTAAGACGTAGCGTTACCGGGGGAGGAGAAGAGGTGGGAAGAGAGACTTCTCTTTAGGCACAAGAAACGAGAAATAGAAAAAGATGTGAGTGCGAAGAGCTGGAGATCCTGGGCGACAAGAACATGACCCGAAATATATTTCAATTCAAGCACCAGACTGAAGATTTCCAGACCGGAGCCAGTTGCTGCAAGGACGAAAACGGAATTCTAGTGACTCATGTCCAGATCATGCTTGGGTTATGGTCGAATGTAAGCAAATACAAAATATTTATAAGTGCTGATGTCCAACCGTTTCTAAATCTCTGCTCAGGAGACTCAAGCTCTCGACGTGCCTTCTCGCCTCGTTTAGCCGCCACTCCTCGAAAATTTCGAGTATTTTTACTGAAGATGTCACTGCAAAAAGTGTCATTCTATATAGGATTAGTTATTTTCTGTTAACCATTTTCCCGATTTGCATATTACAGACTTACGAATACATGGAATAATAGTCAAATATGTCAGACCAAATTTAACTTCCTACAAAATTCCAAGGGTACATTCCCAAATAGGGTAAATTGGAAACAGAGCAGACCAAAGCCCGTATATAAGTCTCATAACTGGTACACAGATGGCTCAGAAACCGAAGAAGGAGTTGGAGCTGGGGTTTTTGGGGAACACCCTAGAAGGCAGTATGGGCCAAGAAAACTCAGTTTTTCAGCCCGAGATTCATGCAATAGAATTGTGTTTAAGAGAGGAACTAGACAGATCGACCAATAAGCGTCACACTCCGATAGAAAGGTGGCCTTACTAGCACTTGACGATTTTGGCGGCGCAGCTGCCTTCGTGTTTTCATGCGCGTTGTACTGTGTATTTGGCGTACCAATTTATATTTGATCGACGTCTGTGCACTGTTCACCCAAACAATGAAGAATGCTTTTACTGGCGATTACTGTTAATCGATGTCCGAGGGCTGACAACAAGAAAAGGTCAAATTTGTGCCACTTATCGTGAAGCTTGACAAAACGATTTTGAAAACGATGCACATTGGAACAATTCTCTCGCTGTTGGACTCAACCACTACAAATACGCACGTTATTTGCAATCATATTCACAAAGTGCTTCTCATCCAATCTAATAGATCTTTGGGAAATATACAAAGACTAAATGAGAGACACCATCCCACATCGTCAATACTCGTAAATGTATGGTGAGTACTGAAGTGTGTCGATAAACCGTCATTCAGAATTAGTTGTGGTGATTGATTAATGCATTTGGATATGGTATTACCTCTGTGATTATTAGTGGAGGAGGATCCCCATGATTTATATCATTTCATATCATTTCATATCATTATTAACTTGAATTTCAGGTACTGTCGCTAGTTATCTGTAGAGGCGATTGGTGTAAGGGATGAACATTACTCCATCAATTTAGTTCAACAAAATATTAAGAACTGCAGCCCACTCTTTCCAACTTTTTTCTCTCTGTCGATTGTCACAATCCATGGTGAAATTTGTGGGAGTATAAAGAAAAGTGGCGATGACAAAGCTGCTGCTGTATATACACAATATTTGAGAGTATATATACTTGTATAAATTAACTTATTTCATTATTTTTTGATTTTTTAAAAAATAAACATCAGAGAGAAACTCTGATGTTAAACTTTATTTATTGAATTCAAAACAAGAACTGACTTACAATTTTTTGATAACTTAACTTAAATTCAAATAGCGGCAGCGTTGAAGCAGTGCAGCGGTTAGCGACAGCGTTGGAGCAGTGCAGCGGTTGGCTCGTGCAGGAAGTATTGCAGACACAGCGTCAGCAATTTAGCTTTTGTTGATTAGCTTGAATTGAAGTTGGACTTAATAAAGACCAAGAAAAAAATATAATTATTGTTAACTTAATTATCGTTAACTCCTCCCCTCTTAAATTCAAGCGTCCGCGCTTGAAGTGCATGGGAGAAGTTTTGGCTGGATTATGTTTTGCTGTATTTTTGGTTGGATTTCTATAGTTCTTCTTCCAAACCTTGAGGCAAATATTTTTGCTAATATTACTACGACGATAATAATTAATGCGATTATTGACACGCTTATTATGCTTATTCGTCCTCTTGTCTCTAAGAATTCTATTGCCCTTGTGTTATTCGTATGAAGTTCCTTGATGAGTTCCATAGTAAGTCCTTCCTCATATTTACCGGGCAAAACAGAAGATCTTAGAATAGCTGGTAGGGGTTCTATTGAAAAGCTTTCATTAAATTCATAAATTTGGTTGTTGGCAGTGATTGTTGCATTTCGAAATTTTATGACATAGGAGCCTGTTAGGTTCAATTGGTTGTCATCTACAAATATTGAGCCATTGAATTGATTGAGGAGAATAATTCCGGGTTGGATATCTTCTATTGGAGCAATGTGTAGATTATTTACTCTAGTACAGGATGCTGGTTTGCTATGTAATATTTGTGGAATGCAGGAGCTTTTACTTATATCTACGATATCTTTATAATTACATATTTTAAGGTTTTTATAAGTTTTGCAAGAATTTTTAATTGCGTAAATTTTATCTTTACAAATTATATAGTTTTCATAAGAGATTTTTATAATTTCATTGCCTCTTTTAATAGGCTTTAACAATATCTCTTCACATGTTTCTTTATTGGTAGTTGGTATGCTTATAATATATAGTATGATAGTCTTATTTGATGCTATCGAAACATCTGCGATTTGAAAAGATTCTTCTATATTTGAAAAACTGATGTTATCTTTTTGTAACATTTGTCTGAATAACTCCACTTCATTATTTGAAAGCATAAATGAATTTATTAATCCAATTTTTGCCCAATTTATGGCATGATCTATATTAATTACTTCTTGTTTTAATATATCTAAATAATTTTTAATATTAAGACTAATAGTACTTTGGACATTTGTGCTGTCAAAATTTTTCATAATTAATTCATTTGTAGCATTTACAACATTATTCAATTTTTCAATTATTAATCTGTTAATTACCATTTGTCTCTCATTATTTTTAAGTATATTATTTGTCTTATCACTAAGTATTTTAAAATCATCGTGGTCGGGACTTCCCGCTATCCACTTCCATGTTGTTCCAATGAAATTTAAAGATCTTTTACTTATACTATTAGGCTTTAACCTATCTATATGGTTTTGTATTTGGGATATTTCATGTTGAAGGAATGGGAGAAGGGCGTTGGTTTTATTAACTTGTTTTATTATTGTCTTATTTAGTCGATCGACTGCGTCCTGGTACTCATTTATGTCAATCGTATGTATCAGTTTATAAGAGCCTGTTTGGATTTTAGCTGATCCCATGGTGAACGTGACAACTTCTGAATTTGAATAGTCTAGAACTTGTATCTCGCTGTGGCATGATGCAATGAGTAATCTGTAAAGAGGTTTTAATTAGTTTTAATAAGACTTTTGTGAACTACTAATCCTGATTCCGTAATAACAGTGCTGTTTTTATTTTCTTTGACTATTTCCTTTTTATACCTAGAGCACAATTTATTTCCAATACGCTTATTTTTCTTTACATATATAATGTCGCCTGTATTAAAAGACTTCAGATTGGTTCTATTTTGATTGTGATAACGTAAGTCCTTGTCCTGTTTTGTTTCGAGTTTTACAATATTTTCTAACCTATGTTTGTCTAATTGTTCCGGGCTTGTGCTGACAATACGTCCAAAAAATACTTCGATTGGTTTTCTGTTGGTGGTCGAATGAATTGAATAATTATACTTACAAATTGACATGTCTAGCAAGTCTGAAAATGAACGATGTGTATTTTCGGCTTTTGTACAACGCATTATCTCTGATAACGTTGAATGGAACCTTTCTATTTGTCCATTAACCGTGCTAGTGTAGGGCGGGGCTTTGAAAATGTCTATTCCTAATTGATCTTGCAACATAAATGTAATGGAAGCTGAACTAAGCGCTTTTTCATTATCGATAACTATTTTTTCAGGTATGCCAAAAGAAATAAGGATTTGTCTTAATGGTTCTTTTATGTCTTCGGTGGCTCTAGACTTTATAATTTTCGCTTGAGCATATTTGGAGAATTTGTCTATGGCAGTCAGAATGGTACGATTGTTTGTATGATATATGTCGAGATGTACAATATTACCTGGATATTGGGGTATGGGGGTTGACTGTAATATGTGTTTAGCTGGGTGCCGATCGTATTTATTCTCGCGGCATATTTTACAAAGTTTTACTATTTTTTCAATTTTAGCCTGCATTTGTGGAAAATAATATTTAGTCAAAAGCTGTGATTTATTTTCTCGAGAATTCCTGTGAGCTCTATTGTGTTCTGTTATAATTTTTGACTCTTGTTCTACTTCGGAAGTAATATCTTCAATCATTGTTTGAGTGTATCTGATTTTGTATGTTGAGAAGTGTAAAGGATATAGTTCTTGTATCTTACCCATGATTTCTTCTGATGTGAACAAACCGTTTACTACGCTTGGATTTAAATATCTCTTAAATATTTGTATAATGTCATCTGTAGAGTAATTTCTTTGTATTACGATATGTCTGTGATATGTGGGAAAAGGAATTTGGAATTGATGTCTATTTTCTTCACCTATTTTCAAAAACAATTGATTCTTAAAAACATTGATTGGTGCTTCTGTAGCAGGTATCAAATTTTGTGATGAACTGTCTTCGCTATGTATTGTACCTGTCAACGAGTTGATATCGTCGTTATTGGTGTTTGGTAAGAGATTAATTTGGGGTGGTCTTGAGAGGGCATCTGCAACTATGTTTGATTTCCCGGGTTTATAGAGAAGCTCATAGTTGTACTCCTCTAAAATTGCTTTCCATCTCTTCATTTTATTGTTATTGTTCTTATTGCTGAGAGCGTACGTAAGGGGTTGGTGGTCTGTGTAAATTTTTACTTTGGCGGATCCGTAGAGATAGTTTCGCAAGTTATTCAGTGACCAAATAATTGCTAGCATCTCTTTTTCATTGGTAGCGTAGTGTTCTTCTGCGCTACTTAATGTACGAGATATAAACATGATAGGTCTATCGTCTTGAGCTAGGACTGCTCCAATCGCATAATTGGATGCGTCCGTCGTGAGTTGAAATTCTTTTGAATAATCGGGGTATGAGAGCAGAACTTCTTCTGAGCTAAGGGAATTTTTTAGTTTTTGAAATGCTTCTAGTGCTTCTTTATTTAAATTTATTTTTATGTTTTTTGATATATTTTTGGATATTCGTCCTTCCTCCCCTCTTAAAAGGACTGTAAGGGGTTTCGCCAGTTTTGCGTAGTCCCTTATAAAACGGCGATAATAACCTGAAAGTCCTAAAAATGAACGTAGGTCTTTCAGAGTTTTTGGTTCAGGGAAATTATTGATTGATTCAATTTTTTTTGGATTGGTTTTGAGGCCATTTTCAGACACTATGTATCCTAAAAATTCTACTTCGGTTTTTAGGAATTCACATTTATCGAGTTGTATTTTGAGGTTTGCTGATTCTAGTGTATCAAATACTAATTTTATGTCATTAAAATGATCTTCCTGATTTTTACTGAATATAATGATGTCGTCAATATAGACAAAACATCTTTTTCCTATGTGATCTCTTAAGATGTCGTCAAGAGCTCTCTGAAAAATAGAAGGAGCATTCTTGAGACCAAAAGGGAGACGAGTGAATTCATATTTCCCGTTATTAACTGAGAAAGCTGTCTTCTCCGTATCTGATTCTTTTAGAAGAATCTGATGGAAACCACTTTTCAGATCGAGTACTGAAAATATTTTGTTTTTTCCAAGTTGAGATAGAACTTCGCTTATTTCGGGAATAGGGTATCTGTCTGGTATTGTAATTGAATTTAACTTCCTATAGTCTATGACCATACGGTATTTTTTCTCTCCTGACGCATCTAATTTTTTTGGGACCACCCATACAGGTGAATTATATGGTGATCTAGATGGTCGTATTATACCGTCACGTAAGTATTCGTTAATTTGCTGTTCTACATGGTTTTTGAGGCACATTGGGTACGGATAACATTTGGTATAAACAGGATTGTCTGATGTCGTACGAATTGTACCTTTAACTGTTGTAGTAAAAGTAAGTTTTTCGTCTGGATCACAAAAAAGTGATTTATAATCGGATGTGAGTTTTATTAGACATTCTTTTTGATATTGAGTTAAGTGTTCCGATCGGATGTGAATTTGGTTAACGCTTTGCGAAATTTGTTGTTTCAATTTTATACAAAATTTGTTTTTTATTGTCATGTAATTTTCGTTGGTGTGTATTATGGCATTTAGTTCTTTAAGTGAATCATTACCTATGATGGCATGAAAAGATTTTAAGGTGGGAAGCAAGAAAAATTTTATTTTTGTGTCGTCTATGCCGAAAATATTAGCAAAAGTATGATGGGTTATTTTGATTTGTCCTCCGACTGAACTAGCACAGAATATTTTTTCATTTATAATAGGTGTTTTTACTAGATGCGGCTGTACATAGTTTTTATTTGATCCGGTATCAATTAAAACTTTAATGATCTCTCCACTACTTAGCTTACATTCGATATAAGGTAATGAAGAGCTGTTCATTCTAAAAAATGAATATCAAGGCAATCTATTTTATCTAAAGAGTCTGAATTAAAACTTTGTTGTTCATTAGTTTCATAGTTTTTTATACAATCGGTATAAACTGATAAGGGTTGGTCAAAGTCATGGTCGTTATTATTTATTGCGTCTTCATATTGCTGAACTTCAATGTTAAAGTTTCTTTGTCGTTTATCTATATTTTGTGGTGGTGGACTTGGTCTTTTGCCATAGTGTGCATCGTTATGGGTAGGGCGATTCATGTAATTTATTCTCTTTGTTTGCATGCTTTGGTCTACATCCATAGCTTCAGGTCTAGGTAATGGCTTAGGGCCAAATGGTCGAACTGGTTGGTCGGGATTAGGATTAGGAGCGTTTAATAGAGGTGGTCTAATGAGGTTGTTAGGATTTGCCATGTTACTTTATTTTTTTTTTTTTTTTTTTTTTTTTTTTTTTTTTTTTTTTTTTTTTTTTTTTTTTTTTTTTGTTTTTGCTGAGAATGGATTATAAATTTTAATTAATTTATTTTAGAATATTCCACGAAAATCAGTAAGTATTGTACGCCTTTATTAAATAAATTTTTTCTTTCTTAATTTATCTTTTTTCTCCGATTTCGTTTACTAGGATTTATTTTTAGAGAGTAGATTTAAATAGTTAGTCGAGCTACAGTTTTCAGAAAAAAATTTTATTTATTGTTATCTCTATATTTTGTGATACTCTAGAGGGTCCGGCTTTTTGGGCTACGGAATCGCAGAGTGGTTTTGCAATGTATTATTATTTTGTTGTTATAGTTTAGTTTTATAGGCTTTTATTCCGTTATAAACTGGAGGGTCCGGCTTTATGGGCTACGGAATCGCAGTTTCAAAAATATTTAGTTATTTCTTTACGTTATTTTATTTAAAAATTTTTTTCTTTCTTTTTTTTTTTTTTTTCACTTTTAAATTTTGTTTGTTGAAAATTTTCTTAAAATTGTTTTACTTCTTATCTAGTCTTAAAGGTTAATTCTTTTTCTAAAAACACTTTCTTTGTTTACTTTTAACTTATTATTTTCTCAAAATTCTATTTTATTTCTTAATTTATCTTAAACTAGCTTACAATATTCCGCACAGGTTCTCCATGATTTTTCCTTTTTGTCCGCTATCCGGTGACTCGGGATCTCTGATAGAACACAAATCGTGTGGTTGCGTTTTTATTCCAACGAATTCTAACGCTTAATTAGTTGTGGTTTCTATTCGGGCTACACAATTAATTTATCGAACTTCTTGAGGACACTTTATAAATTAACCGTGATGAGTACTGCTTAAGGACTTCTTTCCCGAATACCACGACGTTGGGCGCCAATTAACTTATTTCATTATTTTTTGATTTTTTAAAAAATAAACATCAGAGAGAAACTCTGATGTTAAACTTTATTTATTGAATTCAAAACAAGAACTGACTTACAATTTTTTGATAACTTAACTTAAATTCAAATAGCGGCAGCGTTGAAGCAGTGCAGCGGTTAGCGACAGCGTTGGAGCAGTGCAGCGGTTGGCTCGTGCAGGAAGTATTGCAGACACAGCGTCAGCAATTTAGCTTTTGTTGATTAGCTTGAATTGAAGTTGGACTTAATAAAGACCAAGAAAAAAATATAATTATTGTTAACTTAATTATCGTTAACTTATATACTTGTATATATGTATTCATACACATGGATCCGCAACGATACCAACACCAACTTCAACTAGGGATCCAGTTGGCTTTGCTTTAATACATTTTTTATCACTTTTTCTATGTTATTTATTTATCTTTTTTGCACATTTCTCGACTCTTTTGAAAAGTGTTCCTCCATTTTGTCAATTACTTTATCGTTGCTTATTCGCCCAAATGTTGCAATCTTGTTAAAATTTGCCTTAAATTGTTGTTAAATAATCAAGTCCTTGGTTTGTTTCTTTAGTTTCAGAGTGAAAAATATTTGTATTTATTTAGCTGGGAATGAGCTGAGACCTTTAATGTGGGAGTAGCAACCTTGAAATTCATATTCAACTCAATTTCACGCTCTTCTCACATCCCGTGTCAATGGAAATTACAAGCCTGAAATTACATCTTATTGATCAGAGACCTTGCTACCGATTGCCTCAAAGCTCTACGAATACCCTTTTTTTAGAAGACCTTTTCTAGTACTCTTACAGTAGAGGCTGATTCCTCACCACCAGTTCGGATTTCGAGAACAATGCCAGCACAGAGGAAGTTCCTCCCAGTTACCAGCACACTTGAGATGCTCTTGAGCAGAAAGAATTCTGCACAGCGGCAGTCCTAGATGGCTCTCAGGCATTCGACAAAGTGTGGCACCCTTTTCTCCTGTATACATTAAAAAAGGATTTACCTGCTGCATTTTCTGAAATCCCAAAATCGTATCTCGAAAGTAGATTTTTCAGAGTTAAATTCAGCGGTGACTTCTCAAAACCTTTATGAGACTTTTTATTTATTATCCTTCTGAGCCTGCATTTAATAATCTAGTGCGCAAAGTGGAATGCAGTGGCTCGGTACATAGCAGAGCAACACCACGGTCGTCCCGGTCGTTTGAGTGAAATATCACTGCAGTGTCGAAGAGGACCCAAATGCATCCATTTCCCTGCGTTCACAGCAATTGGAACTATTGGAAAGCGTAACTTGGAGAGTGGAACTTTATAATGTTCAGTGCGAGAAATGAAGTCAACGATCCTTTCCTTAGTCGCATATTCGTCAATTTCATCATTGAACAAAGTCCTGTATTTTCTGAAAAAGTCTTCTATTCGTTTGGGGTCCATTTTATGGATGCGTAAATAAGCGGAGTTTGAACCTCTGAAAATCGAAGGGAGATCATTGAGAACCCTTTACGTCCAGGGCATATTCTTTAGTAAATTAGCAAGGGCTGTCACTCTGCATTCAGAGTGCATTGATTGCTCATAAGGACATGCTAATAGGGACATGCTAACAGTGACATGCTAATGCTTGCGATATAGGGACATGCTAATGAATCTTTAGTCAATTATTGCCGATATGGATTTGAGTGATATGTGATGTCAACAGGATGACGTCACATGCCACACACTCCGCAATTCAATGGATTTTTTACTGACGAAATTTTGCTGTGACAATTCTGATATAATCCTGAACACACTACATAAACCTTGGAAGAACAAATGAGTGCACAACACCCTCAGCACATATTAATCATATACAGAGAGATCATTTTAAATTGTTGTTACTGGCCACATTTCTATATGGACGTGTTACAATTCAATATTCAGCTATAATAATGACACATGCAAATGATTATTACGACAGGCCTGATAACAGGACCATAGTGTGGGAGATTGTAGTCAGTTGCAAGCAGCAGGGAAAAGTACTGCTAAAGGAATATATGGCTGAGGTACCTCCTATTCCAGCAAGCTACTTAATTAAGTATGGAGAGCCAAGGAAAGTTCTGGAACGAACACATGTACAATATTAAATTGTAGAGTGTTAGTTCAGTTGAAAGCATTTGTTGGCAGGGTCTGCTTTTTATTTCGTTTATTTAACAACACTAAAAAACAACAGAAAATGTGTTTAAGAAATTTCAACAATATATGAATCATTGTGTTACCTTCCAAGGTTCTTGTCTCCATGTCAGCTTGTTTGACTTTCATTTCTGTTTATCCGTCAACTGACAATTTGCTGTGTTCTCTCTTCGTGATTTCAGGCATATTCGGTTATTTAATGAGAGAAAAAATGTCAAACTAAAAAATAACAAAAAAAAAGAGAAAAAGGTGGGAACATGAGAGACAATTCTTCTCAGTTCCAGAATAAATAAAAAATGTCCCACAAAAAACTTTCCAGCAATACAACTACAAAATATTATAACTTTGCAGTGGTTCTTTCACTGTAATGGTGCTGCTGGGTCTGACACAAATTGCAATATAAGTCGAAGCTACTCTACAGATTTCCAGTGTTATCCCATCACAGTCAAAAGCCATGTTCGCCACCAGAAGGTACGCTATCCTCGTGTTTTTTTCAATGGTTTGCAGTGTTGTTTGCGAAGGCGATCTGGTATTCAACGTTTATGAAAAAGGATACGAAATATCCTTTGAGACATCTCGCAATGACGTGGTTCGATTCATGTTTTCAATAACAAGGATTAAAGATGCTACCGGTAAATCTGTAACCGTGTATCCAATACCTATAAAAAATAAATGGATATATATAGAATGCCATTCAATACTGCATGTCGGCGATATTTTGTCTTACAGGTCTGATAGTTTCTATAATTTGGCGGTGGACATCCCAATGGATTCGACCATTACAACATTTACCGTTCTTAAAATTGATAAAGCCCCCAATGGCTTCTGTGGAGAACAATTCAAAGATGAAAAGACGGAAAAATCTGAAGAGACGAAAAAATCTGAAGAGACGGAGAAAACTAAAAAGACGTCCAAAACTAAAAATTCGTTGAAAATTTTTGCTTTGAAAAATTTGCAGAAAAAACGTGGATTCGAAGAACCAAAGGAATGACCAATGGGTTCCAGTTTCACTAAATTTTTGTATCCTATTCTAGTGATATAATAATATTTTTTGTATTAAAGCAAAATTTGCCTAATTAAAAACAGTTAAAAGTGTAAAATTTGTTCAAAATGTTTTGAAGGGAAATACAGGGCCCTTCAGTTGACGTAGTTGCGTTTCCTAATGTAATACGATATCGTTAAAAGTGATGGCTCGGCACCACAGTTAGGGGTTTCCGGAGATGATGCTGAAATTTCCAAGTTTTGGTGACGAAAAAGTGTTCGTGTAACTGGTCACGAGTGGCAGACGTGGCACCAGGATAAGAGTCTTGTGGAAAACCATCTAATAAAATTGATTTGTATGTGTACTTAAGAGCACTGTTTCGGTGGTGAAGTGCGAAGTAGGCTAGTCTTGTAGTCGTGGCCTCACAGGTTAGTGAGTTCACCGCATATTCTAATTCTCTCGAATTCATTCACCAACAATAGAATGGTGTGGAAACCACTCCGTTATTGCTCTTGATCGGTATTGAAAAAATGAAAAATATGTAAATCTTTCCTTTGGAAACCAATACTCTTTCTAACGGATGTAAATGCATCCACATTTTATGCCACGAGATTCGGAACCATAGAGATCTCTAGCCAGGAAACTGACAGAAGTTCCATCAACAACAATTTATTCGATAACAAGGATCGTGATTCCACAGCTATACTTCAGAATGTCTCCGTAATCGGAAAAGAAGGGGGCAAATAGAACTAGGTTAGTACATTAAAATGAGATTGTCGTTCATAATGGAACTAAGTTCTGTTCGGATCCATTTTATTCCGCCGATGTATCCGCACTGGAAACTCTTTTACGTATTTAAATATATTTTGATTGCCAAATAATGTTTCATACGATTAGTAAATTGAATTTCCGTTAGTATCGCTAGTTATCGGTAGAGAGGGTTGGCTTAAAGGATGAAAACATTCCTCCATCAATTTAGTCCAACACAGCTTTAATATCTTCACTGTCACCTTTAACCCAATATATCCACGTCAGTTTTTCTCTGGGTCCACTGTCAAAATCCGAGGCAAAGTTTGTGGGTGTCTCTAGAATAATATGTTGGCTTTTTCTCAAAATTTGATTTATAATTTTTTCTGTTTTATTTATTCATCTTTCCTTCGACTTTCTCGACTTTTCTGAAAAGTTATTTCAAATGTTCTCTCTCACTTATTTTATAATGGCTTATTTGCGCAAATGTTGCAATTCTAGTTAAAATTTCTTTAAAATATTGTTATTAAAACACGAACAAAAACTTTGCTTTCTTTCCTTCGTTTCTCGAGTGTCAGGCCGAGAAATATTTCAATTTACTTAGTTTGGAATAAGCTCAGACCCAAAATTGAGAGCTTTTTGGCATGCTAACGCATTAAAAGGGAACATGCTTAGGAACAATTTTTATAATATTACTCAGCTGAGCAGTTCTGTGATATTGTTTTTATGATTAAGGTTTGTTGTAAGAATAAATTCAAGAAACAGTCGCCGGCGAATTCAATTTGTCAGTGTCATTAATACATTATGTGGGCAACTAAGGAACTAATGAAGAAACATTTGCAGACCTTGTCTTAGTCGAGACCGTACCTTATCCGACATGCAGACTTCGAATCCCTTTTCGTAGGTTCCATCAACACGTCCTTATCCACAGCACACGACAACACATGACAAACCGCAACAGGGCGTGACAGGAGCACGATAACAGTGCAACTGCTAGTGACTGATTGAAGTGGTTCAATACTTTGGTGACTTTAGCCAAGTTTCGATATACTCGTATACTTGTATATAGACACTATATACACCAGCAGGGAATCCACAACACCAACTTGAATTTATCACTTCTCTGTTTTATTTATTTATCTTCTTCTCCACATACTCCGACTTGATAAATATTTCAAAGGCTAAATTCCAAATGTTCTCTCTTATTTTGCTTCTTTGCACAAATGTGGCAATTCTTGTTAAAATTCGCTTTAAAATCTATATATATATAAAAATTGGTGCAAGTGCGTTGTGACTTTATAACTCATGAACCGTCAAACCGAATTCAATGAAACTTTTTGTGGTTTGTTCGTATGGTCGTGTAGATTGTTTATAGATAAGTTTGCACGAAATCGGTCGACGCGATCGTGAGTTATGACCTTTTATGTCAACACGTGATTTTGTCCATATAAAAGTTTGCATGTATGTATGTATGTTTGTATGCAACGTATGTACTCGAAAACGGCTGAACCGATTATGATGAAATTTTCAGGCAATTTTCAGAATAAACCTCCGATTAACATACGCTACACATTGTTTGGATTTTTTACATGTAGGGGGTGAAATTGGCAAATGGGATAAAAACTTTCCCTCCCTATGTATGTATGTATGCATGTAAGCAATGCATGCACTCGAAAACGGCTGGACCGATTTTGATGAAATTTTCAGAGAGTCTTCAGAAAAACCCCTCGGATAACATAGGCTATACATTGTTTGGATTGTTCCACATTTAGGGGGTAAAATTGACAAAAGGGATAAAAACTCCCCCTACCTAATTCTATATAAAAATGTATGTATGTTTGCAACGTATGGATTGGAAAAAGGCGGGATTTTGATTAAGTTTTTACAACGTCTTCAGAATTATCTAACCGATGACATAGGATACACATTTCTTAAAAATATCAAAATTTTTAACGTTAAATAGGGCAAAAGTGGTAGAAGCTACCTTATTCTATATTTTCTGAATTAATTAAGCGATTTTATTGAAAATGGGCACAATCCTTAAAACGTGCAAAATTATCATTTGGGACGAATGCACAATGGCCCGAACAACTCGAGAAATCAATTAAAATTTGGAAAAATGTCAGAAAGTCAATTGACCGTGTCCGCACTGTTCGAATAAAAAAATCAGAAAGAACACACAATATACGCAGCTGTCAAAATAAATAAGCGTCTACAGCTCCATCTGTTGAGTTATTGGAGTATCAGTCAGTGCTTACAACACCAATATGAAACTAAATGTGCGCGTGCAACACCACGCACATATAAAAAAAATGAGAACAAAAAGTGAGATTAAGTTTTTTTAATTTTCGAATTTTCCGAATTTTCCGAATTTTTTGAGATCGATAGATTTGCAAGAAACAATTGGGAATGAGATTTCGTTCCCACCGAACTTCAGTTAAACGGTAATTAGTATTCAAGCCGTTGACGACAAGGTATTCCCAAACTACAAAAATCCTGAATGGCTGTGCGAACTTGCAATTTAGGCACAAAAAAATGATAAAGTCAACAATCTTAATGAGAAAATTCAATTGAAACTTTTCGGCGAAATCTATATCTTTTATATATATAAAAAATTGGTGCAAGTGAAATACATGATAAATGCACGTTGTAGAGCATACACGCATATACATTGACACCTACCAGTGAGTGATCATTTTAAGGTTCTTTTCCATCGAACTCGAATTGTGGACAGACGTAATCGGTAAGAGTCGCATTTGATTTATTTTTTGTTTTTCATATTTTCAGCCATACATCATCAAACAATTTATTTGTTTTTGTTTGACCATTTAAATACAAACAGACAGTAGTGTATATACGCTTTCCATTTGGATTCTCTGGTTGAATTGCTATCGGGTTTCAGGCCATTTATATACGTGTTAGTGTCACTTTGTATAGTTCTTTTTCCTCTGTTCTTAATTTTTTTTATACATAAAACAACCAAATAATGCGAATATATGACCACAAACACATACTTATTATACATTTGGATATAGTTTTTTTAACTCTTGAAATTAATTTAAATGATTACTCTTTTCGTACATAGAACAAATTCGAAATGCCACGTCCAAGTCGCTCAAATATTGGTAGACGTACGCGTCATTCGAGAGTTGTTTCAACCAATCGAAGATCACAAAGTGAACAAGATCGTATTCAACAAAATGCATCACAGAGGGAACGACGTAGACGTATAAACCAATCGGTTGATAGTGCAAACACGGTTGACAGTGAAAGGTCGATAAATCGACGTACGCGTCCCTCAATTCAAATCATACGACAAATGGAATTGGCGGCTTAGAATTATGATAGCACAATTGATTACAGTATGTATTCTTATATTGGACAAATGAATAAACAATGTGTGCATTGTAAAGCATTCAAATTTATGAACGAAACGCCTGGCATGTGCTGTGCTGGTGGGAAAGTTAAATTGCCTGTGTTAGAACCTCCACCAGATCCTTTACACTCATTAATTTATGGCAATTCAGCAGCATCAAAGCATTTCTTAACAAATATTCAAAAGTACAATTCATGCTTCCAAATGACATCTTTTGGAGCTACAAATATTATAAGAGATGGATTTATGCCGACGTTTAAGGTAATTACTTCGCATGGAATAAATGATATCAAATTTGATTTATGTGCTGTCTCTGTATTTGCTGTTTTCAAAAATTCGGATTCGTCATCTAAATCTATTTCAAAAACATTACAGATGCAAGGACAGATATACCATAGAGCTGGGTCATTGTTGCCATTCCCAGATGCTGACCATCAGTTTTTGCAAATATATTTCATTGGTAATGAGAACAGCGAACTGAATCAGCGCTGTACAATTGCTTCAAATACAAGAAGAGAAATCTTGAGAGAGCTGCAAAGATTTTTACATCAGCACAATGAATTGGTTAAATTATTCAAGATTGCACTGGATCAGATGCCCACCGATGATCATAAAATCATAATACGTGCCTACAGAACACCACTCGGGCAACATTCCAGGCGATTTAACGCACCAACAATCGATGAAGTGGCAATCGTAATAGTTGGTGAATAATTTCGGCCAAGAGATATTGTTTTGCACCGTAGGAATGAGCAACTAAATCGTATTTCTGAGCTCCATCGTTGTTATGACGCATTGCAATACCCGATTTTGTTCTGGAGAGGAGATGATGGTTATCATATAAATATACCATTGATAAATCCAATGACTGGTAAAAAAATAATGATTTTTGATTACTTTTGTGAGTAATCTTTGCGTTAAAATAACTAAAAGAATAATTTTTAATATTTGCAGGCCAACAAACAACGAAAAAAGTTAGTGCGATGAATTTTTATTCGTATCGATTGATGATTCGTGATCAAGAGGACAATTACATTTTGCGATGCAATAAACTTTTTCATCAATACATTGAGGACATGTATGCTAAAATCGAGAGCGAACGATTGCATTTCATCCGTCATAATCAAGCCCGATTGAGATCTGAAGAGTATATACATTTACGTGATGCACTATTGAATGATGTGAATGTGAATGACATTGGACGCTTGACGATATTACCATCGTCATATACCGGTAGCCCACGTCATATGCACGAGTATACACAAGATGCCATGTCATATGTTCGTCATTACGGCCGTCCAGATTTGTTCATCACATTTACTTGCAACCCAAAATGGGCTGATTTGATGGTCAGGTCCCAACAGATCGACACGATGTAACCACTCGCATATTCCACCAAAAATTAAAAAAGTTGATAGATCTGATTGCCAAGCTCCGTGTATTTGGAGAAGTGCGCTGCTATATGTATACAATTGAATGACAAAAAAGAGGCTTGCCGCACGCTCACATTTTGATATGGTTGGTACAGAAAATAACACCAGATATGATTGATAGTGTTATATCGGCCGAAATTCCAGATCAAACCATCGATCCACAATTATTTGCAGTTGTCACGAAAAATATGATACACGGTCCTTGCGGTGAAATCAATCCAAATTCACCATGTATGATCGACGGCAAATGTTCAAAGCGTTTTCCAAGACAATTGATTGCAGAAACAATACACGGTGATGATGGATATCCACAGTATCGTCGACGATCAGCTCAAGATAATGGTAAAACTACTACTATTAAAATCCGGAACCAAGACTTTGAAGTTGATAATCGTTGGATAGTGCCGTATTCACCATTGTTGTCAAAAATTTTCAATGCTCACATAAATGTCGAATACTGCAATTCAGTCAAATCAATAAAATACATTTGCAAGTATGTTAATAAAGGTAGCGATATGGCTATTTTCGGAGTGACTGCTGAAAATAGAAATGATGAAATTTTGCAGTACCAAATGGGAAGATATATTAGTACTAACGAAGCTATTTGGCGAATTTTATCGTTCCCAATACATGACAGACACCCTGTTGTTATACATTTAGCAGTTCATCTTGAAAATGGGCAACGTGTTTATTTTACTGATGCAAATGCCGCACAAAGTGCATTACAGCCTCCAGCAACTACACTGACAGCTTTTTTCAAGTTATGTGAAACAGATGAATTTGCAAGAACACTATTATATTCGGAAGCACCACGATATTATACTTGGAACGCATCAACAAAAAAATTTCAACGCCGCAAAAAAGGTACTCCTGTTGATGGCTACCGAGGTGTTTTTTCAACGGATGCTTTAGGCCGCATTTATACAGTTAGTCCAAACAATGTTGAATGTTTCTATTTGCGATTGTTGTTGGTGAACGTACGTGGGCCACAGTCATTCCAGAATTTAAGAACTGTCGACGGTGAATTGTGTGTAACATATCGTGATGCATGCCAACGGTTGCGTTTGCTTGAAGATGATACGCATTGGGATACTACGCTTCACGATGCATCAGTTTCAGCTCACCCAAATCAAATACGTATGTTATTCGCAATAATAATATCAACATGCTATCCATCAAACCCACTTGAATTGTGGAATAAATATAAAGATTTCATGGTTGAAGACATTTTGATTCGACTTCAACATCGTTCGATGGATCCCGAATTGGTACATACATTAGAAATGTATAATGAGGCCTTGATATTGATTGAAGATATTTGCCTTATGATTGCAAATAAAGCATTAGGACAATTAGGCATGATCGCACCTAATCGTCCAATCCATGATTTATTTGAGCAAGAACTGCAACGCGAACAGCAATTCGAATGCGATGAATTGCGTGCATTTGTGCAAACAAACATTCCACAATTGAATGTTCAGCAAAGGAATGCATACGATAGAATCATGCAAGCTGTCATTAACAACACAGGTGGATTATATTTTTTGGACGCTCCTGGTGGCACTGGGAAAACATTTCTCATTTCATTAATCTTAGCTACAATTAGATCCGAACGAAAAATCGCATTGGCACTTGCTTCTTCTGGTATTGCAGCTACATTATTGGATGGTGGCCGAACTCCACATTCCGCTTTAAAACTGCAATTAAACATGCAATCGGTGGAGACTCCAACGTGTAATATTTCAAAAAATTCTGGAATGGCCAAAGTTTTGCAACAAGCAGCAATCATTTTATGGGATGAATGTCCGATGGCCCATAAAAAATCTTTGGAAGCATTGAATCGAACATTACAGGATCTACGTGGAAATCAACAGTTGTTCGGAGGTGCATTAATATTGCTATCTGGTGATTTTCGACAAACGTTGCCCGTCATTCCCAGATCGACTCCAGCTGATGAAATTAATGCATGTTTGAAAAGTTCGTTTCTTTGGGCAAATATACAGAAGTTAGCGCTTAACATAAATATGCGTGTGCGTCTGCTGCAGATTGGCGATGGCAAAATTGCAAGTGATTTAAATGGGTTTATCACGTTACCGAACAACTTTTGCACAAGTATGCCATCAAAAGAAGAACTAATTGATCACGTTTTTCCAAACATTGTTCAAAACTATAAAAATCATGATTGGCTAAGAGAACGCGCAATTTTAGCACCAAAAAATGCAAATGTTAATGAAATAAATTTTCAAATTCAACAGAAATTGCCAGGTGACTTGGTATCATACAAATCCATTGATACTGCTACGAATGAAGAAAACGCAGTAAATTATCCGGTTGAATTTTTGAATTCTTTGGAACCACACGGTATGCCACCGCATATTTTGAATTTGAAAATTGGTTCATCGATCATACTTCTTCGAAATCTCAATTCACCAAAACTCTGCAATGGAACGAGACTTTCCGTGAAAAAATTAATGCCCAATTTGATCGAAGTAACAATTCTAACTGGGAAAGCAAAAGGAGAAGTTGTACTGATACCAAGGATCCCATTAATACCAACAGACATGCCATTTCAATTCAAACGTCTTCAATTTCCCGTGCGTTTATCCTTTGCTATAACCGTTATTAAAGCTCAAGGACAAAGAACGCTTCATGTATGTGGTGTGAATTTGGAGGAACCGTGCTTTTCTCACGGACAATTATACGTCGCATGTTCCAGAGTGGGAGCACCACCAAATTTATTTATTCATGCACCACACAATCAAACAAAAAATATTGTATACACTATCGTATTGAATTGATTTACTTTTTTTTCATTATTTACAAATAAAAAATAAATAAAAAAAACCAATGAATTTGATTCAATGTTAATATTCATGCGTAGCGAAGCACGCCGGGATCAGCTATATAATATAGTTTCTTCATATTTAAAATTTTGTATTACACAATACACTAATATCATTATATACCAAAAACCATTTTAAAATTTGTCAACAACAAGTTAACATGTTTCTACAACCTTTGATAATTTTTCTCTATCTTCACCTTTTTAACTTACATTTTTCAAAATACCCAATCAAGTTGTGCTTCCAAGTTTTCGCACTGTTAGGCATGTTATATTTCAAAACTGTTTCACATATATTGTTGCGATTTTTTAAATAAACAAATTTTTCGATCATTATTGTTTTCTAAAATTAAATTTTTTAATGCAAAACCATCAATCCTAAGAAATATAAACTTTTAGATTTAAAACCTTCGGAGGCAGGACGAAGTTTGCCGGGTCCGCTAGTATTCTTATAAAAACACTAACAAAATTTATTTTGTTTGTTTAGTTTCACAGTCAGTCTGAAAAATATTTGTATTTATTTAGCTGGGAATGAGCTGAGAACCAACATTGAAAAGTTTTTTCCATGTTAACGCATTAAAAGAGAACACGCATGGAACAATTTTTATAATTTTACTCAGCGGAGCAGTCTGTGAATAAAAACATTATTAATTTTTTATATGAATAAATTCAACAACGAACTAAAAAACAGTCGCTGACAATGCCAATTTTCACGTTCAGTAATACAGGTTAAAATAATTGGTTACTTGGGCAACTAAGGAACTAATGAAGAAACATTTGCAGAGCATATCCTAGCCGGGATATAGAACCTTACAAACGTGATTGTCATTTCAACCTAATTACCACTAAACCTAGAAGGCCGACTAGATATGAACTTTATTTATAGACATACAACGGCCCTTGGCCTTTTGGCTTCTGCCGCACTTTCTTTCTTAGAAGCTACCACGCCTTGCTATTTTACCAACAGATATATATCCAAGCTGTTTGAAATTGATTACCTGCAGACCTCATCCCAAACTGTATTCCCAAAATCAACTGTCTTAAATAGTTTAGATAGTCAGTTGCATCCCTCTGCATATTGAATAGTTACACGTGCGCACGATATAGAAATGCACTCCCGGACAAGCGTTTTATTAGCACTCTTCAATGTTGATTATGTTTTAACAGTTTACAGAAGTTTCCAGAATCGAGTCCATATTTTATTAAGGTATTAAAATGGGAATGAGCTAACAAATATTCCGGCCTCCACTTTGCTATGCCCACTCACCCGATTTGTGTAAATAAGCAAACTTTTCACTAACAGTCCTCATCTCAATGTGGATAAGCCTAAGAACTTAGCAACATGCATTTGCGAAGCCTCTTAAGACATTGTTTTGGAACGTTGTATTAAGATTATGATGGTTTGTTCGGGCAATCCACTGAGGTTAAAACCATACGTGATAGTATAAAACACAAACGCCAAAATGGACGATTCTTTTTGAGAGGCACGTCCTCTATAGACATATGTTTGAAACTTTGGACCTGTTCACAATTTGTGGCAAAGCCTTTTTGAGAATAAGTACGAGTATATGGACATTATCAAGTCTTACCCACGAAATGGGCTGGTTCAGATGGGAGGCATATACTAATTAGCTTTTAATAAGCAACAGCTCTATGGCGTGAACACACATAGTAACAGACCCAATGAAATCGGCCTCAGCGCAGATAAGAGCAAATCTGTGGTTCCATGTATTCGATTTTCACTCATTTCCGCACCCCACTTACAAAATATTAGCACTGCATTTCTTGACCAGCAACTCCATGCTACGCTTTCCTACGGCAAGCTAAGTCGTTCTTTTACTTTTCATAAAGTTCATAAATTGATATTTGAAATAGTTCACATCAGCTGACAGTTCAGATGTTACCCTGGGTTCTCCTTACGCAAAAATAACACTATATAATAAGTTGGCGTTAAGATTTCTATACAGTTTATCCCTTAAAAGCCAAAACATGGCATAGTGAGTACAGTTTCCTGGAGGCTTGCTCTGACGCATCAGTTCAATGGCAAGGACAAACAGACAGAGAAGACAGTAAGAGAACCAAAGAAATCGGCCTAAGGACATATAAGCAAAGACATACACATACATACATAAGAGGCGATACAAACGTATGTTGGGTTTGGCCGAGTCTAAAAAACGCGCCAGCTGATTCTGCCCTGTGCTCACTGGAGCCAGTGAAAGAGTATCGTCGAGACAGGGCTCTGCGTTTCAGTTGCGTATTGCGCCCGAAGTAACGCCTGTTGGCAAGAGTGGTTCTCCGTTGAATCTAGGAATCTAGGATGATTTCGTTTTTGGTGTTGATGATAGTACTAACTCCCACACCACTTCAAAGGTGCGGTTGCCAACAGTGAATTTTTGTCCAAGACGTGAAGACTCTTTTTTGTTGACAGAAGCTGCTTTGTCTTGCCCACTTTCAACAGAAAACTCACTTTGGCCACTTCTCTCTCTAGACGAGAGCACGCCCTACATGCATAGATGTCGATGTCGTCGGCGTATGCCAGCAAAATGACACTTTTGTAGAAAACAGTGCCATGTAGTGGCCCGAATAATTTTCTACAGTAGGAATTTGAAGGTATCGCAAGAAAGCTGTGTCTGAAACCTCGTTTGGTATCGAAGGACTTGGAGAGGTTCATCACAATTCTGAGGTGTTGGGGTCTTGTGTCCTTGTTTGACGGGGGACGTCGTTCTGCTGCGCGCGTGTATCTGAAAAGCCTAAATCATCACTACAGTACACTTTTAGTTTTAAAATCACAGGCCTTTATTTCTTAGAATACTAACTCTTATATACTATATGCAATTCACAATTACAATACAAAAACTGACCTTTCCGGTGTTCCAGTTTCGCACCTGTTAATTGGTGTCAGTTGGTCAAGTCAACTGACCTACGCCATTCTGAAATGTTGATGGTGCATTCTAACTTTCAATGCCCTTTAGTGGCTCGACTGCAAAACTGTAGCACCCTAAAAGTTTACATAATAAATATTACACAGGTAATATTAACTTAAAATACTGAGACCCTAAAAGTATGTCTTATTGTTAAACAATTTTAGCACATGCTAATCCAACATAGGGTGGCATCTATTAGGAGTCGGTGCTGTGAGTCAACTACACGTAGGTAGTTTGGTTCTAACCCACAACATTCCTCCCCTCTTTCTAAAAGAAGTTACTGCAACTAACTTCTAATGAGAGTTTTTAATTATTTCTGCACTTTAAACACTCTATGCATTTTCTTAAACCTACAATACATATGTAATAATTTTTTTTTCTTTTTTTTCAAATTCGCCTTATTTTTATATTTTGTGTTTTTTGTTTTTTTTTTTTGCTTTCTTATTACTTCTTTTTTATAGTTTTTTTTTCCTTTCGTCTTTGGCTTATTTTTATCCTTTTCTTTTCTTTCTTTTTTTTAATTCTATTCCCCTTTTTTATGCTTGGTCGTTCATCGACTCTTTTCTCCCTGGCGTACAATACAATTTACTCTTATACTTAAAATATTATATTCCGCTATGATATTACATCTAAAATCTTATGCTACAACCTCCGCTAACTGATGATCCGGTTGTCGGCTGCCGTTGTCGGTATGGTTGTTGTGCTGCGCCGTAAGTTGTGGTTCTCGTTGTGGGTATTCGACTCGTTTCCTTAACTGGCAGAATATATATGAGATTACTGCAACGATCATTGCCAGCGTTATGATCGCGGCGATCCCTCCCTTTTCCAACGAGGAGTGCGATAAAAAATGTACCACTCGAACGGTTTCCGGACAAAACGACACTCCATTGGCGAGAATGTGCCGCCGTTCAAAGTCTGAGTATACGGTTCGCAGGTGGCTGTCTGGGTGAATGTAGAGGACCAAAAATATGTAATCAGCATTAGCGACGTCTTCAACGGAGTTGCAGAAATGATTGCCCTGTATAAGTAAATTGTGCAATTCGCTGAAAAGCCGTTTGCCTTCTTTGAATGTGTGTTCATTGGCAATTTCCTGGCTCGTGCAATTTCCTTTAAATATGCCTAAAACTACAAGGGAGCCTGGTGTCATTCTGCATGCGCCCACCCATTGACTCGTCAGGGCTTGTGTGTCAATATCCAATTGATTTACAGATCCTTGAGAGTTACTATCCAACTCGTTGGTTGCAAATGGCAGGTCATTATCCTCCTCCCCGTTTTTAGCCAAATGCACTACCATGTATTTATCCAGCTCGGCGTTCTGCCCAATAATAATGCCATAGCAGAAATCATGTTCAATAGCACGTTTGTGGAGGTAATTTTCGTCTGAAGTACTCAGGAGTATTGTGCGTATCGCGGAGTCCCGGACTATTGACAAAAATGCTAGATTTTGGAACTCGTTTAGCACTTAATTGACAAATAATTAGATTAAAGCACTGAATCACAACCCACAAGATCAGAGTCAACTTGCTGCGCGTTGTTTGCTACCCCGAAATGACATAGCTTGCTCGTTTCGTCTGAGCCCCGCTATTATCGATTCCGCTTCCGTTATCTCACACCCTCTCTTACTTCCGTCAGATCCTGCGGTATTTGCTCTTAACTCGCAAAGCTCCATTGTTTTCTTTTGCAAATCTTCTAGTTTCTTCAGTACTGGCTCCAGATCAGCATTGCGAAACTCCGATATCACCACCCACTCGTCTTTCGAGAACCAAACATTATCCAGTGATTCCAAAATCAGGTCCGTTTCCGCCAAGGGTTCCACCCGCACTTCCAGGGTTTCGCTGCATTTCGCTGGAACTCTCAAATAGGCTACCAAGAACACAGCTGCCTTACACATATACTGTACTAATCTCTATAATAACTTATCTAATAAATATTTCTATTTCTCTAAATATTTAAATAATCATTATGGTTATATTACTGCTACATTATCGTTATCATTACTTTACACTAACATCCACCATCGACCGACCTTTTCTCCACCTTTTTTTTTTCTTACCATAATCTAGAATATCTAAATATCCTTGACCATGTATTTCTGTTGTCAATAGCATGACCCAATTCCTTTCTTCTCTTAAAAAAAAATCTCCTGGTTTCGTATATATTCAAAACACCTCTAGTGTGGAAAACCCCTCTATGAATGCATACGAAACATACAGGCACCCCCTCGGTATTAACACTATCCTACTTGTTACTGCGCTGAAGCCCCGCCAATTTTAAGTCAGCTAGCTTATAGCTCCAGATTTTCTCTCAATTAACACTTAACTTAATACACACAATAAACTTACAAGAAAACTTTAGTCTATCTAACCTAATTTCGATTTTACTACTATCCATTCTCAACTAGCCCTCTTAGCTTGTTACCTACTGATTATTCTCCCTAACTTATTTTAGCTTACCTTATTGCCTGCCATATTATTTAAATATACTAACAAGACCCTTTCTAACCTCTTACTTCAAAACAACCCCATTCATAATTGTCCTACGTGATTGTTAAACGAGTCAAAACTTGCCTTGGTCGGCTTACCATCTTACTGCACCGATTGTACCAAATGCTGCCAACGCTCGATACTTCCAGGGTCGCACACCCGGAAGTTGTATTCAAACTAATTGAAATCAATTGTATTCCATACTTATCTTCTTTATTACATTATTCATATCCATAAAAAAGATATTTAGGAATTTGTGTCTTTTTCAATTTCCTTGAGTTTCCTCTTTTCCTATTATCATTATATACTAAATATAAAATTGTTTAAATACACTGCTTCCGTATTTATTTACTTTACTTACTTCCCTATTGATCTTCCAAACATACTTACGTTTACCTTCATGCCCCTACCCCTACGACTTCATGTATATCTTACTGATAAAACAATTAAAATATTACTGCTAAACATATGCATGCAAAACACCATGTCTCATATTAAACTTACACGCTACACGCGCTCATACTTACTTATTGACATACATACACATGTACATGGCACATGCGCTTGTCATTATAGCGCATGCCAAAATTGTCAACGCATCATATTACCCGTGTACGTTATGAGTAGCTACAAACTTAATAACGTATTGCATAAACGCCCCAGTTATTGACTCTGCTGCTCGTGCGACTGCCTAAACCGCACAAACAAACTAAAATTATATGCATTAAATTGTTCTTTATTGAAGTCATATTTTCAGCTCGCAAAAGTTATTTCTTTTACTACTTCACGCGGGCATTCGTACACTGTCTCGCCCTTGAATCATAATATATGGTTTCATTCTTTCATACCGCTGTCTTGCTTACGTTTAACTTTCTTCGTTTTCAAGGTTGAAGATATTATTTAATAAAAATTTCACTCATTTCAGTCGTCACTTTCCGCATGAACTGAATTTGGGATAGGTCAAGCAAAGAAAACCTCTGCTGCAATTCACTCATTATTGCAACCAGTTTCACACTAAAATTCTTAATTCGATCTGTAGGGCTTCAACAAATTGTTATGGAAACGTCTCAATTTGTTTCCTTTACTCACCTCTCTTGTTACTGGCCCCAAAATCTTTTCTACTTTATATGGACCAAGCCAAATATGGGAAAATTTGTTCTTCTTGTTACTGTTACGCAGTAAAACATTGTCCCCAGCAACGAACTGCACGGGATTAGTGGAAGCATCATATTGCTTCTTGGAAACCTCTTTTGCCATTTCCTGCGCCTTCCTAGCCAACTCGTGCCCTTTCTGCACTTGATAACGTAACAGATGTGGGTAGTCGTGTGTATTATATAAAGGCGCTGGCTTTCGTTTCAAATTCGATGGCATTTGAGGTTGAAAACCATACACCGTGAAAAATGGCGTCTGGTTAGTGGATGCGTGTACAGTGTTGTTGTGCACATGCATTGCTGACGCCAACCACTGGTCCCAGTTCGATCCATCCTCCTTCACAAAATGCCTCAAGTATTCAGCTAGCGGTCGGTGGCTACGTTCTAACGAACCGTTAGCCTGAGGGTGATACGGGGTGATGTGAAGTTTCTTCACCTTTAACAGTTTACACGTTTCAGAAAAAATTCTCGATATGAAATTAGTGCCGTTATCTGTCACAAGTATCCTTGGGACACCTAATTTTGCTACAACTTCCCCAAAGAAAATCCTAGCTACCGTGGTTGCCTCCGCATCCGGCATGGCAACCGCTATAAAGTATTTAGATAGGTCGTCCTGGAATGTTAGGATGTATTTATTCCCAGACGAGCTCTCGGGCAATGGTTCCACCATATCCATGAACACCTTTTCGAATGGTCTGTTAGCAGTATCAGTTAGTTGCATACGCATCCTTGTTAGCCTTGATACGTTGTTCTTCTGGCAACTTTCACACCCAGCGATGAGTTTCCGTATATCCAACATCATTTTAGGCCACCTATAGTTCTTGCGTATACGCCTATACGTCTTCATGAAACCCTGGTGACCCCCCAAAGGAGAATTATGGTAATCTTTTAACACCGTTTCAATCTCCTTTCGGTCCGACAGTTCAATTACAGCGTCCGTAACAAAAGGTAATTCTGGAATCGTACCGTCACCCATGGCGTCCCCCTGCTTCGCGGAGTCATCCACAGTACTCCTTCGCTCCCTTACCTGCGCTCTTGTTAGGACAGCTGCTATCCTCGGTGCTGTGTCCCACCTCTCGGCTGGTGAAAATCTCGCTTTTTCCCTTAACCGAGTTACTACCTGTTGGACTCTCGCTGCTGTATCCTCAAGCGCTTCCCGCAAGTTTTCTTGTTCTTGTACGCTTATATCATATAATCTAGCGAGACACCGTCTCAACCCCTCACTGATGAACCTGTATGCTAAACAGTCTTTCGTTATGTCAAAGGCAACTGCCCTCGCTTCCAAAAACCCCACTTCCACTTTTACCCTGTCTAACTCAATCCATGCCCTCACTATTATTCGCTCCCCGTTTGATCTTTCCGTTTGCCCATCATTGATCGCATATCCCGCGATATTCTCAGTGATTCTCAGAACACTCGTATTTTGCGGCGCCCTACTCAGCGCATCCGCATTCAAATTCGTTTTCCCTGGCTTGTATACAATATCAAATGTGTACTCGGATAGCTTATGCCTGAACCGTGCCAGTCTAGACGTTTGATCCTTCAAATTTACGATTCCCCTTAGCGGTTGGTGGTCAGTGTAAACCGTGAATTGCCTCCCCAAAAGGTATGATCTGAAGTTACGAGTGGCCCAAACTACAGCGAGCATCACCCTCTCTATCGTAGAGTACCGCTTCTCGGTCTCATTCAGCGCTCTACTCGCGAAAGCTATGGGATGATCGCGACTCTCTTGTTCCTGAGAAAGAACCGCTCCCAGAGCTTCACCACTGGCGTCTGTCGTTAAAATAATATGCTTATTAAAGTCCGGGTAAATCAGGATGGGCGGTGTCGTAATAGCCAATTTCAAACCTTCGAACGCCTGTTGGCATGACTCCGTCCATTCGAATTTTATATCCTTATGTAGCAACTTCGTGATTGGCAGCGCCAACTGTGCCATATTCTTCACGAATTTCCTATAATAATTTGCTAAACCAAGAAAAGCTTGTACGTCTTTCCTGTTTCTTGGCTGAGCAATATTCTTAACGCATGCTATCTTCGCAGGATCAGGAAGCGCACCTTTCTCAGTACACTTGTGTCCTAGATAGACCACCTCGCGTCGCAGGAAGTTACACTTCTTCGTGTTGAGCTTGAGACCATGCTCCCTCAGTCGATCCAGTACTTTACTCAACTTGCTACTGTGGTCTGACAGATTCCTTCCATATACCACAATATCATCTAGGTATACAAAACAGTCAATACCTTGCAGACCAGTTAAAATGCTATTCATAAGCCTCTGAAAAGTTGCTGGAGCACCAGTAAGTCCGAATGGCATTCGTTTGAACTCAAAATGACCCAAAGACGTACTGAATGCTGTTTTCTCTCTGTCTCCCGCACCCATCAAGACTTGATGGTATCCACTAGCCAAATCTAGCGTAGAGAAATACCTACAATGACCCAACTGATCCAGAATTTCGTCAATTCTTGGAATCGGAAAAACTTGCTTCAGCGTGACGGCATTTAATTTCCTGAAATCGACCACCAATCTCCATTTCTTGGTGTTATCCTGGGACTTTTTCGGAACCAATAATAAAGGTGAATTCCATGGAGAATTGCTCGGCATTATTATGCCCTCCTCCAACAACTTGTCCACCTGTCGATTCATTTCGTCACGATGAGCCTCTGGAGTTCTATATTGCCTTTGATTTATGGGCAACTGCCCCTCCGCTATGGGAATATTGTGCTCAATTGTAGATGTGAACGGCAGCGCGCCTCCATCGAGTAGGAAAACATCGTTATACTCTGCGCACATTCTTGCTATCGAAAAGATTTCCTCCTCATTCAAAATACTCCCCGTTCCCAATTCGTTTTTCAGTTTCTCCGCTCTCTCGGTATTCTCCCGAGACTTTTCCTGCACTACAAAATCACTCGCATCGCTTACTTCTCTAATGTCGTACTCCGAGATATTGGAACATGTCACCTCGCAATTCTGATCCCACACTACGTCCGATTCTTGAGTGTTCAGCACTGGTGCCTCACCTGTATAATCCGTGGCGTATGCCAAAGTATCACTGATATGCACACCAGGCTGTATCTCTTGCCTGTTTACTATTGTTAAACCCTCTTTCACAGGTATCCTTACCTTCTTTACAGTTATTGCCCTAGCCTTTGCTATGCCTTCTGATTGACTTTCCTGCTCCCTGCTTAAACTGTCCCTCCGTGTTCTACTCTGGTTCTTTCCTATACTGTCCCTTGCACAAAGTCTAAAATTTTTCACAGCCTTCCCGTTCCCATTGCATACGGATAAACGTTTACGTACTGTATCTATTATAGAGCAATTCCAAAAATTATCTCTTCCCAGTATTCTATCTGCCGGGACACCATCCTGAGTCTGGATAATGTGGAAATCCCATTCCAAATTCTCAGCACGGTGAATATCGAGTTTCACTAGGCAAAGAGTTTTAACACTTCGCCCAAATGCCCCGCTTAAACTGCTTATTCTGCACACTTGTACATTGGGAAATGACCTCATGGATTCAGCCTTTATTAGACTGGTGTCCGCACCTGTGTCCAGCAATAATACCAGATGACCTGCTTTTGCTGCCTTGCACGGAATGATCACATAAGAATCATCCGTGTACGTAGAATGACTGTTGAAATTGTTAGCCAAAAAATGTTTATATCGCGGAGGATCTCTACACATATCTCTCATAAACCTAGCGGTGCTAGCAAAAAGTATACTTAAACACGATTTAAAATTTGCCGTACTACCATTCATCTTCCCCATGCAGTTTTTAAAACCTGCTGTCATGCCCCTGACCGGCTGAATTACCTGTCTGCATCTTTCACTAATACTATTAAAATGTTTTCCTATATATATTAATATACCAGGGAGGTAGTTCCTGACTAACCCCACTGCTCTCTGGCGAATTACCCCAAACAGCATAAGCAATAGACAAAAGAAATTTATTGTCCCTAAGAGTGCTGTATCCTGTATCTTCGGAGTTTGTGGTCTCTCGACTGTTGCTGACGTGAAAACCACGTTTGGTGCCTGTATGCTATTCCTTGCGAAACAGTTCTCTGCCATATGGCCAATGCGCCCACACCATGCACATGTCGGTTGGCGACTTCCTTTCCGTTCGTTCCTTGCATCGTATGATTGGTTTTGCTGCGAACCATAGGTATGACGGTTATTACTAGCGCCGCCCGTGTTCCGCTGCCATGTGCGGTCCCCTGGGTTTCCCCGAGGCAACACGGGTCTCTGCTGACTGGCAATGGTACTTTGCTGCTGATTTCCGAAACTTTCTCTGGAATAGTACTGTCTACCCTGTTGTCTTGCTGATGCATTCCTTGGACAACTCATCCCTCTTTGGTGTCCATAATTACCGCAATCCTCACAAAACGGAGTATTCCTCCTCGTCCGGCACTCATCCCAGAAATGCCCGTGCCTATTACAAAATGAGCATACGACCTCTACAGCCGGTCGTCGATCTCTATGGTCCATTCCCCGTTTCTCATTACCCCCCAATTCTTGTCGCGGGACACTCGAACCAGCGGGTGCACTCGTCCAGCATATGCCCCCCGTCGTGGCTCTTTGCTGAATGGCCACCTCTGCAGACGTAACTGCCTCTATCAAATCTGCCATTGATCGTTGTGCCAGATTTAGCGTGTAATTAGCCAAGTCTCTATTTACTAAACCGGCCTTGAACACCGTCACCATGGCCCTCTCTATTTGCGATTTGTATACCGACGCACTTTCAGGGAATTGCCTGTTTGCTTCTGCACTCGCTGCACTTCCTAGTGATTGGAGCCTGCGGCCCCAGGCTCTCAATTCCTCTCCAGGCTTCTGAGTAGACTCCTGGATCTCTCTTATGAGTACGTCGTACGATTTTTGTTTCAAGTATGTTCTGTCCAGGAGAGCATATAAATCAGTCAGGTTGTCTACCGGGCTATGCGCCAACAAATCAAACGCGTCTCCTGTTGTTCTCTGTCTTATGCATCTTATCAAGTGTTCAACCTCCGCTCCCGGAAGACTTTGTTGGGCAAGCTCGCATCCTTCCTTGAACCTTCTGATTTCCGTCCTGAGATCGTAAATCTCAACGCCAGAAAACATAGGCACAAGCTTCTCCACAGCTTTGGCCACCTCCAGAATGCTCATTCTGACTGTCAAGTTAACCACCACAGGAATAACTGTATCGCTCACCTCTTGTGTAGCTAATTGGCTATTAATCCCCTCTTCCAATAGATACCTAACCAGATCCTGGCGCAAACTTAGTAGCCGCCGTGCTTCCAACCTAGTTGGCGTGTCGTATATAGGCTCTTCCGACTGAGACGCTTTATCCTTTTCCCCTGCGCTCGTCGGTTGAGTCGCTGCTTTCTTATTCACCTGCGATTCGCACTGTGCCTGGTCTTCAATGAAACTAATCGGTAGCCCTCCTAAATTGCAATCCCTCGCTACTATTTTCGGAACGAGATGTCCTCGGGTACACTGGGGTGTCAAGTATCCTGATCCTCCTACTTCCGGTATCGAAGCTTGAACCGTCTGCGTTTGTATTTCCGACGTCGACACCGACCTTGGCCTCACCTGGGATGGCTTCACTTCCACCGTCGCTTCCCTAAACTTGAAATTCTCTTGCTCTAACAAAGAAGCTTCCTCCTCTGTTTCCTCGAGCCGTCTTGAGAGTTCCTTAGTTTTATTTTGAAGGAATTCTCTATCAGCTTTAAGATCTTCCTTTTCCTTACGTACTTCCTCTAATTCTTTTTCCCTCTTGCTCAAGATAGCAGTCAGCGCCAAATCGGCTGCTTCCAAACGCGATATTCTACCCCTTACTCTGGCCTCCTCCCACAACGTCTGGGCTTCAGTCTTACCCGCGCTGGCTTCGAAATGTTCGAATATCCTCTCGGTGAAAAGATTCACCTCTGTTTTTACTGCTTTTAATTCGTCCTGTGCGTCTTCTTTGCTCTTTAACGGAGACCCACTCGGTGCCTCAATTGTTGCTAAATCCGTCTCGAATACCTTGAGCCACCCAGACACTAAATTTTCCACATATCCAGGAAAATTCGTCGCAAAGTATTCGTCGTCCCTACAGACCTCCTTGTGCGGCAGTAATTTTACGTAGTTGTTTTGAAATTTTTCCACCAAACCTCGCAACTCGGTGATTCGTCTGTGATAATACTTCACCGTTTTTACATCCTTTCGGTCCTTCTTGAAGTTGGAAATCAACCTCTGTACCTCTTTGCCCACCACTTCCTGGGATTTCAGCAACTCCTTTACTTCCTTCGATAGTCCCATGTACTATGCCTAATACAATAAATATCCCGTTGAACAACCCAATCTCAAAGAAAAATCTCCATGCATCTGTTCAAAAAAAAATAAAATCCTCCCAATTTGAAAAAACCGAAATCCATATTTAAAAATAAATCCGTAACGTATGCGCATCGTAATAATAGCATTTAAATGTTTTCTCCAACATTGCTACGCAAATCGTAGTTTCCGAACTGCTAAAACTTTGACGCAACAACTCGTGTTGTCGGCACCTCTTCACCTAATACCCTAAACTCAAATATTTAAATCAATCTTTGTTTTGATTTCAAAACAATATAAATTGAAACATATAAATGTCCCTACCGACAAATAAACACAAATCCCCTATCATAACCGTACGAACCCTATACCGTGGCACGTTCTTTCCGAACCAAACCAACCGGTATACACAAGTTCGCAATTCAATAACGCAAAATCCGTGAATAAACAGACACGTTCCACATCCCCCGAGAATGCTGAAACAAAATGTATTAAAAAGTATGAGCCTAATCTCAGTGGAACAACCCTATTCAAACTGACCGTAAGTAGAAAGTTTTCTCTTTAGATCGACCTATTGTCACCTAACCGCAGCGGCTAATCAGCCCCGATGCTGCTTCTTCTGCATGATCGGCGCAAAAGCGCCCACACGGCCACCGAAGAATCGTCGGCAAAATTTTCTTAAATACTAAGATGTCCTACTATAGACATACTCACCATTATTTTTCCCGATGACATCCTGGTCCTTTAAATATTGTAGTAAGATGTCCTTTGATTTTGTTGCAGGATTTTTTCCTGCTACAGGGTTCCTTGCCCTGGGATTCCTCCTGTAGGTCCTTAAGACCGGCTGCGCCAAAATGTTGGGGTCTTGTGTCCTTGTTTGACGGGGGACGCCGTTCTGCTGCGCGCGTGTATCTGAAAAGCCTAAATCACTCTTTGTAAAGAATCACTACAGTACACTTTTAGTTTTAAAATCACAGGCCTTTATTTCTTAGAATACTAACTCTTATATACTATTTGCAATTCACAATTACAATACAAAAACTGACCTTTCTGGTGTTCCAGTTTCGCACCTGTTAATTGGTGTCAGTTGGTCAAGCCAACTGACCTACGCCATTCTGAAATGTTGATGGTGCATTCTAACTTTCAATGCCCTTTAGTGGCTCGACTGCAAAACTGTAGCACCCTAAAAGTTTACATAATAAATATTACACAGGTAATATTAACTTAAAATACTTAGACCCTAAAAGTATGCCTTATCATAAAACAGTTTTGGCACATGCTAATCCAACATAGGGTGGCATCTATTAGGAGTCGGTGCTGTGAGTCAACTACTCGTAGGTAGCTTGGTTCTAACTCACAACAGAGGGAGTAGTGGCGCTCAACGTCATACTGCATATAGCGAGGATACCAAATTCCAGATATAGCGGAATAGAGCAAATACTCTCTATAAAGAATATGCGACATCCTCTCAGTTAGTACAAATCTTGAAATGCTGCTTTAATTCGGGGCTGTCAACTTTCATTGACAGCTTTTATTAAGAGCTTTGTGTCTTGTGGACCGAACTTATCAAGTGGATTTTAATTCCTTCTTCCTTTTGATTATTATTATCTTGATCGTTTTCTTATCCTTTGTTCTGCTTTATATAGGTTAAGCGCAATTTTATACGTACACTCATATATGTATGTATGTATATAAATTACATACGTACATCCAACTTATTCGGTTGGATTTATAATATGATTAATATGCATATATACGTATCATGAATTGAAATGCTTAATATTTGATTTTTTCATACTTTCACAGAAATTTGGAAAATTTTATAAAAAATTATTTAATTTTTTTAAAGAAATTTTATTAGAAACATTTTAAATATATAAATTTGTGGTAGTTTTATTATTTTTAATATGTAAATTATATTTCACATACAAAAATGCTTCTTCCTCATATTCTACCAAAAAATCTTTTATTGATTATATCGGCCACTCATACCAGGCGAACAGAAAGCGAAAACAGCACCACACTTCACATCGGGAATTGAAAATTAAAATTATTAAATTGTTATGTAATGTGGACAAATCCTCTTTGGATTGGGCATTTCGGTCCCTTCGCAAGTCGCTACCTACTATACTACACTAGACTATATGTATATGTATAAATGTATGAAGTGCCTGCTCAGAATTAATGCGAGGGGATTCACTTTTCTTCAGATCTGATATTTTGAAGCACCAATGAAAAGGAATAACCTTTCTTGTGTACCTACGAAGCAAAAGGCAGCGCTTTCCAAGCTTGAAGCTTAGCTAGAAGTGCGAAACCTTGCAAATATGTAAGCTTTCTTTAAGAGGGCTGCAATTTTGTGAGTTGGGGACCTCTGGTTAAAAGTGGCCTAATTTGCAATTGAAGAATAATTTCAACTTGCAATTGAAAATTGTAAATCCCTACTGCTTTCGTTTTCTGTTCGCCTGGTATGAGTGGCGAGCATACTCAATAGAAATAATACATTTTTTATTTATTACTATTATTATTTATAATGCAACAAAACCTACAAAATGAGTCCCAATATTTCCAAGTTCTTAAAAATCAGTAATAATGAAATCAAATAAATTCTAAATTTCTTAATCACACATATTCATGTACGTATAAAATTGAGAAAGTATTTGATTCCTTAAAATAGTGTGTGTTCTTTATATGAAATGTGACAATTTTGCGGAAATTGTCAAACTTCAAAATAATAAATTGTAAATATGTATATAAAAAAATATACGAGTATGTATGACTCCACACCATGTTACATAATTTGACCTACATTCGTGTAGAAGAAAAGCAAGAATGATAGAGAAAGAGATTAGGCAATGCGCATGTTTGCTTTCAATCAGCTGTTTTGCCTACGTCACGGTTGACTTTCTACTATTCAATCGCGCTTTTCAGTTGTTTTTCAAATAAAAAATTTGGTAAAATGCGTTGTTCTGTATTCGGTTGTGACATTAATAATAACAAAAAAGGCGAAAATAAATGGAGATTTTTCCATTTTCCTAAGAACAAAGTCCTTGCAAGAAATTGGATTAACTTTTGTCGTCGGAAAGACGAAATAAATATAAAAAATGCATGCATATGTGAGGTGCACTTTGCTCCAGAAAATTTCGAAAGGAATTTGCAGTTTGAAATGGGTAAGAATAGCAATTATATTGTATTAATTATAATTATTATATAAAAAATGAAATATTATTTTAGGATTATGTTCAAGAAATCCAACAAAGCTGCTACCCAATGCTATTCCGAATATATCAGCAGCTACTTTAGAGGAAGCAAATGAGAGGCAGAAAAGAATGGAGTATCGCTCAAGGAAGCAACTTGTGTCAACCCTCTTAAATGAGCCAGGAATTTTTGTTGACGAAATAGAAACTGAGGGTATCGAAGAAGTACCACAAGCCGCGATAAAAGCAGTCGTCGACGAGAAGGAGGAAAAAATACAACGTTTAGAACTAGAAATGTGAGCGTCATAATTGAAGTCCATGGGTAGTTATGTATATAATTTTTCATATATTACAGAGAAAAACTAAAGAAGATTGTATGCAATTTAAATGAAAATAATGAGAAGCAAATCACAGACATAAAGCGCCTCAAAATTTGCATAAAGTCTTCAGAATTCCACAGAAACAACTTGGAAGAAAAACTCGGTTGCATTTTCACCAAAGGCCAGGTAAGTGTATCCACTTAATTAATGATTTTTCAAAAAATTACAAAAAATATCCTACCTGCAGATTGAAAAATTTAAAAATGGAAACAAACGGCTGAATTGGAAAGAAGAGGATATTGCCAAATCTATTACGCTGTATGTATTCAACAAGTCCAAAAGCATACAAGCTTTTGAGAAGAAACAATTTCCCCTTACCAGCTGTTCGAACTCTTCAATGGTGGTCGAAAAAAATACATATATCTCCAGGTATCATAGACTCTGTGATGAAATTATTGACGGCCGCAACAGAGTTAACAAAAGCGCAAAAAACTTGCGTACTCAGTTTTGACGAAATGAAAGTACGAAGGGCTTTCTGCTACGATAGGTCATCTGATTCTACATTGCCTCCTGTTAATTACGTTCAAGTTGCAATGTTAAGAGGTACCTAAACCACCAATTTTTTTTACATCAACTTCAAACTTATATATTTTGATTTCAGGTTTAATATGTAAATGGAAACAGCCCGTATTTTATAAATATGACTGCAAGATGACTAAAAATATACTGTGGCACATTTTATCATCCGTCAAAAAATGTGGTTATAATGTTGTTGCCATGGGCGGAAGTAACAGAGGGTTATATAATGAGCTTAAAGTTGATATGAAGAAGCCTTGGTACATTTTGTCTTAAGAAAATTAGTTTTAAAATTTCTATAATATAATTTATTTGTTTATTCATTTACAGGTTTTCACACGACGGGGACAGGATGATTGTAGTCTTCGCTGATGTTCCTCACTTAATAAAACTCCAGAGGAATCATTTTGTAGACCATGGCTTTATAATAAATGGAAAGGTAATTAAAAATGACATTATTTTAAAGCTTCTAGGTTTTACTTCCAGTGAGCTGTCGATAACCCACAAAATTACAGCAAACGTGTACCCACGTGCGTACTTGATATAATAACACGTACATATATTATTAACATAGCTATGCTTCAGAGCTCCACTTGTTTATCGCACTATTTTCCTTATGACGCTCATAATTCCATTGATCCTTTCTTGGGCCTCTAGGATGAAGGCTTTTAATTCAAAAAAATTCCTCTCAACAAACATTTAAACACGTTTACTGACACTTTCTGAGCTGCTGAAACGCTCTGCCACAATTCTTTAAGAACTTTCGACCCAATTATAAACGTTTTTCGCAATTATAAACGCAATGTTTCTTAAAAATGCAAAGAAAACCATAGAAAAGAAAATCAGCTGTTCGCTCGTTAGTCAACCGTGACGTAGATGCGCAGAACGAAGCAAATTTGAACACAGCATTGCGTAATCTTTGTCTCTGTGAATTGTGGAAGAAAAGCATAAGCAAAATTGATAATACAAACAAGAAGTTTGTGCTTGTATGTACAATTGTCTATGCTTAAGAAATATTTCTTCGGCACACTGATCCAACAAGTATTCGTTATCATTATTCCATTATATTTGTGTTCTTAATCCGAGGCGGAGCGACACAGAACCTGCCTCATCAAAGAACAACGAAATACTGAAAAGATAGTAGCAAAATTCGATCCACATAAGGTAAAAAGCTCTGCAATATCAAAATGTTCACAGCCCCGAGCCAGCAACACAATTTAGTACTGAAGAGAGGTTGTCGCATATTCTTTATAGAGAGTATTTGATCTGAATTTGGTATCCTCGCTATATGCAGTATGACGTTGAGCGCCACTACTCCCTCTGTTGTGGGTTAGAATCAAGCTACCTACGCGTAGTTGACTCACAGCACCGGCTCCTATTAAATTCATTAAGAACGCACATATTTTTAAGGTGCAAATATTGTAAATGAATAGTATTTATGCATTAATTATGATGTAAACTTTTAGGGTGTCACAGTTCCGCAGTCAAACTGACGAGGGGCATTTAGAATGCACCGACGAAACTTTTACTGAAGTAGGTCGGTTGGCTTGAGCAACTGACAAATAACAATTGCGTAACTGGAACACCAGAAAAGTCAAGACGTAGACTGTAATGTTCATTTGTAAATAGTATATAAGAACTAGTATTTTAAGAATAAACTTCTTGTTGTTTTAAACCCAAAATAGTGCAGTGCTTATTTAACAAAGTGGTGTAGGTTTACAGGTTCCCGCGCAGGACAAGCCGCGACAGGACATTCCAGAGGACGTCTCTCGCCGACAAGCAGATAAGGGCCCCAACATTTTGGCGCAGCCGGTAGGATCGAACGTCGAGTGCCAGAAAAAGAGCACTCCATCCCAAAGGAGTTCAATGGAGGGAACAAAAATGGTGAGTATGCTTATAGTAGGACATTCTAGTATCTAAGTGAATTTTGTCGACGATTCTTCGGTGGCCGTGTGGGCGCTTTTGCGCCGATCATGCAGAAGAAGCAGCATCGGGGCTGATTAGCCGCTGCGGTTAGGTGACAGTAGGTCGATTCAAAAAGAAATATTTTTACTTACGGTCAGGTTGTATAGGGTTTTTCCACTGAGATTAGGCTCATACTTTTTAATACATTTTGTTTCAGCATTCTCGGGGGATGTGGAACGTGTCTGTTTATTCACGGATTTTGCGTTATTGAATTGCGAACTTGTGTATACCGGTTGGTTTGGTTCGGAAAGAACGTGCCACGGTATAGGGTTCGTACGGTTATGATAGGGGATTTGTGTTTATTTGTCGGTAGGGACATTTATATGTTTCAATTTATATTGTTTTGAAATCAAAACAAAGATTGATTTAAATATTTGAGTTTAGGGTATTAGGTGAAGAGGTGCCGACAACACGAGTTGTTGCGTCAAAGTTTTAGCAGTTCGGAAACTACGATTTGCGTAGCAATGTTGGAGAAACCATTTAAATGCTATTATTATGTGGCGCATACGTTACGGGTTTATTTTTAAATATGGATTCAAATTTCCGGGAATGAATCAAGACACTTTTGCCGGTAAATCAAATTGCGGTTTTTACAAACATATGGCCTTTTCTATGGATTTTTGGGAGTATTAAAGATGGTGAGAGGAAAACAAGGCGTATTTGTGAGGAAGTCAAGGACCAATTTGCATTGATGGAAGGACTTAATGGACGCCGGTAGACAGCGGAACTTTGTGATGGAAAACAAGTATAGCAGAATATGTATATAAGCATAGAATTTACGGAGGAATGTTTTTTTTTAATAACTCTGTTTTGAATCATTAAGAAAGATAGAATAAAATATTGTAACAAGTTTTAACAATTATTGGATTTTTATTTGTAATTGGGATACGCCACCTGTTCTGGCATTTGGGATATGACGAAGGAAGCGCAAGGATTACTGCTGAGGCAGGAGCAAATTGGCGAAGCGATTGAAAAGCTGGTCCGTAACTTTAAGAAAGACGGCAGGTTACGTAAGGACAACGTGTATTACCGCAAGCGAATAACACAGTTGCAAAATCTGGGGAGAGAGTTCAACAATAATCACGGACTGTTGTTGCCTCACGCAGTTGAGTACGGCAAGGGAAAATATTTTGCGGAAAATTACGCAGACTACATAAATAGTCTGGTCAACGAATGGGCAGATACATTTAGTTCTGAATTAGAGGGACTAGGGCAAGAGATTGTGAGTTTGGTTTCGCCAGACGAGGAGATAAGGAACAGATTGAAATCAATACAGTCAGAGGTGAAACTGTTTACTGGGAAAATAGTTGACCAGTTCGAAGCGAGTACGAGCAGGGAAGAAGCTCAGGAATTGTGGAGGCAGGCGAACGCCGGAGGAGCTGTGTCACCATTAGAAGTAGCGGATCAAGCCTTGACGGCAATCCAAAAAAGGACAGAAGAAAAGTTGTTCAAATTTCATGAGAAAACAGAAGATTTGAGAGCACAAAAAGAGTATCTCGAGAATAGGGTAAAGGAACTTTCTCGGAGGTTGACGGAGACAGAGGAAGCAGCATCGCTGTTGGAAAAGGAGTGTGCGGAATTAAAAAAAGGACGGGCGACCAATAGGTCCTCACTGAATAGGGAGAGATCAAAATCAGCATCGGCTGGATTTACGCAGACGGTATTGACATTCCCACCGGAGAGGGAAGCGGGATTTTTGTTTGGCGCATCTGAAATCGGTGTCGAGCCTTTTTCTCCAGAACGTCCGATAACTAATAAAAATAAGGGATATCCGCCAAAGGAGCCAGAAGCAGTAACGGTACAGGAAAGGCCCAATACTGTGGACAGTATTTCGCCTGTACGAACAAACGATCGAAGACTAATTAGTTTGAGTCCGTCATTGGTCAATTACCTCTCAGATCCGGGAGAAGTGAATCTAGGAACCACCCATAAAGATAGCGCTCAAGTTTTACCGGTCATAATTAAAAAAAAATACGCAAAATGGGTATAGAGGAGATTTCAAAGACAGTGGCCAGGCTAGTACCTGTGTTTACTGGTGCACCTTCAGAGGATTTACGCTCAGAAGTTAACAGATTCATTCAAGGTTGTCAGCTTGCAAAGCGAAGCATAAGCCCTAATGAGTTGCAGGACTTCGTCGACTGTGTTAAGCAAAGGTTATTTGGAGACGCGTACAACCTTGTGTTGCCAAAGCAATTTGCCAGTGTGGACGAGCTTTACAGTCTTATAAGGAGAACTTATTTGAAGGAGAGAACTTTGGAGGACATAACCCAAGAAATAAGAATCGGGAAGCAGCTGGCAAGTGAAGACATACGTGCCTTTGCCAGGCGTTTAGAGTCACTTCAGATGATGGCCCAGGAAATAATCAGGAATAAGTACAATGGCATTGGAGATACAGCGTTATTACACGAAGTTGACGAGTCGGTGTTGACAACTTTTGTGGTTGGGCTCCGCAACTCCGTTTTAATGATTCATATGCTGAATAGCAGAACAGGATCTCTGGAGGAATTAGTAGAAGAAGCGATTAGAGCACAAGTTCTCGTGGAACGGAGTACGGCTGGGTTAGGCGAGGTACACATGTTGGAAAATAGACAGGACGTGTTCACCGCCGCTATCGTGAACAGAGATGGAAGTAATTACGTCCCAAACATATACAGAGGAGCATATAATCCCGGTGTCTCCGACAGCAGAGCCGCGAATCCGAGAAATCCGTACAGGGGGTTTGTACAGAGGGCACCCACATGTTCGTTCTGCCGTAAGCAAGGTCATACAAGGGATGAGTGCATTACACGCAAAAACACGCCCTATTGTATGGAGTGCCAAACATATGGTCATGAGGCAAGTAGACAGTGCCATGGAGACACAGAATGGAATCAGAGTAAAAGGCAGCCAGCTACGAGGCGCCCGGTTCCACCCTTGAGGGACAGCAGGGGAAACTTCAGTAGTCCCCGAGTTAATTCAACAGAAGGAATTAACCAAGGAAGAAATCCTTTCAAAACTGGGAGTGGTCAGCAGCGACCAAACTGGGATTCCAGAAGTGAACAAAGGATAAGCAACACCAAACAGGGGTTAAGATGCTTCTCATGTGGACAGATGGGACATCGGGCAGCGGAATGCAGGGATAGACAATCCCAACAAAGGAACCAGGGAAACTTCCAGCGGCCCAGTCGAGGCCAGTAGACTGGAAAGCCAAAAGAAATAGAGTAATAATTAGGCCAGAAGTACGTGGGACTAGTAATGTAGGAACTACAGTCCAGGAGAAGGAGGAGCAAGAGGCTCTCCAGTATCACGAAGAGTTAGGGAGTGGATACACGTCCATATTGGGAACAAAAGGAGGTTGCTTCGCTATGAGCAGGATAGGTGATGCCTTCATCGAGATACCCTGCGAGGAGGCAGCGAGTGGAAAGCTAGTACTATTAGTAGATTCAGGGGCGGACACTAGCCTCGTAAAATCTAGTGTTTTACGGAAGGGGCTAGACATTAATCAAATGGAGCGTTTGGAGGGTGCACTAGGACATTGGGGTCGCTCAGAATAGGGCACAGTGGAGTTAAGGGTATGAGTGTTAGAGTGCACGCAGTGGAAGTGGATAGGAAAGGTATCCCGGCTGATGGAATAATTGGCCGCGATAATCTTTGGGGACGCACCATACTGGATGCGCTCGATAAGCAGTTATCATTCTATGATAACAATAAGCATAGAATCCTTACTTTTCCATTAATGTCATGGCAGGAAGGAACCGTGACTGGGGTTAAGAAGTGTGGTATGGAGGTAGTAAACGGAAGGTCAACCAGAGTAGTTACTATCCATGTAAATACGAAACTTAGGACTGTTGTTTTGCACAAGCAGCAGCTAGCGGAGGGCGTATATATGGGGGAGACCATAACGCACGTTGACAAGGGTAAGGTGTACGCTTGCGTACTCAACGCATCGGAAAAGGACTACCTGATGGATGAGGACTTTAGGCCTTTAAGGAACCGAGTTATAGATCGGTTAATCAGATTAAACAAGTTGATATAAGAAAAAGAATGGAGAGAGTGCTAGAATCACTGAAGTAAGACCCAAGCGTAAACTCAGAAGAGAAGGCATCAATAGAAGCCATTTGTGCGTCATTCCATGACATATTTTTGCTGGAAGGAGACCAGTTAACGTATACACCAGAGGTAGAGCATGAAATACCTACTAGAGTGGATCAACCACCAATTAACCAGAAACAGTATAGGTTGCCACAAGCTCACAAAGATGAGGTAAACAGGCAAGTGGAAGGGATGTTAAAAGATAACATAATTTCACCGAGTATCTCGCCTTGGAACTCACCAATAATTTTGGTACCAAAGAAGGGAGGTGCTCAGGGTCAGAAGAAGTGGAGAATGGTCGTCGATTTTAGGAAATTGAATGACGCCACTATCAAGCAGGTGTTCCCGATACCAAGGATAGAAGAAATTCTGGATCAATTGGGACACAGTAGATATTTTTCTACACTTGATTTAGCGAGTGGCTACCACCAAGATCTGGTGGATACCCAAGATAAGCAGAAAACCGCGTTCAGCACCGGTTTAGGCCATTATGAGTTTAATAGAATGCCGTTTGGATTAACAGGAGCACCGGCTACCTTCCAACGGCTAATGAACCATGTGCTAATAGGCTTACAAGGGTTAGATTGTTTTGTGTATCTGGATGGTATTGTAATTTATGGGAAGAACTTGCAGCAGCATTCGCAACGCTTGTGCAAGGTGCTCCAGAAATTACGAGAACACAATTTGAAATTGAACACGGAGAAGTGCCAATTTTTGCGAAGAGAGGTGGTTTATTTAGGCCATCGTTGCTCAGAAGCAGGAGCACTGCCTGACCCGCAGAAGGTGGAATGCGTTAAAAATCTAGCGATTCCGAGAAACAGAAAGGAAGTGCAAGCATTCCTAGGACTAGTGAACTATTACAGAAAGTTCGTGGAAGGACTAGCCGGAATTGCGTTGCCAGTGAATAAGTTGCTACGAAAAGAAGCAAAGTTCGAATGGACAGAGAGCTGTCAGCAAGCATTCGAGAGGCTAAAAGAAATAATTAGCTCGCCACCAATTTTGGCGTACCCCGACTTTGAGCAAACTTTTTTGTTGACCACTGATGCTAGCAATGAAGCATTAGGGGCAGTATTGTCACAAGGGGAAGTCGGTAATGACCGACCAATAGCATTCGCAAGCAGGGCTCTTAGCGTTAAGGAGAAAAGATACTCCACAATAGAGAAGGAATTCCTAGCCATATTGTGGGCTACGAAGAACTTTAGGGCATATCTGCTAGGACGCCCATTTAAGATATACACTGATCACCAGCCGTTGAGAGGCATAGCCAATTTGAAAGACCAAACGTCTAGGCTAGCCAGGTTCAGACACAAATTGTCTGAGTATGATTTTGAAATCATATACAAACCTGGAAAGAAGAATCTAAATGCGGACGCACTCAGCAGAGTACCGCAGGCACAGAAGGTATCAGTAGTGCAAACGAGGGCCAAAGCACGGTCAGATAAGGAGAAGACCGAGAGAATTCAAGGGGATAAAATTGATGCAACAAGAAATGTTAGCAATGCGGGTGACGCTGCTAATGAACAAGGAGCCAGTAGTGTGGAATGGCTGAAGGATATAAAGGATATCCAGGCTGTGTTAAAGGGTTTCCATGATTCACCTCTAGGTGGACACCAGGGATTCTGGAAAACCCATGACAGAATTAGGCGAGTATACGGATGGAAAGGTATGCTCAAAGACATAAAAAAATATGTAAGAAGTTGCCCAAAATGTCAGGCCAACAAAAGTTCAAGGCTAACAAAGATGCCAATGGTGTTAACTGACACACCAAAACAACCATTTGATAAAGTTCATATGGATATTGTAGGTATTTTACCTGAGACTGTTTCGGGCAATAAATACATATTGACGTTCCAAGACGATTTCTTAAAGTATATGGCATGCGTGGCTATACCCGATGCGGAAGCAGGTACGGCGGCCAAAGAATTTTTTGATGAAATTATAGCACGATACAACATACCTAAGGGTTTGATAACCGACAATGGTTCCAATTTTGTATCGAAATTATTCTCAGAAACTTGTAAGATGCTGGGGATAAAAAAGTTGCACATAACACCATATCATCCACAGGCGAATGGCTCATTGGAACGTAGTCATCGACCTCTGGCCGAGTACTTGCGCAGTTTTGCCAAAGAAGACGGCTCGAATTGGGATCAATGGTTGACTACTGCAATGCATGTACACAATAATACGGTACATGTATCAACGAAGCAAACTCCGTTTAGAACGCTCTACGGGTTTGATTTCAACATGCCAGCGAATTTGAAGCGCAGATGTGCGCCTGTATACAATGCTGATGACCCGAATAAAGTGCAGAAGTATCAGCTATAGCGAGCGCACGAGTTGGTCAGAGAAAACCAGGATTGTGTTAAACGAGTAGCCAGAGAAGCCTATAACAAGGTACTAAACCCAGTCGTTTTGAACGTGGGTGATCAAGTACTAATGAAGAATCAGGCTAGGAGAAACAAATTCTCACCTGTGTGGATAGGTCCGTATGTAGTAGCAGAGATCCGAAGCCCAGTTACAACAGTCGTAACGATTAAGGGAAAAAATAAAAAGCTACATAATAATTTGTTGAAATTATTCCACATTAGACCACACAACTAAAGACATGTGTTAGCAGTGTTTTACAAGTGTAAACACAAGAATAACCACGTAAACATGTACGTGTGTGTATCAAATAACACACACAGCTCCGATTTTCAAAGTCAAGGCCAGCAGAAGTGTGCCAATTAAACTCGAGCAAGTAAAGTTGACGTAATAAAAATGTGCTTATTATGCACTATGGCCGAACGAAGCACAGTAGGGAAAAATATATTTTTTAAATATTAAATGATAAATATTGCACGTAATTAAAAAATAAAATAAGATAGTAAGACAGTCATGGGTAAGTAATATAAAACTTCGAATATGTACATACATACATACGGCAGTGTATGCATTGAAATTCGACGCATGAGCGTTAACGCCAGGCAACGGAACTGCTGGTGAAGTAAGTATATATTCGAGTATGTATGTATGTGTATAAGATAAAGAATGAATGTACGAATGTATATTTAAAGAAGTAAGTATTCTAGTTAAGAGGAATGGGTATGTGCGCATGTATATTTTTGCAGATACTGCAGACGGCTATATTTAAACATACTCGTACATAGGTTTTTACTGTTTATTGATTAGGAAATTAACGTATGAAAATTTGAATAATGCATAGTTAATTGGGAAAATAACGTTAGTAATTAATTCTAGGTAATTTAAAGCGCCTCGAATGTATGTATGTAGCCATATACGAGCTAATTACAGGATGGAAAATAGAATCGTTAATGGATATATACATATCAGGCTAGAAGTAAATTTAAATAAAAAATCAATTGTATGCGATGAAAGATATAGTCATGCAATGGACAATGTTTTCACATAAACGGGTTTATCTTAAATATTCTGGTTTATGTCAGGGGGCAATAGAATTTGCTCAGAATTGAAAAATTTAAAAAGATATATAAAAAGAGAAATGATATGAAAGGAATAATGAATAGTCTAAAGAAAAGAAAAAATAAATAATAAACTTATCTTTTATGTACTCGCTTATGTAAGATGGGCAAAATTTTTAAGATACAATTTCAAAAAAAATAGTATGTATCATAGTTAATTAATAGTATTTGTAAAGGAAATAGTTTTTGCTACTTATATATAGTTTGATTGTTAAGACGTAGTAGATAAGCGATATATAGATTTAAATCCAATTTACTATTTTCGTTAGAAAGAATATTAAAAATGAAATAAATGTAATAGCCAGTAAGAATATTTAAAACTCGGCAAGTCCGATAAGTTAAGCGCATTGTTTTTAGATATTCAGGCGTTGGTGAACAAACAAGGACATCTGGACGGTTCAATATGGTGCAGCATGAACCGGGAAGGGACTACCAGCAGCGTCGAAGACAAAGTGAGATGTTAACGAACATCCAGGAGACCGAATAAGAAGAAGTAAGAAGACGTAGAAGAAGGGTAATCAGTAAGCCGCAAAGTAATAAATACGAATTTTGCAACGATGATGTCCCAAGATAATTTTTGGTTGGAAGAAAATGAAAACGAAATTAGTGAGAATTCATTTTTATATGAAAGAGTGAAAGAGCTTTCAACTTCCCATGTGCGAGATGACTACGATTTAAGCTTATAAAAAAATGGAGATGGTATCGGCCGATTAGAAGAGTCTCTGTCTGACTAGTAAAAGTCTAATAATACTTGAGTTTTATTGCATAACTGACGAAATGGCATGAAAAGCACTAACATGTACGTTGTCCGTATAAAGAATCCAACGTGTTTGCCATTATTACATATATCAGTATGTATATTGTACTATTGTCTAGAAATAAGAAAAGGTAATTTTAGCCAAAACCCGAGGTTACTCCGTAATTTCACCGAGAAACGGCTACAATAACAATAACAGCCACAACTACCATCGTTCAATTAGCTTCGCAGAATAATCTCCTGGCGCAAAAAATCCTTTTAACCACGAAAAGATCGAACATAACATAGCCAAGCTTTATCGGCTAAACTTCGTAACGAAGAGAAGGCATTAATAGAAGCTATTTGTACGTCATTCCATGACATATTTTTGCTGGAAGGAGACCAGCTGACGTATACACCAGAGGTAGAGCATGAAATACCTACTAGAGTGGATCAACCACCAATTAACCAGAAACAGTATAGGTTGCCACAAGCTCACAAAGATGAGGTAAACAGGCAAGTAGAAGGAATGTTAAAGGATAACATAATTTCACCGAGTATCTCGCCTTGGAACTCACCAATAATTTTGGTACCAAAGAAGGGAGGTGCTCAGGGTCAAAAGAAGTGGAGAATGGTCGTCGATTTTAGGAAATTGAACGACGCCACTATCAAGCATTTTCTCCAATGAGAAAATATCCATTGTCACTCCCTAAGCGAATATCGAATATTTATTTTGATTTCGTCAGAAGCGCATCTAGTCGCGCAAGCTTCCATCATCTTTTTACGTACCGGTCCAGAAAGAAGGGAGGGGTATGCAGAGTTCATCGAAGGACTTCACTCCGACAACGACGGTCGTCAACTGGACCAGCAGGTAGCAGAGGGCGCAGTATAATATAAGGTTTTATGTATAGAATAGAATTGTGTTATTGTTTAGGTTTTTTTTTTTTTTTTTTTTTTTTTTTTTTTTTATCGAGGGGGAAAGCTTTAAGCCAATTAGTCAGTGTGGGACATCAACCCACTAAAACCTCCTCACTGTCGTGGCGGGGAACCCTCCCGGGACCGCATAATGTGATTACGTCGGGAGGCCGTCATGAGCATTATTGCTCAATCGTCTGTAATTGTCAGTCTAAAACCAGTCCGCTGCTGGTTGTCGCTCCTTGGCGAAATTTCTGCTACATTTGCTACCTGCTGTTGACGCAGTAGCCGCTGTCGTTCCCGCTCCTCCTTGCGTAGCGCCACCATTACTTGTTCAGCGAAGGTCGATACCGCGTTCCATTTAGCGGGTGACTCCAGCATTGCAGCCACTATATTTGCTGTGGTCGGTGGTCTGCCCAAGGCAGATCCCAGCTCCTCTCTCCAGGTCCTGAAGCGTGAGCAGTAAAGCATCACGTGCCTAGCGCTCTCGAATTCGCCCGTGCATTTTGGACAATAGGGGTCTTCTGTTATTTTGAAGCGGTAGAAATATGCATTGAAGCATCCATGACCGCTGAGTAACTGCGTCATGTAGTAGTTTAGACTACCATGCTTCCTGTTCACCCATTGGGACACCCTGGGAATGAGCTGGAATGTCCATCGTCCCTTCTCCGACTGCTCCCATCTTTTTTGCCACTCTTCGGTGCATCGCCGTCGCTCCTCTAGCCTTCGTTCGGCTGTAGGCCTTACGCCCTGTCGGTCGTACAGTCGCTGCAGCTCCAACGCTCGTAAGTCCAGGGGCATTTTTGCAGCAAGGACGGAAATTGCGTCGTCGGAGACCGTTCGGTAGGCGCAGGTGAGTCTAAGCGCACTTAATCGTTGCGTTGCGCAAGCCTCTCTGAGATGCGTAATTTTTGCTCCTGCCCAGATGGGTGCTGCATAGAGCATCACGGAATCCGTTACCGTCGCCAGAAGTTGTCTTCTTCCCTCACGTGGGCCTCCAATGTTTGGCAGAATCCGCGCAAGGGCGCCTTGAATTTTAGAGCCTTTTTTGCTGACCGCTACCAGGTGCTCCTTAAATGACATTGTTTAGGTATTTGTATATACGCCAATGAGAAAAGAGTCAATGAAAGACCAAATTATAAAAAGGGGAATATAAAAAAAATAATGATGGACAAAAATAAGAAAAAAAAAACAAAAACAAAGTAAAGACAAAAAAAAATAAAAGAAAGAAAACTACAAAAGAAAATAAAAGCTAGAGAAAAAGAAATATATGGAAAAGAAAAGAATAAAAAAGGAAGAAAAAAACCGTGATAGAACCCAAACAAGGCGATTTCATGGAAAAAATAAAACAAATTATATATATGTCCTATAGAGTTAAATAGATGCACATAATTGTTTACAGTGCAAGAAAAATATTGTAGAGATTTTATGGAAGTTAGTTGCACTAACTTCTTTTAGAAAGAGGGGAGGGATGTTGTGAGTTAGAATCAAGCTACCTACGCGTAGTTGACTCACAGCACCGGCTCCTATTAAATTCATTAAGAACGCACATATTTTTAGGGTGCAAATATTGTAAATGAATAGAATTTATGCATTAATTATGATGTAAACTTTTAGGGTGTCACAGTTCCGCAGTCAAACTGACGAGGGGCATTTAGAATGCACCGACGAAACTTTTACTGAAGTAGGTCGGTTGGCTTGAGCAACTGACAAATAACAATTGCGTAACTGGAACACCAGAAAAGTCAAGACGTAGACTGTAATGTTCATTTGTAAATAGTATATAAGAACTAGTATTTTAAGAATAAACTTCTTGTTGTTTTAAATCCAAAATAGTGCAGTGCTTATTTAACAAAGTGGTGTAGGTTTACAGGTTCCCGCGCAGGACAAGCCGCGACAGGACATTCCAGAGGACGTTCCCGAGGACAAGCAGATAAGAACCCCAACACTTCGTTTGTTACACAGTCGATAGATTTGAAGGAATGCAGTGTCCCAACGATTTGATTTTGAATTTTGAAGTTTAAGTGATCCACATCCTTGTTCTTTGCTGCTAAAATTGCTCTTTCACTCAACCAATCGTAGTTTTTGTGGTTAGCAATAATGTTCGGAAACACTTTGTTGATGAGCTCCTCTTTCGTTGAGACGAAATTGCAAAAATTTGGCGGGAACGAAATGAATCCATTCGATGCGTCGACAGGAACACGACCATTACCGATAGTTAGCAGTTGATTGGAGAACACTTCGGCAGATGGATCGTTTAGCAATGCAACTCGCATGTTTGTCGTCAGCTGAAGTTTCTTCACATAACTCCACAATGGTGATGATTTGAGGCAAGCATTGATCTCATCGGCAGCGGTCGATCGTGGTATTACTGGTAGTGTTTCCCGGAAATCGCCTGAGAGTAAAATCAATGCACCCCCAAAACGTCTTGCGTCATTACGCAGATCTTTCATAGTGCGAATCAGAGCTTCTAACGCGCGTTTATGCGACATTGTGCATTCGTCCCAGATAATGATTTTGCTTGCTACCAAAACTTTGGCCATTGCTGAGTGTTTCGCTATGTTACATGTTGGTTCTTCAACCGCTTGCAGGTTTAATGGCAATTTTAATGCAGAATGAGCGGTTCGGCAACCTTTCAACAGCGTTGCCGCTATTCCAGAAGAAGCAACTGCTACAGCAATTTCTGATCTTGCACGAACTGCAGCCAAAATCAATGATATGAGGAATGTCTTGCCAGTGCCACCAGGCGCATCAAGGAAAATCATGCCAACATTTCCATCATCAATTGCCTTCATCACCGTATCGTATACTTCTTTTTGTTGGGGATTCAACAATGGTACATTCGTTCGAACCAATTGGCTTAATGCATTTGTGTCGTATTCACGTTCACGCTGCAATTCTCGTTCGAAAGCGTCGTTTACTCCACGATCAGGCGATGTCATTCCTAACCTGACTAACAAACTGCCTCACATGAGGTAACACATGTCTTCTATCAAAACCAAAGCCTGGTTGTGCATCTCTTTATTCATCTCAAGATGAGGATTCTCTGAATGGACACGAAGTCGATGCAAAATGTCTTCTGACATGTCATCCTTGTACTTCTCCCACAATTCACGTGTATTCGATGGAAAACATGTGGAAATAATGATTGAAAATAATGTGCTTATCTGATTTGGAGATGCGGAAACAGTTGCTTCAGCGATTGTCGTGTCCCAATGCGTATCGTTTTCCAGCAAATTGAGCTCCTGACATGCAGCACGAAATGTTGGCAGCACTACACCATTCACAGTTCGAAGTGATTCAAATGATGTCGGGCCACGAACATTCACCAGCAATAGTCGTAAGTAAAAGCATTCAACATTTTTCGGATGAACTGTATAAATACGGCCAAGAGCTTTAGTAGAACGCACATCCGGATGACCAGGAACTACATTACCTTGCTTTTGACGTTGAAATTTCTTCGATGAAGCATTCCAAGTGTAATAACGCGGCATCTCTGAGTAAAGTAACGCACGTGCAAACGGATCAATTTGGCAAATCGAGAAGAAACTGGTCAATGTTGTCGCTGGTGGGTTTTGAGCACGTTGAGCGGCATTTGCTGCGGTGAAATAAACTCGTTGACCGTTCTCCAGATGCACTGCCAAATGTGTAACACTCGGATAGCGTTCGTGAATGGGAAATGAGAATATACGCCAAATCGCCTCATTGCAGCATACGTACCGACCAACTTGATAACACGTGATTTCATCATTGGGGTCAGGAGCTTGAAGAACAAAAGCCGCCATGTCACTGCCCTTCGTGACATATTTGCAGATGTACTTGATGGACTTCACTGAATTGCAATACTCCACGTTACAATGCGCCCTGAATGTTTTGGAAAGAAGTGGCGAATACGGAACAACCCAAGAGTTGTCGACCACGAAATCATTTCCTTTCACTTTGACTGTGATTGTTCTACCGCCATCATCAGATGATCGACGTCGATACAGTGGATAACCATCGTTGCCAGTGATGGTATCAGCAGTCAAATTTCGTGGATAACGCTTGGAACACTTGCCGTCGACCATGCACGGTGATTGTGGGTTAATGGCGCCACACGGTCCATGAATCATATTTGTAATTACGACATCATGCAGGTCTGGATCGGTTTCGGGATCAGGAATCTCGGCACATATGATGTCATCAATTTGGTCTGGGTGTATTCTTTCGACTAACCAAATGAGAATGTGCGCATGCGGTAAGCCTCTTTTTTGCCATTCAATCGAATACATCCAACATCGAGTATCCCCAAAGGCACGATGCCAAACAATATAGTGCATGAGCGACCGGATTTTTTGCCTGAATACACGTGCGGTGATATCGTGCCGATCACTTGATGTTTGGCCAGGAAGCAGCAGTTGAACAATTTCTATCCACTTAGGATTGCACGTGAAGGTGATGAACAGGTCTGGACGGCCGTAATGACGTACATATGTCATTGCATCTTGCGTATATTCATGCATATGACGTGGACTGCCAACGAACATCGCCGGTAAAATGGTCAACCGACCAAAATCAGATGCATTTCCTTCGGTGCTAATTGCATCGCGTAAATGAATGTACTGCTCCGTACGTAGTTTGGTTTGATTTAAAGTGATAAAAAGGAGTCGCTCCGCTTGTATTTTGGCATACATATCGACGCAAAATTGCTGAAACAATCGGCGAAATCGAAGCAAATAGTTGTCAACATTTTGGCGAATCATCAAACGATACGCGTAAAAATTCATTCCGCTGACCTTCCTGGTAGTTTCCTCACCTAAAATGATATCAGTTACATTAGTGTCATATTGAAATGAAAATTATTATGATATCTATTCTCACCGGTCGATAGATTTATCATCTTGATGTTGATATAATATCCATCGTCTCCTTGCCAAAACATCAGTGGGTATTGCAATGCATCGTATGAACGATGTGTTTCGGATATTCGTTGCAATTGCCCAGAGTCCCGACGTGTGAGCACAATATCGCGTGATTCCCGGTTTTCGCCAACAATCACAACTGCAACCTCATCTATTGTTGGAGCGTTAAATTGGCGTTCGTGCGTTCCAGCAGGTCGTTTATCCGCTCTGATCACGACTTTATAGTCATCAGTTGGCATGCGATCCAACGCAGTTTTGAATAACCGAACCAATGCATGATGTTCATGAAGCAGCTGCTGCAAATCGCGAAGAATTCCTCTTCTCATTGCCGTATTGATTGTTTGGCGCTGATCAAGTTGATGTTCCACATTGCTCATGAAGTAAATTTGTAGGAATTTATGTTGTGCGTCTTCAAGTGGTAGCAATGATCCAATTCGATGGTGAATTTGGCCTTGGATCTGTAGAGTCAATGACGAAATTAGATTCAATATTTTTTGTGCATCAAAAAAAAAAAATGATCGGTTAATTTATTACCTTGAATGTCGGATTGAATCCGCGTTCATGAATAATATCTGCTCCAAATGAAGTTATTTGAAAGCATCCGTTGTATTTCTGAGCGTTCGATAGAAAATGACGTGATTCTGGTGTTTCACCAGTAAGCAAAGAAAGCAATGGCTCTGTTGGCAAGGGCAATGGTGGTAATTTAACCTTGCCACTGAGACAGCACAATCCAGGTGTTTCTCCAGCGAACTTCAATGCACCGCAATGGTTGCACACAACCTCCATTGGGTAAATTTGAACGGAAGGATGCGAGCTGTAGTCAATTCTGCAATCGTAATGAAACGCTACTCGATCCAAATCAACACTTGAAGCAGTTCTTCTTATGCGTTGATTTACATTATCACGTTGTTGAGTTGTTTCATTTGCCCGACGATTTCTCATTGTTAACTGAGCCGTTTCATTTGCCGCCTGTCTTTCTTCTTGTGTTTGTGATGCACGAAGTCGTGCCATACTAACACGGCGCTGTTCTCGTGCGATTTCGTGTTCATCCGTCGTCAATTGATAGGCAATATTCCGAATTCTATTTGCATTTCGCGTTCGACGCGAAAGATTAGATCTTCTGGCTCGTGGCATTGTGAATTACACTGAGAAATGAACACACAAAACATGTGCTCAAATGTCATAACCTCACAAAATAAACATCTTTCTTGGCAACTTACCGTTTGAAAATAGCATTCCACACCAAAATGATCAATCAGAATGAAATGAACAACGAACTCGAATTGATTTTCAAAGTATTCCACCTAAAAATTAATTGGACAATCCGAAATTAATGTTTGGGTTGATTATCGATGAGCACGCAATAACAAAGAACATAACCATTTACAATGTGCATTTCATCAAACTAAACTCACCTCTATGAAATCACTTTTCGCTGGCAATTTTCACAATAAATCGTTTCAAAATAATGTATTAAATCAAATTGAACTACAATAACTAACGAAAGCTGATAAAAACTTAAGAAAATGCCGATATTTATGTTACTAAACTCAAGTCACATATGTCATTGCATCTTGCGTGGGCTGCCAACTGTGCATATGCATGCAGCTGTCAAAAGTTGATGCACACAACGCCATCTACTGGCAATACAGCATTTAAAATCATGTTCGTTTTTATGGGTTCTTGAGTTAAGATGGCGTTGTAAAATCGCTCCATACAAAATGTATGGGAAAATGAATTTTCTTCATAATTTTTTTTTTCGTGAAATTTTCCAGAATTTTCTTAAGTATTCTCCTTGTTTGGGCGGAGACCTGTCCGAATTGGTGCTAATCACCGAAATCGGTCCAGGCGTTCTCCAGTTATAAACGTAGTAACTAACGTCACTTTCTTTTATATATATAGACTTCTGTCCATATTTCTAGGTTTAAATATTACAGTATAAATTTAAGATTTTATGGAGGCCGCTCCTGTTGTCGGCGCTGTGCCGTCCTGGTCTCCAGTCCCAACGGTGGTGAATTAAGAAACCACTGGTTTGACTTTGACGAACAAGTTCTGGTTTGCTATGAGAGTGGGTTGCAAAAATCCAACATTCGTAGCAAATGCAGCACTTGTGTGTGTGTTTTTTTTTGTTGAGTATTGGAGGTGGAAATCTGCAACCAGACACTGGACGACGCGCCAGTAGTGTAGGACTAGGTAAGAACCCACTAAAACCATCCCCACGGACGCCTCCCCGACGGTACATAACCGCTAAGCAATACTTCATTTGGGGAGGGGAATGGCCAAAGGACCCCTCCTATGGATTCCCTGAACGTCGTCGCCACTCCAAGTGGCGGAGGTCTCGCATTATTTCTGCCGAGGCGTCACAAACCACTTCCCATTTCTTGGGGCACTCGAGCATATGGAGCACGATATTGTCAGGTGTCACGGGCTCTCCGCAAACTCTCTGAAGCACCGCTCTGGCACCGCTGTACCGCGGGCATGCGAAAAGGACACGCTCCGCGCCCTCTGGCTCCGTGCCTCCACAGTTTCCACAACAGGGAGATTCATCCAACCGGAATCTGTGCAAATATGCGCGGTCAGCATTTGTGTGACGTGGTAGTTCACGTCGCCATGCGACCTATGCATCCAACGTTGGAGGTCAGGAATCTCAGCACTTGTGTGTGTGTTTTTTTTAAACGAGGAGTAAAAGCGTCTAAAGCCGGAGTCAGTGTGTGTGTGTTTTTTTTTTTTTTTTTTTTTTTTTGTTGAGATGAAAAATCTTCAAAAGACACTGTTGCCCCCACTACAATAGTGTGGAACTTTAACCCACTAAAAACATCTCGAATTACTTCAGCTTTAGAATTGCCCTGCGGCCCGACCGTTAGGTAATACATCGCATGGCTAGCTTAGCCTATTGGCTAGAAAATCTCAAGGGGTTTATACTACATTCATGGATATAGTCTCGCTGCTTCTCAACCGTTCCATTCTTCTTAGTTCTTGTAGAACCCTAGCGGTTAACTCACAATTTGCCAAATCTGCCTTGATTGTAGCATGTGCGGCACTATGTTTTCTGGCGTTACTATGTCTCCTATTTGGTTCTCTAAAATCTTACGTTCTGTATCGAATTTCGAACAGTAGAAGAATATATGCTCTGCATTTTCATTACCACTCCCACAAGAATAACAGATTTCTCCGTCATCATGTCCATACTTGTACAGGTACTCTCTAAAACAGCCATGTCCACTCAAGAACTCCGTCATATAGAAATCAATATCTCCGTGTTTTCTTTCAACCCAAGTCTTCACATTTTTGATGAGTCTGTGCGTCCATCGTCCTTTGGTCGCTGTATCCCAGCATTCTTGCCATACATTCAAGCTCTTTTGCCTTTCTTCTTTTCGCTCTTCTGCTGTTAAAGGCCTGCCGATTTTTTGCTCTTGTCATATACTCTCTTAAGCTCCAGCGCCATTATGTCTTGTGGCATTATGCTAGATATGACTCCAACAGCATCGTGAGACACTGTGCGAAATGCACTAGCAACTCTAATGGCACTTAGTCTGAATAACGATTTTGCAATCTTGGCGTATGTTTTCTGCTTTAATGCTTGTCCCCACACAGGTGCAGCATACATTACTATGGATTGGGTAACTTTTGCCAGAAGTAACCTTCTGCTCTGATTTGGGCCGCCTATATTGGCCATCATTCGAGATAGGGATGTGTTTACTCGCGCAGCTTTTTGACAGGCTCAATGTTTATTTTATAGTTAAGTCTCGCGTCTATCATCACTCCTAAGTATTTTAACGATGGCTGCGTTCTGAGGTTGTACTCGTCTATATTTAGTGTAATGGCTTCAATTTTTTTACTGCTTCAGTTTTTTGGCCTGCCAGTTGGAGCTTCGATGACGTTAGCCAGTTTTTTATTCTTTGTGATGTACCTCTGCAAATGCTCCCAATTTGGCATAATCCTTTTGCCACAATTGTTACTGCAATATCATCCACATAACCGACGATTTGTACTTCTTTTGGCATAGGTAGACGAAGGACTCCGTCGTAAAGTACATTCCATAAGAGTAGGCCCAGTACGGAGCCTTGCGGCACTCCACCAGTTACTTGATGTCGCTTCACTCCCTCATCCGTATCATACAGCAATAGTCTATCGGACAAATAGCTTTTTATGATACTTTCCCCATAATGCTTGTCCCCATACAGGTGCAGCATACATTACTATGGATCTCGCAAACACCTTGTATACATCTCCGTGAAAGGTGCTGTGTTGTGTTTGAGGGCAATCTTTAGAGCCCGGTTTGGAATACCATCCAATCCTCGCGCTTTGGAGTCACCAAACCGTGCAGCAGCCTCTATTACTTCTGTGTCAGTATTAGGTGGTGTATCTATAAACTCCGGCTCATCAGATAACAAGTTCTCCTCCACTTGTGTTGGTTGTAGGGGAAAGAGGGTACCCACCACATTTTGTAGGAGTATGGGGCAGGTTCGTGCTTGTCCTTTGCCACCTCTAATCTTAGACATCACCACCTTATACGCTCCTCCCCATGGGTTTTCATCAGCTTGGTCGCAAAGTTCTTTAAAGCAGCAGCATTTTGAGCTCCTTACGTTTCTTTTTAAAAACTTCACGAAAATTTCCGTTTTCCACTGTACCTCTACTTCTTTGGAATTTTCGCCTTGCTTTCTGGCAGCTATTTCTCAGCTCTTCGATATCGCTGTTCCACCAATATGCTGGTTTTCGCAGACAGTTGCGTTTCTTCCTGATCATAGAAGCGTCGCAAGCTGTGCAAATATGATCAACCAAAAACTTTGCTTGTTCGTTTGTATCATTCGAGCTGGTTATGTTTGTGTCCAGCATAAGTTTGAACAGCTCTTCATCCATGGTTTCATCCTTCCGCCCTTTGGCCTGTGCCTTTTTCACACGTACACTTCTCCCTTGACTTTGCTTGTAGCTGCCAACAACAATAATTATGGCCAGATGGCCGCTATGTGTGTATAAGTCGCAAACCTGCCACTCCGTCATTCGTACTAAGGCTCTGCTGACAAACGCTATGTCAATGATGGAGCCATAACCATTTTTTTCAAAGGTATTCCTTCTCCCTGTATTCAGCAGCACAACGTCAAGTAAGGAGGACGCTTTGAGCAACCCATCTCCTCGTTGATTTGTACTTCTGCTTCCCCATTCTATGGCCCATCTATTAAAATCTCCTGCTATTATATTTGGTGTTGTTGTCATAGCATCTCTAACCAATTCGGCGAGAATTTTGTCATATTCTACTTGTGTGAGACTTGGTGGCACGAAACAACTGTAGATATAGAATCCACCGATTTTTGCTCTAACGTAGTAAGATTGACATATTAATGGCTTATCTTGCACCGTTTTGTCACCGCAGGCCCATATTGCCACCTTGTTCGTTGTATCTGAGACCCACGATCCAGCATTTGACTTCTTCACAGATTATCGCGACATCTATTTTGTTTTCATACACGGTTTGCGTTAGAATTTCCTGTGCCGCTTCGCAGTGGTTCAAATTGATTTGAAGAAACTTAATTTTTGGCTGATTTTGCTGCTGCTAGGTAAATTGGGCATTTGCGGCTACCTATTTGATGATTTGGATTCGACTTTCCACTGTTTTTGCATGCAACGCAGAATGGTTTCTTATCACAATCTTTTGCGTAGTGTCCTTGCTCTCCACACTTCATGCAACATTTACTCCTGTCTTCCGGGTTAGTACAGACCCTTGCCACATGACCATATTCCAAGCACCTAAAGCCTTTTTGAGAATTAGCATTTCTCTGATTCTGCAAACAACCCAGCGAATCTTAATCTTTTCAGCATCTAATAATTTCCGTGCCTCTCGTACTGGAAGACTTATGACTGCTGTTTGTGTACCAGCATACGCCTTTTTGATGCTTTTGATCGAGTTTTCACAAAAAAGGTTCAGCTCTTTAATTTGGGATCGGATAGCCTCGACTACATCATCCTTTGTGGTAATCTCATCCAGGTTTCGGATTTCTACCACTTACTCCTGTGTTAGCGCCCTTATTTCCACCTGGGTTCCAAGAGCCTTCCCAATCTCTTCATTGCATTTCTTTGTGCTTCCTGTTTGAGCCCTCTTTAACTCTAACAAGATCGCTCCTTTAGCTGTCTTCTTTATTCGCGAGACATTGTCGCCAAGCTGTTGGAGGTTTACATCTTTTTTCACCGCTCTCAATATATCACTATAGGACATGTCTACAGATTTTGCAATTATCGGGGCATCCGGTCTTGGGGTAGGCTTGGCGTTTGTCTTCTTGTTCTTGTTTTTTTGCGCTTTGTACTTAACCGTTACCCAATTTTCGTCTCTTGGCGATACCTTATTTCCTGTTCTGGTGGCACTCCTATCGCTTATCTCGCAATCCCGGATTACATCCTGCTTTCTCGTCGCTGCCACATGGAAAGTTTTGCTTTTCTTTGGCGGCGTTTTCCGACTCTTTTGAATGTAATCACGTGGCCTTTTTGGTGTTGCCTCTGCAGCCACTTTAATCAGAGGCGAGCTTTTGCTGACTTTCTTAAGATTCTCCTCCTGTGCACGGGCATGTAGTTTCGAAATAGTGCTAAGGAGATCTCTCATGTTATTATTTATTGATCGTTGAGGGAGACGCATCAAGTTTATGAGCTTATTTATATTTTCTCCTAGATCAGCCATATAATTTCGCTCCGTTTGTGCAGTTTTCAATGGTGGCGTCTTTTCCTGTTGTAAAGAGGGCGGCGACGACCTTGATCGTGCAGATCTTACCGCAGAAGACGCCTTCTCTGGAGAGCGAGCAACCTTTGCTGCTCGTTTCAAGGGATCTATTGCTTCACATTCGCTTGTAGCATTATCTGATACGTTGGCCAAGTGCGCCACCACCGCATCATTGCAGTCATTGTATATCGACGGCCGGGAGCCTGCTTGCTCACCCCCAAAACCGCCGGCACTGGGCTTTTTACACCCTGCACCGTAACTTTCATACCTTCCTTTGTATTTGCCATTGTTTTGTTATTCTGGGATTGTACCCATATCATTTTAGACCTACTGACAGGTGTCGATTCAGCCGCTACTAACCTGAAGACAGACGCTGACCAATAAGCCGCTCAGTATGAGCCAGACGCTATTGGGATTTGCGTTCGTTGGACACTTAATTGATGAGCGGTGTCGACTCGTCACGACACAGTTACTTCGCCGGGAACATGTAGACTTTTAAGTTTACGCCCTCCATTCCTGCCGCTTATTGTCGGGGACTGCTTATATAGTATTCACAGCTAACCTACATATCTGCAGGCCGTTCAGCTATCCGCCACCTTGCAGACCCCCACAGTAGCCCAAGCTAAGCCCTATGCAATGTTTTTAAAAGGTTGGTTAAGCTGCGTCTGTCCACACAATTGTCATGCAATGCCTGGACAAACAGTTCATTCCTTCCTCGTTTAACTGAACACCAAAAAAGACGCACCGGCAAATGTATATCACAAATTATTCCTGTAGGACTGCAGCGAGGCAACAAATAAAGGAGCCAGCTCATTAAAACTAATTCTGCAACATAGTATATTTTCGTTGATAGATTCGATTAGATTAGATTGCTTGAATGCAGGAACAAGTCACTGAGTTACTGCGGCCACTTTTGGACCTATTGTGACAAGTTCTGAAGTTACAATAGGTCCTATATAGATATGTAGATATAGATGGCTGTATTCCAAAAGGTCATATACAGCATTATTGTTCAAACTTCACTGCTGAAGCTTGTGCCTCAATGAAAGCTGTAGAATTTGCTGCAAAAACTAATAAGAGGACCATTGTTTGCACGGAGGGCAAAGCTACTATTGATGCAGTAAGAAGCCCCGTTAGCAACAGAATTATTGCTGCTCAAATTCGCGATAAACTCATTCAGCGCAAAAGTAAAATAAAAATTATGTGGATACCAGGACACGCAGGACGCCGTGGTAACGAGAAGGCAGACCGCGGAGGAAAACAACAACTGACTGAAACACTGCACACAGTTTCAACCATTGTGTTCCCGTCATGAACCTTCTAATATGCGCCGCCGCCCGGTGCTGGAGCTGCCATGACCTGCGATCAGTAAAGTACAGCTGTGCTTTGCTGAATCGCGGGGTACGGCAGATTCAGCACCGGATGGCGGAAAACCTTTGCTGAAATATTCAGCCGCCTCGTGGTATCACGAGCCACGAGCGGCGAGTTTTCTGATTTTCCGATCTCTTCTTTTACCAGCCTTCAACCGGCAACAGTCGACGAACTTCGCTTGTGACTTTCATCAACTCTACGTTTGGGGCGTAATCAAAGTTTATTAAATTCTCTTTTTGTTTACATTTTTGCTTTTAGCTGTGTATATTGTTTTATTAGTTTATTAATTTATTGAACTGTAAAATTAAATAAACATGAAGTAAACACATTGAAATAACAAACATCCAACGTCTCATTTTTAAATTCACGGAAGAAAATGCCACCGATGCCTGAAAAAACAGCAACCAAAGATATAATCAATTCAATCCAAACAGAATTATACCGAGGTATCCGGCAAGCTTTCATCAGAAAACTCTCCAGGGTTCTAGTCCTTTCCGACTGGGACACACAAACCCAACACATCAACACCTGCTCAAAGGAACGCGAACTAACGCCTGCAGCTTTTGCGATTAGAACAGAAGCAGGAATTTTAAACTCATTCATTCTATCAAACACAGAAATTAATGTGAAAGAAATGTTCCAGAAAAATAAGAGTGTACCCCAAATCAAGGTAGAAAAGGCCATTGAATGTGCTTCAGTCAAAATTGATTGTGATGAGAATACGTGGATTTATATAATAAGCTTACCAACCAACAACAGAGAAAGAATCTTGTCAAACATTGTTAATGAAACCCATACAAACAAAGAGAATCATTTATAAAATGGAATATGAAAATATTCTACAAACAAATAAAAGTATATTTGGTATAAGAAGCAACTGGAAAAGCTGCAATATGTGAACTATATGTAATGAGAAAGAAATCATTGATATAAGTAAAAGACAGTGCATGCCTGACCTGCGACGTGAAGAAGCCTCAACCTGCACCAAGTGGAATGTCCAACCTGATGTAGAAGAAAAATTACCAGGAGCCCTGCTTCCAAATCAATTTGAAGGATCTATTATTACGAATAATAACATGGTCAATGTAACTGGAACATTCCTTCCCCAATTCCTCAATATAGCAGTGCAAATTGAAAATAGATCCTCCTCCTCGAAGGAAATTCCGTCGTCAAAGCCATTACCTTCCATACTGCTAAGTGAAAACTTTTGTGATGGGGCCTGTTTTTGATTTTGTTTATTTTGCAACACTCATAAAAAATAGAAAATTTACATAAGAAATATAAACAATATACGAATCATTGTGTTACCTTCCAAGGATCTTAGCTCCGTGTCAGCTTGTTTGACTTTCATGTCTGTTTACCCGTCAAAAGACAATTTTATCTCTTCCTCTTCTTGTGTGTCAAGCATATTCTGTTATTTAATGAGAAAATAAACATCAAACTAGAAGATAATAAGTAGTGGAATTATGGAACCCAGCCTCCAAAATGTGAAAACATTTGTTCTCTTGGGCCAAATTCATAATTCGGTTTCAGTTTGTTTCCCGTTTCTTGCCTCCCTCTCAATGTATCCTTATTTAAACAAGGACTTCATTAGAATTCTCCCTTGGAACTTAAAATACTGATGCAACAAAGGATGGACACTGGGTATATCGAAAGTGGGATGCAGAACTGATCATCAACGAGATCTTATCTTGCTCGTTTATTGTATCCAGTCAAGAAAGCTTCTCAGAAAACAACGACAGGTTTTTCGATATCGAAACTAAAGATCCGCCCAAAGGTGTCTTGGTCAGGTCGAATCGTGGATACTTGGCAAATATGGGTTTAGAAAATATAGCAGAATAATGCTGGAAGGATGTTGGACCAATATCTACTAATGGCTTCCAGTTCAACTACATTTATTATTCTATTCTAGTGATATGGCGCACTTCCTTGTATGAAAGCAACATTTGCACATTAAAATAAGTTCCTAATGTTCAATTATTTCAAAAAGTTTAAAGGAAAATACAGGGTCGTGAATATGAGAGGTATCGTCGATGCAATGGACTCAATGCTCGGAAGGTACACTTGCCAACGGAAAATTGACAACGTTGGCTTTTGCCTTTGTTCTATAATATGTTGGGTGCATTATTGGGAGAGCAATCCACCGATCCGTGCTAAAATAGAGCGACGATACGACCTAAATGGACTTGCTCGTGAACTGGCCACGAATGCCATCAAACGCCGAACAGTAACTCAACGTATCCTCCAGCAGAACCACCATTGAGGCGCGCATAACCACCATTATGCTGGCCCGTCCATACCACCGGAGCCACAAAATGAGGTCGGCTCCGATTACCAATCAAAGGCGAGTGCTATTGTTGTCAGCGTGTGGGCTGAAACCATCGGAACTCTCGCTAAATATGCATGGGTGCAATCACCCAGTGTTCCAGGATAACTTTCAATCCAACGACAAATGTACTGAAAGAAAAATGAGCAGGTGAGAAAGGGAGTTTATTTCAAAAGTTTAATTTTTCTTGTTTATAACTCTAAAATCCACAAATAAATCGAATTTTCACACATTTTTGTTACATTGTTATAAAAGTCATCCTGGAGGCGAGATGAGCATTAAATATTTCAACAGGGAACAATTTGTCAAAAGTAAATACAGAACAACTTTTATTTCATATTTTTCACACTAAAAACTCAGCAAAAATCCGCCACTAAATAACATTGAACATATTTTAAGGAAATGACTATCTTTTACCTCTATGCTCGCCCTATGTCTCTGTGTCCTGGCAACCATTTAATGTGTGGTCACCGGTTAACGGACAACTTACCCATGGCAACCTTGCAATGAAGAACATTTTCGGAAGATGCCGTGCTGACTGATTGCCTATACAAAAGTTTCTTGTGGAATTGCCAGTATCTAGTGTATATATATATATATATATATATATATATATATATATATATATATATATATATAGATAGGTAGCAGTGGGGTAGGCCGGAGAGCCGACGAACAAGGAGGTCTCCAAGCATTCAGGCTTTAATGCCCATTGCACTGTAACCTTGGAAAAGTATTTGGTGGAAGGAGGAGATAGAGGATTTTGGAAAGGAAGTTACACCTTTTCCAACTTCTTTGATTCTTTTATGAATCTGAGAAGTCTGTCCAGGGATAAGGAATGCACGTTCTGCTGAGAAAACTTCGGTCTGAAAAATATTGCATTAATCGGTTAGTTTGAACGGGTAATTGATATTGACTGCAGGACCGTAGACCCTGTACCTTCTATACATTTTAGAACTGTCTCTAGTGTAGTTCTTAGAGTCACCGTAATGCATAATGTGAACTTTTTGACTGGACCTGAGATACGATCTTTTCTTTGCTAAATTATTATTATTTCTATGGTATTATTGCGATAGTTTTGAGATTTGGTATTTCGCAAAATAAATTTTATGTTTTCACAGTTAATGTAGTCACATTTCCTGCTGGGAATGCATGGTGAACTCATGTACGCACGTCCGTGTGTTCCATTTCGCTGCTTTGCCGTTTGAGGTTTCAGTCAAAGTAAATTCACCTTGGGTTTCAGTCTCGATTTTCTTTCTTCTCTACTTATCATATATCTTCATTGTATAAGGCATTTGGTGGTAAACACAGCTGAAATTCATTCAGCGAAGCAATGAGTGAACTCAAAACGTATGTCGAATAATGTGTTAGAGTAGAGGAAGCATACATAAGGGGCTTTTTGTTTATAAATTTAAGTTTCGACATTCAACCGTAAACTCGAATTTGAATTGCTTTCGGAATGAATGAAGAGCACTTTATAGTTTTTTTAATAAATAAATAAAACGAAAACAAATACAGAAAAATTTGAAGCAATACAACGAAAAAATGAATAGTTTGCCGTGGTGTTTCCACTGTAGTGGTGCTGTTGGGTCTGACACAAATTGTCATATCAGTCGAAACTATTCTAAACGCTTCCAGTGTTATCCCATCACAGTCGAATATTATGTTCGCCACCGAAAGTTACGCTATCCTCGCGCTTTTGTCATTGTTGGTTTTGCAGTGTTGTTTGCGAAGATGGAGTAGAGTGGAAGATTTACACAAAAGGATTCGAAGCTTCATTTGAAAATAAGAAATATAGCAGCTTTTCATTCAGCTGGGGACTGAAAAACGCCTTACAAACGGATTCCAAAATTATTTATAAAAGAGGAATAATAGAAGGCACGAACGGAACATTTTTATACCGCAATTGCGAAGAACAATTGAAAGTAGGCCAAACTTTGTGCTACGAGTATATCGCGCTTAATACCAATATTAAATACAGCGTCGTTGGCTGCTTTAAGATGGACAAAATTGTTGCTACTCCCGCTGGCTTTTGTAGGAATTTGGCCCAAAACGGAAGGTAATATGGATTTGGAGAACATTGCAGAATAGATATGGAAAGGATGTTGGACCAATTCTTCCCCTAATCAAGCGAAAGGATTAATGTCGTCAAGTTTCAGTAAATTTTTGTATTCGATTCTAGTGATATGAGACATTTTCTTGTATGAAAGCAACATTTGCACATTAAAATAAGTTGCTAATGTTCAATTATTTCAAAAAGTTTAAAGGAAAATACAGGGTCGTGAATATGAAAGGTGTCGTCGATGCAATGGACTCAATGCTCCGAAAGTACACTTGCCAACGGAAAATTGACATCGTTGGCTTTTGCCGTTGTTCTATAATATGTTGGATACATTATCGGGTGAAAAATCGAACGATCCGTGCTAAAATAGAGCGACGACACGACCTAAATGGACTTGCTCGTGAATTGGCCACCAAACGTCGAACATAAACTCCTCGAGCCCTTCAGCATAACCACCATTGAGGCGGTTTTGAGCAGTCGCTTGGCTCTCCTTACCACCTGAGCCACAAAATGAGGAAGGCTCCGATTACCGATCAAAGGCGAGTGCTATTGTTGTCAGCGTGTGGGCTGAAACCATCGGAACTCTCGCTAAATATGCATGGGTGCAATCACCCAGTGTTCCAGGATCACTTTCAATCCAACGACAAATGTACTGAAAGAAAAATGAGCAGGTGAGAAAGGGAGTTTATTTCAAAAGTTTAATTTTTCTTGTTTATAACTCTAAAATCCACAAATAAATCGAATTTTCACACATTTTTGTTACATTGTTATAAAAGTCATCCTGGAGGCGAGATGAGAATTAAATATGTTAACAGGGAACAATTTGTCAAAAGTAAGAACAGAACAACTTTTATTTCATATTTTTCACACTAAAAACTCAGCAAAAATCCGCCACAAAATAACATTGAACATATTTTAAGGAAATGATTATCTTTTTATATTCTTTCCATGTCACAAAATTCGCGGAAATATTTGGACTCAGGGACAACTTTGTCGAAGACAAACTGACTGATGTATATAGGAAAGAGTGGGCTCCTCCAAGTCTCCATAAATTGTTTCGCCTTTGCTCACGCTGATTCGCAATTCATATGTTCCCAACTACCGACATCGAATTGATCCACATCTGGAGACAGACCATCCAGTTTCTCTATTGATCCGCTTCTGTTCCAAGGGAATTTGATGTACTCATAGTTGTTATTCGACATGCAGACTTCGAATCCCTTTTCGTAGGTTCCATCAACACGTCCTTATCCACAGCACACGACAACACATGACAAACCGCAACATGGAGCGACAGGAGCACGATAACAATGCAGCTGCTAGTGACTGATTGAAGTGGTTCAATACTTTGGTGACTTTAGCCAAGTTTCGATATACTCGTATACTTGTATATAGACACTATATACACCAGCAGGGAATCCACTAACACCAACTTGAATTTATCACTTCTCTGTTTTATTTATTTATCTTCTTCTCCACATACTTCGACTTGATAAATATTTCTAAGGCTAAATTCCAAATGTTCTCTCTTATTTTGCTTCTTTGCACAAATGTGGCAATTCTTGTTAAAATTCGCTTTAAAATATTCTTATAAAAACACTAACAAAATTTATTTTGTTTGTTTAGTTTCACAGTCAGTCTGAAAAATATTTGTATTTATTTAGCTGGGAATGAGCTGAGAACCAACATTGAAAAGTTTTTTCCATGTTAACGCATTAAAAGAGAACACGCATGGAACAATTTTTATAATTTTACTCAGCGGAGCAGTCTGTGAATAAAAACATTATTAATTTTTTATATGAATAAATTCAACAACGAACTAAAAAACAGTCGCTGACAATGCCAATTTTCACGTTCAGTAATACAGGTTAAAATAATTGGTTACTTGGGCAACTAAGGAACTAATGAAGAAACATTTGCAGAGCATATCCTATCCGGGATATAGAACCTTACAAACGTGATTGTCATTTCAACCTAATTACCACTAAACCTAGAAGGCCGACTAGATATGAACTTTATTTATAGACATACAACGGCCCTTGGCCTTTTGGCTTCTGCCGCACTTTCTTTCTTAGAAGCTACCACGCCTTGCTATTTTACCAACAGATATATATCCAAGCTGTTTGAAATTGATTACCTGCAGACCTCATCCCAAACTGTATTCCCAAAATTAACTGTCTTAAATAGTTGAGATAGTCAGTTGCATCCCTCTGCATATTGAATAGTTACACGTGCGCACGATATAGAAATGCACTCCCGGACAAGCGATTTATTAGCACTCTTCAATGTTGATTTTGTTTTAACAGTTTACAGAAGTTTCCAGAATCGAGTCCATATTTTATTAAGGTATTAAAATGGGAATGAGCTAACAAATATTCCGGCCTCCACTTTGCTATGCCCACTCACCCGATTTGTGTAAATAAGCAAACTTTTCACTAACAGTCCTCATCTCAATGTGGATAAGCCTAAGAACCTAACAACTTGCATTTGCGAAGCCTCTTAAGACATTGTTTTGGAACGTTGTATTAAGATTATGATGGTTTGTTCGGGCAATCCACTGAGGTTAAAACTATACGTGATAGTATAAAACACAAACGCCAAAATGGACGATTCTTTTTGAGAGGCACGCCCTCTATAGACATATGTTTGAAACTTTGGACCTGTTCACAATTTGTGGCAAAGCCTTTTTGAGAATAAGTACGAGTATATGGACATTATCAAGTCTTACCCACGAAATGGGGTGGTTCAGATGGGAGGCATATACTAATTAGCTTTTAATAAGCAACAGCTCTATGGCGTGAACACACATAGTAACAGACCCAATGAAATCGGCCTCAGCGCAGATAAGAGCAAATCTGCGGTTCCATGTATTCGATATTCACTCATTTCCGCACCCCACTTACAAAATATTAGCACTGCATTTCTTGACCAGCAACTCCATGCTACGCTTTCCTACGGCAAGCTAAGTCGTTCTTTTACTTTTCATAAAGTTCATAAATTGATATTTGAAATAGTTCACATCAGCTGACAGTTCAGATGTTACCCTGGATTCTCCTTACGCAAAAATAACACTATATAATAAGTTGGCGTTAAGATTTCTATACAGTTTATCCCTTAAAAGCCAAAACATGGCATAGTGAGTACAGTTTCCTGGAGGCTTGCTCTGACGCATCAGTTCAATGGCAAGGACAAACAGACAGAGAAGACAGTAAGAGAACCAAAGAAATCGGCCTAAGGACATATAAGCAAAGACATACACATACATACATAAGAGGCGATACAAACGTATGTTGGGTTTGGCCGAGTCTAAAAAACGCGCCAGCTGATTCTGCCCTGTGCTCACTGGAGCCAGTGAAAGAGTATCGTCGAGACAGGGCTCTGCGTTTCAGTTGCGTATTGCGCCCGAAGTAACGCCTGTTGGCAAAAGTGGTTCTCCGTTGAATCTAGGAATCTAGGATGATTTCGTTTTTGGTGTTGATGATAGTACTAACTCCCTCACCACTTCAAAGGTGCGGTTGCCAACAGTGAATTTTTGTCCAAGAAGTGAAGACTCTTTTTTGTTGACAGAAGATGCTTTGTCTTGCCCACTTTCAACAGAAAACTCACATTGGCCACTTCTCTCTCTAGACGAGAGCACGCCCTACATGCATAGATGTCGATGTCGTCGGCGTATGCCAGCAAAATGACACTTTTGTAGAAAACAGTGCCATGTAGTGGCCCGAATAATTTTCTACAGTAGGAATTTGAAGGTATCGCAAGAAAGCTGTGTCTGAAACCTCGTTTGGTGTCGAAGGACTTGGAGAGGTTCATCCCAATTCTGAGGGAGTAGTGGCGCTCACCGTCATACTGCATATAGCGAGGATACCAAATTCAGATATAGCAGAATAGAGGCAATTCCTATCTGTGCTATCAAAAGCAGTCCTAAAATCGACGTAGACGTGTCGATATTCTTTCGTGGGTCTTTTCCAGGATTTGTCGTACTGTGAAAACCAGGTCAATAGTGGACTTAACAGGTCTGAAGACAAAGATAAAGCCCAATCAGCTTGTTAACGATGGACTTCAGTCTCTCATACAATACATTCGATAGTTTCCTATTGTGTTCAATGTTCATCAAGCTGCAACAGGCGCTAAGACGTAGCGTTACCGGGGGAGGAGAAGAGGTGGGAAGAGAGACTTCTCTTTAGGCACAAGAAACGAGAAATAGAAAAAGATGTGAGTGCGAAGAGCTGGAGATCCTGGGCGACAAGAACATGACCCGAAATATATTTCAATTCAAGCACCAGACTGAAGATTTCCAGGCCGGAGCCAGTTGCTGCAAAGATGAAAACGGAATTCTAGTGACTCATGTCCAGATCATGCTTGGGTTATGGTCGAATGTAAGCAAATACAAAATATTTATAAGTGCTGATGTCCAACCGTTTCTAAATCTCTGCTCAGGAGACTCAAGCTCTCGACGTGCCTTCTCGCCTCACTTAGCCGCCACTCCTCGAAAATTTCGAGTATTTTTACTGAAGATGTCACTGCAAAAAGTGTCATTCTATATTAGATTAGTTATTTTCTGTTAACCATTTTCCCGATTTGCATATTACAGACTTACGAATACATGGAATTATAGTCAAATATGTCAGACCAAATTTAACTTCCTACAAAATTCCAAGGGTACATACCCAAATAGGGTAAATTGGAAACAGAGCAGACCAAAGCCCGTATATAAGTCTCATAACTGGTACACAGATGGCTCAGAAACCGAAGAAGGAGTTGGAGCTGGGGTTTTTGGGGAACACCCTAGAAGGCAGTATGGGCCAAGAAAACTCAGTTTTTCAGCCCGAGATTCATGCAATAGAATTGTGTTTAAGAGAGGAACTAGACAGATCGACCAATAAGCGTCACACTCCGATAGAAAGGTGGCCTTACTAGCACTTGACGATTTTGGCGGCGCAGCTGCCTTCGTGTTTTCATGCGCGTTGTACTGTGTATTTGGCGTACCAATTTATATTTGATCGACGTCTGTGCACTGTTCACCCAAACAATGAAGAATGCTTTTACTGGCGATTACTGTTAATCGATGTCCGAGGGCTGACAACAAGAAAAGGTCAAATTTGTGCCACTTATCGTGAAGCTTGACAAAACGATTTTGAAAACGATGCACATTGGAACAATTCTCTCGCTGTTGGACTCAACCACTACAAATACGCACGTTATTTGCAATCATATTCACAAAGTGCTTCTCATCCAATCTAATAGATCTTTGGGAAATATACAAAGACTAAATGAGAGACACCATCCCACATCGTCAATACTCGTAAATGTATGGTGAGTACTGAAGTGTGTCGATAAACCGTCATTCAGAATTAGTTGTGGTGATTGATTAATGCATTTGGATATGGTATTACCTCTGTGATATTTCATATCATTATTAACTTGAATTTCAGGTACTGTCGCTAGTTATCTGTAGAGGCGATTGGTGTAAGGGATGAACATTACTCCATCAATTTAGTTCAACAAAATATTAAGAACTGCAGCCCACTCTTTCCAACTTTTTTCTCTCTGTCGATTGTCACAATCCATGGTGAAATTTGTGGGAGTATAAAGAAAAGTGGCGACGACAAAGCTGCTGCTGTATATACACAATATTTGAGAGTAGATATACTTGTATATACTTGTATATATGTATTCATACACATGGATCCGCAACTATACCAACACCAACTTCAACTAGGGATCCAGTTGGCTTTGCTTTAATACATTTTTTATCACTTTTTCTATGTTATTTATTTATCTTTTTTGCACATTTCTCGACTCTTTTGAAAAGTGTTCCTCCATTTTGTCAATTACTTTATCGTTGCTTATTCGCCCAAATGTTGCAATCTTGTTAAAATTTGCCTTAAATTGTTGTTAAATAATCAAGTCCTTGGTTTGTTTCTTTAGTTTCAGAGTGAAAAATATTTGTATTTATTTAGCTGGGAATGAGCTGAGACCTTTAATGTGGGAGTAGCAACCTTGAAATTCATATTCAACTCAATTTCACGCTCTTCTCACATCCCGTGTCAATGGAAATTACAAGCCTGAAATTACATCTTATTGATCAGAGACCTTGCTACCGATTGCCTCAAAGCTCTACGAATACCCTTTTTTTAGAAGACCTTTTCTAGTACTCTTACAGTAGAGGCTGATTCCTCACCACCAGTTCGGATTTCGAGAACAATGCCAGCACAGAGGAAGTTCCTCCCAGTTACCAGCACACTTGAGATGCTCTTGAGCAGAAAGAATTCTGCACAGCGGCAGTCCTAGATGGCTCTCAGGCATTCGACAAAGTGTGGCACCCTTTTCTCCTGTATACATTAAAAAAGGATTTACCTGCTGCATTTTCTGAAATCCCAAAATCGTATCTCGAAAGTAGATTTTTCAGAGTTAAATTCAGCGGTGACTTCTCAAAACCTTTATGAGACTTTTTATTTATTATCCTTCTGAGCCTGCATTTAATAATCTAGTGCGCAAAGTGGAATGCAGTGGCTCGGTACATAGCAGAGCAACACCACGGTCGTCCCGGTCGTTTGAGTGAAATATCACTGCAGTGTCGAAGAGGACCCAAATGCATCCATTTCCCTGCGTTCACAGCAATTGGAACTATTGGAAAGCGTAACTTGGAGAGTGGAACTTTATAATGTTCAGTGCGAGAAATGAAGTCAACGATCCTTTCCTTAGTCGCATATTCGTCAATTTCATCATTGAACAAAGTCCTGTATTTTCTGAAAAAGTCTTCTATTCGTTTGGGGTCCATTTTATGGATGCGTAAATAAGCGGAGTTTGAACCTCTGAAAATCGAAGGGAGATCATTGAGAACCCTTTACGTCCAGGGCATATTCTTTAGTAAATTAGCAAGGGCTGTCACTCTGCATTCAGAGTGCATTGATTGCTCATAAGGACATGCTAATAGGGACATGCTAACAGTGACATGCTAATGCTTGCGATATAGGGACATGCTAATGAATCTTTAGTCAATTATTGCCGATATGGATTTGAGTGATATGTGATGTCAACAGGATGACGTCACATGCCACACACTCCGCAATTCAATGGATTTTTTACTGACGAAATTTTGCTGTGACAATTCTGATATAATCCTGAACACACTACATAAACCTTGGAAGAATAAATGAGTGCACAACACCCTCAGCACATATTAATCATATACAGAGAGATCATTTTAAATTGTTGTTACTGGCCACATTTCTATATGGACGTGTTACAATTCAATATTCAGCTATAATAATGACACATGCAAATGATTATTACGACAGGCCTGATAACAGGACCATAGTGTGGGAGATTGCAGTTGCAAGCAGCAGGGAAAAGTACTGCTAAAGGAATATATGGCTGAGGTACCTCCTATTCCAGCAAGCTACTTAATGAAGTATGGAGAGCCAGGGGAAGTTCTATTCACGTGTAGAATATTAAATTGTAGAGTGTTAGTTCAGTTGAAAGCATTTGTTGGCGGGGTCTGCTTTTTATTTCGTTTATTTAACAACACTAAAAAACAACAGAAAATGTGTTTAAGAAATTTCAACAATATAAGAATCATTGACTTACCTTCCAAGGTTCTTGTCTCCATGTCAGCTTGTTTGACTTTCATGTCTGTTTATCCGTCAACTGACAATTTGCTGTGTTCTCTCTTCGTGATTTCAGGCATATTCGGTTATTTAATGAGAGAAAAAATGTCAAACAAAAAAATAACAATCAAATACTCTCTATACTCTTTATAGAGAGTATTTGCCAGAGTTTGAGAAAATTTGTTCTCTTTGGCCAAATTCATATTCGGTTTCAGTTTGTCCTCCTTTCGTTCTTTCGCTCTGAAGTTATTCTTATTTAAACAGAGATTGCAACACAATTCTCAGTTAGAAACTTAAAAACAAATTAGCAGGTATATCACATAAGCACAGAGAAAACCTGAGAAAATGAGAGATAATTCTTCAAAACGCATTTCCAGAATAAATAGAAAAATGTCCCACAAAAAACTTTCCAGCAATACAACTACAAAATATTATAAGTTTGCAGTGGTTCTTTCACTGTAGTGGTGCTGCTGGATCTGACACAAATTGCAGTATAAGTCGAAGCTACTCCACAGATTTCCAGTGTTATCCCATCACAGTCAAAAGCCATGTTCGCCACCAGAAGGTACGCTATCCTCGTGTTTTTTGCAATGCTGGTTTGCAGTGTTGTTTGCGAGGACGATATGGTTTTGAAAGTTTACCGAAAAGGATTCGAAATTACCTATAGTGATCAGCACCATAGTATGGTTTTATTCTTGTATTCAATAAATGTTGAGAAGACACTTCCTGGCAATACTGATGCATCAGGATTGTGGAAATCAAAAAAGAAACATGGAAAATGGAAATATAAAAATTGCGAAGTAGAACTGAAGATTGGCGATATTTTGTATTATGGGTGTCGAACTATGAAAAACGGCATGGAGGAGCACATGACCAAATTGACCATTCAGCGATTTGATGATACCCCAGCTGACTTCTGTGCAAAACAGTGGAAAACTGAAGCGAAGGAAAAAACTGAAGAGATGCGGAAAACTGAAAAGGCGAAGAAAACTGAAGAGACGAAAAAAACTGAAGAGACGGGGAAAACTAAAAAGACGTGCAAAACTAAAAAATCGTTGAAAATGTGGGCTTCGAATATATTGCAGAAAAGACGTGGGTACGGAGAATTACCTCCCGAACCAACGGAATGACCAATGGGTTCCAGTTTCACAAAATTTTTGTATCCTATTTTAGTGATATAATAATATTTTTTGTATTAAAGCAAAATTTGCCTAATTAAAAACAGTTAAAAGTGTAAAATTTGTCCAAAATGGTTTGAAGGGAAATACAGGGCCCTTCAGTTGAAGTAGTTGCGTTTCCTAATGTAATAAGATATCGTTAAAAGTGCTGGCTCGGTACCACAGTTAGGCGATTTCGGAGATGATGCTGAAATTTCCCAGTTTTGGTGACGAAAAAGTGTTCGTGTAACTGGTCACGAGTGGCAGACGTGGCACCAGGATAAGAGTCTTGTGGAAAACCATCTAATAAAATTGATGTGTATGTGTACTTAAGAGCACTGTTTCGGTGGTGAAGTGCGAAGTAGGCTAGTCTTGTAGTCGTGGCCTCGCAGGTTAGTCATTCACCAACAATAGAATGGTGTGGAAACCACTCCGTTATTGCTCTTGATCGGTATTGAAAAAATGAAAAATATGTAAATCTTTCCTTTGGAAACCAATGCTCTTTCTAACGGATGTAAATGCATCCACATTTTATGCCACGAGATTCGGAACCATAGAGATCTCTAGCCAGGAAACTGACAGAAGTTCCATCAACAAAAATTTATTCGATAACAAGGATCGTGATTCCACAGCTATACTTCAGACTGTCTCCGTAATCGGAAAAGAAGGGGGCAAATAGAACTAGGTTAGTACATTAAAATGAGATTGTCGTTCATAATGGAACTAAGTTCTGTTCGGATCCATTTTATTCCGCCGATGTATCCGCACTGGAAACTCTTTTACGTATTTAAATATATTTTGATTGCCAAATAATGTTTCATACGATTAGTAAATTGAATTTCCGTTAGTATCGCTAGTTATCGGTAGAGAGGGTTGGCTTAAAGGATGAAAACATTACGCCATCAATTTAGTCCAACACAGCTTTAATATCTTCACTGTCACCTTTAACCCAATATATCCACGTCAGTTTTTCTCTGGGTCCACTGTCAAAATCCGAGGCAAAGTTTGTGGGTGTCTCTAGAATAATATGTTGGCTTTTTCTCAAAATTTGATTTATAATTTTTTCTGTTTTATTTATTCATCTTTCCTTCGACTTTCTCGACTTTTCTGAAAAGTTATTTCAAATGTTCTCTCTCACTTATTTTATAATGGCTTATTTGCGCAAATGTTGCAATTCTAGTTAAAATTTCTTTAAAATATTGTTATTAAAACACGAACAAAAACTTTGCTTTCTTTCCTTCGTTTCTCGAGTGTCAGGCCGAGAAATATTTCAATTTACTTAGTTTGGAATAAGCACAGACCCAAAATTGAGAACTTTTTGGCATGCTAACGCATTGAAAGGGAACATGCTTAGGAACAATTTTTATAATATTACTCAGCTGAGCGGCTCTGTGTAATTCTTTTTATGATTAAGGTTTGTTGTAAGAATAAACTCAAGAAACAGTCGCCGGCGAATTCAATTTGTCAGTGTCATTAATACATTATGTGGGCAACTAAGGAACTAATGAAGAAACATTTGCAGACCTTGTCTTAGTCGGGACCTTACCTTATTAAACCTCACTTACGTGATTGACATACCAAGTTAATTACCATTAAACAAATAAGCCTGTTGCATGCCTCTGCATATTGAATTGTGACATGTGAGTCCGATATAGAAATACGGACAAACATTTTCTTCGAACTATTCAATGTTCATTATGTTTTAACAGATTACCGAAGTTTACAGAATCGAAGTCCATTATTTAGTTAAGTTCTCCATTTAGATGTTTTAGAGTCCAGAATCCTGATTTAGAACTTGTTGTTATGGTATCCAAATGGGGAGAACAGCTTCAAGAACGAACTTAGAAAAAATTCAAACAGAGATCAATCGAAAAGCTCCATGGTACATCACCAATGCGAACCTCCACAAAGATTTCAAAGTTCCTACAGTCGAAATAAAGGTCTCCAGATATTGCGCGACTTATACTGAAATGCTTCGACTTCATCCAAACAAATTAGCTTCTAATCTTCTAAAATGCAAATATCGAGAGCGCTTGAAAGGAAAAGGTTCATTTATTATAGGGATTAAATAGCAATTCTTATACGACTTGAATATATAATTGCAACTATAAAATGCAAAATACAATTTTCTACGTAAAATGATAATAATTGTTTTTGTCTTTTTTACAGTAAAACTATGTAAAAGATAGTTTAATTCTCGTACTCAACATATTTCGAAACACTGGTGAAGAAATATTTGTTCCCTAGAATTAAGATTGAAGTCCTTATTGTGAGTTTCTATTGTTTATATATTAGAAGGATTCAATAAATTTATATATGAAAAAAAATTTAGGATTGTAAAAATTTGAGTTAACAAAATGGGAATGAGTTAACAAATATTCCGGTCGCCTCTTTGCTATGCCCTCTCACCCGATTTGCGTGGACAAGCAAACTTTTCGCTGACTGTCCAGAGCCCGATGTAGATAAGAATAACGAACATACCAAAGTGCATTTGTGACGCCTCTTAACACATTGTTTTGGAACACTCAATTAAGAATATGATGATTTGCTCGGACAATCCACTGAGGTTACAACCATACATCCACCTTGTTTCCTGAACATACTTAATTTAATGTAAGACGGATGTTCTTCCAAAGTCTCTTGGTATCTAGTGTCTTGCGTTGGTCATGATCCATCCTTTTGTTGTCTTGATCTGCAGTAATTCAAGTGTATTCGTTTATAAAGGATGATGGTGAATCTAAATGTTTCTGATCTCAATGTGAGCTCCTTAGTTTAATTAGCCACAATATCGTCCCACCCTGGATCTCACGTCCATCTAAGTTTTGTTCTTCAGTTTCCTGAATTTTCGACTGCTTTGCTTAGAGGGACAAAGTGCCGTTTCGCTGGGAACTGTTGTGCGGTTCTAGAAAAGATAGGAAAAGGAAAAAATTATACACTGCTCTCTAAAACAACCCGATCTATACATGATTACCTCTAAATGATACCTATATATGATTTTATTCTAAATGAAAATCATTCCCGGTTAATGAGGCACCAGTGATCAGTGACAGAGGAGAGCGGAAATCGGAGCTCAGCTAAGATAAAGCAGATTTCTCAGACTAATCGAACGATTGGGATACAAATCAAAATATGGCAGATCATACATAATTGCTTCTTCCTTGAGAGACTATTCGATTATGCTTTCGATTCTATATACAGTTGATGGTGCATCTCTTTTTCATATCGGTAGTATATGTCGGGAAATATTTAGTTTAGTGGTGTGTTTGCGAGGCTTTGTACGCAGTACTCTCTGCTCCCAAAAACAATTACTACAAAGACAATATGAGATGTTCATATGTGAAATTGTGGGGTTCTTGCCAAGTCCAACAGTAACGAGCAATACATATACAACAACAACATGAATAACATCAGCCACATGGAGTGTATGCATACAAACGATACGCAGTATATGAAAAGTTGGTGTTTCTGTAGTGTGCGAAGTGAGAAGTACTGATAAGGGGCAGCGCTACGTTTCAATGCAATATGTGATGTTGTTAAACATGATCGTATGAGATGGAGCTGAACTTCTGGGTCGGTATGTATATGTGATGATGCAGCAAGATCTTATTTCTGATATGAGTGAGTTTTAGGTGACTAGAACTAAACTGCCAACTAAATTCTGATAATGCATAGCGCTTAGATTCACCTAATAAGCGTTTGTTGGATGATCTAAACTTGAATCTGTATATACTTCAGCAGAAACGCACACGAGCTGAAAAAATGGGCATTCCATTAAATGCTCTTTGCAGGAGCTGCAAGAACCTACAAGACAGAGAAACCATCTTGCACTTTCTTTGTTATTGCCAAGCCCTCGCTCGCTAGAGACTCAACCCTTTAGTCCTCTTCTATATTCTGGGTCAGTGCTCTTGTTTAGAACTTTCAAACCAAACTGAATTTGTACACAACTCCGGCTGCTTGTCATTAAAAGTAGATCACCATCCTTAGGCTCACGAGGATATGGCATCAAATCGGCACAATTCCTAATTGAGGCGACCGGAGGGTCCTGAGCCATTTTACGCACCTACCTAACACATATCATAGAACATTAGCAACAAATGCATTTGTTTATTTATTGCATCTTATAAGAACCATGTCTCTTAAGACCTGAATTAGGGGCCTGCTGCAATAGAGTTCTTACAGGAAGATTTGGTGATTTTGTAGCCGGTTCTGGTATTTTTTCGTGATGTCCTTGAATTCGTTTTCAATAATCGATATCCGTATACCACGGTGGAAGTTTTTTTTTCGACAAACCATGGTGTGCCGGTAAGTGTCCTTCGTCTTAGGCTGGGCTCTTTGTATAAGCTCCAGATTTGAGGTTCTCGCACTTCCCCACAGCTGAACCCCATACGTTCATATGAGCGTAACAATCGGTTTGTGAATGGGTATTTTGTATTCTGGGCGCAATTTCCATCTTATATTCATCAACCAATTCAGGGCGACGGCTGTAATATTGCATTGGGGTTCTTTAAGGTTCTAAGTGCTTCATACAAAATAATCTACGGTCAAGTTGGAGGTATTTTCCTTCTATCGCTTGAGATAGTTCTGTTGCGTTTAGTGATACAGTTGGACATGTATTTGTTTCGAGAGTGAAGATGATGTGTGTATAATGGGATGCATTAACCTTGATTCCCCAGTTTGGCAAATTTTCGCATGAAACAGGCAGATGTCGAGCACAAGCACCTTCAGATACCGTCATTATATAGGACTACTTCTTATAGCGCTAAATCGAATGGTATTGTTTTTTGAAGACGGCGTCCAAAGTTTGGGCTATGGTATGGTTGCAATGACCATGCAGACTAATACGGAACCTGCGAGCGAAGTTTGTTCTGACTTCTTCGACGGTGGCTAATCTCTAAGTTTCTGTGAATATCACTGTTTCTTATATACCCGGGAGCATCCACGACTGCTCTTGTGACTTTGTTTTGGTATGATTTTTGTTTTCTTCCGCATTTTATTTCCAATCTGTTTCTCAACAATAAGTAAAATTATTTGAACAATTTGGCTGCCCTATATATTCTGGCCATTGCCAGAGTAAATATTGTTTATAATATACTAAAATTTCTTATTTATGGCTACGCATATAAAACAAAACACCAAAAGATAATGTTAAAACCAATGTGGAAGTTCGGCGGGTGGGATTCGCTTTTCTTATGGTTTCCTCCACCGTGTCAATGTTCCAGTGAATGTCTTCATTATTCACGCACCAGCAGCCATCGTTATTGCACGGAGAATTCTTGATTGTGCTCTTTGGATCTACTGTATGCTGGTTTTTCTGGCAGTACCCAGATTTCTATCTTCCTTATGGTAAGACTCTTGTCATATGTATTTTTTGTTTATTATGTTAGGATAATTTGGAACTTTTTCCTAGTGGCCAACTTCATTGTCTGAATTTGTTTCTTCTTTCGTATTGTTTACTTTTTATGTGATGTCTTCAAGTAAGTTTGGCGTCGATTATTATGCCAAGGTATTTTGCGCCGGGTTGAATTTCAATTATTTCGACTTTCATTGTTAGAGGATGTTTCTCAGATTTCCTGTTGAACAGATTTCTCTTTGTTTATCTCTATACCCCCTGATTGAACCAGAGGACTGTATTGTGATTATTCTTTGCAGCGTATCTGTCGCGGCGTTGTTTTCTTCGTGGTTTGACGCTAGGAGTACAGAATCGACCATGCTATCATGGTTCCTGGTGTTGTGGGGTTGGAAGTATTGGCAGTATATATTAAATATAAAAGTGGTCCGAGTACACTACACGAAAGCTGAACATTCATCGTCCTATTTTATACACAAGTGTATGTTGCTTATACAACTTTTTAATGAGTAAGTTAGGTTAGGTTAACGTGGCAGCCGGTCTAAGGACCAGCTGACTCAGACCAACATGGGTGCATTGTGATACCACCACGTAACATCGCAACTCTGATTCACTCGTCGGACCATTTCGAAGCCCTAATACAGCGCACGATTTGTTTGACCTTCGCGCTAGACACTTCTGTAAGAGAGCTAAAAGCGTAAAAGCGAGCTCGCTATTCTTCTAGCCAGAGCGAGGCAACTATAGAAGAGATGTTCCACAGTCTCCTCCTCCTCCTCCTCATCTTCACAGCTTCTGCAGTATTCATGAGAGAATACTCCCAGCCTGCGAGCATGCCTGCCGAACAGCCAGTGACCAGTTACACAAGCCACGACCTTAGAGATATTCTCTCTCGACAGGGCAAGCAAGTCTCTAGATTTGCTTCTATTAAGCTCCGGCCACATTAGCCTAGTCGTTAAGCAAGTGCCCTCTTGTGCCCAAGACCCATTGGCCTCACGCACGACCCTATCCTTCAGCATCAGTTTACAGGTGGGAATTGGTATTCCAACCTCGCATCTGTCCCTGCATAAAGGAAAGTTGATACCCCGTTGGGTTAAGTCATCGGACCTACAGTTCCCCTCAATATCCCTATGTCCCGGAACCCAAATAAGGCGTACCCTGAAAACGGTACTGATATCATTTTGGGCTGCCCGGCAGTCCAAAGGCAACCTTTGATTTCAGTGCCACCGAGTTCATTGACGTGATGGCCGTCTGGCTATCCGAGTAGATATTTATAATATTTTTTGTTATCGCATGTCTATTTAAGTAGACAGCTACCTCCTTTATGGCTAGGACCTCTGCTTGATAAACGCTGCAGTGGTCGGGGGGACGGAAAGAAAGTTCCAGATCCAGTTCTTTTGAGGAAGCTCCAAAACCGACTCTATCATCAAGTTTGGATCCGTCAGTGTAGAAATTCAGTTCCCCCTTCTCGATGGTATTGGTGTTTGCCACTCTCTTCTAGACGGAATATATGTCTGGAAGTGCCTTTCGAAGTTGAGATTAGATATAGAGTGGTCAATGTGTTGGGTAGAACTACTCCAGGTATGCGCAATAGTCGAGTGACCCATCTGCCAATCATGCCATAACGACGCACATTTCAGCCTTAGTGCTGCTGTGGCGGCCACTTGTTTCCCTACCAGCTCTAATGTGGGCAGGTTAGGTATTACTTCTAATGCTTTAGTTGGAGTGGTCCTTAAAGCACCAGAGATGCACAGAACAGCCTTTCTTTGGACCTTGGTCAGAAGCTTCAAATAGCTTTGTTTTTGAGTGGCTGGCCACCACACCAGTATTCCATATAGCAATATAGGTCTGACCATCGAAATGTACAGCCAGTGCATAATTCGTGGGGATAACCCCCACCCGATTGCGACTGCTTTTTTACATGTGTACAAAGCAATATTGGCCTTTCTAACTCTTTCTTCAATATTGGTCTTCCAGGTAAGTTTCCTATCTAGTACTAGCCCCAAATATTCGAGTGTCTCCTTCATCGGAATTTCCACACCTTTGTATATTAGCGGGGAGACCGTAGGAAATCTATTTTTTTTGGAAAAGAGGATTAATTCCATTTTATCAGGGTTGAACCCTAATCCCCTTCTTCCCGTCCAACCAGTAAGCGTGGCCATGCTAGAGCGCAAAATATCCATAAGAGTGTTTGGATATTTTCCTCTGATCACAATTGCAAAAGTCGTCAGCATAGGCGACGACATGGCAACCCTCCCTCTCTAGGGCTAGCAGTAACGAGTTTACCGCCAAATTCAAGAGCAGGGGGGAGAGGACTCCTCCATGAGGAGTGCCTCTGCAGACCTGTCTGCTTAAGGTGTAGGTTCCTAAGCTGGCAGTTACCTTTCTGCTGACGAGTATAGTCTCTATCAGCGGATCAACGCCCAGAGCTTCTAACGCTCCCGTAATGGCGTTCGCATTTATGTTGTTAAAAGCGCCTTCTATGTCAATGAACGCCACTAGTGCAAACCCCTTCTGCTGGATGCCTTTTTCCAATATACCAATAAGTACGTGTAATGGCGTCTCTGTCGATTTCCCCTTCGTGTATGCATGCTGTGCCGAGGAGATTCTATCAGTTGGTATAACTTCCCGTAAGTGTGCATCCATCAATCTCTTCAATGTTTTTAGGAGGAAAGACGCGAGACTGATTTGTTTGAAGCCTTTAGGATTTACATGTGAGGACCTGCACGATTTGGGTATGAAGTAAACCTTCGTTTCTCTCCATCTTAGAGGAATATACCTTCTAAACCCGAACTGGTGGCTTGGGATAACTTTTCGTTGTGTCAAGATAGGTTCAATTCTATCACACTGTTTTTACCCAAATGCCTTTGAAAGAATTGGCAAGAGGCTGATGGGTCGATAAGAGCTTGCTTTGGTTGCGGGATTGCTGCTTTTGAGCTACCTTCCACAAGACTGGAAAATGGTTTAGTCTAAAAATAGCATTAAATATATTTCTAATATATATTATTATGGAGTCAGGCAGTTCTTTTAGCATTTTCCTGATGATTAGGTCGCATCCAGGTGTCTTTGTTTTTTCACTTTCGAGATTTGTGATTCAATTTCAGCTATTCTCGTCAGTTTTGTTTTGTTGTAGTGCACATTGTGAGGTTGTTAAATTGGGAACTGGTTTCAGAGAGCAGTTGCTTTCTGAATGTCTGGTATTATTTTCTGTTTTTATGGGTGGTTTGGGTATTATTGCACTGTTTGGTTTTCTAGTAGCCTTCCAAGGGAATAATTTGTAGCTGTCGTCGTCCCTCATTATTTGGATAATTTTCTACTTTGCAGTCCTCATATTGTTTTATCGTTGCCTTCAGTTCTTTTGCCGCTTTATTGAAATGAGCTTTGTCTTCAGGGTGTCTAGAAATTTGCCATTCTTTCCTGAGTCTTCTTTTTGTCCTATTTTATGCTTAATGTGAGCTGGGAGAGTAGTAATTTGTATGGGCTTAGAATTGGGGTTGACTGAATTGCTGCTTTGACGATGTTGTCATTTAGGTATGCTCTTGCTTTGTTCCAGTCTGTTTTGTAAATATATAAGCTCCAGATATTTTTGTATCCATCTTGCTTTGCAGGGTCAATAGGATTGGAGAATGGTCTGATGACAAATCTAGATATGATTTTATTGTTAAGTGTTCGTGCAATAAGTTTTTTGTAACGCAGAAGCCAATTAAGTCAAGTAATTTTTTGATGTCTGCTGGCCACTCGCAGTCGACTCACCCGTATTTTCTTGGAATAATGTTCTGGAATGATTGGATAAACTGTATTTTACTAAGTGTGGTACAGCCCCCGAGTTGTATGTCCTTGAAATATCTTCCAACTAGCCAATACGTTTCTCTAAGTGGATTTCAAGTAGCTTTTCTATTCAACATGCGCGTTCCATTTAAGTTTCGCGTCTAGTGTCATTCCTAGATATTTAGCATACTGCATCTGGACCGCGACAATGAATATCTGTAAATATGCGTTGATTTGCTTTCGTTGAGAACAATGCGGCAGATTTTTGTCCACGAGCAGATTTTATTCAAAGCTGTTTGTCGATTCTCAGATGCTGATTCATTCGCAGTTTCCATTGCCATAATACCCGTACCGTCCGCGAACATAGCTGCAAACGTTTCTTCAATTTGAGGTATGTCCCGAGTGCAGAGCAAGAACAAGACAGGTCCAAGAACACTTTCTTACGGAGCTCGGCGACGATTTTTCAATTGTGGGCACTTTTCTGTTTTGTGATTATCTTTGCAATAGTTCTTCTCTTGAGTATTAAACATTTGAAAACTCTTATATAAAATAATAATATAATAACAAAATACAATATAAAAATAATATCTCTCATGGTTATTCTGCTTCGGCCCTTTAGATTCCTTTTTGTTCTTTTAGATTCCTTTTTGTTGAGTTGGATGCTTCGGCTTCCTTCAGTTCAGTTGAATTCCTCAGCTTCTTTGTTGGGTTGTCCGTAATATATTCCTCACTTTTATGATTTCACTTCACCTTCATTCGATTATTATTTTTGTTTGTTGTTTTATTCTTTTTACCTCCTTTTGAGGTACTTGATTTTTAGTTTTGAGTCTAATTATCGATACACTTTTTCATCGGTGTATTTTTTCGACATTTATTTTGACTCGGTTTTTTGGGCACTCTTATCGCCGAACTCTTACTTAATTTTATGAAGAACAGTTTTTTTTCGTGTCCTTAACTGTTATTTACAGGATCTCACGACGGTTATTGCGTAACGAGTTAACCACGTAGGGCGCCAATTAATTGTTTGGGGTGGGATTTTGCGTTTTAAAAAAAAACGAATTTTATTATTACAAGAATCGCGAAAGTTTAACGAGAACTCTTAGGAACCGCTTTAAGGTAATCATGAACAACCGCACAAACTGATAAATGTCAACTATAAAACTGTTGCCTGCTAAAATCCAACTGAGTGTCTGAATCAACCCTTTGTCTCTTTGTAGTTTTTGAATATAAACAAAATAACAATTTCATCATGAGAAATAACTATTTGATCATGAGATAAGGAATTGCTCAGCAGGAAGCTGCTGATGTCTTCCCTTTTAGTGTGAGAACGAAATAAGACAAAGCCTTGCTTGTATCTTCAGGATGCAACTTATTTATATTAACCCCATCATGAAATGAGATATAGCATCAATCAAGAACTTCCGATGCTCAACTTCTTATATGAATTTACTTTTATGCATCTTGTAGCCATTGGCTTTGTGAATAAAGATTTATCTTAGCTTGCATGCGTATTTCCTTTATATTGTCAAGTGTTCTAATACACACATTATGTTTTCTCAGGACATGGCAAATCTTTTTTATACGCAAAATCACAAATGTCTGGAAGAGCACAAAAGAGCTAGAAATGATGCAGACTCTACTATTAAACTGTCTAAACGCAGATATTTCATGTCCAAACTATGTTTTGCACGACCTTCCAAGCAGCTATGGAATAATTTAAGACTAGCTGGAGTATGCAATGGGAAATCTGATGATTGTCGGATTGCTGCGGGTATTCTGAATGACTATTTTAGTAGTAGTTCAGCGTCTGCTGCTGATATGTCTGCTGTAGTTGCAAGGGACTATGCTTCTGAGTGCCAATTTGTGAAGGTGACGTGGCTCGCTGTGTCCACAAGATAAAGTCAAATGCTGTCGGAGAGGACGAAGTTCCCATTAAATTTATTGAACTTATTTTACCTTTCATTCTAAGCCAGTTGACCCAAATAATTAACCACTGCTTCCCCAATATTTGGAAATTAGCGACAATAATCCCTGTAGCTAAAAAGTCCAATGCTAATGCACCGTCTGATTTCCGTCCTGTAAATTTGTTGTCGGCTTTATCAAAGGAATGTGAATATTTCATGTCTGAGCAAATCTCAGAGCACGTCAGAAAATTTGACATATTTCTCCACTCCAATCTGGTTTTCGGCCTAGACACAGCTGCTCCACTGCTGTTGTTCAAATATTGGATAACATTTGAGAGTCATTTGATATGGGATACTTGCACCTGCTTTGTCTGTTCGATTTTTCTAAAGCATTCGATGCTGTGGATCACTCATTACTATGTGAAAAGCTACAGGTGGAATTTGGATGTTCCAGCTCGGCCGTCTGTATGTTAAATAGTTACTTGGTTGGAAGGTCTCAACGGGTTAGGGTGGGAAAGAGTGTGTCTGCGTTCAGTAATTTAACCAGTGGGGTGCCTCAATGCTCAGTGCTTAGTCCACTTTTATTTACACTGTTCGTAGATGAAATTTTCAGGAAGTGTCGTCATGTTACCATGCATGGATATGCTGATGACCTTCAATTGTATTTGTCCAGACCTATTGGTCTCATTGATGATTTATGTGCTAGGGTAAAGGAAGACTTGACCATAATAGTAGAATGGGCTAAGGCTAATAGGCTGAAGCTCAACTCCATAAAATCAAATGTCCTCCCGATTTACTAGTCTGGTTACCCTCCCTCTGATATACCAGCAATTTCACTAAATGATACTAAGCTTAATTTGTTTAAAAAGAAAAAACCTTGGATACCACATTAGCTCCGCACTATGCTGTGAGGATCACATAAATTCTGTGGTGAGTAAGGTATATTATACCTTACGGAATCTGAGGAGGACAGCATCATTTGAGCCTACTGAGACCAGAAGGTGGTTGGTGGTTCAGCTTATAGTGCCGATCGTGACTTACTCAGATGTTGTTTATGGTACACTTGACTCCGGTTCCAGGCATAAGTTGCAAGTGGCATTCAATAATGCTACAAGATATGTGCATGGTTTAAGAATGTTTGATCACATCAGTAAGTTTTGCAATCAAGTCCTTGGTTGCAATATTTTTAATGATTTGGATGCTTGAAATTGCACATTTCTACACAACTTGATTCTGCACATAATTATTTGTTTGTAAAGTTGAAGTTTTGTAAATCGACGAGAAATATGAACCTCTTACTCCCTAATTACAAGTACTTGAACTCGAATAGACTCTCTTATGTGAACGCCATCAGGTTTGTGGAATTCGTTGCCTTCGGGAATTAAGAGTATCTCAAGTAAGCACAACTTTTAGCAATCAATTATTCACTACTTCTCTTAATGCTATTTTTTCTTACCTTATTTCTTCCTCCTTTTTGTTTTTCATTGTCATTCTGTTCGGACTTTTCCTTATTTCATAAAAATCATTTATTTATTTATTTAATTATTTATTTGTTCAATTTTTTATTTGTTCAATTATTTATTTATTTGATCTGAACTTATTTCCATTTTTTTTTTTACATATTTAATAATAATTTAGTTTCATTCCTAGTCTTAGATAGTGCATTTAAAAGATCTGTCTTATATGGAAACTCTTTACAAATTAATGAATTTGTTATTTTTTTTGTGAGGGTGATGAGGAGGGTTTAGCCCAAATACAACTGGAGGTCAGCTGTATGTCTGTAGGCACTGCGTCAGAAGACTACCAAACTATGACGGAGGAGGACGAACCCACGTAGTAGATGGAATGCCCAGCACCAGGGTGGCACAAATAAATCTCCATCACGCTCAGACCGCATCCGCGGTTATTACGAGATGCTTCACCAAACAACAACTTGGGCTGGTGCTGGTTCAGGAACCCTGGGTGCACAGGGTCAGGTCAAGGGCCTGACAGGCTAAGACTGGTACTGGTAACGTATGATGTTCGATCCACTTGCCCTTAGGCTTGTATTATCCTACGAAATACCTCGAAGTAGTTTATGTCTTTCAGAATACCTCCGCGGAGGCTTAGTCGCTCTTCAGGTACCCGTATCCATCAATGGAAGTACGAAGGAACTGGTGGTGGCATCAGCATACTTCCGAGGAGATGTACCCTGCGGTCCTCCGGGCGCAGTAATTAAACTGGTGGAGTACTGCAACTCCAAAAAACTGCCACTGCTGATTAGATGTGATGCCAATGCGCAAAAAGAAATTTGGGGCAGCTCCAACAACAACGCCAGAGGTGAGTGCCTATTTGAATTTATACTCAGTAGCAAACTAGAAATCTTTAATGTGGGGAATACACCCACTTTCGTAACAAGAACTAGGAAATAGGTATTAGATTTAACAATGGGGAACTCTTTCTTGAAGGGCTTAGTCAAAAACTGGACAGTGTCTGATGAGACTTCAATGTCTGATCACCGAATTATTAGATTCGGCATTGGGATCCATCAGCCCAGAGTCATTAACACAAGAACTCCCAAGAAAACAAACTGGGAGTCCTTTTCTAAGAACCTTATATACAATATCAACCAGGTAAATCTGGGCAAGTCCATAAGGAACTCTTTTGGACTTGTAATAGCGGTTGAGGAGCAAAATAAAGCCATAATAAACTCATATGAAGCTAGTTGCCCAACGAACAAAGTCAAATCCACCACGGACTCGTCCTGGTGGACTGATAAGCTTTCAAATCTTAGGCTTAATGTACGTAGACTACTCAACCGGGCTAAAAGCATAGGTAATAGGAGTAGTTAGTGAGAGGAATATACCTTTCACTAACTACAACAGTGAAATTAGAAGTGCCAAACGAACAAGTTTCTGGAAATACTGTGAAGGTATCACTCAAACTCCGGAAGTTAGCCGGCTGTACAAAGCACTAGCAAAGGGACACACTATCTCACCACTCACTCTTAGGAGGAATGATGAAAGTGAGGAAGAAAATGCTATGCTTCTCCTGAAAACTCACTTCCCAGGGACCTTTGTACGCAATGAAGAAAGGGGTAGTGCTGGCACAGTACACAGACTCAGAAATGAGGACTGGGCTATAGCAAAATCTATATGCACTGGTGACCGGCTAAAATGGGCTATCCACAGTTTAAAACTATTCATGTCACCAGGGGTGGATGGTACTTTTCCAGCCCTGCTATAGAAGGGTTTAGATCTCATCTGCCAACTGCTACTAAAAATTATTAGAAGTAGTCAGGCACTGGGCAGCACCATGGAGGAGGGCCAAGGTAGTTTTCATCCCGAAGGCTGGGAAGAAGGATCCACTTCATTCCAAATCCTTCAGGCCAATATGCCTAACCTAACTAATCATCATGAAAACAGCTGAAAAAGTCTGTGACAACTTCATCAGACCACAGATTCTGGAGTATGCCTCCATCCGAACCAACATGCACATAGGGCAGGCAGATCTACTGAAACGGCTCTGTATCAGCTGGCGTTAGGGGCTTTTTTGGACATTAGTGGAGGTAGCGAGTAGGGCTCTTGTTTGTAAGGGGGTAGACTCTACCTTATCCAATTGGATAGAACAAATGCTGAAAACCAGAACAGCCGAAGTATCCCTCACCTCAACAACCACAGTGGTTAATACTCTTCGAGGAAGTCCGCAGGGTGGACTACTACCTCGCCTGCTGTGGTGCCTTGTGGTGGACGAACTTCTCTGGGAATGAACAAACCTGGGTTAATGCTGTCAGGGATACGCTGACGGCATAGCTATTACATGCAGGGGAAAATTAGAGAGTACACTATGTGAACTACTCCAGTGTGGTTTACGAATTACAGTTGATTGGTGCAACAGGAAGGGCCTTAAAATAAACCCTATACAAACTACTGTTGTCCCTTTCACGGGGAAATATAAAGTCAAACACCTTAAACCCATTAAACTAAATTTTATTTTTTTTTATGTATATATTTTATTGAATCTTCTAAAAATATCTTAGAACTAACAATAAATCTTCATAGTATATTTAACATTTCACTTTTAAATTCATATCAATCATTACCAACCTCCCAGTGCCTATGCTTTAAGGAGTTATGGTATATGAAAAGAAGTAGCGCAATACTTAAATAATAGCGTAATGAATAAGCTTAAAATCTAGTTTGTTGCTAAGCGCAGCACGTCCATCCTTTTCAGGCGGGTGTGTCCTTGATGCTGTAGTAGGCGCCTCGCTAATGCATTGGGATGCTTGTCTAGCTTTGCTAAGTAAGATTCAGCAAGTCGGGAAACTTCTTTAGTTACATACGGGATATGTAAATCTCTGTGGACGTTTTTGATGTACTAAGGAGCATTGGTAATCATTCGAAGAATTTTCGATTGGGCTTTTTGCAGCTTTTCGACATTTGAGGGTGAAGCACTACCCCAGAGTTGGATACCGTAGGTCCATATGGGCTTGATAATTACTTTATAGAGTAGAACTTTAAAGTCCAGTTTGAGCTTGGACTACCTGTTCAAAAGCCAGTTTAGCTCATTTATTTTGAGTTTAATTTGGGTAACTTTTGCACTTATATGCTTTGCCCAAGTCAGTCTACGATCTAAATGCATTCCTAGATATTTAGTTTCTGTCGCCTGATCGGATCGGCTTGGTGTTAATTTGCACAGGGGGGCAAGTACTCCTGCATAGAGTGAATGTGACATGAACGCATTTCGACTCATTGACTTTGATTCTCCAGTGGTCAAGCCATTCCTGAAGCATGTTGACGTGTACTTGGAGAAGTTTTGACGCCTCTTTCGGATTTGTGTGAGTACACAATATGGCTGTGTCATCGGCAAAAGTATAGGTGATAGTCTTGCCGTTCGTTGGCATATCTGCAGTGAACAACGTATAGACCAGGGGGCCTAATACGCTGCCTTGCGGTACTCCAGCTTGTATAGGGTATTCATCTGAGATGAAGCTTTTTTGTTTCACCACACAGCGTCTACCTGAGAGATAGCTTTCGAGCAATGTGTAGATGTTAAGAGGTAACATACATTTCAGTTTGTGCAAGATTCCTTCGTGCCAGACCTTATCAAATGCCTGAGTGATGTCGAGAAAAACTGCGGAACAGTATTGCTTCTTTTCGAACGTTTCTTGTATAGTGTTTACAATGCGATGAACTTGTTCGATAGTACTGTGTTTTTCTCTAAACCCAAACTGGTGGTTTGGTATAACATTAGATTGTTTGACAACGTCTTTAATACGCTTTTTTAACAAACTTTCAAAGAGTTTTGAAAAAATTGATAGCAGACTAATTGGTCTGTAGGAAGAGACGCTTGTTGGGTCCTTTCCAGCTTTGGGAATCATGATAATTTGAGAAATTTTCCATGAGTAAGGAAAGAATCCAGTGCGTATTATAGCATTTAATATATGCAAGAGATGCATTGTGGCTATTGCTGGGAGCTCTTTTATCATTTGGCCCGTAATCAGATCACGCCCTGGAGATTTTTTGGCATTGAGTCGTTTGATAGCGTTTGTCAGCTCCTTTTTGGCAATCGAGATACCATTGACGCTAGGGATAGCATCAACCGCCTTTAGAGAACGGACGGAACTAGCAAGATTAGGGGTGAAAACTTGATCCAAATGATTTGCGAATGCTATTCCCTTTTCTGCATCACTTCTTGCCCAGTTGCCGTTGGGAAGGCGTATTGGTGACTCCATTTGAATGGGTTTTTTCGAGTTTTTGGCCGTTCGCCATAGAGAATAGCTTGAGGCTTCTGTAGGACAGAGGGTCTCTACAAACTCGTGAAACTCGGAGGTTTCCTTTTCTTTTAGAAGGTGATGCAGTTTTTTAGTACATTCATTCAGTTTCTTCTTCAGAGAAGGTGATCTCTGCAATTGCCATTCTCTCCTAAGAGATCTTTTTTCGGAGAGGAGCTTCAGAATGTCTTGGGGAGTACACTCTTGTCGGGTTTGAGCTTTAGAACGTGGTGTAGCAATTTTTACTGTTTGGGATAGCAATTGAGTGAAATTGAAAATAGACTTTAGGGAAGTCTTTATTTCAAGATGTGAACTTGTGAACATCTTATATTTAAGCCAGTCTGTATTCTTGTAGTCGAAACTACCACTCACGTTTTTCTGATAGGAGTTTTCAGAAAAGATAGTTATTATTGTGGGAGTGTGATCAGAGGACAGCTCCAGAGAGGAATGCACAAGAGAGTGTACATTATTTATACCTCTAGTGATGGCGAAGTCAATAAGATCTGGAATCTTCTGTTTGTCGGATGGCCAGTATGTAGGCTTACCATTGGACAAGACATTAATACCAAGAGCATTTATCGCAGAGAAGAGTTTTCTGCCTTTGGGAGTTACTAAACGTGAGCCCCAATGAGTATGCTTTGCATTAAAGTCTCCAGCAGCAATGAACTTAGCATCGAGAGTACTAAAGAATTGTTTGTACTGCTGCTCATCTATATTAAACCTGGGTGGGCAATAGATGGATGATACTGTCAAGCCTTTGACGTATTCTTCGAGCTGAATAGTCGTCGCTTGTAGATAATCGGTACAGTATCCTTGCATTGGGTAATGCTTTATTCTATTCTTGATCAGAATAGCTGTACCACCACGTGCTTTGCCACCGGGGTGTTTGGTGTCATAAACTTTGTATCCCGCTATCTGGAAACAGTTTTTCTGAGTAAGGTGAGTTTCAGAAATTAGCATCAAATCTATTGAGTTATCGTTGAGAAATAGTTTGAGCTCATTTTTGTGCTGACTTATGCCATTTGCATTCCAATGACAGATTTTCAGTGCGTTCATGGTGTAGTTAATAGGGATTGCAAAAGCATGTTCTGATTACGTATCATGTCTTGCATCATACTTTGCATTGAGTACATAAATTGCGTCATATTTGCGATGAACTCTTGTAAAGTCTTTTCAAGAGTACTCTCATCATTTTTAGGGTTTACTGGTGGGGTGCCTTTGAGAATATTTGCGTAAGAAATACTTGAAGGCTGTGCTTCACGGGCAGAGATTTCGCGCAAAACTGTTACGGGAGGAACAGTTTTAACTTGTTTTGGCTGAGGTGCAAATTTCTTTTTTAAATGAGCGTATACAGTGCAGCCTCTGTAGTTTGCAGTGTGATTTTCACCACAGTTGCTGCATTTTTTGACACTGGAGTCGTCTTTGGGCTTTGTGCAGTTTTGTGACATGTGGAGATCACCACAAACGACACATACACTGGGAAGTGTACAGTATTTTCTAGTGTGCCCAAATTCTTGGCAGTTCAGGCATTGAACTGGTCCAATTCGCTTGAGGGGTTCTTCTACAGAGATTTTTCTATGTAGAAGATAGCGAAGGTTGTAGATCGGGTGTGATTCGCCTTTTCTCAGGTTCGAGTCGACTGGCTGTAGCTCAACGCGAAAGAGCGGCAGTGGAATCTTATCTTTATTGCGTATGTTAAACACAGAGTTTGCTGTAAAACCCTCTTGGGATAGGGCTTCTCTTATTTCGTTGACATCTACGTCAGCTACTTTTAAGTTGGTAGGTGTAATAGTTTTTTTCTCTGTGTCAAAGAGATTGACGACTTTGCGATAGCTTGATTCGATATATAATTGAATTTTGGTTTTATGTATTTTGCCTTTTAGTATTGGGACAACATGAAAGTTTTTAGCACCAATTAGAGTAGTTAGAGTATTTACGAGAGCGTTAGAATTGCGCTCCCTTAAATAAATTGGAGGGGGCTTTACCTCTTTTAGCACTTTCTGGGTAGAATTGTCTTCGGCATTTGCAAGAGGTGCAAACCTGTCAGAAGCGAGTGGATTCTTTTCAGGAGCAGAATCATTAGATTTAATCTGCTTTGCCGATTTTTGAGACAATTTTTGAGGACTCAACTTGCGCTTAACCACAATATAGCGGTCCATACCAGTCTGTATTGCCGAACCTTTTCCTTGGTTGACTGTAGCATGCATGTTGAGAGGTTCTAATGGTGAGAGAGAGTTGCTTTGCATACTCCACGGCAAAGTGTTTACCGACCCAGAGCCAACAATAAGCGTACTTACGTTTTTGCAGCAGTCGTTACTTACTGTAATGTGCTCAAGCTGAGAGCCAGCGTTAGCAGAGCCAGAGAGGGAGAGCTGTTTATGGGAGCAGTCAGACACTGAAAAGCTGCGCTGCCTACCGCTGCTGTCGAATTGCGCTATAAGTGTATTAATTTCACTTGGCGAGAGATCGCAACTGTTTTTATTTATTTTCACGCTGTTGTTATTGTTTTGTTGTGTTTGCACATCGGTTGTCTTCGTTGCCGTTGCTGCACTAGCTGAACGCGCGGGTGGCGACCGCAACATGTATTGTTTACAGGTCAGATTTTCGCGATTTTTTTTTTATTTTGTTCCTTATTGTATGTAGTTATATTTATTAGTACTTTTTTGTTAACCGGGTAGAGAGTTTTTGATTTTTTTTGTTTCTGATGATGTTTTTTTTTGTTTTTAATTTTTGTTTTCGTTTTTTTAGTTCTTTTTCGTGGTTAAAGCTTAGAGCCGCGGAGAACACGTCTGCTCGCGTCACGTTTACTACTCGTATATTAAACTAAATGGAGTGGAGATCAATGCGCAATCCGAAATCCAATTTCTAGGTATCGTACTAGATAGAAAACTATCATGGAGGTCTCACATCAATGAGACAATCAGTAAAGCGAAAAGATCTCTTAAGATATGCAGATCAGTCGCGGTGAAAAATTGGGGATGCAATCCCAAGATCCTGCGATAGATGTACATCATAATAGTAAACACACACACATACAATATATTTAGAACATATACTTATAGATATAAGCTTATAATACACATACGAGTACGAGTATGTAATATACTTAACGTATAGATATGAACTGACAATATACCTTAGATATAAGCTTACATAGCACATTTAGAGTACAAAAAGACTTGATATTTAGAATAAAATACACTTGGTACACTACACTGAAACTAAGCAGTCTTTCCTTTATCTAGGCGTAGATCGGCATCCTTTGGACGCCTTACACCCTGACATTTGATAGAACTTAGTTCAGCTGGAACAAGTTAACAACCTACTTGAAAGGAATAATTCGGCATCCTTTGGACGACTGTATCCTCATAAAGTTTGGAAGTTGATTCATTCAGCTTGAATAGTTAGTGACCTTCTTGATTTGAATAGACCGGCATCTTTTGGACGCCCTATATCCTTTCGACTTGAGGATCTAATATTATTTTTGTGTGTAGTGCCAGGCTAAGTACGTACCTGGCGCAGTCGGTATTCCTGACTACCGGTTTATACAATTTGGAATAGAGTCAGCAGTGACGGAATATCACTAGCGAAACTCTAACACTGAGAGGGCATCAGTGTCAGCCTCCACAAGTAGAACAAACCGGCTTGTAGTCAGTTGATTTACTGTAAAAAGAAACAACAAATTTCACCAACCACACCTTACAGATATAATAACTACCCTTACCCCAAACCACAATTCAGACAAAACCAAAACCCTCAATACCAAATGCAAAGATTTAAAGCACCCCAACCAACGTTTAATAGGCAATATCACCCCAGACACCAATTCAACCAATACCAACCCACCACCTCGCGAAATCCATTCAATAATTATATCCCAAACCCCCATCTACCAGAAATAAAAAATTCAGAGAGCACTATGACAAGACAGAATACAACTAGATCAAGACAGAACTTTACACCCTATCAGTCAACACAAAGCCACTTCAACAGACACCAAAATAACAAGGTGGAAGACATAAACAATATAGAAATGGAAGAACAACAACTAATAGACGAGACAAATAACATTGACGACACTCAAAATTTTATCAATTTCGCCTCAAAGAACCAACGGGTTTCATAGAAATAAATAAACATGGAAACACTCTTCCATACATAGATATCTCATCCCCATATGGTAGACCACTTCGATTTTTAATAGACACAGGTGCATCTAGTTCATTCATCAACCCTCAATACATACCTGAAGACGAACACCAACAATGCGAAGAAGTTGCTATATCCACAGTCTTTAAAAAGTATAAACTTAACCAATTTTCACGGAATTCAACCAGTCTGGTTCATTTAAATTTATTCTCTTTAAATTCCACAATTACTTCGATGGACTCCTAGGGTGAGATACACGAACAATATTAAAAGCAACAATCGATCTAGACAAAACCATCTTTATAACAGACAATTCTACAAACGAAATAAAATTCAAACTTCACCTCTGGACTTATAACAATCCCCGCTAGAACAAAAGCACTTGCAAAACTACCAGTTGATACACTAAACGGAAGCATATACGAGTACATACTCGTACCTGCTGCTGAATTAAAACCTGAACTGTGGGTCACAGAAGGACTTTACGAAGCTACAAATTGTTATTTAGCTGCCAGGGCTATCGGCTTATGATGTTGAGATTTTATATAATAGGAAAAAAGAAAATTCAATTGTATTTATATTATATTTTCAATTCTTAGTTGTTGTAGAAAACTGTATATTGTACAAATATTCTCATGAGAGGGGGATGAAAGAATTTCTAAAGGATTTTTATTTTGGAATACTAAGGTTCGGATGGTGGAAATGGATGGACAGGAAGAAAGGAGATGTGAGATGGTGAGAGCTGAATTATTGCAGAAGCAACATCGGGGTTGTGGGTCCTTTTTAGAAAGATGCATGTGGGTTATTAGCGTGTGACCCAATCGAAGTCGCGAGTAGCATTTGTTCATGGTGATAGATGTTGTGTGAGGAAGGAAAGAAGTAGGGGCTCTTGCAGGGTTGATCCTTTTATAAGGGTGGTCATATCGTATCCATTCATCGCTTAATTTTTTGTATATATATCTCTTGGCTGAGGTAATAATACTTTTTTTGGAGAATGGCTTAATGTATTCTAATGGACAGTTCAGTGCATCTTTAGCTGCTAAGTCAGCTAGCTCGTTTCCGGATATACCAGAATGTCCTGGTATCCACATGATTTTGATTTTTTTTCATTACAGTGAGCAATTGTTGTATTTTTTCTATATACCATACTCTAAACTGTTAGAATAGTTTTTTGTTGCCTCATAGACTGATCGACTGTCAGTGCAGACGACGTACTTTCCCTTTCTGTTTTCAATCCATTGTAGGCTGGATAATACGGCTTGCGCTTCTGCTTCAAGAACGCTTGATCCATGCGGGAATATTGCTATGGAAATATATGTTCCATTCTCGGCTACGACTCGTTTTTTGAACCATCAGTGAATATCGGAGACCAATTCTTCTCTTTGAGTGGTGTAATAGTGTCTAGGAAGAGCTGCTTGTAGACTGTAGAGTTTGTACCTCCCTTACCATAGCTTGTTAGTTTATCGATAAATGACTCTGCGCTTAAAGTCCATGGAGGGTGTTTGACCGATCGTCTTGGTGGAGTGTATTGAAATCCAGATTGGTTTTAAGCCTATAAAGTGCGCACAGCGCTGATTCCATCGACAGAGAGAATTTACGAGCTTTAATTTAGCTTTAGTAGTTTGCCCAATGGCCGACACTGCGACCTAAAAGATCTTTTGTGTCATACTACATTTGTCATCAATGATCCATGTGATCACAATTGTCCGATCTACTATGCCCTATAGGTTTAGTACCGGCGTTTCTTCCGTAATGCCATAGCATTTCGTCCGTTTGGTGATGTCAAATCGTCACAATAATTTATCAGGTTCTTTTCTACCTACATGTTCCTTCTCTAGAGAAAGGAAGTAGCTGAAAGTCATGTTCCTTCATTATATTTTCCGCTTAATGGATGAATTTGAGAATGTCCATAACAGGAGCATTCTCTAATTCTTCCAAAGCCAGCTGGTCGCGGTGGAATATATTCATTCTGGTTCTTGCCAACGCAATGCAGTCGCACAGTATGTGTTCCGTGGTTTCCTCTTCTTCTAGACAGAGCCGGCACTCCGTATCACCAAGAATGTGGATTCTAGTCAGGTGATATTCCAGGTAATAATGACCTGATAGAAAACCTACTGTTTTTCCTATATCTGCTTTGCACATATTGTGCAATTCTTTATTGTAGGTGAATGGTCCTACCAGTCTTGTGGCTTGGCGAAGCCCCTCTATTCCTTCCCAGTGTGACATTCTGACTCTATGTTCCCAGTTACCTACCCTGGATTTAGCCTCCGCCCAGTTGATACCACAATATGGCTCCGGACCTATGAGGCTTGCTGCGGAACCGGCCCTAGCCAGCTCGTCAGCAATTTCATTGCCTTCAATCCCCGAGTGACCCGGGACCCAGCAAATTGCAACCTTGTTTGTTGCCCCTAGAGATTGTAGGTTGTGGAAGCATTCTTCCACCAGTTTCGATTCTAAAGAATATGAAGCTAATGCCTGTAATACAGCTTGATTATCTGAATAGATAGCTATGTGTGCGCCCTTTATTCCCGTTTTCAGATTTGTCCTCGCACAGATTGAGATTGCTTGAATTTCAGCCTGGAAGACTCTAGGCCACCTGCCCATTGGTTCTGAGATTTTGGTATTTGGTCCATAGACCCCTGCACCGACTCCGGTGTTTGTTTTTGAACCGTCTGTGAACCATTCTAGACTTCTAGGGTCGACCCAAGGTCCTCCTATTTCCCATTCATCACGGTCTGAGATAATAATCTCAAAATTGCGATCAAACTGTCGTTTTGGAATCATATAGTCCGTTATGGAGCAGATTATGTTTTGATCTGTTATGTTATTTACAATATTGAAATGACCATAGTCATGAGGTTCTTGTCTAGACAAGATCTTCATCTTAAATGCGCTTCTAGCAGCACATTTTCTCACGAATACGTGAAGTGGGGATAGTCCTATTATGGCCTCAATAGCAGCGGTTGGGCAGTTTCGCATGGCACCGGTGATTGCCACGCAAGCCTGCCCTTGAAATCTTGTAAGTATTTTCTTACCAGATTCCTTTGTTGTCTTGGGCCACCACACAAGGGATGCATAGGTAATGATTGGTCTAACCATCATTACATACATCCAGTGTATCATTTTTGAGTCTAGACCCCATGTTCTACCAAAGAGACTTCAACATGCCCACATTGCTCTTGTGGCTTAGTTTATCACCGAGTGTAGGTGAGAGTTCCAATTCAGTCGCTTATCCAGAACTACACCTAGATATTTGACCTCATCGGAATATTCTATATTGATTCCCTCAACAGCTATTGTACCAAGGTTCAATTTTAATCTGTTTGTAAAAGGAACGACAATGGTTTTGCTAGGATTCATGCATAAACCCTCTGCGCGACACCATTCTGAGATGAAGGCTAGAACCTGATTCATAATGTCGGATACTGTTCTTTCAAACTTGCCACTAATAATGACAGCAAGATCGTCAGCATATCCAATTGCCTTGAAAACTAACCCTTGTAGTTTGACTTGAGATCGTCAATAACTAAAGACCCACCGCCTTGGGGACAGCCTTTCATTGCCTTGACTGGTACGGCCTCGTCTCCCAGAGATGAGCTAATTTCTCTGCTTTTTAACATCGTTTTAACCCACCCAACAGTCGGTTTATCGATATTTTTGCAGAGCATAGCCCCCTCTATAGAGCCGTAACCGGTATTATCAAAGGCGCCCTCGACATCTAAGAATGCACATAAAACAATTTCCTTGGAATATTGAGCTTTCTCTATCTTTGTTACAAGGTAATGAAGCGCTCCCTCCGTGGATTTTTGCCTATTATATGCAAACTGAGATTGGTGCAGAGGTGTTGTTCTGTCTAGCGTTTCTCTAATATGTAGATCCACCAATCTTTCCATAGTTTTTAGAAGAAACGACGTGAGACTGATAGGTCTGTATGATTTAGGCAGTTCGCTGGACTTCTTGCCCAATTTTGGAATAAATACCACATTAACTTTACGCCATATGGATGGTATGTACTCCCTACTGAAACTGTTCCTAAAAATATCAACAAGTGTTTCAGGCATTATATCCAGCCCTCTTATCAAGAGGGCTGGAAAAATGTTATCCTCACCTGGTGTCTTGAATGGTTTAACGAGCCTTTACGAGTTGTATTTCTTTATGCAAAATATGCGAGGAGTTGCAAAATAAACGAGGTGTTAGACCACAACACAGGGTCTGCATTCTCTGTCCAATTTCGACGAAGCCTCCTTCCGCTAAAAGATTTTCAGTACGCGTAGTTCTTAAGGCTCGTATCCTGTACCTCACAGCTGCATAATATGGTGTCTTTAACATATTTAGATTGGTTTTGGCACATTTTCCATAGATCTGCAGCCCGTAGTCTATTTTGGAGAGAATTGTAAGTTTCGTTGCAGAAATTAGAGTGTTAGTGTGGATAGGACTTTTAGGGGATGAGAGGTATTTCAAAATGTTAAGTCTGGCAGCTAGACAAATTTTTAAATATATACAATGGTGCGTAAAGCTATTTTTATTGTCAGATATTGGGCCAAGAATTTCTAAATTGATAACATTTTCAATAGTAATATTGTTGAAATTAATTATTGTATTGTTGCATTTATTTGTTCTACAAATGTGTAAATGTTTAGATTTAATAAAAGAAATTTTAGCTCCTGAATGTAAGGACCAGCTGTCAATAATTTTAAGTGTTTCAACTAGATTTCTGTTTATTTGGTTTATATCTTGATTCTTGCTGATGACATATAGATCATCTGCATATAAGCAATGCCTGATTTGCAAGAATCAATTTACTTCAATAATCATATTGTAAATAGAACTATAGAAAGTGGTGAGCCTTGAGGGATACCATTGGAAAGTGGATACGTAGATGATAAAACGTTGTTAACCTTGCAACGAACTTTTCTATTGTTTAAAAAGGATTTAAGATAATAGAACATTTTTGGGCCAATATTCCGTTCTTTAAGTTTTTTTAATCCTATATGGGGACCAACCTTATCGAAAGCTTTCTGGAAATCTATGGAAAGCACAGATATGTGGTTTTTTGCAGAAAGATATTTACTGACTAGATGATCTATGTACAATAAAGCGTCTGTGGACATAGACCTGGCCTGAATCCAGTTTGGTATGGTGAGAGGAGGTTAGAAGTATTTAAGAACCATGCATTCACTGTAGAAGGAAAACATTTTGAATACGTCAGAATGGCCTTCGGTCTCAAAAATGCCCCATCAACCTTTCAAAGGGTAATGGACAACGTTTTAAAAGATCTAATCGGAAAAATTTGCTTAGTATATCTGGATGATATTATCATCTTTTCTTCATCCTTACAAGAACATTTAGAAAGTATAGGACTTGTTTTTCAAAAATTACGTGAATCCAATTTCAAAATACAGATCGATAAATCAGAGTTCATGAAAAAAGAAATTGCCTTCCTTGGCCACATCATTACTCAAGAAGGAATTAAACCCAATCCATCTAAAATACACGAAGTAAAAAACTTCCCAATCCCTAAAACAAAAAAAGAAATTAAGTCATTCATGGGTCTTGTAAGCTATTACAGGAAATTCATACAAGATCTTTCTAAAATAACAAGACCTCTAACCAAATGTCTTAAAAAATATCCAAAAATTACATTAGACAACGAATACATTAAAGCTTTTGAAGCTCATGCAGGAATATCCTAATGAACGACCCCATTTTACAATACCCCGACTTTTCTAAACAGTTTATATTAACTACAGACGCAAGTAGCTATGCACTCGGAGCAGTATTATCGCAAGGCAAGATAGGAAGCGACAAGCCTATATGCTTCACCAGCCACACTCTAAATGAACATGAAATAAACTATTCCACTATAGAAAAAGAACTCTTAGCGATAGTATCCGCCACAAAATACTTCCGCCCATATCTATTCGGAAGAAAATTCCAAATAGTAACTGACCATAGACCACTAACATGGATTATGAGTTTAAAAGAACCCAATTCTAAACTCGTCAGATGGCGACTCCGGCTTGAAGAATATGATTACGAAATAATATACAAAAAAGGCAAATGCAACACAAACGCTGACGCACTAAGCCGTATTCAAATTAGCAACCCCACTGAAATTGAAAATTTTGAACTAAACATTAATGACGAAACCACTGCTGCTACCTTTCACAGCAGTGACGAAAATTTAAATGATGGAATACCTATCTCAGAAAGACCTTTAAGCGATTTCAATTTACAGATCATATTAGAACAAAGTGACAAAGGATCACCATTAACAACGGAAACTATATTTCAAAACAAGCAAAGGAGAACAATACGAAGAAATTCTTTCAATGAAAATACAATGGTCGACATTTTAAAAACTTTCATTGCTCCAAATAAACTTACCGCCATACGTACAACTGATAGCATTTTCCATATTGTACAGTCAACCTTTTCAAAATACTTCTCTGAGAGTAAAATATTTCGCCTAATACGATGTATGGATATACTAAAAGACATGAGAATAGAAGACGAATAAGAACACGAAATCTTTAGCTACCATGAACGTTCCAACAATAGGGGAATTCAGGAAACTCTACTCCACCTGACACTCAAATTCTATTTCCCTAACATGAAGCACCAAATAACCAAAGTTATAAACGCTTGTGAAAAATGTAAACTCATGAAATATGACAGAAGTCCGCCTAAATTAGAATTCCAAAAACCCGAAACTCCTCTCAAACCTTTAGATATCCTCCACATTGATTTATATAGCATTAACCACCATCAAATGTTGACAGTAATATACAAATTTTCCAAATTTGCGGCAGCCTATACTCTTTCTTGTACGAGCAGTCTTATAGTCCTTAATGCTTTAAAACAACATATAACCCTGTTCGGTATACCCAAACAAATCATATGTGATCAAGGTACTGAATTTACCGCCACTATATTTAAAGACTTCTGCAAACAGCACGAAATTGACCTTCATATCACGTGATACCAACAAACAAGTAGCAACTCACCTGTAGAACGACTACATTCTACGCTGACCGAAATATACAGACTCATACTGACAAAACGCAAAGAATTAAAACTAACATGAAGAACTTCTCTCAGAAACTTTAATCACTTACAACAACGCCATACACTCAGACACAACATACACAGCATACGAACTATTTTTTGGGAGGCCGTACAAATTTAATAGAAACATAAATTTTAATAACGAACACGAATACTTAACAAAACTAAATGATTTCCTTAACGAATTATACCCTAAAATTAATGAACATCTTGAGAAAATATCAAACACCAAAATATACAACTTAAATGTATCAAGAGATATCCATGAAGATAGGGAAGAAAATGAAACAATCTTTGGAAAAGAAGTTAGGAGAAACAAAATAACACCAAGATTCTCAAAACATAAAGTTTCAAAGAATAATAGAGTAACTATAATCACTAAAGACAATAAAAAAATCCATAATAGCAAATTAAGAAAACAAAAAAACAAAAAAATATGAAATAAAGAGAAAGAGAAAGAAAAGAAATAAACAAAAAAGGAAAGGGAGGAAATAAACATATCACATTGCGATCTCACTGAAGATGAGCACTCCAGTAAGAAAACACACTGCCATCTCACTGAAGATGAGCACTCCAGTATAACCAATTTAAACATGAAACCTAGTGCCTTAAAAAGCCAGGTTTCCATGGCACATAAAACCAAAATTTTTTTTTTCATCGATTCATCATGATGAATATGAATACAAAAGAAAACAAACACAACTATCTACATATTTAAAAAAAAAAAGGGGAAGAGGAAAAAACGAATTTCTTTATAATTTCATAAAAGTGAGTCGTGTATCAAAAATTATGAGGGCATATCACAATATTTCACGTAAAGAAAAACACCATACGAGGTGTGATCAAAAAATAACCGTTATTTTCATCTTTTCGTGAGTTACGTATGTTCGATGTTCGCATTTTTTTTTTTGTTATGTTGGTACACATGTCTGTTATATATGTTGGCAATACCAACCATTTTGGATTGTCAGTTTGTTTTTGACAGAAAAAAAGGTTAGTCGTGTTTTGGTGTGCTCTTCGATTTTGTACTATTCGAAAAAATGGATCAAAGAAACTGTATTCAGTTTTGTGTAAAAAATGAAATTAAATGCGCAAGGACATTTGAAATGTTGACTGTGGCCTTTGGCGAGTCTACTATGAGCAGAACACAAGTTCAATTGTGGTATAACCGGTTTAAGGAAGGCCGAGAAGATGTCAATGACGATGCTCGTCCTGGTCGCCCGAGCACGCCAACAACCGATGAAAACATTGACGCAGTGAAGAAAATGATTTTGGATAATCGTCGAATCACTATCAGAGAGGTTGCTGATGATGTTGGCATATCGTTCGGCTCATGCCAAGCAATTTTTACGGATGTTTTAGGCATGAAACGTGCGGCAGCGAAGATTGTTCCAAAATGGCTAAATTTTGAGCAAAAACAACGTCGCATGGACATCGCTCAGGAGCTGTTTTTTGCCAAAAACAAAACCGTTATCATGCCTCAACCACCGTATTCACCGGACTTGGCCCCCGCTGACTTTTTCCTCTTTCCAAAACTGAAGACACCGATGAAAGGAAAGCGTTTTGCTACGATTGAGGAGATAAAAGAAAAATCGAAACAGGAGCTGTTGACGATACCAAAAAAAGCGTTTCAGAAGTGTTTCGAGGATTGAAAAAAATGCTGGCATAAGTGTATTATATCTGAGGGGAATTACTTTGAAGGGGACAAGATAGTTGTTGATGAATAAATAAATACTTTATTTTTTGATCACACAATAACGGTTATTTTTTTATCACACCTCGTATTGTGAGAGAACATCACAGGTAGTAAGAAACAACGGTAATTGCACGAACTCACCTAATAAAAAATAATATGTATATAATAACACAATAAAAACAACTAAAAAAAACAAACAAAAAATAAACACAATAAACAATTCTTTTAAAAAATAATTGCAAATTTCAGATTACATGTCGTGACTACACAATCCATACACATACAAAAGCTGGAAAATGACCTAAATTGAATCCAAATTAAACTCGGACCATGCAAAAAAATCCGCAACTATTTTAACCTATTACATATCATCAACCTAACAGAATATGAAAGTAATCTACAAAAAATTTCACAAGTTTTAGAAGAATTTGAACCTCATACATCCCTGGAAACTTTATTGGAAATATCAAACAAAAAATTCAATGACCTCAGCACAACATTATTCTCATTATTGCCCACCAAAAGACATAAATGCGGCCTAATTAACGGACTAGGAACAGTAATTAGATTTATGTATTACAGGGAATATGGACGCAAAGGATGCCGACAACCTTAATGAAGAAATAGCAAAATTACAAACAGACCAATCAACTACAAAAAACTTTGCAATTCAACCACACCTATTAAATGACTAAATGTTACCAAGAATGAAAAATATAACAAACCACATTAACCTAGAACAATACCATATGATTTCCTACTTAGAAGAACTGTCAAACACAATACACAAAGAAGACAATATTATACAAGAAATTCAGTATATAAACCAAATTCACTTCAATACCTTCATAGATACCCTCAAAAAAATTATCGTAGTATCTGATGAACACATTTACAATACGGGTATACTCGACTTACAATAATTCAAATATAATTTTCAATGTTAAACTACCCCAAATCGAAAACTATGATTGTAAATTTTATAATATCATCCCACTACCTATAAATAACACAAAACAAATAATAACCAAACGTTATGTAACATATAATGCTAAGAAAATTCAGTTCTTCGACGAAGCATGCAACTCATTAGAAAACACATATTATTGTAAAAGCCCAAACAACGAAATCGCGACAGAAGACTCAACCTGCATTGGCGCAATATTTAACAACAAAGCATCTAGCTGTCACTTAGACGATATAGAAATGACACCCACAATATATCAACCTAGAGAGAATCTCATATTATCAACTAATATACCTCAAACACTAATTAAGTATAATTGCAGTAACTCAAGCAACATACTAGTCATTGCACAGTGGACATAAATGGCATCATCTACACAGACACTCACGAAATATTCTGGGATGCAGTCCAACTAATACTTCCACTAAAGTTAGCAGTCCAAACCTTAACAATCTCATCATCAATAAGCCTACCAAAACTGCAAGAATTCAACTTTAAACACAACACATCCATAGCAGTACTACACAAAATACGAAAGCAACATTAGAGCCACCTTCACAACCACTGCATTAATTGTTTTGGGAGTCATATCACTAATCGCTCTCATTCTAGGAATATACAAAACAACTACAATCAAATATATACCGGAACCATTACCTACGATCGCTCCAGCCATTGAGAACTCTCTCTGGCCATAGCTCTACTCTAAGGGGGGAGGAGTTACGTTCCCACCTACGGTGTCAATGATCACTACACCCCCATCACCACCACCACCTAAACCACCTAGAACCCAACCACATAACCACTAACAAGTTCAACGATTCCAGATTTGCAACAGCAGCATAAATAACCGAGCAACCCAACCACATAATATACTAGCAGGTTCAACAGCTCCAAAAATGCAATGACTGCACAACAGCAAGCAGCGGGCAGCGACGATATCAACGACCACATTAAGCACACACACGTTGTATTTCTTTATTACATAGCCATAAAGTAAACAAACTTTCCAAACACACACACACACACAATATATTTAGAACATATACTTATAGATATAAGCTTATAATACACATACGAGTACGAGTATGTAATATACTTAACGTATAGATATGAACTGACAATATACCTTAGATATAAGCTTACATAGCACATTTAGAGTACAAAAAGACTTGATATTTAGAATAAAATACACTTGGTACACTACACTGAAACTAAGCAGTCTTTCCCTTTTCTAGGAGTAGATCGGCATCCTTTGGACGCCTTACACCCTGACATTTGATAGAGCTTAGTTCAGCTGGAATAAGTTAACAACCTACTTGAAAGGAATAATTCGGCATCCTTTGGACGACTGTATCCTCATAAAGTTTGGAAGTTGATTCATTCAGCTTGAATAGTTAGTGACCTTCTTGATTTGAATAGACCGGCATCCTTTGGACGCCCTATATCCTTTCGAGTTGAGGATCTAATATTATTTGTGTGTGTAGTGCCAGGCTAAGTACGTAACTGGCGCTACAGTTTCACAAAGTTATTTAAAACAGAGTGGAGCTACAAAAATGCATGGAGAGGTCTCAGCGCAACCTACATGTTAGATCAGTCCACGATCACCTGGTATACCGACGGGTTTCTCACAGAAGAGGGTTCCGCCGCGGAGATACTTGGAGCTAGATACAAATACTATGAATCCCTAGGCAAATATACTAGCATCTTCCAGGCGGAAATCCACGCTATTGAGAGATGTGCACATTTCAACATTTAAATATGTTACGAGCGCAAGAATATTACCATCTTATCGGATAGCCAAGCCATTAGGCCATTAGGGCCTCTTGGCTCACGTAACAAGGTTACTATCCTGTGGGTTCCGGGGCATACTGACGTAGAAGGGAACGAAATTGCCGACGAATTTGCACAGAACCCTTCTGTGGTGTAGGGAAGCTGTTCAACCAACTTAGGTCGACATGCCAGGGTATCAAAGAGGGGACATACCACCTAAAAAGATTCGAATCACTCATCAATCTCTCTAAGAACAATCTTAGGATGACACAGGACACTGTAAACTGAACTCAGATATGGTGAGGATGAGGGTCACCGTGGAAGACTCCTGCAGATTCTGTATGGAGGAAGAGGAGACGTCTTTGCATTTGTTGAAACAATGTCCGGCTCTCATGCACACCCACAGGAAATACTTGGGATTCTTCCATGGCTCTGTCAGTGATTTGAAACCTCGGAAGCCAAAATTTGCAATCAGTATGCTCTGCTTTTCCCGCTCAAAGTGAAACACGACTGTTCTAGGATCGCCTCCAGGGACTACTCCCACCAAATACGATATATTAGGCAAACCGCCTCTCGTGACTTAAACGAACAACTCAAGGATGTAGTAATGTAGCTGCCAAACTGGGGAATCAAGGTTAATGAATCCCATTATACACACATCATCTTCACTCTCGAAACAAATACATGTTCAACTGTATCACTAAACGCAACAGAACTATCTCAAGCGATAGAAGGAAAATACCTCCAACTTGACCGTAGATTAACTTGTATGAAGCACTTAGAACCTTAAAGAACCCCAATGCAATATTACAGCCGTCGCCCTGAATTGGTTGATGAATATAAGATGAAAATTGCGCCCAGAATACAAATTACCCATTCACAAACCGATTGTTACGCTCATATGAACGTATGGGGTTCAGCTGTGGGGAAGTGCGAGAACCTCAAATCTGGAGCTTATACAAAGAGCCCAGCCTAAGACGAAGGACACTTACCGGCACACCATGGTTTGTCGAAAAAAAAACTTCCACCGTGGTATACGGATATCGATTATAGAAGACGAATTCATGGACAAAACGAAAAAATACCAGAACCGGCTACAAAATCACCAAATCTTCCTGTAAGAACTCTATTGCAACAGGCCCCTAATTCAGGTCTTAAGAAACCATGGTTCTAATAAGATGCAATAAATAAACAAATGCATTTGTTGCTAATGTTCTATGATATGTGTTAGGTAGGTACGTAAAATGGCTCAGGACCCTCCGGTCACCTCAATTAGGAATTGTGCCGATTTGATGCCATATCCTCGTGAGCCTAAGGATGGTGATCTACTTTTAATGACAAGCAGCCGGAGTTGTGTACAAATTCAGTTTCGTTTGAAAGTTCTAAAGAAGAGCACTGACCCAGAATATAGAAGAGGACTAAAGGGTTGAGTCTCTAGCGAGCGAGGGCTTGGCAATAACAAAGAAAGTGCAAGATGGTTTCTCTGTCTTGTAGGTTCTTGCAGCTCCTGCAAAGAGCATTTAATGGAATGCCCATTTTTTCAGCTCGTGTGCGTTTCTGCTGAAGTATATACAGATTCAAGTTTAGATCATCCAACAAACGCTTATTAGGTGAATCTAAGCGCTATGCATTATCAGAATTTAGTTGGCAGTTTAGTTCTAGTCACCTAAAACTCACTCATATCAGAAATAAGATCTTGCTGCATCATCACATATACATACCGACCCAGAAGTTCAGCTCCATCTCATACGATCATGTTTAACAACATCACATATTGCATTGAAACGTAGCGCTGCCCCTTATCAGTACTTCTCACTTCGCACACTACAGAAACACCAACTTTTCATATACTGCGTATCGTTTGTATGCATACACTCCATGTGGCTGATGTTATTCATGTTGTTGTTGTATATGTATTGCTCGTTATTGTTGGACTTGGCAAGAACCCCACAATTTCACATATGAACATCTCATATTGTCTTTGTAGTAATTGTTTTTGGGAGCAGAGAGTACTGCGTACAAAGCCTCGCAAACACACTATTAAAGTAAATATTTCCCGACATATACTACCGATATGAAAAAGAGATGCACCATCAACTGTATATAGAATCGAAAGCATAATCAAATAGTCTCTCAAGGAAGAAGCAATTATGTATGATCTGCCATATTTTGATTTGTATCCCAATCGTTCGATTAGTCTGAGAAATCTGCTTTATCTTAGCTGAGCTCCGATTTCCGCTCTCCTCTGTCACTGATCACTGGTGCCTCATTAACCGGGAATGATTTTCATTTAGAATAAAATCATATATAGGTATCATTTAGAGGTAGTCATGTATAGATCGGGTTGTTTTAGAGAGCAGTGTATAATTTGTTCCTTTTCCTATCTTTTCTAGAACCGCACAACAGTTCCCAGCGAAACGGCACTTTGTCCCTCTAAGCAAAGCAGTCGAAAATTCAGGAAACTGAAGAACCAAACTTAGATGGACGTGAGATCCAGGGTGGGACGATATTGTGGCTAATTAAACTAAGGAGCTCACATTGAGATCAGAAACATTTAGATTCACCATCATCCTTTATAAACGAATACACTTGAAATACTGCAGATCAAGACAACAAAAGAATGGATCATGACCAACGCAAGACACTGGATACCAAGAGACTTTGGAAGAACATCCGTCTTACATTAAATTAAGTATGTTCAGGAAACAAGGTGGATGTATGGTTGTAACCTCAGTGGATTGTCCGAGCAAATCATCATATTCTTAATTGAGTGTTCCAAAACAATGTGTTAAGAGGCGTCACAAATGCACTTTGGTATGTTCGTTATTCTTATCTACATCGGGCTCTGGACAGTCAGCGAAAAGTTTGCTTGTCCACGCAAATCGGGTGAGAGGGCATAGCAAAGAGGCGACCGGAATATTTGTTAACTCATTCCCATTTTGTTAACTCAAATTTTTACAATCCTAAATTTTTTTTCATATATAAATTTATTGAATCCTTCTAATATAAACAATAGAAACTCACAATAAGGACTTCAATCTTAATTCTAGGGAACAAATATTTCTTCACCAGTGTTTCGAAATATGTTGAGTACGAGAATTAAACTATCTTTTACATAGTTTTACTGTAAAAAAGACAAAAACAATTATTATCATTTTACGTAGAAAATTGTATTTTGCATTTTATAGTTGCAATTATATATTCAAGTCGTATAAGAATTGCTATTTAATCCCTATAATAAATGAACCTTTTCCTTTCAAGCGCTCTCGATATTTGCATTTTAGAAGATTAGAAGATAATTTGTTTGGAATAAGTCGAAGCATTTCAGTATAAGTCCCGCAATATCTGGAGACCTTTATTTCGACTGTAGGAACTTTGAAATCTTTGTGGAGGTTCGCATTGGTGATGTACCATGGAGCCTCATCTTTAGAGCTTTCGATTGATCTCTGTTTGAATTGTTTCTAAGTTCGTTCTTGAAGCTGTTCTCCCCATTTGGAAACCATAACAACAAGTTCTAAATCAGGATTCTGGACTCTAAAACATCTAAATGGAGAACTTCACTAAAATATGGACTTCGATTCTGTAAACTTCGGTAATCTGTTAAAACATAATGAACATTGAATAGTTCGAAGAAAATGTTTGTCCGTATTTCTATATCGGACACACATGTCACAATTCAATATGCAGAGACATGTAACAGGCTTATTTGTTTAATGGTAATTAACTTGGTATGTCAATCACGTAAGTGAGGTTTAATAAGGTAAGGTCCCGACTAAGACAAGGTCTGCAAATGTTTCTTCATTAGTTCCTTAGTTGCCCACATAATGTATTAATGACACTGACAAATTGAATTCCCCGGCGACTGTTTCTTGAGTTTATTCTTACAACAAACCTTAATCATAAAAACAATATCACAGAACTGCTCCGCTGAGTAATATTATAAAAATTGTTCCTAAGCATGTTCCCTTTCAATGCGTTAGCATGCCAAAAAGTTCTCAATTTTGGGTCTGTGCTTATTCCAAACTAAGTAAATTGAAATATTTCTCGGCCTGACACTCGAGAAACGAAGGAAACAAAGCAAAGTTTTTGTTCGTGTTTTAATAACAATATTTTAAAGCAAATTTTAACTAGAATTGCAACATTTGCGCAAATAAGCCACTATAAAATAAGTGAGAGAGAACATTTGAAATAACTTATCAGAAAAGCCGAGAAAGTCGAAGGAAAGATGAATAAATAAAACAGAAAAAATTATAAATCAAATTTTGAGAAAATGCCAACATATTATTCTAGAGACACCCACAAACTTTGCCTCGGATTTTGACAGTGGACCCAGAGAAAAACTGACGTGGATATATTGGGTTAAAGGTGACAGTGAAGATATTAAAGCTGTGTTGGACTAAATTGATGGCGTAATGTTTTCATCCTTTAAGCCAACCCTCTCTACCGATAACTAGCGATACTAACGGAAATTCAATTTACTAATCGTATGAAACATTATTTGGCAATCAAAATATATTTAAATACGTAAAAGAGTTTCCAGTGCGGATACATCGGCGGAATAAAATGACTCCGAACAGAACTTAGTTGCATTATAAACGACAATCTCATTTTAATGTACTAACCTAGTTCTATTTGCCCCCTTCTTTTCCGATTACGGAGACATTCTGAAGTATAGCTGTGGAATCACGATCCTTGTTATCGAATAAATTGTTGTTGATGGAACTTCTGTCAGTTTCCTGGCTAGAGATCTCTATGGTTCCGAATCTCGTGGCATAAAATGTGGATGCATTTACATCCGTTAGAAAGAGCATTGGTTTCCAAAGGAAAGATTTACATATTTTTCATTTTTTCAATACCGATCAAGAGCAATAACGGAGTGGTTTCCACACCATTCTATTGTTGGTGAATGACTAACCTGCGAGGCCACGACTACAAGACTAGCCTACTTCGCACTTCACCACCGAAGCAGAGCTCTTAAGTACACATACAAATCAATTTTATTAGATGGTTTTCCACAAGACTCTTATCCTGGTGCCACGTCTGCCACTCGTGACCAGTTACACGAACACTTTTTCGTCACCAAAACTTGGAAATTTCTGCATCATCTCCGGAAACCCCTAACTGTGGTGCCGAGCCATCACTTTTAACGATATCGTATTACATTAGGAAACAACTACGTCAACTGAAGGGCCCTGTATTTCCCTTCAAAACATTTTGAACAAATTTTACACTTTTAACTGTTTTTAATTAGGCAAATTTTGCTTTAATACAAAAAATATTATTATATCACTAAAATAGGATACAAAAATTTTGTGAAACTGGAACCCATTGGTTATTCCGTTGGTTCGGGAAGTAATTCTTCGAACCGATGTTTTTTCTGCAACTTTTTCGAAGCTCACATTTTCCACGAATTTTCAGTTTTCCACTCTTTTGCACAGAAGCCATCGGGGGCTTCATGAAACTTTTGGACGGTAAATTCGGTATTTTGCGAATCGATTGGGGTGGCCACCGCCCAATTATTGATACTCTGAGTCCTGTAAGACAAAATATCGCCAATCTTCAGTTCATTATCGCAATTTTGACATATCCACTTTCCACCCTTTTTTTTTGCGTACTCGGATCCTTCTATATTTAATTCATGGCTGATCTTTGTTATTGTATAAATGCATTGAACCTTTAAATAGTGACTTGGCGGAAGGACGATTTCGAATCCCTTTAGGTAAACCTTCCATTCCACTTTTTCCTCGCAAACAACACTGCAAACCAGCATTGCAAAAAACACGAGGATAGCGTACCTTCTGGTGGCGAACATGGCTTTTGACTGTGATGGGATAACACTGGAAATCTGTGGAGTAGCTTCGACTTATACTGCAATTTGTGTCAGACCCAGAAGCACCATTACAGTGAAAGAACCATGGCAAACTTATAATATTTTGTAGTTGTATTGCTGGAAAGTTTTTTGTGGGACATTTTTCTATTTATTCTGGAAATGCGTTTTGAAGAATTGTCTCTCATGTTCCCACCTTTTCCTCTGTCCTTATGTCATATACCTGCTAATTTGTTTTTAAGTTTCTAACTGAGAATTGTGTTGCAATCTCTGTTTAAATAAGAATAACTTGAGAGCGAAAGAACGAAAGGAGTACAAACTGAAACCGAATATGAATTTGGCCAAAGAGAACAAATTTTCTCAAACTCTGGCAAATACTCTCTATAAAGAGTATAGAGAGTATTTGATTCTGGTGGGTGTGCTAATAATTCCATTATTTTTTGTTATTTTTTTGTTTGACATTTTTTCTCTCATTAAATAACCGAATATGCCTGAAATCACGAAGAGAGAACACAACAAATTGTCAGTTGACGGATAAACAGACATGAAAGTCAAACAAGCTGACATGGAGACAAGAACCTTGGAAGGTAAGTCAATGATTCTTATATTGTTGAAATTTCTTAAACACATTTTCTGTTGTTTTTTAGTGTTGTTAAATAAACGAAATAAAAAGCAGACCCCGCCAACAAATGCTTTCATCTGAACTAACACTCTACAATTTAATATTCTACACGTGAATAGAACTTCCCCTGCCTCTCCATACTTGATTAAGTAACTTGCTGGAATAGGAGGTACCTCAGCCATATATTCGTCTAGCCGCACTTTTCCTTGCTGCTTGCAACGACCACAATCTCCCACACAAAGGTCCTGTTATCAGGTCTGTCATAATAAGCAGTTGCATGCCTTGTGTTTCATGTGTTTCGGAATATTGAATTGTGAAAGGTGCGTATCGAAATGAGACCAGTGGGGACAGTTTATAATGTGGGTATCGATGGACTTATAAGTTGTCGCTTCGCCTGGAATATTTTTTAACGCTGAAATTGGTGGCATTGACATCATTGTTTATGGCTTCTAATGGCACTGAGCCATTCAAGATTTCCGTAATTCATTGCGATATTTGGGAAATGAATGGGAATTGAATCAGTTCGACTGTGATGCTAATTATGCGGAAGTTTCTTGGCAAGGAGGATGCATCGATTGCCATCTTCCCGTTCCCAATATCCAACAATTGTTTTGCGAAACGTTCAGCGGATGCACCATGTTGTAGTTGGACACGTATATTGTTTTTCACAGTCAACTTCTGAACGTGTCGCCATAAAACTGATGAGTTCGGACATACATTAACTTTATCAGAGGATATTGAACTTGAACTATCTGGCAGAGTTTGTCATCAGACAATAAAATGAGTGCGCCACCGAAGAGCTGTTCATTTTCTCTGAAATCTTTCAATGCACAACGAAGGGGTTCCAATGATTTTTATGCGCCACAGGATACTCGTCCCATATACTGAATTGACATGATTGAAGTACTTTGCACGTTCCAGAATTTTTATTGATATTGCATGTTGTTGTCTCAGTCATTTGCAAATGTAACGGCAACTCAGTGTTGAAATCGCTGTTCGGCCACCACCCAAAAGAATTGCGGCAATTCGGGATGATGGAATAAAGGCCAGTGTAATATTTTTTTGTGATCATATGGTTGCCAAAATAAATGAAATGAGAAAAGTTTTGTCTGTGCCTCCGGGCGCATCTAGAAAACGCAATCCGCCACTTTGTCTGGTAATTCTGTCGTACACTATGCGTTGTTCTGGAACCAACGTCAGACAATTCGCTTGAACAAATGCACCCAATTCGTCGACATCGAAGTGTGTTTCTCGCAGTAAATCATGAGCGAAAAGGTCGTTTGCAGATCGATTCGGGGCAGCTATTCCCAATTGTACCAGTGCTTTGTTAGCGATTGCCAAAGAAATGTCCTCAATCGAAACCAATGCCTCATTATACACTTTTGGTGTGAATTGAATGCGAGTATTTTGATTCCTTGCAAGCAAATGATGTGGGATGGTTTCCCTCATGTCGTCTTCCTATTATTCCCAAAGATCTTTTGGGCTGGATGAGAAACATGTTGTGAATATTTTGGTTCTGCTTCGCTCTTCAAAAGGCCGGAAAGTCGCTTCTCAGTAGGCGGGATCGGCTTGTCGGTTTTGCGAGGGTTTTAGCTAATGGATTCGAGTGATTGTATTTCTTTTTCTAGTCTTTATTTCTTTGATAATTGTGGGTATTTTGAGGGCTTGGTGAATATTTTCGTTACGGGTGTGCCATGGAGCACCTGTTATTAACCTCAGTATCTTTGACTGAAACCTTTGAATTGTGGCCATGTTAGAAGCGGATGCATTACCCCACAGTTGAATGCCGTACAACCCTATTGGCTTAACAACTGTATTGAAGGAGAGGAGAACTTTAGGTTTCCCTCATGTCGTCTTCCTATTATTCCCAAAGATCTTTTGGGCTGGATGAGAAACATGTTGTGAATATTTTGGTTCTGCTTCGCTCTTCAAAAGGCCGGAAAGTCGCTTCTCAGTAGGCGGGATCGGCTTGTCGGTTTTGCGAGGGTTTTAGCTAATGGATTCGAGTGATTGTATTTCTTTTTCTAGTCTTTATTTCTTTGATAATTGTGGGTATTTTGAGGGCTTGGTGAATATTTTCGTTACGGGTGTGCCATGGAGCACCTGTTATTAACCTCAGTATCTTTGACTGAAACCTTTGAATTGTGGCCATGTTAGAAGCGGATGCATTACCCCACAGTTGAATGCCGTACAACCCTATTGGCTTAACAACTGTATTGAAGGAGAGGAGAACTTTATGTTCCATACTTAAGGTGGATTTGTGGTTAATTAGCTAATGTAGATTCGCAACCTTCAACTTCATAGGTAAAATTTTAGCTAAAATGTGTGTGCGCCAAGTTGAGCGCCTGTCTAAATGAATGCCGAGATAAGTGACTTCATTAGCTTGCGGAATCTTGATACTATTGAACCGAGCAGCGGGGCACGTACCAGACTTCAAAGATAATGTTACGTACTTGTCCTTCTGCTCATTGACCCTTATACGCCACATTCCTAGCCATTCTTCTAGCGCAAGTAAGTGCTCTTGTAGTGCCCCCGACGCTTTTGTCGAACATTTATTGCAACTTCGTATGGCGGTGTCATCCGCAAATGTTGAAATTAGTGTGATTTCACTTATAGGAATATCATAAGTAAATAGTACATATAATGTAGGGTCTAGAACACTACCTTGGGGCACACCGGCAAATACTCGGAATTAATTAGTAGACGACTACTTCTACACTAAAACGTCTATTGGATAAGTAGGACTCCAGAATTTTAAGACAGCTTTTTGGAAGAAACTTTTCGATTTTAAACATCAGTCCTTGATGCCATGCCTTATCAAATGCTTGAGCCACGTCAAGGAATATTGCCGAGCAAAACTCCCCAAGTTCAAATGCTTTTCTTATTCCAACTGCAATTCGATTTACTTTCTCAAAAGTTTTGTGCTTTTCTCGAAAGCCGAATTGATGTTGCGGCATTTCGCTCTGTTCATGAAGAAAGGGAGATAGTTTATATAGTAGATGACGGCAGCGTTGCGTCTTTTCCAGGTTTAGCTATCATATCTGCGACCTCTTCCATGCCTTCGGATAGTAACCGAGTCAAAAATTGCATTAAAAAGCCTACAGAGAAATGCACATGCAGAATCTGTTAAGTCTTTTGGTATTTTCGGGGTCATATTATTATTATATATACATCTATATATTAGGGAACTTTGAACAGGCTGAGCAATGTCAGTACTGCAAGGCGAGGCAAGCAACGCAAAGGAGTTTGTAGCCACATTCGGCTGGAAGAGGGGACACAGATGCCTTGCAAAGCAGAGTGCTTTTTCTTTATCGCTTCGAGCCAACGCGCCGGTCGGGTTTCTCAGGCGTTTTACACCTTCCATTGGAGGCTTAAAGTTTTTCGATGCCTTCCAGAGGGAGAACCATTCGGTAAAATTTAGGGTTACCTTCTTGAGGTAATCTTTCAGGATTTTGTGCTCTTCCTTTATAAGCGCTTCTTTAAGAGCCCTTCGGCTGCTTTTAGATTATGTTCAGAGATGAGTGAGCGTTGGGTCTGCATTCTTAGCGTAACAATCGTTTCTCTGCTACGAGTTTCTCAATTGGCTATTTGTACAACAGTTTTAAAGTAGTTTGTGACATTGCCACTACGGCTGCAGTCGCTAGCATGGAGTTAAAAGTATGAATATTGTTGTCTACATCATCTGCATGTTTTTCTTCAACTCTTGTAGAAATATGACTACTAATAAACTTCTCTAAGTCGTGGCTTGTATAACCGGCCCTTGCCTGTTCGGCAGACATGTTCTCAGGCTGGGTGTATTCTCTCATGAATACTGCAGAATGTGGACCATCTCTTCTGTGGATGCCCGGCTCTAGCCAGAATCAGAGCGGGCTCTTTAGGCAAATTCGCTTTAAGCTCATTTACGGTAGTGTCCGGTGCGAAGGTTAAACAAATCTTGCGCTTTATTGGGGCTTCAAAATGGTTTGACGGGTAAAGTAGAAGTGCCGTTTTACGCGCTGGTATCGCAATGGATCCATAGTGGTCTGAGTGAGTTGGTCTGACACGAAAAACTAACCTAACCTAACATACTCTTTCTATTTTAACCAATCGGTTTCGTTGGTTGTAGGCGAAGGTATTTAGGTAGGTAGGAGTGGCAGCCTTTGTCGCAAAAAGCACACTTAAGCACATAGAATGGCGCGTTGTGGTACCACACTAAGACGCGACTCCCCCGTCTAGAATTTTGGGAACCACAGTGATTCCGAAATGAACCTGGCTATGTCCTTAATGTTGATGGAAGATAGTTCGTTTAAGGAAGCGAAGAAAGGTGAGCCTAGGAATTTTAATCTTCGCCTGGCCAGAGCTGGGCAGTTACACATGAGATGAAGTACTGTTTTTTCCTCCTCCTCAGGGGCAGTGCTAGTCTTTCAGCATTTTTCCCGATCAGAAAGTGTCCCGTGAGCACATTTATTATAGTGCCGATGGAATTCCTGCTAATATTGAGTAGCTGACTAGTACGCCTAATGTCGATAGTGCTCCAGGTTAGTCTGGCAACACTACAGGTATGTTCATTTACCCAGGCTTTTTTAGCTGCCTCAAGGTAGTCATGTTTTATAGCCCATTTGACCGTGGCCAGTGGGACACCTACATCAAAGGAGGGGGAGATGTCAGGGAGCAGCGTACCTATTTTGGCCAATTCATCGGCCTCGCAGTTTCCTGGAATGTCGCTATGTCCAGGCACCCAGCATATGTGAACTTGTGAGTTACCTGAGACGACGTTCAGGGAGGAGCGGCAATCGAGTACAATCTTAGAGGTAGTGAATACACCAGCCAGTGACTTGATTGCCGCCTGACTGTCCGTGAATATGCGTATCATCACATCGCATACTTCATTGCGAATAAGCCACTTGGACGCTTGGAATATTGCCATTACTTCCGCCTGAAAGAAGCTGCAATGGTCAGGGAGACGATAGGAGAGCTTGATGCCAAGTTTTCTGGAGAAGATGCCGCAACCGACCTTATTCTCCAGTTTGGAGCCATCCGTATATATGTCAATGGAACTGCCAGTGACCACTAAATTGTTGGACCATTCCTCTCTACTAGGAATCTAAGTGTCAAACCCGTGGTTTATATTAGGTGTAGAGCACGTATAGTCAACGTCCGTCTGTACGGGCGTGTCCTGCATCAGAATATTGGCGTGGCCCAGGTTCAGCCTAGTCCAGTGCGATATAGCATTGAGTCTGGTTGCCGAGCATTTTGCTTGTTGCCTGACCAGAAGCCTAGTGGGCAACCCATGTAGGAATGCAAATAGAGCTTTGGTAGAGGTGGTACGCAGAGCCCCTGTTATCAGAACCGCTGCTGTTCTTCTAACCTTGTCAAGAGGTTTTAGGTTCAACGCCTTGTCAGTTGCGGGCCACCAGAAGACAGCGCCGTAGAGAAAGTACGGCTCAACCACCGCCGCATAGAGCTAGGACATGGTTCGAGGTTGGACGCCCCATGTTGTTCCCATGGATCTCTTGCAACAGTACAGAGCACACGTGGCTTTCCGTACCCTCTCCGCCAAATTTGCTTTCCAATGGAGCTTAGGGTCCAGGATCAGACCTAGATACTTGACGCTACTGCTTAGGCTAAGCGTATTCCCATTAAGTTTGGGTAAGTCAAAACTTGGTATTTTGTTCTTCCTGGTGAAGAGCATAACCTCAGTTTTGGAAGGGTTGACATCCAGGCCAACTTCAAGACACCATTGGGACAAAAAGCCAAGAGTGTAGCTTAGCTTTTCTGATACTGTTGACAGATATTTACCGGAAACAGAGATAGCAATGTCGTCCGCATAAGCTATAGTGTTGCAGCCGGTCTGATCTAATCTCCTAAGTAGTGTGTTCACCGTCAGATTCCATATGAGGTGTACCTCTGGAGTACCTCTCTTGACAGTGCTTTTAGCATGTACGTTTCCTATTGAGGAGCTAATGACGCGTGTTTTCAGTAGCTGTTCGATGAACCTCACCAAGCTGGGGTCCAGGTTCAGGTTTACTAAGGATTTAGTAATGGCGGAGGGACAAATATTGTTGAATGTCCCTTCTATATCGAGATATACTGCAAGAGTATATTCTTTGTTGGCAAGAGATTTCTCTACTTGCTCAATGAGCACGTGAAGCGCTGCTTCCACAGACTTGCCTTTAGTATAGGCATGTTGTGATTTGGAAAGGCACGTGGAATTAATAGACCTCCTGATTTGTATATCAAGGACTCTTTCCAGTAATTTCAAAAGAAAGGAGGACAAACTAATTGGTCTATAGTCCTTAGGCTTGGTGTGAGTCGACTTTCCCGCTTTAGGGATGAAAACTACTCGAGCTTCTGTCCAGCTTTTGGGAATGTACGACCATCTTAGGCATGCATTATAAATATGCAGTAGCCAAGGCGCAACTGTAGGCGAAACATTGGACTTATATATTCTGGCGGTTCATAAAAGTTGATTGTTACAGGCGAGTGAATAGAGGACAGAACGACACAGGTTTCTGCTGATACTAAAGACCTATTTATTTTTAGAAATAGCAAAATTAATCAATAAGTGGGTTGTCCTGGTGAGACAAAACCTAATCTACCAGTTGTCGGCCTTTTGAATTAATTAGGCGAGAGCCCCAGTATTTATGTTTCGCATTATAATCCCCACCAGCGAGAAATCTATCAAGGCAATCAAAAAGTCTTTAAATTGAGTTTCTGTTACTGTAAAACGTGTTGGCATATAGCTGAAAGCCTCAGGTCTTTGCCACGATTCTTAATAGATACTGATATAGCTTACATCCATTGCATTGAATGCTTAAGCCGATTTCTGATTAGTATAGCCGTACCTCCATGTGCCTTACCATCAGCATGAGTGGTGCTGTAAAATTTGAGGCTGGGCAGGTGAAAATTGTATTTGTTTGTAGGATGTGTTTCGGACAAAAGCACAACATCAATTTCGTGGTCATGCAGAAACTTGTGAAGGGCAGGGTTTATGCTGGTTAGCTCCGTTTGCATTCCATAAAGCATATTTTTAACAAACTCATTTTTTATTTACAACAGTTTGGATCATTTGCTTTTGAGCTTTAATCAAATTTAGTAACATATTTTGCACTGTAGACATGAATTGTGTGATACACTGAGTAAGATTTACAATCACAGCTTCTACTCCACTACTAGATGTAGTGTTATTGTTAACTGGCCATGCGTGGCCCTGCAGAACACATGCATAGGGCACATCAGCCTAGTCGTTAAGCAAGTGCCTTCGCCTCCTCAAGACCTATGATCCTCACGCCTGTCGCTATCGTTCAACATTAGTTTGCAGGTGGTAATTGCTATTCCAACGTCGCATCTGTCCGTACGCTGAGGAAGGTTGGTAACCCGTCTGGCTCGACAGTTCCCTTCAATATTCTTACAGTCCCCTTCAATATTCCTATTTGCCGGATCACATATGAGGCGGAACCTTAAAAATGGTGCTGATATCATTTAGGGCTTCCAGGGAATGTTGGCAAACCTTTGATTTCAGTGCCACCGAGTTCATTGACTTGATGGCCCCCTGTCCGAGTAGATATTTATAATGGTTTTTGTTATGGTGTGTCTACTTATAAGTAGATGACTACCTCCTTTATGGCTAGGAGCTCTGCTTGATAAACACTGCCAGTCCCAGTTCTTTTGAGAAAACTCCAAAGCCCACTCTATCGTTAAGCTTGGATACGTCGGTGTAGAAATTCAGTTCCCCCCCTTTCGTAATGGCATGGGTATTTGCCACTCCCTTCTAGACGGAAAATGTGCCTTGAAGTGCCTATCAAGGTTGAGATTAGATATACAGTGGTCAATGCCTTAGTTGGGGCGGTCCTTAAAGCATCAGAAATGCCCAGAAAAGCTGTTCTCTGGATCTTACTCAGAAGCTTCAAATAGCTTTGCTTCTGAGTGGATGGACTCCATACCAGTATTCCTTATAACAACATATGTAGGCCTGACCACAGAGATGTACAGCCAGCGCATAATTCGTGGGGATACCCCCACCTACTTCCCACCAAATTGTCCTTCCCAAAAGTACAATATTGCCCTTCCTAACTTTTCCTCAATATAAGTTTTCTAGTATTAATCCCAGTCTCCTTTATCGGAATTTCCACACCTTTGTGTATTAGCGCGGAGACCGTCCAGTTACAATTGCCAAATCGTCAGCTTAAGCGATGACGTGGCAACCCCCCTCTCTAGGGCTGGCAGTAAGGGATTTACTGCCATATTCCAGAGAAAGGGGCAGAACTACCCTGAGGATTTCCTCTGCAGACCTGCCTGCAAAAGTGCAGGTTCCTAAGTTGGCAGTTACCCTTCTTCTGACGAGTATAGTCTCAATCAGTGCAACCACATTAGACTCAACGCCAAGAGCTTCTAACGCTCCCGTAATAGCGCTCGCACTTACATTATTAAATGAGCCTTCTTCTATCTATGAAGGGTGCCAGTGGAAAATCCTTCTCCTGGATGGCTTTTTCCACAATACCAGTGAGCCGTTTCTGTAGATGTTCCCTTCGTATATGCATGCTGTGCCCAGGAGATTCTACACACAAAGAAATTCACAGGAAAATCGAACCAAAAGTGTGGGTTAAATTTGAACAAATTTGGATAAATACACTAGTGAAAATTGTTAATTTTACTGAAACCGAAAAAGTACAATTTCTTTTGGTAAATTTATCCTAAATTTTGGGGAGAAATTGCACCGATCTAAAAGAGCATTCACGTAGTAAACGGAATTTTAACCGAAAATATTTTTTATGTACCAATAATCTTTGTAAGGTTACCATAGAAACGGTAAAAAGCAGTATTTGTAGTGTTCCTGCAACTATTGTAATAATACAGAATTTGCCGTAGAACTACGATTTTTAGAGTAAAGATACTGGAAAGTGCTTCAGCAGAAATACCATTTTAATAGTAAATTTACTATAAAAATTGTATGATATTTGCCTATACAGTAATAATACAATTTCTGTTGGATTGTTGCAATTGCTGGATAACTGCATCTACAGTAGAAATGATTTTATTACAGTAAAGTTCAAAGAATGTTCTTGAAAATAAAAGCGTACCGTCTTCGAGGTGTATATAAGATTCTAGAATGATCCAGAAACTTCTTGAATAGTGTAGAATTTTCGACTTCAACCATTCGGAAGCTATAAAGGCCACCGCACTATTAAAGTGAGACGCAGTTGAGCAGAGATCGTAACAGTGTGTACATCGTGCATTTCAGTATTAAAAAGTAATAAAGTGATCAAATGAATTATTAAATAAAGTGCAAATTGTAACAAAGTAAATTTTGAGCCTCATATTAAGGGTGTAAATAGCAATAATTAAATAAAGTTAGTTATATTAATTTAACCTGCGATTGTTTGATTACTACAAAATCCAGTGGTACGAATCCGAGTATAGATAGTTAGAGTAAATTGTCAGGATTTCGTAACAATATTACTATAAAACAAAAATTTTAGTAAAATATACTTTTTAATAACGTTTTGGTCTTATATATAATAATGATGAGATTAATCCTCTCTTTACGAAGGTAACTTTATTAATAATTTTAGGAAATACATACTTAAAACGAAGTACACAATGGAAAGCTTAAAAACTAGCAATAGAATGCAACAAAAGGAATGTAAAGATAATGGGAACAAAATAGAACAGGTCAATTGGTTAAAGAGCAAATAATGAAAGTGGAAGGAGGGATGGGAGAGGATAAGGAGTTTTATGAGGGTTACAGTAGATATTGTAGGTAGTGGGAATGTTGATATGTAACTATATGAATTTCCATTAGGTTCTATTTTGCGTGTGAATAAAGGTTTGAATGATAATTACCTTTAAGTTAATTATAATAATAATTTATTTAATGTTAATATTAATTATTATTTGAGAGTATTTAGTAAACTAAAAATATTGGGAGCTGGTTTGTCTTCTTTAAGTTTAATTGAATTGAAGTGTCGTTGGACGAAAGTCCAAAATGCGACACTGTCACATGCGTAGTTGAGATGCTAGACATGAAAAATCTTAGAACACGAGTCTAAAAAATGGATGAAGGACTGCAACTCGTATTTAGTTTCATCAAAATACACGCATAATTGTGCATCGGCGTCGCTTGGACTAGTGCTATAAGTATCTCGCTTGTGTAAACCAATCTTCCTTAATTCAAACTGGTTTCCAATGTCATTCGGTGTTTTTACGTGCAGCAAAAAGGAGTTTTGTGAATCCTTTATGGTCAATCGGCTAACTGCAGGAGCACCAGGTAGCGTTCAGTGCGAGGCCGACGCAATGCGTGCAATAGCAATGCAACTAATTGATCTGACCCTAAAATACAAATACAATTTAAATAAAAATTTACTAACTAATTACATATAAAATAATAGTTACTAAACCAACTGAAATAGAAACACTGAGGTCCAATTACCACTCTGTTTAGTATTGATTCATGTAAAAGTCCCAGTTATGGGGATCCTTCACCTTATCATTCAAAATTGGAATTTCACCTGCCTAAAATAGACCCATTTGTTGCAATAGTAGATGCTGCTGGAAATAATATTTTGAGGTCTACATCAACCCGTTGAAAGAATCGATAGACAATATATAAATATTTATATATGAAAATATATAATATGCTATAATATAATTTAAATCAGAACTACCCAAATTGTGACCCATAGAATGGGAGAAGAGCCTCCACCTCTTCAAAACATCGACTCTGTTCTTGTCGCCAGTTACGTTCAAAAGGTCAGCTCTCCTCTTAACAAAACATGTGCGCCACTTTTCTTGAACATCATTCCAGGGGTCAGTAAAAACCTTTGTCCATTCATAGAATTTTTTGATTTCTAAATATATTCAAGATTGTAAAAAAGGAAAAATAAATATAAATTATTAAGGACAACAATTTGCATTATAGTATTACCGAGTTCACCTTCCCCTTCTGTGGTGCTGGGTGACTGAAGAACTAATGCCCCTATTATGGATCACAACTGAAAGTAAAGTTGGGTTGTAGTTGTGAAATGGATATTGTGGTTCACAGCTCTGGCAAAGTTGCGTTGTCTGAACTGTCAAAATCAATCAACTGCGATTTACTAGTGGTGCTCTTGCCTGCGTGTGTTAAAGTGTGAAATATGGAGAAATCTTTGTAAGTATAATTAATATACGAGTATGTGTAAAAAAGTATCAAATTGGAAGCGATTTATAGGAACATCACAAATAGACAACAATTGGAGCGACTTGCGGATTTGGTGGAAACCAATCCAGAAATTGGCCGAGGCGACGGGCGGTTTGTTCTCTGTGGAACTGAATAGTTTAGGCAGAGAACACAGAGAACCGACAAATTTTCTGACGTTTCAAAAATGCTCTCTTTGTTTATCATTGCCCAAATTTATTTATCGTTGCCCAAATGGACAGGTTTGTTTATCATTGGTTAACCGGATTTCCGAAGAACTACAGTTTGCGCATGTGGAAGGGTCCGCAAAACGACAGACGTTCAAGTGTCACGTACTACGGACTCAGGTCTAGGACCGCCAACTAGGACAGAAGCAGAGTTGCAAAGGGTAAGATTGATGTTCAAAAGTCAAAAACAACAAATTTAAAAAAATAGTTATTTTTTAGGTATGGTGACACTCCAAGGCGAATGTAAAGAGGAAATTAGCCAAAAATAAACCAAATTTGTTGGCGACTGGCAGTGGTCCATCTCAGGAGGTGAACTTGACCCCAACTGAGGAACGGGTTTACCAGCTAACGTAGGTAAATCTGGCGATAGACCCTCCCGGGCGTGCTATTGGCTCAGAAGCTTCCGCAATAAATTATGGAAATGCAGAACCCGTGCAAACGGTATCACCGACTATTTCGCCCTCTCCTAAACACAAGCGCCCGAGTAAGAAAGCGACAGAGGACAAGCGGTTCGAGATTTTGGAAGAGCAGGCAAGGACACAACAGGAGATTGTGAAGACACTTCTAAAACTCTAAACTACAAATCATAAAAAATGTGATTTGGAAAAAAATATTTGCATTGCTTGAGGAAGCAAACGCAGAAAAGAGGAAGCAAACGCACGGAATATAAAATGAAAAATTGCTCAAGCAAAGTTTAAAAAATAGAAAGTAAAAATTCAAATGAAGAAAAATTTTATTTTTTCTGATTTTTAGTTGGAAGTAACTGAAAATGTTGTTTTCTCATTAATTGGTTTTAAGTAAATGAAGAATTGTTTTTGATAACTCACTTTAAAAAAATGCAGACTGTTTTTAATGACTTAGTTTTAAGAAAATGAAATTTATTTATTTTTTATTGATTGAAGACGAAATTGTAATTTTTATGGGAAGGCACGCATTGCGATGTTTCGGGTTGTTTCCGCTGCTTGTATGTTGTTTCTCGCTTCAGAAACTTCATCAGGCATGACTTGTGTGCTGTCATCACCGACCAAAATTCCATTTGGCTACTCCAGTCTAAAATCCTGACTGACATTGTGCAGCACACAGCACGCGTTTACAATTTTTGTGGCTTCTTCGGGGGAGTAGTGCAGACCACGGGCAGAAAGCAGACAGTGAGACTTGCTTTTCAATACCCCAGTTGTCCTTTTCACGGCGTTTCTGGCCTTAGCATGGATTTGGTTGAACTTGGCTTGCGCTGAGCCATCAACTGTACTGCGAAACGGAGTCATAATATACGGTGCTGTGAATATCCAGCCCCGCCTTAAAATAATTTTTCATAAAATTGATTAATTATTTGAGCAATATTAGAAAACGTTACCTAAAATCCATGTATTGGTCTGCATATTCCTCTCAAGATATTGCTCACATTCCATATTAGGGAATCGTGATTTGCGCCAGGGTACCTCGCGTCTACAAACCTGATATTCATTTTCAAATCAGGAAACAAATCGAAGGTTGAAATTATGCCCAAACAATCATTTCAAATGCAAATTACTTACGATCATCCTTTTCTGTTTAAATACAGATGCTGTAACTCCTTCCGCGGTGATATGATTCTCACATGCGTTCCATCAACGAATCCTGTAACTCCTGGAAATCCACTCTGGGCATAAATGACCAATTTTGCATCGCTGATTTCGCTCACATTCATCGAAGCTTTTATCCATCGACAAGAGGTGTGTTGCTCCAGGATTCTTAAAACCTCACCAAAAACAACAGAGAATGTGGGTTGCGCTAAGCCCGCCCTTCTGGTAACTGCCAGAGCGGCGCACAACTTAATAATGGGCGGAATAGCAAAAGTGCATGTGGACTTTTTAAAGAAATCTTGCGTCTCTTTAAATAAATCGGGACACGCCTCCTTATTCAACCGAAAATACCAATTTTCTATCTATTCCATCTCCCATATTACTTACTTAACATTTGGCAATTCCAGAGGATTGGACACATCCCGTAAACTTCTCCTTAAATGTGCCACATTTGCACAATTTTCCTGCACTGCTTCATATAAAATAATAATTCAGCACTTATTTTATAAAGCGATGAGAGCTCCATTGTTTGTGTTCGGTTCCAATTTATTAATAAATCAGTAAATTTCACATCAGCAAACGTCCAAATGAGTCCAGAAATTTTTAACAAAATAAAAAATCTCGCCTCACGTAGCTTTTCTCCTCCCTCTCCTTCCCTCTTTGCCCTTAGATGTCAGAATCAGTCGCCTCTCTGAGGCTAATGTGAACACGGTCATCATTGCATCGTACAGACAATAAGACCACGCGGCGCGATAGTGGAATCGGACTAAAACGGTATTCGGCCAATAACAATTTGCCTATAACGGTTCAAGAAGCAATTAACTGCAAAATATTTTCTAACAATCAATTAGTGAAATCATGACAGAAGCAAAAGTTGCTAAATTAAAAATAAAACGACATACTTTGATTGCCCAACAACTACGCGTCAAGGACTTTGTTGATTCGAACTTGGCAGTTGCGTCCATTCCAGAACTTGAAACTCGATTGCAGCCTCTTGAAAAATATTATTCAGATTTTCAAACTCATCAATCGGTGCGCGCGGAGTTTGAGGAGATGTATTTTACGCTACGGCCAACACTATTGGTGAATTCCAACACGTCTGATCCAGATCAAACGGCAGCGACTAGTGGAAATGCGCTTAAATTGCCACCGATTCCGCTGCCTACATTTTCAGGTGACTACACGCAGTTGACTTCGTACTATGAAACCTTCTCATTACTTGTTCATCGCAACGATGCGCTCGATAATGTTACGCGATTCCATTACCTCCGATCATCATTAAAGGAAGGAGCGCTGCGACGCATTCAGTCGATTGAGGTTACACCTGAGAATTACGATGTGGCTCTAAAGCTGCTGTCGAGGGGTACCAGAAACGGAACATTATCGCACGAGAACATATCCGACAGCTGTTCAACGCTTCTTCGATTTCCACTAAATTGACATCATCGGGTCTACGGGATTTACTTGATACGGTAAGCATCCATTTGCGAGCGCTGACATCGCTGGGCAGACCTGTTGCACATTGGGATGACTTGATCATTGAATTCGTTCTGTCGAAACTGGACACTGTCTCCCACCGGCCACTCTGAATGAGCTTTTCAAATTTCTTGAAAGACGCTGCAATCATCTAGAACCGCGGTCATCCGTTCACCGGCCAAGTGTGCTTACACCTCCACAGGTTAAACAGAACAAAACCCAAAGAAAATTTCGACTTTTGGCACAGCGTTCGTCTTTCGTAGCCTCTGGAGTCCAAGGGCCGCAACGAAATTGCACATTTTGCAGTGGTACTAATCGTTTCATTTATCGCTGCCCCCATTTTCTCGCGCTCAGTCCCAACCAACGGTTCGAGTCGATTCATGAAAGGGAACTCTGCAAAAATTGCTTCAAAACTGGTCATACGCACATAAATGGTAATGCTGGAAAATGTAAAACATGCAACCGTAACCATCACACATCACTTGACAATAATTTGTTTTACAACAACAACAACGCGTTCACAGGCAGCAAACCGGTTGTTGCCGAAAACATTGTAAGCAACGGAATGACAATTAGCTGCAAATAGCTTAGCAACATTGAACATCAATTCAAACGCATTTTTTCTCTCCTCACATTCTGCTCCAGCAGCAACAACAACAACGCCACTATGTACATCAGTACAATTACTACCTGCTTCCCACAGCAACCCACCAACATCACCTGTTATTGTATTACTAGCTACTGCGCGTATTGAATAATTGGGGAGAGAGCACTGCTGGACTGTGGCTCACAATTAAACTTTGTCTCTGAGCGACTTGCAGTGGAACTAGGCATTAGGCGTCAAATTGCTCAAACAGAAATTAGCGGCATTGGTGACACCACCAACTCCATCGTAACTATAATGCCGTCTAACACGTCACACTACTCAACAGAATTAAATTTCCTTGTGCTACCACGTATTAGTGAGTACCAACCGGAGTATCACTTCAACATATCCAATTGGAATATTCCTAAAGAAACTCACTTAGCTGATCCCGCCTTTTTTAAATCACAAAAGGTTGATATGTTGTTAGGAGCGGAGATTTACATGGATCTGCTGATTCATGAGCAAATTCGTCTTGGTGATAATCTCCTATTCTCCAAAATACACAATTGGTTATATAGTCACTGGTAGGGTGGCTGAAATGAAAAAAGTAAGTTTCCAGTGCAGTAAAGTTTCCACAGCGTCAACTGCCTCATTAGAAATGTTGCTTAAACGCTTTTGGGAAATAGTAGCACATACCGCTCCCACAAAACCAATGACGGCAGAAGCGAGACTCATCGAAATGCATTTCACTTCAACAGTGCAACGGTCGACAACAGGCAGATTTACAGTCAGAATACCATTCAAAGCGCCTCCAACGTCTCTGGGAGAATCGTTCACAGCAGCAAGCGTAGATTTCTCTCACTAGAACGCAGGTTACTCAAAAATCCCTCATTACAACAACAATAGGCTCAGTTTATGACGGAGTACGAGAGTGTTCACCACATGACTCGAGTGGAAGCTGCAAACGACTACATGTCAAGCAAAGAATATTTTCTACCGCACCATTGCGTCATAAAAGCGGAGAGCTCAACAACAGAACTACGCGTTGTGTTCGACGCATCGGCAAAAACAAAAAATAATACATCACTAAATGATATTCTCATGTCATCCCTCAGTTTCGAACATATCGCTACGTTTTTTACAACAGACATCAGACAAATGTGCAGACAGATTGATGTAGACCAACTGGATCGTCGCTATCAGTTGATTCTCTGGAGGAAAAATCCGCTTTCGCAGCTCGGCGTTTACTAATTAAATACACTCACCTACGGCACTTCTGCTGCCCCTTACTTAGCAACACAGTGCCTTACACAACTAGCTGAAGACGAGAAGGAAAAATTCCCCTTGACATCAACCGCTGTCGACGACATCATGACTGGAGCAAATACAATGGACCAAGCCGCATCTCTTTTAGCAGACCTACAAACCTTGCTTACATCAGCTCAATTTGAATTACGCAAGTATTGTTCTTATAACCCCGACTTATTGCAATTTATTCCAGAACAGCAGAAGGAGCCATTTCAGAATTTGTGACGATGACGTCATAAAAACATTGGGTATGATTTGGCATCCAATTGCAGACTCATTCGCATACCACTTTGCCTTTGAACGGCCAGCAACAACTACAAAACGAACTGTGCTGTCAGATCTCGAAGAATCTTCAGCCCACTAGAACTGATTGGCCCAGTAGTAGTTTGGGGAAGAATCTACATGCAGCAACTTTGGAAGCTTAAATTGTCAAGGGACCAACCACTGCCGGAGTGCTATGAGCAGCGCTGGAGTAATTATGTTCAGCAACTGAAGATTCTTAAGTCAATTCGAATTCCAAGACAAGACAGTGAATCGGCAGACGGTGCATGCTACCTGCGCAGTATTGGCGAAAACAATGACGTCACAGTGCAGCTAATTTGCTCGAAATCACGGGTGGCTCCAACAACATCAACGTCAGCTAAACTTGAACTAGAGGCGGAGCTGCTTATGGCTGAACTCGCAGAACGAATACTCAATATTCTTCCAAGTGCAGCCAACGAACGATTTTACTACACCGATTCCTAGATTGTATTGGCCTGGATCGCACATCCTTCATATACGGTGACAACCTTCGTAGCAAACAGAGTTGCAAATATCCAGGAGCTCATGCGAATCGAGGAATGGGGATCCGTCAACACAAAAGAAAACCCTGCGGATATCATCTCTCGCGGAGGAGTTTGTAAAATCGTCACAAAAGGAAATCTGAGAAACATTCTCTAACAATGAAATACGAAGTAATTAAAATTCAACCCGGCGCAAAATACCTTGGCATAATAATCGACTCCAAACTTACTTGAAGACATCACATACAAAGTAAACAATTCGAAAGAAGAAACAAATTCAGACAATGAAGTTGGCCACTAGGAAAAAGTTCCAAATTATCCTAACATAATAAACAAAAAATACATATGACAAGAGTCTTACCATAAGGAAGATAGAAATCTGGGTACTGCCAGAAAAACCAACATACAGTAGATCCAAAGAGCACAATCAAAAATTATAAGTGCAATAACGAAGGCTGCTGGTACGTGACGAATGAAGACATTCACAATGAATGACACGGTGGAGGAAACCATAAAAAATGTGGCAGCAAATACACGGAGCATCTAAAAACCCATGGAATTGGAAAATTTCAACAAAGAAGACTAAAGCGAATCACACCCGTCGAACTTCCAAATAGGTTTTAACATTATCTTTTGGTGTTTTGTTTTATATGAGTAGCCATAAATAATAAATTTTAGTATATTATAAATAATATTTACTCTGGCAATGGCCAGAATATATAGTGTAGCCAAATTGTTAAAATAATTTCACTTATTGCTGAGAAACAGATTGGAAATAAAATGCGGAAGAAAACAAAAATCATACTTACCTTTTCCTGTCAAACAGTTCATTAGTCGGAAAAAATAAAAAAAAACGATTAAAGAAGTCTGAAGTCGGGTTAGACCGACTACGAAACACCCTTTACCTTTTCTTGTGCATGCGAGTTCAACAATTGGGATGTTTTCTTCATAAATCATCATTTTGGTAGGGTACTTTGAAATGATTATATCGACCCCATTTCTTGTATATGGGTTTCTAGGGTCCATATACGTACTAATATATAATTTCGTCAAAAAATATTGTGTAGGTCGTAAGTTATAATAATATGTCAATAGTGGGCGTGTTTAATGTTAGTACCCGCAACCTTCCTGTGAAATTTCGTTGATAAATCTTTAATAGGAACCTAGTAACGATTTTTGGCTAATTGTGGGCGTGGCAGTTCTATTATGATCTCCATATTCTGCACACACACTATTATGGACCCCATGTATATTTCTGCAAATTTTTATTCCGCTGGCATCAATACGAGCATAGGTAGGTTAATTTTAATTTTAGACCCGAAAGTTCCGTAAATCAAAAGTGGGCGTGTCTTTTCTCTGATCAGCCCCATTTGTTGCTGATAGCTTTATAATGTCCACATGTTTCTTATTGTAAAATTTCGTCCATAAATCTCTACCAGATCTTAAGTTATGAATATTTGTTAATAGTGGGCGTGGCAGTTAATATATACCGCCCACTTTTTGCCCAGTCTTTAGTAGGACCCACATCTCCATAAATGCCAAATAACGTCACGATTCCGTCAATTGGACCAAAGTTATAGTCATTTTAAAAAAGGAGAAAAAACTTCCTTATATGGGGGTTGGCGTGGTGTTTGCCCATATCGCAATCTGGTTCTGTATCTTTGTCCAGACTATACTTTTGCAAAATTTCATTAATATAGCTCTAACGGTATAAAGATTGCTTAGAAAGTGATTCTGATCACATCTGTATATATATATATATATATATATATATATATATATATATATATATATATATATATATATATGTCCATACCTTTTACGCCTCCTTCTTGAAATTGCAACCCCTCTCAAAAGCACAAATTTAGTATACCCTATTTACATTTTTTAAAGGTAAAGGGTATAAGAATTATTTAATACGAAAACAAACGCAATAACACTAGGAAACGGGTTGTTGTTGAAATCATTAAACAATCATAAACCTAACTATATATATTGGGCTGATCCTAATGAATTAGTTGGGCGACGGCGTTTACTCTTATCGTCAGAAAGTGTTGGACATAATAATCACAGAAACGAAATAATTTCAATTGTTGAAGAATTAAAAAAAGCTAATATAATTAAATAATAAAAACAAAAAAAATGAATGTTATAAATAAATTCGGAGAATCTCCAAATAATCTAAGATATTCCAAAACAAAGTTAAAAACAATCACAACCAAGATACTTGATATTAGTATAGATAATAATAGTCGTGAATTAAATACATAACAAAAAAATTATTAATTTGGGTGCACCTGTTAATGCTAATGATGCAGTTACAAAAACATATCTTAATAAAAGGAACGAACTATTAAGAACTAAAATAGAAAGATTAAAAACCGAACATGATATACAAATGAATATTATTAAAAGTGATATAGAAAAATTGTATGCAATTATTAATAAAGATGTTAATGATAATGTAAATAAGATTGAAGAAGCTATTAATGAACGTATATTAAGTGCAAATAACGAGCATACGAGTATGTCTACAATTGTTAAACGATTTGGTGAAATTGAAAACAGATGTGACGGCTTTGAAAGCTTTATTTTTAAATATTCGAATAGAGACACAGAAAATGAACGTGTTGAGCAAAGTAAAATTATAGACCCAATCTTTAAAACTTAACTATTAACAACACATAATATGGATATAAATAAAAGAGATACAATCAATGAACTACACAAACAAGCGCGAAAAAATTTGAAAAGAAGACGCGTCATCACAAAAGGAATTGATGATTTATGGCAAGCAGATTTAGTTGAAATGATAAATTATAGAACTAATAATAAAGGATATTGCTATCTCCTAACAATAATAGATACATTTTCAAAAAAAGCTTGGGCTGTTGCAGTAAAAAATTAAACTGCTAACGACGTGACGAATGCTATGAAAAGTATTTTTAACAATCATCGAATACAGATAACGGTAAAGAATTTTACAATAAACAATTTCATCATTTAATGAGAACTAAACACATTAATCATTATTCAACATATAGCGTTCTGAAAGCAAGAATAATAGAACGATTTAGTTGAACATTAAAGAGAATGATATGGAAAGAGTTTAATGATCAAGCAAAATCTCAATGGATTAATAAATATCAAGAACTTATTGATAAATATAATAATACATTTCATAGGACGATAAAAATGACACCCAATGACGTAAATTGTTTTAATGAAAAAAAATTATTATATACAGTTTATAATAATAATAATAATAATAATTCAAAAGTATTTAATAAACCTAAGTTTAAAGTTAATGATAATGTTCGAATTAGTAGATATAAACACACATTTGAAAAAGGTTATACACCAAATTGGACGACGGAAATATTTAGAATTAAAACAGTAAAACATACAATTCCCTCTACATATATTTTAGAGGATTATCAAGGACACGAAATCAGAGGTGGATTTTACGAATTTGAGCTAGTGAAAACCAAATTTCCACACACATACTCGTATTTAGTTGAGAAAATTATTAAGAAGACAGGAAATAGGGGCTTATGTGAAATGGTTAGGATTTTCTTCAGAACATAACTCTTGGATTAATATTAACGATATATCTCTGTAGAAAAATATTACTTTCATTAATCAAACGTTAAGATGTCAATAACACTAACATTAAATGGAAATTCTTCAATACTGACTGCAAACTATTTTCCACCAATTCAACTTCAACAAAATCATGTTTGCGGTTTAATCAGCTTTGACACATATCATTCAATTCCGAATGTTGATGTAGAAAACAATTTATTTCATATTGGTGATAATGTAATAGAAATTCCTGTTGGATCATATGAAATATCTGATATAGCAGAATTAATTCCTACTACATATGAAGAGATTAATAAAAAAGGAATTCTTGATATAACACCAAATTATAATACATTACAAACGGACATTAAAACATCAATGGATGCAATACATTTCGATCAAGATCGTTCAATTGGATCATTATTGGGTTTTACTAAAATAATTAGATCCGGGTATTACACATTATTCAGACAAAACAATAGATATAACAAAAATAAACACAATAGTTGTTGATTGTGATATTGTGACTGGATCATTTCTAAATAGTGTATCAGCACATACTTTACATTAGTTTTCACTTGTCGTCAGTCCTGGATATAAAATCACTGAAACACCAACAAATGTAATATATTTACCAGTAAATACAAATGAAATTAATATTATGGTTCTGAAAGTTGTAGATCAAGACGGTAATCTAATAAATTTTCGTGGAGAAAAAATATCAATAAGGTTACATTTGAAACCTTTCAAAGAATGATGACTATATTCAACAAAAAACAATTACAAAACGATTTATCATTCAGTTTAACATCACCAATAGAACACAACGAAGAAAAATTAAAAGAAAAAAACTCCAAATGTAAACCAATACAACAACGAAAAGAAACTAATATTCTAACGACAACTAATAAGAAATTTTTACACAATTAAGGATTTGAATTAGTTTAAATTAAAAGAGACAAATTTATATTAGTGATGTAATTAATATATTACAAAAACCATTTTTTGATAATAAAATTATTAAAAAGGAATATCATATTTACAATCGTTTGAAAATAATGATGAAATTCGTATAGCAATTCAAAATCCAGATTTATACATTTATCTTACCAAGCGAAAGCTTTATATACATTGAAGGATTTGCTACAAAGGACGATGCATCAATATCTTCAAATATAAAACTTTTAAATAATTTTATGGCATATCTATTTCATGAAATTCGATATGAACTTAACGGTGTAGAGATTGATCGCACACGACATTTAGTTATTGCAACAGATTTAAAAAACTTTATATCATTAAAATTGTCTGAGAGTATTAGCCTAAAAAATTCAGGATGGGACCCAATTACTGAAGAACTTCCTCTTGTTAGCGGTTATTTCAATTTTTGTATACCACTAAAAATATTGCTTGGATTTGCTGAAGATTTTAATAAAATAATAGTCAATTGCAAACATGAACTAATTTTATTACGTTCTAAAGAAGATAATGTTCTTAAATCTATCGTGGGAAACGAGAAACCTAAAATACGTTTACTGAATATTACATGGAAAGTACCACACATTGAACTTGCTGATGCCTATAAATTAGAAATGTATAAAATAATAAATAAACGACAACCAATAAATATATCATTCAGAAGTTGATAATCCTTTATTATCAGAAAGCACTACTGCTTTATGGAATGTCAAACTAGCTGCCGAAAATGAAAGACCACGTTTTCTAATTTTCGCATTTCGCAGAAATAATAAATTTGAACATTGAACATAAATTCAGTTACATATCCTTACGATGATCTAAATCTTAAATTCGACCGAAATCGTTTTGCATTATTATATGATATGTACTTGAAATTTCAACAAAGTTATTATTCGCGTGATTCATCATCACCAATATTAACACGCGATGACTTTGCATCAAAAGCACCAATAATTGTTTTAGATGTAGCCCATCAAAATGAATTAATAAAAACTGGACCGATTGATATTCGTATTGATTAAAAACTTTAAAAAACATACCACCTAAATGCATACCATACATACCATTGAAATGCTGTAACTTAGTACTGGAGCGTCGTAAAACCTTGAAATTGTGTGACAATAATGTACTATATTAAACATATGCATATTGTTTAATTATACATGATAAAATGTTGGAATATATTCCTCCTACAAATGAAATAAGAAAATTATTGTCAGAAAAGAGAAAGAAAAATAGAAAGAGAGATAATGCATTTACATGTATGGCATTTCATCATCATCCAGTTTTTATATTTAAATATAGATAAACAACATTAACATTTCTTTATCATTATATCTTTAGATTTAATTGCATACGCTTGTGAAAAAACATAATGAAAATTATTTTATATATTTTTTTAATTGTTTTGTTAAAAGGAATAATTGGCAATTCATTGCCAATCTCTACTAACAGTACCTCTTCTCAGATAGAATCAAATTCAAAAAATATAGAATTTAATTTTACACTTCCTAACAATGATGTTATAAAAATTAATATATCATTTGTAATGTTAAAAGAAAGTAAGATGAGAATAATGAAAATAATATATTGCGAACAAAAACAACAATAGAGGAAGAAACATCATCAAAAACAACAACATCAACATCTTCAACAAAAACAACAATAACAACAACAACAGAAGAAACTCCATCGAAAGATTCCACAAATACCCCAGATGTTCATGAAGATACGAATACACCCTTTTTTCGTTTTAAACGTTTTAAACTATTTTCGTCATATTTTACAATAGATGAGTCTATAGAAGCAATTCGAAAGAATCTAATTAGTAAAGAAACATATATCGGTGGTATAATGGATTCAAAAGATCCATTTTATCGCCATTTTAATGATACCAATTCGATGTACATATGATAGAGCATACGAGAAACGAGAATGGAAAATCAGTTACTTTGAATATCGTGAATATGAAACAGAACGAATTTTAAGTAATGGTGAAATTGAGAACATCCGCAATCCATATTTCACACATATGGTGAAAGATACTAAAATAATTGATCTAAGCAAGTACACGCAAGCATATAAAATGAATATTATATAATAGAGAATAATTAGTTGATAAATGTATTTCAAAGAAATAAGAACATGAACATTTTGAATTGAATATTAATATTTGTAATAATTTTTTCAATAAATCATAGTGTTACAAGTTATAATTACAATTTTCCTCATTTATCGAATTTTTCTAATCATAATACTACCACTACTACTGCATCTATTGCTCCAAATGAGAAGAGCAAATATATAAATTTTCAAATTCGGTTCCCAAAGAGTACGGTGAGAGTAAAGGTTCATATATCAATTCAATTTAATAATGAATTGCAAAAAAATTCAACATCATCATCATCATCATCATCATCATTACCATCATCATTAACATCATCATTACGAAATAATATTAGACGACAACGACATGAAAGAACACTTACTATAAACGAAGCAATCGAAGCTTTTCAAAAGGATTTAATTACAAAAGAATACAATATTGGTGGTATACTTGACAGCTCATCAGTTTTCTATCGCCATTTCAATTTAAAATATGAAAGTTGTGAAATAAGCATTAAATGCAGTTATAATAGTAATTATTTAAATCGTTCACTCGACATTTATTGTTTCGAAAATAAAGAATACAATGATATAGCAAGCGAAAGAGAAGAAGAAGACAAATATGAAACCAGTCCTTTATTCGAACGAACAAATCCTATAAATACTAAGATCAGCGATATTTAAAGTGATTCGCAAACTTTAAATATGCAAATACAGTAAGAAAACAACAACAACAACAACAACAACAACAACAACAATAATAATGAAGAAACAAATATATAATTTTTTTTACAATTTTTCAAACGTTATTTCGAATGAAGATAAGACAAAACTTTCCAATATACAATCACAACTAAAATATATAGATGATTTGAAAGTATGTGAAACTAAATTTGGACAACAGTCACATGTGGACCAGATATCTGCAAATGTTCGTACCTTAAAACAAAAGTCGAAGAAGAAGCAAAACAACTAATAAATGCAGCAAATGTAGATTAATTAAATTTCCTGTTTAGTTAGAATTAAAGAAAATATTAAATAAATAAATAATTCAAATAAATAAATAAATAATTCAAACAAAACAAAATCTTTTTATTCTATTTCATCATACCCACATCATACCAACATCATACCTACATCATACCTACATGCATACATATATACATTTAATGCAAAAATAAAAAACATTCACACAAAACATACGGTATATACAACCACCACTTGCCATGCACTCAGCGCTCAGCGTCAAGCGAACACACACATTAAAGCTCAAAAGCAAATTATCCAAACTGTTGTAAATAAAAAATGAGTTTGTTAAAAATATGCTTTATGGAATGCAAATGGTGTGAACCAGCATAAACCCTGCCCTTAACAAGTTTCTGCATGACCACGAAATTGATGTTGTGCTTTTGTCCGAAACACATCCCACAAACAAATACAACTTTCACCTGCCCAGCCTCAAATTTTACAGCACCACTCATGCTGATGGTAAGGCACATGGAGGTACGGCTATACTAATCAGAAATCGGCTTAAGCATTCAATGCAATGGATGCAAGTTACAACAGTTTCTGCTAAAAATCGTGGCAAAGACCTGAGGCTTTCAGCTATATGCCAACACGTTTTACAGTAACAGAAACTCAATCTAAGGAACTTTTTGATTCCCTTGGTGATAGATTTCTCGCTGGTGGAGATTATAATGCGAAACATAAATACTGGGGCTCTCGCCTAATTAATTCAAAAGACCGACAACTGGTAGATTAGGTTTTGTCTCACCAGGACAACCCACCTCTTGACTGATTTTGCTATTTCTAAAAATAGATAGTCTTTAGTATCGGCAGAAAACTGTGTCGTTCTGTCCTCTATTCACTCGCCTGTAACAATCAACTTTTATGAACCGCCAGAATATATAAGTCCAATGTTTCGACTAGAACCGACGAAACCGATTGGTTGAAATAGAAAGAGTATGTTAGGTTAGGTTAGTTTTTCGTGTCAGACCAACTCACTCAGACCACTATGGATCCATTGCGATACCAGCGCGTAAAACGGCACTTCTACTTTCCCCGTCAAACCATTTTGAAGCCCCATTAAAGCGCAAGATTTGTTTAACCTTCGCACCGGACACTACCGTAAATGAGCTTAAAGCGAATTTGCCTAAAGAGCCCGCTCTGATTCTGGCTAGAGCCGGGCATCCACAGAAGAGATGGTCCACATTCTGCAGTATTCATGAGAGAATACACCCAGCCTGAGAACATGTCTGCCGAACAGCCAATGGCCGGTTATACAAGCCACGACCTTAGAGAAGTTTATTAGTAGTCATATTTCTACAAGAGTTGAAGAAAAACATGCAGATGATGTAGACAACAATATTCATACTTTTAACTCCATGCTAGCGACTGCAGCCGTAGTGGCAATGTCACAAACTACTTTAAAACTGTTGTACAAATAGCCAATTGAGAGACTCGTAGCAGAGAAACGATTGTTACGCTAAGAATGCAAACTCAACGCTCACTCATCTCTAAACATAATCTAAAAGCAGCCGAAGGGCTCTTAAAGAAGCGCTTATAAAGGAAGAGCACAAAATCCTGAAAGATTACCTGAAGAAAGTAACCCTAAATTTTACCGAATGGTTCTCCCTCTGGAAGGCATCGAAAAACTTTAAGCCTCCAATGGAAGGTGTAAAACGCCTGAGAAACCCGACCGGCGCGTTGGCTCGAAGCGATAAAGAAAAAGCACTCTGCTTTGCAAGGCATCTGTGTCCCCTCTTCCAGCCGAATGTGGCTACAAACTCCTTTGCGTTGCTTGCCTCGCCTTGCAGTACTGACATTGCTCAGCCTGTTCAAAGTTCCCTAATATATAGATGTATATATAATAATAATATGACCCCGAAAATACCAAAAGACTTAACAGATTCTGCATGTGCATTTCTCTGTAGGCTTTTTAATGCAATTTTTGATTCGGTTACTATCCGAAGGCATGGAAGAGGTCGCAGATATGATAGCTAAACCTGGAAAAGACGCAACGCTGCCTTCATCTACTATATAAACTATCTCCCTTTCTTCATGAACAGAGCGAAATGCCGCAACATCAATTCGGCTTTCGAGAAAAGCACAGCACTTTTGAGAAAGCATGCTCAAGCATTTGATAAGGCATGGCATCGAGGACTGATGTTTAAAATCGAAAAGTTTCTTCCAAAAAGCTATCTTAAAATTCTGGAGTCCTACTTATCCAATAGACGCTTTAGTGTAGAAGTAGTCGTCTACTAATTAATTCCGAGTATTTGCCGGTGTGCCCCAAGGTAGTGTTCTAGACCCTACATTATATGTACTATTTACTTATGATATTCCTATAAGTGAAATCACACTAATTTCAACATTTGCGGATGACACCGCCATACGAAGTTGCAATAAATGTTCGACAAAAGCGTCGGGGGCACTACAAGAGCACTTACTTGCGCTAGAAGAATGGCCAGGAATGTGGCGTATAAGGGTCAATGAGCAGAAGGACAAGTACGTAACATTATCTTTGAAGTCTGGTACGTGCCCAGCTGCTCGGTTCAATAGTATCAAGATTCCGCAAGCTAATGAAGTCACTTATCTCGGCATTCATTCAGACAGGCGCTCAACTTGGCGCACACACATTTCAGCTAAAATTTTACCTATCAAGTTGAAGGTTGCGAATCTACATTGGCTAATTAACCACAAATCCACCTTAAGTATGGAAGATAAAGTTCTCCTCTTCACTACAGTTGTTAAGCTAATATGGTTGTACGGCATTCAACTGTGCGGTAATGTATCCGCTTCTAACATGGCCACAATTCAAAGGTTTTAGTCAAAGATACTGAGGTTAATAACAGGTGCTACATGGCACACCCGTAACGAAAATATTCACCAAGCCCTCAAAATACCCACAATTATCAAAGAAATAAAGACTAGAAAAAGAAATACTAGCAAAACTGGAAAATCACTCGAATCCATTAGCTAAAACCCTCGCAAAACCGACAAGCCGATCCCGCCTACTGAGAAGCGACTTTCCGGCCTTTTGAAGAGCGAAGCAGAACCAAAATATTCACAACATGTTTCTCATCCAGCCCAAAAGATCTTTGGGAATAATAGGAAGACGACATGAGGGAAACCATCCCACATCATTTGCTTGCAAGGAATCAAAATACTGGCATTCAATTCACACCAAAAGTGTATAATGAGGCATTGGTTTCGATTGAGGACATTTCTTTGGCAATCGCTAACAAAGCACTGGTACAATTGGGAATAGCTGCCCCGAATCGATCTGCAAACGACCTTTTCGCTCATGATTTACTGCGAGAAACACACTTCGATGTCGACGAATTGGGTGCATTTGTTCAAGCGAATTGTCTGACGTTGGTTCCAGAACAACGCATAGTGTACGACAGAATTACCAGACAAAGTGGCGGATTGCGTTTTCTAGATGCGCCCGGAGGCACAGACAAAACTTTTCTCATTTCATTTATTTTGGCAACCATATGATCACTAAAAAATATTACACTGGCCTTTATTCCATCATCCCGAATTGCCGCAATTCTCTTGGGTGGTGGCCGAACAGCGTTTTCAACACTGAGTTGCCGTTACATTTGCAAATGACTGAGACAACAACATGCAATATCAATAAAAATTCTGGAACGTGCAAAGTACTTCAATCATGTCAATTCAGTATATGGGAAGAGTATCCTGTGGCGCATAAAAATCATTGGAACCCCTTCGTTGTGCATTGAAAGATTTCAGAGAAAATGAACAGCTCTTCGGTGGCGCACTCATTTTATTGTCTGATGACAAACTCTGCCAGATAGTTCAAGTTCAACATCCTCTGATAAAGTTAATGTATGTCTGAACTCATCAGTTTTATGGCGAGACGTTCAGAAATTGACTTTAAAGACCAATATGAGAGTCCAACTACAACATGATGCATCCGCTGAACGTTTCGCAAAACAATTGTTGGATATTGGGAACGGGAAGATGGCAATCGATGCATCCTCCTTGCCAAGAAACTTCCGCATAATTAGCATCACAGTCGAACTGATTCAATTCCCATTCATTTCCCAAATATCGCAATGAATTACGGAAATCTTGAATGGCTCAGTGCCATTAGAAGCCATAAACAATGATGTCCATGCCACCAATTTCAGCGTTAAAAAATATTCCAGGCGAAGCGACAACTTATAAGTCCATCGATACCGCAATGAATCAAGAAGAAATTGTCATTTATCCAACTGAATTCTTCCAATCACTTGATTAGCCAGGCATGCCAAAATTGGCGTGCTTATCATTCTTCTCCGAAACATTAATCCACGACGAATACCAGGTTTTCAGTGAAAAAGATGATGAGCAAGATAATCGAGGCTACAATTTTATATGGATAGTTATAGAAGAAGATGTGCTGATACCACTCACCCCAATGTTTCCAACCTTTATTCCATTCGAATTCAAATGACTGCAGTTTCCGGTGGGACCAGCATTGGCAATTACCATCAACAAACTACTGGGACAATCGCTGTAAGTGTGTGGACTAAATTTGGAAACTCATGCTTCACACATGCACAGCTGTCTGTGGCCCGCTCATCTGGAATCAACTGATCTCTTCGTGCACACACCAGATGGAAAATCAAAAAGGAGTGTGTAAAATCAGTTCATAAACGGGGTTAAAATACGATGACGTTTCTCCTTTGATTGGCATTACCACGGATGCCGGGTGCAGCTATTAGTATATGAACCATAGGAGAGCTCGTGGGTGTACTACACCCCTACACCCACATTATAAACTGTCCCCACTGGTCTCATTTCGATACGCACCTTTCACAATTCAATATTCCGAAACACATGAAACACAAGGCATGCAACTGCTTATTATGACAGACCTGATAACAGGACCTTTGTGTGGGAGATTGTGGTCGTTGCAAGCAGCAAGGAAAAGTGCGGCTAGACGAATATATGGCTGAGGTACCTCCTATTCCAGCAAGCTACTTAATCAAGTATGGAGAGGCAGGGGAAGTTCTATTCACGTGTAGAATATTAAATTGTAGAGTGTTAGTTCAGTTGAAAGCATTTGTTGGCGGGGTCTGCTTTTTATTTCGTTTATTTAACAACACTAAAAAACAACAGAAAATGTGTTTAAGAAATTTCAACAATATAAGAATCATTGACTTACCTTCCAAGGTTCTTGTCTCCATGTCAGCTTGTTTGACTTTCATGTCTGTTTATCCGTCAACTGACAATTTGCTGTGTTCTCTCTTCGTGATTTCAGGCATATTCGGTTATTTAATGAGAGAAAAAATGTCAAACTAAAAAATAACAAAAAATAATGGAATTATTAGCACACCCACCAGAATCAAATACTCTCTATACTCTTTATAGAGAGTATTTGCCAGAATTTGAGAAAATTTGTTCTCTTTGGCCAAATTCATATTCGGTTTCAGTTTGTACTCCTTTCGTTCTTTCGCTCTCAAGTTATTCTTATTTAAACAGAGATTGCAACACAATTCTCAGTTAGAAACTTAAAAACAAATTAGCAGGTATATCACATAAGGACAGAGGAAAAGGTGGGAACATGAGAGACAATTCTTCAAACACAGTTCCAGAATAAATAGAAAAATGTCCAACAAAAAACTTTCCAGCAATACAACTACAAAATATTATAAGTTTGCAGTGGTTCTTTCGCTGTAGTGGTGCTGCTGGGTCTGACACAAATTGCAGTATAAGTCGAAGCTACTCTACAGACTTCCAGTGTTATCCCATCACAGTCAAAAGCCATGTTCGCCACCAGAAGGTACGTTTTCCTCGTGTTTTTTGCAATGCTGGTTTGCAGTGTTGTTTGCGAGGACGATATGGTTTTGAAAGTTTACCGAAAAGGATTCGAAATGTTCCTTCCAGATCGTCGCTATGAGAAAGTTTCATTCACGTATACTATAAAAAAGCTTAATTCTGTTACACAAGTATCCAAGGATGCAAAAAAAAAGGGTAAACAATGGACATTAAAAGATTGCAAAGAAGAACTACAGATAGGCAATATTTTGTCTTCCTGCTATCGAATTTCCAATCGTTTGATGGAGGGAGAAAAGGCAGATCCGAAACCAACAGAATTGACCATTAGCAGCTTTGATGAAGCCCCCGCTGACTTCTGTGCAAAACAGTGGAAAACTGAAGAGACGAAAAAAACTGAAGAGATGCGGAAAACTGAAAAGGCGAAGAAAACTGAAGAGACGAAAAAATCTGAAGAGACGGGGAAAACTAAAAAGACGTGCAAAACTAAAAATTCGTTGGAAATGTGGGCTTCAAAAAAATTGCTGAAAAGACGTGGATTCGAAGAATTACCTCCCGAACCAACGGAATGACCAATGGGTTCCAGTTTCACAAAATTTTTGTATCCTATTCTAGTGATATAATAATATTTTTTGTATTAAAGCAAAATTTGCCTAATTAAAAACAGTTAAAAGTGTAAAATTTGTTCAAAATGTTTTGAAGGGAAATACAGGGCCCTTCAGTTGACGTAGTTGCGTTTCCTAATGTAATACGATATCGTTAAAAGTGATGGCTCGGCACCACAGTTAGGGGTTTCCGGAGATGATGCTGAAATTTCCAAGTTTTGGTGACGAAAAAGTGTTCGTGTAACTGGTCACGAGTGGCAGACGTGGCACCAGGATAAGAGTCTTGTGGAAAACCATCTAATAAAATTGATTTGTATGTGTACTTAAGAGCACTGTTTCGGTGGTGAAGTGCGAAGTAGGCTAGTCTTGTAGTCGTGGCCTCGCAGGTTAGTGAGTTCACCGCATATTCTAATTCTCTCGAATTCATTCACCAACAATAGAATGGTGTGGAAACCACTCCGTTATTGCTCTTGATCGGTATTGAAAAAATGAAAAATATGTAAATCTTTCCTTTGGAAACCAATGCTCTTTCTAACGGATGTAAATGCATCCACATTTTATGCCACGAGATTCGGAACCATAGAGATCTCTAGCCAGGAAACTGACAGAAGTTCCATCAACAACAATTTATTCGATAACAAGGATCGTGATTCCACAGCTATACTTCAGACTGTCTCCGTAATCGGAAAAGAAGGGGGCAAATAGAACTAGGTTAGTACATTAAAATGAGATTGTCGTTCATAATGGAACTAAGTTCTGTTCGGATCCATTTTATTCCGCCGATGTATCCGCACTGGAAACTCTTTTACGTATTTAAATATATTTTGATTGCCAAATAATGTTTCATACGATTAGTAAATTGAATTTCCGTTAGTATCGCTAGTTATCGGTAGAGAGGGTTGGCTTAAAGGATGAAAACATTACGCCATCAATTTAGTCCAACACAGCTTTAATATCTTCACTGTCACCTTTAACCCAATATATCCACGTCAGTTTTTCTCTGGGTCCACTGTCAAAATCCGAGGCAAAGTTTGTGGGTGTCTCTAGAATAATATGTTGGCATTTTCTCAAAATTTGATTTATAATTTTTTCTGTTTTATTTATTCATCTTTCCTTCGACTTTCTCGGCTTTTCTGATAAGTTATTTCAAATGTTCTCTCTCACTTATTTTATAGTGGCTTATTTGCGCAAATGTTGCAATTCTAGTTAAAATTTGCTTTAAAATATTGTTATTAAAACACGAACAAAAACTTTGCTTTCTTTCCTTCGTTTCTCGAGTGTCAGGCCGAGAAATATTTCAATTTACTTAGTTTGGAATAAGCACAGACCCAAAATTGAGAGCTTTTTGGCATGCTAACGCATTAAAAGGGAACATGCTTAGGAACAATTTTTATAATATTACTCAGCTGAGCGGCTCTGTGTAATTCTTTTTATGATTAAGGTTTGTTGTAAGAATAAACTCAAGAAACAGTCGCCGGGGAATTCAATTTGTCAGTGTCATTAATACATTATGTGGGCAACTAAGGAACTAATGAAGAAACATTTGCAGACCTTGTCTTAGTCGGGACCTTACCTTATTAAACCTCACTTACGTGATTGACATACCAAGGAAATTACTACTAAACAAATAAGCCAGTTGGATGACTGTGCATATTGAATTGTGACATGTGAGTCCGATATAGAAATACGGACAAACAATTTCTTCGAACTATTCAATGTTCATTATGTTTTAACAGATTACCGAAGTTTACAGAATCGAAGTCCATATTTTAGTGAAGTTCTCCATTTAGATGTTTTAGAGTCCAGAATCCTGATTTAGAACTTGTTGTTATGGTATCCAAATGGGGAGAACAGCTTCAAGAACGAACTTAGAAAAAATTCAAACAGAGATCAATCGAAAGGCTCCATGGTACATCACCAATGCGAACCTCCACAAAGATTTCAAAGTTCCTACAGTCGAAATAAAGGTCTCCAGATATTGCGCGACTTATACTGAAATGCTTCGACTTCATCCAAACAAATTAGCTTCTAATCTTCTAAAATGCAAATATCGAGAGGGCTTGAAAGGAAAAGGTTCATTTATTATAGGGATTAAATAGCAATTCTTATACGACTTGAATATATAATTGCAACTATAAAATGCAAAATACAATTTTCTACGTAAAATGATAATAATTGTTTTTGTGTTTTTTACAGTAAAACTATGTAAAAGATAGTTTAATTCTCGTACTCAACATATTTCGAAACACTGGTGAAGAAATATTTGTTCCCTAGAATTAAGATTGAAGTCCTTATTGTGAGTTTCTATTGTTTATATATTAGAAGGATTCAATAAATTTATATATGAAAAAAAATTTAGGATTGTAAAAATTTGAGTTAACAAAATGGGAATGAGTTCACAAATATTCCGGTCGCCTCTTTGCTATGCCCTCTCACCCGATTTGCGTGGACAAGCAAACTTTTCACTGACTGTCCAGAGCCCGATGTAGATAAGAATAACGAACATACCAAAGTGCATTTGTGACGCCTCTTAACACATTGTTTTGGAACACTCAATTAAGAATATGATGATTTGCTCGGACAATCCACTGAGGTTACAACCATACATCCACCTTGTTTCCTGAACATACTTAATTTAATGTAAGACGGATGTTCTTCCAAAGTCTCTTGGTATCCAGTGTCTTGCGTTGGTCATGATCCATTCTTTTGTTGTCTTGATCTGCAGTATTTCAAGTGTATTCGTTTATAAAGGATGATGGTGAATCTAAATGCTTCTGATCTCAATGTGAGCTCCTTAGTTTAATTAGCCACAATATCGTCCCACCCTGGATCTCACGTCCATCTAAGTTTGGTTCTTCAGTTTCCTGAATTTTCGACTGCTTTGCTTAGAGGGACAAAGTGCCGTTTCGCTGGGAACTGTTGTGCGGTTCTAGAAAAGATAGGAAAAGGAACAAATTATACACTGCTCTCTAAAACAACCCGATCTATACATGACTACCTCTAAATGATACCTATATATGATTTTATTCTAAATGAAAATCATTCCCGGTTAATGAGGCACCAGTGATCAGTGACAGAGGAGAGCGGAAATCGGAGCTCAGCTAAGATAAAGCAGATTTCTCAGACTAATCGAACGATTGGGATACAAATCAAAATATGGCAGATCATACATAATTGCTTCTTCCTTGAGAGACTATTCGATTATGCTTTCGATTCTATATACAGTTGATGGTGCATCTCTTTTTCATATCGGTAGTATATGTCGGGAAATATTTAGTTTAGTAGTGTGTTTGCGAGGCTTTGTACGCAGTACTCTCTGCTCCCAAAAACAATTACAACAAAGACAATATGAGATGTTCATATGTGAAATTGTGGGGTTCTTGCCAAGTCCAACAATAACGAGCAATACATATACAACAACAACATGAATAACATCAGCCACATGGAGTGTATGCATACAAACGATACGCAGTATATGAAAAGTTGGTGTTTCTGTAGTGTGCGAAGTGAGAAGTACTGATAAGGGGCAGCGCTACGTTTCAATGCAATATGTGATGTTGTTAAGCATGATCGTATGAGATGGAGCTGAACTTCTGGGTCGGGGGCGCTTAGATACAGCAAAATATATATGTATATGTGATGATGCAGCAAGATCTTATTTCTGATATGAGTGAGTTTTAGGTGACTAGAACTAAACTGCCAACTAAATTCTGATAATGGATAGCGCTTAGATTCACCTAATAAGCGTTTGTTGGATGATCTAAACTTGAATCTGTATATACTTCAGCAGAAACGCACACGAGCTGAAAAAATGGGCATTCCATTAAATGCTCTTTGCAGGAGCTGCAAGAACCTACAAGACAAAGAAACCATCTTGCACTTTCTTTGTTATTGCCAAGCCCTCGCTCGCTAGAGACTCAACCCTTTAGTCCTCTTCTATATTCTGGGTCAGTGCTCTTCTTTAGAACTTTCAAACGAAACTGAATTTGTACACAACTCCGGCTGCTTGTCATTAAAAGTAGATCACCATCCTTAGGCTCACGAGGATATGGCATCAAATCGGCACAATTCCTAATTGAGGCGACCGGAGGGTCCTGAGCCATTTTACGTACCTACCTAACACATATCATAGAACATTAGCAACAAATGCATTTGTTTATTTATTGCATCTTATAAGAACCATGTCTCTTAAGACCTGAATTAGGGGCCTGCTGCAATAGAGTTCTTACAGGAAGATTTGGTGATTTTGTAGCCGGTTCTGGTATTTTTTCGTGATGTCCTTGAATTCGTCTTCTATAATCGATATCCGTATACCACGGTGTAAGTTTTTTTTTCGACAAACCATGGTGTGCCGATAAGTGTCCTTCGTCTTAGGCTGGGCTCTTTGTATAAGCTCCAGATTTGAGGTTCTCGCACTTCCCCACAGCTGAACCCCATACGTTCATATGAGCGTAACAATCGGTTTGTGAATGGGTATTTTGTATTCTGGGCGCAATTTTCATCTTATATTCATCAACCAATTCAGGGCGACGGCTGTAATATTGCATTGGGGTTCTTTAAGGTTCTAAGTGCTTCATACAAAATAATCTACGGTCAAGTTGGAGGTATTTTCCTTCTATCGCTTGAGATAGTTCTGTTGCGTTTAGTGATACAGTTGGACATGTATTTGTTTCGAGAGTGAAGATGATGTGTGTATAATGGGATGCATTAACCTTGATTCCCCAGTTTGGCAAATTTTCGCATGAAACAGGCAGATGTCGAGCACAAGCACCTTCAGATACCGTCATTATATAGGACTACTTCTTATAGCGCTAAATCGAATGGTATTGTTTTTTGAAGACGGCGTCCAAAGTTTGGGCTATGGTATGGTTGCAATGACCATGCAGACTAATACGGAACCTGCGAGCGAAGTTTGTTCTGACTTCTTCGACGGTGGCTAATCTCTAAGTTTCTGTGAATATCACTGTTTCTTATATACCCGGGAGCATCCACGACTGCTCTTGTGACTTTGTTTTGGTATGATTTTTGTTTTCTTCCGCATTTTATTTCCAATCTGTTTCTCAACAATAAGTAAAATTATTTGAACAATTTGGCTGCCCTATATATTCTGGCCATTGCCAGAGTAAATATTGTTTATAATATACTAAAATTTCTTATTTATGGCTACGCATATAAAACAAAACACCAAAAGATAATGTTAAAACCAATGTGGAAGTTCGGCGGGTGGGATTCGCTTTTCTTATGGTTTCCTCCACCGTGTCAATGTTCCAGTGAATGTCTTCATTATTCACGCACCAGCAGCCATCGTTATTGCACGGAGAATTCTTGATTGTGCTCTTTGGATCTACTGTATGCTGGTTTTTCTGGCAGTACCCAGATTTCTATCTTCCTTATGGTAAGACTCTTGTCATATGTATTTTTTGTTTATTATGTTAGGATAATTTGGAACTTTTTCCTAGTGGCCAACTTCATTGTCTGAATTTGTTTCTTCTTTCGTATTGTTTACTTTTTATGTGATGTCTTCAAGTAAGTTTGGCGTCGATTATTATGCCAAGGTATTTTGCGCCGGGTTGAATTTCAATTATTTCGACTTTCATTGTTAGAGGATGTTTCTCAGATTTCCTGTTGAACAGATTTCTCTTTGTTTATCTCTATACCCCCTGATTGAACCAGAGGACTGTATTGTGATTATTCTTTGCAGCGTATCTGTCGCGGCGTTGTTTTCTTCGTGGTTTGACGCTAGGAGTACAGAATCGACCATGCTATCATGGTTCCTGGTGTTGTGGGGTTGGAAGTATTGGCAGTATATATTAAATATAAAAGTGGTCCGAGTACACTACACGAAAGCTGAACATTCATCGTCCTATTTTATACACAAGTGTATGTTGCTTATACAACTTTTTAATGAGTAAGTTAGGTTAGGTTAACGTGGCAGCCGGTCTAAGGACCAGCTGACTCAGACCAACATGGGTGCATTGTGATACCACCACGTAACATCGCAACTCTGATTCACTCGTCGGACCATTTCGAAGCCCTAATACAGCGCACGATTTGTTTGACCTTCGCGCTAGACACTTCTGTAAGAGAGCTAAAAGCGTAAAAGCGAGCTCGCTATTCTTCTAGCCAGAGCGAGGCAACTATAGAAGAGATGTTCCACAGTCTCCTCCTCCTCCTCCTCATCTTCACAGCTTCTGCAGTATTCATGAGAGAATACTCCCAGCCTGCGAGCATGCCTGCCGAACAGCCAGTGACCAGTTACACAAGCCACGACCTTAGAGATATTCTCTCTCGACAGGGCAAGCAAGTCTCTAGATTTGCTTCTATTAAGCTCCGGCCACATTAGCCTAGTCGTTAAGCAAGTGCCCTCTTGTGCCCAAGACCCATTGGCCTCACGCACGACCCTATCCTTCAGCATCAGTTTACAGGTGGGAATTGGTATTCCAACCTCGCATCTGTCCCTGCATAAAGGAAAGTTGATACCCCGTTGGGTTAAGTCATCGGACCTACAGTTCCCCTCAATATCCCTATGTCCCGGAACCCAAATAAGGCGTACCCTGAAAACGGTACTGATATCATTTTGGGCTGCCCGGCAGTCCAAAGGCAACCTTTGATTTCAGTGCCACCGAGTTCATTGACGTGATGGCCGTCTGGCTATCCGAGTAGATATTTATAATATTTTTTGTTATCGCATGTCTATTTAAGTAGACAGCTACCTCCTTTATGGCTAGGACCTCTGCTTGATAAACGCTGCAGTGGTCGGGGGGACGGAAAGAAAGTTCCAGATCCAGTTCTTTTGAGGAAGCTCCAAAACCGACTCTATCATCAAGTTTGGATCCGTCAGTGTAGAAATTCAGTTCTCCCTTCTCGATGGTATTGGTGTTTGCCACTCTCTTCTAGACGGAATATATGTCTGGAAGTGCCTTTCGAAGTTGAGATTAGATATAGAGTGGTCAATGTGTTGGGTAGAACTACTCCAGGTATGCGCAATAGTCGAGTGACCCATCTGCCAATCATGCCATAACGACGCACATTTCAGCCTTAGTGCTGCTGTGGCGGCCACTTGTTTCCCTACCAGCTCTAATGTGGGCAGGTTAGGTATTACTTCTAATGCTTTAGTTGGAGTGGTCCTTAAAGCACCAGAGATGCACAGAACAGCCTTTCTTTGGACCTTGGTCAGAAGCTTCAAATAGCTTTGTTTTTGAGTGGCTGGCCACCACACCAGTATTCCATATAGCAATATAGGTCTGACCATCGAAATGTACAGCCAGTGCATAATTCGTGGGGATAACCCCCACCCGATTGCGACTGCTTTTTTACATGTGTACAAAGCAATATTGGCCTTTCTAACTCTTTCTTCAATATTGGTCTTCCAGGTAAGTTTCCTATCTAGTACTAGCCCCAAATATTCGAGTGTCTCCTTCATCGGAATTTCCACACCTTTGTATATTAGCGGGGAGACCGTAGGAAATCTATTTTTTTTGGAAAAGAGGATTAATTCCATTTTATCAGGGTTGAACCCTAATCCCCTTCTTCCCGTCCAACCAGTAAGCGTGGCCATGCTAGAGCGCAAAATATCCATAAGAGTGTTTGGATATTTTCCTCTGATCACAATTGCAAAAGTCGTCAGCATAGGCGACGACATGGCAACCCTCCCTCTCTAGGGCTAGCAGTAACGAGTTTACCGCCAAATTCAAGAGCAGGGGGGAGAGGACTCCTCCATGAGGAGTGCCTCTGCAGACCTGTCTGCTTAAGGTGTAGGTTCCTAAGCTGGCAGTTACCTTTCTGCTGACGAGTATAGTCTCTATCAGCGGATCAACGCCCAGAGCTTCTAACGCTCCCGTAATGGCGTTCGCATTTATGTTGTTAAAAGCGCCTTCTATGTCAATGAACGCCACTAGTGCAAACCCCTTCTGCTGGATGCCTTTTTCCAATATACCAATAAGTACGTGTAATGGCGTCTCTGTCGATTTCCCCTTCGTGTATGCATGCTGTGCCGAGGAGATTCTATCAGTTGGTATAACTTCCCGTAAGTGTGCATCCATCAATCTCTTCAATGTTTTTAGGAGGAAAGACGCGAGACTGATTTGTTTGAAGCCTTTAGGATTTACATGTGAGGACCTGCACGATTTGGGTATGAAGTAAACCTTCGTTTCTCTCCATCTTAGAGGAATATACCTTCTAAACCCGAACTGGTGGCTTGGGATAACTTTTCGTTGTGTCAAGATAGGTTCAATTCTATCACACTGTTTTTACCCAAATGCCTTTGAAAGAATTGGCAAGAGGCTGATGGGTCGATAAGAGCTTGCTTTGGTTGCGGGATTGCTGCTTTTGAGCTACCTTCCACAAGACTGGAAAATGGTTTAGTCTAAAAATAGCATTAAATATATTTCTAATATATATTATTATGGAGTCAGGCAGTTCTTTTAGCATTTTCCTGATGATTAGGTCGCATCCAGGTGTCTTTGTTTTTTCACTTTCGAGATTTGTGATTCAATTTCAGCTATTCTCGTCAGTTTTGTTTTGTTGTAGTGCACATTGTGAGGTTATTAAATTGGGAACTGGTTTCAGAGAGCAGTTGCTTTCTGAATGTCTGGTATTATTTTCTGTTTTTATGGGTGGTTTGGGTATTATTGCACTGTTTGGTTTTCTAGTAGCCTTCCAAGGGAATAATTTGTAGCTGTCGTCGTCCCTCATTATTTGGATAATTTTCTACTTTGCAGTCCTCATATTGTTTTATCGTTGCCTTCAGTTCTTTTGCCGCTTTATTGAAATGAGCTTTGTCTTCAGGGTGTCTAGAAATTTGCCATTCTTTCCTGAGTCTTCTTTTTGTCCTATTTTATGCTTAATGTGAGCTGGGAGAGTAGTAATTTGTATGGGCTTAGAATTGGGGTTGACTGAATTGCTGCTTTGACGATGTTGTCATTTAGGTATGCTCTTGCTTTGTTCCAGTCTGTTTTGTAAATATATAAGCTCCAGATATTTTTGTATCCATCTTGCTTTGCAGGGTCAATAGGATTGGAGAATGGTCTGATGACAAATCTAGACATGATTTTATTGTTAAGTGTTCGTGCAATAAGTTTTTTGTAACGCAGAAGCCAATTAAGTCAAGTAATTTTTTGATGTCTGCTGGCCACTCGCAGTCGACTCACCCGTATTTTCTTGGAATAATGTTCTGGAATGATTGGATAAACTGTATTTTACTAAGTGTGGTACAGCCCCCGAGTTGTATGTCCTTGAAATATCTTCCAACTAGCCAATACGTTTCTCTAAGTGGATTTCAAGTAGCTTTTCTATTCAACATGCGCGTTCCATTTAAGTTTCGCGTCTAGTGTCATTCCTAGATATTTAGCATACTGCATCTGGACCGCGACAATGAATATCTGTAAATATGCGTTGATTTGCTTTCGTTGAGAACAATGCGGCAGATTTTTGTCCACGAGCAGATTTTATTCAAAGCTGTTTGTCGATTCTCAGATGCTGATTCATTCGCAGTTTCCATTGCCATAATACCCGTACCGTCCGCGAACATAGCTGCAAACGTTTCTTCAATTTGAGGTATGTCCCGAGTGCAGAGCAAGAACAAGACAGGTCCAAGAACACTTTCTTACGGAGCTCGGCGACGATTTTTCAATTGTGGGCACTTTTCTGTTTTGTGATTATCTTTGCAATAGTTCTTCTCTTGAGTATTAAACATTTGAAAACTCTTATATAAAATAATAATATAATAACAAAATACAATATAAAAATAATATCTCTCATGGTTATTCTGCTTCGGCCCTTTAGATTCCTTTTTGTTCTTTTAGATTCCTTTTTGTTGAGTTGGATGCTTCGGCTTCCTTCAGTTCAGTTGAATTCCTCAGCTTCTTTGTTGGGTTGTCCGTAATATATTCCTCACTTTTATGATTTCACTTCACCTTCATTCGATTATTATTTTTGTTTGTTGTTTTATTCTTTTTACCTCCTTTTGAGGTACTTGATTTTTAGTTTTGAGTCTAATTATCGATACACTTTTTCATCGGTGTATTTTTTCGACATTTATTTTGACTCGGTTTTTTGGGCACTCTTATCGCCGAACTCTTACTTAATTTTATGAAGAACGGTTTTTTTTCGTGTCCTTAACTGTTATTTACAGGATCTCACGACGGTTATTGCGAAACGAGTTAACCACGTAGGGCGCCAATTAATTGTTTGGGGTGGGATTTTGCGTTTTAAAAAAAAACGAATTTTATTATTACAAGAATCGCGAAAGTTTAACGAGAACTCTTAGGAACCGCTTTAAGGTAATCATGAACAACCGCACAAACTGATAAATGTCAACTATAAAACTGTTGCCTGCTAAAATCCAACTGAGTGTCTGAATCAACCCTTTGTCTCTTTGTAGTTTTTGAATATAAACAAAATAACAATTTCATCATGAGAAATAACTATTTGATCATGAGATAAGGAATTGCTCAGCAGGAAGCTGCTGATGTCTTCCCTTTTAGTGTGAGAACGAAATAAGACAAAGCCTTGCTTGTATCTTCAGGATGCAACTTATTTATATTAACCCCATCATGAAATGAGATATAGCATCAATCAAGAACTTCCGATGCTCAACTTCTTATATGAATTTACTTTTATGCATCTTGTAGCCATTGGCTTTGTGAATAAAGATTTATCTTAGCTTGCATGCGTATTTCCTTTATATTGTCAAGTGTTCTAATACACACATTATGTTTTCTCAGGACATGGCAAATCTTTTTTATACGCAAAATCACAAATGTCTGGAAGAGCACAAAAGAGCTAGAAATGATGCAGACTCTACTATTAAACTGTCTAAACGCAGATATTTCATGTCCAAACTATGTTTTGCACGACCTTCCAAGCAGCTATGGAATAATTTAAGACTAGCTGGAGTATGCAATGGGAAATCTGATGATTGTCGGATTGCTGCGGGTATTCTGAATGACTATTTTAGTAGTAGTTCAGCGTCTGCTGCTGATATGTCTGCTGTAGTTGCAAGGGACTATGCTTCTGAGTGCCAATTTGTGAAGGTGACGTGGCTCGCTGTGTCCACAAGATAAAGTCAAATGCTGTCGGAGAGGACGAAGTTCCCATTAAATTTATTGAACTTATTTTACCTTTCATTCTAAGCCAGTTGACCCAAATAATTAACCACTGCTTCCCCAATATTTGGAAATTAGCGACAATAATCCCTGTAGCTAAAAAGTCCAATGCTAATGCACCGTCTGATTTCCGTCCTGTAAATTTGTTGTCGGCTTTATCAAAGGAATGTGAATATTTCATGTCTGAGCAAATCTCAGAACACGTCAGAAAATTTGACATATTTCTCCACTCCAATCTGGTTTTCGGCCTAGACACAGCTGCTCCACTGCTGTTGTTCAAATATTGGATAACATTTGAGAGTCATTTGATATGGGATACTTGCACCTGCTTTGTCTGTTCGATTTTTCTAAAGCATTCGATGCTGTGGATCACTCATTACTATGTGAAAAGCTACAGGTGGAATTTGGATGTTCCAGCTCGGCCGTCTGTATGTTAAATAGTTACTTGGTTGGAAGGTCTCAACGGGTTAGGGTGGGAAAGAGTGTGTCTGCGTTCAGTAATTTAACCAGTGGGGTGCCTCAATGCTCAGTGCTTAGTCCACTTTTATTTACACTGTTCGTAGATGAAATTTTCAGGAAGTGTCGTCATGTTACCATGCATGGATATGCTGATGACCTTCAATTGTATTTGTCCAGACCTATTGGTCTCATTGATGATTTATGTGCTAGGGTAAAGGAAGACTTGACCATAATAGTAGAATGGGCTAAGGCTAATAGGCTGAAGCTCAACTCCATAAAATCAAATGTCCTCCCGATTTACTAGTCTGGTTACCCTCCCTCTGATATACCAGCAATTTCACTAAATGATACTAAGCTTAATTTGTTTAAAAAGAAAAAAACCTTGGATACCACATTAGCTCCGCACTATGCTGTGAGGATCACATAAATTCTGTGGTGAGTAAGGTATATTATACCTTACGGAATCTGAGGAGGACAGCATCATTTGAGCCTACTGAGACCAGAAGGAGGTTGGTGGTTCAGCTTATAGTGCCGATCGTGACTTACTCAGATGTTGTTTATGGTACACTTGACTCCGGTTCCAGGCATAAGTTGCAAGTGGCATTCAATAATGCTACAAGATATGTGCATGGTTTAAGAATGTTTGATCACATCAGTAAGTTTTGCAATCAAGTCCTTGGTTGCAATATTTTTAATGATTTGGATGCTTGAAATTGCACATTTCTACACAACTTGATTCTGCACATAATTATTTGTTTGTAAAGTTGAAGTTTTGTAAATCGACGAGAAATATGAACCTCTTACTCCCTAATTACAAGTACTTGAACTCGAATAGACTCTCTTATGTGAACGCCATCAGGTTTGTGGAATTCGTTGCCTTCGGGAATTAAGAGTATCTCAAGTAAGCACAACTTTTAGCAATCAATTATTCACTACTTCTCTTAATGCTATTTTTTCTTACCTTATTTCTTCCTCCTTTTTGTTTTTCATTGTCATTCTGTTCGGACTTTTCCTTATTTCATAAAAATCATTTATTTATTTATTTAATTATTTATTTGTTCAATTTTTTATTTGTTCAATTATTTATTTATTTGATCTGAACTTATTTCCATTTTTTTTTTTACATATTTAATAATAATTTAGTTTCATTCCTAGTCTTAGATAGTGCATTTAAAAGATCTGTCTTATATGGAAACTCTTTACAAATTAATGAATTTGTTATTTTTTTTGTGAGGGTGATGAGGAGGGTTTAGCCCAAATACAACTGGAGGTCAGCTGTATGTCTGTAGGCACTGCGTCAGAAGACTACCAAACTATGACGGAGGAGGACGAACCCACGTAGTAGATGGAATGCCCAGCACCAGGGTGGCACAAATAAATCTCCATCACGCTCAGACCGCATCCGCGGTTATTACGAGATGCTTCACCAAACAACAACTTGGGCTGGTGCTGGTTCAGGAACCCTGGGTGCACAGGGTCAGGTCAAGGGCCTGACAGGCTAAGACTGGTACTGGTAACGTATGATGTTCGATCCACTTGCCCTTAGGCTTGTATTATCCTACGAAATACCTCGAAGTAGTTTATGTCTTTCAGAATACCTCCGCGGAGGCTTAGTCGCTCTTCAGGTACCCGTATCCATCAATGGAAGTACGAAGGAACTGGTGGTGGCATCAGCATACTTCCGAGGAGATGTACCCTGCGGTCCTCCGGGCGCAGTAATTAAACTGGTGGAGTACTGCAACTCCAAAAAACTGCCACTGCTGATTAGATGTGATGCCAATGCGCAAAAAGAAATTTGGGGCAGCTCCAACAACAACGCCAGAGGTGAGTGCCTATTTGAATTTATACTCAGTAGCAAACTAGAAATCTTTAATGTGGGGAATACACCCACTTTCGTAACAAGAACTAGGAAATAGGTATTAGATTTAACAATGGGGAACTCTTTCTTGAAGGGCTTAGTCAAAAACTGGACAGTGTCTGATGAGACTTCAATGTCTGATCACCGAATTATTAGATTCGGCATTGGGATCCATCAGCCCAGAGTCATTAACACAAGAACTCCCAAGAAAACAAACTGGGAGTCCTTTTCTAAGAACCTTATGTACAATATCAACCAGGTAAATCTGGGCAAGTCCATAAGGAACTCTTTTGGACTTGTAATAGCGGTTGAGGAGCAAAATAAAGCCATAATAAACTCATATGAAGCTAGTTGCCCAACGAACAAAGTCAAATCCACCACGGACTCGTCCTGGTGGACTGATAAGCTTTCAAATCTTAGGCTTAATGTACGTAGACTACTCAACCGGGCTAAAAGCATAGGTAATAGGAGTAGTTAGTGAGAGGAATATACCTTTCACTAACTACAACAGTGAAATTAGAAGTGCCAAACGAAGAAGTTTCTGGAAATACTGTGAAGGTATCACTCAAACTCCGGAAGTTAGCCGGCTGTACAAAGCACTAGCAAAGGGACACACTATCTCACCACTCACTCTTAGGAGGAATGATGAAAGTGAGGAAGAAAATGCTATGCTTCTCCTGAAAACTCACTTCCCAGGGACCTTTGTACGCAATGAAGAAAGGGGTAGTGCTGGCACAGTACACAGACTCAGAAATGAGGACTGGGCTATAGCAAAATCTATATGCACTGGTGACCGGCTAAAATGGGCTATCCACAGTTTAAAACTATTCATGTCACCAGGGGTGGATGGTACCTTTCCAGCCCTGCTATAGAAGGGTTTAGATCTCATCTGCCAACTGCTACTAAAAATTATTAGAAGTAGTCAGGCACTGGGCAGCACCATGGAGGAGGGCCAAGGTAGTTTTCATCCCGAAGGCTGGGAAGAAGGATCCACTTCATTCCAAATCCTTCAGGCCAATATGCCTAACCTAACTAATCATCATGAAAACAGCTGAAAAAGTCTGTGACAACTTCATCAGACCACAGATTCTGGAGTATGCCTCCATCCGAACCAACATGCACATAGGGCAGGCAGATCTACTGAAACGGCTCTGTATCAGCTGGCGTTAGGGGCTTTTTTGGACATTAGTGGAGGTAGCGAGTAGGGCTCTTGTTTGTAAGGGGGTAGACTCTACCTTATCCAATTGGATAGAACAAATGCTGAAAACCAGAACAGCCGAAGTATCCCTCACCTCAACAACCACAGTGGTTAATACTCTTCGAGGAAGTCCGCAGGGTGGACTACTACCTCGCCTGCTGTGGTGCCTTGTGGTGGACGAACTTCTCTGGGAATGAACCTGGGTTAATGCTGTCAGGGATACGCTGACGGCATAGCTATTACATGCAGGGGAAAATTAGAGAGTACACTATGTGAACTACTCCAGTGTGGTTTACGAATTACAGTTGATTGGTGCAACAGGAAGGGCCTTAAAATAAACCCTATACAAACTACTGTTGTCCCTTTCACGGGGAAATATAAAGTCAAACACCTTAAACCCATTAAACTAAATTTTATTTTTTTTTTTATGTATATATTTTATTGAATCTTCTAAAAATATCTTAGAACTAACAATAAATCTTCATAGTATATTTAACATTTCACTTTTAAATTCATATCAATCATTACCAACCTCCCAGTGCCAATGCTTTAAGGAGTTATGGTATATGAAAAGAAGTAGCGCAATACTTAAATAATAGCGTAATGAATAAGCTTAAAATCTAGTTTGTTGCTAAGCGCAGCACGTCCATCCTTTTCAGGCGGGTGTGTCCTTGATGCTGTAGTAGGCGCCTCGCTAATGCATTGGGATGCTTGTCTAGCTTTGCTAAGTAAGATTCAGCAAGTCGGGAAACTTCTTTAGTTACATACGGGATATGTAAATCTCTGTGGATGTTAACGTTTTTGATGTACCAAGGAGCATTAGTAATCATTCGAAGAATTTTCGATTGGGCTTTTTGCAGCTTTTCGACATTTGAGGGTGAAGCAGTACCCCAGAGTTGGATACCGTAGGTCCATATGGGCTTGATAATTACTTTATAGAGTAGAACTTTAAAGTCCAGTTTGAGCTTGGACTGCCTGTTCAAAAGCCAGTTTAGCTCATTTATTTTGAGTTTAATTTGAGTAATTTTTGCACTTATATGCTTTGCCCAAGTAAGTCTACGATCTAAATACATTCCTAGATATTTAGTTTCTGTCGCCTGAGGGATCGGCTTGGTGTTAATTTGCACAGGGGGGCAAGTACTCCTGCATAGAGTGAATGTGACATGAACGCATTTCGACTCATTGACTTTGATTCTCCAGTGATCAAGCCATTCCTGAAGCATGTTGACGTGTACTTGGAGAAGTTTTGACGCCTCTTTCGGATTTGTGTGAGTACACAATATGGCTGTGTCATCGGCAAAAGTATAGGTGATAGTCTTGCCGTTTGTTGGCATATCTGCAGTGAACAACGTATAGACCAGGGGGCCTAATACGCTGCCTTGCGGTACTCCAGCTTGTATAGGGTATTCATCTGAGATGAAGCTTTTTTGTTTCACCACACAGCGTCTACCTGAGAGATAGCTTTCGAGCAATGTGTAGATGCTAAGAGGTAACATACATTTCAGTTTGTGCAAGATTCCTTCGTGCCAGACCTTATCAAATGCCTGAGTGATGTCGAGAAAAACTGCGGAACAGTATTGCTTCTTTTCGAACGTTTCTTGTATAGTGTTTACAATGCGATGAACTTGTTCGATAGTACTGTGTTTTTCTCTAAACCCAAACTGGTGGTTTGGTATAACATTAGATTGTTTGACAACGTCTTTAATACGCTTTATTAACAAACTTTCAAAGAGTTTTGAAAAAATTGATAGCAGACTAATTGGTCTGTAGGAAGAGACGCTTGTTGGGTCCTTTCCAGCTTTGGGAATCATGATAATTTGAGAAATTTTCCATGAGTAAGGAAAGAATCCAGTGCGTATTATAGTATTTAATATATGCAAGAGATGCATTGTGGCTATTGCTGGGAGCTCTTTTATCATTTGGCCCGTAATCAGATCACGCCCTGGAGATTTTTTGGCATTGAGTCGTTTGATAGCGTTTGTCAGCTCCTTTTTGGCAATCGAGATACCATTGACGCTAGGGATAGCATCAACCGCCTTTAGAGAACGGACGGAACTAGCAAGATTAGGGGTGAAAACTTGATCCAAATGATTTGCGAATGCTATTCCCTTTTCTGCATCACTTCTTGCCCAGTTGCCGTTGGGAAGGCGTATTGGTGACTCCATTTGAATGGGTTTTTTCGAGTTTTTGGCCGTTCGCCATAGAGAATAGCTTGAGGCTTCTGTAGGACAGAGGGTCTCTACAAACTCGTGAAACTCGGAGGTTTCCTTTTCTTTTAGAAGGTGATGCAGTTTTTTAGTACATTCATTCAGTTTCTTCTTCAGAGAAGGTGATCTCTGCAATTGCCATTCTCTCCTAAGAGATCTTTTTTCGGAGAGGAGCTTCAGAATGTCTTGGGGAGTACACTCTTGTCGGGTTTGAGCTTTAGAACGTGGTGTAGCAATTTTTACTGTTTGGGATAGCAATTGAGTGAAATTGAAAATAGACTTTAGGGAAGTCTTTATTTCAAGATGTGAACTTGTGAACATCTTATATTTAAGCCAGTCTGTGTTCTTGTAGTCGAAACTACCACTCACGTTTTTCTGATAGGAGTTTTCAGAAAAGATAGTTATTATTGTGGGAGTGTGATCAGAGGACAGCTCCAGAGAGGAATGCACAAGAGAGTGTACATTATTTATACCTCTAGTGATGGCGAAGTCAATAAGATCTGGAATCTTCTGTTTGTCGGATGGCCAGTATGTAGGCTTACCATTGGACAAGACATTAATACCAAGAGCATTTATCGCAGAGAAGAGTTTTCTGCCTTTGGGAGTTACTAAACGTGAGCCCCAATGAGTATGCTTTGCATTAAAGTCTCCAGCAGCAATGAACTTAGCATCGAGAGTACTAAAGAATTGTTTGTACTGCTGCTCATCTATATTAAACCTGGGTGGGCAATAGATGGATGATACTGTCAAGCCTTTGACGTATTCTTCGAGCTGAATAGTCGTCGCTTGTAGATAATCGGTACAGTATCCTTGCATTGGGTAATGCTTTATTCTATTCTTGATCAGAATAGCTGTACCACCACGTGCTTTGCCACCGGGGTGTTTGGTGTCATAAACTTTGTATCCCGCTATCTGGAAACAGTTTTTCTGAGTAAGGTGAGTTTCAGAAATTAGCATCAAATCTATTGAGTTATCGTTGAGAAATAGTTTGAGCTCATTTTTGTGCTGACTTATGCCATTTGCATTCCAATGACAGATTTTCAGTGCGTTCATGGTGTAGTTAATAGGGATTGCAAAAGCATGTTCTGATTACGTATCATGTCTTGCATCATACTTTGCATTGAGTACATAAATTGCGTCATATTTGCGATGAACTCTTGTAAAGTATTTTCAAGAGTACTCTCATCATTTTTAGGGTTTACTGGTGGGGTGCCTTTGAGAATATTTGCGTAAGAAATACTTGAAGGCTGTGCTTCACGGGCAGAGATTTCGCGCAAAACTGTTACGGGAGGAACAGTTTTAACTTGTTTTGGCTGAGGTGCAAATTTCTTTTTTAAATGAGCGTATACAGTGCAGCCTCTGTAGTTTGCAGTGTGATTTTCACCACAGTTGCTGCATTTTTTGACACTGGAGTCGTCTTTGGGCTTTGTGCAGTTTTGTGATATGTGGAGATCACCACAAACGACACATACACTGGGAAGTGTACAGTATTTTCTAGTGTGCCCAAATTCTTGGCAGTTCAGGCATTGAACTGGTCCAATTCGCTTGAGGGGTTCTTCTACAGAGATTTTTCTATGTAGAAGATAGCGAAGGTTGTAGATCGGGTGTGATTCGCCTTTTCTCAGGTTCGAGTCGACTGGCTGTAGCTCAACGCGAAAGAGCGGCAGTGGAATCTTATCTTTATTGCGTATGTTAAACACAGAGTTTGCTGTAAAACCCTCTTGGGATAGGGCTTCTCTTATTTCGTTGACATCTTTCGTCAGCTACTTTTAAGTTGGTAGGTGTAATAGTTTTTTTCTCTGTGTCAAAGAGATTGACGACTTTGCGATAGCTTGATTCGATATATAATTGAATTTTGGTTTTATGTATTTTGCCTTTTAGTATTGGGACAACATGAAAGTTTTTAGCACCAATTAGAGTAGTTAGAGTATTTACGAGAGCGTTAGAATTGCGCTCCCTTAAATAAATTGGTGGGGGCTTTACCTCTTTTAGCACTTTCTGGGTAGAATTGTCTTCGGCATTTGCAAGAGGTGCAAACCTGTCAGAAGCGAGTGGATTCTTTTCAGGAGCAGAATCATTAGATTTAATCTGCTTTGCCGATTTTTGAGACAATTTTTGAGGACTCAACTTGCGCTTAACCACAATATAGCGGTCCATACCAGTCTGTATTGCCGAACCTTTTCCTTGGTTGACTGTAGCATGCATGTTGAGAGGTTCTAATGGTGAGAGAGAGTTGCTTTGCATACTCCACGGCAAAGTGTTTACCGACCCAGAGCCAACAATAAGCGTACTTACGTTTTTGCAGCAGTCGTTACTTACTGTAATGTGCTCAAGCTGAGAGCCAGCGTTAGCAGAGCCAGAGAGGGAGAGCTGTTTATGGGAGCAGTCAGACACTGAAAAGCTGCGCTGCCTACCGCTGCTGTCGAATTGCGCTATAAGTGTATTAATTTCACTTGGCGAGAGATCGCAACTGTTTTTATTTATTTTCACGCTGTTGTTATTGTTTTGTTGTGTTTGCACATCGGTTGTCTTCGTTGCCGTTGCTGCACTAGCTGAACGCGCGGGTGGCGACCGCAACATGTATTGTTTACAGGTCAGATTTTCGCGATTTTTTTTTTATTTTGTTCCTTATTGTATGTAGTTATATTTATTAGTACTTTTTTGTTAACCGGGTAGAGAGTTTTTGATTTTTTTTGTTTCTGATGATGTTTTTTTTTGTTTTTAATTTTTGTTTTCGTTTTTTTAGTTCTTTTTCGTGGTTAAAGCTTAGAGCCGCGGAGAACACGTCTGCTCGCATCACGTTTACTACTCGTATATTAAACTAAATGGAGTGGAGATCAATGCGCAATCCGAAATCCAATTTCTAGGTATCGTACTAGATAGAAAACTATCATGGAGGTTACACATCAATGAGACAATCAGTAAAGCGAAAAGATCTCTTAAGATATGCAGATCAGTCGCGGTGAAAAATTGGGGATGCAATCCCAAGATCCTGCGATAGATGTACATCATAATAGTAAACACACACACATACAATATATTTAGAACATATACTTATAGATATAAGCTTATAATACACATACGAGTACGAGTATGTAATATACTTAACGTATAGATATGAACTGACAATATACCTTAGATATAAGCTTACATAGCACATTTAGAGTACAAAAAGACTTGATATTTAGAATAAAATACACTTGGTACACTACACTGAAACTAAGCAGTCTTTCCTTTATCTAGGCGTAGATCGGCATCCTTTGGACGCCTTACACCCTGACATTTGATAGAACTTAGTTCAGCTGGAACAAGTTAACAACCTACTTGAAAGGAATAATTCGGCATCCTTTGGACGACTGTATCCTCATAAAGTTTGGAAGTTGATTCATTCAGCTTGAATAGTTAGTGACCTTCTTGATTTGAATAGACCGGCATCTTTTGGACGCCCTATATCCTTTCGACTTGAGGATCTAATATTATTTTTGTGTGTAGTGCCAGGCTAAGTACGTACCTGGCGCAGTCGGTATTCCTGACTACCGGTTTATACAATTTGGAATAGAGTCAGCAGTGACGGAATATCACTAGCGAAACTCTAACACTGAGAGGGCATCAGTGTCAGCCTCCACAAGTAGAACAAACCGGCTTGTAGTCAGTTGATTTACTGTAAAAAGAAACAACAAATTTCACCAACCACACCTTACAGATATAATAACTACCCTTACCCCAAACCACAATTCAGACAAAACCAAAACCCTCAATACCAAATGCAAAGATTTAAAGCACCCCAACCAACGTTTAATAGGCAATATCACCCCAGACACCAATTCAACCAATACCAACCCACCACCTCGCGAAATCCATTCAATAATTATATCCCAAACCCCCATCTACCACAAATAAAAAATTCAGAGAGCACTATGACAAGACAGAATACAACTAGATCAAGACAGAACTTTACACCCTATCAGTCAACACAAAGCCACTTCAACAGACACCAAAATAACAAGGTGGAAGACATAAACAATATAGAAATGGAAGAACAACAACCAATAGACGAGACAAATAACATTGACGACACTCAAAATTTTTTAAATTTCGCCTCAAAGAACCAACGGGTTTCATAGAAATAAATAAACATGGAAACACTCTTCCATACATAGATATCTCATCCCCATATGGTAGACCACTTCGATTTTTAATAGACACAGGTGCATCTAGTTCATTCATCAACCCTCAATACATACCTGAAGACGAACACCAACAATGCGAAGAAGTTGCTATATCCACAGTCTTTAAAAAGTATAAACTTAACCAATTTTCACGGAATTCAACCAGTCTGGTTCATTTAAATTTATTCTCTTTAAATTCCACAATTACTTCGATGGACTCCTAGGGTGAGATACACGAACAATATTAAAAGCAACAATCGATCTAGACAAAACCATCTTTATAACAGACAATTCTACAAACGAAATAAAATTCAAACTTCACCTCTGGACTTATAACAATCCCCGCTAGAACAAAAGCACTTGCAAAACTACCAGTTGATACACTAAACGGAAGCATATACGAGTACATACTCGTACCTGCTGCTGAATTAAAACCTGAACTGTGGGTCACAGAAGGACTTTACGAAGCTACAAATTGTTATTTAGCTGCCAGGGCTATCGGCTTATGATGTTGAGATTTTATATAATAGGAAAAAAGAAAATTCAATTGTATTTATATTATATTTTCAATTCTTAGTTGTTGTAGAAAACTGTATATTGTACAAATATTCTCATGAGAGGGGGATGAAAGAATTTCTAAAGGATTTTTATTTTGGAATACTAAGGTTCGGATGGTGGAAATGGATGGACAGGAAGAAAGGAGATGTGAGATGATGAGAGCTGAATTATTGCAGAAGCAACATCGGGGTTGTGGTTCCTTTTTAGAAAGATGCATGTGGGTTATTAGCGTGTGACCCAATCGAAGTCGCGAGTAGCATTTGTTCATGGTGATAGATGTTGTGTGAGGAAGGATCAGAGGGGGTCTTGCAGGGTTGATCCTTTTATAAGGGTGGTCATATCGTATCCATTCATCGCTTAATTTTTTGTATATATATCTCTTGGCTGAGGTAATAATACTTTTTTTGGAGAATGGCTTAATGTATTCTAATGGACAGTTCAGTGCATCTTTAGCTGCTAAGTCAGCTAGCTCGTTTCCAGATATACCAGATATATCCACATGATTTTGATTTTTTTTCATTACAGTGAGCAATTGTTGTATTTTTTCTATATACCATACTCTAAACTGTTAGAATAGTTTTTTGTTGCCTCATAGACTGATCGACTGTCAGTGCAGACGACGTACTTTCCCTTTCTGTTTTCAATCCATTGTAGGCTGGATAATACGGCTTGCGCTTCTGCTTCAAGAACGCTTGATCCATGCGGGAATATTCCTATGGAAATATATGTTCCATTCTCGGCTACGACTCGTTTTTTGAACCATCAGTGAATATCGGAGACCAATTCTTCTCTTTGAGTGGTGTAATAGTATCTAGGAAGAGCTGCTTGTAGACTGTAGAGTTTGTAACTCCCTTACCATAGCTTGTTAGTTTATCGATAAATGACTCTGCGCTTAAAGTCCATGGAGGGTTTTTGACCGATCGTCTTGGTGGAGTTGTATTGAAATCCAGATTGGTTTTAAGCCTATAAAGTGCGCACAGCGCTGATTCCATCGACAGAGAGAATTTACGAGCTTAATAATAATTTAGCTTTAGTAGTTTGCCCAATGGCCGACACTGCGACCTGAAAGATCTTTTGTGTCATACTACATTTGTCATCAATGATCCATGTGATCACAATTGTCCGATCTACTATGCCCTATAGGTTTAGTACCGGCGTTTCTTCCGTAATGCCATAGCATTTCGTCCGTTTAGTGATGTCAAATCGTCACAATAATTTATCAGGTTCTTTTGTACCTACAAGTTCCTTCTCTAGAGAAAGGAAGTAGCTGAAAGTCATGTTCCTTCATTATATTTTCCGCTTAATGGATGAATTTGAGAATGTCCATAACAGGAGCATTCTCTAATTCTTCCAAAGCCAGCTGGTCGCGGTGGAATATATTAATTCTGGTTCTTGCCAACGCAATGCAGTCGCACAGTATGTGTTCCGTGGTTTCCTCTTCTTCTAGACAGAGCCGGCACTCCGTATCACCAAGAATGTGGATTCTAGTCAGGTGATATTCCAGGTAATAATGACCTGATAGAAAACCTACTGTTTTTCCTATATCTGCTTTGCACATATTGTGCAATTCTTTATTGTAGGTGAATGGTCCTACCAGTCTTGTGGCTTGGCGAAGCCCCTCTATTCCTTCCCAGTGTGACATTCTGACTCTATGTTCCCAGTTACCTACCCTGGATTTAGCCTCCGCCCAGTTGATACCACAATATGGCTCCGGACCTATGAGGCTTGCTGCGGAACCGGCCCTAGCCAGCTCGTCAGCAATTTCATTGCCTTCAATCCCCGAGTGATCCGGGACCCAGCAAATTGCAACCTTGTTTGTTGCCCCTAGAGATTGTAGGTTGTGGAAGCATTCTTCCACCAGTTTCGATTCTAAAGAATATGAAGCTAATGCCTGTAATACAGCTTGATTATCTGAATAGATAGCTATGTATGCGCCCTTTATACCCGTTTTCAGATTTGTCCTCGCACAGATTGAGATTGCTTGAATTTCAGCCTGGAAGACTCTAGGCCACCTGCCCATTGGTTCTGAGATTTTGGTATTTGGTCCATAGACCCCTGCACCGACTCCGGTGTTTGTTTTTGAACCGTCTGTGAACCATTCTAGACTTCTAGGGTCGACCCAAGGTCCTCCTATTTCCCATTCATCACGGTCTGAGATAATAATCTCAAAATTGCGATCAAACTGTCGTTTTGGAATCATATAGTCCGTTATTGAGCAGATTATGTTTTGATCTGTTATGTTATTTACAATATTGAAATGACCATAGTCATGAGGTTCTTGTCTAGACAAGATCTTCATCTTAAATGCGCTTCTAGCAGCACATTTTTTCACGAATACGTGAAGTGGGGATAGTCCTATTATGGCCTCAATAGCAGCGGTTGGGCAGTTTCGCATGGCACCGGTGATTGCCACGCAAGCCTGCCTTTGAAATCTTGTAAGTATTTTCTTACCAGATTCCTTTGTTGTCTTGATCCACCACACAAGGGATGCATAGGTAATGATTGGTCTAACCATCATTACATACATCCAGTGTATCATTTTTGAGTCTAGACCCCATGTTCTACCAAAGAGACTTCAACATGCCCACATTGCTCTTGTGGCTTAGTTTATCACCGAGTGTAGGTGAGAGTTCCAATTCAGTCGCTTATCCAGAACTACACCTAGATATTTGACCTCATCGGAATATTCTATATTGATTCCCTCAACAGCTATTGTACCAAGGTTCAATTTTAATCTGTTTGTAAAAGGAACGACAATGGTTTTGCTAGGATTCATGCATAAACCCTCTGCGCGACACCATTCTGAGATGAAGGCTAGAACCTGATTCATAATGTCGGATACTGTTCTTTCAAACTTGCCACTAATAATGACAGCAAGATCGTCAGCATATCCAATTGCCTTGAAAACTAACCCTTGTAGTTTGACTTGAGATCGTCAATAACTAAAGACCCACCGCCTTGGGGACAGCCTTTCATTGCCTTGACTGGTACGGCCTCGTCTCCCAGAGATGAGCTAATTTCTCTGCTTTTTAACATCGTTTTAACCCACCCAACAGTCGGTTTATCGATATTTTTGCAGAGCATAGCCCCCTCTATAGAGCCGTAACCGGTATTATCAAAGGCGCCCTCGACATCTAAGAATGCACATAAAACAATTTCCTTGGAATATTGAGCTTTCTCTATCTTTGTTACAAGGTAATGAAGCGCTCCCTCCGTGGATTTTTGCCTATTATATGCAAACTGAGATTGGTGCAGAGGTGTTGTTCTGTCTAGCGTTTCTCTAATATGTAGATCCACCAATCTTTCCATAGTTTTTAGAAGAAACGACGTGAGACTGATAGGTCTGTATGATTTAGGCAGTTCGCTGGACTTCTTGCCCAATTTTGGAATAAATACCACATTAACTTTACGCCATATGGATGGTATGTACTCCCTACTGAAACTGTTCCTAAAAATATCAACAAGTGTTTCAGGCATTATATCCAGTCCTCTTATCAAGAGGGCTGGAAAAATGTTATCCTCACCTGGTGTCTTGAATGGTTTAACGAGCCTTTACGAGTTGTATTTCTTTATACAAAATATGCGAGGAGTTGCAAAATAAACGAGGTGTTAGACCACAACACAGGGTCTGCATTCTCTGTCCAATTTCGACGAAGCCTCCTTCCGCTAAAAGATTTTCAGTACGCGTAGTTCTTAAGGCTCGTATCCTGTACCTCACAGCTGCATAATATGGTGTCTTTAACATATTTAGATTGGTTTTGGCACATTTTCCATAGATCTGCAGCCCGTAGTCTATTTTGGAGAGAATTGTAAGTTTCGTTGCAGAAATTAGAGTGTTAGCGTGGATATGACTTTTAGGGGATGAGAGGTATTTCAAAATGTTAAGTCTGGCAGCTAGACAAATTTTTAAATATATACAATGGTGCGTAAAGCTATTTTTATTGTCAGATATTGGGCCAAGAATTTCTAAATTGATAACATTTTCAATAGTAATATTGTTGAAATTAATTATTGTATTGTTGCATTTATTTGTTCTACAAATGTGTAAATGTTTAGATTTAATAAAAGAAATTTTAGCTCCTGAATGTAAGGACCAGCTGTCAATAATTTTAAGTGTTTCAACTAGATTTCTGTTTATTTGGTTTATATCTTGATTCTTGCTGATGACATATAGATCATCTGCATATAAGCAATGCCTGATTTGCAAGAATTAATTTACTTCAATAATCATATTGTAAATAGAACTATAGAAAGTGGTGAGCCTTGAGGGATACCATTGGAAAGTGGATACGTAGATGATAAAACGTTGTTAACCTTGCAACGAACTTTTCTATTGTTTAAAAAGGATTTAAGATAATAGAACATTTTTGGGCCAATATTCCGTTCTTTAAGTTTTTTTAATCCTATATGGGGACCAACCTTATCGAAAGCTTTCTGGAAATCTATGGAAAGCACAGATATGTGGTTTTTTGCAGAAAGATATTTACTGACTAGATGATCTATGTACAATAAAGCGTCTGTGGACATAGACCTGGCCTGAATCCAGTTTGGTATGGTGAGAGGAGGTTAGAAGTATTTAAGAACCATGCATTCACTGTAGAAGGAAAACATTTTGAATACGTCAGAATGGCCTTCGGTCTCAAAAATGCCCCATCAACCTTTCAAAGGGTAATGGACAACGTTTTAAAAGATCTAATCGGAAAAATTTGCTTAGTATATCTGGATGATATTATCATCTTTTCTTCATCCTTACAAGAACATTTAGAAAGTATAGGACTTGTTTTTCAAAAATTACGTGAATCCAATTTCAAAATACAGATCGATAAATCAGAGTTCATGAAAAAAGAAATTGCCTTCCTTGGCCACATCATTACTCAAGAAGGAATTAAACCCAATCCATCTAAAATACACGAAGTAAAAAACTTCCCAATCCCTAAAACAAAAAAAGAAATTAAGTCATTCATGGGTCTTGTAAGCTATTACAGGAAATTCATACAAGATCTTTCTAAAATAACAAGACCTCTAACCAAATGTCTTAAAAAATATCCAAAAATTACATTAGACAACGAATACATTAAAGCTTTTGAAGCTCATGCAGGAATATCCTAATGAACGACCCCATTTTACAATACCCCGACTTTTCTAAACAGTTTATATTAACTACAGACGCAAGTAGCTATGCACTCGGAGCAGTATTATCGCAAGGCAAGATAGGAAGCGACAAGCCTATATGCTTCACCAGCCACACTCTAAATGAACATGAAATAAACTATTCCACTATAGAAAAAGAACTCTTAGCGATAGTATCCGCCACAAAATACTTCCGCCCATATCTATTCGGAAGAAAATTCCAAATAGTAACTGACCATAGACCACTAACATGGATTATGAGTTTAAAAGAACCCAATTCTAAACTCGTCAGATGGCGACTCCGGCTTGAAGAATATGATTACGAAATAATATACAAAAAAGGCAAATGCAACACAAACGCTGACGCACTAAGCCGTATTCAAATTAGCAACCCCACTGAAATTGAAAATTTTGAACTAAACATTAATGACGAAACCACTGCTGCTACCTTTCACAGCAGTGACGAAAATTTAAATGATGGAATACCTATCTCAGAAAGACCTTTAAGCGATTTCAATTTACAGATCATATTAGAACAAAGTGACAAAGGATCACCATTAACAGCGGAAACTATATTTCAAAACAAGCAAAGGAGAACAATACGAAGAAATTCTTTCAATGAAAATACAATGGTCGACATCTTAAAAACTTTCATTGCTCCAAAAAAACTTACCGCCATACGTACAACTGATAGCATTTTCCATATTGTACAGTCAACCTTTTCAAAATACTTCTCTGAGAGTAAAATATTTCGCCTAATACGATGTATGGATATACTAAAAGACATGAGAATAGAAGACGAATAAGAACACGAAATCTTTAGCTACCATGAACGTTCCAACCATAGGGGAATTCAGGAAACTCTACTCCACCTGACACTCAAATTCTATTTCCCTAACATGAAGCACCAAATAACCAAAGTTATAAACGCTTGTGAAAAATGTAAACTCATGAAATATGACAGAAGTCCGCCTAAATTAGAATTCCAAAAACCCGAAACTCCTCTCAAACCTTTAGATATCCTCCACATTGATTTATATAGCATTAACCACCATCAAATGTTGACAGTAATATACAAATTTTCCAAATTTGCGGAAGCCTATACTCTTTCTTGTACGAGCAGTCTTATAGTCCTTAATGCTTTAAAACAACATATAACCCTGTTCGGTATACCCAAACAAATCATATGTGATCAAGGTACTGAATTTACCGCCACTATATTTAAAGACTTCTGCAAACAGCACGAAATTGACCTTCATATCACGTCATACCAACAAACAAGTAGCAACTCACCTGTAGAACGACTACATTCTACGCTGACCGAAATATACAGACTCATACTGACAAAACGCAAAGAATTAAAACTAACATGAAGAACTTCTCTCAGAAACTTTAATCACTTACAACAACGCCATACACTCAGCAACAACATACACAGCATACGAACTATTTTTTGGGAGGCCGTACAAATTTAATAGAAACATAAATTTTAATAACGAACACGAATACTTAACAAAACTAAATGATTTCCTTAACGAATTATACCCTAAAATTAATGAACATCTTGAGAAAATATCAAACACCAAAATATACAACTTAAATGTATCAAGAGATATCCATGAAGATAGGGAAGAAAATGAAACAATCTTTGGAAAAGAAGTTAGGAGAAACAAAATAACACCAAGATTCTCAAAACATAAAGTTTCAAAGAATAATAGAGTAACTATAATCACTAAAGACAATAAAAAAATCCATAATAGCAAATTAAGAAAACAAAAAAAAAAAAAAAATATGAAATAAAGAGAAAGAGAAAGAAAAGAAATAAACAAAAAAGGAAAGGGAGGAAATAAACATATCACATTGCGATCTCACTGAAGATGAGCACTCCAGTAAGAAAACACACTGCCATCTCACTGAAGATGAGCACTCCAGTATAACCAATTTAAACATGAAACCTAGTGCCTTAAAAAGCCAGGTTTCCATGGCACATAAAACCAAAATTTTTTTTTTCATCGATTCATCATGATGAATATGAATACAAAAGAAAACAAACACAACTATCTACATATTTAAAAAAAAAAAGGGGAAGAGGAAAAAACGAATTTTTTTATAATTTCATAAAAGTGAGTCGTGTATCAAAAATTATGAGGGCATATCACAATATTTCACGTAAAGAAAAACACCATACGAGGTGTGATCAAAAAATAACCGTTATTTTCATCTTTTCGTGAGTTACGTATGTTCGATGTTCGCATTTTTTTTTTTGTTATGTTGGTACACATGTCTGTTATATATGTTGGCAATACCAACCATTTTGGATTGTCAGTTTGTTTTTGACAGAAAAAAAGGTTAGTCGTGTTTTGGTGTGCTCTTCGATTTTGTACTATTCGAAAAAATGGATCAAAGAAACTGTATTCAGTTTTGTGTAAAAAATGAAATTAAATGCGCAAGGACATTTGAAATGTTGACTGTGGCCTTTGGCGAGTCTACTATGAGCAGAACACAAGTTCAATTGTGGTATAACCGGTTTAAGGAAGGCCGAGAAGATGTCAATGACGATGCTCGTCCTGGTCGCCCGAGCACGCCAACAACCGATGAAAACATTGACGCAGTGAAGAAAATGATTTTGGATAATCGTCGAATCACTATCAGAGAGGTTGCTGATGATGTTGGCATATCGTTCGGCTCATGCCAAGCAATTTTTACGGATGTTTTAGGCATGAAACGTGCGGCAGCGAAGATTGTTCCAAAATTGCTAAATTTTGAGCAAAAACAACGTCGCATGGACATCGCTCAGGAGCTGGTATTTGCCAAAAACAAACCGTTATCATGCCTCAACCACCGTATTCACCGGACTTGGCCCCCGCTGACTTTTTCCTCTTTCCAAAACTGAAGACACCGATGAAAGGAAAGCGTTTTGCTACGATTGAGGAGATAAAAGAAAAATCGAAACAGGAGCTGTTGACGATACCAAAAAAAGCGTTTCAGAAGTGTTTCGAGGATTGAAAAAAATGCTGGCATAAGTGTATTATATCTGAGGGGAATTACTTTGAAGGGGACAAGATAGTTGTTGATGAATAAATAAATACTTTATTTTTTTGATCACACAATAACGGTTATTTTTTTATCACACCTCGTATTGTGAGAGAACATCACAGGTAGTAAGAAACAACGGTAATTGCACGAACTCACCTAATAAAAAATAATATGTATATAATAACACAATAAAAACAACTAAAAAAAACAAACAAAAAATAAACACAATAAACAATTCTTTTAAAAAATAATTGCAAATTTCAGATTACATGTCGTGACTACACAATCCATACACATACAAAAGCTGGAAAATGACCTAAATTGAATCCAAATTAAACTCGGACCATGCAAAATAATCCGCAACTATTTTAACCTATTACATATCATCAACCTAACAGAATATGAAAGTAATCTACAAAAAATTTCACAAGTTTTAGAAGAATTTGAACCTCATACATCCCTGGAAACTTTATTGGAAATATCAAACAAAAAATTCAATGACCTCAGCACAACATTATTCTCATTATTGCCCACCAAAAGACATAAATGCGGCCTAATTAACGGACTAGGAACAGTAATTAGATTTATGTATTACAGGGAATATGGACGCAAAGGATGCCGACAACCTTAATGAAGAAATAGCAAAATTACAAACAGACCAATCAACTACAAAAAACTTTGCAATTCAACCACACCTATTAAATGACTAAATGTTACCAAGAATGAAAAATATAACAAACCACATTAACCTAGAACAATACCATATGATTTCCTACTTAGAAGAACTGTCAAACACAATACACAAAGAAGACAATATTATACAAGAAATTCAGTATATAAACCAAATTCACTTCAATACCTTCATAGATACCCTCAAAAAAATTATCGTAGTATCTGATGAACACATTTACAATACGGGTATACTCGACTTACAATAATTCAAATATAATTTTCAATGTTAAACTACCCCAAATCGAAAACTATGATTGTAAATTTTATAATATCATCCCACTACCTATAAATAACACAAAACAAATAATAACCAAACGTTATGTAACATATAATGCTAAGAAAATTCAGTTCTTCGACGAAGCATGCAACTCATTAGAAAACACATATTATTGTAAAAGCCCAAACAACGAAATCGTGACAGAAGACTCAACCTGCATTGGCGCAATATTTAACAACACAGCATCTAGCTGTCACTTAGACGATATAGAAATGACACCCACAATATATCAACCTAGAGAGAATCTCATATTATCAACTAATATACCTCAAACACTAATTAAGTATAATTGCAGTAACTCAAGCAACATACTAGTCATTGCACAGTGGACATAAATGGCATCATCTACACAGACACTCACGAAATATTCTGGGATGCAGTCCAACTAATACTTCCACTAAAGTTAGCAGTCCAAACCTTAACAATCTCATCATCAATAAGCCTACCAAAACTGCAAGAATTCAACTTTAAACACAACACATCCATAGCAGTACTACACAAAATACGAAAGCAACATTAGAGCCACCTTCACAACCACTGCATTAATTGTTTTGGGAGTCATATCACTAATCGCTCTCATTCTAGGAATATACAAAACAACTACAATCAAATATATACCGGAACCATTACCTACGATCGCTCCAGCCATTGAGAACTCTCTCTGGCCATAGCTCTACTCTAAGGGGGGAGGAGTTACGTTCCCACCTACGGTGTCAATGATCACTACACCCCCATCACCACCACCACCTAAACCACCTAGAACCCAACCACATAACCACTAACAAGTTCAACGATTCCAGATTTGCAACAGCAGCATAAATAACCGAGCAACCCAACCACATAATATACTAGCAGGTTCAACAGCTCCAAAAATGCAATGACTGCACAACAGCAAGCAGCGGGCAGCGACGATATCAACGACCACATTAAGCATACATACGTTGTATTTCTTTATTACATAGCCATAAAGTAAACAAACTTTGCAAACACACACACACACACACACACACACAATATATATTTAGAACATATCCTTATAGATATAAGCTTATAATACACAAACTAGTACGAGTATGTAATATACTTAAAGTATAGATATGAACTGACAATATACCTTAGATATAAGCTTATATAGCACATTTAGAGTACAAAAATACTTGATATTTAGAATAAAATACACTTGGTACACTACACTGAAACTAAGCAGTCTTTCCTTTATCTAGGCGTAGATCGGCATCCTTTGGACGCCTTACACCCTGACATTTGATAGAACTTAGTTCAGCTGGAACAAGTTAACAACCTACTTGAAAGGAATAATTCGGCATCCTTTGGACGACTGTATCCTCATAAAGTTTGGAAGTTGATTCATTCAGCTTGAATAGTTAGTGACCTTCTTGATTTGAATAGACCGGCATCCTTTGGACGCCCTATATCCTTTCGAGTTGAGGATCTAATATTATTTGTGTGTGTAGTGCCCGGCTAAGTACGTAACTGGCGCTACAGTTTCACAAAGTTATTTAAAACAGAGTGGAGCTACAAAAATGCATGGAGAGGTCTCAGCGCAACCTACATGTTAGATCAGTCCACGATCACCTGGTATACCGACGGGTTTCTCACAGAAGAGGGTTCCGCCACGGAGATACTTGGAGCTAGATACAAATACTATGAATCCCTAGGCAAATATACTAGCATCTTCCAGGCGGAAATCCACGCTATTGAGAGATGTGCACATTTCAACATTTAAATATGTTACGAGCGCAAGAATATTACCATCTTATCGGATAGCCAAGCCATTAGGCCATTAGGGCCTCTTGGCTCACGTAACAAGGTTACTATCCTGTGGGTTCCGGGGCATACTGACGTAGAAGGGAACGAAATTGCCGACGAATTTGCACAGAACCCTTCTGTGGTGTAGGTAAGCTGTTCAACCAAGTTAGGTCGACATGCCAGGGTATCAAAGAGGGGACATACCACCTAAAAAGATTCGAATCACTCATCAATCTCTCTAAGAACAATCTTAGGATGACACAGGACACTGTAAACTGAACTCAGATATGGTGAGGATGAGGGTCACCGTGGAAGACTCCTGCAGATTCTGTATGGAGGAAGAGGAGACGTCTTTGCATTTGCTGAAACAATGTCCGGCTCTCATGCACACCCACAGGAAATACTTGGGATTCTTCCAAGGCTCTGTCAGTGATTTGAAACCTCGGAAGCCAAAACTTGCAATCAGTATGCTCTGCTTTTCCCGCTCAAAGTGAAATACGACTGTTCTAGGATCGCCTCCAGGGACTACTCCCACCAAATACGATATATTAGGTATACCGCCTCTCGTGACTTAAGCGAACAACTCAAGGATGTAGTAATGTAGCTGCCAAACTGGGGAATCAAGGTTAATGAATCCCATTATACACACATCATCTTCACTCTCGAAACAAATACATGTCCAACTGTATCACTAAACGCAACAGAACTATCTCAAGCGATAGAAGGAAAATACCTCCAACTTGACCATAGATTAACTTGTATGAAGCACTTAGAACCTTAAAGAACCCCAATGCAATATTACAGCCGTCGCCCTGAATTGGTTGATGAATATAAGATGGAAATTGCGCCCAGAATACAAAATACCCATTCACAAACCGATTGTTACGCTCATATGAACGTATGGGGTTCAGCTGTGGGGAAGTGCGAGAACCTCAAATCTGGAGCTTATACAAAGAGCCCAGCCTAAGACGAAGCACACTTACCGGCACACCATGGTTTGTCGAAAAAAAAACTTCCACCGTGGTATACGGATATCGATTATTGAAGACGAATTCAAGGACATCACGAAAAAATACCAGAACCAGCTACAAAATCACAAAATCTTCATGTAAGAACTCTATTGCAGCAGACCTCTAATTCAGGTCTTAAGAGACATGGTTCTAATAAGATGCAATAAATAAACAAATGCATTTGTTGCTAATGTTCTATGATATGTGTTAGGTAGGTGCGTAAAATGGCTCAGGACCCTCCGGTCGCCTCAATTAGGAATTGTGCCGATTTGATGCCATATCCTCGTGAGCCTAAGGATGGTGATCTACTTTTAATGACAAGCAGCCGGAGTTGTGTACAAATTCAGTTTCGTTTGAAAGTTCTAAAGAAGAGCACTGACCCAGAATATAGAAGAGGACTAAAGGGTTGAGTCTCTAGCGAGCGAGGGCTTGGCAATAACAAAGAAAGTGCAAGATGGTTTCTCTGTCTTGTAGGTTCTTGCAGCTCCTGCAAAGAGCATTTAATGGAATGCCCATTTTTTCAGCTCCTGTGCGTTTCTGCTGAAGTATATACAGATTCAAGTTTAGATCATCCAACAAACGCTTATTAGGTGAATCTAAGCGCTATGCATTATCAGAATTTAGTTGGCAGTTTAGTTCTAGTCACCTAAAACTCACTCATATCAGAAATAAGATCTTGCTGCATCATCACATATACATATATATTTTGCTGTATCTAAGCGCCCCCGACCCAGAAGTTCAGCTCCATCTCATACGATCATGCTTAACAACATCACATATTGCATTGAAACGTAGCGCTGCCCCTTATCAGTACTTCTCACTTCGCACACTACAGAAACACCAACTTTTCATATACTGCGTATCGTTTGTATGCATACACTCCATGTGGCTGATGTTATTCATGTTGTTGTTGTATATGTATTGCTCGTTATTGTTGGACTTGGCAAGAACCCCACAATTTCACATATGAACATCTCATATTGTCTTTGTAGTAATTGTTTTTGGGAGCAGAGAGTACTGCGTACAAAGCCTCGCAAACACACTACTAAAGTAAATATTTCTCGACATATACTACCGATATGAAAAAGAGATGCACCATCAACTGTATATAGAATCGAAAGCATAATCGAATAGTCTCTCAAGGAAGAAGCAATTATGTATGATCTGCCATATTTTGATTTGTATCCCAATCGTTCGATTAGTCTGAGAAATCTGCTTTATCTTAGCTGAGCTCCGATTTCCGCTCTCCTCTGTCACTGATCACTGGTGCCTCATTAACCGGGAATGATTTTCATTTAGAATAAAATCATATATAGGTATCATTTAGAGGTAGTCATGTATAGATCGGGTTGTTTTAGAGAGCAGTGTATAATTTGTTCCTTTTCCTATCTTTTCTAGAACCGCACAACAGTTTCCAGCGAAACGGCACTTTGTCCCTCTAAGCAAAGCAGTCGAAAATTCAGGCAACTGAAGAACCAAACTTAGATGGACGTGAGGTCCAGGGTGGGACGATATTGTGGCTAATTAAACTAAGGAGCTCACATTGAGATCAGAAACATTTAGATTCACCATCATCCTTTATAAACGAATACACTTGAAATACTGCAGATCAAGACAACAAAAGGATGGGTCATGACCAACGCAAGATACTGGATACCAAGAGACTTTGGAAGAACATCCGTCTTACATTAAATTAAGTATGTTCAGGAAACAAGGTGGATGTATGGTTGTAACCTCAGTGGATTGTCCGAGCAAATCATCATATTCTTAATTGAGTGTTCCAAAACAATGTGTTAAGAGGCGTCACAAATGCACTTTGGTATGTTCGTTATTCTTATCTACATCGGGCTCTGGACAGTCAGCGAAAAGTTTGCTTGTCCACGCAAATCGGGTGAGAGGGCATAGCAAAGAGGCGACCGGAATATTTGTTAACTCATTCCCATTTTGTTAACTCAAATTTTTACAATCCTAAATTTTTTTTCATATATAAATTTATTGAATCCTTCTAATATATAAACAATAGAAACTCACAATAAGGACTTCAATCTTAATTCTAGGGAACAAATATTTCTTCACCAGTGTTTCGAAATATGTTGAGTACGAGAATTAAACTATCTTTTACATAGTTTTACTGTAAAAAAGACAAAAACAATTATTATCATTTTACGTAGAAAATTGTATTTTGCATTTTATAGTTGCAATTATATATTCAAGTCCTATAAGAATTGCTATTTAATCCCTATAATAAATGAACCTTTTCCTTTCAAGCCCTCTCGATATTTGCATTTTAGAAGATTAGAAGCTAATTTGTTTGGATGAAGTCGAAGCATTTCAGTATAAGTCGCGCAATATCTGGAGACCTTTATTTCGACTGTAGGAACTTTGAAATCTTTGTGGAGGTTCGCATTGGTGATGTACCATGGAGCTTTTCGATTGATCTCTGTTTGAATTTTTTCTAAGTTCGTTCTTGAAGCTGTTCTCCTCATTTGGATACCATAACAACAAGTTCTAAATCAGGATTCTGGACTCTAAAACATCTAAATGGAGAACTTCACTAAATAATGGACTTCGATTCTGTAAACTTCGGTAATCTGTTAAAACATAATGAACATTGAATAGTTCGAAGAAAATGTTTGTCCGTATTTCTATATCGGACACACATGTCACAATTCAATATGCACAGGCATCCAACTGGCTTATTTGTTTAGTAGTAATTTACTTAGTATGTCAATCACGTAAGTGAGGTTTAATAAGGTAAGGTCCCGACTAAGACAAGGTCTGCAAATGTTTCTTCATTAGTTCCTTAGTTGCCCACATAATGTATTAATGACACTGACAAATTGAATTCCCCGGCGACTGTTTCTTGAGTTTATTCTTACAACAAACCTTAATCATAAAAAGAATTACACAGAGCCGCTCAGCTGAGTAATATTATAAAAATTGTTCCTAAGCATGTTCCCTTTTAATGCGTTAGCATGCCAAAAAGCTCTCAATTTTGGGTCTGTGCTTATTCCAAACTAAGTAAATTGAAATATTTCTCGGCCTGACACTCGAGAAACGAAGGAAAGAAAGCAAAGTTTTTGTTCGTGTTTTAATAACAATATTTTAAAGCAAATTTTAACTAGAATTGCAACATTTGCGCAAATAAGCCACTATAAAATAAGTGAGAGAGAACATTTGAAATAACTTAACAGAAAAGCCGAGAAAGTCGAAGGAAAGATGAATAAATAAAACAGAAAAAATTATAAATCAAATTTTGAGAAAATGCCAACATATTATTCTAGAGACACCCACAAACTTTGCCTCGGATTTTGACAGTGGACCCAGAGAAAAACTGACGTGGATATATTGGGTTAAAGGTGACAGTGAAGATATTAAAGCTGTGTTGGACTAAATTGATGGCGTAATGTTTTCATCCTTTAAGCCAACCCTCTCTACCGATAACTAGCGATACTAACGGAAATTCAATTTACTAATCGTATGAAACATTATTTGGCAATCAAAATATATTTAAATACGTAAAAGAGTTTCCAGTGCGGATACATCGGCGGAATAAAATGGATCCGAACAGAACTTAGTTCCATTATGAACGACAATCTCATTTTAATGTACTAACCTAGTTCTATTTGCCCCCTTCTTTTCCGATTACGGAGACATTCTGAAGTATAGCTGTGGAATCACGATCCTTGTTATCGAATAAATTTTTGTTGATGGAACTTCTGTCAGTTTCCTGGCTAGAGATCTCTATGGTTCCGAATCTCGTGGCATAAAATGTGGATGCATTTACATCCGTTAGAAAGAGCATTGGTTTCCAAAGGAAAGATTTACATATTTTTCATTTTTTCAAAACCGATCAAGAGCAATAACGGAGTGGTTTCCACACCATTCTATTGTTGGTGAATGAATTCGAGAGAATTAGAATATGCGGTGAACTCACTAACCTGCGAGGCCACGACTACAAGACTAGCCTACTTCGCACTTCACCACCGAAACAGTGCTCTTAAGTACACATACAAATCAATTTTATTAGATGGTTTTCCACAAGACTCTTATCCTGGTGCCACGTCTGCCACTCGTGACCAGTTACACGAACACTTTTTCGTCACCAAAACTTGGAAATTTCAGCATCATCTCCGGAAACCCCTAACTGTGGTGCCGAGCCATCACTTTTAACGATATCGTATTACATTAGGAAACGCAACTACGTCAACTGAAGGGCCCTGTATTTCCCTTCAAAACATTTTGAACAAATTTTACACTTTTAACTGTTTTTAATTAGGCAAATTTTGCTTTAATACAAAAAATATTATTATATCACTAGAATAGGATACAAAAATTTTGTGAAACTGGAACCCATTGGTTATTCCGTTGGTTCGGGAAGTAATTCTTCGAACCGACGTTTTCTCTGCATCTTCTGAAGGACGATTTTGAATCCTTTTAGGTGAACCTGCGCTCCCATATCGTCCTCGCAAACAACACTGCAAACCAGCATTGCAAAAAACACGAGGATAGCGTACCTTCTGGTGGCGAACATGGCTTTTGACTGTGATGGGATAACACTGGAAATCTGTAGAGTAGCTTCGAATTATACTGCAATTTGTGTCAGACCCAGAAGCACCATTACAGTGAAAGAACCACTGCAAACTTATAAAATTTTGTAGTTGTATTGCTGGAAAGTTTTTTGCTAGACATTTTTATATTTGTTCGGGAACTGTGTTTGAAGAATTGTCTCTCATGTTCCCACCTTTTTCTCTGTCCTTATGTGATATACCTGCTAATTTGTTTTTAAGTTTCTAACTGAGAATTGTGTTGCAATCTCTGTTTAAATAAGAATAGCTTGAGAGCGAAAGAACGAAAGGAGTACAAACTGAAACCGAATATGAATTTGGCCAAAGAGAACAAATTTTCTCAAACTCTGGCAAATACTCTCTATAAAGAGTATAGAGAGTATTTGATTCTGGTGGGTGTGCTAATAATTCCATTATTTTTTGTTATTTTTTAGTTTGACATTTTTTCTCTCATTAAATAACCGAATATGCCTGAAATCACGAAGAGAGAACACAGCAAATTGTCAGTTGACGGATAAACAGACATGAAAGTCAAACAAGCTGACATGGAGACAAGAACCTTGGAAGGTATGTCAATGATTCTTATATTGTTGAAATTTCTTAAACACATTTTCTGTTGTTTTTTAGTGTTGTTAAATAAACGAAATAAAAAGCAGACCCTGCCAACAAATGCTTTCAACTGAACTAACACTCTACAATTTAGTATTCTACACGTGAATAGAACTTCCCCTGCCTCTCCATACTTGATTAAGTAGCTTGCTGGAATAGGAGGTACCTCAGCCATATATTCGTCTAGCCGCACTTTTCCTTGCTGCTTGCAACGACCACAATCTCCCACACAAAGGTCCTGTTATCAGGTCTGTCATAATAAGCAGTTGCATGCCTTGTGTTTCATGTGTTTCGGAATATTGAATTGTGAAAGGTGCGTATCGAAATGAGACCAGTGGGGACAGTTTATAATGTGGGTATCGATGGACTTATAAGTTGTCGCTTCGCCTGGAATATTTTTTAACGCTGAAATTGGTGGCATTGACATCATTGTTTATGGCTTCTAATGGCACTGAGCCATTCAAGATTTCCGTAATTCATTGCGATATTTGGGAAATGAATGGGAATTGAATCAGTTCGACTGTGATGCTAATTATGCGGAAGTTTCTTGGCAAGGAGGATGCATCGATTGCCATCTTCCCGTTCCCAATATCCAACAATTGTTTTGCGAAACGTTCAGCGGATGCACCATGTTGTAGTTGGACACGTATATTGTTTTTCACAGTCAATTTCTGAACGTGTCGCCATAAAACTGATGAGTTCAGACATACATTAACTTTATCAGAGGATGTTGAACTTGAACTATCTGGCAGAGTTTGTCATCAGACAATAAAATGAGTGCGCCACCGAAGAGCTGTTCATTTTCTCTGAAATCTTTCAATGCACAACGAAGGGGTTCCAATGATTTTTATGCGCCACAGGATACTCGTCCCATATACTGAATTGACATGATTGAAGTACTTTGCACGTTCCAGAATTTTTATTGATATTGCATGTTGTTGTCTCAGTCATTTGCAAATGTAACGGCAACTCAGTGTTGAAATCGCTGTTCGGCCACCACCCAAGAGAATTGCGGCAATTCGGGATGATGGAATAAAGGCCAGTGTAATATTTTTTAGTGATCATATGGTTGCCAAAATAAATGAAATGAGAAAAGTTTTGTCTGTGCCTCCGGGCGCATCTAGAAAACGCAATCCGCCACTTTGTCTGGTGATTCTGTCGTACACTATGCGTTGTTCTGGAACCAAAGTCTGACAATTCGCTGGAACAAATGCACCCAATTCGTCGACATCGAAGTGTGTTTCTCGCAGTAAATCATGAGCGAAAAGGTCGTTTGCAGATCGATTCGGGGCAGCTATTCCCAATTGTACCAGTGCTTTGTTACCGATTGCCAAAGAAATGTCCTCAATCGAAACCAATGCCTCATTATACACTTTTGGTGTGAATTGAATGCGAGTATTTTGATTCCTTGCAAGCAAATGATGTGGGATGGTTTCCCTCATGTCGTCTTCCTATTATTCCCAAAGATCTTTTGGGCTGGATGAGAAACATGTTGTGAATATTTTGGTTCTGCTTCGCTCTTCAAAAGGCCGGAAAGTCGCTTCTCAGTAGGCGGGATCGGCTTGTCGGTTTTGCGAGGGTTTTAGCTAATGGATTCGAGTGATTGTATTTCTTTTTCTAGTCTTTATTTCTTTGATAATTGTGGGTATTTTGAGGGCTTGGTGAATATTTTCGTTACGGGTGTGCCATGTAGCACCTGTTATTAACCTCAGTATCTTTGACTAAAACCTTTGAATTGTGGCCATGTTAGAAGCGGATGCATTACCCCACAGTTGAATGCCGTACAACCCTATTGGCTTAACAACTGTATTGAAGGAGAGGAGAACTTTATGTTCCATACTTAAGGTGGATTTGTGGTTAATTAGCTAATGTAGATTCGCAACCTTCAACTTCATAGGTAAAATTTTAGCTAAAATGTGTGTGCGCCAAGTTGAGCGCCTGTCTAAATGAATGCCGAGATAAGTGACTTCATTAGCTTGCGGAATCTTGATACTATTGAACCGAGCAGCTGGGCACGTACCAGACTTCAAAGATAATGTTACGTACTTGTCCTTCTGCTCATTGACCCTTATACGCCACATTCCTAGCCATTCTTCTAGCGCAAGTAAGTGCTCTTGTAGTGCCCCCGACGCTTTTGTCGAACATTTATTGCAACTTCGTATGGCGGTGTCATCCGCAAATGTTGAAATTAGTGTGATTTCACTTATAGGAATATCATAAGTAAATAGTACATATAATGTAGGGTCTAGAACACTACCTTGGGGCACACCGGCAAATACTCGGAATTAATTAGTAGACGACTACTTCTACACTAAAACGTCTATTGGATAAGTAGGACTCCAGAATTTTAAGACAGCTTTTTGGAAGAAACTTTTCGATTTTAAACATCAGTCCTTGATGCCATGCCTTATCAAATGCTTGAGCCACGTCAAGGAATATTGCCGAGCAAAACTCCCCAAGTTCAAATGCTTTTCTTATTCCAACTGCAATTCGATTTACTTTCTCAAAAGTTTTGTGCTTTTCTCGAAAGCCGAATTGATGTTGCGGCATTTCGCTCTGTTCATGAAGAAAGGGAGATAGTTTATATAGTAGATGACGGCAGCGTTGCGTCTTTTCCAGGTTTAGCTATCATATCTGCGACCTCTTCCATGCCTTCGGATAGTAACCGAGTCAAAAATTGCATTAAAAAGCCTACAGAGAAATGCACATGCAGAATCTGTTAAGTCTTTTGGTATTTTCGGGGTCATATTATTATTATATATACATCTATATATTAGGGAACTTTGAACAGGCTGAGCAATGTCAGTACTGCAAGGCGAGGCAAGCAACGCAAAGGAGTTTGTAGCCACATTCGGCTGGAAGAGGGGACACAGATGACTTGAAAAGCAGAGTGCTTTTTCTTTATCGCTTCGAGCCAACGCGCCGGTCGGGTTTCTCAGGCGTTTTACACCTTCCATTGGAGGCTTAAAGTTTTTCGATGCCTTCCAGAGGGAGAACCATTCGGTAAAATTTAGGGTTACCTTCTTGAGGTAATCTTTCAGGATTTTGTGCTCTTCCTTTATAAGCGCTTCTTTAAGAGCCCTTCGGCTGCTTTTAGATTATGTTCAGAGATGAGTGAGCGTTGGGTCTGCATTCTTAGCGTAACAATCGTTTCTCTGCTACGAGTTTCTCAATTGGCTATTTGTACAACAGTTTTAAAGTAGTTTGTGACATTGCCACTACGGCTGCAGTCGCTAGCATGGAGTTAAAAGTATGAATATTGTTGTCTACATCATCTGCATGTTTTTCTTCAACTCTTGTAGAAATATGACTACTAATAAACTTCTCTAAGTCGTGGCTTGTATAACCGGCCCTTGCCTGTTCGGCAGACATGTTCTCAGGCTGGGTGTATTCTCTCATGAATATTGCAGAATGTGGACCATCTCTTCTGTGGATGCCCGGCTCTAGCCAGAATCAGAGCGGGCTCTTTAGGTAAATACGCTTTAAGCTCCCTTACGGAAGTGTCCGGTGCGAAGGTTAAACAAATCTTGCGCTTTATTGGGGCTTCAAAATGGTTTGACGGGTAAAGTAGAAGTGCCGTTTTACGCGCTGGTATCGCAATGGATCCATAGTGGTCTGAGTGAGTTGGTCTGACACGAAAAACTAACCTAACCTAACATACTCTTTCTATTTTAACCAATCGGTTTCGTTGGTTGTAGGCGAAGGTATTTAGGTAGGTAGGAGTGGCAGCCTTTGTCGCAAAAAGCACACTTAAGCACATAGAATGGCGCGTTGTGGTACCACACTAAGACGCGACTCCCCCGTCTAGAATTTTGGGAACCACAGTGATTCCGAAATGAACCTGGCTATGTCCTTAATGTTGATGGAAGATAGTTCGTTTAAGGAAGCGAAGAAAGGTGAGCCTAGGAATTTTAATCTTCGCCTGGCCAGAGCTGGGCAGTTACACATGAGATGAAGTACTGTTTTTTCCTCCTCCTCAGGGGCAGTGCTAGTCTTTCAGCATTTTTCCCGATCAGAAAGTGTCCCGTGAGCACATTTATTATAGTGCCGATGGAATTCCTGCTAATAATGAGTAGCTGACTAGTACGCCTAATGTCGATAGTGCTCCAGGTTAGTCTGGCAACACTACAGGTATGTTCATTTATACAGGCTTTTTTAGCTGCCTCAAGGTAGTCATATTTTATAGCCCATTTGACCGTGGCCAGTGGGACACCTACATCAAAGGAGGGGGAGATGTCAGGGAGCAGCGTACCTATTTTGGCCAATTCATCGGCCTCGCAGTTTCCTGGAATGTCGCTATGTCCAGGCACCCAGCATATGTGAACTTGTGAGTTACCTGAGACGACGTTCAGGGAGGAGCGGCAATCGAGTACAATCTTAGAGGTAGTGAATACACCAGCCAGTGACTTGATTGCCGCCTGACTGTCCGTGAATATGCGTATCATCACATCGCATACTTCATTGCGAATAAGCCACTTGGACGCTTGGAATATTGCCATTACTTCCGCCTGAAAGACGCTGCAATGGTCAGGGAGACGATAGGAGAGCTTGATGCCAAGTTTTCTGGAGAAGATGCCGCAACCGACCTTATTCTCCAGTTTGGAGCCATCCGTATATATGTCAATGGAACTGCCAGTGACCACTAAATTGTTGGACCATTCCTCTCTACTAGGAATCTAAGTGTCGAACCCGTGGTTTATATTAGGTGTAGAGCACGTATAGTCAACGTCCGTCTGTACGGGCGTGTCCTGCATCAGAATATTGGCGTGGCCCAGGTTCAGCCTAGTCCAGTGCGATATAGTATTGAGTCTGGTTGCCGAGCATTTTGCTTGTTGCCTGACCAGAAGCCTAGTGGGCAACCCATGTAGGAATGCAAATAGAGCTTTGGTAGAGGTGGTACGCAGAGCCCCTGTTATCAGAACCGCTGCTGTTCTTCTAACCTTGTCAAGAGGTTTTAGGTTCAACGCCTTGTCAGTTGCGGGCCACCAGAAGACAGCGCCGTAGAGAAAGTACGGCTCAACCACCGCCGCATAGAGCTAGGACATGGTTCGAGGTTGGACGCCCCATGTTGTTCCCATGGATCTCTTGCAACAGTACAGAGCACACGTGGCTTTCCGTACCCTCTCCGCCAAATTTGCTTTCCAATGGAGCTTAGGGTCCAGGATCAGACCTAGATACTTGACGCTATTGCTTAGGCTAAGCGTATTCCCATTAAGTTTGGGTAAGTCAAAACTTGGTATTTTGTTCTTCCTGGTGAAGAGCATAACCTCAGTTTTGGAAGGGTTGACATCCAGGCCAACTTCAAGACACCATTGGGACAAAAAGCCAAGAGTGTAGCTTAGCTTTTCTGATACTGTTGACAGATATTTACCGGAAACAGAGATAGCAATGTCGTCCGCATAAGCTATAGTGTTGCAGCCGGTCTGATCTAATCTCCTAAGTAGTGTGTTCACCGTCAGATTCCATATGAGGTGTACCTCTGGAGTACCTCTCTTGACAGTGCTTTTAGCATGTACGTTTCCTATTGAGGAGCTAATGACGCGTGTTTTCAGTAGCTGTTCGATGAACCTCACCAAGCTGGGGTCCAGGTTCAGGTTTACTAAGGATTTAGTAATGGCGGAGGGACAAATATTGTTGAATGTCCCTTCTATATCGAGATATACTGCAAGAGTATATTCTTTGTTGGCAAGAGATTTCTCTACTTGCTCAATGAGCACGTGAAGCGCTGCTTCCACAGACTTGCCTTTAGTATAGGCATGTTGTGATTTGGAAAGGCACGTGGAATTAATAGACCTCCTGATTTGTATATCAAGGACTCTTTCCAGTAATTTCAAAAGAAAGGAGGACAAACTAATTGGTCTATAGTCCTTAGGCTTGGTGTGAGTCGACTTTCCCGCTTTAGGGATGAAAACTACTCGAGCTTCTGTCCAGCTTTTGGGAATGTACGACCATCTTAGGCATGCATTATAAATATGCAGTAGCCAAGGCGCAACTGTAGGCGAAACATTGGACTTATATATTCTGGCGGTTCATAAAAGTTGATTGTTATAGGCGAGTGAATAGAGGACAGAACGACACAGGTTTCTGCTGATACTAAAGACCTATTTATTTTTAGAAATAGCAAAATTAATCAATAAGTGGGTTGTCCTGGTGAGACAAAACCTAATCTACCAGTTGTCGGTCTTTTGAATTAATTAGGCGAGAGCCCCAGTTTTATGTTTCGCATTATAATCCCCGCCAGCGAGAAATCTATCACCAAGGGAATCAAAAAGTTCCTTAAATTGAGTTTCTGTTACTATAAAACGTGTTGGCATATAGCTGAAAGCCTCAGGTCTTTGCCACGATTCTTAATAGATACTGATATAGCTTACATCCATTGCATTGAATGCTTAAGCCGATTTCTGATTAGTATAGCCGTACCTCCATGTGCCTTACCATCAGCATGAGTGGTGCTGTAAAATTTGAGGCTGGGCAGGTGAAAATTGTATTTGTTTGTGGGATGTGTTTCGGACAAAAGCACAACATCAATTTCGTGGTCATGCAGAAACTTGTGAAGGGCAGGGTTTATGCTGGTTAGCTCCGTTTGCATTCCATAAAGCATATTTTTAACAAACTCATTTTTTATTTACAACAGTTTGGATCATTTGCTTTTGAGCTTTAATCAAATTTAGTAACATATTTTGCACTGTAGACATGAATTGTGTGATACACTGAGTAAGATTTACAATCACAGCTTCTACTCCACTACTAGATGTAGTGTTATTGTTAACTGGCCATGCGTGGCCCTGCAGAACACATGCATAGGGCACATCAGCCTAGTCGTTAAGCAAGTGCCTTCGCCTCCTCAAGACCTATGATCCTCACGCCTGCCGCTATCGTTCAACATTAGTTTGCAGGTGGTAATTGCTATTCCAACGTCGCATCTGTCCGTACGCTGAGGAAGGTTGGTAACCCGTCTGGCTCGACAGTTCCCTTCAATATTCTTACAGTCCCCTTCAATATTCCTATTTGCCGGATCACATATGAGGCGGAACCTTAAAAATGGTGCTGATATCATTTAGGGCTTCCAGGGAATGTTGGCAAACCTTTGATTTCAGTGCCACCGAGTTCATTGACTTGATGGCCCCCTGTCCGAGTAGATATTTATAATGGTTTTTGTTATGGTGTGTCTACTTATAAGTAGATGACTACCTCCTTTATGGCTAGGAGCTCTGCTTGATAAACACTGCCAGTCCCAGTTCTTTTGAGAAAACTCCAAAGCCCACTCTATCGTTAAGCTTGGATACGTCGGTGTAGAAATTCAGTTCCCCCCCTTTCGTAATGGCATGGGTATTTGCCACTCCCTTCTAGACGGAAAATGTGCCTATCAAGGTTGAGATTAGATATACAGTGGTCAATGCCTTAGTTGGGGCGGTCCTTAAAGCATCAGAAATGCCCAGAAAAGCTGTTCTCTGGATCTTACTCAGAAGCTTCAAATAGCTTTGCTTCTGAGTGGATGGACTCCATACCAGTATTCCTTATAACAACATATGTAGGCCTGACCACAGAGATGTACAGCCAGCGCATAATTCGTGGGGATACCCCCACCTACTTCCCACCAAATTGTCCTTCCCAAAAGTGCAATATTGCCCTTCCTAACTTTTCCTCAATATAAGTTTTCTAGTATTAATCCCAGTCTCCTTTATCGGAATTTCCACACCTTTGTGTATTAGCGCGGAGACCGTCCAGTTACAATTGCCAAATCGTCAGCTTAAGCGATGACGTGGCAACCCCCCTCTCTAGGGCTGGCAGTAAGGGATTTACTGCCATATTCCAGAGAAAGGGGCAGAACTACCCTGAGGATTTCCTCTGCAGACCTGCCTGCAAAAGTGCAGGTTCCTAAGTTGGCAGTTACCCTTCTTCTGACGAGTATAGTCTCAATCAGTGCAACCACATTAGACTCAACGCCAAGAGCTTTTAACGCTCCCGTAATAGCGCTCGCACTTACATTATTAAATGAGCCTTCTTCTATCTATGAAGGGTGCCAGTGGAAAATCCTTCTCCTGGATGGCTTTTTCCACAATACCAGTGCGCCGTTTCTGTAGATGTTCCCTTCGTATATGCATGCTGTGCCCAGGAGATTCTACACACAAAGAAATTCACAGGAAAATCGAACCAAAAGTGTGGGTTAAATTTGAACAAATTTGGATAAATACACTAGTGAAAATTGTTAATTTTACTGAAACCGAAAAAGTACAATTTCTTTTGGTAAATTTATCCTAAATTTTGGGGAGAAATTGCACCGATCTAAAAGAGCATTCACGTAGTAAACGGAATTTTAACCGAAAATATTTTTTATGTACCAATAATCTTTGTAAGGTTACCATAGAAACGGTAAAAAGCAGTATTTGTAGTGTTCCTGCAACTATTGTAATAATACAGAATTTGCCGTAGAACTACGATTTTTAGAGTAAAGATACTGGAAAGTGCTTCAGCAGAAATACCATTTTAATAGTAAATTTACTATAAAAATTGTATGATATTTGCCTATACAGTAATAATACAATTTCTGTTGGATTGTTGCAATTGCTGGATAACTGCATCTACAGTAGAAATGATTTTATTACAGTAAAGTTCAAAGAATGTTCTTGAAAATAAAAGCTTACCGTCTTCGAGGTGTATATAAGATTCTAGAATGATCCAGAAACTTCTTGAATAGTGTAGAATTTTCGACTTCAACCATTCGGAAGCTATAAAGGCCACCGCACTATTAAAGTGAGACGCAGTTGAGCAGAGATCGTAACAGTGTGTACATCGTGCATTTCAGTATTAAAAAGTAATAAAGTGATCAAATGAATTATTAAATAAAGTGCAAATTGTAACAAAGTAAATTTTGAGCCTCATATTAAGGGTGTAAATAGCAATAATTAAATAAAGTTAGTTATATTAATTTAACCTGCGATTGTTTGATTACTACACAATCCAGTGGTACGAATCCGAGTATAGATAGTTAGAGTAAATTGTCAGGATTTCGTAACAATATTACTATAAAACAAAAGTTTTAGTAAAATATACTTTTTAATAACGTTTTGGTCTTATATATAATAATGATGAGATTAATCCTCTCTTTACGAAGGTAACTTTATTAATAATTTTAGGAAATACATACTTAAAACGAAGTACACAATGGAAAGCTTAAAAACTAGCAATAGAATGCAACAAAAGGAATGTAAAGATAATGGGAACAAAATAGAACAGGTCAATTGGTTAAAGAGCAAATAATGAAAGAGGAAGGAGGGATGGGAGAGGATAAGGAGTTTTATGAGGGTTACAGTAGATATTGTAGGTAGTGGGAATGTTGATATGTAACTATATGAATTTCCATTAGGTTCTATTTTGCGTGTGAATAAAGGTTTGAATGATAATTACCTTTAAGTTAATTATAATAATAATTTATTTAATGTTAATATTAATTATTATTTGAGAGTATTTAGTAAACTAAAAATATTGGGAGCTGGTTTGTCTTCTTTAAGTTTAATTGAATTGAAGTGTCGTTGGACGAAAGTCCAAAATGCGACACTGTCACATGCGTAGTTGAGATGCTAGACATGAAAAATCTTAGAACACGAGTCTAAAAAATGGATGAAGGACTGCAACTCGTATTTAGTTTCATCAAAATACACGCATAATTGTGCATCGGCGTCGCTTGGACTAGTGCTATAAGTATCTCGCTTGTGTAAACCAATCTTCCTTAATTCAAACTGGTTTCCAATGTCATTCGGTGTTTTTACGTGCAGCAAAAAGGAGTTTTGTGAATCCTTTATGGTCAATCGGCTAACTGCAGGAGCACCAGGTAGCGTTCAGTGCGAGGCCGACGCAATGCGTGCAATAGCAATGCAACTAATTGATCTGACCCTAAAATACAAATACAATTTAAATAAAAATTTACTAACTAATTACATATAAAATAATAGTTACTAAACCAACTGAAATAGAAACACTGAGGTCCAATTACCACTCTGTTTAGTATTGATTCATGTAAAAGTCCCAGTTATGGGGATCCTTCACCTTATCATTCAAAATTGGAATTTCACCTGCCTAAAATAGACCCATTTGTTGCAATAGTAGATGCTGCTGGAAATAATATTTTGAGGTCTACATCAACCCGTTGAAAGAATCGATAGACAATATATAAATATTTATATATGAAAATATATAATATGCTATAATATAATTTAAATCAGAACTACCCAAATTGTGACCCATAGAATGGGAGAAGAGCCTCCACCTCTTCAAAACATCGACTCTGTTCTTGTCGCCAGTTACGTTCAAAAGGTCAGCTCTCCTCTTAACAAAACATGTGCGCCACTTTTCTTGAACATCATTCCAGGGGTCAGTAAAAACCTTTGTCCATTCATAGAATTTTTTGATTTCTAAATATATTCAAGATTGTAAAAAAGGAAAAATAAATATAAATTATTAAGGACAACAATTTGCATTATAGTATTACCGAGTTCACCTTCCCCTTCTGTGGTGCTGGGTGACTGAAGAACTAATGCCCCTATTATGGATCACAACTGAAAGTAAAGTTGGGTTGTAGTTGTGAAATGGATATTGTGGTTCACAGCTCTGGCAAAGTTGCGTTGTCTGAACTGTCAAAATCAATCAACTGCGATTTACTAGTGGTGCTCTTGCCTGCGTGTGTTAAAGTGTGAAATATGGAGAAATCTTTGTAAGTATAATTAATATACGAGTATGTGTAAAAAAGTATCAAATTGGAAGCGATTTATAGGAACATCACAAATAGACAACAATTGGAGCGACTTGCGGATTTGGTGGAAACCAATCCAGAAATTGGCCGAGGCGACGGGCGGTTTGTTCTCTGTGGAACTGAATAGTTTAGGCAGAGAACACAGAGAACCGACAAATTTTCTGACGTTTCAAAAATGCTCTCTTTGTTTATCATTGCCCAAATTTATTTATCGTTGCCCAAATGGACAGGTTTGTTTATCATTGGTTAACCGGATTTCCGAAGAACTACAGTTTGCGCATGTGGAAGGGTCCGCAAAACGACAGACGTTCAAGTGTCACGTACTACGGACTCAGGTCTAGGACCGCCAACTAGGACAGAAGCAGAGTTGCAAAGGGTAAGATTGATGTTCAAAAGTCAAAAACAACAAATTTAAAAAAATAGTTATTTTTTAGGTATGGTGACACTCCAAGGCGAATGTAAAGAGGAAATTAGCCAAAAATAAACCAAATTTGTTGGCGACTGGCAGTGGTCCATCTCAGGAGGTGAACTTGACCCCAACTGAGGAACGGGTTTACCAGCTAACGTAGGTAAATCTGGCGATAGACCCTCCCGGGCGTGCTATTGGCTCAGAAGCTTCCGCAATAAATTATGGAAATGCAGAACCCGTGCAAACGGTATCACCGACTATTTCGCCCTCTCCTAAACACAAGCGCCCGAGTAAGAAAGCGACAGAGGACAAGCGGTTCGAGATTTTGGAAGAGCAGGCAAGGACACAACAGGAGATTGTGAAGACACTTCTAAAACTCTAAACTACAAATCATAAAAAATGTGATTTGGAAAAAAATATTTGCATTGCTTGAGGAAGCAAACGCAGAAAAGAGGAAGCAAACGCACGGAATATAAAATGAAAAATTGCTCAAGCAAAGTTTAAAAAATAGAAAGTAAAAATTCAAATGAAGAAAAATTTTATTTTTTCTGATTTTTAGTTGGAAGTAACTGAAAATGTTGTTTTCTCATTAATTGGTTTTAAGTAAATGAAGAATTGTTTTTGATAACTCACTTTAAAAAAATGCAGACTGTTTTTAATGACTTAGTTTTAAGAAAATGAAATTTATTTATTTTTTATTGATTGAAGACGAAATTGTAATTTTTATTGGAAGGCACGCATTGCGATGTTTCGGGTTGTTTCCGCTGCTTGTATGTTGTTTCTCGCTTCAGAAACTTCATCAGGCATGACTTGTGTGCTGTCATCACCGACCAAAATTCCATTTGGCTACTCCAGTCTAAAATCCTGACTGACATTGTGCAGCACACAGCACGCGTTTACAATTTTTGTGGCTTCTTCGGGGGAGTAGTGCAGACCACGGGCAGAAAGCAGACAGTGAGACTTGCTTTTCAATACCCCAGTTGTCCTTTTCACGGCGTTTCTGGCCTTAGCATGGATTTGGTTGAACTTGGCTTGCGCTGAGCCATCAACTGTACTGCGAAACGGAGTCATAATATACGGTGCTGTGAATATCCAGCCCCGCCTTAAAATAATTTTTCATAAAATTGATTAATTATTTGAGCAATATTAGAAAACGTTACCTAAAATCCATGTATTGGTCTGCATATTCCTCTCAAGATATTGCTCACATTCCATATTAGGGAATCGTGATTTGCGCCAGGATACCTCGCATCTACAAACCTGATATTCATTTTCAAATCAGGAAACAAATCGAAGGTTGAAATTATGCCCAAACAATCATTTCAAATGCAAATTACTTACGATCATCCTTTTCTGTTTAAATACAGATGCTGTAACTCCTTCCGCGGTGGTATGATTCTCACATGCGTTCCATCAACGAATCCTGTAACTCCTGGAAATCCACTCTGGGCATAAATGACCAATTTTGCATCGTTGATTTCGCTCACATTCATCGAAGCTTTTATCCATCGACAAGAGGTGTGTTGCTCCAGGATTCTTAAAACCTCACCAAAAACAACAGAGAATGTGGGTTGCGCTAAGCCCGCCCTTCTGGTAACTGCCAGAGCGGCGCACAACTTAATAATGGGCGGAATAGCAAAAGTGCATGTGGACTTTTTAAAGAAATCTTGCGTCTCTTTAAATAAATCGGGACACGCCTCCTTATTCAACCGAAAATACCAATTTTCTATCTATTCCATCTCCCATATTACTTACTTAACATTTGGCAATTCCAGAGGATTGGACACATCCCGTAAACTTCTCCTTAAATGTGCCACATTTGCACAATTTTCCTGCACTGCTTCATATAAAATAATAATTCAGCACTTATTTTATAAAGCGATGAGAGCTCCATTGTTTGTGTTCGGTTCCAATTTATTAATAAATCAGTAAATTTCACATCAGCAAACGTCCAAATGAGTCCAGAAATTTTTAACAAAATAAAAAATCTCGCCTCACGTAGCTTTTCTCCTCCCTCTCCTTCCCTCTTTGCCCTTAGATGTCAGAATCAGTCGCCTCTCTGAGGCTAATGTGAACACGGTCATCATTGCATCGTACAGACAATAAGACCACGCGGCGCGATAGTGGAATCGGACTAAAACGGTATTCGGCCAATAACAATTTGCCTATAACGGTTCAAGAAGCAATTAACTGCAAAATATTTTCTAACAATCAATTAGTGAAATCATGACAGAAGCAAAAGTTGCTAAATTAAAAATAAAACGACATACTTTGATTGCCCAACAACTACGCGTCAAGGACTTTGTTGATTCGAACTTGGCAGTTGCGTCCATTCCAGAACTTGAAACTCGATTGCAGCCTCTTGAAAAATATTATTCAGATTTTCAAACTCATCAATCGGTGCGCGCGGAGTTTGAGGAGATGTATTTTACGCTACGGCCAACACTATTGGTGAATTCCAACACGTCTGATCCAGATCAAACGGCAGCGACTAGTGGAAATGCGCTTAAATTGCCACCGATTCCGCTGCCTACATTTTCAGGTGACTACACGCAGTTGACTTCGTACTATGAAACCTTCTCATTACTTGTTCATCGCAACGATGCGCTCGATAATGTTACGCGATTCCATTACCTCCGATCATCATTAAAGGAAGGAGCGCTGCGACGCATTCAGTCGATTGAGGTTACACCTGAGAATTACGATGTGGCTCTAAAGCTGCTGTCGAGGGGTACCAGAAACGGAACATTATCGCACGAGAACATATCCGACAGCTGTTCAACGCTTCTTCGATTTCCACTAAATTGACATCATCGGGCCTACGGGATTTACTTGATACGGTAAGCATCCATTTGCGAGCGCTGACATCGCTGGGCAGACCTGTTGCACATTGGGATGACTTGATCATTGAATTCGGTCTGTCGAAACTGGACACTGTCTCCCACCGGCCACTCTGAATGAGCTTTTCAAATTTCTTGAAAGACGCTGCAATCATCTAGAACCGCGGTCATCCGTTCACCGGCCAAGTGTGCTTACACCTCCACAGGTTAAACAGAACAAAACCCAAAGAAAATTTCGACTTTTGGCACAGCGTTCGTCTTTCGTAGCCTCTGGAGTCCAAGGGCCGCAACGAAATTGCACATTTTGCAGTGGTACTAATCGTTTCATTTATCGCTGCCCCCATTTTCTCGCGCTCAGTCCCAACCAACGGTTCGAGTCGATTCATGAAAGGGAACTCTGCAAAAATTGCTTCAAAACTGGTCATACGCACATAAATGGTAATGCTGGAAAATGTAAAACATGCAACCGTAACCATCACACATCACTTGACAATAATTTGTTTTACAACAACAACAACGCGTTCACAGGCAGCAAACCGGTTGTTGCCGAAAACATTGTAAGCAACGGAATGACAATTAGCTGCAAATAGCTTAGCAACATTGAACATCAATTCAAACGCATTTTTTCTCTCCTCACATTCTGCTCCAGCAGCAACAACAACAACGCCACTATGTACATCAGTACAATTACTACCTGCTTCCCACAGCAACCCACCAACATCACCTGTTATTGTATTACTAGCTACTGCGCGTATTGAATAATTGGGGAGAGAGCACTGCTGGACTGTGGCTCACAATTAAACTTTGTCTCTGAGCGACTTGCAGTGGAACTAGGCATTAGGCGTCAAATTGCTCAAACAGAAATTAGCGGCATTGGTGACACCACCAACTCCATCGTAACTATAATGCCGTCTAACACGTCACACTACTCAACAGAATTAAATTTCCTTGTGCTACCACGTATTAGTGAGTACCAACCGGAGTATCACTTCAACATATCCAATTGGAATATTCCTAAAGAAACTCACTTAGCTGATCCCGCCTTTTTTAAATCACAAAAGGTTGATATGTTGTTAGGAGCGGAGATTTACATGGATCTGCTGATTCATGAGCAAATTCGTCTTGGTGATAATCTCCTATTCTCCAAAATACACAATTGGTTATATAGTCACTGGTAGGGTGGCTGAAATGAAAAAAGTAAGTTTCCAGTGCAGTAAAGTTTCCACAGCGTCAACTGCCTCATTAGAAATGTTGCTTAAACGCTTTTGGGAAATAGTAGCACATACCGCTCCCACAAAACCAATGACGGCAGAAGCGAGACTCATCGAAATGCATTTCACTTCAACAGTGCAACGGTCGACAACAGGCAGATTTACAGTCAGAATACCATTCAAAGCGCCTCCAACGTCTCTGGGAGAATCGTTCACAGCAGCAAGCGTAGATTTCTCTCACTAGAACGCAGGTTACTCAAAAATCCCTCATTACAACAACAATAGGCTCAGTTTATGACGGAGTACGAGAGTGTTCACCACATGACTCGAGTGGAAGCTGCAAACGACTACATGTCAAGCAAAGAATATTTTCTACCGCACCATTGCGTCATAAAAGCGGAGAGCTCAACAACAGAACTACGCATTGTGTTCGACGCATCGGCAAAAACAAAAAATAATACATCACTAAATGATATTCTCATGTCATCCCTCAGTTTCGAACATATCGCTACGTTTTTTACAACAGACATCAGACAAATGTGCAGACAGATTGATGTAGACCAACTGGATCGTCGCTATCAGTTGATTCTCTGGAGGAAAAATCCGCTTTCGCAGCTCGGCGTTTACTAATTAAATACACTCACCTACGGCACTTCTGCTGCCCCTTACTTAGCAACACAGTGCCTTACACAACTAGCTGAAGACGAGAAGGAAAAATTCCCCTTGACATCAACCGCTGTCGACGACATCATGACTGGAGCAAATACAATGGACCAAGCCGCATCTCTTTTAGCAGACCTACAAACCTTGCTTACATCAGCTCAATTTGAATTACGCAAGTATTGTTCTTATAACCCCGACTTATTGCAATTTATTCCAGAACAGCAGAAGGAGCCATTTCAGAATTTGTGACGATGACGTCATAAAAACATTGGGTATGATTTGGCATCCAATTGCAGACTCATTCGCATACCACTTTGCCTTTGAACGGCCAGCAACAACTACAAAACGAACTGTGCTGTCAGATCTCGAAGAATCTTCAGCCCACTAGAACTGATTGGCCCAGTAGTAGTTTGGGGAAGAATCTACATGCAGCAACTTTGGAAGCTTAAATTGTCAAGGGACCAACCACTGCCGGAGTGCTATGAGCAGCGCTGGAGTAATTATGTTCAGCAACTGAAGATTCTTAAGTCAATTCGAATTCCAAGACAAGACAGTGAATCGGCAGACGGTGCATGCTACCTGCGCAGTATTGGCGAAAACAATGACGTCACAGTGCAGCTAATTTGCTCGAAATCACGGGTGGCTCCAACAACATCAACGTCAGCTAAACTTGAACTAGAGGCGGAGCTGCTTATGGCTGAACTCGCAGAACGAATACTCAATATTCTTCCAAGTGCAGCCAACGAACGATTTTACTACACCGATTCCTAGATTGTATTGGCCTGGATCGCACATCCTTCATATACGGTGACAACCTTCGTAGCAAACAGAGTTGCAAATATCCAGGAGCTCATGCGAATCGAGGAATGGGGATCCGTCAACACAAAAGAAAACCCTGCGGATATCATCTCTCGCGGAGGAGTTTGTAAAATCGTCACAAAAGGAAATCTGAGAAACATTCTCTAACAATGAAATACGAAGTAATTAAAATTCAACCCGGCGCAAAATACCTTGGCATAATAATCGACTCCAAACTTACTTGAAGACATCACATACAAAGTAAACAATTCGAAAGAAGAAACAAATTCAGACAATGAAGTTGGCCACTAGGAAAAAGTTCCAAATTATCCTAACATAATAAACAAAAAATACATATGACAAGAGTCTTACCATAAGGAAGATAGAAATCTGGGTACTGCCAGAAAAACCAACATACAGTAGATCCAAAGAGCACAATCAAAAATTATAAGTGCAATAACGAAGGCTGCTGGTACGTGACGAATGAAGACATTCACAATGAACATTGACACGGTGGAGGAAACCATAAAAAATGTGGCAGGAAATACACGGAGCATCTAAAAACCCATGGAATTGGAAAATTTCAACAAAGAAGACTAAAGCGAATCGCACCCGTCGAACTTCCAAATAGGTTTTAACATTATCTTTTGGTGTTTTGTTTTATATGAGTAGCCATAAATAATAAATTTTAGTATATTATAAATAATATTTACTCTGGCAATGGCCAGAATATATAGTGTAGCCAAATTGTTAAAATAATTTCACTTATTGCTGAGAAACAGATTGGAAATAAAATGCGGAAGAAAACAAAAATCATACTTACCTTTTCCTGTCAAACAGTTCATTAGTCGGAAAAAATAAAAAAAAAACGATTAAAGAAGTCTGAAGTCGGGTTAGACCGACTACGAAACACCCTTTACCTTTTCTTGTGCATGCGAGTTCAACAATTGGGATGTTTTCTTCATAAATCATCATTTTGGTAGGGTACTTTGAAATGATTATATCGACCCCATTTCTTGTATATGGGTTTCTAGGGTCCATATACGTACTAATATATAATTTCGTCAAAAAATATTGTGTAGGTCGTAAGTTATAATAATATGTCAATAGTGGGCGTGTTTAATGTTAGTACCCGCAACCTTCCTGTGAAATTTCGTTGATAAATCTTTAATAGGAACCTAGTAACGATTTTTGGCTAATTGTGGGCGTGGCAGTTCTATTATGATCTCCATATTCTGCACACACACTATTATGGACCCCATGTATATTTCTGCAAATTTTTATTCCGCTGGCATCAATACGAGCATAGGTAGGTTAATTTTAATTTCAGACCCGAAAGTTCCCTAAATCAAAAGTGGGCGTGTCTTTTCTCTGATCAGCCCCATTTGTTGCTGATAGCTTTATAATGTCCACATGTTTCTTATTGTAAAATTTCGTCCATAAATCTCTACCAGATCTTAAGTTATGAATATTTGTTAATAGTGGGCGTGGCAGTCAATATATACCGCCCACTTTTTGCCCAGTCTTTAGTAGGACCCACATCTCCATAAATGCCAAATAACGTCACGATTCCGTCAATTGGACCGAAGTTATAGTCATTTTAAAAAAGGAGAAAAAACTTCCTTATATGGGGGTTGGCGTGGTGTTTGCCCATATCGCAATCTGGTTCTGTATCTTTGTCCAGACTATACTTTTGCAAAATTTCATTAATATAGCTCTAACGGTATAAAGATTGCTTAGAAAGTGATTCTGATCACATCTGTATATATATATATATATATATATATATATATATATATATATATATATATATATATTTATATATATGTCCATACCTTTTACGCCTCCTTCTTGAAATTGCAACCCCTCTCAAAAGCACAAATTTAGTATACCCTATTTACATTTTTTAAAGGTAAAGGGTATAAGAATTATTTAATACGAAAACAAACGCAATAACACTAGGAAACGGGTTGTTGTTGAAATCATTAAACAATCATAAACCTAACTATATATATTGGGCTGATCCTAATGAATTAGTTGGGCGACGGCGTTTACTCTTATCGTCAGAAAGTGTTGGACATAATAATCACAGAAACGAAATAATTTCAATTGTTGAAGAATTAAAAAAAGCTAATATAATTAAATAATAAAAACAAAAAAAATGAATGTTATAAATAAATTCGGAGAATCTCCAAATAATCTAAGATATTCCAAAACAAAGTTAAAAACAATCACAACCAAGATACTTGATATTAGTATAGATAATAATAGTCATGAATCAAATATACATAAGAGAAAAATGATTAATTTGGGTGCACCTGTTAATGCTAATGATGCAGTTACAAAAACATATCTTAATAAAAGGAACGAACTATTAAGAACTAAAATAGAAAGATTAAAAACCGAACATGATATACAAATGAATATTATTAAAAGTGATATAGAAAAATTGTATGCAATTATTAATAAAGATGTTAATGATAATGTAAATAAGATTGAAGAAGCTATTAATGAACGTATATTAAGTGCAAATAACGAGCATACGAGTATGTCTACAATTGTTAAACGATTTGGTGAAATTGAAAACAGATGTGACGGCTTTGAAAGCTTTATTTTTAAATATTCGAATAGAGACACAGAAAATGAACGTGTTGAGCAAAGTAAAATTATAGACCCAATCTTTAAAACTTAACTATTAACAACACATAATATGGATATAAATAAAAGAGATACAATCAATGAACTACACAAACAAGCGCGAAAAAATTTGAAAAGAAGACGCGTCATCACAAAAGGAATTGATGATTTATGGCAAGCAGATTTAGTTGAAATGATAAATTATAGAACTAATAATAAAGGATATTGCTATCTCCTAACAATAATAGATACATTTTCAAAAAAAGCTTGGGCTGTTGCAGTAAAAAATTAAACTGCTAACGACGTGACGAATGCTATGAAAAGTATTTTTAACAATCATCGAATACAGATAACGGTAAAGAATTTTACAATAAACAATTTCATCATTTAATGAGAACTAAACACATTAATCATTATTCAACATATAGCGTTCTGAAAGCAAGAATAATAGAACGATTTAGTTGAACATTAAAGAGAATGATATGGAAAGAGTTTAATGATCAAGCAAAATCTCAATGGATTAATAAATATCAAGAACTTATTGATAAATATAATAATACATTTCATAGGACGATAAAAATGACACCCAATGACGTAAATTGTTTTAATGAAAAAAAATTATTATATACAGTTTATAATAATAATAATAATAATAATTCAAAAGTATTTAATACACCTAAGTTTAAAGTTAATGATAATGTTCGAATTAGTAGATATAAACACACATTTGAAAAAGGTTATACACCAAATTGGACGACGGAAATATTTAGAATTAAAACAGTAAAACATACAATTCCCTCTACATATATTTTAGAGGATTATCAAGGACACGAAATCAGAGGTGGATTTTACGAATTTGAGCTAGTGAAAACCAAATTTCCACACACATACTCGTATTTAGTTGAGAAAATTATTAAGAAGACAGGAAATAGGGGCTTATGTGAAATGGTTAGGATTTTCTTCAGAACATAACTCTTGGATTAATATTAACGATATATCTCTGTAGAAAAATATTACTTTCATTAATCAAACGTTAAGATGTCAATAACACTAACATTAAATGGAAATTCTTCAATACTGACTGCAAACTATTTTCCACCAATTCAACTTCAACAAAATCATGTTTGCGGTTTAATCAGCTTTGACACATATCATTCAATTCCGAATGTTGATGTAGAAAACAATTTATTTCATATTGGTGATAATGTAATAGAAATTCCTGTTGGATCATATGAAATATCTGATATAGCAGAATTAATTCCTACTACATATGAAGAGATTAATAAAAAAGGAATTCTTGATATAACACCAAATTATAATACATTACAAACGGACATTAAAACATCAATGGATGCAATACATTTCGATCAAGATCGTTCAATTGGATCATTATTGGGTTTTACTAAAATAATTAGATCCGGGTATTACACATTATTCAGACAAAACAATAGATATAACAAAAATAAACACAATAGTTGTTGATTGTGATATTGTGACTGGATCATTTCTAAATAGTGTATCAGCACATACTTTACATTAGTTTTCACTTGTCGTCAGTCCTGGATATAAAATCACTGAAACACCAACAAATGTAATATATTTACCAGTAAATACAAATGAAATTAATATTATGGTTCTGAAAGTTGTAGATCAAGACGGTAATCTAATAAATTTTCGTGGAGAAAAAATATCAATAAGGTTACATTTGAAACCTTTCAAAGAATGATGACTATATTCAACAAAAAACAATTACAAAACGATTTATCATTCAGTTTAACATCACCAATAGAACACAACGAAGAAAAATTAAAAGAAAAAAACTCCAAATGTAAACCAATACAACAACGAAAAGAAACTAATATTCTAACGACAACTAATAAGAAATTTTTACACAATTAAGGATTTGAATTAGTTTAAATTAAAAGAGACAAATTTATATTAGTGATGTAATTAATATATTACAAAAACCATTTTTTGATAATAAAATTATTAAAAAGGAATATCATATTTACAATCGTTTGAAAATAATGATGAAATTCGTATAGCAATTCAAAATCCAGATTTATACATTTATCTTACCAAGCGAAAGCTTTATATACATTGAAGGATTTGCTACAAAGGACGATGCATCAATATCTTCAAATATAAAACTTTTAAATAATTTTATGGCATATCTATTTCATGAAATTCGATATGAACTTAACGGTGTAGAGATTGATCGCACACGACATTTAGTTATTGCAACAGATTTAAAAAACTTTATATCATTAAAATTGTCTGAGAGTATTAGCCTAAAAAATTCAGGATGGGACCCAATTACTGAAGAACTTCCTCTTGTTAGCGGTTATTTCAATTTTTGTATACCACTAAAAATATTGCTTGGATTTGCTGAAGATTTTAATAAAATAATAGTCAATTGCAAACATGAACTAATTTTATTACGTTCTAAAGAAGATAATGTTCTTAAATCTATCGTGGGAAACGAGAAACCTAAAATACGTTTACTGAATATTACATGGAAAGTACCACACATTGAACTTGCTGATGCCTATAAATTAGAAATGTATAAAATAATAAATAAACGACAACCAGTAAATATATCATTCAGAAGTTGATAATCCTTTATTATCAGAAAGCACTACTGCTTTATGGAATGTCAAACTAGCTGCCGAAAATGAAAGACCACGTTTTCTAATTTTCGCATTTCGCAGAAATAATAAATTTGAACATTGAACATAAATTCAGTTACATATCCTTACGATGATCTAAATCTTAAATTCGACCGAAATCGTTTTGCATTATTATATGATATGTACTTGAAATTTCAACAAAGTTATTATTCGCGTGATTCATCATCACCAATATTAACACGCGATGACTTTGCATCAAAAGCACCAATAATTGTTTTAGATGTATCCCATCAAAATGAATTAATAAAAACTGGACCGATTGATATTCGTATTGATTAAAAACTTTAAAAAACATACCACCTAAATGCATACCATACATACCATTGAAATGCTGTAACTTAGTACTGGAGCGTCGTAAAACCTTGAAATTGTGTGACAATAATGTACTATATTAAACATATGCATATTGTTTAATTATACATGATAAAATGTTGGAATATATTCCTCCTACAAATGAAATAAGAAAATTATTGTCAGAAAAGAGAAAGAAAAATAGAAAGAGAGATAATGCATTTACATGTATGGCATTTCATCATCATCCAGTTTTTATATTTAAATATAGATAAACAACATTAACATTTCTTTATCATTATATCTTTAGATTTAATTGCATACGCTTGTGAAAAAACATAATGAAAATTATTTTATATATTTTTTTAATTGTTTTGTTAAAAGGAATAATGGGCAATTCATTGCCAATATCTACTAACAATACCTCTTCTCAGATAGAATCAAATTCAAAAAATATAGAATTTAATTTTACACTTCCTAACAATGATGTTATAAAAATTAATATATCATTTGTAATGTTAAAAGAAAGTAAGATGAGAATAATGAAAATAATATATTGCGAACAAAAACAACAATAGAGGAAGAAACATCATCAAAAACAACAACATCAACATCTTCAACAAAAACAACAATAACAACAACAACAGAAGAAACTCCATCGAAAGATTCCACAAATACCCCAGATGTTCATGAAGATACGAATACACCCTTTTTTCGTTTTAAACGTTTTAAACTATTTTCGTCATATTTTACAATAGATGAGTCTATAGAAGCAATTCGAAAGAATCTAATTAGTAAAGAAACATATATCGGTGGTATAATGGATTCAAAAGATCCATTTTATCGCCATTTTAATGATACCAATTCGATGTACATATGATAGAGCATACGAGAAACGAGAATGGAAAATCAGTTACTTTGAATATCGTGAATATGAAACAGAACGAATTTTAAGTAATGGTGAAATTGAGAACATCCGCAATCCATATTTCACACATATGGTGAAAGATACTAAAATAATTGATCTAAGCAAGTACACGCAAGCATATAAAATGAATATTATATAATAGAGAATAATTAGTTGATAAATGTATTTCAAAGAAATAAGAACATGAACATTTTGAATTGAATATTAATATTTGTAATAATTTTTTCAATAAATCATAGTGTTACAAGTTATAATTACAATTTTCCTCATTTATCGAATTTTTCTAATCATAATACTACCACTACTACTGCATCTATTGCTCCAAATGAGAAGAGCAAATATATAAATTTTCAAATTCGGTTCCCAAAGAGTACGGTGAGAGTAAAGGTTCATATATCAATTCAATTTAATAATGAATTGCAAAAAAATTCAACATCATCATCATCATCATCATCATCATTACCATCATCATTAACATCATCATTAACATCATCATTACGAAATAATATTAGACGACAACGACATGAAAGAACACTTACTATAAACGAAGCAATCGAAGCTTTTCAAAAGGATTTAATTACAAAAGAATACAATATTGGTGGTATACTTGACAGCTCATCAGTTTTCTATCGCCATTTCAATTTAAAATATGAAAGTTGTGAAATAAGCATTAAATGCAGTTATAATAGTAATTATTTAAATCGTTCACTCAACATTTATTGTTTCGAAAATAAAGAATACAATGATATAGCAAGCGAAAGAGAAGAAGAAGACAAATATGAAACCAGTCCTTTATTCGAACGAACAAATCCTATAAATACTAAGATCAGCGATATTAAAAGTGATTCGCAAACTTTAAATATGCAAATACAGTAAGAAAACAACAACAACAACAACAACAATAATGAAGAAACAAATATATAATTTTTTTTACAATTTTTCAAACGTTATTTCGAATGAAGATAAGACAAAACTTTCCAATATACAATCACAACTAAAATATATAGATGATTTGAAAGTATGTGAAACTAAATTTGGACAACAGTCACATGTGGACCAGATACCTGCAAATGTTCGTACCTTAAAGCAAAAGTCGAAGAAGAAGCAAAACAACTAATAAATGCAGCAAATGTAGATTAATTAAATTTCCTGTTTAGTTAGAATTAAAGAAAATATTAAATAAATAAATAATTCAAATAAATAAATAAATAATTCAAACAAAACAAAATCTTTTTATTCTATTTCATCATACCCACATCATACCAACATCATACCTACATCATACCTACATGCATACATATATACATTTAATGCAAAAATAAAAAACATTCACACAAAACATACGGTATATACAACCACCACTTGCCATGCACTCAGCGCTCAGCGTCAAGCGAACACACACATTAAAGCTCAAAAGCAAATTATCCAAACTGTTGTAAATAAAAAATTAGTTTGTTAAAAATATGCTTTATGGAATGCAAATGGTGTGAACCAGCATAAACCCTGCCCTTAACAAGTTTCTGCATGACCACGAAATTGATGTTGTGCTTTTGTCCGAAACACATCCCACAAACAAATACAACTTTCACCTGCCCAGCCTCAAATTTTACAGCACCACTCATGCTGATGGTAAGGCACATGGAGGTACGGCTATACTAATCAGAAATCGGCTTAAGCATTCAATGCAATGGATGCAAGTTACAACAGTTTCTGCTAAAAATCGTGGCAAAGACCTGAGGCTTTCAGCTATATGCCAACACGTTTTACAGTAACAGAAACTCAATCTAAGGAACTTTTTGATTCCCTTGGTGATAGATTTCTCGCTGGTGGAGATTATAATGCGAAACATAAATACTGGGGCTCTCGCCTAATTAATTCAAAAGACCGACAACTGGTAGATTAGGTTTTGTCTCACCAGGACAACCCACCTCTTGACTGATTTTGCTATTTCTAAAAATAGATAGTCTTTAGTATCGGCAGAAAACTGTGTCGTTCTGTCCTCTATTCACTCGCCTGTAACAATCAACTTTTATGAACCGCCAGAATATATAAGTCCAATGTTTCGACTAGAACCGACGAAACCGATTGGTTGAAATAGAAAGAGTATGTTAGGTTAGGTTAGTTTTTCGTGTCAGACCAACTCACTCAGACCACTATGGATCCATTGCGATACCAGCGCGTAAAACGGCACTTCTACTTTCCCCGTCAAACCATTTTGAAGCCCCATTAAAGCGCAAGATTTGTTTAACCTTCGCACCGGACACTACCGTAAATGAGCTTAAAGCGAATTTGCCTAAAGAGCCCGCTCTGATTCTGGCTAGAGCCGGGCATCCACAGAAGAGATGGTCCACATTCTGCAGTATTCATGAGAGAATACACCCAGCCTGAGAACATGTCTGCCGAACAGCCAATGGCCGGTTATACAAGCCACGACCTTAGAGAAGTTTATTAGTAGTCATATTTCTACAAGAGTTGAAGAAAAACATGCAGATGATGTAGACAACAATATTCATACTTTTAACTCCATGCTAGCGACTGCAGCCGTAGTGGCAATGTCACAAACTACTTTAAAACTGTTGTACAAATAGCCAATTGAGAGACTCGTAGCAGAGAAACGATTGTTACGCTAAGAATGCAAACTCAACGCTCACTCATCTCTAAACATAATCTAAAAGCAGCCGAAGGGCTCTTAAAGAAGCGCTTATAAAGGAAGAGCACAAAATCCTGAAAGATTACCTGAAGAAAGTAACCCTAAATTTTACCGAATGGTTCTCCCTCTGGAAGGCATCGAAAAACTTTAAGCCTCCAATGGAAGGTGTAAAACGCCTGAGAAACCCGACCGGCGCGTTGGCTCGAAGCGATAAAGAAAAAGCACTCTGCTTTGCAAGGCATCTGTGTCCCCTCTTCCAGCCGAATGTGGCTACAAACTCCTTTGCGTTGCTTGCCTCGCCTTGCAGTACTGACATTGCTCAGCCTGTTCAAAGTTCCCTAATATATAGATGTATATATAATAATAATATGACCCCGAAAATACCAAAAGACTTAACAGATTCTGCATGTGCATTTCTCTGTAGGCTTTTTAATGCAATTTTTGACTCGGTTAATATCCGAAGGCATGGAAGAGGTCGCAGATATGATAGCTAAACCTGGAAAAGACGCAACGCTGCCGTCATCTACTATATAAACTATCTCCCTTTCTTCATGAACAGAGCGAAATGCCGCAACATCAATTCGGCTTTCGAGAAAAGCACAGCACTTTTGAGAAAGTAAATCGAATTGCAGTTGGAATAAGAAAAGCATTTGAACTTGGGGAGTTTTGCTCGGCAATATTCCTTGACGTGGCTCAAGCATTTGATAAGGCATGGCATCAAGGACTGATGTTTAAAATCGAAAAGTTTCTTCCAAAAAGCTGTCTTAAAATTCTGGAGTCCTACTTATCCAATAGACGTTTTAGTGTAGAAGTAGTCGTCTACTAATTAATTCCGAGTATTTGCCGGTGTGCCCCAAGGTAGTGTTCTAGACCCTACATTATATGTACTATTTACTTATGATATTCCTATAAGTGAAATCACACTAATTTCAACATTTGCGGATGACACCGCCATACGAAGTTGCAATAAATGTTCGACAAAAGCGTCGGGGGCACTACAAGAGCACTTTCTTGGGCTAGAAGAATGGCTAGGAATGTGGCGTATAAGGGTCAATGAGCAGAAGGACAAGTACGTAACATTATCTTTGAAGTCTGGTACGTGCCCAGCTGCTCGGTTCAATAGTATCAAGATTCCGCAAGCTAATGAAGTCACTTATCTCGGCATTCATTTAGACAGGCGCTCAACTTGGCGCACACACATTTCAGCTAAAATTTTACCTATCAAGTTGAAGGTTGCGAATCTACATTGGCTAATTAACCACAAATCCACCTTCAGTATGGAAGATAAAGTTCTCCTCTTCAATACAGTTGTTAAGCCAATATGGTTGTACGGCATTCAACTGTGGGGTAATGCATCCGCTTCTAACATGGCCACAATTCAAAGGTTTTAGTCAAAGATACTGAGGTTAATAACAGGTGCTCCATGGCACACCCGTAACGAAAATATTCACCAAGCCCTCAAAATACCCACAATTATCAAAGAAATAAAGACTAGAAAAAGAAATACAAAGCAAAACTGGAAAATCACTCGAATCCATTAGCTAAAACCCTCGCAAAACCGACAAGCCGATCCCGCCTACTGAGAAGCGACTTTCCGGCCTTTTGAAGAGCGAAGCAGAACCAAAATATTCACAACATGTTTCTCATCCAGCCCAAAAGATCTTTGGGAATAATAGGAAGACGACATGAGGGAAACCATCCCACATCATTTGCTTGCAAGGAATCAAAATACTGGCATTCAATTCACACCAAAAGTGTATAATGAGGCATTGGTTTCGATTGAGGACATTTCTTTGGCAATCGCTAACAAAGCACTGGTACAATTGGGAATAGCTGCCCCGAATCGATCTGCAAACGACCTTTTCGCTCATGATTTACTGCGAGAAACACACTTCGATGTCGACGAATTGGGTGCATTTGTTCAAGCGAATTGTCTGACGTTGGTTCCAGAACAACGCATAGTGTACGACAGAATTACCAGACAAAGTGGCGGATTGCGTTTTCTAGATGCGCCCGGAGGCACAGACAAAACTTTTCTCATTTCATTTATTTTGGCAACCATATGATCACTAAAAAATATTACACTGGCCTTTATTCCATCATCCCGAATTGCCGCAATTCTCTTGGGTGGTGGCCGAACAGCGTTTTCAACACTGAGTTGCCGTTACATTTGCAAATGACTGAGACAACAACATGCAATATCAATAAAAATTCTGGAACGTGCAAAGTACTTCAATCATGTCAATTCAGTATATGGGAAGAGTATCCTGTGGCGCATAAAAATCATTGGAACCCCTTCGTTGTGCATTGAAAGATTTCAGAGAAAATGAACAGCTCTTCGGTGGCGCACTCATTTTATTGTCTGATGACAAACTCTGCCAGATAGTTCAAGTTCAACATCCTCTGATAAAGTTAATGTATGTCTGAACTCATCAGTTTTATGGCGAGACGTTCAGAAATTGACTTTAAAGACCAATATGAGAGTCCAACTACAACATGATGCATCCGCTGAACGTTTCGCAAAACAATTGTTGGATATTGGGAACGGGAAGATGGCAATCGATGCATCCTCCTTGCCAAGAAACTTCCGCATAATTAGCATCACAGTCGAACTGATTCAATTCCCATTCATTTCCCAAATATCGCAATGAATTACGGAAATCTTGAATGGCTCAGTGCCATTAGAAGCCATAAACAATGATGTCCATGCCACCAATTTCAGCGTTAAAAAATATTCCAGGCGAAGCGACAACTTATAAGTCCATCGATACCGCAATGAATCAAGAAGAAATTGTCATTTATCCAACTGAATTCTTCCAATCACTTGATTAGCCAGGCATGCCAAAATTGGCGTGCTTATCATTCTTCTCCGAAACATTAATCCACGACGAATACCAGGTTTTCAGTGAAAAAGATGATGAGCAAGATAATCGAGGCTACAATTTTATATGGATAGTTATAGAAGAAGATGTGCTGATACCACTCACCCCAATGTTTCCAACCTTTATTCCATTCGAATTCAAATGACTGCAGTTTCCGGTGGGACCAGCATTGGCAATTACCATCAACAAACTACTGGGACAATCGCTGTAAGTGTGTGGACTAAATTTGGAAACTCATGCTTCACACATGCACAGCTGTCTGTGGCCCGCTCATCTGGAATCAACTGATCTCTTCGTGCACACACCAGATGGAAAATCAAAAAGGAGTGTGTAAAATCAGTTCATAAACGGGGTTAAAATACGATGACGTTTCTCCTTTGATTGGCATTACCACGGATGCCGGGTGCAGCTATTAGTATATGAACCATAGGAGAGCTCGTGGGTGTACTACACCCCTACACCCACATTATAAACTGTCCCCACTGGTCTCATTTCGATACGCACCTTTCACAATTCAATATTCCGAAACACATGAAACACAAGGCATGCAACTGCTTATTATGACAGACCTGATAACAGGACCTTTGTGTGGGAGATTGTGGTCGTTGCAAGCAGCAAGGAAAAGTGCGGCTAGACGAATATATGGCTGAGGTACCTCCTATTCCAGCAAGCTACTTAATCAAGTATGGAGAGCCAGGGGAAGTTCTATTCACGTGTAGAATATTAAATTGTAGAGTGTTAGTTCAGTTGAAAGCATTTGTTGGCGGGGTCTGCTTTTTATTTCGTTTATTTAACAACACTAAAAAACAACAGAAAATGTGTTTAAGAAATTTCAACAATATAAGAATCATTGACTTACCTTCCAAGGTTCTTGTCTCCATGTCAGCTTGTTTGACTTTCATGTCTGTTTATCCGTCAACTGACAATTTGCTGTGTTCTCTCTTCGTGATTTCAGGCATATTCGGTTATTTAATGAGAGAAAAAATGTCAAACTAAAAAATAACAAAAAATAATGGAATTATTAGCACACCCACCAGAATCAAATACTCTCTATACTCTTTATAGAGAGTATTTGCCAGAATTTGAGAAAATTTGTTCTCTTTGGCCAAATTCATATTCGGTTTCAGTTTGTACTCCTTTCGTTCTTTCGCTCTCAAGTTATTCTTATTTAAACAGAGATTGCAACACAATTCTCAGTTAGAAACTTAAAAACAAATTAGCAGGTATATCACATAAGGACAGAGGAAAAGGTGGGAACATGAGAGACAATTCTTCAAACACAGTTCCAGAATAAATAGAAAAATGTCCAACAAAAAACTTTCCAGCAATACAACTACAAAATATTATAAGTTTGCATTGGTTCTTTCGCTGTAGTGGTGCTGCTGGGTCTGACACAAATTGCAGTATAAGTCGAAGCTACTCTACAGACTTCCAGTGTTATCCCATCACAGTCAAAAGCCATGTTCGCCACCAGAAGGTACGTTTTCCTCGTGTTTTTTGCAATGCTGGTTTGCAGTGTTGTTTGCGAGGACGATATGGTTTTGAAAGTTTACCGAAAAGGATTCGAAATGTTCCTTCCAGATCGTCGCTATGAGAAAGTTTCATTCACGTATACTATAAAAAAGCTTAATTCTGTTACACAAGTATCCAAGGATGCAAAAAAAAAGGGTAAACAATGGACATTAAAAGATTGCAAAGAAGAACTACAGATAGGCAATATTTTGTCTTCCTGCTATCGAATTTCCAATCGTTTGATGGAGGGAGAAAAGGCAGATCCGAAACCAACAGAATTGACCATTAGCAGCTTTGATGAAGCCCCCGCTGACTTCTGTGCAAAACAGTGGAAAACTGAAGAGACGAAAAAAACTGAAGAGATGCGGAAAACTGAAAAGGCGAAGAAAACTGAAGAGACGAAAAAATCTGAAGAGACGGGGAAAACTAAAAAGACGTGCAAAACTAAAAATTCGTTGGAAATGTGGGCTTCAAAAAAATTGCTGAAAAGACGTGGATTCGAAGAATTACCTCCCGAACCAACGGAATGACCAATGGGTTCCAGTTTCACAAAATTTTTGTATCCTATTCTAGTGATATAATAATATTTTTTGTATTAAAGCAAAATTTGCCTAATTAAAAACAGTTAAAAGTGTAAAATTTGTTCAAAATGTTTTGAAGGGAAATACAGGGCCCTTCAGTTGACGTAGTTGCGTTTCCTAATGTAATACGATATCGTTAAAAGTGATGGCTCGGCACCACAGTTAGGGGTTTCCGGAGATGATGCTGAAATTTCCAAGTTTTGGTGACGAAAAAGTGTTCGTGTAACTGGTCACGAGTGGCAGACGTGGCACCAGGATAAGAGTCTTGTGGAAAACCATCTAATAAAATTGATTTGTATGTGTACTTAAGAGCACTGTTTCGGTGGTGAAGTGCGAAGTAGGCTAGTCTTGTAGTCGTGGCCTCGCAGGTTAGTGAGTTCACCGCATATTCTAATTCTCTCGAATTCATTCACCAACAATAGAATGGTGTGGAAACCACTCCGTTATTGCTCTTGATCGGTATTGAAAAAATGAAAAATATGTAAATCTTTCCTTTGGAAACCAATGCTCTTTCTAACGGATGTAAATGCATCCACATTTTATGCCACGAGATTCGGAACCATAGAGATCTCTAGCCAGGAAACTGACAGAAGTTCCATCAACAACAATTTATTCGATAACAAGGATCGTGATTCCACAGCTATACTTCAGACTGTCTCCGTAATCGGAAAAGAAGGGGGCAAATAGAACTAGGTTAGTACATTAAAATGAGATTGTCGTTCATAATGGAACTAAGTTCTGTTCGGATCCATTTTATTCCGCCGATGTATCCGCACTGGAAACTCTTTTACGTATTTAAATATATTTTGATTGCCAAATAATGTTTCATACGATTAGTAAATTGAATTTCCGTTAGTATCGCTAGTTATCGGTAGAGAGGGTTGGCTTAAAGGATGAAAACATTACGCCATCAATTTAGTCCAACACAGCTTTAATATCTTCACTGTCACCTTTAACCCAATATATCCACGTCAGTTTTTCTCTGGGTCCACTGTCAAAATCCGAGGCAAAGTTTGTGGGTGTCTCTAGAATAATATGTTGGCATTTTCTCAAAATTTGATTTATAATTTTTTCTGTTTTATTTATTCATCTTTCCTTCGACTTTCTCGGCTTTTCTGTTAAGTTATTTCAAATGTTCTCTCTCACTTATTTTATAGTGGCTTATTTGCGCAAATGTTGCAATTCTAGTTAAAATTTGCTTTAAAATATTGTTATTAAAACACGAACAAAAACTTTGCTTTCTTTCCTTCGTTTCTCGAGTGTCAGGCCGAGAAATATTTCAATTTACTTAGTTTGGAATAAGCACAGACCCAAAATTGAGAGCTTTTTGGCATGCTAACGCATTAAAAGGGAACATGCTTAGGAACAATTTTTATAATATTACTCAGCTGAGCGGCTCTGTGTAATTCTTTTTATGATTAAGGTTTGTTGTAAGAATAAACTCAAGAAACAGTCGCCGGGGAATTCAATTTGTCAGTGTCATTAATACATTATGTGGGCAACTAAGGAACTAATGAAGAAACATTTGCAGACCTTGTCTTAGTCGGGACCTTACCTTATTAAACCTCACTTACGTGATTGACATACCAAGGAAATTACTACTAAACAAATAAGCCAGTTGGATGACTGTGCATATTGAATTGTGACATGTGAGTCCGATATAGAAATACGGACAAACAATTTCTTCGAACTATTCAATGTTCATTATGTTTTAACAGATTACCGAAGTTTACAGAATCGAAGTCCATATTTTAGTGAAGTTCTCCATTTAGATGTTTTAGAGTCCAGAATCCTGATTTAGAACTTGTTGTTATGGTATCCAAATGGGGAGAACAGCTTCAAGAACGAACTTAGAAAAAATTCAAACAGAGATCAATCGAAAGGCTCCATGGTACATCACCAATGCGAACCTCCACAAAGATTTCAAAGTTCCTACAGTCGAAATAAAGGTCTCCAGATATTGCGCGACTTATACTGAAATGCTTCGACTTCATCCAAACAAATTAGCTTCTAATCTTCTAAAATGCAAATATCGAGAGGGCTTGAAAGGAAAAGGTTCATTTATTATAGGGATTAAATAGCAATTCTTATACGACTTGAATATATAATTGCAACTATAAAATGCAAAATACAATTTTCTACGTAAAATGATAATAATTGTTTTTGTGTTTTTTACAGTAAAACTATGTAAAAGATAGTTTAATTCTCGTACTCAACATATTTCGAAACACTGGTGAAGAAATATTTGTTCCCTAGAATTAAGATTGAAGTCCTTATTGTGAGTTTCTATTGTTTATATATTAGAAGGATTCAATAAATTTATATATGAAAAAAAATTTAGGATTGTAAAAATTTGAGTTAACAAAATGGGAATGAGTTCACAAATATTCCGGTCGCCTCTTTGCTATGCCCTCTCACCCGATTTGCGTGGACAAGCAAACTTTTCACTGACTGTCCAGAGCCCGATGTAGATAAGAATAACGAACATACCAAAGTGCATTTGTGACGCCTCTTAACACATTGTTTTGGAACACTCAATTAAGAATATGATGATTTGCTCGGACAATCCACTGAGGTTACAACCATACATCCACCTTGTTTCCTGAACATACTTAATTTAATGTAAGACGGATGTTCTTCCAAAGTCTCTTGGTATCCAGTGTCTTGCGTTGGTCATGATCCATTCTTTTGTTGTCTTGATCTGCAGTATTTCAAGTGTATTCGTTTATAAAGGATGATGGTGAATCTAAATGCTTCTGATCTCAATGTGAGCTCCTTAGTTTAATTAGCCACAATATCGTCCCACCCTGGATCTCACGTCCATCTAAGTTTGGTTCTTCAGTTTCCTGAATTTTCGACTGCTTTGCTTAGAGGGACAAAGTGCCGTTTCGCTGGGAACTGTTGTGCGGTTCTAGAAAAGATAGGAAAAGGAACAAATTATACACTGCTCTCTAAAACAACCCGATCTATACATGACTACCTCTAAATGATACCTATATATGATTTTATTCTAAATGAAAATCATTCCCGGTTAATGAGGCACCAGTGATCAGTGACAGAGGAGAGCGGAAATCGGAGCTCAGCTAAGATAAAGCAGATTTCTCAGACTAATCGAACGATTGGGATACAAATCAAAATATGGCAGATCATACATAATTGCTTCTTCCTTGAGAGACTATTCGATTATGCTTTCGATTCTATATACAGTTGATGGTGCATCTCTTTTTCATATCGGTAGTATATGTCGGGAAATATTTAGTTTAGTAGTGTGTTTGCGAGGCTTTGTACGCAGTACTCTCTGCTCCCAAAAACAATTACAACAAAGACAATATGAGATGTTCATATGTGAAATTGTGGGGTTCTTGCCAAGTCCAACAATAACGAGCAATACATATACAACAACAACATGAATAACATCAGCCACATGGAGTGTATGCATACAAACGATACGCAGTATATGAAAAGTTGGTGTTTCTGTAGTGTGCGAAGTGAGAAGTACTGATAAGGGGCAGCGCTACGTTTCAATGCAATATGTGATGTTGTTAAGCATGATCGTATGAGATGGAGCTGAACTTCTGGGTCGGGGGCGCTTAGATACAGCAAAATATATATGTATATGTGATGATGCAGCAAGATCTTATTTCTGATATGAGTGAGTTTTAGGTGACTAGAACTAAACTGCCAACTAAATTCTGATAATGGATAGCGCTTAGATTCACCTAATAAGCGTTTGTTGGATGATCTAAACTTGAATCTGTATATACTTCAGCAGAAACGCACACGAGCTGAAAAAATGGGCATTCCATTAAATGCTCTTTGCAGGAGCTGCAAGAACCTACAAGACAAAGAAACCATCTTGCACTTTCTTTGTTATTGCCAAGCCCTCGCTCGCTAGAGACTCAACCCTTTAGTCCTCTTCTATATTCTGGGTCAGTGCTCTTCTTTAGAACTTTCAAACGAAACTGAATTTGTACACAACTCCGGCTGCTTGTCATTAAAAGTAGATCACCATCCTTAGGCTCACGAGGATATGGCATCAAATCGGCACAATTCCTAATTGAGGCGACCGGAGGGTCCTGAGCCATTTTACGTACCTACCTAACACATATCATAGAACATTAGCAACAAATGCATTTGTTTATTTATTGCATCTTATAAGAACCATGTCTCTTAAGACCTGAATTAGGGGCCTGCTGCAATAGAGTTCTTACAGGAAGATTTGGTGATTTTGTAGCCGGTTCTGGTATTTTTTCGTGATGTCCTTGAATTCGTCTTCTATAATCGATATCCGTATACCACGGTGTAAGTTTTTTTTTCGACAAACCATGGTGTGCCGATAAGTGTCCTTCGTCTTAGGCTGGGCTCTTTGTATAAGCTCCAGATTTGAGGTTCTCGCACTTCCCCACAGCTGAACCCCATACGTTCATATGAGCGTAACAATCGGTTTGTGAATGGGTATTTTGTATTCTGGGCGCAATTTTCATCTTATATTCATCAACCAATTCAGGGCGACGGCTGTAATATTGCATTGGGGTTCTTTAAGGTTCTAAGTGCTTCATACAAAATAATCTACGGTCAAGTTGGAGGTATTTTCCTTCTATCGCTTGAGATAGTTCTGTTGCGTTTAGTGATACAGTTGGACATGTATTTGTTTCGAGAGTGAAGATGATGTGTGTATAATGGGATGCATTAACCTTGATTCCCCAGTTTGGCAAATTTTCGCATGAAACAGGCAGATGTCGAGCACAAGCACCTTCAGATACCGTCATTATATAGGACTACTTCTTATAGCGCTAAATCGAATGGTATTGTTTTTTGAAGACGGCGTCCAAAGTTTGGGCTATGGTATGGTTGCAATGACCATGCAGACTAATACGGAACCTGCGAGCGAAGTTTGTTCTGACTTCTTCGACGGTGGCTAATCTCTAAGTTTCTGTGAATATCACTGTTTCTTATATACCCGGGAGCATCCACGACTGCTCTTGTGACTTTGTTTTGGTATGATTTTTGTTTTCTTCCGCATTTTATTTCCAATCTGTTTCTCAACAATAAGTAAAATTATTTGAACAATTTGGCTGCCCTATATATTCTGGCCATTGCCAGAGTAAATATTGTTTATAATATACTAAAATTTCTTATTTATGGCTACGCATATAAAACAAAACACCAAAAGATAATGTTAAAACCAATGTGGAAGTTCGGCGGGTGGGATTCGCTTTTCTTATGGTTTCCTCCACCGTGTCAATGTTCCAGTGAATGTCTTCATTATTCACGCACCAGCAGCCATCGTTATTGCACGGAGAATTCTTGATTGTGCTCTTTGGATCTACTGTATGCTGGTTTTTCTGGCAGTACCCAGATTTCTATCTTCCTTATGGTAAGACTCTTGTCATATGTATTTTTTGTTTATTATGTTAGGATAATTTGGAACTTTTTCCTAGTGGCCAACTTCATTGTCTGAATTTGTTTCTTCTTTCGTATTGTTTACTTTTTATGTGATGTCTTCAAGTAAGTTTGGCGTCGATTATTATGCCAAGGTATTTTGCGCCGGGTTGAATTTCAATTATTTCGACTTTCATTGTTAGAGGATGTTTCTCAGATTTCCTGTTGAACAGATTTCTCTTTGTTTATCTCTATACCCCCTGATTGAACCAGAGGACTGTATTGTGATTATTCTTTGCAGCGTATCTGTCGCGGCGTTGTTTTCTTCGTGGTTTGACGCTAGGAGTACAGAATCGACCATGCTATCATGGTTCCTGGTGTTGTGGGGTTGGAAGTATTGGCAGTATATATTAAATATAAAAGTGGTCCGAGTACACTACACGAAAGCTGAACATTCATCGTCCTATTTTATACACAAGTGTATGTTGCTTATACAACTTTTTAATGAGTAAGTTAGGTTAGGTTAACGTGGCAGCCGGTCTAAGGACCAGCTGACTCAGACCAACATGGGTGCATTGTGATACCACCACGTAACATCGCAACTCTGATTCACTCGTCGGACCATTTCGAAGCCCTAATACAGCGCACGATTTGTTTGACCTTCGCGCTAGACACTTCTGTAAGAGAGCTAAAAGCGTAAAAGCGAGCTCGCTATTCTTCTAGCCAGAGCGAGGCAACTATAGAAGAGATGTTCCACAGTCTCCTCCTCCTCCTCCTCATCTTCACAGCTTCTGCAGTATTCATGAGAGAATACTCCCAGCCTGCGAGCATGCCTGCCGAACAGCCAGTGACCAGTTACACAAGCCACGACCTTAGAGATATTCTCTCTCGACAGGGCAAGCAAGTCTCTAGATTTGCTTCTATTAAGCTCCGGCCACATTAGCCTAGTCGTTAAGCAAGTGCCCTCTTGTGCCCAAGACCCATTGGCCTCACGCACGACCCTATCCTTCAGCATCAGTTTACAGGTGGGAATTGGTATTCCAACCTCGCATCTGTCCCTGCATAAGGGAAAGTTGATACCCCGTTGGGTTAAGTCATCGGACCTACAGTTCCCCTCAATATCCCTATGTCCCGGAACCCAAATAAGGCGTACCCTGAAAACGGTACTGATATCATTTTGGGCTGCCCGGCAGTCCAAAGGCAACCTTTGATTTCAGTGCCACCGAGTTCATTGACGTGATGGCCGTCTGGCTATCCGAGTAGATATTTATAATATTTTTTGTTATCGCATGTCTATTTAAGTAGACAGCTACCTCCTTTATGGCTAGGACCTCTGCTTGATAAACGCTGCAGTGGTCGGGGGGACGGAAAGAAAGTTCCAGATCCAGTTCTTTTGAGGAAGCTCCAAAACCGACTCTATCATCAAGTTTGGATCCGTCAGTGTAGAAATTCAGTTCTCCCTTCTCGATGGTATTGGTGTTTGCCACTCTCTTCTAGACGGAATATATGTCTGGAAGTGCCTTTCGAAGTTGAGATTAGATATAGAGTGGTCAATGTGTTGGGTAGAACTACTCCAGGTATGCGCAATAGTCGAGTGACCCATCTGCCAATCATGCCATAACGACGCACATTTCAGCCTTAGTGCTGCTGTGGCGGCCACTTGTTTCCCTACCAGCTCTAATGTGGGCAGGTTAGGTATTACTTCTAATGCTTTAGTTGGAGTGGTCCTTAAAGCACCAGAGATGCACAGAACAGCCTTTCTTTGGACCTTGGTCAGAAGCTTCAAATAGCTTTGTTTTTGAGTGGCTGGCCACCACACCAGTATTCCATATAGCAATATAGGTCTGACCATCGAAATGTACAGCCAGTGCATAATTCGTGGGGATAACCCCCACCCGATTGCGACTGCTTTTTTACATGTGTACAAAGCAATATTGGCCTTTCTAACTCTTTCTTCAATATTGGTCTTCCAGGTAAGTTTCCTATCTAGTACTAGCCCCAAATATTCGAGTGTCTCCTTCATCGGAATTTCCACACCTTTGTATATTAGCGGGGAGACCGTAGGAAATCTATTTTTTTTGGAAAAGAGGATTAATTCCATTTTATCAGGGTTGAACCCTAATCCCCTTCTTCCCGTCCAACCAGTAAGCGTGGCCATGCTAGAGCGCAAAATATCCATAAGAGTGTTTGGATATTTTCCTCTGATCACAATTGCAAAAGTCGTCAGCATAGGCGACGACATGGCAACCCTCCCTCTCTAGGGCTAGCAGTAACGAGTTTACCGCCAAATTCAAGAGCAGGGGGGAGAGGACTCCTCCATGAGGAGTGCCTCTGCAGACCTGTCTGCTTAAGGTGTAGGTTCCTAAGCTGGCAGTTACCTTTCTGCTGACGAGTATAGTCTCTATCAGCGGATCAACGCCCAGAGCTTCTAACGCTCCCGTAATGGCGTTCGCATTTATGTTGTTAAAAGCGCCTTCTATGTCAATGAACGCCACTAGTGCAAACCCCTTCTGCTGGATGCCTTTTTCCAATATACCAATAAGTACGTGTAATGGCGTCTCTGTCGATTTCCCCTTCGTGTATGCATGCTGTGCCGAGGAGATTCTATCAGTTGGTATAACTTCCCGTAAGTGTGCATCCATCAATCTCTTCAATGTTTTTAGGAGGAAAGACGCGAGACTGATTTGTTTGAAGCCTTTAGGATTTACATGTGAGGACCTGCACGATTTGGGTATGAAGTAAACCTTCGTTTCTCTCCATCTTAGAGGAATATACCTTCTAAACCCGAACTGGTGGCTTGGGATAACTTTTCGTTGTGTCAAGATAGGTTCAATTCTATCACACTGTTTTTACCCAAATGCCTTTGAAAGAATTGGCAAGAGGCTGATGGGTCGATAAGAGCTTGCTTTGGTTGCGGGATTGCTGCTTTTGAGCTACCTTCCACAAGACTGGAAAATGGTTTAGTCTAAAAATAGCATTAAATATATTTCTAATATATATTATTATGGAGTCAGGCAGTTCTTTTAGCATTTTCCTGATGATTAGGTCGCATCCAGGTGTCTTTGTTTTTTCACTTTCGAGATTTGTGATTCAATTTCAGCTATTCTCGTCAGTTTTGTTTTGTTGTAGTGCACATTGTGAGGTTGTTAAATTGGGAACTGGTTTCAGAGAGCAGTTGCTTTCTGAATGTCTGGTATTATTTTCTGTTTTTATGGGTGGTTTGGGTATTATTGCACTGTTTGGTTTTCTAGTAGCCTTCCAAGGGAATAATTTGTAGCTGTCGTCGTCCCTCATTATTTGGATAATTTTCTACTTTGCAGTCCTCATATTGTTTTATCGTTGCCTTCAGTTCTTTTGCCGCTTTATTGAAATGAGCTTTGTCTTCAGGGTGTCTAGAAATTTGCCATTCTTTCCTGAGTCTTCTTTTTGTCCTATTTTATGCTTAATGTGAGCTGGGAGAGTAGTAATTTGTATGGGCTTAGAATTGGGGTTGACTGAATTGCTGCTTTGACGATGTTGTCATTTAGGTATGCTCTTGCTTTGTTCCAGTCTGTTTTGTAAATATATAAGCTCCAGATATTTTTGTATCCATCTTGCTTTGCAGGGTCAATAGGATTGGAGAATGGTCTGATGACAAATCTAGATATGATTTTATTGTTAAGTGTTCGTGCAATAAGTTTTTTGTAACGCAGAAGCCAATTAAGTCAAGTAATTTTTTGATGTCTGCTGGCCACTCGCAGTCGACTCACCCGTATTTTCTTGGAATAATGTTCTGGAATGATTGGATAAACTGTATTTTACTAAGTGTGGTACAGCCCCCGAGTTGTATGTCCTTGAAATATCTTCCAACTAGCCAATACGTTTCTCTAAGTGGATTTCAAGTAGCTTTTCTATTCAACATGCGCGTTCCATTTAAGTTTCGCGTCTAGTGTCATTCCTAGATATTTAGCATACTGCATCTGGACCGCGACAATGAATATCTGTAAATATGCGTTGATTTGCTTTCGTTGAGAACAATGCGGCAGATTTTTGTCCACGAGCAGATTTTATTCAAAGCTGTTTGTCGATTCTCAGATGCTGATTCATTCGCAGTTTCCATTGCCATAATACCCGTACCGTCCGCGAACATAGCTGCAAACGTTTCTTCAATTTGAGGTATGTCCCGAGTGCAGAGCAAGAACAAGACAGGTCCAAGAACACTTTCTTACGGAGCTCGGCGACGATTTTTCAATTGTGGGCACTTTTCTGTTTTGTGATTATCTTTGCAATAGTTCTTCTCTTGAGTATTAAACATTTGAAAACTCTTATATAAAATAATAATATAATAACAAAATACAATATAAAAATAATATCTCTCATGGTTATTCTGCTTCGGCCCTTTAGATTCCTTTTTGTTCTTTTAGATTCCTTTTTGTTGAGTTGGATGCTTCGGCTTCCTTCAGTTCAGTTGAATTCCTCAGCTTCTTTGTTGGGTTGTCCGTAATATATTCCTCACTTTTATGATTTCACTTCACCTTCATTCGATTATTATTTTTGTTTGTTGTTTTATTCTTTTTACCTCCTTTTGAGGTACTTGATTTTTAGTTTTGAGTCTAATTATCGATACACTTTTTCATCGGTGTATTTTTTCGACATTTATTTTGACTCGGTTTTTTGGGCACTCTTATCGCCGAACTCTTACTTAATTTTATGAAGAACGGTTTTTTTTCGTGTCCTTAACTGTTATTTACAGGATCTCACGACGGTTATTGCGAAACGAGTTAACCACGTAGGGCGCCAATTAATTGTTTGGGGTGGGATTTTGCGTTTTAAAAAAAAACGAATTTTATTATTACAAGAATCGCGAAAGTTTAACGAGAACTCTTAGGAACCGCTTTAAGGTAATCATGAACAACCGCACAAACTGATAAATGTCAACTATAAAACTGTTGCCTGCTAAAATCCAACTGAGTGTCTGAATCAACCCTTTGTCTCTTTGTAGTTTTTGAATATAAACAAAATAACAATTTCATCATGAGAAATAACTATTTGATCATGAGATAAGGAATTGCTCAGCAGGAAGCTGCTGATGTCTTCCCTTTTAGTGTGAGAACGAAATAAGACAAAGCCTTGTTTGTATCTTCAGGATGCAACTTATTTATATTAACCCCATCATGAAATGAGATATAGCATCAATCAAGAACTTCCGATGCTCAACTTCTTATATGAATTTATTTTTATGCATCTTGTAGCCATTGGCTTTGTGAATAAAGATTTATCTTAGCTTGCATGCGTATTTCCTTTATATTGTCAAGTGTTCTAATACACACATTATGTTTTCTCAGGACATGGCAAATCTTTTTTATACGCAAAATCACAAATGTCTGGAAGAGCACAAAAGAGCTAGAAATGATGCAGACTCTACTATTAAACTGTCTAAACGCAGATATTTCATGTCCAAACTATGTTTTGCACGACCTTCCAAGCAGCTATGGAATAATTTAAGACTAGCTGGAGTATGCAATGGGAAATCTGATGATTGTCGGATTGCTGCGGGTATTCTGAATGACTATTTTAGTAGTAGTTCAGCGTCTGCTGCTGATATGTCTGCTGTAGTTGCAAGGGACTATGCTTCTGAGTGCCAATTTGTGAAGGTGACGTGGCTCGCTGTGTCCACAAGATAAAGTCAAATGCTGTCGGAGAGGACGAAGTTCCCATTAAATTTATTGAACTTATTTTACCTTTCATTCTAAGCCAGTTGACCCAAATAATTAACCACTGCTTCCCCAATATTTGGAAATTAGCGACAATAATCCCTGTAGCTAAAAAGTCCAATGCTAATGCACCGTCTGATTTCCGTCCTGTAAATTTGTTGTCGGTTTTATCAAAGGAATGTGAATATTTCATGTCTGAGCAAATCTCAGAACACGTCAGAAAATTTGACATATTTCTCCACTCCAATCTGGTTTTCGGCCTAGACACAGCTGCTCCACTGCTGTTGTTCAAATATTGGATAACATTTGAGAGTCATTTGATATGGGATACTTGCACCTGCTTTGTCTGTTCGATTTTTCTAAAGCATTCGATGCTGTGGATCACTCATTACTATGTGAAAAGCTACAGGTGGAATTTGGATGTTCCAGCTCGGCCGTCTGTATGTTAAATAGTTACTTGGTTGGAAGGTCTCAACGGGTTAGGGTGGGAAAGAGTGTGTCTGCGTTCAGTAATTTAACCAGTGGGGTGCCTCAATGCTCAGTGCTTAGTCCACTTTTATTTACACTGTTCGTAGATGAAATTTTCAGGAAGTGTCGTCATGTTACCATGCATGGATATGCTGATGACCTTCAATTGTATTTGTCCAGACCTATTGGTCTCATTGATGATTTATGTGCTAGGGTAAAGGAAGACTTGACCATAATAGTAGAATGGGCTAAGGCTAATAGGCTGAAGCTCAACTCCATAAAATCAAATGTCCTCCCGATTTACTAGTCTGGTTACCCTCCCTCTGATATACCAGCAATTTCACTAAATGATACTAAGCTTAATTTGTTTAAAAAGAAAAAAACCTTGGATACCACATTAGCTCCGCACTATGCTGTGAGGATCACATAAATTCTGTGGTGAGTAAGGTATATTATACCTTACGGAATCTGAGGAGGACAGCATCATTTGAGCCTACTGAGACCAGAAGGAGGTTGGTGGTTCAGCTTATAGTGCCGATCGTGACTTACTCAGATGTTGTTTATGGTACACTTGACTCCGGTTCCAGGCATAAGTTGCAAGTGGCATTCAATAATGCTACAAGATATGTGCATGGTTTAAGAATGTTTGATCACATCAGTAAGTTTTGCAATCAAGTGCTTGGTTGCAATATTTTTAATGATTTGGATGCTTGAAATTGCACATTTCTACACAACTTGATTCTGCACATAATTATTTGTTTGTAAAGTTGAAGTTTTGTAAATCGACGAGAAATATGAACCTCTTACTCCCTAATTACAAGTACTTGAACTCGAATAGACTCTCTTATGTGAACGCCATCAGGTTTGTGGAATTCGTTGCCTTCGGGAATTAAGAGTATCTCAAGTAAGCACAACTTTTAGCAATCAATTATTCACTACTTCTCTTAATGCTATTTTTTCTTACCTTATTTCTTCCTCCTTTTTGTTTTTCATTGTCATTCTGTTCGGACTTTTCCTTATTTCATAAAAATCATTTATTTATTTATTTAATTATTTATTTGTTCAATTTTTTATTTGTTCAATTATTTATTTATTTGATCTGAACTTATTTCCATTTTTTTTTTTACATATTTAATAATAATTTAGTTTCATTCCTAGTCTTAGATAGTGCATTTAAAAGATCTGTCTTATATGGAAACTCTTTACAAATTAATGAATTTGTTATTTTTTTTGTGAGGGTGATGAGGAGGGTTTAGCCCAAATACAACTGGAGGTCAGCTGTATGTCTGTAGGCACTGCGTCAGAAGACTACCAAACTATGACGGAGGAGGACGAACCCACGTAGTAGATGGAATGCCCAGCACCAGGGTGGCACAAATAAATCTCCATCACGCTCAGACCGCATCCGCGGTTATTACGAGATGCTTCACCAAACAACAACTTGGGCTGGTGCTGGTTCAGGAACCCTGGGTGCACAGGGTCAGGTCAAGGGCCTGACAGGCTAAGACTGGTACTGGTAACGTATGATGTTCGATCCACTTGCCCTTAGGCTTGTATTATCCTACGAAATACCTCGAAGTAGTATATGTCTTTCAGAATACCTCCGCGGAGGCTTAGTCGCTCTTCAGGTACCCGTATCCATCAATGGAAGTACGAAGGAACTGGTGGTGGCATCAGCATACTTCCGAGGAGATGTACCCTGCGGTCCTCCGGGCGCAGTAATTAAACTGGTGGAGTACTGCAACTCCAAAAAACTGCCACTGCTGATTAGATGTGATGCCAATGCGCAAAAAGAAATTTGGGGCAGCTCCAACAACAACGCCAGAGGTGAGTGCCTATTTGAATTTATACTCAGTAGCAAACTAGAAATCTTTAATGTGGGGAATACATCCACTTTCGTAACAAGAACTAGGAAATAGGTATTAGATTTAACAATGGGGAACTCTTTCTTGAAGGGCTTAGTCAAAAACTGGACAGTGTCTGATGAGACTTCAATGTCTGATCACCGAATTATTAGATTCGGCATTGGGATCCATCAGCCCAGAGTCATTAACACAAGAACTCCCAAGAAAACAAACTGGGAGTCCTTTTCTAAGAACCTTATGTACAATATCAACCAGGTAAATCTGGGCAAGTCCATAAGGAACTCTTTTGGACTTGTAATAGCGGTTGAGGAGCAAAATAAAGCCATAATAAACTCATATGAAGCTAGTTGCCCAACGAACAAAGTCAAATCCACCACGGACTCGTCCTGGTGGACTGATAAGCTTTCAAATCTTAGGCTTAATGTACGTAGACTACTCAACCGGGCTAAAAGCATAGGTAATAGGAGTAGTTAGTGAGAGGAATATACCTTTCACTAACTACAACAGTGAAATTAGAAGTGCCAAACGAACAAGTTTCTGGAAATACTGTGAAGGTATCACTCAAACTCCGGAAGTTAGCCGGCTGTACAAAGCACTAGCAAAGGGACACACTATCTCACCACTCACTCTTAGGAGGAATGATGAAAGTGAGGAAGAAAATGCTATGCTTCTCCTGAAAACTCACTTCCCAGGGACCTTTGTACGCAATGAAGAAAGGGGTAGTGCTGGCACAGTACACAGACTCAGAAATGAGGACTGGGCTATAGCAAAATCTATATGCACTGGTGACCGGCTAAAATGGGCTATCCACAGTTTAAAACTATTCATGTCACCAGGGGTGGATGGTACCTTTCCAGCCCTGCTATAGAAGGGGTTAGATCTCATCTGCCAACTGCTACTAAAAATTATTAGAAGTAGTCAGGCACTGGGCAGCACCATGGAGGAGGGCCAAGGTAGTTTTCATCCCGAAGGCTGGGAAGAAGGATCCACTTCATTCCAAATCCTTCAGGCCAATATGCCTAACCTAACTAATCATCATGAAAACAGCTGAAAAAGTCTGTGGCAACTTCATCAGAGCACAGATTCTGGAGTATGCCTCCATCCGAACCAACATGCATATAGGGCAGGCAGATCTACTGAAACGGCTCTGTATCAGCTGGCGTTAGGGGCTTTTTTGGACATTAGTGGAGGTAGCGAGTAGGGCTCTTGTTTGTAAGGGGGTAGACTCTACCTTATCCAATTGGATAGAATAAATGCTGAACACCAGAACAGCCGAAGTATCCCTCACCTCAACAACCACAGTGGTTAATACTCTTCGAGGAAGTCCGCAGGGTGGACTACTACCTCGCCTGCTGTGGTGCCTTGTGGTGGACGAACTTCTCTGGGAATGAACAAACCTGGGTTAATGCTGTCAGGGATACACTGACGGCATAGCTATTACATGCAGGGGAAAATTAGAGAGTACACTATGTGAACTACTCCAGTGTGGTTTACGAATTACAGTTGATTGGTGCAACAGGAAGGGCCTTAAAATAAACCCTATACAAACTACTGTTGTCCCTTTCACGGGGAAATATAAAGTCAAACACCTTAAACCCATTAAACTAAATTTTATTTTTTTTTATGTATATATTTTATTGAATCTTCTAAAAATATCTTAGAACTAACAATAAATCTTCATAGTATATTTAACATTTCACTTTTAAATTCATATCAATCATTACCAACCTCCCAGTGCCTATGCTTTAAGGAGTTATGGTATATGAAAAGAAGTAGCGCAATACTTAAATAATAGCGTAATGAATAAGCTTAAAATCTAGTTTGTTGCTAAGCGCAGCACGTCCATCCTTTTCAGGCGGGTGTGTCCTTGATGCTGTAGTAGGCGCCTCGATAATGCATTGGGATGCTTGTCTAGCTTTGCTAAGTAAGATTCAGCAAGTCGGGAAACTTCTTTAGTTACATACGGGATATGTAAATCTCTGTGGATGTTAACGTTTTTGATGTACCAAGGAGCATTGGTAATCATTCGAAGAATTTTCGATTGGGCTTTTTGCAGCTTTTCGACATTTGAGGGTGAAGCAGTACCCCAGAGTTGGATACCGTAGGTCCATATGGGCTTGATAATTACTTTATAGAGTAGAACTTTAAAGTCCAGTTTGAGCTTGGACTACCTGTTCAAAAGCCAGTTTAGCTCATTTATTTTGAGTTTAATTTGGGTAACTTTTGCACTTATATGCTTTGCCCAAGTCAGTCTACGATCTAAATGCATTCCTAGATATTTAGTTTCTGTCGCCTGATCGGATCGGCTTGGTGTTAATTTGCACAGGGGGGCAAGTACTCCTGCATAGAGTGAATGTGACATGAACGCATTTCGACTCATTGACTTTGATTCTCCAGTGGTCAAGCCATTCCTGAAGCATGTTGACGTGTACTTGGACGCCTCTTTCGGATTTGTGTGAGTACACAATATGGCTGTGTCATCGGCAAAAGTATAGGTGATAGTCTTGCCGTTTGTTGGCATATCTGCAGTGGGCAACGTATAGACCAGGGGGCCTAATACGCTGCCTTGCGGTACTCCAGCTTGTATAGGGTATTCATCTGAGATGAAGCTTTTTTGTTTCACCACACAGCGTCTACCTGAGAGATAGCTTTCGAGCAATGTGTAGATGTTAAGAGGTAACATACATTTCAGTTTGTGCAAGATTCCTTCGTGCCAGACCTTATCAAATGCCTGAGTGATGTCGAGAAAAACTGCGGAACAGTATTGCTTCTTTTCGAACGTTTCTTGTATAGTGTTTACAATGCGATGAACTTGTTCGATAGTACTGTGTTTTTCTCTAAACCCAAACTGGTGGTTTGGTATAACATTAGATTGTTTGACAACGTCTTTAATACGCTTTATTAACAAACTTTCAAAGAGTTTTGAAAAAATTGATAGCAGACTAATTGGTCTGTAGGAAGAGACGCTTGTTGGGTCCTTTCCAGCTTTGGGAATCATGATAATTTGAGAAATTTTCCATGAGTAAGGAAAGAATCCAGTGCGTATTATAGCATTTAATATATGCAAGAGATGCATTGTGGCTATTGCTGGGAGCCCCTCTATCATTTGGCCCGTAATCAGATCACGCCCTGGAGATTTTTTGGCATTGAGTCGTTTGATAGCGTTTGTCAGCTCCTTTTTGGCAATCGAGATACCATTGACGCTAGGGATAGCATCAACCGCCTTTAGAGAACGGACGGAACTAGCAAGATTAGGGGTGAAAACTTGATCCAAATGATTTGCGAATGCTATTCCCTTTTCTGCATCACTTCTTGCCCAGTTGCCGTTGGGAAGGCGTATTGGTGACTCCATTTGAATGGGTTTTTTCGAGTTTTTGGCCGTTCGCCATAGAGAATAGCTTGAGGCTTCTGTAGGACAGAGGGTCTCTACAAACTCGTGAAACTCGGAGGTTTCCTTTTCTTTTAGAAGGTGATGCAGTTTTTTAGTACATTCATTCAGTTTCTTCTTCAGAGAAGGTGATCTCTGCAATTGCCATTCTCTCCTAAGAGATCTTTTTTCGGAGAGGAGCTTCAGAATGTCTTGGGGAGTACACTCTTGTCGGGTTTGAGCTTTAGAACGTGGTGTAGCAATTTTTACTGTTTGGGATAGCAATTGAGTGAAATTGAAAATAGACTTTAGGGAAGTCTTTATTTCAAGATGTGAACTTGTGAACATCTTATATTTAAGCCAGTCTGTGTTCTTGTAGTCGAAACTACCACTCACGTTTTTCTGATAGGAGTTTTCAGAAAAGATAGTTATTATTGTGGGAGTGTGATCAGAGGACAGCTCCAGAGAGGAATGCACAAGAGAGTGTACATTATTTATACCTCTAGTGATGGCGAAGTCAATAAGATCTGGAATCTTCTGTTTGTCGGATGGCCAGTATGTAGGCTTACCATTGGACAAGACATTAATACCAAGAGCATTTATCGCAGAGAAGAGTTTTCTGCCTTTGGGAGTTACTAAACGTGAGCCCCAATGAGTATGCTTTGCATTAAAGTCTCCAGCAGCAATGAACTTAGCATCGAGAGTACTAAAGAATTGTTTGTACTGCTGCTCATCTATATTAAACCTGGGTGGGCAATAGATGGATGATACTGTCAAGCCTTTGACGTATTCTTCGAGCTGAATAGTCGTCGCTTGTAGATAATCGGTACAGTATCCTTGCATTGGGTAATGCTTTATTCTATTCTTGATCAGAATAGCTGTACCACCACGTGCTTTGCCACCGGGGTGTTTGGTGTCATAAACTTTGTATCCCGCTATCTGGAAACAGTTTTTCTGAGTAAGGTGAGTTTCAGAAATTAGCATCAAATCTATTGAGTTATCGTTGAGAAATAGTTTGAGCTCATTTTTGTGCTGACTTATGCCATTTGCATTCCAATGACAGATTTTCAGTGCGTTCATGGTGTAGTTAATAGGGATTGCAAAAGCATGTTCTGATTACGTATCATGTCTTGCATCATACTTTGCATTGAGTACATAAATTGCGTCATATTTGCGATGAACTCTTGTAAAGTATTTTCAAGAGTACTCTCATCATTTTTAGGGTTTACTGGTGGGGTGCCTTTGAGAATATTTGCGTAAGAAATACTTGAAGGCTGTGCTTCACGGGCAGAGATTTCGCGCAAAACTGTTACGGGAGGAACAGTTTTAACTTGTTTTGGCTGAGGTGCAAATTTCTTTTTTAAATGAGCGTATACAGTGCAGCCTCTGTAGTTTGCAGTGTGATTTTCACCACAGTTGCTGCATTTTTTGACACTGGAGTCGTCTTTGGGCTTTGTGCAGTTTTGTGATATGTGGAGATCACCACAAACGACACATACACTGGGAAGTGTACAGTATTTTCTAGTGTGCCCAAATTCTTGGCAGTTCAGGCATTGAACTGGTCCAATTCGCTTGAGGGGTTCTTCTACAGAGATTTTTCTATGTAGAAGATAGCGAAGGTTGTAGATCGGGTGTGATTCGCCTTTTCTCAGGTTCGAGTCGACTGGCTGTAGCTCAACGCGAAAGAGCGGCAGTGGAATCTTATCTTTATTGCGTATGTTAAACACAGAGTTTGCTGTAAAACCCTCTTGGGATAGGGCTTCTCTTATTTCGTTGACATCTTTCGTCAGCTACTTTTAAGTTGGTAGGTGTAATAGTTTTTTTCTCTGTGTCAAAGAGATTGACGACTTTGCGATAGCTTGATTCGATATATAATTGAATTTTGGTTTTATGTATTTTGCCTTTTAGTATTGGGACAACATGAAAGTTTTTAGCACCAATTAGAGTAGTTAGAGTATTTACGAGAGCGTTAGAATTGCGCTCCCTTAAATAAATTGGTGGGGGCTTTACCTCTTTTAGCACTTTCTGGGTAGAATTGTCTTCGGCATTTGCAAGAGGTGCAAACCTGTCAGAAGCGAGTGGATTCTTTTCAGGAGCAGAATCATTAGATTTAATCTGCTTTGCCGATTTTTGAGACAATTTTTGAGGACTCAACTTGCGCTTAACCACAATATAGCGGTCCATACCAGTCTGTATTGCCGAACCTTTTCCTTGGTTGACTGTAGCATGCATGTTGAGAGGTTCTAATGGTGAGAGAGAGTTGCTTTGCATACTCCACGGCAAAGTGTTTACCGACCCAGAGCCAACAATAAGCGTACTTACGTTTTTGCAGCAGTCGTTACTTACTGTAATGTGCTCAAGCTGAGAGCCAGCGTTAGCAGAGCCAGAGAGGGAGAGCTGTTTATGGGAGCAGTCAGACACTGAAAAGCTGCGCTGCCTACCGCTGCTGTCGAATTGCGCTATAAGTGTATTAATTTCACTTGGCGAGAGATCGCAACTGTTTTTATTTATTTTCACGCTGTTGTTATTGTTTTGTTGTGTTTGCACATCGGTTGTCTTCGTTGCCGTTGCTGCACTAGCTGAACGCGCGGGTGGCGACCGCAACATGTATTGTTTACAGGTCAGATTTTCGCGATTTTTTTTTTATTTTGTTCCTTATTGTATGTAGTTATATTTATTAGTACTTTTTTGTTAACCGGGTAGAGAGTTTTTGATTTTTTTTGTTTCTGATGATGTTTTTTTTTGTTTTTAATTTTTGTTTTCGTTTTTTTAGTTCTTTTTCGTGGTTAAAGCTTAGAGCCGCGGAGAACACGTCTGCTCGCATCACGTTTACTACTCGTATATTAAACTAAATGGAGTGGAGATCAATGCGCAATCCGAAATCCAATTTCTAGGTATCGTACTAGATAGAAAACTATCATGGAGGTTTCACATCAATGAGACAATCAGTAAAGCGAAAAGATCTCTTAAGATATGCAGATCAGTCGCGGTGAAAAATTGGGGATGCAATCCCAAGATCCTGCGATAGATGTACATCATAATAGTAAACACACACACATACAATATATTTAGAACATATACTTATAGATATAAGCTTATAATACACATACGAGTACGAGTATGTAATATACTTAACGTATAGATATGAACTGACAATATACCTTAGATATAAGCTTACATAGCACATTTAGAGTACAAAAAGACTTGATATTTAGAATAAAATACACTTGGTACACTACACTGAAACTAAGCAGTCTTTCCTTTATCTAGGCGTAGATCGGCATCCTTTGGACGCCTTACACCCTGACATTTGATAGAACTTAGTTCAGCTGGAACAAGTTAACAACCTACTTGAAAGGAATAATTCGGCATCCTTTGGACGACTGTATCCTCATAAAGTTTGGAAGTTGATTCATTCAGCTTGAATAGTTAGTGACCTTCTTGATTTGAATAGACCGGCATCTTTTGGACGCCCTATATCCTTTCGACTTGAGGATCTAATATTATTTTTGTGTGTAGTGCCAGGCTAAGTACGTACCTGGCGCAGTCGATATTCCTGACTACCGGTTTATACAATTTGGAATAGAGTCAGCAGTGACGGAATATCACTAGCGAAACTCTAACACTGAGAGGGCATCAGTGTCAGCCTCCACAAGTAGAACAAACCGGCTTGTAGTCAGTTGATTTACTGTAAAAAGAAACAACAAATTTCACCAACCACACCTTACAGATATAATAACTACCCTTACCCCAAACCACAATTCAGACAAAACCAAAACCCTCAATACCAAATGCAAAGATTTAAAGCACCCCAACCAACGTTTAATAGGCAATATCACCCCAGACACCAATTCAACCAATACCAACCCACCACCTCGCGAAATCCATTCAATAATTATATCCCAAACCCCCATCTACCACAAATAAAAAATTCAGAGAGCACTATGACAAGACAGAATACAACTAGATCAAGACAGAACTTTACACCCTATCAGTCAACACAAAGCCACTTCAACAGACACCAAAATAACAAGGTGGAAGACATAAACAATATAGAAATGGAAGAACAACAACCAATAGACGAGACAAATAACATTGACGACACTCAAAATTTTTTAAATTTCGCCTCAAAGAACCAACGGGTTTCATAGAAATAAATAAACATGGAAACACTCTTCCATACATAGATATCTCATCCCCATATGGTAGACCACTTCGATTTTTAATAGACACAGGTGCATCTAGTTCATTCATCAACCCTCAATACATACCTGAAGACGAACACCAACAATGCGAAGAAGTTGCTATATCCACAGTCTTTAAAAAGTATAAACTTAACCAATTTTCACGGAATTCAACCAGTCTGGTTCATTTAAATTTATTCTCTTTAAATTCCACAATTACTTCGATGGACTCCTAGGGTGAGATACACGAACAATATTAAAAGCAACAATCGATCTAGACAAAACCATCTTTATAACAGACAATTCTACAAACGAAATAAAATTCAAACTTCACCTCTGGACTTATAACAATCCCCGCTAGAACAAAAGCACTTGCAAAACTACCAGTTGATACACTAAACGGAAGCATATACGAGTACATACTCGTACCTGCTGCTGAATTAAAACCTGAACTGTGGGTCACAGAAGGACTTTACGAAGCTACAAATTGTTATTTAGCTGCCAGGGCTATCGGCTTATGATGTTGAGATTTTATATAATAGGAAAAAAGAAAATTCAATTGTATTTATATTATATTTTCAATTCTTAGTTGTTGTAGAAAACTGTATATTGTACAAATATTCTCATGAGAGGGGGATGAAAGAATTTCTAAAGGATTTTTATTTTGGAATACTAAGGTTCGGATGGTGGAAATGGATGGACAGGAAGAAAGGAGATGTGAGATGATGAGAGCTGAATTATTGCAGAAGCAACATCGGGGTTGTGGTTCCTTTTTAGAAAGATGCATGTGGGTTATTAGCGTGTGACCCAATCGAAGTCGCGAGTAGCATTTGTTCATGGTGATAGATGTTGTGTGAGGAAGGATCAGAGGGGGTCTTGCAGGGTTGATCCTTTTATAAGGGTGGTCATATCGTATCCATTCATCGCTTAATTTTTTGTATATATATCTCTTGGCTGAGGTAATAATACTTTTTTTGGAGAATGGCTTAATGTATTCTAATGGACAGTTCAGTGCATCTTTAGCTGCTAAGTCAGCTAGCTCGTTTCCAGATATACCAGATATATCCACATGATTTTGATTTTTTTTCATTACAGTGAGCAATTGTTGTATTTTTTCTATATACCATACTCTAAACTGTTAGAATAGTTTTTTGTTGCCTCATAGACTGATCGACTGTCAGTGCAGACGACGTACTTTCCCTTTCTGTTTTCAATCCATTGTAGGCTGGATAATACGGCTTGCGCTTCTGCTTCAAGAACGCTTGATCCATGCGGGAATATTCCTATGGAAATATATGTTCCATTCTCGGCTACGACTCGTTTTTTGAACCATCAGTGAATATCGGAGACCAATTCTTCTCTTTGAGTGGTGTAATAGTATCTAGGAAGAGCTGCTTGTAGACTGTAGAGTTTGTAACTCCCTTACCATAGCTTGTTAGTTTATCGATAAATGACTCTGCGCTTAAAGTCCATGGAGGGTTTTTGACCGATCGTCTTGGTGGAGTTGTATTGAAATCCAGATTGGTTTTAAGCCTATAAAGTGCGCACAGCGCTGATTCCATCGACAGAGAGAATTTACGAGCTTAATAATAATTTAGCTTTAGTAGTTTGCCCAATGGCCGACACTGCGACCTGAAAGATCTTTTGTGTCATACTACATTTGTCATCAATGATCCATGTGATCACAATTGTCCGATCTACTATGCCCTATAGGTTTAGTACCGGCGTTTCTTCCGTAATGCCATAGCATTTCGTCCGTTTAGTGATGTCAAATCGTCACAATAATTTATCAGGTTCTTTTGTACCTACAAGTTCCTTCTCTAGAGAAAGGAAGTAGCTGAAAGTCATGTTCCTTCATTATATTTTCCGCTTAATGGATGAATTTGAGAATGTCCATAACAGGAGCATTCTCTAATTCTTCCAAAGCCAGCTGGTCGCGGTGGAATATATTAATTCTGGTTCTTGCCAACGCAATGCAGTCGCACAGTATGTGTTCCGTGGTTTCCTCTTCTTCTAGACAGAGCCGGCACTCCGTATCACCAAGAATGTGGATTCTAGTCAGGTGATATTCCAGGTAATAATGACCTGATAGAAAACCTACTGTTTTTCCTATATCTGCTTTGCACATATTGTGCAATTCTTTATTGTAGGTGAATGGTCCTACCAGTCTTGTGGCTTGGCGAAGCCCCTCTATTCCTTCCCAGTGTGACATTCTGACTCTATGTTCCCAGTTACCTACCCTGGATTTAGCCTCCGCCCAGTTGATACCACAATATGGCTCCGGACCTATGAGGCTTGCTGCGGAACCGGCCCTAGCCAGCTCGTCAGCAATTTCATTGCCTTCAATCCCCGAGTGATCCGGGACCCAGCAAATTGCAACCTTGTTTGTTGCCCCTAGAGATTGTAGGTTGTGGAAGCATTCTTCCACCAGTTTCGATTCTAAAGAATATGAAGCTAATGCCTGTAATACAGCTTGATTATCTGAATAGATAGCTATGTATGCGCCCTTTATACCCGTTTTCAGATTTGTCCTCGCACAGATTGAGATTGCTTGAATTTCAGCCTGGAAGACTCTAGGCCACCTGCCCATTGGTTCTGAGATTTTGGTATTTGGTCCATAGACCCCTGCACCGACTCCGGTGTTTGTTTTTGAACCGTCTGTGAACCATTCTAGACTTCTAGGGTCGACCCAAGGTCCTCCTATTTCCCATTCATCACGGTCTGAGATAATAATCTCAAAATTGCGATCAAACTGTCGTTTTGGAATCATATAGTCCGTTATTGAGCAGATTATGTTTTGATCTGTTATGTTATTTACAATATTGAAATGACCATAGTCATGAGGTTCTTGTCTAGACAAGATCTTCATCTTAAATGCGCTTCTAGCAGCACATTTTTTCACGAATACGTGAAGTGGGGATAGTCCTATTATGGCCTCAATAGCAGCGGTTGGGCAGTTTCGCATGGCACCGGTGATTGCCACGCAAGCCTGCCTTTGAAATCTTGTAAGTATTTTCTTACCAGATTCCTTTGTTGTCTTGATCCACCACACAAGGGATGCATAGGTAATGATTGGTCTAACCATCATTACATACATCCAGTGTATCATTTTTGAGTCTAGACCCCATGTTCTACCAAAGAGACTTCAACATGCCCACATTGCTCTTGTGGCTTAGTTTATCACCGAGTGTAGGTGAGAGTTCCAATTCAGTCGCTTATCCAGAACTACACCTAGATATTTGACCTCATCGGAATATTCTATATTGATTCCCTCAACAGCTATTGTACCAAGGTTCAATTTTAATCTGTTTGTAAAAGGAACGACAATGGTTTTGCTAGGATTCATGCATAAACCCTCTGCGCGACACCATTCTGAGATGAAGGCTAGAACCTGATTCATAATGTCGGATACTGTTCTTTCAAACTTGCCACTAATAATGACAGCAAGATCGTCAGCATATCCAATTGCCTTGAAAACTAACCCTTGTAGTTTGACTTGAGATCGTCAATAACTAAAGACCCACCGCCTTGGGGACAGCCTTTCATTGCCTTGACTGGTACGGCCTCGTCTCCCAGAGATGAGCTAATTTCTCTGCTTTTTAACATCGTTTTAACCCACCCAACAGTCGGTTTATCGATATTTTTGCAGAGCATAGCCCCCTCTATAGAGCCGTAACCGGTATTATCAAAGGCGCCCTCGACATCTAAGAATGCACATAAAACAATTTCCTTGGAATATTGAGCTTTCTCTATCTTTGTTACAAGGTAATGAAGCGCTCCCTCCGTGGATTTTTGCCTATTATATGCAAACTGAGATTGGTGCAGAGGTGTTGTTCTGTCTAGCGTTTCTCTAATATGTAGATCCACCAATCTTTCCATAGTTTTTAGAAGAAACGACGTGAGACTGATAGGTCTGTATGATTTAGGCAGTTCGCTGGACTTCTTGCCCAATTTTGGAATAAATACCACATTAACTTTACGCCATATGGATGGTATGTACTCCCTACTGAAACTGTTCCTAAAAATATCAACAAGTGTTTCAGGCATTATATCCAGTCCTCTTATCAAGAGGGCTGGAAAAATGTTATCCTCACCTGGTGTCTTGAATGGTTTAACGAGCCTTTACGAGTTGTATTTCTTTATACAAAATATGCGAGGAGTTGCAAAATAAACGAGGTGTTAGACCACAACACAGGGTCTGCATTCTCTGTCCAATTTCGACGAAGCCTCCTTCCGCTAAAAGATTTTCAGTACGCGTAGTTCTTAAGGCTCGTATCCTGTACCTCACAGCTGCATAATATGGTGTCTTTAACATATTTAGATTGGTTTTGGCACATTTTCCATAGATCTGCAGCCCGTAGTCTATTTTGGAGAGAATTGTAAGTTTCGTTGCAGAAATTAGAGTGTTAGCGTGGATATGACTTTTAGGGGATGAGAGGTATTTCAAAATGTTAAGTCTGGCAGCTAGACAAATTTTTAAATATATACAATGGTGCGTAAAGCTATTTTTATTGTCAGATATTGGGCCAAGAATTTCTAAATTGATAACATTTTCAATAGTAATATTGTTGAAATTAATTATTGTATTGTTGCATTTATTTGTTCTACAAATGTGTAAATGTTTAGATTTAATAAAAGAAATTTTAGCTCCTGAATGTAAGGACCAGCTGTCAATAATTTTAAGTGTTTCAACTAGATTTCTGTTTATTTGGTTTATATCTTGATTCTTGCTGATGACATATAGATCATCTGCATATAAGCAATGCCTGATTTGCAAGAATTAATTTACTTCAATAATCATATTGTAAATAGAACTATAGAAAGTGGTGAGCCTTGAGGGATACCATTGGAAAGTGGATACGTAGATGATAAAACGTTGTTAACCTTGCAACGAACTTTTCTATTGTTTAAAAAGGATTTAAGATAATAGAACATTTTTGGGCCAATATTCCGTTCTTTAAGTTTTTTTAATCCTATATGGGGACCAACCTTATCGAAAGCTTTCTGGAAATCTATGGAAAGCACAGATATGTGGTTTTTTGCAGAAAGATATTTACTGACTAGATGATCTATGTACAATAAAGCGTCTGTGGACATAGACCTGGCCTGAATCCAGTTTGGTATGGTGAGAGGAGGTTAGAAGTATTTAAGAACCATGCATTCACTGTAGAAGGAAAACATTTTGAATACGTCAGAATGGCCTTCGGTCTCAAAAATGCCCCATCAACCTTTCAAAGGGTAATGGACAACGTTTTAAAAGATCTAATCGGAAAAATTTGCTTAGTATATCTGGATGATATTATCATCTTTTCTTCATCCTTACAAGAACATTTAGAAAGTATAGGACTTGTTTTTCAAAAATTACGTGAATCCAATTTCAAAATACAGATCGATAAATCAGAGTTCATGAAAAAAGAAATTGCCTTCCTTGGCCACATCATTACTCAAGAAGGAATTAAACCCAATCCATCTAAAATACACGAAGTAAAAAACTTCCCAATCCCTAAAACAAAAAAAGAAATTAAGTCATTCATGGGTCTTGTAAGCTATTACAGGAAATTCATACAAGATCTTTCTAAAATAACAAGACCTCTAACCAAATGTCTTAAAAAATATCCAAAAATTACATTAGACAACGAATACATTAAAGCTTTTGAAGCTCATGCAGGAATATCCTAATGAACGACCCCATTTTACAATACCCCGACTTTTCTAAACAGTTTATATTAACTACAGACGCAAGTAGCTATGCACTCGGAGCAGTATTATCGCAAGGCAAGATAGGAAGCGACAAGCCTATATGCTTCACCAGCCACACTCTAAATGAACATGAAATAAACTATTCCACTATAGAAAAAGAACTCTTAGCGATAGTATCCGCCACAAAATACTTCCGCCCATATCTATTCGGAAGAAAATTCCAAATAGTAACTGACCATAGACCACTAACATGGATTATGAGTTTAAAAGAACCCAATTCTAAACTCGTCAGATGGCGACTCCGGCTTGAAGAATATGATTACGAAATAATATACAAAAAAGGCAAATGCAACACAAACGCTGACGCACTAAGCCGTATTCAAATTAGCAACCCCACTGAAATTGAAAATTTTGAACTAAACATTAATGACGAAACCACTGCTGCTACCTTTCACAGCAGTGACGAAAATTTAAATGATGGAATACCTATCTCAGAAAGACCTTTAAGCGATTTCAATTTACAGATCATATTAGAACAAAGTGACAAAGGATCACCATTAACAGCGGAAACTATATTTCAAAACAAGCAAAGGAGAACAATACGAAGAAATTCTTTCAATGAAAATACAATGGTCGACATCTTAAAAACTTTCATTGCTCCAAAAAAACTTACCGCCATACGTACAACTGATAGCATTTTCCATATTGTACAGTCAACCTTTTCAAAATACTTCTCTGAGAGTAAAATATTTCGCCTAATACGATGTATGGATATACTAAAAGACATGAGAATAGAAGACGAATAAGAACACGAAATCTTTAGCTACCATGAACGTTCCAACCATAGGGGAATTCAGGAAACTCTACTCCACCTGACACTCAAATTCTATTTCCCTAACATGAAGCACCAAATAACCAAAGTTATAAACGCTTGTGAAAAATGTAAACTCATGAAATATGACAGAAGTCCGCCTAAATTAGAATTCCAAAAACCCGAAACTCCTCTCAAACCTTTAGATATCCTCCACATTGATTTATATAGCATTAACCACCATCAAATGTTGACAGTAATATACAAATTTTCCAAATTTGCGGAAGCCTATACTCTTTCTTGTACGAGCAGTCTTATAGTCCTTAATGCTTTAAAACAACATATAACCCTGTTCGGTATACCCAAACAAATCATATGTGATCAAGGTACTGAATTTACCGCCACTATATTTAAAGACTTCTGCAAACAGCACGAAATTGACCTTCATATCACGTCATACCAACAAACAAGTAGCAACTCACCTGTAGAACGACTACATTCTACGCTGACCGAAATATACAGACTCATACTGACAAAACGCAAAGAATTAAAACTAACATGAAGAACTTCTCTCAGAAACTTTAATCACTTACAACAACGCCATACACTCAGACACAACATACACAGCATACGAACTATTTTTTGGGAGGCCGTACAAATTTAATAGAAACATAAATTTTAATAACGAACACGAATACTTAACAAAACTAAATGATTTCCTTAACGAATTATACCCTAAAATTAATGAACATCTTGAGAAAATATCAAACACCAAAATATACAACTTAAATGTATCAAGAGATATCCATGAAGATAGGGAAGAAAATGAAACAATCTTTGGAAAAGAAGTTAGGAGAAACAAAATAACACCAAGATTCTCAAAACATAAAGTTTCAAAGAATAATAGAGTAACTATAATCACTAAAGACAATAAAAAAATCCATAATAGCAAATTAAGAAAACAAAAAAAAAAAAAAAATATGAAATAAAGAGAAAGAGAAAGAAAAGAAATAAACAAAAAAGGAAAGGGAGGAAATAAACATATCACATTGCGATCTCACTGAAGATGAGCACTCCAGTAAGAAAACACACTGCCATCTCACTGAAGATGAGCACTCCAGTATAACCAATTTAAACATGAAACCTAGTGCCTTAAAAAGCCAGGTTTCCATGGCACATAAAACCAAAATTTTTTTTTTCATCGATTCATCATGATGAATATGAATACAAAAGAAAACAAACACAACTATCTACATATTTAAAAAAAAAAAGGGGAAGAGGAAAAAACGAATTTTTTTATAATTTCATAAAAGTGAGTCGTGTATCAAAAATTATGAGGGCATATCACAATATTTCACGTAAAGAAAAACACCATACGAGGTGTGATCAAAAAATAACCGTTATTTTCATCTTTTCGTGAGTTACGTATGTTCGATGTTCGCATTTTTTTTTTGTTATGTTGGTACACATGTCTGTTATATATGTTGGCAATACCAACCATTTTGGATTGTCAGTTTGTTTTTGACAGAAAAAAAGGTTAGTCGTGTTTTGGTGTGCTCTTCGATTTTGTACTATTCGAAAAAATGGATCAAAGAAACTGTATTCAGTTTTGTGTAAAAAATGAAATTAAATGCGCAAGGACATTTGAAATGTTGACTGTGGCCTTTGGCGAGTCTACTATGAGCAGAACACAAGTTCAATTGTGGTATAACCGGTTTAAGGAAGGCCGAGAAGATGTCAATGACGATGCTCGTCCTGGTCGCCCGAGCACGCCAACAACCGATGAAAACATTGACGCAGTGAAGAAAATGATTTTGGATAATCGTCGAATCACTATCAGAGAGGTTGCTGATGATGTTGGCATATCGTTCGGCTCATGCCAAGCAATTTTTACGGATGTTTTAGGCATGAAACGTGCGGCAGCGAAGATTGTTCCAAAATTGCTAAATTTTGAGCAAAAACAACGTCGCATGGACATCGCTCAGGAGCTGGTATTTGCCAAAAACAAACCGTTATCATGCCTCAACCACCGTATTCACCGGACTTGGCCCCCGCTGACTTTTTCCTCTTTCCAAAACTGAAGACACCGATGAAAGGAAAGCGTTTTGCTACGATTGAGGAGATAAAAGAAAAATCGAAACAGGAGCTGTTGACGATACCAAAAAAAGCGTTTCAGAAGTGTTTCGAGGATTGAAAAAAATGCTGGCATAAGTGTATTATATCTGAGGGGAATTACTTTGAAGGGGACAAGATAGTTGTTGATGAATAAATAAATACTTTATTTTTTGATCACACAATAACGGTTATTTTTTTATCACACCTCGTATTGTGAGAGAACATCACAGGTAGTAAGAAACAACGGTAATTGCACGAACTCACCTAATAAAAAATAATATGTATATAATAACACAATAAAAACAACTAAAAAAAACAAACAAAAAATAAACACAATAAACAATTCTTTTAAAAAATAATTGCAAATTTCAGATTACATGTCGTGACTACACAATCCATACACATACAAAAGCTGGAAAATGACCTAAATTGAATCCAAATTAAACTCGGACCATGCAAAATAATCCGCAACTATTTTAACCTATTACATATCATCAACCTAACAGAATATGAAAGTAATCTACAAAAAATTTCACAAGTTTTAGAAGAATTTGAACCTCATACATCCCTGGAAACTTTATTGGAAATATCAAACAAAAAATTCAATGACCTCAGCACAACATTATTCTCATTATTGCCCACCAAAAGACATAAATGCGGCCTAATTAACGGACTAGGAACAGTAATTAGATTTATGTATTACAGGGAATATGGACGCAAAGGATGCCGACAACCTTAATGAAGAAATAGCAAAATTACAAACAGACCAATCAACTACAAAAAACTTTGCAATTCAACCACACCTATTAAATGACTAAATGTTACCAAGAATGAAAAATATAACAAACCACATTAACCTAGAACAATACCATATGATTTCCTACTTAGAAGAACTGTCAAACACAATACACAAAGAAGACAATATTATACAAGAAATTCAGTATATAAACCAAATTCACTTCAATACCTTCATAGATACCCTCAAAAAAATTATCGTAGTATCTGATGAACACATTTACAATACGGGTATACTCGACTTACAATAATTCAAATATAATTTTCAATGTTAAACTACCCCAAATCGAAAACTATGATTGTAAATTTTATAATATCATCCCACTACCTATAAATAACACAAAACAAATAATAACCAAACGTTATGTAACATATAATGCTAAGAAAATTCAGTTCTTCGACGAAGCATGCAACTCATTAGAAAACACATATTATTGTAAAAGCCCAAACAACGAAATCGTGACAGAAGACTCAACCTGCATTGGCGCAATATTTAACAACACAGCATCTAGCTGTCACTTAGACGATATAGAAATGACACCCACAATATATCAACCTAGAGAGAATCTCATATTATCAACTAATATACCTCAAACACTAATTAAGTATAATTGCAGTAACTCAAGCAACATACTAGTCATTGCACAGTGGACATAAATGGCATCATCTACACAGACACTCACGAAATATTCTGGGATGCAGTCCAACTAATACTTCCACTAAAGTTAGCAGTCCAAACCTTAACAATCTCATCATCAATAAGCCTACCAAAACTGCAAGAATTCAACTTTAAACACAACACATCCATAGCAGTACTACACAAAATACGAAAGCAACATTAGAGCCACCTTCACAACCACTGCATTAATTGTTTTGGGAGTCATATCACTAATCGCTCTCATTCTAGGAATATACAAAACAACTACAATCAAATATATACCGGAACCATTACCTACGATCGCTCCAGCCATTGAGAACTCTCTCTGGCCATAGCTCTACTCTAAGGGGGGAGGAGTTACGTTCCCACCTACGGTGTCAATGATCACTACACCCCCATCACCACCACCACCTAAACCACCTAGAACCCAACCACATAACCACTAACAAGTTCAACGATTCCAGATTTGCAACAGCAGTATAAATAACCGAGCAACCCAACCACATAATATACTAGCAGGTTCAACAGCTCCAAAAATGCAATGACTGCACAACAGCAAGCAGCGGGCAGCGACGATATGAACGACCACATTAAGCACACACACGTTGTATTTCTTTATTACATAGCCATAAAGTAAACAAACTTTCCAAACACACACACACACACAATATATTTAGAACATATACTTATAGATATAAGCTTATAATACACATACGAGTACGAGTATGTAATATACTTAACGTATAGATATGAACTGACAATATACCTTAGATATAAGCTTATATAGCACATTTAGAGTACAAAAATACTTGATATTTAGAATAAAATACACTTGGTACACTACACTGAAACTAAGCAGTCTTTCCTTTATCTAGGCGTAGATCGGCATCCTTTGGACGCCTTACACCCTGACATTTGATAGAACTTAGTTCAGCTGGAACAAGTTAACAACCTACTTGAAAGGAATAATTCGGCATCCTTTGGACGACTGTATCCTCATAAAGTTTGGAAGTTGATTCATTCAGCTTGAATAGTTAGTGACCTTCTTGATTTGAATAGACCGGCATCCTTTGGACGCCCTATATCCTTTCGAGTTGAGGATCTAATATTATTTGTGTGTGTAGTGCCCGGCTAAGTACGTAACTGGCGCTACAGTTTCACAAAGTTATTTAAAACAGAGTGGAGCTACAAAAATGCATGGAGAGGTCTCAGCGCAACCTACATGTTAGATCAGTCCACGATCACCTGGTATACCGACGGGTTTCTCACAGAAGAGGGTTCCGCCGCGGAGATATTTGGAGCTAGATACAAATACTATGAATCCCTAGGCAAATATACTAGCATCTTCCAGGCGGAAATCCACGCTATTGAGAGATGTGCACATTTCAACATTTAAATATGTTACGAGCGCAAGAATATTACCATCTTATCGGATAGCCAAGCCATTAGGCCATTAGGGCCTCTTGGCTCACGTAACAAGGTTACTATCCTGTGGGTTCCGGGGCATACTGACGTAGAAGGGAACGAAATTGCCGACGAATTTGCACAGAACCCTTCTGTGGTGTAGGTAAGCTGTTCAACCAAGTTAGGTCGACATGCCAGGGTATCAAAGAGGGGACATACCACCTAAAAAGATTCGAATCACTCATCAATCTCTCTAAGAACAATCTTAGGATGACACAGGACACTGTAAACTGAACTCAGATATGGTGAGGATGAGGGTCACCGTGGAAGACTCCTGCAGATTCTGTATGGAGGAAGAGGAGACGTCTTTGCATTTGCTGAAACAATGTCCGGCTCTCATGCACACCCACAGGAAATACTTGGGATTCTTCCAAGGCTCTGTCAGTGATTTGAAACCTCGGAAGCCAAAACTTGCAATCAGTATGCTCTGCTTTTCCCGCTCAAAGTGAAATACGACTGTTCTAGGATCGCCTCCAGGGACTACTCCCACCAAATACGATATATTAGGTATACCGCCTCTCGTGACTTAAGCGAACAACTCAAGGATGTAGTAATGTAGCTGCCAAACTGGGGAATCAAGGTTAATGAATCCCATTATACACACATCATCTTCACTCTCGAAACAAATACATGTCCAACTGTATCACTAAACGCAACAGAACTATCTCAAGCGATAGAAGGAAAATACCTCCAACTTGACCATAGATTAACTTGTATGAAGCACTTAGAACCTTAAAGAACCCCAATGCAATATTACAGCCGTCGCCCTGAATTGGTTGATGAATATAAGATGGAAATTGCGCCCAGAATACAAAATACCCATTCACAAACCGATTGTTACGCTCATATGAACGTATGGGGTTCAGCTGTGGGGAAGTGCGAGAACCTCAAATCTGGAGCTTATACAAAGAGCCCAGCCTAAGACGAAGCACACTTACCGGCACACCATGGTTTGTCGAAAAAAAAACTTCCACCGTGGTATACGGATATCGATTATTGAAGACGAATTCAAGGACATCACGAAAAAATACCAGAACCAGCTACAAAATCACAAAATCTTCATGTAAGAACTCTATTGCAGCAGACCTCTAATTCAGGTCTTAAGAGACATGGTTCTAATAAGATGCAATAAATAAACAAATGCATTTGTTGCTAATGTTCTATGATATGTGTTAGGTAGGTGCGTAAAATGGCTCAGGACCCTCCGGTCGCCTCAATTAGGAATTGTGCCGATTTGATGCCATATCCTCGTGAGCCTAAGGATGGTGATCTACTTTTAATGACAAGCAGCCGGAGTTGTGTACAAATTCAGTTTCGTTTGAAAGTTCTAAAGAAGAGCACTGACCCAGAATATAGAAGAGGACTAAAGGGTTGAGTCTCTAGCGAGCGAGGGCTTGGCAATAACAAAGAAAGTGCAAGATGGTTTCTCTGTCTTGTAGGTTCTTGCAGCTCCTGCAAAGAGCATTTAATGGAATGCCCATTTTTTCAGCTCCTGTGCGTTTCTGCTGAAGTATATACAGATTCAAGTTTAGATCATCCAACAAACGCTTATTAGGTGAATCTAAGCGCTATGCATTATCAGAATTTAGTTGGCAGTTTAGTTCTAGTCACCTAAAACTCACTCATATCAGAAATAAGATCTTGCTGCATCATCACATATACATATATATTTTGCTGTATCTAAGCGCCCCCGACCCAGAAGTTCAGCTCCATCTCATACGATCATGCTTAACAACATCACATATTGCATTGAAACCTAGCGCTGCCCCTTATCAGTACTTCTCACTTCGCACACTACAGAAACACCAACTTTTCATATACTGCGTATCGTTTGTATGCATACACTCCATGTGGCTGATGTTATTCATGTTGTTGTTGTATATGTATTGCTCGTTATTGTTGGACTTGGCAAGAACCCCACAATTTCACATATGAACATCTCATATTGTCTTTGTAGTAATTGTTTTTGGGAGCAGAGAGTACTGCGTACAAAGCCTCGCAAACACACTACTAAAGTAAATATTTCTCGACATATACTACCGATATGAAAAAGAGATGCACCATCAACTGTATATAGAATCGAAAGCATAATCGAATAGTCTCTCAAGGAAGAAGCAATTATGTATGATCTGCCATATTTTGATTTGTATCCCAATCGTTCGATTAGTCTGAGAAATCTGCTTTATCTTAGCTGAGCTCCGATTTCCGCTCTCCTCTGTCACTGATCACTGGTGCCTCATTAACCGGGAATGATTTTCATTTAGAATAAAATCATATATAGGTATCATTTAGAGGTAGTCATGTATAGATCGGGTTGTTTTAGAGAGCAGTGTATAATTTGTTCCTTTTCCTATCTTTTCTAGAACCGCACAACAGTTTCCAGCGAAACGGCACTTTGTCCCTCTAAGCAAAGCAGTCGAAAATTCAGGCAACTGAAGAACCAAACTTAGATGGACGTGAGGTCCAGGGTGGGACGATATTGTGGCTAATTAAACTAAGGAGCTCACATTGAGATCAGAAACATTTAGATTCACCATCATCCTTTATAAACGAATACACTTGAAATACTGCAGATCAAGACAACAAAAGGATGGGTCATGACCAACGCAAGATACTGGATACCAAGAGACTTTGGAAGAACATCCGTCTTACATTAAATTAAGTATGTTCAGGAAACAAGGTGGATGTATGGTTGTAACCTCAGTGGATTGTCCGAGCAAATCATCATATTCTTAATTGAGTGTTCCAAAACAATGTGTTAAGAGGCGTCACAAATGCACTTTGGTATGTTCGTTATTCTTATCTACATCGGGCTCTGGACAGTCAGCGAAAAGTTTGCTTGTCCACGCAAATCGGGTGAGAGGGCATAGCAAAGAGGCGACCGGAATATTTGTTAACTCATTCCCATTTTGTTAACTCAAATTTTTACAATCCTAAATTTTTTTTCATATATAAATTTATTGAATCCTTCTAATATATAAACAATAGAAACTCACAATAAGGACTTCAATCTTAATTCTAGGGAACAAATATTTCTTCACCAGTGTTTCGAAATATGTTGAGTACGAGAATTAAACTATCTTTTACATAGTTTTACTGTAAAAAAGACAAAAACAATTATTATCATTTTACGTAGAAAATTGTATTTTGCATTTTATAGTTGCAATTATATATTCAAGTCCTATAAGAATTGCTATTTAATCCCTATAATAAATGAACCTTTTCCTTTCAAGCCCTCTCGATATTTGCATTTTAGAAGATTAGAAGCTAATTTGTTTGGATGAAGTCGAAGCATTTCAGTATAAGTCGCGCAATATCTGGAGACCTTTATTTCGACTGTAGGAACTTTGAAATCTTTGTGGAGGTTCGCATTGGTGATGTACCATGGAGCTTTTCGATTGATCTCTGTTTGAATTTTTTCTAAGTTCGTTCTTGAAGCTGTTCTCCTCATTTGGATACCATAACAACAAGTTCTAAATCAGGATTCTGGACTCTAAAACATCTAAATGGAGAACTTCACTAAATAATGGACTTCGATTCTGTAAACTTCGGTAATCTGTTAAAACATAATGAACATTGAATAGTTCGAAGAAAATGTTTGTCCGTATTTCTATATCGGACACACATGTCACAATTCAATATGCACAGGCATCCAACTGGCTTATTTGTTTAGTAGTAATTTACTTAGTATGTCAATCACGTAAGTGAGGTTTAATAAGGTAAGGTCCCGACTAAGACAAGGTCTGCAAATGTTTCTTCATTAGTTCCTTAGTTGCCCACATAATGTATTAATGACACTGACAAATTGAATTCCCCGGCGACTGTTTCTTGAGTTTATTCTTACAACAAACCTTAATCATAAAAAGAATTACACAGAGCCGCTCAGCTGAGTAATATTATAAAAATTGTTCCTAAGCATGTTCCCTTTTAATGCGTTAGCATGCCAAAAAGCTCTCAATTTTGGGTCTGTGCTTATTCCAAACTAAGTAAATTGAAATATTTCTCGGCCTGACACTCGAGAAACGAAGGAAAGAAAGCAAAGTTTTTGTTCGTGTTTTAATAACAATATTTTAAAGCAAATTTTAACTAGAATTGCAACATTTGCGCAAATAAGCCACTATAAAATAAGTGAGAGAGAACATTTGAAATAACTTAACAGAAAAGCCGAGAAAGTCGAAGGAAAGATGAATAAATAAAACAGAAAAAATTATAAATCAAATTTTGAGAAAATGCCAACATATTATTCTAGAGACACCCACAAACTTTGCCTCGGATTTTGACAGTGGACCCAGAGAAAAACTGACGTGGATATATTGGGTTAAAGGTGACAGTGAAGATATTAAAGCTGTGTTGGACTAAATTGATGGCGTAATGTTTTCATCCTTTAAGCCAACCCTCTCTACCGATAACTAGCGATACTAACGGAAATTCAATTTACTAATCGTATGAAACATTATTTGGCAATCAAAATATATTTAAATACGTAAAAGAGTTTCCAGTGCGGATACATCGGCGGAATAAAATGGATCCGAACAGAACTTAGTTCCATTATGAACGACAATCTCATTTTAATGTACTAACCTAGTTCTATTTGCCCCCTTCTTTTCCGATTACGGAGACATTCTGAAGTATAGCTGTGGAATCACGATCCTTGTTATCGAATAAATTTTTGTTGATGGAACTTCTGTCAGTTTCCTGGCTAGAGATCTCTATGGTTCCGAATCTCGTGGCATAAAATGTGGATGCATTTACATCCGTTAGAAAGAGCATTGGTTTCCAAAGGAAAGATTTACATATTTTTCATTTTTTCAAAACCGATCAAGAGCAATAACGGAGTGGTTTCCACACCATTCTATTGTTGGTGAATGAATTCGAGAGAATTAGAATATGCGGTGAACTCACTAACCTGCGAGGCCACGACTACAAGACTAGCCTACTTCGCACTTCACCACCGAAACAGTGCTCTTAAGTACACATACAAATCAATTTTATTAGATGGTTTTCCACAAGACTCTTATCCTGGTGCCACGTCTGCCACTCGTGACCAGTTACACGAACACTTTTTCGTCACCAAAACTTGGAAATTTCAGCATCATCTCCGGAAACCCCTAACTGTGGTGCCGAGCCATCACTTTTAACGATATCGTATTACATTAGGAAACGCAACTACGTCAACTGAAGGGCCCTGTATTTCCCTTCAAAACATTTTGAACAAATTTTACACTTTTAACTGTTTTTAATTAGGCAAATTTTGCTTTAATACAAAAAATATTATTATATCACTAGAATAGGATACAAAAATTTTGTGAAACTGGAACCCATTGGTTATTCCGTTGGTTCGGGAAGTAATTCTTCGAACCGACGTTTTCTCTGCATCTTCTGAAGGACGATTTTGAATCCTTTTAGGTGAACCTGCGCTCCCATATCGTCCTCGCAAACAACACTGCAAACCAGCATTGCAAAAAACACGAGGATAGCGTACCTTCTGGTGGCAAGCATGGCTTTTGACTGTGATGGGATAACACTGGAAATCTGTAGAGTAGCTTCGAATTATACTGCAATTTGTGTCAGACCCAGAAGCACCATTACAGTGAAAGAACCACTGCAAACTTATAAAATTTTGTAGTTGTATTGCTGGAAAGTTTTTTGCTAGACATTTTTATATTTGTTCGGGAACTGTGTTTGAAGAATTGTCTCTCATGTTCCCACCTTTTTCTCTGTCCTTATGTGATATACCTGCTAATTTGTTTTTAAGTTTCTAACTGAGAATTGTGTTGCAATCTCTGTTTAAATAAGAATAGCTTGAGAGCGAAAGAACGAAAGGAGTACAAACTGAAACCGAATATGAATTTGGCCAAAGAGAACAAATTTTCTCAAACTCTGGCAAATACTCTCTATAAAGAGTATAGAGAGTATTTGATTCTGGTGGGTGTGCTAATAATTCCATTATTTTTTGTTATTTTTTAGTTTGACATTTTTTCTCTCATTAAATAACCGAATATGCCTGAAATCACGAAGAGAGAACACAGCAAATTGTCAGTTGACGGATAAACAGACATGAAAGTCAAACAAGCTGACATGGAGACAAGAACCTTGGAAGGTAAGTCAATGATTCTTATATTGTTGAAATTTCTTAAACACATTTTCTGTTGTTTTTTAGTGTTGTTAAATAAACGAAATAAAAAGCAGACCCCGCCAACAAATGCTTTCAACTGAACTAACACTCTACAATTTAATATTCTACACGTGAATAGAACTTCCCCTGGCTCTCCATACTTGATTAAGTAGCTTGCTGGAATAGGAGGTACCTCAGCCATATATTCGTCTAGCCGCACTTTTCCTTGCTGCTTGCAACGACCACAATCTCCCACACAAAGGTCCTGTTATCAGGTCTGTCATAATAAGCAGTTGCATGCCTTGTGTTTCATGTGTTTCGGAATATTGAATTGTGAAAGGTGCGTATCGAAATGAGACCAGTGGGGACAGTTTATAATGTGGGTATCGATGGACTTATAAGTTGTCGCTTCGCCTGGAATATTTTTTAACGCTGAAATTGGTGGCATTGACATCATTGTTTATGGCTTCTAATGGCACTGAGCCATTCAAGATTTCCGTAATTCATTGCGATATTTGGGAAATGAATGGGAATTGAATCAGTTCGACTGTGATGCTAATTATGCGGAAGTTTCTTGGCAAGGAGGATGCATCGATTGCCATCTTCCCGTTCCCAATATCCAACAATTGTTTTGCGAAACGTTCAGCGGATGCACCATGTTGTAGTTGGACACGTATATTGTTTTTCACAGTCAATTTCTGAACGTGTCGCCATAAAACTGATGAGTTCAGACATACATTAACTTTATCAGAGGATGTTGAACTTGAACTATCTGGCAGAGTTTGTCATCAGACAATAAAATGAGTGCGCCACCGAAGAGCTGTTCATTTTCTCTGAAATCTTTCAATGCACAACGAAGGGGTTCCAATGATTTTTATGCGCCACAGGATACTCGTCCCATATACTGAATTGACATGATTGAAGTACTTTGCACGTTCCAGAATTTTTATTGATATTGCATGTTGTTGTCTCAGTCATTTGCAAATGTAACGGCAACTCAGTGTTGAAATCGCTGTTCGGCCACCACCCAAGAGAATTGCGGCAATTCGGGATGATGGAATAAAGGCCAGTGTAATATTTTTTAGTGATCATATGGTTGCCAAAATAAATGAAATGAGAAAAGTTTTGTCTGTGCCTCCGGGCGCATCTAGAAAACGCAATCCGCCACTTTGTCTGGTGATTCTGTCGTACACTATGCGTTGTTCTGGAACCAAAGTCTGACAATTCGCTGGAACAAATGCACCCAATTCGTCGACATCGAAGTGTGTTTCTCGCAGTAAATCATGAGCGAAAAGGTCGTTTGCAGATCGATTCGGGGCAGCTATTCCCAATTGTACCAGTGCTTTGTTACCGATTGCCAAAGAAATGTCCTCAATCGAAACCAATGCCTCATTATACACTTTTGGTGTGAATTGAATGCCAGTATTTTGATTCCTTGCAAGCAAATGATGTGGGATGGTTTCCCTCATGTCGTCTTCCTATTATTCCCAAAGATCTTTTGGGCTGGATGAGAAACATGTTGTGAATATTTTGGTTCTGCTTCGCTCTTCAAAAGGCCGGAAAGTCGCTTCTCAGTAGGCGGGATCGGCTTGTCGGTTTTGCGAGGGTTTTAGCTAATGGATTCGAGTGATTGTATTTCTTTTTCTAGTCTTTATTTCTTTGATAATTGTGGGTATTTTGAGGGCTTGGTGAATATTTTCGTTACGGGTGTGCCATGTAGCACCTGTTATTAACCTCAGTATCTTTGACTAAAACCTTTGAATTGTGGCCATGTTAGAAGCGGATGCATTACCCCACAGTTGAATGTCGTACAACCATATTAGCTTAACAACTGTATTGAAGGAGAGGAGAACTTTATGTTCCATACTTAAGGTGGATTTGTGGTTAATTAGCCAATGTAGATTCGCAACCTTCAACTTGATAGGTAAAATTTTAGCTGAAATGTGTGTGCGCCAAGTTGAGCGCCTGTCTAAATGAATGCCGAGATAAGTGACTTCATTAGCTTGCGGAATCTTGATACTATTGAACCGAGCAGCTGGGCACGTACCAGACTTCAAAGATAATGTTACGTACTTGTCCTTCTGCTCATTGACCCTTATACGCCACATTCCTAGCCATTCTTCTAGCCCAAGAAAGTGCTCTTGTAGTGCCCCCGACGCTTTTGTCGAACATTTATTGCAACTTCGTATGGCGGTGTCATCCGCAAATGTTGAAATTAGTGTGATTTCACTTATAGGAATATCATAAGTAAATAGTACATATAATGTAGGGTCTAGAACACTACCTTGGGGCACACCGGCAAATACTCGGAATTAATTAGTAGACGACTACTTCTACACTAAAACGTCTATTGGATAAGTAGGACTCCAGAATTTTAAGACAGCTTTTTGGAAGAAACTTTTCGATTTTAAACATCAGTCCTTGATGCCATGCCTTATCAAATGCTTGAGCCACGTCAAGGAATATTGCCGAGCAAAACTCCCCAAGTTCAAATGCTTTTCTTATTCCAACTGCAATTCGATTTACTTTCTCAAAAGTGCTGTGCTTTTCTCGAAAGCCGAATTGATGTTGCGGCATTTCGCTCTGTTCATGAAGAAAGGGAGATAGTTTATATAGTAGATGACGGCAGCGTTGCGTCTTTTCCAGGTTTAGCTATCATATCTGCGACCTCTTCCATGCCTTCGGATATTAACCGAGTCAAAAATTGCATTAAAAAGCCTACAGAGAAATGCACATGCAGAATCTGTTAAGTCTTTTGGTATTTTCGGGGTCATATTATTATTATATATACATCTATATATTAGGGAACTTTGAACAGGCTGAGCAATGTCAGTACTGCAAGGCGAGGCAAGCAACGCAAAGGAGTTTGTAGCCACATTCGGCTGGAAGAGGGGACACAGATGCCTTGCAAAGCAGAGTGCTTTTTCTTTATCGCTTCGAGCCAACGCACCGGTCGGGTTTCTCAGGCGTTTTACACCTTCCATTGGAGGCTTAAAGTTTTTCGATGCCTTCCAGAGGGAGAACTATTCGGTAAAATTTAGGGTTACCTTCTTCAGGTAATCTTTCAGGATTTTATGCTCTTCCTTTATAAGCGATTCTTTAAGAGCCCTTCGGCTGCTTTTAGATTATGTTCAGAGATGAGTGAGCGTTGGGTCTGCATTCTTAGCGTAACAATCGTTTCTCTGCTACGAGTTTCTCAATTGGCTATTTGTACAACAGTTTTAAAGTAGTTTGTTACATTGCCACTACGGCTGCAGTCGCTAGCATGGAGTTAAAAGTATGAATATTGTTGTCTACATCATCTGCATGTTTTTCTTCAACTCTTGTAGAAATATGACTACTAATAAACTTCTCTAAGGTCGTGGCTTGTATAACCGGCCATTGGCTGTTCGGCAGACATGTTCTCAGGCTGGGTGTATTCTCTCATGAATACTGCAGAATGTGGACCATCTCTTCTGTGGATGCCCGGCTCTAGCCAGAATCAGAGCGGGCTCTTTAGGCAAATTCGCTTTAAGCTCATTTACGGTAGTGTCCGGTGCGAAGGTTAAACAAATCTTGCGCTTTATTGGGGCTTCAAAATGGTTTGACGGGTAAAGTAGAAGTGCTGTTTTACGCGCTGGTATCGCAATGGATCCATAGTGGTCTGAGTGAGTTGGTCTGACACGAAAAACTAACCTAACCTAACATACTCTTTCTATTTTAACCAATCGGTTTCGTTGGTTGTAGGCGAAGGTATTTAGGTAGGTAGGAGTGGCAGCCTTTGTCGCAAAAAGCACACTTAAGCACATAGAATGGCGCGTTGTGGTACCACACTAAGACGCGACTCCCCCGTCTAGAATTTTGGGAACCACAGTGATTCCGAAATGAACCTGGCTATGTCCTTAATGTTGATGGAAGAAGAAGCCTAGGAATTTTAATCTTCGCCTGGCCAGAGCTGGGCACTTACACATGAGATGAAGTACTGTTTCTTCCTCCTCCTCAGGGGCAGTGCTAGTCTTTCAGCATGTTTCCCGATCAGAAAGTGTCCCGTGAGCACATTTATTATAGTGCCGATGGAATTCCTGCTAATATTGAGTAGCTGACTAGTACGCCTAATGTCGATAGTGCTCCAGGTTAGTCTGGCAACACAACAGGTATGTTGATTTACCCAGAATTTTTTTGCTGCCTCAAGGTAGTCATGTTTTATAGCCCATTTGACCGTGGCCAGTGGGACACCTACATCAAAGGAGGGGGAGATGTCAGGGATCAGCGTACCTATTTTGGCCAATTCATCGGCCTCGCAGTTTCCTGGAATGTCGCTATGTCCAGGCACCCAGCATATGTGAACTTGTGAGTTACCTGAGACGACGTTCAGGGAGGAGCGGCAATCGAGTACAATCTTAGAGGTAGTGAATACACCAGCCAGTGACTTGATTGCCGCCTGACTGTCCGTGAATATGCGTATCATCACATCGCATACTTCATTGCGAATAAGCCACTTGGACGCTTGGAATATTGCCATTACTTCCGCCTGAAAGACGCTGCAATGGTCAGGGAGACGATAGGAGAGCTTGATGCCAAGTTTTCTGGAGAAGATGCCGCAACCGACCTTATTCTCCAGTTTGGAGCCATCCGTATATATGTCAATGGAACTGCCAGTGACCACTAAATTGTTGGACCATTCCTCTCTACTAGGAATCTAAGTGTCGAACCCGTGGTTTATATTAGGTGTAGAGCACGTATAGTCAACGTCCGTCTGTACGGGCGTGTCCTGCATCAGAATATTGGCGTGGCCCAGGTTCAGCCTAGTCCAGTGCGATATAGTATTGAGTCTGGTTGCCGAGCATTTTGCTTGTTGCCTGACCAGAAGCCTAGTGGGCAACCCATGTAGGAATGCAAATAGAGCTTTGGTAGAGGTGGTACGCAGAGCCCCTGTTATCAGAACCGCTGCTGTTCTTCTAACCTTGTCAAGAGGTTTTAGGTTCAACGCCTTGTCAGTTGCGGGCCACCAGAAGACAGCGCCGTAGAGAAAGTACGGCTCAACCACCGCCGCATAGAGCTAGGACATGGTTCGAGGTTGGACGCCCCATGTTGTTCCCATGGATCTCTTGCAACAGTACAGAGCACACGTGGCTTTCCGTACCCTCTCCGCCAAATTTGCTTTCCAATGGAGCTTAGGGTCCAGGATCAGACCTAGATACTTGACGCTATTGCTTAGGCTAAGCGTATTCCCATTAAGTTTGGGTAAGTCAAAACTTGGTATTTTGTTCTTCCTGGTGAAGAGCATAACCTCAGTTTTGGAAGGGTTGACATCCAGGCCAACTTCAAGACACCATTGGGACAAAAAGCCAAGAGTGTAGCTTAGCTTTTCTGATACTGTTGACAGATATTTACCGGAAACAGAGATAGCAATGTCGTCCGCATAAGCTATAGTGTTGCAGCCGGTCTGATCTAATCTCCTAAGTAGTGTGTTCACCGTCAGATTCCATATGAGGTGTACCTCTGGAGTACCTCTCTTGACAGTGCTTTTAGCATGTACGTTTCCTATTGAGGAGCTAATGACGCGTGTTTTCAGTAGCTGTTCGATGAACCTCACCAAGCTGGGGTCCAGGTTCAGGTTTACTAAGGATTTAGTAATGGCGGAGGGACAAATATTGTTGAATGTCCCTTCTATATCGAGATATACTGCAAGAGTATATTCTTTGTTGGCAAGAGATTTCTCTACTTGCTCAATGAGCACGTGAAGCGCTGCTTCCACAGACTTGCCTTTAGTATAGGCATGTTGTGATTTGGAAAGGCACGTGGAATTAATAGACCTCCTGATTTGTATATCAAGGACTCTTTCCAGTAATTTCAAAAGAAAGGAGGACAAACTAATTGGTCTATAGTCCTTAGGCTTGGTGTGAGTCGACTTTCCCGCTTTAGGGATGAAAACTACTCGAGCTTCTGTCCAGCTTTTGGGAATGTACGACCATCTTAGGCATGCATTATAAATATGCAGTAGCCAAGGCGCAACTGTTGGCGAAACATTGGACTTATATATTCTGGCGGTTCATAAAAGTTGATTGTTATAGGCGAGTGAATAGAGGACAGAACGACACAGGTTTCTGCTGATACTAAAGACCTATTTATTTTTAGAAATAGCAAAATTAATCAATAAGTGGGTTGTCCTGGTGAGACAAAACCTAATCTACCAGTTGTCGGTCTTTTGAATTAATTAGGCGAGAGCCCCAGTTTTATGTTTCGCATTATAATCCCCGCCAGCGAGAAATCTATCACCAAGGGAATCAAAAAGTTCCTTAAATTGAGTTTCTGTTACTGTAAAACGTGTTGGCATATAGCTGAAAGCCTCAGGTCTTTGCCACGATTCTTAATAGATACTGATATAGCTTACATCCATTGCATTGAATGCTTAAGCCGATTTCTGATTAGTATAGCCGTACCTCCATGTGCCTTACCATCAGCATGAGTGGTGCTGTAAAATTTGAGGCTGGGCAGGTGAAAATTGTATTTGTTTGTGGGATGTGTTTCGGACAAAAGCACAACATCAATTTCGTGGTCATGCAGAAACTTGTGAAGGGCAGGGTTTATGCTGGTTAACTCCGTTTGCATTCCATAAAGCATATTTTTAACAAACTCATTTTTTATTTACAACAGTTTGGATCATTTGCTTTTGAGCTTTAATCAAATTTAGTAACATATTTTGCACTGTAGACATGAATTGTGTGATACACTGAGTAAGATTTACAATCACAGCTTCTACTCCACTACTAGATGTAGTGTTATTGTTAACTGGCCATGCGTGGCCCTGCAGAACACATGCATAGGGCACATCAGCCTAGTCGTTAAGCAAGTGCCTTCGCCTCCTCAAGACCTATGATCCTCACGCCTGCCGCTATCGTTCAACATTAGTTTGCAGGTGGTAATTGCTATTCCAACGTCGCATCTGTCCGTACGCTGAGGAAGGTTGGTAACCCGTCTGGCTCGACAGTTCCCTTCAATATTCTTACAGTCCCCTTCAATATTCCTATTTGCCGGATCACATATGAGGCGGAACCTTAAAAATGGTGCTGATATCATTTAGGGCTTCCAGGGAATGTTGGCAAACCTTTGATTTCACTGCCACCGAGTTCATTGACTTGATGGCCCCCTGTCCGAGTAGATATTTATAATGGTTTTTGTTATGGTGTGTCTACTTATAAGTAGATGACTACCTCCTTTATGGCTAGGAGCTCTGCTTGATAAACACTGCCAGTCCCAGTTCTTTTGAGAAAACTCCAAAGCCCACTCTATCGTTAAGCTTGGATACGTCGGTGTAGAAATTCAGTTCCCCCCCTTTCGTAATGGCATGGGTATTTGCCACTCCCTTCTAGACGGAAAATGTGCCTATCAAGGTTGAGATTAGATATACAGTGGTCAATGCCTTAGTTGGGGCGGTCCTTAAAGCATCAGAAATGCCCAGAAAAGCTGTTCTCTGGATCTTACTCAGAAGCTTCAAATAGCTTTGCTTCTGAGTGGATGGACTCCATACCAGTATTCCTTATAACAACATATGTAGGCCTGACCACAGAGATGTACAGCCAGCGCATAATTCGTGGGGATACCCCCACCTACTTCCCACCAAATTGTCCTTCCCAAAAGTGCAATATTGCCCTTCCTAACTTTTCCTCAATATAAGTTTTCTAGTATTAATCCCAGTCTCCTTTATCGGAATTTCCACACCTTTGTGTATTAGCGCGGAGACCGTCCAGTTACAATTGCCAAATCGTCAGCTTAAGCGATGACGTGGCAACCCCCCTCTCTAGGGCTGGCAGTAAGGGATTTACTGCCATATTCCAGAGAAAGGGGCAGAACTACCCTGAGGATTTCCTCTGCAGACCTGCCTGCAAAAGTGCAGGTTCCTAAGTTGGCAGTTACCCTTCTTCTGACGAGTATAGTCTCAATCAGTGCAACCACATTAGACTCAACGCCAAGAGCTTTTAACGCTCCCGTAATAGCGCTCGCACTTACATTATTAAATGAGCCTTCTTCTATCTATGAAGGGTGCCAGTGGAAAATCCTTCTCCTGGATGGCTTTTTCCACAATACCAGTGCGCCGTTTCTGTAGATGTTCCCTTCGTATATGCATGCTGTGCCCAGGAGATTCTACACACAAAGAAATTCACAGGAAAATCGAACCAAAAGTGTGGGTTAAATTTGAACAAATTTGGATAAATACACTAGTGAAAATTGTTAATTTTACTGAAACCGAAAAAGTACAATTTCTTTTGGTAAATTTATCCTAAATTTTGGGGAGAAATTGCACCGATCTAAAAGAGCATTCACGTAGTAAACGGAATTTTAACCGAAAATATTTTTTATGTACCAATAATCTTTGTAAGGTTACCATAGAAACGGTAAAAAGCAGTATTTGTAGTGTTCCTGCAACTATTGTAATAATACAGAATTTGCCGTAGAACTACGATTTTTAGAGTAAAGATACTGGAAAGTGCTTCAGCAGAAATACCATTTTAATAGTAAATTTACTATAAAAATTGTATGATATTTGCCTATACAGTAATAATACAATTTCTGTTGGATTGTTGCAATTGCTGGATAACTGCATCTACAGTAGAAATGATTTTATTACAGTAAAGTTCAAAGAATGTTCTTGAAAATAAAAGCGTACCGTCTTCGAGGTGTATATAAGATTCTAGAATGATCCAGAAACTTCTTGAATAGTGTAGAATTTTCGACTTCAACCATTCGGAAGCTATAAAGGCCACCGCACTATTAAAGTGAGACGCAGTTGAGCAGAGATCGTAACAGTGTGTACATCGTGCATTTCAGTATTAAAAAGTAATAAAGTGATCAAATGAATTATTAAATAAAGTGCAAATTGTAACAAAGTAAATTTTGAGCCTCATATTAAGGGTGTAAATAGCAATAATTAAATAAAGTTAGTTATATTAATTTAACCTGCGATTGTTTGATTACTACAAAATCCAGTGGTACGAATCCGAGTATAGATAGTTAGAGTAAATTGTCAGGATTTCGTAACAATATTACTATAAAACAAAAATTTTAGTAAAATATACTTTTTAATAACGTTTTGGTCTTATATATAATAATGATGAGATTAATCCTCTCTTTACGAAGGTAACTTTATTAATAATTTTAGGAAATACATACTTAAAACGAAGTACACAATGGAAAGCTTAAAAACTAGCAATAGAATGCAACAAAAGGAATGTAAAGATAATGGGAACAAAATAGAACAGGTCAATTGGTTAAAGAGCAAATAATGAAAGTGGAAGGAGGGATGGGAGAGGATAAGGAGTTTTATGAGGGTTACAGTAGATATTGTAGGTAGTGGGAATGTTGATATGTAACTATATGAATTTCCATTAGGTTCTATTTTGCGTGTGAATAAAGGTTTGAATGATAATTACCTTTAAGTTAATTATAATAATAATTTATTTAATGTTAATATTAATTATTATTTGAGAGTATTTAGTAAACTAAAAATATTGGGAGCTGGTTTGTCTTCTTTAAGTTTAATTGAATTGAAGTGTCGTTGGACGAAAGTCCAAAATGCGACACTGTCACATGCGTAGTTGAGATGCTAGACATGAAAAATCTTAGAACACGAGTCTAAAAAATGGATGAAGGACTGCAACTCGTATTTAGTTTCATCAAAATACACGCATAATTGTGCATCGGCGTCGCTTGGACTAGTGCTATAAATATCTCGCTTGTGTAAACCAATCTTCCTTAATTCAAGCTGGTTTCCAATGTCAGTCGGTGTTTTTACGTGCAGCAAAAAGGAGTTTTGTGAATCCTTTATGGTCAATCGGCTAACTGCAGGAGCACCAGGTATGCGTTCAGTGCGAGGCCGACGCAATGCGTGCAATAGCAATGCATCTGACCCTAAAATACAAATACAATTTAAATAAAAATTTACTAACTAATTACATATAAAATAATAGTTACTAAACCAACTGAAATAGAAACACTGAGGTCCAATTACCACTCTGTTTAGTATTGATTCATGTAAAAGTCCCAGTTATGGGGATCCTTCACCTTATCATTCAAAATTGGAATTTCACCTGCCTAAAATAGGCCCATTTGTTGCAATAGTAGATGCTGCTGGAAATAATATTTTGAGGTCTACATCAACCCGTTGAAAGAATCGATAGACAATATATAAATATTTATATATGAAAATATATAATATGCTATAATATAATTTAAATCAGAACTACCCAAATTGTGACCCATAGAATGGGAGAAGAGCCTCCACCTCTTCAAAACATCGACTCTGTTCTTGTCGCCAGTTACGTTCAAAAGGTCAGCTCTCCTCTTAACAAAACATGTGCGCCACTTTTCTTGAACATCATTCCAGGGGTCAGTAAAAACTTTTGTCCATTCATAGAATTTTTTGATTTCTAAATATATTCAAGATTGTAAAAAAGGAAAAATAAATATAAATTATTAAGGACAACAATTTGCAGTATAGTATTACCGAGTTCACCTTCCCCTTCTGTGGTGCTGGGTGACTGAAGAACTAATGCCCCTATTATGGATCACAACTGAAAGTAAAGTTGGGTTGTAGTTGTGAAATGGATATTGTGGTTCACAGCTCTGGCAAAGTTGCGTTGTCTGAACTGTCAAAATCAATCAACTGCGATTTACTAGTGGTGCTCTTGCCTGCGTGTGTTAAAGTGTGAAATATGGAGAAATCTTTGTAAGTATAATTAATATACGAGTATGTGTAAAAAAGTATCAAATTGGAAGCGATTTATAGGAACATCACAAATAGACAACAATTGGAGCGACTTGCGGATTTGGTGGAAACCAATCCAGAAATTGGCCGAGGCGACGGGCGGTTTGTTCTCTGTGGAACTGAATAGTTTAGGCAGAGAACACAGAGAACCGACAAATTTTCTGACGTTTCAAAAATGCTCTCTTTGTTTATCATTAGTTGCCCAAATGGACAGGTTTGTTTATCATTGGTTAACCGGATTTCCGAAGAACTACAGTTTGCGCATGTGGAAGGGTCCGCAAAACGACAGACGTTCAAGTGTCACGTACTACGGACTCAGGTCTAGGACCGCCAACTAGGACAGAAGCAGAGTTGCAAAGGGTAAGATTGATGTTCAAAAGTCAAAAACAACAAATTTAAAAAAATAGTTATTTTTTAGGTATGGTGACACTCCAAGGCGAATGTAAAGAGGAAATTAGCCAAAAATAAACCAAATTTGTTGGCGACTGGCAGTGGTCCATCTCAGGAGGTGAACTTGACCCCAACTGAGGAACGGGTTTACCAGCTAACGTAGGTAAATCTGGCGATAGACCCTCCCGGGCGTGCTATTGGCTCAGAAGCTTCCGCAATAAATTATGGAAATGCAGAACCCGTGCAAACGGTATCACCGACTATTTCGCCCTCTCCTAAACACAAGCGCCCGAGTAAGAAAGCGACAGAGGACAAGCGGTTCGAGATTTTGGAAGAGCAGGCAAGGACACAACAGGAGATTGTGAAGACACTTCTAAAACTCTAAACTACAAATCATAAAAAATGTGATTTGGAAAAAAATATTTGCATTGCTTGAGGAAGCAAACGCAGAAAAGAGGAAGCAAACGCACGGAATATAAAATGAAAAATTGCTCAAGCAAAGTTTAAAAAATAGAAAGTAAAAATTCAAATGAAGAAAAATTTTATTTTTTCTGATTTTTAGTTGGAAGTAACTGAAAATGTTGTTTTCTCATTAATTGGTTTTAAGTAAATGAAGAATTGTTTTTGATAACTCACTTTAAAAAAATGCAGACTGTTTTTAATGACTTAGTTTTAAGAAAATGAAATTTATTTATTTTTTATTGATTGAAGACGAAATTGTAATTTTTATTGGAAGGCACGCATTGCGATGTTTCGGGTTGTTTCCGCTGCTTGTATGTTGTTTCTCGCTTCAGAAACTTCATCAGGCATGACTTGTGTGCTGTCATCACCGACCAAAATTCCATTTGGCTACTCCAGTCTAAAATCCTGACTGACATTGTGCAGCACACAGCACGCGTTTACAATTTTTGTGGCTTCTTCGGGGGAGTAGTGCAGACCACGGGCAGAAAGCAGACAGTGAGACTTGCTTTTCAATACCCCAGTTGTCCTTTTCACGGCGTTTCTGGCCTTAGCATGGATTTGGTTGAACTTGGCTTGCGCTGAGCCATCAACTGTACTGCGAAACGGAGTCATAATATACGGTGCTGTGAATATCCAGCCCCGCCTTAAAATAATTTTTCATAAAATTGATTAATTATTTGAGCAATATTAGAAAACGTTACCTAAAATCCATGTATTGGTCTGCATATTCCTCTCAAGATATTGCTCACATTCCATATTAGGGAATCGTGATTTGCGCCAGGGTACCTCGCGTCTACAAACCTGATATTCATTTTCAAATCAGGAAACAAATCGAAGGTTGAAATTATGCCCAAACAATCATTTCAAATGCAAATTACTTACGATCATCCTTTTCTGTTTAAATACAGATGCTGTAACTCCTTCCGCGGTGATATGATTCTCACATGCGTTCCATCAACGAATCCTGTAACTCCTGGAAATCCACTCTGGGCATAAATGACCAATTTTGCATCGCTGATTTCGCTCACATTCATCGAAGCTTTTATCCATCGACAAGAGGTGTGTTGCTCCAGGATTCTTAAAACCTCACCAAAAACAACAGAGAATGTGGGTTGCGCTAAGCCCGCCCTTCTGGTAACTGCCAGAGCGGCGCACAACTTAATAATGGGCGGAATAGCAAAAGTGCATGTGGACTTTTTAAAGAAATCTTGCGTCTCTTTAAATAAATCGGGACACGCCTCCTTATTCAACCGAAAATACCAATTTTCTATCTATTCCATCTCCCATATTACTTACTTAACATTTGGCAATTCCAGAGGATTGGACACATCCCGTAAACTTCTCCTTAAATGTGCCACATTTGCACAATTTTCCTGCACTGCTTCATATAAAATAATAATTCAGCACTTATTTTATAAAGCGATGAGAGCTCCATTGTTTGTGTTCGGTTCCAATTTATTAATAAATCAGTAAATTTCACATCAGCAAACGTCCAAATGAGTCCAGAAATTTTTAACAAAATAAAAAATCTCGCCTCACGTAGCTTTTCTCCTCCCTCTCCTTCCCTCTTTGCCCTTAGATGTCAGAATCAGTCGCCTCTCTGAGGCTAATGTGAACACGGTCATCATTGCATCGTACAGACAATAAGACCACGCGGCGCGATAGTGGAATCGGACTAAAACGGTATTCGGCCAATAACAATTTGCCTATAACGGTTCAAGAAGCAATTAACTGCAAAATATTTTCTAACAATCAATTAGTGAAATCATGACAGAAGCAAAAGTTGCTAAATTAAAAATAAAACGACATACTTTGATTGCCCAACAACTACGCGTCAAGGACTTTGTTGATTCGAACTTGGCAGTTGCGTCCATTCCAGAACTTGAAACTCGATTGCAGCCTCTTGAAAAATATTATTCAGATTTTCAAACTCATCAATCGGTGCGCGCGGAGTTTGAGGAGATGTATTTTACGCTACGGCCAACACTATTGGTGAATTCCAACACGTCTGATCCAGATCAAACGGCAGCGACTAGTGGAAATGCGCTTAAATTGCCACCGATTCCGCTGCCTACATTTTCAGGTGACTACACGCAGTTGACTTCGTACTATGAAACCTTCTCATTACTTGTTCATCGCAACGATGCGCTCGATAATGTTACGCGATTCCATTACCTCCGATCATCATTAAAGGAAGGAGCGCTGCGACGCATTCAGTCGATTGAGGTTACACCTGAGAATTACGATGTGGCTCTAAAGCTGCTGTCGAGGGGTACCAGAAACGGAACATTATCGCACGAGAACATATCCGACAGCTGTTCAACGCTTCTTCGATTTCCACTAAATTGACATCATCGGGCCTACGGGATTTACTTGATACGGTAAGCATCCATTTGCGAGCGCTGACATCGCTGGGCAGACCTGTTGCACATTGGGATGACTTGATCATTGAATTCGTTCTGTCGAAACTGGACACTGTCTCCCACCGGCCACTCTGAATGAGCTTTTCAAATTTCTTGAAAGACGCTGCAATCATCTAGAACCGCGGTCATCCGTTCACCGGCCAAGTGTGCTTACACCTCCCAGGTTAAACAGAACAAAACCCAAAGAAAATTTCGACTTTTGGCACAGCGTTCGTCTTTCGTAGCCTCTGGAGTCCAAGGGCCGCAACGAAATTGCACATTTTGCAGTGGTACTAATCGTTTCATTTATCGCTGCCCCCATTTTCTCGCGCTCAGTCCCAACCAACGGTTCGAGTCGATTCATGAAAGGGAACTCTGCAAAAATTGCTTCAAAACTGGTCATACGCACATAAATGGTAATGCTGGAAAATGTAAAACATGCAACCGTAACCATCACACATCACTTGACAATAATTTGTTTTACAACAACAACAACACGTTCACAGGCAGCAAACCGGTTGTTGCCGAAAACATTGTAAGCAACGGAATGACAATTAGCTGCAAATAGCTTAGCAACATTGAACATCAATTCAAACGCATTTTTTCTCTCCTCACATTCTGCTCCAGCAGCAACAACAACAACGCCACTATGTACATCAGTACAATTACTACCTGCTTCCCACAGCAACCCACCAACAACACCTGTTATTGTATTACTAGCTACTGCGCGTATTGAATAATTGGGGAGAGAGCACTGCTGGACTGTGGCTCACAATTAAACTTTGTCTCTGAGCGACTTGCAGTGGAACTAGGCATTAGGCGTCAAATTGCTCAAACAGAAATTAGCGGCATTGGTGACACCACCAACTCCATCGTAACTATAATGCCGTCTAACACGTCACACTACTCAACAGAATTAAATTTCCTTGTGCTACCACGTATTAGTGAGTACCAACCGGAGTATCACTTCAACATATCCAATTGGAATATTCCTAAAGAAACTCACTTAGCTGATCCCGCCTTTTTTAAATCACAAAAGGTTGATATGTTGTTAGGAGCGGAGATTTACATGGATCTGCTGATTCATGAGCAAATTCGTCTTGGTGATAATCTCCTATTCTCCAAAATACACAATTGGTTAGATAGTCACTGGTAGGGTGGCTGAAATGAAAAAAGTAAGTTTCCAGTGCAGTAAAGTTTCCACAGCGTCAACTGCCTCATTAGAAATGTTGCTTAAACGCTTTTGGGAAATAGAAGCACATACCGCTCCCACAAAACCAATGACGGCAGAAGCGAGACTCATCGAAATGCATTTCACTTCAACAGTGCAACGGTCGACAACAGGCAGATTTACAGTCAGAATACCATTCAAAGCGCCTCCAACGTCTCTGGGAGAATCGTTCACAGCAGCAAGGCGTAGATTTCTCTCACTAGAACGCAGGTTACTCAAAAATCCCTCATTACAACAACAATAGGCTCAGTTTATGACGGAGTACGAGAGTGTTCACCACATGACTCGAGTGGAAGCTGCAAACGACTACATGTCAAGCAAAGAATATTTTCTACCGCACCATTGCGTCATAAAAGCGGAGAGCTCAACAACAGAACTACGCGTTGTGTTCGACGCATCGGCAAAAACAAAAAATAATACATCACTAAATGATATTCTCATGTCATCCCTCAGTTTCGAACATATCGCTACGTTTTTTACAACAGACATCAGACAAATGTGCAGACAGATTGATGTAGACCAACTGGATCGTCGCTATCAGTTGATTCTCTGGAGGAAAAATCCGCTTTCGCAGCTCGGCGTTTACTAATTAAATACACTCACCTACGGCACTTCTGCTGCCCCTTACTTAGCAACACAGTGCCTTACACAACTAGCTGAAGACGAGAAGGAAAAATTCCCCTTGACATCAACCGCTGTCGACGACATCATGACTGGAGCAAATACAATGGACCAAGCCGCATCTCTTTTAGCAGACCTACAAACCTTGCTTACATCAGCTCAATTTGAATTACGCAAGTATTGTTCTTATAACCCCGACTTATTGCAATTTATTCCAGAACAGCAGAAGGAGCCATTTCAGAATTTGTGACGATGACGTCATAAAAACATTGGGTATGATTTGGCATCCAATTGCAGACTCATTCGCATACCACTTTGCCTTTGAACGGCCAGCAACAACTACAAAACGAACTGTGCTGTCAGATCTCGAAGAATCTTCAGCCCACTAGAACTGATTGGCCCAGTAGTAGTTTGGGGAAGAATCTACATGCAGCAACTTTGGAAGCTTAAATTGTCAAGGGACCAACCACTGCCGGAGTGCTATGAGCAGCGCTGGAGTAATTATGTTCAGCAACTGAAGATTCTTAAGTCAATTCGAATTCCAAGACAAGACAGTGAATCGGCAGACGGTGCATGCTACCTGCGCAGTATTGGCGAACACAATGACGTCACAGTGCAGCTAATTTGCTCGAAATCACGGGTGGCTCCAACAACATCAACGTCAGCTAAACTTGAACTAGAGGCGGAGCTGCTTATGGCTGAACTCGCAGAACGAATACTCAATATTCTTCCAAGTGCAGCCAACGAACGATTTTACTACACCGATTCCTAGATTGTATTGGCCTGGATCGCACATCCTTCATATACGGTGACAACCTTCGTAGCAAACAGAGTTGCAAATATCCAGGAGCTCATGCGAATCGAGGAATGGGGATCCGTCAACACAAAAGAAAACCCTGCGGATATCATCTCTCGCGGAGGAGTTTGTAAAATCGTCACAAAAGGAAATCTGAGAAACATTCTCTAACAATGAAATACGAAGTAATTAAAATTCAACCCGGCGCAAAATACCTTGGCATAATAATCGACTCCAAACTTACTTGAAGACATCACATACAAAGTAAACAATTCGAAAGAAGAAACAAATTCAGACAATGAAGTTGGCCACTAGGAAAAAGTTCCAAATTATCCTAACATAATAAACAAAAAATACATATGACAAGAGTCTTACCATAAGGAAGATAGAAATCTGGGTACTGCCAGAAAAACCAACATACAGTAGATCCAAAGAGCACAATCAAAAATTATAAGTGCAATAACGAAGGCTGCTGGTACGTGACGAATGAAGACATTCACAATGAACATTGACACGGTGGAGGAAACCATAAAAAATGTGGCAGGAAATACACGGAGCATCTAAAAACCCATGGAATTGGAAAATTTCAACAAAGAAGACTAAAGCGAATCGCACCCGTCGAACTTCCAAATAGGTTTTAACATTATCTTTTGGTGTTTTGTTTTATATGAGTAGCCATAAATAATAAATTTTAGTATATTATAAATAATATTTACTCTGGCAATGGCCAGAATATATAGTGTAGCCAAATTGTTAAAATAATTTCACTTATTGCTGAGAAACAGATTGGAAATAAAATGCGGAAGAAAACAAAAATCATACTTACCTTTTCCTGTCAAACAGTTCATTAGTCGGAAAAAATAAAAAAAAAACGATTAAAGAAGTCTGAAGTCGGGTTAGACCGACTACGAAACACCCTTTACCTTTTCTTGTGCATGCGAGTTCAACAATTGGGATGTTTTCTTCATAAATCATCATTTTGGTAGGGTACTTTGAAATGATTATATCGACCCCATTTCTTGTATATGGGTTTCTAGGGTCCATATACGTACTAATATATAATTTCGTCAAAAAATATTGTGTAGGTCGTAAGTTATAATAATATGTCAATAGTGGGCGTGTTTAATGTTAGTACCCGCAACCTTCCTGTGAAATTTCGTTGATAAATCTTTAATAGGAACCTAGTAACGATTTTTGGCTAATTGTGGGCGTGGCAGTTCTATTATGATCTCCATATTCTGCACACACACTATTATGGACCCCATGTATATTTCTGCAAATTTTTATTCCGCTGGCATCAATACGAGCATAGGTAGGTTAATTTTAATTTTAGACCCGAAAGTTCCCTAAATCAAAAGTGGGCGTGTCTTTTCTCTGATCAGCCCCATTTGTTGCTGATAGCTTTATAATGTCATGCATGTTTCTTATTGTAAAATTTCGTCCATAAATCTCTACCAGATCTTAAGTTATGAATATTTGTTAATAGTGGGCGTGGCAGTTAATATATACCGCCCACTTTTTGCCCAGTCTTTAGTAGGACCCACATCTCCATAAATGCCAAATAACGTCACGATTCCGTCAATTGGACCAAAGTTATAGTCATTTTAAAAAAGGAGAAAAAACTTCCTTATATGGGGGTTGGCGTGGTGTTTGCCCATATCGCAATCTGGTTCTGTATCTTTGTCCAGACTATACTTTTGCAAAATTTCATTAATATAGCTCTAACGGTATAAAGATTGCTTAGAAAGTGATTCTGATCACATCTGTATATATATATATATATATATATATATATATATATATATATATATATATATATATATATATATATATATATATGTCCATACCTTTTACGCCTCCTTCTTGAAATTGCAACCCCTCTCAAAAGCACAAATTTAGTATACCCTATTTACATTTTTTAAAGGTAAAGGGTATAAGAATTATTTAATACGAAAACAAACGCAATAACACTAGGAAACGGGTTGTTGTTGAAATCATTAAACAATCATAAACCTAACTATATATATTGGGCTGATCCTAATGAATTAGTTGGGCGACGGCGTTTACTCTTATCGTCAGAAAGTGTTGGACATAATAATCACAGAAACGAAATAATTTCAATTGTTGAAGAATTAAAAAAAGCTAATATAATTAAATAATAAAAACAAAAAAAATGAATGTTATAAATAAATTCGGAGAATCTCCAAATAATCTAAGATATTCCAAAACAAAGTTAAAAACAATCACAACCAAGATACTTGATATTAGTATAGATAATAATAGTCATGAATCAAATATACATAAGAGAAAAATGATTAATTTGGGTGCACCTGTTAATGCTATTGATGCAGTTACAAAAACATATCTTAATAAAAGGAACGAACTATTAAGAACTAAAATAGAAAGATTAAAAACCGAACATGATATACAAATGAATATTATTAAAAGTGATATAGAAAAATTGTATGCAATTATTAATAAAGATGTTAATGATAATGTAAATAAGATTGAAGAAGCTATTAATGAACGTATATTAAGTGCAAATAACGAGCATACGAGTATGTCTACAATTGTTAAACGATTTGGTGAAATTGAAAACAGATGTGACGGCTTTGAAAGCTTTATTTTTAAATATTCGAATAGAGACACAGAAAATGAACGTGTTGAGCAAAGTAAAATTATAGACCCAATCTTTAAAACTTAACTATTAACAACACATAATATGGATATAAATAAAAGAGATACAATCAATGAACTACACAAACAAGCGCGAAAAAATTTGAAAAGAAGACGCGTCATCACAAAAGGAATTGATGATTTATGGCAAGCAGATTTAGTTGAAATGATAAATTATAGAACTAATAATAAAGGATATTGCTATCTCCTAACAATAATAGATACATTTTCAAAAAAAGCTTGGGCTGTTGCAGTAAAAAATTAAACTGCTAACGACGTGACGAATGCTATGAAAAGTATTTTTAACAATCATCGAATACAGATAACGGTAAAGAATTTTACAATAAACAATTTCATCATTTAATGAGAACTAAACACATTAATCATTATTCAACATATAGCGTTCTGAAAGCAAGAATAATAGAACGATTTAGTTGAACATTAAAGAGAATGATATGGAAAGAGTTTAATGATCAAGCAAAATCTCAATGGATTAATAAATATCAAGAACTTATTGATAAATATAATAATACATTTTATAGGACGATAAAAATGACACCCAATGACGTAAATTGTTTTAATGAAAAAAAATTATTATATACAGTTTATAATAATAATAATAATAATAATTCAAAAGTATTTAATACACCTAAGTTTAAAGTTAATGATAATGTTCGAATTAGTAGATATAAACACACATTTGAAAAAGGTTATACACCAAATTGGACGACGGAAATATTTAGAATTAAAACAGTAAAACATACAATTCCCTCTACATATATTTTAGAGGATTATCAAGGACACGAAATCAAAGGTGGATTTTACGAATTTGAGCTAGTGAAAACCAAATTTCCCCACACATACTCGTATTTAGTTGAGAAAATTATTAAGAAGACAGGAAATAGGGGCTTATGTGAAATGGTTAGGATTTTCTTCAGAACATAACTCTTGGATTAATATTAACGATATATCTCTGTAGAAAAATATTACTTTCATTAATCAAACGTTAAGATGTCAATAACACTAACATTAAATGGAAATTCTTCAATACTGACTGCAAACTATTTTCCACCAATTCAACTTCAACAAAATCATGTTTGCGGTTTAATCAGCTTTGACACATATCATTCAATTCCGAATGTTGATGTAGAAAACAATTTATTTCATATTGGTGATAATGTAATAGAAATTCCTGTTGGATCATATGAAATATCTGATATAGCAGAATTAATTCCTACTACATATGAAGAGATTAATAAAAAAGGAATTCTTGATATAACACCAAATTATAATACATTACAAACGGACATTAAAACATCAATGGATGCAATACATTTCGATCAAGATCGTTCAATTGGATCATTATTGGGTTTTACTAAAATAATTAGATCCGGGTATTACACATTATTCAGACAAAACAATAGATATAACAAAAATAAACACAATAGTTGTTGATTGTGATATTGTGACTGGATCATTTCTAAATAGTGTATCAGCACATACTTTACATCAGTTTTCACTTGTCGTCAGTCCTGGATATAAAATCATTGAAACACCAACAAATGTAATATATTTACCAGTAAATACAAATGAAATTAATATTATAGTTCTGAAAGTTGTAGATCAAGACGGTAATCTAATAAATTTTCGTGGAGAAAAAATATCAATAAGGTTACATTTGAAACCTTTAAAAGAATGATGACTATATTCAACAAAAAACAATTACAAAACGATTTATCATTCAGTTTAACATCACCAATAGAACACAACGAAGAAAAATTAAAAGAAAAAAACTCCAAATGTAAACCAATACAACAACGAAAAGAAACTAATATTCTAACGACAACTAATAAGAAATTTTTACACAATTAAGGATTTGAATTAGTTTAAATTAAAAGAGACAAATTTATATTAGTGATGTAATTAATATATTACAAAAACCATTTTTTGATAATAAAATTATTAAAAAGGAATATCATATTTACAATCGTTTGAAAATAATGATGAAATTCGTATAGCAATTCGAAATCCAGATTTATACATTTATCTTACCAAGCGAAAGCTTTATATACATTGAAGGATTTGCTACAAAGGACGATGCATCAATATCTTCAAATATAAAACTTTTAAATAATTTTATGGCATATCTATTTCATGAAATTCGATATGAACTTAACGGTGTAGAGATTGATCGCACACGACATTTAGTTATTGCAACAGATTTAAAAAACTTTATATCATTAAAACAGTCTGAGAGTATTAGCCTAAAAAATTCAGGATGGGACCCAATTACTGAAGAACTTCCTCTTGTTAGCGGTTATTTCAATTTTTGTATACCACTAAAAATATTGCTTGGATTTGCTGAAGATTTTAATAAAATAATAGTCAATTGCAAACATGAACTAATTTTATTACGTTCTAAAGAAGATAATGTTCTTAAATCTATCGTGGGAAACGAGAAACCTAAAATACGTTTACTGAATATTACATGGAAAGTACCACACATTGAACTTGCTGATGCCTATAAATTAGAAATGTATAAAATAATAAATAAACGACAACCAGTAAATATATCATTCAGAAGTTGATAATCCTTTATTATCAGAAAGCACTACTGCTTTATGGAATGTCAAACTAGCTGCCGAAAATGAAAGACCACGTTTTCTAATTTTCGCATTTCGCAGAAATAATAAATTTGAACATTGAACATAAATTCAGTTACATATCCTTACGATGATCTAAATCTTAAATTCGACCGAAATCGTTTTGCATTATTATATGATATGTACTTGAAATTTCAACAAAGTTATTATTCGCGTGATTCATCATCACCAATATTAACACGCGATGACTTTGCATCAAAAGCACCAATAATTGTTTTAGATGTATCCCATCAAAATGAATTAATAAAAACTGGACCGATTGATATTCGTATTGATTAAAAACTTAAAAAAACATACCACCTAAATGCATACCATACATACCATTGAAATGCTGTAACTTTGTACTGGAGCGTCGTAAAACCTTGAAATTGTGTGACAATAATGTACTATATTAAACATATGCATATTGTTTAATTATACATGATAAAATGTTGGAATATATTCCTCCTACAAATGAAATAAGAAAATTATTGTCAGAAAAGAGAAAGAAAAATAGAAAGAGAGATAATGCATTTACATGTATGGCATTTCATCATCATCCAGTTTTTATATTTAAATATAGATAAACAACATTAACATTTCTTTATCATTATATCTTTAGATTTAATTGCATACGCTTGTGAAAAACCATAATGAAAATTATTTTATATATTTTTTTAATTGTTTTGTTAAAAGGAATAATTGGCAATTCATTGCCAATCTCTACTAACAGTACCTCTTCTCAGATAGAATCAAATTCAAAAAATATAGAATTTAATTTTACACTTCCTAACAATGATGTTATAAAAATTAATATATCATTTGTAATGTTAAAAGAAAGTAAGATGAGAATAATGAAAATAATATATTGCGAACAAAAACAACAATAGAGGAAGAAACATCATCAAAAACAACAACACCAACATCTTCAACAAACACAACAATAACAACAACAACAGAAGAAACTCCATCGAAAGATTCCACAAATACCCCAGATGTTCATGAAGATACGAATACACCCTTTTTTCGTTTTAAACGTTTTAAACTATTTTCGTCATATTTTACAATAGATGAGTCTATAGAAGCATTTCGAAAGAATCTAATTAGTAAAGAAACATATATCGGTGGTATAATGGATTCAAAAGATCCATTTTATCGCCATTTTAATGATACCAATTCGATGTACATATGATAGAGCATACGAGAAACGAGAATGGAAAATCAGTTACTTTGAATATCGTGAATATGAAACAGAACGAATTTTAAGTAATGGTGAAATTGAGAACATCCGCAATCCATATTTCACACATATGGTGAAAGATACTAAAATAATTGATCTAAGCAAGTACACGCAAGCATATAAAATGAATATTATATAATAGAGAATAATTAGTTGATAAATGTATTTCAAAGAAATAAGAACATGAACATTTTGAATTGAATATTAATATTTGTAATAATTTTTTCAATAAATCATAGTGTTACAAGTTATAATTACAATTTTCCTCATTTATCGAATTTTTCTAATCATAATACTACCACTACTACTGCATCTATTACTCCAAATGAGAAGAGCAAATAAACAAATTTTCAAATTCGGTTCCCAAAGAGTACGGTGAGAGTAAAGGTTCATATATCAATTCAATTTAATAATGAATTGCAAAAAAATTCAACATCATCATCATCATCATCATCATCATTACCATCATCATTAACATCATCATTACGAAATAATATTAGACGACAACGACATGAAAGAACACTTACTATAAACGAAGCAATCGAAGCTTTTCAAAAGGATTTAATTACAAAAGAATACAATATTGGTGGTATACTTGACAGCTCATCAGTTTTCTATCGCCATTTCAATTTAAAATATGAAAGTTGTGAAATAAGCATTAAATGCAGTTATAATAGTAATTATTTAAATCGTTCACTCAACATTTATTGTTTCGAAAATAAAGAATACAATGATATAGCAAGCGAAAGAGAAGAAGAAGACAAATATGAAACCAGTCCTTTATTCGAACGAACAAATCCTATAAATACTAAGATCAGCGATATTTAAAGTGATTCGCAAACTTTAAATATGCAAATACAGTAAGAAAACAACAACAACAACAACAACAACAACAACAACAATGAAGAAACAAATATATAATTTTTTTTACAATTTTTCAAACGTTATTTCGAATGAAGATAAGACAAAACTTTCCAATATACAATCACAACTAAAATATATAGATGATTTGAAAGTATGTGAAACTAAATTTGGACAACATTATGAAGATTGTGACTGGTCAAAAGAAGATGTCACATGTGGACCAGATACCTGCAAATGTTCGTACCTTAAAGCAAAAGTCGAAGAAGAAGCAAAACAACTAATAAATGCAGCAAATGTAGATTAATTAAATTTCCTGTTTAGTTAGAATTAAAGAAAATATTAAATAAATAAATAATTCAAATAAATAAATAAATAATTCAAACAAAACAAAATCTTTTTATTCTATTTCATCATACCCACATCATACCAACATCATACCTACATCATACCTACATGCATACATATATACATTTAATGCAAAAATAAAAAACATTCACACAAAACATACGGTATATACAACCACCACTTGCCATGCACTCAGCGCTCAGCCTCAAGCGAACACACACATTAAAGCTCAAAAGCAAATTATCCAAACTGTTGTAAATAAAAAATTAGTTTGTTAAAAATATGCTTTATGGAATGCAAATGGTGTGAACCAGCATAAACCCTGCCCTTAACAAGTTTCTGCATGACCACGAAATTGATGTTGTGCTTTTGTCCGAAACACATCCCACAAACAAATACAACTTTCACCTGCCCAGCCTCAAATTTTACAGCACCACTCATGCTGATGGTAAGGCACATGGAGGTACGGCTATACTAATCAGAAATCGGCTTAAGCATTCAATGCAATGGATGCAAGTTACAACAGTTTCTGCTAAAAATCGTGGCAAAGACCTGAGGCTTTCAGCTATATGCCAACACGTTTTACAGTAACAGAAACTCAATCTAAGGAACTTTTTGATTCCCTTGGTGATAGATTTCTCGCTGGTGGGGATTATAATGCGAAACATAAATACTGGGGCTCTCGCCTAATTAATTCAAAAGACCGACAACTGGTAGATTAGGTTTTGTCTCACCAGGACAACCCACCTCTTGACTGATTTTGTTATTTCTAAAAATAGATAGTCTTTAGTATCGGCAGAAAACTGTGTCGTTCTGTCCTCTAATCACTCGCCTGTAACAATCAACTTTTATGAACCGCCAGAATATATAAGTCCAATGTTTCGACTAGAACCGACGAAACCGATTGGTTGAAATAGAAAGAGTATGTTAGGTTAGGTTAGTTTTTCGTGCCAGACCAACTCACTCAGACCACTATGGATCCATTGCGATACCAGCGCGTAAAACAGCACTTCTACTTTACCCGTCAAACCATTTTGAAGCCCCAATAAAGCGCAAGATTTGTTTAACCTTCGCACCGGACACTACCGTAAATGAGCTTAAAGCGAATTTGCCTAAAGAGCCCGCTCTGATTCTGGCTAGAGCCGGGCATCCACAGAAGAGATGGTCCACATTCTGCAGTATTCATGAGAGAATACACCCAGCCTGAGAACATGTCTGCCGAACAGCCAATGGCCGGTTATACAAGCCACGACCTTAGAGCAGTTTATTAGTAGTCATATTTCTACAAGAGTTGAAGAAAAACATGCAGATGATGTAGACAACAATATTCATACTTTTAACTCCATGCTAGCGACTGCAGCCGTAGTGGCAATGTAACAAACTACTTTAAAACTGTTGTACAAATAGCCAATTGAGAAACTCGTAGCAGAGAAACGATTGTTACGCTAAGAATGCAGACCCAACCCTCACTCATCTCTGAACATAATCTAAAAGCAGCCGAAGGGCTCTTAAAGAATCGCTTATAAAGGAAGAGCATAAAATCCTGAAAGATTACCTGAAGAAGGTACCCCTAAATTTTACCGAATAGTTCTCCCTCTGGAAGGCATCGAAAAACTTTAAGCCTCCAATGGAAGGTGTAAAACGCCTGAGAAACCCGACCGGTGCGTTGGCTCGAAGCGATAAAGAAAAAGCACTTTGCTTTGCAAGGCATCTGTGTAACCTCTTCCAGCCGAATGTGGCTACAAACTCCTTTGCGTTGCTTGCCTCGCCTTGCAGTACTGACATTGCTCAGCCTGTTCAAAGTTCCCTAATATATAGATGTATATATAATAATAATATGACCCCGAAAATACCAAAAGACAACAGATTCTGCATGTGCATTTCTCTGTAGGCTTTTTAATGCAATTTTTGACTCGGTTACTATCCGAAGGCATGGAAGAGGTCGCAGATATGATAGCTAAACCTGGAAAAGACGCAACGCTGCCGTCATCTACTATATAAACTATCTCCCTTTCTTCATGAACAGAGCGAAATGCCGCAACATCAATTCGGCTTTCGAGAAAAGCACAAAACTTTTGAGAAAGTAAATCGAATTGCAGTTGGAATAAGAAAAGCATTTGAAGCATTTGAAAAGTTTCTTCCAAAAAGCTATCTTAAAATTCTGGAGTCCTACTTATCCAATAGACGTTTTAGTGTAGAAGTAGACGCATTTAATTCCGAGGATTTGCCGGTGTGCCCCAAGGTAGTGTTCTAGACCCTACATTATATGTACTATTTACTTATGATATTCCTATAAGTGAAATCACACTAATTTCAACATTTGCGGATGACACCGCCATACGAAGTTGCAATAAATGTTCGACAAAAGCGTCGGGGGCACTACAAGAGCACTTTCTTGGGCTAGAAGAATGGCCAGGAATGTGGCGTATAAGGGTCAATGAGCAGAAGGACAAGTACGTAACATTATCTTTGAAGTCTGGTACGTGCCCAGCTGCTCGGTTCAATAGTATCAAGATTCCGCAAGCTAATGAAGTCACTTATCTCGGCATTCATTCAGACAGGCGCTCAACTTGGCGCACACACATTTCAGCTAAAATTTTACCTATCAAGTTGAAGGTTGCGAATCTACATTGGCTAATTAACCACAAATCCACCTTAAGTATGGAAGATAAAGTTCTCCTCTTCACTACAGTTGTTAAGCTAATATGGTTGTACGGCATTCAACTGTGCGGTAATGTATCCGCTTCTAACATGGCCACAATTCAAAGGTTTTAGTCAAAGATACTGAGGTTAATAACAGGTGCTACATGGCACACCCGTAACGAAAATATTCACCAAGCCCTCAAAATACCCACAATTATCAAAGAAATAAAGACTAGAAAAAGAAATACTAGCAAAACTGGAAAATCACTCGAATCCATTAGCTAAAACCCTCGCAAAACCGACAAGCCGATCCCGCCTACTGAGAAGCGACTTTCCGGCCTTTTGAAGAGCGAAGCAGAACCAAAATATTCACAACATGTTTCTCATCCAGCCCAAAAGATCTTTGGGAATAATAGGAAGACGACATGAGGGAAACCATCCCACATCATTTGCTTGCAAGGAATCAAAATACTGGCATTCAATTCACACCAAAAGTGTATAATGAGGCATTGGTTTCGATTGAGGACATTTCTTTGGCAATCGCTAACAAAGCACTGGTACAATTGGGAATAGCTGCCCCGAATCGATCTGCAAACGACCTTTTCGCTCATGATTTACTGCGAGAAACACACTTCGATGTCGACGAATTGGGTGCATTTGTTCAAGCGAATTCTCTGACTTTGGTTCCAGAACAACGCATAGTGTACGACAGAATCACCAGACAAAGTGGCGGAATGCGTTTTCTAGATGCGCCCGGAGGCACAGACAAAACTTTTCTCATTTCATTTATTGTGGCAACCATATGATCACAAAAAAATATTACACTGGCCTTTATTCCATCATCCCGAATTGCCGCAATTGTCTTGGGTGGTGGCCGAACAGCGATTTCAACACTGAGTTGCCGTTACATTTGCAAATGACTGAGACAACAACATGCAATAACAATAAAAATTCTGGAACGTGCAAAGTACTTCAATCATGTCAATTCAGTATATGGGAAGAGTAACCTGTGGCGCATAAAAATCATTGGAACCCCTTCGTTGTGCATTGAAAGATTTCAGAGAAAATGAACAGCTCTTCGCTGGCGCACTCATTTTATTGTCTGATGACAAACTCTGCCAGATAGTTCAAGTTCAACATCCTCTGATAAAGTTAATGTATGTCCGAACTCATCAGTTTTATGGCGACACGTTCAGAAATTGACTGTGAAAAACAATATACGTGTCCAACTACAACATGGTGCATCCGCTGAACGTTTCGCAAAACAATTGTTGGATATTGGGAACGGGAAGATGGCAATCGATGCATCCTCCTTGCCAAGAAACTTCCGCATAATTAGCATCACAGTCGAACTGATTCAATTCCCATTCATTTCCCAAATATCGCAATGAATTACGGAAATCTTGAATGGCTCAGTGCCATAAGAAGCCATAAACAATGATGTCCATGCCACCAATTTCAGCGTTAAAAAATATTCCAGGCGAAGCGACAACTTATAAGTCCATCGATACCGCAATGAATCAAGAAGAAATTGTCATTTATCCAACTGAATTCTTCCAATCACTTGATTAGCCAGGCATGCCAAAATTGGCGTGCTTATCATTCTTCTCCGAAACATTAATCCACGACGAATACCAGGTTTTCAGTGAAAAAGATGATGAGCAAGATAATCGAGGCTACAATTTTATATGGATAGTTATAGAAGAAGATGGGCTGATACCACTCACCCCAATGTTTCCAACCTTTATTCCATTCGAATTCAAATGACTGCAGTTTCCGGTGGGACCAGCATTGGCAATTACCATCAACAAAGTACTGGGACAATCGCTGTTAGTGTGTGGACTAAATTTGGAAACTCATGCTTCACACATGCACAGCTGTATGTGGCCCGCTCATCTGGAATCAACTGATCTCTTCGTGCACACACCAGATGGAAAATCAAAAAGGAGTGTGTAAAATCAGTTCATAAACGGGGTTAAAATACGATGACGTTTCTCCTTTGATTGGCATTACCACGGATGCCGGGTGCAGCTATTAGTATATGAACCATAGGAGACCTCGTGGGTGTACTACACCCCTACACCCACATTATAAACTGTCCCCACTGGTCTCATTTCGATACGCACCTTTCACAATTCAATATTCCGAAACACATGAAACACAAGGCATGCAACTGCTTATTATGACAGACCTGATAACAGGACCTTTGTGTGGGAGATTGTGGTCGTTGCAAGCAGCAAGGAAAAGTGCGGCTAGACGAATATATGGCTGAGGTACCTCCTATTCCAGCAAGCTACTTAATCAAGTATGGAGAGGCAGGGGAAGTTCTATTCACGTGTAGAATATTAAATTGTAGAGTGTTAGTTCAGTTGAAAGCATTTGTTGGCAGGGTCTGCTTTTTATTTCGTTTATTTAACAACACTAAAAAGCAACAGAAAATGTGTTTAAGAAATTTCAACAATATAAGAATCATTGACTTACCTTCCAAGGTTCTTGTCTCCATGTCAGCTTGTTTGACTTTCATGTCTGTTTATCCGTCAACTGACAATTTGCTGTGTTCTCTCTTCGTGATTTCAGGCATATTCGGTTATTTAATGAGAGAAAAAATGTCAAACAAAAAAATAACAAAAAATAATGGAATTATTAGCACACCCACCAGAATCAAATACTCTCTATACTCTTTATAGAGAGTATTTGCCAGAGTTTGAGAAAATTTGTTCTCTTTGGCCAAATTCATATTCGGTTTCAGTTTGTACTCCTTTCGTTCTTTCGCTCTCAAGTTATTCTTATTTAAACAGAGATTGCAACACAATTCTCAGTTAGAAACTTAAAAACAAATTAGCAGGTATATCACATAAGGACAGAGGAAAAGGTGGGAACATGAGAGACAATTCTTCAAACACAGTTCCAGAATAAATAGAAAAATGTCCAACAAAAAACTTTCCAGCAATACAACTACAAAATATTATAAGTTTGCCATGGTTCTTTCACTGTAGTGGTGCTGCTGGGTCTGACACAAATTGCAGTATAAGTCGAAGCTACTCTACAGACTTCCAGTGTTATCCCATCACAGTCAAAAGCCATGCTTGCCACCAGAAGGTACGCTATCCTCGTGTTTTTTGCAATGCTGGTTTGCAGTGTTGTTTGCGAGGAAAAAGTGGAATGGAAGGTTTACCTAAAGGGATTCGAAATATCCTTGCCGGATAATCACTATGAAAAGTTCGAATGCAATTATAAAATACAAAAGTATAACACGAATGATATTAATAAAGAAAAAACCATAAATGCGCAAAAAAAGGATGGAAAATGGATATGTCAAAATTGCGATGAAGAACTGCAGAAAGACGATATTATCATTTACTTTTATCGATGGGTCCAATATACATTAAAGCGCTATACGCGTTATGCCCACTTTACTCTTAGCGAAATTCTTGCTACCCCCGTTGACTTCTGTGCAAAACAGTGGAAAACTGAAGCGAAGGAAAAAACTGAAAAGATGCGGAAAACTGAAAAGGCGAAGAAAACTGAAGAGACGAAAAAAACTGAAGAGACGGGGAAAACTAAAAAGACGTGCAAAACTAAAAATTCGTTGAAAATGTGGGCTTCAAAAAAATTGCTGAAAAGACGTGGATACGAAGAATTACCTCCCGAACCAACGGAATAACCAATGGGTTCCAGTTTCACAAAATTTTTGTATCCTATTCTAGTGATATAATAATATTTTTTGTATTAAAGCAAAATTTGCCTAATTAAAAACAGTTAAAAGTGTAAAATTTGTTCAAAATGTTTTGAAGGGAAATACAGGGCCCTTCAGTTGACGTAGTTGCGTTTCCTAATGTAATACGATATCGTTAAAAGTGATGGCTCGGCACCACAGTTAGGGGTTTCCGGAGATGATGCAGAAATTTCCAAGTTTTGGTGACGAAAAAGTGTTCGTGTAACTGGTCACGAGTGGCAGACGTGGCACCAGGATAAGAGTCTTGTGGAAAACCATCTAATAAAATTGATTTGTATGTGTACTTAAGAGCTCTGCTTCGGTGGTGAAGTGCGAAGTAGGCTAGTCTTGTAGTCGTGGCCTCGCAGGTTAGTCATTCACCAACAATAGAATGGTGTGGAAACCACTCCGTTATTGCTCTTGATCGGTATTGAAAAAATGAAAAATATGTAAATCTTTCCTTTGGAAACCAATGCTCTTTCTAACGGATGTAAATGCATCCACATTTTATGCCACGAGATTCGGAACCATAGAGATCTCTAGCCAGGAAACTGACAGAAGTTCCATCAACAACAATTTATTCGATAACAAGGATCGTGATTCCACAGCTATACTTCAGAATGTCTCCGTAATCGGAAAAGAAGGGGGCAAATAGAACTAGGTTAGTACATTAAAATGAGATTGTCGTTCATAATGGAACTAAGTTCTGTTCGGATCCATTTTATTCCGCCGATGTATCCGCACTGGAAACTCTTTTACGTATTTAAATATATTTTGATTGCCAAATAATGTTTCATACGATTAGTAAATTGAATTTCCGTTAGTATCGCTAGTTCTCGGTAGAGAGGGTTGGTTTAAGGGATGAAAACATTCCTCCATCAATTTAGTCCAACACAGCTTTAATATCTTCACTGTCACCTTTAACCCAATATATCCACGTTAGTTTTTCTCTGGGTCCACTGTCAAAATCCGAGGCAAAGTTTGTGGGTGTCTCTAGAATAATATGTTGGCTTTTTCTCAAAATTTGATTTATAATTTTTTCTGTTTTATTTATTCATCTTTCCTTCGACTTTCTCGACTTTTCTGAAAAGTTATTTCAAATGTTCTCTCTCACTTATTTTATAATGGCTTATTTGCGCAAATGTTGCAATTCTAGTTAAAATTTCTTTAAAATATTGTTATTAAAACACGAACAAAAACTTTGCTTTGTTTCCTTCGTTTCTCGAGTGTCAGGCCGAGAAATATTTTAATTTACTTAGTTTAGAATAAGCTCAGACCCAAAATTGAGAGCTTTTTGGCATGCTAACGCATTAAAAGGGAACATGCTTAGGAACAATTTTTATAATATTACTCAGCTGAGCGGCTCTGTGTAATTCTTTTTATGATTAAGGTTTGTTGTAAGAATAAACTCAAGAAACAGTCGCCGGGGAATTCAATTTGTCAGTGTCATTAATACATTATGTGGGCAACTAAGGAACTAATGAAGAAACATTTGCAGACCTTGTCTTAGTCGGGACCTTACCTTATTAAACCTCACTTACGTGATTGACATACTAAGTAAATTACTACTAAACAAATAAGCCAGTTGGATGCCTGTGCATATTGAATTGTGACATGTGTGTCCGATATAGAAATACGGACAAACATTTTCTTCGAACTATTCAATGTTCATTATGTTTTAACAGATTACCGAAGTTTACAGAATCGAAGTCCATTATTTAGTGAAGTTCTCCATTTAGATGTTTTAGAGTCCAGAATCCTGATTTAGAACTTGTTGTTATGGTATCCAAATGGGGAGAACAGCTTCAAGAACGAACTTAGAAAAAATTCAAACAGAGATCAATCGAAAGGCTCCATGGTACATCACCAATGCGAACCTCCACAAAGATTTCAAAGTTCCTACAGTCGAAATAAAGGTCTCCAGATATTGCGCGACTTATACTGAAATGCTTCGACTTCATCCAAACAAATTAGCTTCTAATCTTCTAAAATGCAAATATCGAGAGGGCTTGAAAGGAAAAGGTTCATTTATTATAGGGATTAAATAGCAATTCTTATACGACTTGAATATATAATTGCAACTATAAAATGCAAAATACAATTTTCTACGTAAAATGATAATAATTGTTTTTGTCTTTTTTACAGTAAAACTATGTAAAAGATAGTTTAATTCTCGTACTCAACATATTTCGAAACACTGGTGAAGAAATATTTGTTCCCTAGAATTAAGATTGAAGTCCTTATTGTGAGTTTCTATTGTTTATATATTAGAAGGATTCAATAAATTTATATATGAAAAAAAATTTAGGATTGTAAAAATTTGAGTTAACAAAATGGGAATGAGTTAACAAATATTCCGGTCGCCTCTTTGCTATGCCCTCTCACCCGATTTGCGTGGACAAGCAAACTTTTCACTGACTGTCCAGAGCCCGATGTAGATAAGAATAACGAACATACCAAAGTGCATTTGTGACGCCTCTTAACACATTGTTTTGGAACACTCAATTAAGAATATGATGATTTGCTCGGACAATCCACTGAGGTTACAACCATACATCCACCTTGTTTCCTGAACATACTTAATTTAATGTAAGACGGATGTTCTTCCAAAGTCTCTTGGTATCTAGTGTCTTGCGTTGGTCATGATCCATCCTTTTGTTGTCTTGATCTGCAGTAATTCAAGTGTATTCGTTTATAAAGGATGATGGTGAATCTAAATGTTTCTGATCTCAATGTGAGCTCCTTAGTTTAATTAGCCACAATATCGTCCCACCCTGGATCTCACGTCCATCTAAGTTTTGTTCTTCAGTTTCCTGAATTTTCGACTGCTTTGCTTAGAGGGACAAAGTGCCGTTTCGCTGGGAACTGTTGTGCGGTTCTAGAAAAGATAGGAAAAGGAACAAATTATACACTGCTCTCTAAAACAACCCGATCTATACATGACTACCTCTAAATGATACCTATATATGATTTTATTCTAAATGAAAATCATTCCCGGTTAATGAGGCACCAGTGATCAGTGACAGAGGAGAGCGGAAATCGGAGCTCAGCTAAGATAAAGCAGATTTCTCAGACTAATCGAACGATTGGGATACAAATCAAAATATGGCAGATCATACATAATTGCTTCTTCCTTGAGAGACTATTCGATTATGCTTTCGATTCTATATACAGTTGATGGTGCATCTCTTTTTCATATCGGTAGTATATGTCGGGAAATATTTAGTTTAGTGGTGTGTTTGCGAGGCTTTGTACGCAGTACTCTCTGCTCCCAAAAACAATTACTACAAAGACAATATGAGATGTTCATATGTGAAATTGTGGGGTTCTTGCCAAGTCCAACAGTAACGAGCAATACATATACAACAACAACATGAATAACATCAGCCACATGGAGTGTATGCATACAAACGATACGCAGTATATGAAAAGTTGGTGTTTCTGTAGTGTGCGAAGTGAGAAGTACTGATAAGGGGCAGCGCTACGTTTCAATGCAATATGTGATGTTGTTAAACATGATCGTATGAGATGGAGCTGAACTTCTGGGTCGGTATGTATATGTGATGATGCAGCAAGATCTTATTTCTGATATGAGTGAGTTTTAGGTGACTAGAACTAAACTGCCAACTAAATTCTGATAATGCATAGCGCTTAGATTCACCTAATAAGCGTTTGTTGGATGATCTAAACTTGAATCTGTATATACTTCAGCAGAAACGCACACGAGCTGAAAAAATGGGCATTCCATTAAATGCTCTTTGCAGGAGCTGCAAGAACCTACAAGACAAAGAAACCATCTTGCACTTTCTTTGTTATTGCCAAGCCCTCGCTCGCTAGAGACTCAACCCTTTAGTCCTCTTCTATATTCTGGGTCAGTGCTCTTCTTTAGAACTTTCAAACGAAACTGAATTTGTACACAACTCCGGCTGCTTGTCATTAAAAGTAGATCACCATCCTTAGGCTCACGAGGATATGGCATCAAATCGGCACAATTCCTAATTGAGGCGACCGGAGGGTCCTGAGCCATTTTACGTACCTACCTAACACATATCATAGAACATTAGCAACAAATGCATTTGTTTATTTATTGCATCTTATAAGAACCATGTCTCTTAAGACCTGAATTAGGGGCCTGCTGCAATAGAGTTCTTACAGGAAGATTTGGTGATTTTGTAGCCGGTTCTGGTATTTTTTCGTGATGTCCTTGAATTCGTCTTCTATAATCGATATCCGTATACCACGGTGGAAGTTTTTTTTTCGACAAACCATGGTGTGCCGATAAGTGTCCTTCGTCTTAGGCTGGGCTCTTTGTATAAGCTCCAGATTTGAGGTTCTCGCACTTCCCCACAGCTGAACCCCATACGTTCATATGAGCGTAACAATCGGTTTGTGAATGGGTATTTTGTATTCTGGGCGCAATTTTCATCTTATATTCATCAACCAATTCAGGGCGACGGCTGTAATATTGCATTGGGGTTCTTTAAGGTTCTAAGTGCTTCATACAAAATAATCTACGGTCAAGTTGGAGGTATTTTCCTTCTATCGCTTGAGATAGTTCTGTTGCGTTTAGTGATACAGTTGGACATGTATTTGTTTCGAGAGTGAAGATGATGTGTGTATAATGGGATGCATTAACCTTGATTCCCCAGTTTGGCAAATTTTCGCATGAAACAGGCAGATGTCGAGCACAAGCACCTTCAGATACCGTCATTATATAGGACTACTTCTTATAGCGCTAAATCGAATGGTATTGTTTTTTGAAGACGGCGTCCAAAGTTTGGGCTATGGTATGGTTGCAATGACCATGCAGACTAATACGGAACCTGCGAGCGAAGTTTGTTCTGACTTCTTCGACGGTGGCTAATCTCTAAGTTTCTGTGAATATCACTGTTTCTTATATACCCGGGAGCATCCACGACTGCTCTTGTGACTTTGTTTTGGTATGATTTTTGTTTTCTTCCGCATTTTATTTCCAATCTGTTTCTCAACAATAAGTAAAATTATTTGAACAATTTGGCTGCCCTATATATTCTGGCCATTGCCAGAGTAAATATTGTTTATAATATACTAAAATTTCTTATTTATGGCTACGCATATAAAACAAAACACCAAAAGATAATGTTAAAACCAATGTGGAAGTTCGGCGGGTGGGATTCGCTTTTCTTATGGTTTCCTCCACCGTGTCAATGTTCCAGTGAATGTCTTCATTATTCACGCACCAGCAGCCATCGTTATTGCACGGAGAATTCTTGATTGTGCTCTTTGGATCTACTGTATGCTGGTTTTTCTGGCAGTACCCAGATTTCTATCTTCCTTATGGTAAGACTCTTGTCATATGTATTTTTTGTTTATTATGTTAGGATAATTTGGAACTTTTTCCTAGTGGCCAACTTCATTGTCTGAATTTGTTTCTTCTTTCGTATTGTTTACTTTTTATGTGATGTCTTCAAGTAAGTTTGGCGTCGATTATTATGCCAAGGTATTTTGCGCCGGGTTGAATTTCAATTATTTCGACTTTCATTGTTAGAGGATGTTTCTCAGATTTCCTGTTGAACAGATTTCTCTTTGTTTATCTCTATACCCCCTGATTGAACCAGAGGACTGTATTGTGATTATTCTTTGCAGCGTATCTGTCGCGGCGTTGTTTTCTTCGTGGTTTGACGCTAGGAGTACAGAATCGACCATGCTATCATGGTTCCTGGTGTTGTGGGGTTGGAAGTATTGGCAGTATATATTAAATATAAAAGTGGTCCGAGTACACTACACGAAAGCTGAACATTCATCGTCCTATTTTATACACAAGTGTATGTTGCTTATACAACTTTTTAATGAGTAAGTTAGGTTAGGTTAACGTGGCAGCCGGTCTAAGGACCAGCTGACTCAGACCAACATGGGTGCATTGTGATACCACCACGTAACATCGCAACTCTGATTCACTCGTCGGACCATTTCGAAGCCCTAATACAGCGCACGATTTGTTTGACCTTCGCGCTAGACACTTCTGTAAGAGAGCTAAAAGCGTAAAAGCGAGCTCGCTATTCTTCTAGCCAGAGCGAGGCAACTATAGAAGAGATGTTCCACAGTCTCCTCCTCCTCCTCCTCATCTTCACAGCTTCTGCAGTATTCATGAGAGAATACTCCCAGCCTGCGAGCATGCCTGCCGAACAGCCAGTGACCAGTTACACAAGCCACGACCTTAGAGATATTCTCTCTCGACAGGGCAAGCAAGTCTCTAGATTTGCTTCTATTAAGCTCCGGCCACATTAGCCTAGTCGTTAAGCAAGTGCCCTCTTGTGCCCAAGACCCATTGGCCTCACGCACGACCCTATCCTTCAGCATCAGTTTACAGGTGGGAATTGGTATTCCAACCTCGCATCTGTCCCTGCATAAAGGAAAGTTGATACCCCGTTGGGTTAAGTCATCGGACCTACAGTTCCCCTCAATATCCCTATGTCCCGGAACCCAAATAAGGCGTACCCTGAAAACGGTACTGATATCATTTTGGGCTGCCCGGCAGTCCAAAGGCAACCTTTGATTTCAGTGCCACCGAGTTCATTGACGTGATGGCCGTCTGGCTATCCGAGTAGATATTTATAATATTTTTTGTTATCGCATGTCTATTTAAGTAGACAGCTACCTCCTTTATGGCTAGGACCTCTGCTTGATAAACGCTGCAGTGGTCGGGGGGACGGAAAGAAAGTTCCAGATCCAGTTCTTTTGAGGAAGCTCCAAAACCGACTCTATCATCAAGTTTGGATCCGTCAGTGTAGAAATTCAGTTCCCCCTTCTCGATGGTATTGGTGTTTGCCACTCTCTTCTAGACGGAATATATGTCTGGAAGTGCCTTTCGAAGTTGAGATTAGATATAGAGTGGTCAATGTGTTGGGTAGAACTACTCCAGGTATGCGCAATAGTCGAGTGACCCATCTGCCAATCATGCCATAACGACGCACATTTCAGCCTTAGTGCTGCTGTGGCGGCCACTTGTTTCCCTACCAGCTCTAATGTGGGCAGGTTAGGTATTACTTCTAATGCTTTAGTTGGAGTGGTCCTTAAAGCACCAGAGATGCACAGAACAGCCTTTCTTTGGACCTTGGTCAGAAGCTTCAAATAGCTTTGTTTTTGAGTGGCTGGCCACCACACCAGTATTCCATATAGCAATATAGGTCTGACCATCGAAATGTACAGCCAGTGCATAATTCGTGGGGATAACCCCCACCCGATTGCGACTGCTTTTTTACATGTGTACAAAGCAATATTGGCCTTTCTAACTCTTTCTTCAATATTGGTCTTCCAGGTAAGTTTCCTATCTAGTACTAGCCCCAAATATTCGAGTGTCTCCTTCATCGGAATTTCCACACCTTTGTATATTAGCGGGGAGACCGTAGGAAATCTATTTTTTTTGGAAAAGAGGATTAATTCCATTTTATCAGGGTTGAACCCTAATCCCCTTCTTCCCGTCCAACCAGTAAGCGTGGCCATGCTAGAGCGCAAAATATCCATAAGAGTGTTTGGATATTTTCCTCTGATCACAATTGCAAAAGTCGTCAGCATAGGCGACGACATGGCAACCCTCCCTCTCTAGGGCTAGCAGTAACGAGTTTACCGCCAAATTCAAGAGCAGGGGGGAGAGGACTCCTCCATGAGGAGTGCCTCTGCAGACCTGTCTGCTTAAGGTGTAGGTTCCTAAGCTGGCAGTTACCTTTCTGCTGACGAGTATAGTCTCTATCAGCGGATCAACGCCCAGAGCTTCTAACGCTCCCGTAATGGCGTTCGCATTTATGTTGTTAAAAGCGCCTTCTATGTCAATGAACGCCACTAGTGCAAACCCCTTCTGCTGGATGCCTTTTTCCAATATACCAATAAGTACGTGTAATGGCGTCTCTGTCGATTTCCCCTTCGTGTATGCATGCTGTGCCGAGGAGATTCTATCAGTTGGTATAACTTCCCGTAAGTGTGCATCCATCAATCTCTTCAATGTTTTTAGGAGGAAAGACGCGAGACTGATTTGTTTGAAGCCTTTAGGATTTACATGTGAGGACCTGCACGATTTGGGTATGAAGTAAACCTTCGTTTCTCTCCATCTTAGAGGAATATACCTTCTAAACCCGAACTGGTGGCTTGGGATAACTTTTCGTTGTGTCAAGATAGGTTCAATTCTATCACACTGTTTTTACCCAAATGCCTTTGAAAGAATTGGCAAGAGGCTGATGGGTCGATAAGAGCTTGCTTTGGTTGCGGGATTGCTGCTTTTGAGCTACCTTCCACAAGACTGGAAAATGGTTTAGTCTAAAAATAGCATTAAATATATTTCTAATATATATTATTATGGAGTCAGGCAGTTCTTTTAGCATTTTCCTGATGATTAGGTCGCATCCAGGTGTCTTTGTTTTTTCACTTTCGAGATTTGTGATTCAATTTCAGCTATTCTCGTCAGTTTTGTTTTGTTGTAGTGCACATTGTGAGGTTGTTAAATTGGGAACTGGTTTCAGAGAGCAGTTGCTTTCTGAATGTCTGGTATTATTTTCTGTTTTTATGGGTGGTTTGGGTATTATTGCACTGTTTGGTTTTCTAGTAGCCTTCCAAGGGAATAATTTGTAGCTGTCGTCGTCCCTCATTATTTGGATAATTTTCTACTTTGCAGTCCTCATATTGTTTTATCGTTGCCTTCAGTTCTTTTGCCGCTTTATTGAAATGAGCTTTGTCTTCAGGGTGTCTAGAAATTTGCCATTCTTTCCTGAGTCTTCTTTTTGTCCTATTTTATGCTTAATGTGAGCTGGGAGAGTAGTAATTTGTATGGGCTTAGAATTGGGGTTGACTGAATTGCTGCTTTGACGATGTTGTCATTTAGGTATGCTCTTGCTTTGTTCCAGTCTGTTTTGTAAATATATAAGCTCCAGATATTTTTGTATCCATCTTGCTTTGCAGGGTCAATAGGATTGGAGAATGGTCTGATGACAAATCTAGACATGATTTTATTGTTAAGTGTTCGTGCAATAAGTTTTTTGTAACGCAGAAGCCAATTAAGTCAAGTAATTTTTTGATGTCTGCTGGCCACTCGCAGTCGACTCACCCGTATTTTCTTGGAATAATGTTCTGGAATGATTGGATAAACTGTATTTTACTAAGTGTGGTACAGCCCCCGAGTTGTATGTCCTTGAAATATCTTCCAACTAGCCAATACGTTTCTCTAAGTGGATTTCAAGTAGCTTTTCTATTCAACATGCGCGTTCCATTTAAGTTTCGCGTCTAGTGTCATTCCTAGATATTTAGCATACTGCATCTGGACCGCGACAATGAATATCTGTAAATATGCGTTGATTTGCTTTCGTTGAGAACAATGCGGCAGATTTTTGTCCACGAGCAGATTTTATTCAAAGCTGTTTGTCGATTCTCAGATGCTGATTCATTCGCAGTTTCCATTGCCATAATACCCGTACCGTCCGCGAACATAGCTGCAAACGTTTCTTCAATTTGAGGTATGTCCCGAGTGCAGAGCAAGAACAAGACAGGTCCAAGAACACTTTCTTACGGAGCTCGGCGACGATTTTTCAATTGTGGGCACTTTTCTGTTTTGTGATTATCTTTGCAATAGTTCTTCTCTTGAGTATTAAACATTTGAAAACTCTTATATAAAATAATAATATAATAACAAAATACAATATAAAAATAATATCTCTCATGGTTATTCTGCTTCGGCCCTTTAGATTCCTTTTTGTTCTTTTAGATTCCTTTTTGTTGAGTTGGATGCTTCGGCTTCCTTCAGTTCAGTTGAATTCCTCAGCTTCTTTGTTGGGTTGTCCGTAATATATTCCTCACTTTTATGATTTCACTTCACCTTCATTCGATTATTATTTTTGTTTGTTGTTTTATTCTTTTTACCTCCTTTTGAGGTACTTGATTTTTAGTTTTGAGTCTAATTATCGATACACTTTTTCATCGGTGTATTTTTTCGACATTTATTTTGACTCGGTTTTTTGGGCACTCTTATCGCCGAACTCTTACTTAATTTTATGAAGAACAGTTTTTTTTCGTGTCCTTAACTGTTATTTACAGGATCTCACGACGGTTATTGCGTAACGAGTTAACCACGTAGGGCGCCAATTAATTGTTTGGGGTGGGATTTTGCGTTTTAAAAAAAAACGAATTTTATTATTACAAGAATCGCGAAAGTTTAACGAGAACTCTTAGGAACCGCTTTAAGGTAATCATGAACAACCGCACAAACTGATAAATGTCAACTATAAAACTGTTGCCTGCTAAAATCCAACTGAGTGTCTGAATCAACCCTTTGTCTCTTTGTAGTTTTTGAATATAAACAAAATAACAATTTCATCATGAGAAATAACTATTTGATCATGAGATAAGGAATTGCTCAGCAGGAAGCTGCTGATGTCTTCCCTTTTAGTGTGAGAACGAAATAAGACAAAGCCTTGCTTGTATCTTCAGGATGCAACTTATTTATATTAACCCCATCATGAAATGAGATATAGCATCAATCAAGAACTTCCGATGCTCAACTTCTTATATGAATTTACTTTTATGCATCTTGTAGCCATTGGCTTTGTGAATAAAGATTTATCTTAGCTTGCATGCGTATTTCCTTTATATTGTCAAGTGTTCTAATACACACATTATGTTTTCTCAGGACATGGCAAATCTTTTTTATACGCAAAATCACAAATGTCTGGAAGAGCACAAAAGAGCTAGAAATGATGCAGACTCTACTATTAAACTGTCTAAACGCAGATATTTCATGTCCAAACTATGTTTTGCACGACCTTCCAAGCAGCTATGGAATAATTTAAGACTAGCTGGAGTATGCAATGGGAAATCTGATGATTGTCGGATTGCTGCGGGTATTCTGAATGACTATTTTAGTAGTAGTTCAGCGTCTGCTGCTGATATGTCTGCTGTAGTTGCAAGGGACTATGCTTCTGAGTGCCAATTTGTGAAGGTGACGTGGCTCGCTGTGTCCACAAGATAAAGTCAAATGCTGTCGGAGAGGACGAAGTTCCCATTAAATTTATTGAACTTATTTTACCTTTCATTCTAAGCCAGTTGACCCAAATAATTAACCACTGCTTCCCCAATATTTGGAAATTAGCGACAATAATCCCTGTAGCTAAAAAGTCCAATGCTAATGCACCGTCTGATTTCCGTCCTGTAAATTTGTTGTCGGCTTTATCAAAGGAATGTGAATATTTCATGTCTGAGCAAATCTCAGAGCACGTCAGAAAATTTGACATATTTCTCCACTCCAATCTGGTTTTCGGCCTAGACACAGCTGCTCCACTGCTGTTGTTCAAATATTGGATAACATTTGAGAGTCATTTGATATGGGATACTTGCACCTGCTTTGTCTGTTCGATTTTTCTAAAGCATTCGATGCTGTGGATCACTCATTACTATGTGAAAAGCTACAGGTGGAATTTGGATGTTCCAGCTCGGCCGTCTGTATGTTAAATAGTTACTTGGTTGGAAGGTCTCAACGGGTTAGGGTGGGAAAGAGTGTGTCTGCGTTCAGTAATTTAACCAGTGGGGTGCCTCAATGCTCAGTGCTTAGTCCACTTTTATTTACACTGTTCGTAGATGAAATTTTCAGGAAGTGTCGTCATGTTACCATGCATGGATATGCTGATGACCTTCAATTGTATTTGTCCAGACCTATTGGTCTCATTGATGATTTATGTGCTAGGGTAAAGGAAGACTTGACCATAATAGTAGAATGGGCTAAGGCTAATAGGCTGAAGCTCAACTCCATAAAATCAAATGTCCTCCCGATTTACTAGTCTGGTTACCCTCCCTCTGATATACCAGCAATTTCACTAAATGATACTAAGCTTAATTTGTTTAAAAAGAAAAAACCTTGGATACCACATTAGCTCCGCACTATGCTGTGAGGATCACATAAATTCTGTGGTGAGTAAGGTATATTATACCTTACGGAATCTGAGGAGGACAGCATCATTTGAGCCTACTGAGACCAGAAGGTGGTTGGTGGTTCAGCTTATAGTGCCGATCGTGACTTACTCAGATGTTGTTTATGGTACACTTGACTCCGGTTCCAGGCATAAGTTGCAAGTGGCATTCAATAATGCTACAAGATATGTGCATGGTTTAAGAATGTTTGATCACATCAGTAAGTTTTGCAATCAAGTCCTTGGTTGCAATATTTTTAATGATTTGGATGCTTGAAATTGCACATTTCTACACAACTTGATTCTGCACATAATTATTTGTTTGTAAAGTTGAAGTTTTGTAAATCGACGAGAAATATGAACCTCTTACTCCCTAATTACAAGTACTTGAACTCGAATAGACTCTCTTATGTGAACGCCATCAGGTTTGTGGAATTCGTTGCCTTCGGGAATTAAGAGTATCTCAAGTAAGCACAACTTTTAGCAATCAATTATTCACTACTTCTCTTAATGCTATTTTTTCTTACCTTATTTCTTCCTCCTTTTTGTTTTTCATTGTCATTCTGTTCGGACTTTTCCTTATTTCATAAAAATCATTTATTTATTTATTTAATTATTTATTTGTTCAATTTTTTATTTGTTCAATTATTTATTTATTTGATCTGAACTTATTTCCATTTTTTTTTTTACATATTTAATAATAATTTAGTTTCATTCCTAGTCTTAGATAGTGCATTTAAAAGATCTGTCTTATATGGAAACTCTTTACAAATTAATGAATTTGTTATTTTTTTTGTGAGGGTGATGAGGAGGGTTTAGCCCAAATACAACTGGAGGTCAGCTGTATGTCTGTAGGCACTGCGTCAGAAGACTACCAAACTATGACGGAGGAGGACGAACCCACGTAGTAGATGGAATGCCCAGCACCAGGGTGGCACAAATAAATCTCCATCACGCTCAGACCGCATCCGCGGTTATTACGAGATGCTTCACCAAACAACAACTTGGGCTGGTGCTGGTTCAGGAACCCTGGGTGCACAGGGTCAGGTCAAGGGCCTGACAGGCTAAGACTGGTACTGGTAACGTATGATGTTCGATCCACTTGCCCTTAGGCTTGTATTATCCTACGAAATACCTCGAAGTAGTTTATGTCTTTCAGAATACCTCCGCGGAGGCTTAGTCGCTCTTCAGGTACCCGTATCCATCAATGGAAGTACGAAGGAACTGGTGGTGGCATCAGCATACTTCCGAGGAGATGTACCCTGCGGTCCTCCGGGCGCAGTAATTAAACTGGTGGAGTACTGCAACTCCAAAAAACTGCCACTGCTGATTAGATGTGATGCCAATGCGCAAAAAGAAATTTGGGGCAGCTCCAACAACAACGCCAGAGGTGAGTGCCTATTTGAATTTATACTCAGTAGCAAACTAGAAATCTTTAATGTGGGGAATACACCCACTTTCGTAACAAGAACTAGGAAATAGGTATTAGATTTAACAATGGGGAACTCTTTCTTGAAGGGCTTAGTCAAAAACTGGACAGTGTCTGATGAGACTTCAATGTCTGATCACCGAATTATTAGATTCGGCATTGGGATCCATCAGCCCAGAGTCATTAACACAAGAACTCCCAAGAAAACAAACTGGGAGTCCTTTTCTAAGAACCTTATATACAATATCAACCAGGTAAATCTGGGCAAGTCCATAAGGAACTCTTTTGGACTTGTAATAGCGGTTGAGGAGCAAAATAAAGCCATAATAAACTCATATGAAGCTAGTTGCCCAACGAACAAAGTCAAATCCACCACGGACTCGTCCTGGTGGACTGATAAGCTTTCAAATCTTAGGCTTAATGTACGTAGACTACTCAACCGGGCTAAAAGCATAGGTAATAGGAGTAGTTAGTGAGAGGAATATACCTTTCACTAACTACAACAGTGAAATTAGAAGTGCCAAACGAACAAGTTTCTGGAAATACTGTGAAGGTATCACTCAAACTCCGGAAGTTAGCCGGCTGTACAAAGCACTAGCAAAGGGACACACTATCTCACCACTCACTCTTAGGAGGAATGATGAAAGTGAGGAAGAAAATGCTATGCTTCTCCTGAAAACTCACTTCCCAGGGACCTTTGTACGCAATGAAGAAAGGGGTAGTGCTGGCACAGTACACAGACTCAGAAATGAGGACTGGGCTATAGCAAAATCTATATGCACTGGTGACCGGCTAAAATGGGCTATCCACAGTTTAAAACTATTCATGTCACCAGGGGTGGATGGTACTTTTCCAGCCCTGCTATAGAAGGGTTTAGATCTCATCTGCCAACTGCTACTAAAAATTATTAGAAGTAGTCAGGCACTGGGCAGCACCATGGAGGAGGGCCAAGGTAGTTTTCATCCCGAAGGCTGGGAAGAAGGATCCACTTCATTCCAAATCCTTCAGGCCAATATGCCTAACCTAACTAATCATCATGAAAACAGCTGAAAAAGTCTGTGACAACTTCATCAGACCACAGATTCTGGAGTATGCCTCCATCCGAACCAACATGCACATAGGGCAGGCAGATCTACTGAAACGGCTCTGTATCAGCTGGCGTTAGGGGCTTTTTTGGACATTAGTGGAGGTAGCGAGTAGGGCTCTTGTTTGTAAGGGGGTAGACTCTACCTTATCCAATTGGATAGAACAAATGCTGAAAACCAGAACAGCCGAAGTATCCCTCACCTCAACAACCACAGTGGTTAATACTCTTCGAGGAAGTCCGCAGGGTGGACTACTACCTCGCCTGCTGTGGTGCCTTGTGGTGGACGAACTTCTCTGGGAATGAACAAACCTGGGTTAATGCTGTCAGGGATACGCTGACGGCATAGCTATTACATGCAGGGGAAAATTAGAGAGTACACTATGTGAACTACTCCAGTGTGGTTTACGAATTACAGTTGATTGGTGCAACAGGAAGGGCCTTAAAATAAACCCTATACAAACTACTGTTGTCCCTTTCACGGGGAAATATAAAGTCAAACACCTTAAACCCATTAAACTAAATTTTATTTTTTTTTATGTATATATTTTATTGAATCTTCTAAAAATATCTTAGAACTAACAATAAATCTTCATAGTATATTTAACATTTCACTTTTAAATTCATATCAATCATTACCAACCTCCCAGTGCCTATGCTTTAAGGAGTTATGGTATATGAAAAGAAGTAGCGCAATACTTAAATAATAGCGTAATGAATAAGCTTAAAATCTAGTTTGTTGCTAAGCGCAGCACGTCCATCCTTTTCAGGCGGGTGTGTCCTTGATGCTGTAGTAGGCGCCTCGCTAATGCATTGGGATGCTTGTCTAGCTTTGCTAAGTAAGATTCAGCAAGTCGGGAAACTTCTTTAGTTACATACGGGATATGTAAATCTCTGTGGACGTTTTTGATGTACTAAGGAGCATTGGTAATCATTCGAAGAATTTTCGATTGGGCTTTTTGCAGCTTTTCGACATTTGAGGGTGAAGCACTACCCCAGAGTTGGATACCGTAGGTCCATATGGGCTTGATAATTACTTTATAGAGTAGAACTTTAAAGTCCAGTTTGAGCTTGGACTACCTGTTCAAAAGCCAGTTTAGCTCATTTATTTTGAGTTTAATTTGGGTAACTTTTGCACTTATATGCTTTGCCCAAGTCAGTCTACGATCTAAATGCATTCCTAGATATTTAGTTTCTGTCGCCTGATCGGATCGGCTTGGTGTTAATTTGCACAGGGGGGCAAGTACTCCTGCATAGAGTGAATGTGACATGAACGCATTTCGACTCATTGACTTTGATTCTCCAGTGGTCAAGCCATTCCTGAAGCATGTTGACGTGTACTTGGAGAAGTTTTGACGCCTCTTTCGGATTTGTGTGAGTACACAATATGGCTGTGTCATCGGCAAAAGTATAGGTGATAGTCTTGCCGTTCGTTGGCATATCTGCAGTTAACAACGTATAGACCAGGGGGCCTAATACGCTGCCTTGCGGTACTCCAGCTTGTATAGGGTATTCATCTGAGATGAAGCTTTTTTGTTTCACCACACAGCGTCTACCTGAGAGATAGCTTTCGAGCAATGTGTAGATGTTAAGAGGTAACATACATTTCAGTTTGTGCAAGATTCCTTCGTGCCAGACCTTATCAAATGCCTGAGTGATGTCGAGAAAAACTGCGGAACAGTATTGCTTCTTTTCGAACGTTTCTTGTATAGTGTTTACAATGCGATGAACTTGTTCGATAGTACTGTGTTTTTCTCTAAACCCAAACTGGTGGTTTGGTATAACATTAGATTGTTTGACAACGTCTTTAATACGCTTTTTTAACAAACTTTCAAAGAGTTTTGAAAAAATTGATAGCAGACAAATTGGTCTGTAGGAAGAGACGCTTGTTGGGTCCTTTCCAGCTTTGGGAATCATGATAATTTGAGAAATTTTCCATGAGTAAGGAAAGAATCCAGTGCGTATTATAGCATTTAATATATGCAAGAGATGCATTGTGGCTATTGCTGGGAGCTCTTTTATCATTTGGCCCGTAATCAGATCACGCCCTGGAGATTTTTTGGCATTGAGTCGTTTGATAGCGTTTGTCAGCTCCTTTTTGGCAATCGAGATACCATTGACGCTAGGGATAGCATCAACCGCCTTTAGAGAACGGACGGAACTAGCAAGATTAGGGGTGAAAACTTGATCCAAATGATTTGCGAATGCTATTCCCTTTTCTGCATCACTTCTTGCCCAGTTGCCGTTGGGAAGGCGTATTGGTGACTCCATTTGAATGGGTTTTTTTCGAGTTTTTGGCCGTTCGCCATAGAGAATAGCTTGAGGCTTCTGTAGGACAGAGGGTCTCTACAAACTCGTGAAACTCGGAGGTTTCCTTTTCTTTTAGAAGGTGATGCAGTTTTTTAGTACATTCATTCAGTTTCTTCTTCAGAGAAGGTGATCTCTGCAATTGCCATTCTCTCCTAAGAGATCTTTTTTCGGAGAGGAGCTTCAGAATGTCTTGGGGAGTACACTCTTGTCGGGTTTGAGCTTTAGAACGTGGTGTAGCAATTTTTACTGTTTGGGATAGCAATTGAGTGAAATTGAAAATAGACTTTAGGGAAGTCTTTATTTCAAGATGTGAACTTGTGAACATCTTATATTTAAGCCAGTCTGTATTCTTGTAGTCGAAACTACCACTCACGTTTTTCTGATAGGAGTTTTCAGAAAAGATAGTTATTATTGTGGGAGTGTGATCAGAGGACAGCTCCAGAGAGGAATGCACAAGAGAGTGTACATTATTTATACCTCTAGTGATGGCGAAGTCAATAAGATCTGGAATCTTCTGTTTGTCGGATGGCCAGTATGTAGGCTTACCATTGGACAAGACATTAATACCAAGAGCATTTATCGCAGAGAAGAGTTTTCTGCCTTTGGGAGTTACTAAACGTGAGCCCCAATGAGTATGCTTTGCATTAAAGTCTCCAGCAGCAATGAACTTAGCATCGAGAGTACTAAAGAATTGTTTGTACTGCTGCTCATCTATATTAAACCTGGGTGGGCAATAGATGGATGATACTGTCAAGCCTTTGACGTATTCTTCGAGCTGAATAGTCGTCGCTTGTAGATAATCGGTACAGTATCCTTGCATTGGGTAATGCTTTATTCTATTCTTGATCAGAATAGCTGTACCACCACGTGCTTTGCCACCGGGGTGTTTGGTGTCATAAACTTTGTATCCCGCTATCTGGAAACAGTTTTTCTGAGTAAGGTGAGTTTCAGAAATTAGCATCAAATCTATTGAGTTATCGTTGAGAAATAGTTTGAGCTCATTTTTGTGCTGACTTATGCCATTTGCATTCCAATGACAGATTTTCAGTGCGTTCATGGTGTAGTTAATAGGGATTGCAAAAGCATGTTCTGATTACGTATCATGTCTTGCATCATACTTTGCATTGAGTACATAAATTGCGTCATATTTGCGATGAACTCTTGTAAAGTCTTTTCAAGAGTACTCTCATCATTTTTAGGGTTTACTGGTGGGGTGCCTTTGAGAATATTTGCGTAAGAAATACTTGAAGGCTGTGCTTCACGGGCAGAGATTTCGCGCAAAACTGTTACGGGAGGAACAGTTTTAACTTGTTTTGGCTGAGGTGCAAATTTCTTTTTTAAATGAGCGTATACAGTGCAGCCTCTGTAGTTTGCAGTGTGATTTTCACCACAGTTGCTGCATTTTTTGACACTGGAGTCGTCTTTGGGCTTTGCGCAGTTTTGTGACATGTGGAGATCACCACAAACGACACATACACTGGGAAGTGTACAGTATTTTCTAGTGTGCCCAAATTCTTGGCAGTTCAGGCATTGAACTGGTCCAATTCGCTTGAGGGGTTCTTCTACAGAGATTTTTCTATGTAGAAGATAGCGAAGGTTGTAGATCGGGTGTGATTCGCCTTTTCTCAGGTTCGAGTCGACTGGCTGTAGCTCAACGCGAAAGAGCGGCAGTGGAATCTTATCTTTATTGCGTATGTTAAACACAGAGTTTGCTGTAAAACCCTCTTGGGATAGGGCTTCTCTTATTTCGTTGACATCTACGTCAGCTACTTTTAAGTTGGTAGGTGTAATAGTTTTTTTCTCTGTGTCAAAGAGATTGACGACTTTGCGATAGCTTGATTCGATATATAATTGAATTTTGGTTTTATGTATTTTGCCTTTTAGTATTGGGACAACATGAAAGTTTTTAGCACCAATTAGAGTAGTTAGAGTATTTACGAGAGCGTTAGAATTGCGCTCCCTTAAATAAATTGGAGGGGGCTTTACCTCTTTTAGCACTTTCTGGGTAGAATTGTCTTCGGCATTTGCAAGAGGTGCAAACCTGTCAGAAGCGAGTGGATTCTTTTCAGGAGCAGAATCATTAGATTTAATCTGCTTTGCCGATTTTTGAGACAATTTTTGAGGACTCAACTTGCGCGTAACCACAATATAGCGGTCCATACCAGTCTGTATTGCCGAACCTTTTCCTTGGTTGACTGTAGCATGCATGTTGAGAGGTTCTAATGGTGAGAGAGAGTTGCTTTGCATACTCCACGGCAAAGTGTTTACCGACCCAGAGCCAACAATAAGCGTACTTACGTTTTTGCAGCAGTCGTTACTTACTGTAATGTGCTCAAGCTGAGAGCCAGCGTTAGCAGAGCCAGAGAGGGAGAGCTGTTTATGGGAGCAGTCAGACACTGAAAAGCTGCGCTGCCTACCGCTGCTGTCGAATTGCGCTATAAGTGTATTAATTTCACTTGGCGAGAGATCGCAACTGTTTTTATTTATTTTCACGCTGTTGTTATTGTTTTGTTGTGTTTGCACATCGGTTGTCTTCGTTGCCGTTGCTGCACTAGCTGAACGCGCGGGTGGCGACCGCAACATGTATTGTTTACAGGTCAGATTTTCGCGATTTTTTTTTTATTTTGTTCCTTATTGTATGTAGTTATATTTATTAGTACTTTTTTGTTAACCGGGTAGAGAGTTTTTGATTTTTTTTGTTTCTGATGATGTTTTTTTTTGTTTTTAATTTTTGTTTTCGTTTTTTTAGTTCTTTTTCGTGGTTAAAGCTTAGAGCCGCGGAGAACACGTCTGCTCGCGTCACGTTTACTACTCGTATATTAAACTAAATGGAGTGGAGATCAATGCGCAATCCGAAATCCAATTTCTAGGTATCGTACTAGATAGAAAACTATCATGGAGGTCTCACATCAATGAGACAATCAGTAAAGCGAAAAGATCTCTTAAGATATGCAGATCAGTCGCGGTGAAAAATTGGGGATGCAATCCCAAGATCCTGCGATAGATGTACATCATAATAGTAAACACACACACATACAATATATTTAGAACATATACTTATAGATATAAGCTTATAATACACATACGAGTACGAGTATGTAATATACTTAACGTATAGATATGAACTGACAATATACCTTAGATATAAGCTTACATAGCACATTTAGAGTACAAAAAGACTTGATATTTAGAATAAAATACACTTGGTACACTACACTGAAACTAAGCAGTCTTTCCTTTATCTAGGCGTAGATCGGCATCCTTTGGACGCCTTACACCCTGACATTTGATAGAACTTAGTTCAGCTGGAACAAGTTAACAACCTACTTGAAAGGAATAATTCGGCATCCTTTGGACGACTGTATCCTCATAAAGTTTGGAAGTTGATTCATTCAGCTTGAATAGTTAGTGACCTTCTTGATTTGAATAGACCGGCATCTTTTGGACGCCCTATATCCTTTCGACTTGAGGATCTAATATTATTTTTGTGTGTAGTGCCAGGCTAAGTACGTACCTGGCGCAGTCGGTATTCCTGACTACCGGTTTATACAATTTGGAATAGAGTCAGCAGTGACGGAATATCACTAGCGAAACTCTAACACTGAGAGGGCATCAGTGTCAGCCTCCACAAGTAGAACAAACCGGCTTGTAGTCAGTTGATTTACTGTAAAAAGAAACAACAAATTTCACCAACCACACCTTACAGATATAATAACTACCCTTACCCCAAACCACAATTCAGACAAAACCAAAACCCTCAATACCAAATGCAAAGATTTAAAGCACCCCAACCAACGTTTAATAGGCAATATCACCCCAGACACCAATTCAACCAATACCAACCCACCACCTCGCGAAATCCATTCAATAATTATATCCCAAACCCCCATCTACCAGAAATAAAAAATTCAGAGAGCACTATGACAAGACAGAATACAACTAGATCAAGACAGAACTTTACACCCTATCAGTCAACACAAAGCCACTTCAACAGACACCAAAATAACAAGGTGGAAGACATAAACAATATAGAAATGGAAGAACAACAACTAATAGACGAGACAAATAACATTGACGACACTCAAAATTTTATCAATTTCGCCTCAAAGAACCAACGGGTTTCATAGAAATAAATAAACATGGAAACACTCTTCCATACATAGATATCTCATCCCCATATGGTAGACCACTTCGATTTTTAATAGACACAGGTGCATCTAGTTCATTCATCAACCCTCAATACATACCTGAAGACGAACACCAACAATGCGAAGAAGTTGCTATATCCACAGTCTTTAAAAAGTATAAACTTAACCAATTTTCACGGAATTCAACCAGTCTGGTTCATTTAAATTTATTCTCTTTAAATTCCACAATTACTTCGATGGACTCCTAGGGTGAGATACACGAACAATATTAAAAGCAACAATCGATCTAGACAAAACCATCTTTATAACAGACAATTCTACAAACGAAATAAAATTCAAACTTCACCTCTGGACTTATAACAATCCCCGCTAGAACAAAAGCACTTGCAAAACTACCAGTTGATACACTAAACGGAAGCATATACGAGTACATACTCGTACCTGCTGCTGAATTAAAACCTGAACTGTGGGTCACAGAAGGACTTTACGAAGCTACAAATTGTTATTTAGCTGCCAGGGCTATCGGCTTATGATGTTGAGATTTTATATAATAGGAAAAAAGAAAATTCAATTGTATTTATATTATATTTTCAATTCTTAGTTGTTGTAGAAAACTGTATATTGTACAAATATTCTCATGAGAGGGGGATGAAAGAATTTCTAAAGGATTTTTATTTTGGAATACTAAGGTTCGGATGGTGGAAATGGATGGACAGGAAGAAAGGAGATGTGAGATGGTGAGAGCTGAATTATTGCAGAAGCAACATCGGGGTTGTGGTTCCTTTTTAGAAAGATGCATGTGGGTTATTAGCGTGTGACCCAATCGAAGTCGCGAGTAGCATTTGTTCATGGTGATAGATGTTGTGTGAGGAAGGAAAGAAGTAGGGGCTCTTGCAGGGTTGATCCTTTTATAAGGGTGGTCATATCGTATCCATTCATCGCTTAATTTTTTGTATATATATCTCTTGGCTGAGGTAATAATACTTTTTTTGGAGAATGGCTTAATGTATTCTAATGGACAGTTCAGTGCATCTTTAGCTGCTAAGTCAGCTAGCTCGTTTCCGGATATACCAGAATGTCCTGGTATCCACATGATTTTGATTTTTTTTCATTACAGTGAGCAATTGTTGTATTTTTTCTATATACCATACTCTAAACTGTTAGAATAGTTTTTTGTTGCCTCATAGACTGATCGACTGTCAGTGCAGACGACGTACTTTCCCTTTCTGTTTTCAATCCATTGTAGGCTGGATAATACGGCTTGCGCTTCTGCTTCAAGAACGCTTGATCCATGCGGGAATATTGCTATGGAAATATATGTTCCATTCTCGGCTACGACTCGTTTTTTGAACCATCAGTGAATATCGGAGACCAATTCTTCTCTTTGAGTGGTGTAATAGTGTCTAGGAAGAGCTGCTTGTAGACTGTAGAGTTTGTACCTCCCTTACCATAGCTTGTTAGTTTATCGATAAATGACTCTGCGCTTAAAGTCCATGGAGGGTGTTTGACCGATCGTCTTGGTGGAGTGTATTGAAATCCAGATTGGTTTTAAGCCTATAAAGTGCGCACAGCGCTGATTCCATCGACAGAGAGAATTTACGAGCTTTAATTTAGCTTTAGTAGTTTGCCCAATGGCCGACACTGCGACCTAAAAGATCTTTTGTGTCATACTACATTTGTCATCAATGATCCATGTGATCACAATTGTCCGATCTACTATGCCCTATAGGTTTAGTACCGGCGTTTCTTCCGTAATGCCATAGCATTTCGTCCGTTTGGTGATGTCAAATCGTCACAATAATTTATCAGGTTCTTTTCTACCTACATGTTCCTTCTCTAGAGAAAGGAAGTAGCTGAAAGTCATGTTCCTTCATTATATTTTCCGCTTAATGGATGAATTTGAGAATGTCCATAACAGGAGCATTCTCTAATTCTTCCAAAGCCAGCTGGTCGCGGTGGAATATATTCATTCTGGTTCTTGCCAACGCAATGCAGTCGCACAGTATGTGTTCCGTGGTTTCCTCTTCTTCTAGACAGAGCCGGCACTCCGTATCACCAAGAATGTGGATTCTAGTCAGGTGATATTCCAGGTAATAATGACCTGATAGAAAACCTACTGTTTTTCCTATATCTGCTTTGCACATATTGTGCAATTCTTTATTGTAGGTGAATGGTCCTACCAGTCTTGTGGCTTGGCGAAGCCCCTCTATTCCTTCCCAGTGTGACATTCTGACTCTATGTTCCCAGTTACCTACCCTGGATTTAGCCTCCGCCCAGTTGATACCACAATATGGCTCCGGACCTATGAGGCTTGCTGCGGAACCGGCCCTAGCCAGCTCGTCAGCAATTTCATTGCCTTCAATCCCCGAGTGACCCGGGACCCAGCAAATTGCAACCTTGTTTGTTGCCCCTAGAGATTGTAGGTTGTGGAAGCATTCTTCCACCAGTTTCGATTCTAAAGAATATGAAGCTAATGCCTGTAATACAGCTTGATTATCTGAATAGATAGCTATGTGTGCGCCCTTTATTCCCGTTTTCAGATTTGTCCTCGCACAGATTGAGATTGCTTGAATTTCAGCCTGGAAGACTCTAGGCCACCTGCCCATTGGTTCTGAGATTTTGGTATTTGGTCCATAGACCCCTGCACCGACTCCGGTGTTTGTTTTTGAACCGTCTGTGAACCATTCTAGACTTCTAGGGTCGACCCAAGGTCCTCCTATTTCCCATTCATCACGGTCTGAGATAATAATCTCAAAATTGCGATCAAACTGTCGTTTTGGAATCATATAGTCCGTTATGGAGCAGATTATGTTTTGATCTGTTATGTTATTTACAATATTGAAATGACCATAGTCATGAGGTTCTTGTCTAGACAAGATCTTCATCTTAAATGCGCTTCTAGCAGCACATTTTCTCACGAATACGTGAAGTGGGGATAGTCCTATTATGGCCTCAATAGCAGCGGTTGGGCAGTTTCGCATGGCACCGGTGATTGCCACGCAAGCCTGCCCTTGAAATCTTGTAAGTATTTTCTTACCAGATTCCTTTGTTGTCTTGGGCCACCACACAAGGGATGCATAGGTAATGATTGGTCTAACCATCATTACATACATCCAGTGTATCATTTTTGAGTCTAGACCCCATGTTCTACCAAAGAGACTTCAACATGCCCACATTGCTCTTGTGGCTTAGTTTATCACCGAGTGTAGGTGAGAGTTCCAATTCAGTCGCTTATCCAGAACTACACCTAGATATTTGACCTCATCGGAATATTCTATATTGATTCCCTCAACAGCTATTGTACCAAGGTTCAATTTTAATCTGTTTGTAAAAGGAACGACAATGGTTTTGCTAGGATTCATGCATAAACCCTCTGCGCGACACCATTCTGAGATGAAGGCTAGAACCTGATTCATAATGTCGGATACTGTTCTTTCAAACTTGCCACTAATAATGACAGCAAGATCGTCAGCATATCCAATTGCCTTGAAAACTAACCCTTGTAGTTTGACTTGAGATCGTCAATAACTAAAGACCCACCGCCTTGGGGACAGCCTTTCATTGCCTTGACTGGTACGGCCTCGTCTCCCAGAGATGAGCTAATTTCTCTGCTTTTTAACATCGTTTTAACCCACCCAACAGTCGGTTTATCGATATTTTTGCAGAGCATAGCCCCCTCTATAGAGCCGTAACCGGTATTATCAAAGGCGCCCTCTACATCTAAGAATGCACATAAAACAATTTCCTTGGAATATTGAGCTTTCTCTATCTTTGTTACAAGGTAATGAAGCGCTCCCTCCGTGGATTTTTGCCTATTATATGCAAACTGAGATTGGTGCAGAGGTGTTGTTCTGTCTAGCGTTTCTCTAATATGTAGATCCACCAATCTTTCCATAGTTTTTAGAAGAAACGACGTGAGACTGATAGGTCTGTATGATTTAGGCAGTTCGCTGGACTTCTTGCCCAATTTTGGAATAAATACCACATTAACTTTACGCCATATGGATGGTATGTACTCCCTACTGAAACTGTTCCTAAAAATATCAACAAGTGTTTCAGGCATTATATCCAGTCCTCTTATCAAGAGGGCTGGAAAAATGTTATCCTCACCTGGTGTCTTGAATGGTTTAACGAGCCTTTACGAGTTGTATTTCTTTATACAAAATATGCGAGGAGTTGCAAAATAAACGAGGTGTTAGACCACAACACAGGGTCTGCATTCTCTGTCCAATTTCGACGAAGCCTCCTTCCGCTAAAAGATTTTCAGTACGCGTAGTTCTTAAGGCTCGTATCCTGTACCTCACAGCTGCATAATATGGTGTCTTTAACATATTTAGATTGGTTTTGGCACATTTTCCATAGATCTGCAGCCCGTAGTCTATTTTGGAGAGAATTGTAAGTTTCGTTGCAGAAATTAGAGTGTTAGCGTGGATATGACTTTTAGGGGATGAGAGGTATTTCAAAATGTTAAGTCTGGCAGCTAGACAAATTTTTAAATATATACAATGGTGCGTAAAGCTATTTTTATTGTCAGATATTGGGCCAAGAATTTCTAAATTGATAACATTTTCAATAGTAATATTGTTGAAATTAATTATTGTATTGTTGCATTTATTTGTTCTACAAATGTGTAAATGTTTAGATTTAATAAAAGAAATTTTAGCTCCTGAATGTAAGGACCAGCTGTCAATAATTTTAAGTGTTTCAACTAGATTTCTGTTTATTTGGTTTATATCTTGATTCTTGCTGATGACATATAGATCATCTGCATATAAGCAATGCCTGATTTGCAAGAATCAATTTACTTCAATAATCATATTGTAAATAGAACTATAGAAAGTGGTGAGCCTTGAGGGATACCATTGGAAAGTGGATACGTAGATGATAAAACGTTGTTAACCTTGCAACGAACTTTTCTATTGTTTAAAAAGGATTTAAGATAATAGAACATTTTTGGGCCAATATTCCGTTCTTTAAGTTTTTTTAATCCTATATGGGGACCAACCTTATCGAAAGCTTTCTGGAAATCTATGGAAAGCACAGATATGTGGTTTTTTGCAGAAAGATATTTACTGACTAGATGATCTATGTACAATAAAGCGTCTGTGGACATAGACCTGGCCTGAATCCAGTTTGGTATGGTGAGAGGAGGTTAGAAGTATTTAAGAACCATGCATTCACTGTAGAAGGAAAACATTTTGAATACGTCAGAATGGCCTTCGGTCTCAAAAATGCCCCATCAACCTTTCAAAGGGTAATGGACAACGTTTTAAAAGATCTAATCGGAAAAATTTGCTTAGTATATCTGGATGATATTATCATCTTTTCTTCATCCTTACAAGAACATTTAGAAAGTATAGGACTTGTTTTTCAAAAATTACGTGAATCCAATTTCAAAATACAGATCGATAAATCAGAGTTCATGAAAAAAGAAATTGCCTTCCTTGGCCACATCATTACTCAAGAAGGAATTAAACCCAATCCATCTAAAATACACGAAGTAAAAAACTTCCCAATCCCTAAAACAAAAAAAGAAATTAAGTCATTCATGGGTCTTGTAAGCTATTACAGGAAATTCATACAAGATCTTTCTAAAATAACAAGACCTCTAACCAAATGTCTTAAAAAATATCCAAAAATTACATTAGACAACGAATACATTAAAGCTTTTGAAGCTCATGCAGGAATATCCTAATGAACGACCCCATTTTACAATACCCCGACTTTTCTAAACAGTTTATATTAACTACAGACGCAAGTAGCTATGCACTCGGAGCAGTATTATCGCAAGGCAAGATAGGAAGCGACAAGCCTATATGCTTCACCAGCCACACTCTAAATGAACATGAAATAAACTATTCCACTATAGAAAAAGAACTCTTAGCGATAGTATCCGCCACAAAATACTTCCGCCCATATCTATTCGGAAGAAAATTCCAAATAGTAACTGACCATAGACCACTAACATGGATTATGAGTTTAAAAGAACCCAATTCTAAACTCGTCAGATGGCGACTCCGGCTTGAAGAATATGATTACGAAATAATATACAAAAAAGGCAAATGCAACACAAACGCTGACGCACTAAGCCGTATTCAAATTAGCAACCCCACTGAAATTGAAAATTTTGAACTAAACATTAATGACGAAACCACTGCTGCTACCTTTCACAGCAGTGACGAAAATTTAAATGATGGAATACCTATCTCAGAAAGACCTTTAAGCGATTTCAATTTACAGATCATATTAGAACAAAGTGACAAAGGATCACCATTAACAACGGAAACTATATTTCAAAACAAGCAAAGGAGAACAATACGAAGAAATTCTTTCAATGAAAATACAATGGTCGACATTTTAAAAACTTTCATTGCTCCAAATAAACTTACCGCCATACGTACAACTGATAGCATTTTCCATATTGTACAGTCAACCTTTTCAAAATACTTCTCTGAGAGTAAAATATTTCGCCTAATACGATGTATGGATATACTAAAAGACATGAGAATAGAAGACGAATAAGAACACGAAATCTTTAGCTACCATGAACGTTCCAACAATAGGGGAATTCAGGAAACTCTACTCCACCTGACACTCAAATTCTATTTCCCTAACATGAAGCACCAAATAACCAAAGTTATAAACGCTTGTGAAAAATGTAAACTCATGAAATATGACAGAAGTCCGCCTAAATTAGAATTCCAAAAACCCGAAACTCCTCTCAAACCTTTAGATATCCTCCACATTGATTTATATAGCATTAACCACCATCAAATGTTGACAGTAATATACAAATTTTCCAAATTTGCGGAAGCCTATACTCTTTCTTGTACGAGCAGTCTTATAGTCCTTAATGCTTTAAAACAACATATAACCCTGTTCGGTATACCCAAACAAATCATATGTGATCAAGGTACTGAATTTACCGCCACTATATTTAAAGACTTCTGCAAACAGCACGAAATTGACCTTCATATCACGTGATACCAACAAACAAGTAGCAACTCACCTGTAGAACGACTACATTCTACGCTGACCGAAATATACAGACTCATACTGACAAAACGCAAAGAATTAAAACTAACATGAAGAACTTCTCTCAGAAACTTTAATCACTTACAACAACGCCATACACTCAGACACAACATACACAGCATACGAACTATTTTTTGGGAGGCCGTACAAATTTAATAGAAACATAAATTTTAATAACGAACACGAATACTTAACAAAACTAAATGATTTCCTTAACGAATTATACCCTAAAATTAATGAACATCTTGAGAAAATATCAAACACCAAAATATACAACTTAAATGTATCAAGAGATATCCATGAAGATAGGGAAGAAAATGAAACAATCTTTGGAAAAGAAGTTAGGAGAAACAAAATAACACCAAGATTCTCAAAACATAAAGTTTCAAAGAATAATAGAGTAACTATAATCACTAAAGACAATAAAAAAATCCATAATAGCAAATTAAGAAAACAAAAAAACAAAAAAATATGAAATAAAGAGAAAGAGAAAGAAAAGAAATAAACAAAAAAGGAAAGGGACGAAATAAACATATCACATTGCGATCTCACTGAAGATGAGCACTCCAGTAAGAAAACACACTGCCATCTCACTGAAGATGAGCACTCCAGTATAACCAATTTAAACATGAAACCTAGTGCCTTAAAAAGCCAGGTTTCCATGGCACATAAAACCAAAATTTTTTTTTTCATCGATTCATCATGATGAATATGAATACAAAAGAAAACAAACACAACTATCTACATATTTAAAAAAAAAAAGGGGAAGAGGAAAAAACGAATTTCTTTATAATTTCATAAAAGTGAGTCGTGTATCAAAAATTATGAGGGCATATCACAATATTTCACGTAAAGAAAAACACCATACGAGGTGTGATCAAAAAATAACCGTTATTTTCATCTTTTCGTGAGTTACGTATGTTCGATGTTCGCATTTTTTTTTTTGTTATGTTGGTACACATGTCTGTTATATATGTTGGCAATACCAACCATTTTGGATTGTCAGTTTGTTTTTGACAGAAAAAAACGTTAGTCGTGTTTTGGTGTGCTCTTCGATTTTGTACTATTCGAAAAAATGGATCAAAGAAACTGTATTCAGTTTTGTGTAAAAAATGAAATTAAATGCGCAAGGAGATTTGAAATGTTGACTGTGGCCTTTGGCGAGTCTACTATGAGCAGAACACAAGTTCAATTGTGGTATAACCGGTTTAAGGAAGGCCGAGAAGATGTCAATGACGATGCTCGTCCTGGTCGCCCGAGCACGCCAACAACCGATGAAAACATTGACGCAGTGAAGAAAATGATTTTGGATAATCGTCGAATCACTATCAGAGAGGTTGCTGATGATGTTGGCATATCGTTCGGCTCATGCCAAGCAATTTTTACGGATGTTTTAGGCATGAAACGTGCGGCAGCGAAGATTGTTCCAAAATTGCTAAATTTTGAGCAAAAACAACGTCGCATGGACATCGCTCAGGAGCTGGTATTTGCCAAAAACAAACCGTTATCATGCCTCAACCACCGTATTCACCGGACTTGGCCCCCGCTGACTTTTTCCTCTTTCCAAAACTGAAGACACCGATGAAAGGAAAGCGTTTTGCTACGATTGAGGAGATAAAAGAAAAATCGAAACAGGAGCTGTTGACGATACCAAAAAAAGCGTTTCAGAAGTGTTTCGAGGATTGAAAAAAATGCTGGCATAAGTGTATTATATCTGAGGGGAATTACTTTGAAGGGGACAAGATAGTTGTTGATGAATAAATAAATACTTTATTTTTTGATCACACAATAACGGTTATTTTTTTATCACACCTCGTATTGTGAGAGAACATCACAGGTAGTAAGAAACAACGGTAATTGCACGAACTCACCTAATAAAAAATAATATGTATATAATAACACAATAAAAACAACTAAAAAAAACAAACAAAAAATAAACACAATAAACAATTCTTTTAAAAAATAATTGCAAATTTCAGATTACATGTCGTGACTACACAATCCATACACATACAAAAGCTGGAAAATGACCTAAATTGAATCCAAATTAAACTCGGACCATGCAAAATAATCCGCAACTATTTTAACCTATTACATATCATCAACCTAACAGAATATGAAAGTAATCTACAAAAAATTTCACAAGTTTTAGAAGAATTTGAACCTCATACATCCCTGGAAACTTTATTGGAAATATCAAACAAAAAATTCAATGACCTCAGCACAACATTATTCTCATTATTGCCCACCAAAAGACATAAATGCGGCCTAATTAACGGACTAGGAACAGTAATTAGATTTATGTATTACAGGGAATATGGACGCAAAGGATGCCGACAACCTTAATGAAGAAATAGCAAAATTACAAACAGACCAATCAACTACAAAAAACTTTGCAATTCAACCACACCTATTAAATGACTAAATGTTACCAAGAATGAAAAATATAACAAACCACATTAACCTAGAACAATACCATATGATTTCCTACTTAGAAGAACTGTCAAACACAATACACAAAGAAGACAATATTATACAAGAAATTCAGTATATAAACCAAATTCACTTCAATACCTTCATAGATACCCTCAAAAAAATTATCGTAGTATCTGATGAACACATTTACAATACGGGTATACTCGACTTACAATAATTCAAATATAATTTTCAATGTTAAACTACCCCAAATCGAAAACTATGATTGTAAATTTTATAATATCATCCCACTACCTATAAATAACACAAAACAAATAATAACCAAACGTTATGTAACATATAATGCTAAGAAAATTCAGTTCTTCGACGAAGCATGCAACTCATTAGAAAACACATATTATTGTAAAAGCCCAAACAACGAAATCGTGACAGAAGACTCAACCTGCATTGGCGCAATATTTAACAACACAGCATCTAGCTGTCACTTAGACGATATAGAAATGACACCCACAATATATCAACCTAGAGAGAATCTCATATTATCAACTAATATACCTCAAACACTAATTAAGTATAATTGCAGTAACTCAAGCAACATACTAGTCATTGCACAGTGGACATAAATGGCATCATCTACACAGACACTCACGAAATATTCTGGGATGCAGTCCAACTAATACTTCCACTAAAGTTAGCAGTCCAAACCTTAACAATCTCATCATCAATAAGCCTACCAAAACTGCAAGAATTCAACTTTAAACACAACACATCCATAGCAGTACTACACAAAATACGAAAGCAACATTAGAGCCACCTTCACAACCACTGCATTAATTGTTTTGGGAGTCATATCACTAATCGCTCTCATTCTAGGAATATACAAAACAACTACAATCAAATATATACCGGAACCATTACCTACGATCGCTCCAGCCATTGAGAACTCTCTCTGGCCATAGCTCTACTCTAAGGGGGGAGGAGTTACGTTCCCACCTACGGTGTCAATGATCACTACACCCCCATCACCACCACCACCTAAACCACCTAGAACCCAACCACATAACCACTAACAAGTTCAACGATTCCAGATTTGCAACAGCAGCATAAATAACCGAGCAACCCAACCACATAATATACTAGCAGGTTCAACAGCTCCAAAAATGCAATGACTGCACAACAGCAAGCAGCGGGCAGCGACGATATCAACGACCACATTAAGCACACACACGTTGTATTTCTTTATTACATAGCCATAAAGTAAACAAACTTTCCAAACACACACACACACACAATATATTTAGAACATATACTTATAGATATAAGCTTATAATACACATACGAGTACGAGTATGTAATATACTTAAAGTATAGATATGAACTTACAATATACCTTAGATATAAGCTTATATAGCACATTTAGAGTACAAAAATACTTGATATTTAGAATAAAATACACTTGGTACACTACACTGAAACTAAGCAGTCTTTCCTTTATCTAGGCGTAGATCGGCATCCTTTGGACGCCTTACACCCTGACATTTGATAGAACTTAGTTCAGCTGGAACAAGTTAACAACCTACTTGAAAGGAATAATTCGGCATCCTTTGGACGACTGTATCCTCATAAAGTTTGGAAGTTGATTCATTCAGCTTGAATAGTTAGTGACCTTCTTGATTTGAATAGACCGGCATCCTTTGGACGCCCTATATCCTTTCGAGTTGAGGATCTAATATTATTTGTGTGTGTAGTGCCCGGCTAAGTACGTAACTGGCGCTACAGTTTCACAAAGTTATTTAAAACAGAGTGGAGCTACAAAAATGCATGGAGAGGTCTCAGCGCAACCTACATGTTAGATCAGTCCACGATCACCTGGTATACCGACGGGTTTCTCACAGAAGAGGGTTCCGCCGCGGAGATATTTGGAGCTAGATACAAATACTATGAATCCCTAGGCAAATATACTAGCATCTTCCAGGCGGAAATCCACGCTATTGAGAGATGTGCACATTTCAACATTTAAATATGTTACGAGCGCAAGAATATTACCATCTTATCGGATAGCCAAGCCATTAGGCCATTAGGGCCTCTTGGCTCACGTAACAAGGTTACTATCCTGTGGGTTCCGGGGCATACTGACGTAGAAGGGAACGAAATTGCCGACGAATTTGCACAGAACCCTTCTGTGGTGTAGGTAAGCTGTTCAACCAAGTTAGGTCGACATGCCAGGGTATCAAAGAGGGGACATACCACCTAAAAAGATTCGAATCACTCATCAATCTCTCTAAGAACAATCTTAGGATGACACAGGACACTGTAAACTGAACTCAGATATGGTGAGGATGAGGGTCACCGTGGAAGACTCCTGCAGATTCTGTATGGAGGAAGAGGAGACGTCTTTGCATTTGCTGAAACAATGTCCGGCTCTCATGCACACCCACAGGAAATACTTGGGATTCTTCCAAGGCTCTGTCAGTGATTTGAAACCTCGGAAGCCAAAACTTGCAATCAGTATGCTCTGCTTTTCCCGCTCAAAGTGAAATACGACTGTTCTAGGATCGCCTCCAGGGACTACTCCCACCAAATACGATATATTAGGTATACCGCCTCTCGTGACTTAAGCGAACAACTCAAGGATGTAGTAATGTAGCTGCCAAACTGGGGAATCAAGGTTAATGAATCCCATTATACACACATCATCTTCACTCTCGAAACAAATACATGTCCAACTGTATCACTAAACGCAACAGAACTATCTCAAGCGATAGAAGGAAAATACCTCCAACTTGACCATAGATTAACTTGTATGAAGCACTTAGAACCTTAAAGAACCCCAATGCAATATTACAGCCGTCGCCCTGAATTGGTTGATGAATATAAGATGGAAATTGCGCCCAGAATACAAAATACCCATTCACAAACCGATTGTTACGCTCATATGAACGTATGGGGTTCAGCTGTGGGGAAGTGCGAGAACCTCAAATCTGGAGCTTATACAAAGAGCCCAGCCTAAGACGAAGCACACTTACCGGCACACCATGGTTTGTCGAAAAAAAAACTTCCACCGTGGTATACGGATATCGATTATTGAAGACGAATTCAAGGACATCACGAAAAAATACCAGAACCAGCTACAAAATCACAAAATCTTCATGTAAGAACTCTATTGCAGCAGACCTCTAATTCAGGTCTTAAGAGACATGGTTCTAATAAGATGCAATAAATAAACAAATGCATTTGTTGCTAATGTTCTATGATATGTGTTAGGTAGGTACGTAAAATGGCTCAGGACCCTCCGGTCGCCTCAATTAGGAATTGTGCCGATTTGATGCCATATCCTCGTGAGCCTAAGGATGGTGATCTACTTTTAATGACAAGCAGCCGGAGTTGTGTACAAATTCAGTTTCGTTTGAAAGTTCTAAAGAAGAGCACTGACCCAGAATATAGAAGAGGACTAAAGGGTTGAGTCTCTAGCGAGCGAGGGCTTGGCAATAACAAAGAAAGTGCAAGATGGTTTCTCTGTCTTGTAGGTTCTTGCAGCTCCTGCAAAGAGCATTTAATGGAATGCCCATTTTTTCAGCTCCTGTGCGTTTCTGCTGAAGTATATACAGATTCAAGTTTAGATCATCCAACAAACGCTTATTAGGTGAATCTAAGCGCTATCCATTATCAGAATTTAGTTGGCAGTTTAGTTCTAGTCACCTAAAACTCACTCATATCAGAAATAAGATCTTGCTGCATCATCACATATACATATATATTTTGCTGTATCTAAGCGCCCCCGACCCAGAAGTTCAGCTCCATCTCATACGATCATGCTTAACAACATCACATATTGCATTGAAACGTAGCGCTGCCCCTTATCAGTACTTCTCACTTCGCACACTACAGAAACACCAACTTTTCATATACTGCGTATCGTTTGTATGCATACACTCCATGTGGCTGATGTTATTCATGTTGTTGTTGTATATGTATTGCTCGTTATTGTTGGACTTGGCAAGAACCCCACAATTTCACATATGAACATCTCATATTGTCTTTGTAGTAATTGTTTTTGGGAGCAGAGAGTACTGCGTACAAAGCCTCGCAAACACACTACTAAAGTAAATATTTCTCGACATATACTACCGATATGAAAAAGAGATGCACCATCAACTGTATATAGAATCGAAAGCATAATCGAATAGTCTCTCAAGGAAGAAGCAATTATGTATGATCTGCCATATTTTGATTTGTATCCCAATCGTTCGATTAGTCTGAGAAATCTGCTTTATCTTAGCTGAGCTCCGATTTCCGCTCTCCTCTGTCACTGATCACTGGTGCCTCATTAACCGGGAATGATTTTCATTTAGAATAAAATCATATATAGGTATCATTTAGAGGTAGTCATGTATAGATCGGGTTGTTTTAGAGAGCAGTGTATAATTTGTTCCTTTTCCTATCTTTTCTAGAACCGCACAACAGTTTCCAGCGAAACGGCACTTTGTCCCTCTAAGCAAAGCAGTCGAAAATTCAGGCAACTGAAGAACCAAACTTAGATGGACGTGAGATCCAGGGTGGGACGATATTGTGGCTAATTAAACTAAGGAGCTCACATTGAGATCAGAAACATTTAGATTCACCATCATCCTTTATAAACGAATACACTTGAAATACTGCAGATCAAGACAACAAAAGGATGGGTCATGACCAACGCAAGATACTGGATACCAAGAGACTTTGGAAGAACATCCGTCTTACATTAAATTAAGTATGTTCAGGAAACAAGGTGGATGTATGGTTGTAACCTCAGTGGATTGTCCGAGCAAATCATCATATTCTTAATTGAGTGTTCCAAAACAATGTGTTAAGAGGCGTCACAAATGCACTTTGGTATGTTCGTTATTCTTATCTACATCGGGCTCTGGACAGTCAGCGAAAAGTTTGCTTGTCCACGCAAATCGGGTGAGAGGGCATAGCAAAGAGGCGACCGGAATATTTGTTAACTCATTCCCATTTTGTTAACTCAAATTTTTACAATCCTAAATTTTTTTTCATATATAAATTTATTGAATCCTTCTAATATATAAACAATAGAAACTCACAATAAGGACTTCAATCTTAATTCTAGGGAACAAATATTTCTTCACCAGTGTTTCGAAATATGTTGAGTACGAGAATTAAACTATCTTTTACATAGTTTTACTGTAAAAAAGACAAAAACAATTATTATCATTTTACGTAGAAAATTGTATTTTGCATTTTATAGTTGCAATTATATATTCAAGTCGTATAAGAATTGCTATTTAATCCCTATAATAAATGAACCTTTTCCTTTCAAGCGCTCTCGATATTTGCATTTTAGAAGATTAGAAGCTAATTTGTTTGGATGAAGTCGAAGCATTTCAGTATAAGTCGCGCAATATCTGGAGACCTTTATTTCGACTGTAGGAACTTTGAAATCTTTGTGGAGGTTCGCATTGGTGATGTACCATGGAGCTTTTCGATTGATCTCTGTTTGAATTTTTTCTAAGTTCGTTCTTGAAGCTGTTCTCCTCATTTGGATACCATAACAACAAGTTCTAAATCAGGATTCTGGACTCTAAAACATCTAAATGGAGAACTTCACTAAATAATGGACTTCGATTCTGTAAACTTCGGTAATCTGTTAAAACATAATGAACATTGAATAGTTCGAAGAAAATGTTTGTCCGTATTTCTATATCGGACTCACATGTCACAATTCAATATGCACAGTCATCCAACTGGCTTATTTGTTTAGTAGTAATTTCCTTGGTATGTCAATCACGTAAGTGAGGTTTAATAAGGTAAGGTCCCGACTAAGACAAGGTCTGCAAATGTTTCTTCATTAGTTCCTTAGTTGCCCACATAATGTATTAATGACACTGACAAATTGAATTCCCCGGCGACTGTTTCTTGAGTTTATTCTTACAACAAACCTTAATCATAAAAAGAATTACACAGAGCCGCTCAGCTGAGTAATATTATAAAAATTGTTCCTAAGCATGTTCCCTTTTAATGCGTTAGCATGCCAAAAAGCTCTCAATTTTGGGTCTGTGCTTATTCCAAACTAAGTAAATTGAAATATTTCTCGGCCTGACACTCGAGAAACGAAGGAAAGAAAGCAAAGTTTTTGTTCGTGTTTTAATAACAATATTTTAAAGCAAATTTTAACTAGAATTGCAACATTTGCGCAAATAAGCCACTATAAAATAAGTGAGAGAGAACATTTGAAATAACTTAACAGAAAAGCCGAGAAAGTCGAAGGAAAGATGAATAAATAAAACAGAAAAAATTATAAATCAAATTTTGAGAAAATGCCAACATATTATTCTAGAGACACCCACAAACTTTGCCACGGATTTTGACAGTGGACCCAGAGAAAAACTAACGTGGATATATTGGGTTAAAGGTGACAGTGAAGATATTAAAGCTGTGTTGGACTAAATTGATGGCGTAATGTTTTCATCCTTTAAGCCAACCCTCTCTACCGATAACTAGCGATACTAACGGAAATTCAATTTACTAATCGTATGAAACATTATTTGGCAATCAAAATATATTTAAATACGTAAAAGAGTTTCCAGTGCGGATACATCGGCGGAATAAAATGGATCCGAACAGAACTTAGTTCCATTATGAACGACAATCTCATTTTAATGTACTAACCTAGTTCTATTTGCCCCCTTCTTTTCCGATTACGGAGACATTCTGAAGTATAGCTGTGGAATCACGATCCTTGTTATCGAATAAATTTTTGTTGATGGAACTTCTGTCAGTTTCCTGGCTAGAGATCTCTATGGTTCCGAATCTCGTGGCATAAAATGTGGATGCATTTACATCCGTTAGAAAGAGCATTGGTTTCCAAAGGAAAGATTTACATATTTTTCATTTTTTCAAAACCGATCAAGAGCAATAACGGAGTGGTTTCCACACCATTCTATTGTTGGTGAATGAATTCGAGAGAATTAGAATATGCGGTGAACTCACTAACCTGCGAGGCCACGACTACAAGACTAGCCTACTTCGCACTTCACCACCGAAACAGTGCTCTTAAGTACACATACAAATCAATTTTATTAGATGGTTTTCCACAAGACTCTTATCCTGGTGCCACGTCTGCCACTCGTGACCAGTTACACGAACACTTTTTCGTCACCAAAACTTGGAAATTTCAGCATCATCTCCGGAAACCCCTAACTGTGGTGCCGAGCCATCACTTTTAACGATATCGTATTACATTAGGAAACGCAACTACGTCAACTGAAGGGCCCTGTATTTCCCTTCAAAACATTTTGAACAAATTTTACACTTTTAACTGTTTTTAATTAGGCAAATTTTGCTTTAATACAAAAAATATTATTATATCACTAGAATAGGATACAAAAATTTTGTGAAACTGGAACCCATTGGTTATTCCGTTGGTTCGGGAAGTAATTCTTCGAACCGACGTTTTCTCTGCATCTTCTGAAGGACGATTTTGAATCCTTTTAGGTGAACCTGCGCTCCCATATCGTCCTCGCAAACAACACTGCAAACCAGCATTGCAAAAAACACGAGGATAGCGTACCTTCTGGTGGCAAGCATGGCTTTTGACTGTGATGGGATAACACTGGAAATCTGTAGAGTAGCTTCGAATTATACTGCAATTTGTGTCAGACCCAGAAGCACCATTACAGTGAAAGAACCACTGCAAACTTATAAAATTTTGTAGTTGTATTGCTGGAAAGTTTTTTGCTAGACATTTTTATATTTGTTCGGGAACTGTGTTTGAAGAATTGTCTCTCATGTTCCCACCTTTTTCTCTGTCCTTATGTGATATACCTGCTAATTTGTTTTTAAGTTTCTAACTGAGAATTGTGTTGCAATCTCTGTTTAAATAAGAATAGCTTGAGAGCGAAAGAACGAAAGGAGTACAAACTGAAACCGAATATGAATTTGGCCAAAGAGAACAAATTTTCTCAAACTCTGGCAAATACTCTCTATAAAGAGTATAGAGAGTATTTGATTCTGGTGGGTGTGCTAATAATTCCATTATTTTTTGTTATTTTTTAGTTTGACATTTTTTCTCTCATTAAATAACCGAATATGCCTGAAATCACGAAGAGAGAACACAGCAAATTGTCAGTTGACGGATAAACAGACATGAAAGTCAAACAAGCTGACATGGAGACAAGAACCTTGGAAGGTAAGTCAATGATTCTTATATTGTTGAAATTTCTTAAACACATTTTCTGTTGTTTTTTAGTGTTGTTAAATAAACGAAATAAAAAGCAGACCCTGCCAACAAATGCTTTCAACTGAACTAACACTCTACAATTTAGTATTCTACACGTGAATAGAACTTCCCCTGCCTCTCCATACTTGATTAAGTAGCTTGCTGGAATAGGAGGTACCTCAGCCATATATTCGTCTAGCCGCACTTTTCCTTGCTGCTTGCAACGACCACAATCTCCCACACAAAGGTCCTGTTATCAGGTCTGTCATAATAAGCAGTTGCATGCCTTGTGTTTCATGTGTTTCGGAATATTGAATTGTGAAAGGTGCGTATCGAAATGAGACCAGTGGGGACAGTTTATAATGTGGGTATCGATGGACTTATAAGTTGTCGCTTCGCCTGGAATATTTTTTAACGCTGAAATTGGTGGCATTGACATCATTGTTTATGGCTTCTAATGGCACTGAGCCATTCAAGATTTCCGTAATTCATTGCGATATTTGGGAAATGAATGGGAATTGAATCAGTTCGACTGTGATGCTAATTATGCGGAAGTTTCTTGGCAAGGAGGATGCATCGATTGCCATCTTCCCGTTCCCAATATCCAACAATTGTTTTGCGAAACGTTCAGCGGATGCACCATGTTGTAGTTGGACACGTATATTGTTTTTCACAGTCAATTTCTGAACGTGTCGCCATAAAACTGATGAGTTCAGATATACATTAACTTTATCAGAGGATGTTGAACTTGAACTATCTGGCAGAGTTTGTCATCAGACAATAAAATGAGTGCGCCACCGAAGAGCTGTTCATTTTCTCTGAAATCTTTCAATGCACAACGAAGGGGTTCCAATGATTTTTATGCGCCACAGGATACTCGTCCCATATACTGAATTGACATGATTGAAGTACTTTGCACGTTCCAGAATTTTTATTGATATTGCATGTTGTTGTCTCAGTCATTTGCAAATGTAACGGCAACTCAGTGTTGAAATCGCTGTTCGGCCACCACCCAAGAGAATTGCGGCAATTCGGGATGATGGAATAAAGGCCAGTGTAATATTTTTTAGTGATCATATGGTTGCCAAAATAAATGAAATGAGAAAAGTTTTGTCTGTGCCTCCGGGCGCATCTAGAAAACGCAATCCGCCACTTTGTCTGGTGATTCTGTCGTACACTATGCGTTGTTCTGGAACCAAAGTCTGACAATTCGCTGGAACAAATGCACCCAATTCGTCGACATCGAAGTGTGTTTCTCGCAGTAAATCATGAGCGAAAAGGTCGTTTGCAGATCGATTCGGGGCAGCTATTCCCAATTGTACCAGTGCTTTGTTACCGATTGCCAAAGAAATGTCCTCAATCGAAACCAATGCCTCATTATACACTTTTGGTGTGAATTGAATGCCAGTATTTTGATTCCTTGCAAGCAAATGATGTGGGATGGTTTCCCTCATGTCGTCTTCCTATTATTCCCAAAGATCTTTTGGGCTGGATGAGAAACATGTTGTGAATATTTTGGTTCTGCTTCGCTCTTCAAAAGGCCGGAAAGTCGCTTCTCAGTAGGCGGGATCGGCTTGTCGGTTTTGCGAGGGTTTTAGCTAATGGATTCGAGTGATTGTATTTCTTTTTCTAGTCTTTATTTCTTTGATAATTGTGGGTATTTTGAGGGCTTGGTGAATATTTTCGTTACGGGTGTGCCATGTAGCACCTGTTATTAACCTCAGTATCTTTGACTAAAACCTTTGAATTGTGGCCATGTTAGAAGCGGATGCATTACCCCACAGTTGAATGTCGTACAACCATATTAGCTTAACAACTGTATTGAAGGAGAGGAGAACTTTATGTTCCATACTTAAGGTGGATTTGTGGTTAATTAGCCAATGTAGATTCGCAACCTTCAACTTGATAGGTAAAATTTTAGCTGAAATGTGTGTGCGCCAAGTTGAGCGCCTGTCTAAATGAATGCCGAGATAAGTGACTTCATTAGCTTGCGGAATCTTGATACTATTGAACCGAGCAGCTGGGCACGTACCAGACTTCAAAGATAATGTTACGTACTTGTCCTTCTGCTCATTGACCCTTATACGCCACATTCCTAGCCATTCTTCTAGCCCAAGAAAGTGCTCTTGTAGTGCCCCCGACGCTTTTGTCGAACATTTATTGCAACTTCGTATGGCGGTGTCATCCGCAAATGTTGAAATTAGTGTGATTTCACTTATAGGAATATCATAAGTAAATAGTACATATAATGTAGGGTCTAGAACACTACCTTGGGGCACACCGGCAAATACTCGGAATTAATTAGTAGACGACTACTTCTACACTAAAACGTCTATTGGATAAGTAGGACTCCAGAATTTTAAGACAGCTTTTTGGAAGAAACTTTTCGATTTTAAACATCAGTCCTTGATGCCATGCCTTATCAAATGCTTGAGCCACGTCAAGGAATATTGCCGAGCAAAACTCCCCAAGTTCAAATGCTTTTCTTATTCCAACTGCAATTCGATTTACTTTCTCAAAAGTGCTGTGCTTTTCTCGAAAGCCGAATTGATGTTGCGGCATTTCGCTCTGTTCATGAAGAAAGGGAGATAGTTTATATAGTAGATGACGGCAGCGTTGCGTCTTTTCCAGGTTTAGCTATCATATCTGCGACCTCTTCCATGCCTTCGGATATTAACCGAGTCAAAAATTGCATTAAAAAGCCTACAGAGAAATGCACATGCAGAATCTGTTAAGTCTTTTGGTATTTTCGGGGTCATATTATTATTATATATACATCTATATATTAGGGAACTTTGAACAGGCTGAGCAATGTCAGTACTGCAAGGCGAGGCAAGCAACGCAAAGGAGTTTGTAGCCACATTCGGCTGGAAGAGGGGACACAGATGCCTTGCAAAGCAGAGTGCTTTTTCTTTATCGCTTCGAGCCAACGCACCGGTCGGGTTTCTCAGGCGTTTTACACCTTCCATTGGAGGCTTAAAGTTTTCCGATGCCTTCCAGAGGGAGAACTATTCGGTAAAATTTAGGGTTACCTTCTTCAGGTAATCTTTCAGGATTTTATGCTCTTCCTTTATAAGCGATTCTTTAAGAGCCCTTCGGCTGCTTTTAGATTATGTTCAGAGATGAGTGAGCGTTGGGTCTGCATTCTTAGCGTAACAATCGTTTCTCTGCTACGAGTTTCTCAATTGGCTATTTGTACAACAGTTTTAAAGTAGTTTGTTACATTGCCACTACGGCTGCAGTCGCTAGCATGGAGTTAAAAGTATGAATATTGTTGTCTACATCATCTGCATGTTTTTCTTCAACTCTTGTAGAAATATGACTACTAATAAACTTCTCTAAGGTCGTGGCTTGTATAACCGGCCATTGGCTGTTCGGCAGACATGTTCTCAGGCTGGGTGTATTCTCTCATGAATACTGCAGAATGTGGACCATCTCTTCTGTGGATGCCCGGCTCTAGCCAGAATCAGAGCGGGCTCTTTAGGCAAATTCGCTTTAAGCTCATTTACGGTAGTGTCCGGTGCGAAGGTTAAACAAATCTTGCGCTTTATTGGGGCTTCAAAATGGTTTGACGGGTAAAGTAGAAGTGCTGTTTTACGCGCTGGTATCGCAATGGATCCATAGTGGTCTGAGTGAGTTGGTCTGACACGAAAAACTAACCTAACCTAACATACTCTTTCTATTTTAACCAATCGGTTTCGTTGGTTGTAGGCGAAGGTATTTAGGTAGGTAGGAGTGGCAGCCTTTGTCGCAAAAAGCACACTTAAGCACATAGAATGGCGCGTTGTGGTACCACACTAAGACGCGACTCCCCCGTCTAGAATTTTGGGAACCACAGTGATTCCGAAATGAACCTGGCTATGTCCTTAATGTTGATGGAAGAAGAAGCCTAGGAATTTTAATCTTCGCCTGGCCAGAGCTGGGCACTTACACATGAGATGAAGTACTGTTTCTTCCTCCTCCTCAGGGGCAGTGCTAGTCTTTCAGCATGTTTCCCGATCAGAAAGTGTCCCGTGAGCACATTTATTATAGTGCCGATGGAATTCCTGCTAATATTGAGTAGCTGACTAGTACGCCTAATGTCGATAGTGCTCCAGGTTAGTCTGGCAACACAACAGGTATGTTGATTTACCCAGACTTTTTTTGCTGCCTCAAGGTAGTCATGTTTTATAGCCCATTTGACCGTGGCCAGTGGGACACCTACATCAAAGGAGGGGGAGATGTCAGGGATCAGCGTACCTATTTTGGCCAATTCATCGGCCTCGCAGTTTCCTGGAATGTCGCTATGTCCAGGCACCCAGCATATGTGAACTTGTGAGTTACCTGAGACGACGTTCAGGGAGGAGCGGCAATCGAGTACAATCTTAGAGGTAGTGAATACACCAGCCAGTGACTTGATTGCCGCCTGACTGTCCGTGAATATGCGTATCATCACATCGCATACTTCATTGCGAATAAGCCACTTGGACGCTTGGAATATTGCCATTACTTCCGCCTGAAAGACGCTGCAATGGTCAGGGAGACGATAGGAGAGCTTGATGCCAAGTTTTCTGGAGAAGATGCCGCAACCGACCTTATTCTCCAGTTTGGAGCCATCCGTATATATGTCAATGGAACTGCCAGTGACCACTAAATTGTTGGACCATTCCTCTCTACTAGGAATCTAAGTGTCGAACCCGTGGTTTATATTAGGTGTAGAGCACGTATAGTCAACGTCCGTCTGTACGGGCGTGTCCTGCATCAGAATATTGGCGTGGCCCAGGTTCAGCCTAGTCCAGTGCGATATAGTATTGAGTCTGGTTGCCGAGCATTTTGCTTGTTGCCTGACCAGAAGCCTAGTGGGCAACCCATGTAGGAATGCAAATAGAGCTTTGGTAGAGGTGGTACGCAGAGCCCCTGTTATCAGAACCGCTGCTGTTCTTCTAACCTTGTCAAGAGGTTTTAGGTTCAACGCCTTGTCAGTTGCGGGCCACCAGAAGACAGCGCCGTAGAGAAAGTACGGCTCAACCACCGCCGCATAGAGCTAGGACATGGTTCGAGGTTGGACGCCCCATGTTGTTCCCATGGATCTCTTGCAACAGTACAGAGCACACGTGGCTTTCCGTACCCTCTCCGCCAAATTTGCTTTCCAATGGAGCTTAGGGTCCAGGATCAGACCTAGATACTTGACGCTATTGCTTAGGCTAAGCGTATTCCCATTAAGTTTGGGTAAGTCAAAACTTGGTATTTTGTTCTTCCTGGTGAAGAGCATAACCTCAGTTTTGGAAGGGTTGACATCCAGGCCAACTTCAAGACACCATTGGGACAAAAAGCCAAGAGTGTAGCTTAGCTTTTCTGATACTGTTGACAGATATTTACCGGAAACAGAGATAGCAATGTCGTCCGCATAAGCTATAGTGTTGCAGCCGGTCTGATCTAATCTCCTAAGTAGTGTGTTCACCGTCAGATTCCATATGAGGTGTACCTCTGGAGTACCTCTCTTGACAGTGCTTTTAGCATGTACGTTTCCTATTGAGGAGCTAATGACGCGTGTTTTCAGTAGCTGTTCGATGAACCTCACCAAGCTGGGGTCCAGGTTCAGGTTTACTAAGGATTTAGTAATGGCGGAGGGACAAATATTGTTGAATGTCCCTTCTATATCGAGATATACTGCAAGAGTATATTCTTTGTTGGCAAGAGATTTCTCTACTTGCTCAATGAGCACGTGAAGCGCTGTTTCCACAGACTTGCCTTTAGTATAGGCATGTTGTGATTTGGAAAGGCACGTGGAATTAATAGACCTCCTGATTTGTATATCAAGGACTCTTTCCAGTAATTTCAAAAGAAAGGAGGACAAACTAATTGGTCTATAGTCCTTAGGCTTGGTGTGAGTCGACTTTCCCGCTTTAGGGATGAAAACTACTCGAGCTTCTGTCCAGCTTTTGGGAATGTACGACCATCTTAGGCATGCATTATAAATATGCAGTAGCCAAGGCGCAACTGTTGGCGAAACATTGGACTTATATATTCTGGCGGTTCATAAAAGTTGATTGTTATAGGCGAGTGAATAGAGGACAGAACGACACAGGTTTCTGCTGATACTAAAGACCTATTTATTTTTAGAAATAGCAAAATTAATCAATAAGTGGGTTGTCCTGGTGAGACAAAACCTAATCTACCAGTTGTCGGTCTTTTGAATTAATTAGGCGAGAGCCCCAGTTTTATGTTTCGCATTATAATCCCCGCCAGCGAGAAATCTATCACCAAGGGAATCAAAAAGTTCCTTAAATTGAGTTTCTGTTACTGTAAAACGTGTTGGCATATAGCTGAAAGCCTCAGGTCTTTGCCACGATTCTTAATAGATACTGATATAGCTTACATCCATTGCATTGAATGCTTAAGCCGATTTCTGATTAGTATAGCCGTACCTCCATGTGCCTTACCATCAGCATGAGTGGTGCTGTAAAATTTGAGGCTGGGCAGGTGAAAATTGTATTTGTTTGTGGGATGTGTTTCGGACAAAAGCACAACATCAATTTCGTGGTCATGCAGAAACTTGTGAAGGGCAGGGTTTATGCTGGTTAACTCCGTTTGCATTCCATAAAGCATATTTTTAACAAACTCATTTTTTATTTACAACAGTTTGGATCATTTGCTTTTGAGCTTTAATCAAATTTAGTAACATATTTTGCACTGTAGACATGAATTGTGTGATACACTGAGTAAGATTTACAATCACAGCTTCTACTCCACTACTAGATGTAGTGTTATTGTTAACTGGCCATGCGTGGCCCTGCAGAACACATGCATAGGGCACATCAGCCTAGTCGTTAAGCAAGTGCCTTCGCCTCCTCAAGACCTATGATCCTCACGCCTGCCGCTATCGTTCAACATTAGTTTGCAGGTGGTAATTGCTATTCCAACGTCGCATCTGTCCGTACGCTGAGGAAGGTTGGTAACCCGTCTGGCTCGACAGTTCCCTTCAATATTCTTACAGTCCCCTTCAATATTCCTATTTGCCGGATCACATATGAGGCGGAACCTTAAAAATGGTGCTGATATCATTTAGGGCTTCCAGGGAATGTTGGCAAACCTTTGATTTCAGTGCCACCGAGTTCATTGACTTGATGGCCCCCTGTCCGAGTAGATATTTATAATGGTTTTTGTTATGGTGTGTCTACTTATAAGTAGATGACTACCTCCTTTATGGCTAGGAGCTCTGCTTGATAAACACTGCCAGTCCCAGTTCTTTTGAGAAAACTCCAAAGCCCACTCTATCGTTAAGCTTGGATACGTCGGTGTAGAAATTCAGTTCCCCCCCTTTCGTAATGGCATGGGTATTTGCCACTCCCTTCTAGACGGAAAATGTGCCTATCAAGGTTGAGATTAGATATACAGTGGTCAATGCCTTAGTTGGGGCGGTCCTTAAAGCATCAGAAATGCCCAGAAAAGCTGTTCTCTGGATCTTACTCAGAAGCTTCAAATAGCTTTGCTTCTGAGTGGATGGACTCCATACCAGTATTCCTTATAACAACATATGTAGGCCTGACCACAGAGATGTACAGCCAGCGCATAATTCGTGGGGATACCCCCACCTACTTCCCACCAAATTGTCCTTCCCAAAAGTGCAATATTGCCCTTCCTAACTTTTCCTCAATATAAGTTTTCTAGTATTAATCCCAGTCTCCTTTATCGGAATTTCCACACCTTTGTGTATTAGCGCGGAGACCGTCCAGTTACAATTGCCAAATCGTCAGCTTAAGCGATGACGTGGCAACCCCCCTCTCTAGGGCTGGCAGTAAGGGATTTACTGCCATATTCCAGAGAAAGGGGCAGAACTACCCTGAGGATTTCCTCTGCAGACCTGCCTGCAAAAGTGCAGGTTCCTAAGTTGGCAGTTACCCTTCTTCTGACGAGTATAGTCTCAATCAGTGCAACCACATTAGACTCAACGCCAAGAGCTTTTAACGCTCCCGTAATAGCGCTCGCACTTACATTATTAAATGAGCCTTCTTCTATCTATGAAGGGTGCCAGTGGAAAATCCTTCTCCTGGATGGCTTTTTCCACAATACCAGTGCGCCGTTTCTGTAGATGTTCCCTTCGTATATGCATGCTGTGCCCAGGAGATTCTACACACAAAGAAATTCACAGGAAAATCGAACCAAAAGTGTGGGTTAAATTTGAACAAATTTGGATAAATACACTAGTGAAAATTGTTAATTTTACTGAAACCGAAAAAGTACAATTTCTTTTGGTAAATTTATCCTAAATTTTGGGGAGAAATTGCACCGATCTAAAAGAGCATTCACGTAGTAAACGGAATTTTAACCGAAAATATTTTTTATGTACCAATAATCTTTGTAAGGTTACCATAGAAACGGTAAAAAGCAGTATTTGTAGTGTTCCTGCAACTATTGTAATAATACAGAATTTGCCGTAGAACTACGATTTTTAGAGTAAAGATACTGGAAAGTGCTTCAGCAGAAATACCATTTTAATAGTAAATTTACTATAAAAATTGTATGATATTTGCCTATACAGTAATAATACAATTTCTGTTGGATTGTTGCAATTGCTGGATAACTGCATCTACAGTAGAAATGATTTTATTACAGTAAAGTTCAAAGAATGTTCTTGAAAATAAAAGCTTACCGTCTTCGAGGTGTATATAAGATTCTAGAATGATCCAGAAACTTCTTGAATAGTGTAGAATTTTCGACTTCAACCATTCGGAAGCTATAAAGGCCACCGCACTATTAAAGTGAGACGCAGTTGAGCAGAGATCGTAACAGTGTGTACATCGTGCATTTCAGTATTAAAAAGTAATAAAGTGATCAAATGAATTATTAAATAAAGTGCAAATTGTAACAAAGTAAATTTTGAGCCTCATATTAAGGGTGTAAATAGCAATAATTAAATAAAGTTAGTTATATTAATTTAACCTGCGATTGTTTGATTACTACAAAATCCAGTGGTACGAATCCGAGTATAGATAGTTAGAGTAAATTGTCAGGATTTCGTAACAATATTACTATAAAACAAAAATTTTAGTAAAATATACTTTTTAATAACGTTTTGGTCTTATATATAATAATGATGAGATTAATCCTCTCTTTACGAAGGTAACTTTATTAATAATTTTAGGAAATACATACTTAAAACGAAGTACACAATGGAAAGCTTAAAAACTAGCAATAGAATGCAACAAAAGGAATGTAAAGATAATGGGAACAAAATAGAACAGGTCAATTGGTTAAAGAGCAAATAATGAAAGTGGAAGGAGGGATGGGAGAGGATAAGGAGTTTTATGAGGGTTACAGTAGATATTGTAGGTAGTGGGAATGTTGATATGTAACTATATGAATTTCCATTAGGTTCTATTTTGCGTGTGAATAAAGGTTTGAATGATAATTACCTTTAAGTTAATTATAATAATAATTTATTTAATGTTAATATTAATTATTATTTGAGAGTATTTAGTAAACTAAAAATATTGGGAGCTGGTTTGTCTTCTTTAAGTTTAATTGAATTGAAGTGTCGTTGGACGAAAGTCCAAAATGCGACACTGTCACATGCGTAGTTGAGATGCTAGACATGAAAAATCTTAGAACACGAGTCTAAAAAATGGATGAAGGACTGCAACTCGTATTTAGTTTCATCAAAATACACGCATAATTGTGCATCGGCGTCGCTTGGACTAGTGCTATAAGTATCTCGCTTGTGTAAACCAATCTTCCTTAATTCAAACTGGTTTCCAATGTCATTCGGTGTTTTTACGTGCAGCAAAAAGGAGTTTTGTGAATCCTTTATGGTCAATCGGCTAACTGCAGGAGCACCAGGTAGCGTTCAGTGCGAGGCCGACGCAATGCGTGCAATAGCAATGCAACTAATTGATCTGACCCTAAAATACAAATACAATTTAAATAAAAATTTACTAACTAATTACATATAAAATAATAGTTACTAAACCAACTGAAATAGAAACACTGAGGTCCAATTACCACTCTGTTTAGTATTGATTCATGTAAAAGTCCCAGTTATGGGGATCCTTCACCTTATCATTCAAAATTGGAATTTCACCTGCCTAAAATAGACCCATTTGTTGCAATAGTAGATGCTGCTGGAAATAATATTTTGAGGTCTACATCAACCCGTTGAAAGAATCGATAGACAATATATAAATATTTATATATGAAAATATATAATATGCTATAATATAATTTAAATCAGAACTACCCAAATTGTGACCCATAGAATGGGAGAAGAGCCTCCACCTCTTCAAAACATCGACTCTGTTCTTGTCGCCAGTTACGTTCAAAAGGTCAGCTCTCCTCTTAACAAAACATGTGCGCCACTTTTCTTGAACATCATTCCAGGGGTCAGTAAAAACTTTTGTCCATTCATAGAATTTTTTGATTTCTAAATATATTCAAGATTGTAAAAAAGGAAAAATAAATATAAATTATTAAGGACAACAATTTGCAGTATAGTATTACCGAGTTCACCTTCCCCTTCTGTGGTGCTGGGTGACTGAAGAACTAATGCCCCTATTATGGATCACAACTGAAAGTAAAGTTGGGTTGTAGTTGTGAAATGGATATTGTGGTTCACAGCTCTGGCAAAGTTGCGTTGTCTGAACTGTCAAAATCAATCAACTGCGATTTACTAGTGGTGCTCTTGCCTGCGTGTGTTAAAGTGTGAAATATGGAGAAATCTTTGTAAGTATAATTAATATACGAGTATGTGTAAAAAAGTATCAAATTGGAAGCGATTTATAGGAACATCACAAATAGACAACAATTGGAGCGACTTGCGGATTTGGTGGAAACCAATCCAGAAATTGGCCGAGGCGACGGGCGGTTTGTTCTCTGTGGAACTGAATAGTTTAGGCAGAGAACACAGAGAACCGACAAATTTTCTGACGTTTCAAAAATGCTCTCTTTGTTTATCATTAGTTGCCCAAATGGACAGGTTTGTTTATCATTGGTTAACCGGATTTCCGAAGAACTACAGTTTGCGCATGTGGAAGGGTCCGCAAAACGACAGACGTTCAAGTGTCACGTACTACGGACTCAGGTCTAGGACCGCCAACTAGGACAGAAGCAGAGTTGCAAAGGGTAAGATTGATGTTCAAAAGTCAAAAACAACAAATTTAAAAAAATAGTTATTTTTTAGGTATGGTGACACTCCAAGGCGAATGTAAAGAGGAAATTAGCCAAAAATAAACCAAATTTGTTGGCGACTGGAAGTGGTCCATCTCAGGAGGTGAACTTGACCCCAACTGAGGAACGGGTTTACCAGCTAACGTAGGTAAATCTGGCGATAGACCCTCCCGGGCGTGCTATTGGCTCAGAAGCTTCCGCAATAAATTATGGAAATGCAGAACCCGTGCAAACGGTATCACCGACTATTTCGCCCTCTCCTAAACACAAGCGCCCGAGTAAGAAAGCGACAGAGGACAAGCGGTTCGAGATTTTGGAAGAGCAGGCAAGGACACAACAGGAGATTGTGAAGACACTTCTAAAACTCTAAACTACAAATCATAAAAAATGTGATTTGGAAAAAAATATTTGCATTGCTTGAGGAAGCAAACGCAGAAAAGAGGAAGCAAACGCACGGAATATAAAATGAAAAATTGCTCAAGCAAAGTTTAAAAAATAGAAAGTAAAAATTCAAATGAAGAAAAATTTTATTTTTTCTGATTTTTAGTTGGAAGTAACTGAAAATGTTGTTTTCTCATTAATTGGTTTTAAGTAAATGAAGAATTGTTTTTGATAACTCACTTTAAAAAAATGCAGACTGTTTTTAATGACTTAGTTTTAAGAAAATGAAATTTATTTATTTTTTATTGATTGAAGACGAAATTGTAATTTTTATTGGAAGGCACGCATTGCGATGTTTCGGGTTGTTTCCGCTGCTTGTATGTTGTTTCTCGCTTCAGAAACTTCATCAGGCATGACTTGTGTGCTGTCATCACCGACCAAAATTCCATTTGGCTACTCCAGTCTAAAATCCTGACTGACATTGTGCAGCACACAGCACGCGTTTACAATTTTTGTGGCTTCTTCGGGGGAGTAGTGCAGACCACGGGCAGAAAGCAGACAGTGAGACTTGCTTTTCAATACCCCAGTTGTCCTTTTCACGGCGTTTCTGGCCTTAGCATGGATTTGGTTGAACTTGGCTTGCGCTGAGCCATCAACTGTACTGCGAAACGGAGTCATAATATACGGTGCTGTGAATATCCAGCCCCGCCTTAAAATAATTTTTCATAAAATTGATTAATTATTTGAGCAATATTAGAAAACGTTACCTAAAATCCATGTATTGGTCTGCATATTCCTCTCAAGATATTGCTCACATTCCATATTAGGGAATCGTGATTTGCGCCAGGATACCTCGCGTCTACAAACCTGATATTCATTTTCAAATCAGGAAACAAATCGAAGGTTGAAATTATGCCCAAACAATCATTTCAAATGCAAATTACTTACGATCATCCTTTTCTGTTTAAATACAGATGCTGTAACTCCTTCCGCGGTGATATGATTCTCACATGCGTTCCATCAACGAATCCTGTAACTCCTGGAAATCCACTCTGGGCATAAATGACCAATTTTGCATCGCTGATTTCGCTCACATTCATCGAAGCTTTTATCCATCGACAAGAGGTGTGTTGCTCCAGGATTCTTAAAACCTCACCAAAAACAACAGAGAATGTGGGTTGCGCTAAGCCCGCCCTTCTGGTAACTGCCAGAGCGGCGCACAACTTAATAATGGGCGGAATAGCAAAAGTGCATGTGGACTTTTTAAAGAAATCTTGCGTCTCTTTAAATAAATCGGGACACGCCTCCTTATTCAACCGAAAATACCAATTTTCTATCTATTCCATCTCCCATATTACTTACTTAACATTTGGCAATTCCAGAGGATTGGACACATCCCGTAAACTTCTCCTTAAATGTGCCACATTTGCACAATTTTCCTGCACTGCTTCATATAAAATAATAATTCAGCACTTATTTTATAAAGCGATGAGAGCTCCATTGTTTGTGTTCGGTTCCAATTTATTAATAAATCAGTAAATTTCACATCAGCAAACGTCCAAATGAGTCCAGAAATTTTTAACAAAATAAAAAATCTCGCCTCACGTAGCTTTTCTCCTCCCTCTCCTTCCCTCTTTGCCCTTAGATGTCAGAATCAGTCGCCTCTCTGAGGCTAATGTGAACACGGTCATCATTGCATCGTACAGACAATAAGACCACGCGGCGCGATAGTGGAATCGGACTAAAACGGTATTCGGCCAATAACAATTTGCCTATAACGGTTCAAGAAGCAATTAACTGCAAAATATTTTCTAACAATCAATTAGTGAAATCATGACAGAAGCAAAAGTTGCTAAATTAAAAATAAAACGACATACTTTGATTGCCCAACAACTACGCGTCAAGGACTTTGTTGATTCGAACTTGGCAGTTGCGTCCATTCCAGAACTTGAAACTCGATTGCAGCCTCTTGAAAAATATTATTCAGATTTTCAAACTCATCAATCGGTGCGCGCGGAGTTTGAGGAGATGTATTTTACGCTACGGCCAACACTATTGGTGAATTCCAACACGTCTGATCCAGATCAAACGGCAGCGACTAGTGGAAATGCGCTTAAATTGCCACCGATTCCGCTGCCTACATTTTCAGGTGACTACACGCAGTTGACTTCGTACTATGAAACCTTCTCATTACTTGTTCATCGCAACGATGCGCTCGATAATGTTACGCGATTCCATTACCTCCGATCATCATTAAAGGAAGGAGCGCTGCGACGCATTCAGTCGATTGAGGTTACACCTGAGAATTACGATGTGGCTCTAAAGCTGCTGTCGAGGGGTACCAGAAACGGAACATTATCGCACGAGAACATATCCGACAGCTGTTCAACGCTTCTTCGATTTCCACTAAATTGACATCATCGGGCCTACGGGATTTACTTGATACGGTAAGCATCCATTTGCGAGCGCTGACATCGCTGGGCAGACCTGTTGCACATTGGGATGACTTGATCATTGAATTCGTTCTGTCGAAACTGGACACTGTCTCCCACCGGCCACTCTGAATGAGCTTTTCAAATTTCTTGAAAGACGCTGCAATCATCTAGAACCGCGGTCATCCGTTCACCGGCCAAGTGTGCTTACACCTCCCAGGTTAAACAGAACAAAACCCAAAGAAAATTTCGACTTTTGGCACAGCGTTCGTCTTTCGTAGCCTCTGGAGTCCAAGGGCCGCAACGAAATTGCACATTTTGCAGTGGTACTAATCGTTTCATTTATCGCTGCCCCCATTTTCTCGCGCTCAGTCCCAACCAACGGTTCGAGTCGATTCATGAAAGGGAACTCTGCAAAAAATTGCTTCAAAACTGGTCATACGCACATAAATGGTAATGCTGGAAAATGTAAAACATGCAACCGTAACCATCACACATCACTTGACAATAATTTGTTTTACAACAACAACAACACGTTCACAGGCAGCAAACCGGTTGTTGCCGAAAACATTGTAAGCAACGGAATGACAATTAGCTGCAAATAGCTTAGCAACATTGAACATCAATTCAAACGCATTTTTTCTCTCCTCACATTCTGCTCCAGCAGCAACAACAACAACGCCACTATGTACATCAGTACAATTACTACCTGCTTCCCACAGCAACCCACCAACAACACCTGTTATTGTATTACTAGCTACTGCGCGTATTGAATAATTGGGGAGAGAGCACTGCTGGACTGTGGCTCACAATTAAACTTTGTCTCTGAGCGACTTGCAGTGGAACTAGGCATTAGGCGTCAAATTGCTCAAACAGAAATTAGCGGCATTGGTGACACCACCAACTCCATCGTAACTATAATGCCGTCTAACACGTCACACTACTCAACAGAATTAAATTTCCTTGTGCTACCACGTATTAGTGAGTACCAACCGGAGTATCACTTCAACATATCCAATTGGAATATTCCTAAAGAAACTCACTTAGCTGATCCCGCCTTTTTTAAATCACAAAAGGTTGATATGTTGTTAGGAGCGGAGATTTACATGGATCTGCTGATTCATGAGCAAATTCGTCTTGGTGATAATCTCCTATTCTCCAAAATACACAATTGGTTATATAGTCACTGGTAGGGTGGCTGAAATGAAAAAAGTAAGTTTCCAGTGCAGTAAAGTTTCCACAGCGTCAACTGCCTCATTAGAAATGTTGCTTAAACGCTTTTGGGAAATAGTAGCACATACCGCTCCCACAAAACCAATGACGGCAGAAGCGAGACTCATCGAAATGCATTTCACTTCAACAGTGCAACGGTCGACAACAGGCAGATTTACAGTCAGAATACCATTCAAAGCGCCTCCAACGTCTCTGGGAGAATCGTTCACAGCAGCAAGCGTAGATTTCTCTCACTAGAACGCAGGTTACTCAAAAATCCCTCATTACAACAACAATAGGCTCAGTTTATGACGGAGTACGAGAGTGTTCACCACATGACTCGAGTGGAAGCTGCAAACGACTACATGTCAAGCAAAGAATATTTTCTACCGCACCATTGCGTCATAAAAGCGGAGAGCTCAACAACAGAACTACGCGTTGTGTTCGACGCATCGGCAAAAACAAAAAATAATACATCACTAAATGATATTCTCATGTCATCCCTCAGTTTCGAACATATCGCTACGTTTTTTACAACAGACATCAGACAAATGTGCAGACAGATTGATGTAGACCAACTGGATCGTCGCTATCAGTTGATTCTCTGGAGGAAAAATCCGCTTTCGCAGCTCGGCGTTTACTAATTAAATACACTCACCTACGGCACTTCTGCTGCCCCTTACTTAGCAACACAGTGCCTTACACAACTAGCTGAAGACGAGAAGGAAAAATTCCCCTTGACATCAACCGCTGTCGACGACATCATGACTGGAGCAAATACAATGGACCAAGCCGCATCTCTTTTAGCAGACCTACAAACCTTGCTTACATCAGCTCAATTTGAATTACGCAAGTATTGTTCTTATAACCCCGACTTATTGCAATTTATTCCAGAACAGCAGAAGGAGCCATTTCAGAATTTGTGACGATGACGTCATAAAAACATTGGGTATGATTTGGCATCCAATTGCAGACTCATTCGCATACCACTTTGCCTTTGAACGGCCAGCAACAACTACAAAACGAACTGTGCTGTCAGATCTCGAAGAATCTTCAGCCCACTAGAACTGATTGGCCCAGTAGTAGTTTGGGGAAGAATCTACATGCAGCAACTTTGGAAGCTTAAATTGTCAAGGGACCAACCACTGCCGGAGTGCTATGAGCAGCGCTGGAGTAATTATGTTCAGCAACTGAAGATTCTTAAGTCAATTCGAATTCCAAGACAAGACAGTGAATCGGCAGACGGTGCATGCTACCTGCGCAGTATTGGCGAAAACAATGACGTCACAGTGCAGCTAATTTGCTCGAAATCACGGGTGGCTCGAACAACATCAACGTCAGCTAAACTTGAACTAGAGGCGGAGCTGCTTATGGCTGAACTCGCAGAACGAATACTCAATATTCTTCCAAGTGCAGCCAACGAACGATTTTACTACACCGATTCCTAGATTGTATTGGCCTGGATCGCACATCCTTCATATACGGTGACAACCTTCGTAGCAAACAGAGTTGCAAATATCCAGGAGCTCATGCGAATCGAGGAATGGGGATCCGTCAACACAAAAGAAAACCCTGCGGATATCATCTCTCGCGGAGGAGTTTGTAAAATCGTCACAAAAGGAAATCTGAGAAACATTCTCTAACAATGAAATACGAAGTAATTAAAATTCAACCCGGCGCAAAATACCTTGGCATAATAATCGACTCCAAACTTACTTGAAGACATCACATACAAAGTAAACAATTCGAAAGAAGAAACAAATTCAGACAATGAAGTTGGCCACTAGGAAAAAGTTCCAAATTATCCTAACATAATAAACAAAAAATACATATGACAAGAGTCTTACCATAAGGAAGATAGAAATCTGGGTACTGCCAGAAAAACCAACATACAGTAGATCCAAAGAGCACAATCAAAAATTATAAGTGCAATAACGAAGGCTGCTGGTACGTGACGAATGAAGACATTCACAATGAACATTGACACGGTGGAGGAAACCATAAAAAATGTGGCAGGAAATACACGGAGCATCTAAAAACCCATGGAATTGGAAAATTTCAACAAAGAAGACTAAAGCGAATCGCACCCGTCGAACTTCCAAATAGGTTTTAACATTATCTTTTGGTGTTTTGTTTTATATGAGTAGCCATAAATAATAAATTTTAGTATATTATAAATAATATTTACTCTGGCAATGGCCAGAATATATAGTGTAGCCAAATTGTTAAAATAATTTCACTTATTGCTGAGAAACAGATTGGAAATAAAATGCGGAAGAAAACAAAAATCATACTTACCTTTTCCTGTCAAACAGTTCATTAGTCGGAAAAAATAAAAAAAAAACGATTAAAGAAGTCTGAAGTCGGGTTAGACCGACTACGAAACACCCTTTACCTTTTCTTGTGCATGCGAGTTCAACAATTGGGATGTTTTCTTCATAAATCATCATTTTGGTAGGGTACTTTGAAATGATTATATCGACCCCATTTCTTGTATATGGGTTTCTAGGGTCCATATACGTACTAATATATAATTTCGTCAAAAAATATTGTGTAGGTCGTAAGTTATAATAATATGTCAATAGTGGGCGTGTTTAATGTTAGTACCCGCAACCTTCCTGTGAAATTTCGTTGATAAATCTTTAATAGGAACCTAGTAACGATTTTTGGCTAATTGTGGGCGTGGCAGTTCTATTATGATCTCCATATTCTGCACACACACTATTATGGACCCCATGTATATTTCTGCAAATTTTTATTCCGCTGGCATCAATACGAGCATAGGTAGGTTAATTTTAATTTCAGACCCGAAAGTTCCCTAAATCAAAAGTGGGCGTGTCTTTTCTCTGATCAGCCCCATTTGTTGCTGATAGCTTTATAATGTCCACATGTTTCTTATTGTAAAATTTCGTCCATAAATCTCTACCAGATCTTAAGTTATGAATATTTGTTAATAGTGGGCGTGGCAGTCAATATATACCGCCCACTTTTTGCCCAGTCTTTAGTAGGACCCACATCTCCATAAATGCCAAATAACGTCACGATTCCGTCAATTGGACCGAAGTTATAGTCATTTTAAAAAAGGAGAAAAAACTTCCTTATATGGGGGTTGGCGTGGTGTTTGCCCATATCGCAATCTGGTTCTGTATCTTTGTCCAGACTATACTTTTGCAAAATTTCATTAATATAGCTCTAACGGTATAAAGATTGCTTAGAAAGTGATTCTGATCACATCTGTATATATATATATATATATATATATATATATATATATATATATATATATATATATATATATATATATTTATATATATGTCCATACCTTTTACGCCTCCTTCTTGAAATTGCAACCCCTCTCAAAAGCACAAATTTAGTATACCCTATTTACATTTTTTAAAGGTAAAGGGTATAAGAATTATTTAATACGAAAACAAACGCAATAACACTAGGAAACGGGTTGTTGTTGAAATCATTAAACAATCATAAACCTAACTATATATATTGGGCTGATCCTAATGAATTAGTTGGGCGACGGCGTTTACTCTTATCGTCAGAAAGTGTTGGACATAATAATCACAGAAACGAAATAATTTCAATTGTTGAAGAATTAAAAAAAGCTAATATAATTAAATAATAAAAACAAAAAAAATGAATGTTATAAATAAATTCGGAGAATCTCCAAATAATCTAAGATATTCCAAAACAAAGTTAAAAACAATCACAACCAAGATACTTGATATTAGTATAGATAATAATAGTCATGAATCAAATATACATAAGAGAAAAATGATTAATTTGGGTGCACCTGTTAATGCTATTGATGCAGTTACAAAAACATATCTTAATAAAAGGAACGAACTATTAAGAACTAAAATAGAAAGATTAAAAACCGAACATGATATACAAATGAATATTATTAAAAGTGATATAGAAAAATTGTATGCAATTATTAATAAAGATGTTAATGATAATGTAAATAAGATTGAAGAAGCTATTAATGAACGTATATTAAGTGCAAATAACGAGCATACGAGTATGTCTACAATTGTTAAACGATTTGGTGAAATTGAAAACAGATGTGACGGCTTTGAAAGCTTTATTTTTAAATATTCGAATAGAGACACAGAAAATGAACGTGTTGAGCAAAGTAAAATTATAGACCCAATCTTTAAAACTTAACTATTAACAACACATAATATGGATATAAATAAAAGAGATACAATCAATGAACTACACAAACAAGCGCGAAAAAATTTGAAAAGAAGACGCGTCATCACAAAAGGAATTGATGATTTATGGCAAGCAGATTTAGTTGAAATGATAAATTATAGAACTAATAATAAAGGATATTGCTATCTCCTAACAATAATAGATACATTTTCAAAAAAAGCTTGGGCTGTTGCAGTAAAAAATTAAACTGCTAACGACGTGACGAATGCTATGAAAAGTATTTTTAACAATCATCGAATACAGATAACGGTAAAGAATTTTACAATAAACAATTTCATCATTTAATGAGAACTAAACACATTAATCATTATTCAACATATAGCGTTCTGAAAGCAAGAATAATAGAACGATTTAGTTGAACATTAAAGAGAATGATATGGAAAGAGTTTAATGATCAAGCAAAATCTCAATGGATTAATAAATATCAAGAACTTATTGATAAATATAATAATACATTTCATAGGACGATAAAAATGACACCCAATGACGTAAATTGTTTTAATGAAAAAAAATTATTATATACAGTTTATAATAATAATAATAATAATAATTCAAAAGTATTTAATAAACCTAAGTTTAAAGTTAATGATAATGTTCGAATTAGTAGATATAAACACACATTTGAAAAAGGTTATACACCAAATTGGACGACGGAAATATTTAGAATTAAAACAGTAAAACATACAATTCCCTCTACATATATTTTAGAGGATTATCAAGGACACGAAATCAGAGGTGGATTTTACGAATTTGAGCTAGTGAAAACCAAATTTCCACACACATACTCGTATTTAGTTGAGAAAATTATTAAGAAGACAGGAAATAGGGGCTTATGTGAAATGGTTAGGATTTTCTTCAGAACATAACTCTTGGATTAATATTAACGATATATCTCTGTAGAAAAATATTACTTTCATTAATCAAACGTTAAGATGTCAATAACACTAACATTAAATGGAAATTCTTCAATACTGACTGCAAACTATTTTCCACCAATTCAACTTCAACAAAATCATGTTTGCGGTTTAATCAGCTTTGACACATATCATTCAATTCCGAATGTTGATGTAGAAAACAATTTATTTCATATTGGTGATAATGTAATAGAAATTCCTGTTGGATCATATGAAATATCTGATATAGCAGAATTAATTCCTACTACATATGAAGAGATTAATAAAAAAGGAATTCTTGATATAACACCAAATTATAATACATTACAAACGGACATTAAAACATCAATGGATGCAATACATTTCGATCAAGATCGTTCAATTGGATCATTATTGGGTTTTACTAAAATAATTAGATCCGGGTATTACACATTATTCAGACAAAACAATAGATATAACAAAAATAAACACAATAGTTGTTGATTGTGATATTGTGACTGGATCATTTCTAAATAGTGTATCAGCACATACTTTACATTAGTTTTCACTTGTCGTCAGTCCTGGATATAAAATCACTGAAACACCAACAAATGTAATATATTTACCAGTAAATACAAATGAAATTAATATTATAGTTCTGAAAGTTGTAGATCAAGACGGTAATCTAATAAATTTTCGTGGAGAAAAAATATCAATAAGGTTACATTTGAAACCTTTAAAAGAATGATGACTATATTCAACAAAAAACAATTACAAAACGATTTATCATTCAGTTTAACATCACCAATAGAACACAACGAAGAAAAATTAAAAGAAAAAAACTCCAAATGTAAACCAATACAACAACGAAAAGAAACTAATATTCTAACGACAACTAATAAGAAATTTTTACACAATTAAGGATTTGAATTAGTTTAAATTAAAAGAGACAAATTTATATTAGTGATGTAATTAATATATTACAAAAACCATTTTTTGATAATAAAATTATTAAAAAGGAATATCATATTTACAATCGTTTGAAAATAATGATGAAATTCGTATAGCAATTCGAAATCCAGATTTATACATTTATCTTACCAAGCGAAAGCTTTATATACATTGAAGGATTTGCTACAAAGGACGATGCATCAATATCTTCAAATATAAAACTTTTAAATAATTTTATGGCATATCTATTTCATGAAATTCGATATGAACTTAACGGTGTAGAGATTGATCGCACACGACATTTAGTTATTGCAACAGATTTAAAAAACTTTATATCATTAAAACAGTCTGAGAGTATTAGCCTAAAAAATTCAGGATGGGACCCAATTACTGAAGAACTTCCTCTTGTTAGCGGTTATTTCAATTTTTGTATACCACTAAAAATATTGCTTGGATTTGCTGAAGATTTTAATAAAATAATAGTCAATTGCAAACATGAACTAATTTTATTACGTTCTAAAGAAGATAATGTTCTTAAATCTATCGTGGGAAACGAGAAACCTAAAATACGTTTACTGAATATTACATGGAAAGTACCACACATTGAACTTGCTGATGCCTATAAATTAGAAATGTATAAAATAATAAATAAACGACAACCAATAAATATATCATTCAGAAGTTGATAATCCTTTATTATCAGAAAGCACTACTGCTTTATGGAATGTCAAACTAGCTGCCGAAAATGAAAGACCACGTTTTCTAATTTTCGCATTTCGCAGAAATAATAAATTTGAACATTGAACATAAATTCAGTTACATATCCTTACGATGATCTAAATCTTAAATTCGACCGAAATCGTTTTGCATTATTATATGATATGTACTTGAAATTTCAACAAAGTTATTATTCGCGTGATTCATCATCACCAATATTAACACGCGATGACTTTGCATCAAAAGCACCAATAATTGTTTTAGATGTAGCCCATCAAAATGAATTAATAAAAACTGGACCGATTGATATTCGTATTGATTAAAAACTTTAAAAAACATACCACCTAAATGCATACCATACATACCATTGAAATGCTGTAACTTAGTACTGGAGCGTCGTAAAACCTTGAAATTGTGTGACAATAATGTACTATATTAAACATATGCATATTGTTTAATTATACATGATAAAATGTTGGAATATATTCCTCCTACAAATGAAATAAGAAAATTATTGTCAGAAAAGAGAAAGAAAAATAGAAAGAGAGATAATGCATTTACATGTATGGCATTTCATCATCATCCAGTTTTTATATTTAAATATAGATAAACAACATTAACATTTCTTTATCATTATATCTTTAGATTTAATTGCATACGCTTGTGAAAAAACATAATGAAAATTATTTTATATATTTTTTTAATTGTTTTGTTAAAAGGAATAATGGGCAATTCATTGCCAATATCTACTAACAATACCTCTTCTCAGATAGAATCAAATTCAAAAAATATAGAATTTAATTTTACACTTCCTAACAATGATGTTATAAAAATTAATATATCATTTGTAATGTTAAAAGAAAGTAAGATGAGAATAATGAAAATAATATATTGCGAACAAAAACAACAATAGAGGAAGAAACATCATCAAAAACAACAACATCAACATCTTCAACAAAAACAACAATAACAACAACAACAGAAGAAACTCCATCGAAAGATTCCACAAATACCCCAGATGTTCATGAAGATACGAATACACCCTTTTTTCGTTTTAAACGTTTTAAACTATTTTCGTCATATTTTACAATAGATGAGTCTATAGAAGCATTTCGAAAGAATCTAATTAGTAAAGAAACATATATCGGTGGTATAATGGATTCAAAAGATCCATTTTATCGCCATTTTAATGATACCAATTCGATGTACATATGATAGAGCATACGAGAAACGAGAATGGAAAATCAGTTACTTTGAATATCGTGAATATGAAACAGAACGAATTTTAAGTAATGGTGAAATTGAGAACATCCGCAATCCATATTTCACACATATGGTGAAAGATACTAAAATAATTGATCTAAGCAAGTACACGCAAGCATATAAAATGAATATTATATAATAGAGAATAATTAGTTGATAAATGTATTTCAAAGAAATAAGAACATGAACATTTTGAATTGAATATTAATATTTGTAATAATTTTTTCAATAAATCATAGTGTTACAAGTTATAATTACAATTTTCCTCATTTATCGAATTTTTCTAATCATAATACTACCACTACTACTGCATCTATTGCTCCAAATGAGAAGAGCAAATATATAAATTTTCAAATTCGGTTCCCAAAGAGTACGGTGAGAGTAAAGGTTCATATATCAATTCAATTTAATAATGAATTGCAAAAAAATTCAACATCATCATCATCATCATCATCATCATTACCATCATCATTAACATCATCATTACGAAATAATATTAGACGACAACGACATGAAAGAACACTTACTATAAACGAAGCAATCGAAGCTTTTCAAAAGGATTTAATTACAAAAGAATACAATATTGGTGGTATACTTGACAGCTCATCAGTTTTCTATCGCCATTTCAATTTAAAATATGAAAGTTGTGAAATAAGCATTAAATGCAGTTATAATAGTAATTATTTAAATCGTTCACTCGACATTTATTGTTTCGAAAATAAAGAATACAATGATATAGCAAGCGAAAGAGAAGAAGAAGACAAATATGAAACCAGTCCTTTATTCGAACGAACAAATCCTATAAATACTAAGATCAGCGATATTTAAAGTGATTCGCAAACTTTAAATATGCAAATACAGTAAGAAAACAACAACAACAACAACAACAACAACAACAACAACAATAATAATGAAGAAACAAATATATAATTTTTTTTACAATTTTTCAAACGTTATTTCGAATGAAGATAAGACAAAACTTTCCAATATACAATCACAACTAAAATATATAGATGATTTGAAAGTATGTGAAACTAAATTTGGACAACAGTCACATGTGGACCAGATACCTGCAAATGTTCGTACCTTAAAGCAAAATTCGAAGAAGAAGCAAAACAACTAATAAATGCAGCAAATGTAGATTAATTAAATTTCCTGTTTAGTTAGAATTAAAGAAAATATTAAATAAATAAATAATTCAAATAAATAAATAAATAATTCAAACAAAACAAAATCTTTTTATTCTATTTCATCATACCCACATCATACCAACATCATACCTACATCATACCTACATGCATACATATATACATTTAATGCAAAAATAAAAAACATTCACACAAAACATACGGTATATACAACCACCACTTGCCATGCACTCAGCGCTCAGCCTCAAGCGAACACACACATTAAAGCTCAAAAGCAAATTATCCAAACTGTTGTAAATAAAAAATTAGTTTGTTAAAAATATGCTTTATGGAATGCAAATGGTGTGAACCAGCATAAACCCTGCCCTTAACAAGTTTCTGCATGACCACGAAATTGATGTTGTGCTTTTGTCCGAAACACATCCCACAAACAAATACAACTTTCACCTGCCCAGCCTCAAATTTTACAGCACCACTCATGCTGATGGTAAGGCACATGGAGGTACGGCTATACTAATCAGAAATCGGCTTAAGCATTCAATGCAATGGATGCAAGTTACAACAGTTTCTGCTAAAAATCGTGGCAAAGACCTGAGGCTTTCAGCTATATGCCAACACGTTTTACAGTAACAGAAACTCAATCTAAGGAACTTTTTGATTCCCTTGGTGATAGATTTCTCGCTGGTGGAGATTATAATGCGAAACATAAATACTGGGGCTCTCGCCTAATTAATTCAAAAGACCGACAACTGGTAGATTAGGTTTTGTCTCACCAGGACAACCCACCTCTTGACTGATTTTGCTATTTCTAAAAATAGATAGTCTTTAGTATCGGCAGAAAACTGTGTCGTTCTGTCCTCTATTCACTCGCCTGTAACAATCAACTTTTATGAACCGCCAGAATATATAAGTCCAATGTTTCGACTAGAACCGACGAAACCGATTGGTTGAAATAGAAAGAGTATGTTAGGTTAGGTTAGTTTTTCGTGTCAGACCAACTCACTCAGACCACTATGGATCCATTGCGATACCAGCGCGTAAAACGGCACTTCTACTTTCCCCGTCAAACCATTTTGAAGCCCCATTAAAGCGCAAGATTTGTTTAACCTTCGCACCGGACACTACCGTAAATGAGCTTAAAGCGAATTTGCCTAAAGAGCCCGCTCTGATTCTGGCTAGAGCCGGGCATCCACAGAAGAGATGGTCCACATTCTGCAGTATTCATGAGAGAATACACCCAGCCTGAGAACATGTCTGCCGAACAGCCAATGGCCGGTTATACAAGCCACGACCTTAGAGAAGTTTATTAGTAGTCATATTTCTACAAGAGTTGAAGAAAAACATGCAGATGATGTAGACAACAATATTCATACTTTTAACTCCATGCTAGCGACTGCAGCCGTAGTGGCAATGTCACAAACTACTTTAAAACTGTTGTACAAATAGCCAATTGAGAGACTCGTAGCAGAGAAACGATTGTTACGCTAAGAATGCAAACTCAACGCTCACTCATCTCTAAACATAATCTAAAAGCAGCCGAAGGGCTCTTAAAGAAGCGCTTATAAAGGAAGAGCACAAAATCCTGAAAGATTACCTGAAGAAAGTAACCCTAAATTTTACCGAATGGTTCTCCCTCTGGAAGGCATCGAAAAACTTTAAGCCTCCAATGGAAGGTGTAAAACGCCTGAGAAACCCGACCGGCGCGTTGGCTCGAAGCGATAAAGAAAAAGCACTCTGCTTTGCAAGGCATCTGTGTCCCCTCTTCCAGCCGAATGTGGCTACAAACTCCTTTGCGTTGCTTGCCTCGCCTTGCAGTACTGACATTGCTCAGCCTGTTCAAAGTTCCCTAATATATAGATGTATATATAATAATAATATGACCCCGAAAATACCAAAAGACTTAACAGATTCTGCATGTGCATTTCTCTGTAGGCTTTTTAATGCAATTTTTGATTCGGTTACTATCCGAAGGCATGGAAGAGGTCGCAGATATGATAGCTAAACCTGGAAAAGACGCAACGCTGCCTTCATCTACTATATAAACTATCTCCCTTTCTTCATGAACAGAGCGAAATGCCGCAACATCAATTCGGCTTTCGAGAAAAGCACAGCACTTTTGAGAAAGCATGCTCAAGCATTTGATAAGGCATGGCATCGAGGACTGATGTTTAAAATCGAAAAGTTTCTTCCAAAAAGCTATCTTAAAATTCTGGAGTCCTACTTATCCAATAGACGCTTTAGTGTAGAAGTAGTCGTCTACTAATTAATTCCGAGTATTTGCCGGTGTGCCCCAAGGTAGTGTTCTAGACCCTACATTATATGTACTATTTACTTATGATATTCCTATAAGTGAAATCACACTAATTTCAACATTTGCGGATGACACCGCCATACGAAGTTGCAATAAATGTTCGACAAAAGCGTCGGGGGCACTACAAGAGCACTTTCTTGGGCTAGAAGAATGGCTAGGAATGTGGCGTATAAGGGTCAATGAGCAGAAGGACAAGTACGTAACATTATCTTTGAAGTCTGGTACGTGCCCAGCTGCTCGGTTCAATAGTATCAAGATTCCGCAAGCTAATGAAGTCACTTATCTCGGCATTCATTTAGACAGGCGCTCAACTTGGCGCACACACATTTCAGCTAAAATTTTACCTATCAAGTTGAAGGTTGCGAATCTACATTGGCTAATTAACCACAAATCCACCTTCAGTATGGAAGATAAAGTTCTCCTCTTCAATACAGTTGTTAAGCCAATATGGTTGTACGGCATTCAACTGTGGGGTAATGCATCCGCTTCTAACATGGCCACAATTCAAAGGTTTTAGTCAAAGATACTGAGGTTAATAACAGGTGCTACATGGCACACCCGTAACGAAAATATTCACCAAGCCCTCAAAATACCCACAATTATCAAAGAAATAAAGACTAGAAAAAGAAATACTAGCAAAACTGGAAAATCACTCGAATCCATTAGCTAAAACCCTCGCAAAACCGACAAGCCGATCCCGCCTACTGAGAAGCGACTTTCCGGCCTTTTGAAGAGCGAAGCAGAACCAAAATATTCACAACATGTTTCTCATCCAGCCCAAAAGATCTTTGGGAATAATAGGAAGACGACATGAGGGAAACCATCCCACATCATTTGCTTGCAAGGAATCAAAATACTGGCATTCAATTCACACCAAAAGTGTATAATGAGGCATTGGTTTCGATTGAGGACATTTCTTTGGCAATCGCTAACAAAGCACTGGTACAATTGGGAATAGCTGCCCCGAATCGATCTGCAAACGACCTTTTCGCTCATGATTTACTGCGAGAAACACACTTCGATGTCGACGAATTGGGTGCATTTGTTCAAGCGAATTCTCTGACTTTGGTTCCAGAACAACGCATAGTGTACGACAGAATCACCAGACAAAGTGGCGGAATGCGTTTTCTAGATGCGCCCGGAGGCACAGACAAAACTTTTCTCATTTCATTTATTGTGGCAACCATATGATCACAAAAAAATATTACACTGGCCTTTATTCCATCATCCCGAATTGCCGCAATTGTCTTGGGTGGTGGCCGAACAGCGATTTCAACACTGAGTTGCCGTTACATTTGCAAATGACTGAGACAACAACATGCAATAACAATAAAAATTCTGGAACGTGCAAAGTACTTCAATCATGTCAATTCAGTATATGGGACGAGTATCCTGTGGCGCATAAAAATCATTGGAACCCCTTCGTTGTGCATTGAAAGATTTCAGAGAAAATGAACAGCTCTTCGCTGGCGCACTCATTTTATTGTCTGATGACAAACTCTGCCAGATAGTTCAAGTTCAACATCCTCTGATAAAGTTAATGTATGTCCGAACTCATCAGTTTTATGGCGACACGTTCAGAAATTGACTGTGAAAAACAATATACGTGTCCAACTACAACATGGTGCATCCGCTGAACGTTTCGCAAAACAATTGTTGGATATTGGGAACGGGAAGATGGCAATCGATGCATCCTCCTTGCCAAGAAACTTCCGCATAATTAGCATCACAGTCGAACTGATTCAATTCCCATTCATTTCCCAAATATCGCAATGAATTACGGAAATCTTGAATGGCTCAGTGCCATTAGAAGCCATAAACAATGATGTCCATGCCACCAATTTCAGCGTTAAAAAATATTCCAGGCGAAGCGACAACTTATAAGTCCATCGATACCGCAATGAATCAAGAAGAAATTGTCATTTATCCAACTGAATTCTTCCAATCACTTGATTAGCCAGGCATGCCAAAATTGGCGTGCTTATCATTCTTCTCCGAAACATTAATCCACGACGAATACCAGGTTTTCAGTGAAAAAGATGATGAGCAAGATAATCGAGGCTACAATTTTATATGGATAGTTATAGAAGAAGATGTGCTGATACCACTCACCCCAATGTTTCCAACCTTTATTCCATTCGAATTCTAATGACTGCAGTTTCCGGTGGGACCAGCATTGGCAATTACCATCAACAAACTACTGGGACAATCGCTGTAAGTGTGTGGACTAAATTTGGAAACTCATGCTTCACACATGCACAGCTGTCTGTGGCCCGCTCATCTGGAATCAACTGATCTCTTCGTGCACACACCAGATGGAAAATCAAAAAGGAGTGTGTAAAATCAGTTCATAAACGGGGTTAAAATACGATGACGTTTCTCCTTTGATTGGCATTACCACGGATGCCGGGTGCAGCTATTAGTATATGAACCATAGGAGACCTCGTGGGTGTACTACACCCCTACACCCACATTATAAACTATCCCCATTGGTCTCATTTCGATACGCACCTTTCACAATTCAATATTCCGAAACACATGAAACACAAGGCATGCAACTGCTTATTATGACAGACCTGATAACAGGACCTTTGTGTGGGAGATTGTGGTCGTTGCAAGCAGCAAGGAAAAGTGCGGCTAGACGAATATATGGCTGAGGTACCTCCTATTCCAGCAAGCTACTTAATCAAGTATGGAGAGGCAGGGGAAGTTCTATTCACGTGTAGAATATTAAATTGTAGAGTGTTAGTTCAGTTGAAAGCATTTGTTGGCAGGGTCTGCTTTTTATTTCGTTTATTTAACAACACTAAAAAGCAACAGAAAATGTGTTTAAGAAATTTCAACAATATAAGAATCATTGACTTACCTTCCAAGGTTCTTGTCTCCATGTCAGCTTGTTTGACTTTCATGTCTGTTTATCCGTCAACTGACAATTTGCTGTGTTCTCTCTTCGTGATTTCAGGCATATTCGGTTATTTAATGAGAGAAAAAATGTCAAACAAAAAAATAACAAAAAATAATGGAATTATTAGCACACCCACCAGAATCAAATACTCTCTATACTCTTTATAGAGAGTATTTGCCAGAGTTTGAGAAAATTTGTTCTCTTTGGCCAAATTCATATTCGGTTTCAGTTTGTACTCCTTTCGTTCTTTCGCTCTCAAGTTATTCTTATTTAAACAGAGATTGCAACACAATTCTCAGTTAGAAACTTAAAAACAAATTAGCAGGTATATCACATAAGGACAGAGGAAAAGGTGGGAACATGAGAGACAATTCTTCAAACACAGTTCCAGAATAAATAGAAAAATGTCCAACAAAAAACTTTCCAGCAATACAACTACAAAATATTATAAGTTTGCCATGGTTCTTTCACTGTAGTGGTGCTGCTGGGTCTGACACAAATTGCAGTATAAGTCGAAGCTACTCTACAGACTTCCAGTGTTATCCCATCACAGTCAAAAGCCATGCTTGCCACCAGAAGGTACGCTATCCTCGTGTTTTTTGCAATGCTGGTTTGCAGTGTTGTTTGCGAGGAAAAAGTGGAATGGAAGGTTTACCTAAAGGGATTCGAAATATCCTTGCCGGATAATCACTATGAAAAGTTCGAATGCAATTATAAAATACAAAAGTATAACACGAATGATATTAATAAAGAAAAAACCATAAATGCGCAAAAAAAGGATGGAAAATGGATATGTCAAAATTGCGATGAAGAACTGCAGAAAGACGATATTATCATTTACTTTTATCGATGGGTCCAATATACATTAAAGCGCTATACGCGTTATGCCCACTTTACTCTTAGCGAAATTCTTGCTACCCCCGTTGACTTCTGTGCAAAACAGTGGAAAACTGAAGCGAAGGAAAAAACTGAAAAGATGCGGAAAACTGAAAAGGCGAAGAAAACTGAAGAGACGAAAAAAACTGAAGAGACGGGGAAAACTAAAAAGACGTGCAAAACTAAAAATTCGTTGAAAATGTGGGCTTCAAAAAAATTGCTGAAAAGACGTGGATACGAAGAATTACCTCCCGAACCAACGGAATAACCAATGGGTTCCAGTTTCACAAAATTTTTGTATCCTATTCTAGTGATATAATAATATTTTTTGTATTAAAGCAAAATTTGCCTAATTAAAAACAGTTAAAAGTGTAAAATTTGTTCAAAATGTTTTGAAGGGAAATACAGGGCCCTTCAGTTGACGTAGTTGCGTTTCCTAATGTAATACGATATCGTTAAAAGTGATGGCTCGGCACCACAGTTAGGGGTTTCCGGAGATGATGCAGAAATTTCCAAGTTTTGGTGACGAAAAAGTGTTCGTGTAACTGGTCACGAGTGGCAGACGTGGCACCAGGATAAGAGTCTTGTGGAAAACCATCTAATAAAATTGATTTGTATGTGTACTTAAGAGCTCTGCTTCGGTGGTGAAGTGCGAAGTAGGCTAGTCTTGTAGTCGTGGCCTCGCAGGTTAGTCATTCACCAACAATAGAATGGTGTGGAAACCACTCCGTTATTGCTCTTGATCGGTATTGAAAAAATGAAAAATATGTAAATCTTTCCTTTGGAAACCAATGCTCTTTCTAACGGATGTAAATGCATCCACATTTTATGCCACGAGATTCGGAACCATAGAGATCTCTAGCCAGGAAACTGACAGAAGTTCCATCAACAACAATTTATTCGATAACAAGGATCGTGATTCCACAGCTATACTTCAGAATGTCTCCGTAATCGGAAAAGAAGGGGGCAAATAGAACTAGGTTAGTACATTAAAATGAGATTGTCGTTCATAATGGAACTAAGTTCTGTTCGGATCCATTTTATTCCGCCGATGTATCCGCACTGGAAACTCTTTTACGTATTTAAATATATTTTGATTGCCAAATAATGTTTCATACGATTAGTAAATTGAATTTCCGTTAGTATCGCTAGTTCTCGGTAGAGAGGGTTGGTTTAAGGGATGAAAACATTCCTCCATCAATTTAGTCCAACACAGCTTTAATATCTTCACTGTCACCTTTAACCCAATATATCCACGTTAGTTTTTCTCTGGGTCCACTGTCAAAATCCGAGGCAAAGTTTGTGGGTGTCTCTAGAATAATATGTTGGCTTTTTCTCAAAATTTGATTTATAATTTTTTCTGTTTTATTTATTCATCTTTCCTTCGACTTTCTCGACTTTTCTGAAAAGTTATTTCAAATGTTCTCTCTCACTTATTTTATAATGGCTTATTTGCGCAAATGTTGCAATTCTAGTTAAAATTTCTTTAAAATATTGTTATTAAAACACGAACAAAAACTTTGCTTTGTTTCCTTCGTTTCTCGAGTGTCAGGCCGAGAAATATTTTAATTTACTTAGTTTAGAATAAGCTCAGACCCAAAATTGAGAGCTTTTTGGCATGCTAACGCATTAAAAGGGAACATGCTTAGGAACAATTTTTATAATATTACTCAGCTGAGCGGCTCTGTGTAATTCTTTTTATGATTAAGGTTTGTTGTAAGAATAAACTCAAGAAACAGTCGCCGGGGAATTCAATTTGTCAGTGTCATTAATACATTATGTGGGCAACTAAGGAACTAATGAAGAAACATTTGCAGACCTTGTCTTAGTCGGGACCTTACCTTATTAAACCTCACTTACGTGATTGACATACCAAGGAAATTACTACTAAACAAATAAGCCAGTTGGATGACTGTGCATATTGAATTGTGACATGTGAGTCCGATATAGAAATACGGACAAACATTTTCTTCGAACTATTCAATGTTCATTATGTTTTAACAGATTACCGAAGTTTACAGAACCGAAGTCCATATTTTAGTGAAGTTCTCCATTTAGATGTTTTAGAGTCCAGAATCCTGATTTAGAACTTGTTGTTATGGTATCCAAATGGGGAGAACAGCTTCAAGAACGAACTTAGAAAAAATTCAAACAGAGATCAATCGAAAGGCTCCATGGTACATCACCAATGCGAACCTCCACAAAGATTTCAAAGTTCCTACAGTCGAAATAAAGGTCTCCAGATATTGCGCGACTTATACTGAAATGCTTCGACTTCATCCAAACAAATTAGCTTCTAATCTTCTAAAATGCAAATATCGAGAGGGCTTGAAAGGAAAAGGTTCATTTATTATAGGGATTAAATAGCAATTCTTATACGACTTGAATATATAATTGCAACTATAAAATGCAAAATACAATTTTCTACGTAAAATGATAATAATTGTTTTTGTCTTTTTTACAGTAAAACTATGTAAAAGATAGTTTAATTCTCGTACTCAACATATTTCGAAACACTGGTGAAGAAATATTTGTTCCCTAGAATTAAGATTGAAGTCCTTATTGTGAGTTTCTATTGTTTATATATTAGAAGGATTCAATAAATTTATATATGAAAAAAAATTTAGGATTGTAAAAATTTGAGTTAACAAAATGGGAATGAGTTAACAAATATTCCGGTCGCCTCTTTGCTATGCCCTCTCACCCGATTTGCGTGGACAAGCAAACTTTTCACTGACTGTCCAGAGCCCGATGTAGATAAGAATAACGAACATACCAAAGTGCATTTGTGACGCCTCTTAACACATTGTTTTGGAACACTCAATTAAGAATATGATGATTTGCTCGGACAATCCACTGAGGTTACAACCATACATCCACCTTGTTTCCTGAACATACTTAATTTAATGTAAGACGGATGTTCTTCCAAAGTCTCTTGGTATCTAGTGTCTTGCGTTGGTCATGATCCATCCTTTTGTTGTCTTGATCTGCAGTAATTCAAGTGTATTCGTTTATAAAGGATGATGGTGAATCTAAATGTTTCTGATCTCAATGTGAGCTCCTTAGTTTAATTAGCCACAATATCGTCCCACCCTGGATCTCACGTCCATCTAAGTTTTGTTCTTCAGTTTCCTGAATTTTCGACTGCTTTGCTTAGAGGGACAAAGTGCCGTTTCGCTGGGAACTGTTGTGCGGTTCTAGAAAAGATAGGAAAAGGAACAAATTATACACTGCTCTCTAAAACAACCCGATCTATACATGATTACCTCTAAATGATACCTATATATGATTTTATTCTAAATGAAAATCATTCCCGGTTAATGAGGCACCAGTGATCAGTGACAGAGGAGAGCGGAAATCGGAGCTCAGCTAAGATAAAGCAGATTTCTCAGACTAATCGAACGATTGGGATACAAATCAAAATATGGCAGATCATACATAATTGCTTCTTCCTTGAGAGACTATTCGATTATGCTTTCGATTCTATATACAGTTGATGGTGCATCTCTTTTTCATATCGGTAGTATATGTCGGGAAATATTTAGTTTAGTGGTGTGTTTGCGAGGCTTTGTACGCAGTACTCTCTGCTCCCAAAAACAATTACTACAAAGACAATATGAGATGTTCATATGTGAAATTGTGGGGTTCTTGCCAAGTCCAACAATAACGAGCAATACATATACAACAACAACATGAATAACATCAGCCACATGGAGTGTATGCATACAAACGATACGCAGTATATGAAAAGTTGGTGTTTCTGTAGTGTGCGAAGTGAGAAGTACTGATAAGGGGCAGCGCTACGTTTCAATGCAATATGTGATGTTGTTAAACATGATCGTATGAGATGGAGCTGAACTTCTGGGTCGGTATGTATATGTGATGATGCAGCAAGATCTTATTTCTGATATGAGTGAGTTTTAGGTGACTAGAACTAAACTGCCAACTAAATTCTGATAATGCATAGCGCTTAGATTCACCTAATAAGCGTTTGTTGGATGATCTAAACTTGAATCTGTATATACTTCAGCAGAAACGCACACGAGCTGAAAAAATGGGCATTCCATTAAATGCTCTTTGCAGGAGCTGCAAGAACCTACAAGACAAAGAAACCATCTTGCACTTTCTTTGTTATTGCCAAGCCCTCGCTCGCTAGAGACTCAACCCTTTAGTCCTCTTCTATATTCTGGGTCAGTGCTCTTCTTTAGAACTTTCAAACGAAACTGAATTTGTACACAACTCCGGCTGCTTGTCATTAAAAGTAGATCACCATCCTTAGGCTCACGAGGATATGGCATCAAATCGGCACAATTCCTAATTGAGGCGACCGGAGGGTCCTGAGCCATTTTACGTACCTACCTAACACATATCATAGAACATTAGCAACAAATGCATTTGTTTATTTATTGCATCTTATAAGAACCATGTCTCTTAAGACCTGAATTAGGGGCCTGCTGCAATAGAGTTCTTACAGGAAGATTTGGTGATTTTGTAGCCGGTTCTGGTATTTTTTCGTGATGTCCTTGAATTCGTCTTCTATAATCGATATCCGTATACCACGGTGGAAGTTTTTTTTTCGACAAACCATGGTGTGCCGATAAGTGTCCTTCGTCTTAGGCTGGGCTCTTTGTATAAGCTCCAGATTTGAGGTTCTCGCACTTCCCCACAGCTGAACCCCATACGTTCATATGAGCGTAACAATCGGTTTGTGAATGGGTATTTTGTATTCTGGGCGCAATTTTCATCTTATATTCATCAACCAATTCAGGGCGACGGCTGTAATATTGCATTGGGGTTCTTTAAGGTTCTAAGTGCTTCATACAAAATAATCTACGGTCAAGTTGGAGGTATTTTCCTTCTATCGCTTGAGATAGTTCTGTTGCGTTTAGTGATACAGTTGGACATGTATTTGTTTCGAGAGTGAAGATGATGTGTGTATAATGGGATGCATTAACCTTGATTCCCCAGTTTGGCAAATTTTCGCATGAAACAGGCAGATGTCGAGCACAAGCACCTTCAGATACCGTCATTATATAGGACTACTTCTTATAGCGCTAAATCGAATGGTATTGTTTTTTGAAGACGGCGTCCAAAGTTTGGGCTATGGTATGGTTGCAATGACCATGCAGACTAATACGGAACCTGCGAGCGAAGTTTGTTCTGACTTCTTCGACGGTGGCTAATCTCTAAGTTTCTGTGAATATCACTGTTTCTTATATACCCGGGAGCATCCACGACTGCTCTTGTGACTTTGTTTTGGTATGATTTTTGTTTTCTTCCGCATTTTATTTCCAATCTGTTTCTCAACAATAAGTAAAATTATTTGAACAATTTGGCTGCCCTATATATTCTGGCCATTGCCAGAGTAAATATTGTTTATAATATACTAAAATTTCTTATTTATGGCTACGCATATAAAACAAAACACCAAAAGATAATGTTAAAACCAATGTGGAAGTTCGGCGGGTGGGATTCGCTTTTCTTATGGTTTCCTCCACCGTGTCAATGTTCCAGTGAATGTCTTCATTATTCACGCACCAGCAGCCATCGTTATTGCACGGAGAATTCTTGATTGTGCTCTTTGGATCTACTGTATGCTGGTTTTTCTGGCAGTACCCAGATTTCTATCTTCCTTATGGTAAGACTCTTGTCATATGTATTTTTTGTTTATTATGTTAGGATAATTTGGAACTTTTTCCTAGTGGCCAACTTCATTGTCTGAATTTGTTTCTTCTTTCGTATTGTTTACTTTTTATGTGATGTCTTCAAGTAAGTTTGGCGTCGATTATTATGCCAAGGTATTTTGCGCCGGGTTGAATTTCAATTATTTCGACTTTCATTGTTAGAGGATGTTTCTCAGATTTCCTGTTGAACAGATTTCTCTTTGTTTATCTCTATACCCCCTGATTGAACCAGAGGACTGTATTGTGATTATTCTTTGCAGCGTATCTGTCGCGGCGTTGTTTTCTTCGTGGTTTGACGCTAGGAGTACAGAATCGACCATGCTATCATGGTTCCTGGTGTTGTGGGGTTGGAAGTATTGGCAGTATATATTAAATATAAAAGTGGTCCGAGTACACTACACGAAAGCTGAACATTCATCGTCCTATTTTATACACAAGTGTATGTTGCTTATACAACTTTTTAATGAGTAAGTTAGGTTAGGTTAACGTGGCAGCCGGTCTAAGGACCAGCTGACTCAGACCAACATGGGTGCATTGTGATACCACCACGTAACATCGCAACTCTGATTCACTCGTCGGACCATTTCGAAGCCCTAATACAGCGCACGATTTGTTTGACCTTCGCGCTAGACACTTCTGTAAGAGAGCTAAAAGCGTAAAAGCGAGCTCGCTATTCTTCTAGCCAGAGCGAGGCAACTATAGAAGAGATGTTCCACAGTCTCCTCCTCCTCCTCCTCATCTTCACAGCTTCTGCAGTATTCATGAGAGAATACTCCCAGCCTGCGAGCATGCCTGCCGAACAGCCAGTGACCAGTTACACAAGCCACGACCTTAGAGATATTCTCTCTCGACAGGGCAAGCAAGTCTCTAGATTTGCTTCTATTAAGCTCCGGCCACATTAGCCTAGTCGTTAAGCAAGTGCCCTCTTGTGCCCAAGACCCATTGGCCTCACGCACGACCCTATCCTTCAGCATCAGTTTACAGGTGGGAATTGGTATTCCAACCTCGCATCTGTCCCTGCATAAAGGAAAGTTGATACCCCGTTGGGTTAAGTCATCGGACCTACAGTTCCCCTCAATATCCCTATGTCCCGGAACCCAAATAAGGCGTACCCTGAAAACGGTACTGATATCATTTTGGGCTGCCCGGCAGTCCAAAGGCAACCTTTGATTTCAGTGCCACCGAGTTCATTGACGTGATGGCCGTCTGGCTATCCGAGTAGATATTTATAATATTTTTTGTTATCGCATGTCTATTTAAGTAGACAGCTACCTCCTTTATGGCTAGGACCTCTGCTTGATAAACGCTGCAGTGGTCGGGGGGACGGAAAGAAAGTTCCAGATCCAGTTCTTTTGAGGAAGCTCCAAAACCGACTCTATCATCAAGTTTGGATCCGTCAGTGTAGAAATTCAGTTCCCCCTTCTCGATGGTATTGGTGTTTGCCACTCTCTTCTAGACGGAATATATGTCTGGAAGTGCCTTTCGAAGTTGAGATTAGATATAGAGTGGTCAATGTGTTGGGTAGAACTACTCCAGGTATGCGCAATAGTCGAGTGACCCATCTGCCAATCATGCCATAACGACGCACATTTCAGCCTTAGTGCTGCTGTGGCGGCCACTTGTTTCCCTACCAGCTCTAATGTGGGCAGGTTAGGTATTACTTCTAATGCTTTAGTTGGAGTGGTCCTTAAAGCACCAGAGATGCACAGAACAGCCTTTCTTTGGACCTTGGTCAGAAGCTTCAAATAGCTTTGTTTTTGAGTGGCTGGCCACCACACCAGTATTCCATATAGCAATATAGGTCTGACCATCGAAATGTACAGCCAGTGCATAATTCGTGGGGATAACCCCCACCCGATTGCGACTGCTTTTTTACATGTGTACAAAGCAATATTGGCCTTTCTAACTCTTTCTTCAATATTGGTCTTCCAGGTAAGTTTCCTATCTAGTACTAGCCCCAAATATTCGAGTGTCTCCTTCATCGGAATTTCCACACCTTTGTATATTAGCGGGGAGACCGTAGGAAATCTATTTTTTTTGGAAAAGAGGATTAATTCCATTTTATCAGGGTTGAACCCTAATCCCCTTCTTCCCGTCCAACCAGCAAGCGTGGCCATGCTAGAGCGCAAAATATCCATAAGAGTGTTTGGATATTTTCCTCTGATCACAATTGCAAAAGTCGTCAGCATAGGCGACGACATGGCAACCCTCCCTCTCTAGGGCTAGCAGTAACGAGTTTACCGCCAAATTCAAGAGCAGGGGGGAGAGGACTCCTCCATGAGGAGTGCCTCTGCAGACCTGTCTGCTTAAGGTGTAGGTTCCTAAGCTGGCAGTTACCTTTCTGCTGACGAGTATAGTCTCTATCAGCGGATCAACGCCCAGAGCTTCTAACGCTCCCGTAATGGCGTTCGCATTTATGTTGTTAAAAGCGCCTTCTATGTCAATGAACGCCACTAGTGCAAACCCCTTCTGCTGGATGCCTTTTTCCAATATACCAATAAGTACGTGTAATGGCGTCTCTGTCGATTTCCCCTTCGTGTATGCATGCTGTGCCGAGGAGATTCTATCAGTTGGTATAACTTCCCGTAAGTGTGCATCCATCAATCTCTTCAATGTTTTTAGGAGGAAAGACGCGAGACTGATTTGTTTGAAGCCTTTAGGATTTACATGTGAGGACCTGCACGATTTGGGTATGAAGTAAACCTTCGTTTCTCTCCATCTTAGAGGAATATACCTTCTAAACCCGAACTGGTGGCTTGGGATAACTTTTCGTTGTGTCAAGATAGGTTCAATTCTATCACACTGTTTTTACCCAAATGCCTTTGAAAGAATTGGCAAGAGGCTGATGGGTCGATAAGAGCTTGCTTTGGTTGCGGGATTGCTGCTTTTGAGCTACCTTCCACAAGACTGGAAAATGGTTTAGTCTAAAAATAGCATTAAATATATTTCTAATATATATTATTATGGAGTCAGGCAGTTCTTTTAGCATTTTCCTGATGATTAGGTCGCATCCAGGTGTCTTTGTTTTTTCACTTTCGAGATTTGTGATTCAATTTCAGCTATTCTCGTCAGTTTTGTTTTGTTGTAGTGCACATTGTGAGGTTGTTAAATTGGGAACTGGTTTCAGAGAGCAGTTGCTTTCTGAATGTCTGGTATTATTTTCTGTTTTTATGGGTGGTTTGGGTATTATTGCACTGTTTGGTTTTCTAGTAGCCTTCCAAGGGAATAATTTGTAGCTGTCGTCGTCCCTCATTATTTGGATAATTTTCTACTTTGCAGTCCTCATATTGTTTTATCGTTGCCTTCAGTTCTTTTGCCGCTTTATTGAAATGAGCTTTGTCTTCAGGGTGTCTAGAAATTTGCCATTCTTTCCTGAGTCTTCTTTTTGTCCTATTTTATGCTTAATGTGAGCTGGGAGAGTAGTAATTTGTATGGGCTTAGAATTGGGGTTGACTGAATTGCTGCTTTGACGATGTTGTCATTTAGGTATGCTCTTGCTTTGTTCCAGTCTGTTTTGTAAATATATAAGCTCCAGATATTTTTGTATCCATCTTGCTTTGCAGGGTCAATAGGATTGGAGAATGGTCTGATGACAAATCTAGACATGATTTTATTGTTAAGTGTTCGTGCAATAAGTTTTTTGTAACGCAGAAGCCAATTAAGTCAAGTAATTTTTTGATGTCTGCTGGCCACTCGCAGTCGACTCACCCGTATTTTCTTGGAATAATGTTCTGGAATGATTGGATAAACTGTATTTTACTAAGTGTGGTACAGCCCCCGAGTTGTATGTCCTTGAAATATCTTCCAACTAGCCAATACGTTTCTCTAAGTGGATTTCAAGTAGCTTTTCTATTCAACATGCGCGTTCCATTTAAGTTTCGCGTCTAGTGTCATTCCTAGATATTTAGCATACTGCATCTGGACCGCGACAATGAATATCTGTAAATATGCGTTGATTTGCTTTCGTTGAGAACAATGCGGCAGATTTTTGTCCACGAGCAGATTTTATTCAAAGCTGTTTGTCGATTCTCAGATGCTGATTCATTCGCAGTTTCCATTGCCATAATACCCGTACCGTCCGCGAACATAGCTGCAAACGTTTCTTCAATTTGAGGTATGTCCCGAGTGCAGAGCAAGAACAAGACAGGTCCAAGAACACTTTCTTACGGAGCTCGGCGACGATTTTTCAATTGTGGGCACTTTTCTGTTTTGTGATTATCTTTGCAATAGTTCTTCTCTTGAGTATTAAACATTTGAAAACTCTTATATAAAATAATAATATAATAACAAAATACAATATAAAAATAATATCTCTCATGGTTATTCTGCTTCGGCCCTTTAGATTCCTTTTTGTTCTTTTAGATTCCTTTTTGTTGAGTTGGATGCTTCGGCTTCCTTCAGTTCAGTTGAATTCCTCAGCTTCTTTGTTGGGTTGTCCGTAATATATTCCTCACTTTTATGATTTCACTTCACCTTCATTCGATTATTATTTTTGTTTGTTGTTTTATTCTTTTTACCTCCTTTTGAGGTACTTGATTTTTAGTTTTGAGTCTAATTATCGATACACTTTTTCATCGGTGTATTTTTTCGACATTTATTTTGACTCGGTTTTTTGGGCACTCTTATCGCCGAACTCTTACTTAATTTTATGAAGAACAGTTTTTTTTCGTGTCCTTAACTGTTATTTACAGGATCTCACGACGGTTATTGCGTAACGAGTTAACCACGTAGGGCGCCAATTAATTGTTTGGGGTGGGATTTTGCGTTTTAAAAAAAAACGAATTTTATTATTACAAGAATCGCGAAAGTTTAACGAGAACTCTTAGGAACCGCTTTAAGGTAATCATGAACAACCGCACAAACTGATAAATGTCAACTATAAAACTGTTGCCTGCTAAAATCCAACTGAGTGTCTGAATCAACCCTTTGTCTCTTTGTAGTTTTTGAATATAAACAAAATAACAATTTCATCATGAGAAATAACTATTTGATCATGAGATAAGGAATTGCTCAGCAGGAAGCTGCTGATGTCTTCCCTTTTAGTGTGAGAACGAAATAAGACAAAGCCTTGCTTGTATCTTCAGGATGCAACTTATTTATATTAACCCCATCATGAAATGAGATATAGCATCAATCAAGAACTTCCGATGCTCAACTTCTTATATGAATTTACTTTTATGCATCTTGTAGCCATTGGCTTTGTGAATAAAGATTTATCTTAGCTTGCATGCGTATTTCCTTTATATTGTCAAGTGTTCTAATACACACATTATGTTTTCTCAGGACATGGCAAATCTTTTTTATACGCAAAATCACAAATGTCTGGAAGAGCACAAAAGAGCTAGAAATGATGCAGACTCTACTATTAAACTGTCTAAACGCAGATATTTCATGTCCAAACTATGTTTTGCACGACCTTCCAAGCAGCTATGGAATAATTTAAGACTAGCTGGAGTATGCAATGGGAAATCTGATGATTGTCGGATTGCTGCGGGTATTCTGAATGACTATTTTAGTAGTAGTTCAGCGTCTGCTGCTGATATGTCTGCTGTAGTTGCAAGGGACTATGCTTCTGAGTGCCAATTTGTGAAGGTGACGTGGCTCGCTGTGTCCACAAGATAAAGTCAAATGCTGTCGGAGAGGACGAAGTTCCCATTAAATTTATTGAACTTATTTTACCTTTCATTCTAAGCCAGTTGACCCAAATAATTAACCACTGCTTCCCCAATATTTGGAAATTAGCGACAATAATCCCTGTAGCTAAAAAGTCCAATGCTAATGCACCGTCTGATTTCCGTCCTGTAAATTTGTTGTCGGCTTTATCAAAGGAATGTGAATATTTCATGTCTGAGCAAATCTCAGAACACGTCAGAAAATTTGACATATTTCTCCACTCCAATCTGGTTTTCGGCCTAGACACAGCTGCTCCACTGCTGTTGTTCAAATATTGGATAACATTTGAGAGTCATTTGATATGGGATACTTGCACCTGCTTTGTCTGTTCGATTTTTCTAAAGCATTCGATGCTGTGGATCACTCATTACTATGTGAAAAGCTACAGGTGGAATTTGGATGTTCCAGCTCGGCCGTCTGTATGTTAAATAGTTACTTGGTTGGAAGGTCTCAACGGGTTAGGGTGGGAAAGAGTGTGTCTGCGTTCAGTAATTTAACCAGTGGGGTGCCTCAATGCTCAGTGCTTAGTCCACTTTTATTTACACTGTTCGTAGATGAAATTTTCAGGAAGTGTCGTCATGTTACCATGCATGGATATGCTGATGACCTTCAATTGTATTTGTCCAGACCTATTGGTCTCATTGATGATTTATGTGCTAGGGTAAAGGAAGACTTGACCATAATAGTAGAATGGGCTAAGGCTAATAGGCTGAAGCTCAACTCCATAAAATCAAATGTCCTCCCGATTTACTAGTCTGGTTACCCTCCCTCTGATATACCAGCAATTTCACTAAATGATACTAAGCTTAATTTGTTTAAAAAGAAAAAACCTTGGATACCACATTAGCTCCGCACTATGCTGTGAGGATCACATAAATTCTGTGGTGAGTAAGGTATATTATACCTTACGGAATCTGAGGAGGACAGCATCATTTGAGCCTACTGAGACCAGAAGGTGGTTGGTGGTTCAGCTTATAGTGCCGATCGTGACTTACTCAGATGTTGTTTATGGTACACTTGACTCCGGTTCCAGGCATAAGTTGCAAGTGGCATTCAATAATGCTACAAGATATGTGCATGGTTTAAGAATGTTTGATCACATCAGTAAGTTTTGCAATCAAGTCCTTGGTTGCAATATTTTTAATGATTTGGATGCTTGAAATTGCACATTTCTACACAACTTGATTCTGCACATAATTATTTGTTTGTAAAGTTGAAGTTTTGTAAATCGACGAGAAATATGAACCTCTTACTCCCTAATTACAAGTACTTGAACTCGAATAGACTCTCTTATGTGAACGCCATCAGGTTTGTGGAATTCGTTGCCTTCGGGAATTAAGAGTATCTCAAGTAAGCACAACTTTTAGCAATCAATTATTCACTACTTCTCTTAATGCTATTTTTTCTTACCTTATTTCTTCCTCCTTTTTGTTTTTCATTGTCATTCTGTTCGGACTTTTCCTTATTTCATAAAAATCATTTATTTATTTATTTAATTATTTATTTGTTCAATTTTTTATTTGTTCAATTATTTATTTATTTGATCTGAACTTATTTCCATTTTTTTTTTTACATATTTAATAATAATTTAGTTTCATTCCTAGTCTTAGATAGTGCATTTAAAAGATCTGTCTTATATGGAAACTCTTTACAAATTAATGAATTTGTTATTTTTTTTGTGAGGGTGATGAGGAGGGTTTAGCCCAAATACAACTGGAGGTCAGCTGTATGTCTGTAGGCACTGCGTCAGAAGACTACCAAACTATGACGGAGGAGGACGAACCCACGTAGTAGATGGAATGCCCAGCACCAGGGTGGCACAAATAAATCTCCATCACGCTCAGACCGCATCCGCGGTTATTACGAGATGCTTCACCAAACAACAACTTGGGCTGGTGCTGGTTCAGGAACCCTGGGTGCACAGGGTCAGGTCAAGGGCCTGACAGGCTAAGACTGGTACTGGTAACGTATGATGTTCGATCCACTTGCCCTTAGGCTTGTATTATCCTACGAAATACCTCGAAGTAGTTTATGTCTTTCAGAATACCTCCGCGGAGGCTTAGTCGCTCTTCAGGTACCCGTATCCATCAATGGAAGTACGAAGGAACTGGTGGTGGCATCAGCATACTTCCGAGGAGATGTACCCTGCGGTCCTCCGGGCGCAGTAATTAAACTGGTGGAGTACTGCAACTCCAAAAAACTGCCACTGCTGATTAGATGTGATGCCAATGCGCAAAAAGAAATTTGGGGCAGCTCCAACAACAACGCCAGAGGTGAGTGCCTATTTGAATTTATACTCAGTAGCAAACTAGAAATCTTTAATGTGGGGAATACACCCACTTTCGTAACAAGAACTAGGAAATAGGTATTAGATTTAACAATGGGGAACTCTTTCTTGAAGGGCTTAGTCAAAAACTGGACAGTGTCTGATGAGACTTCAATGTCTGATCACCGAATTATTAGATTCGGCATTGGGATCCATCAGCCCAGAGTCATTAACACAAGAACTCCCAAGAAAACAAACTGGGAGTCCTTTTCTAAGAACCTTATATACAATATCAACCAGGTAAATCTGGGCAAGTCCATAAGGAACTCTTTTGGACTTGTAATAGCGGTTGAGGAGCAAAATAAAGCCATAATAAACTCATATGAAGCTAGTTGCCCAACGAACAAAGTCAAATCCACCACGGACTCGTCCTGGTGGACTGATAAGCTTTCAAATCTTAGGCTTAATGTACGTAGACTACTCAACCGGGCTAAAAGCATAGGTAATAGGAGTAGTTAGTGAGAGGAATATACCTTTCACTAACTACAACAGTGAAATTAGAAGTGCCAAACGAACAAGTTTCTGGAAATACTGTGAAGGTATCACTCAAACTCCGGAAGTTAGCCGGCTGTACAAAGCACTAGCAAAGGGACACACTATCTCACCACTCACTCTTAGGAGGAATGATGAAAGTGAGGAAGAAAATGCTATGCTTCTCCTGAAAACTCACTTCCCAGGGACCTTTGTACGCAATGAAGAAAGGGGTAGTGCTGGCACAGTACACAGACTCAGAAATGAGGACTGGGCTATAGCAAAATCTATATGCACTGGTGACCGGCTAAAATGGGCTATCCACAGTTTAAAACTATTCATGTCACCAGGGGTGGATGGTACTTTTCCAGCCCTGCTATAGAAGGGTTTAGATCTCATCTGCCAACTGCTACTAAAAATTATTAGAAGTAGTCAGGCACTGGGCAGCACCATGGAGGAGGGCCAAGGTAGTTTTCATCCCGAAGGCTGGGAAGAAGGATCCACTTCATTCCAAATCCTTCAGGCCAATATGCCTAACCTAACTAATCATCATGAAAACAGCTGAAAAAGTCTGTGACAACTTCATCAGACCACAGATTCTGGAGTATGCCTCCATCCGAACCAACATGCACATAGGGCAGGCAGATCTACTGAAACGGCTCTGTATCAGCTGGCGTTAGGGGCTTTTTTGGACATTAGTGGAGGTAGCGAGTAGGGCTCTTGTTTGTAAGGGGGTAGACTCTACCTTATCCAATTGGATAGAACAAATGCTGAAAACCAGAACAGCCGAAGTATCCCTCACCTCAACAACCACAGTGGTTAATACTCTTCGAGGAAGTCCGCAGGGTGGACTACTACCTCGCCTGCTGTGGTGCCTTGTGGTGGACGAACTTCTCTGGGAATGAACCTGGGTTAATGCTGTCAGGGATACGCTGACGGCATAGCTATTACATGCAGGGGAAAATTAGAGAGTACACTATGTGAACTACTCCAGTGTGGTTTACGAATTACAGTTGATTGGTGCAACAGGAAGGGCCTTAAAATAAACCCTATACAAGCTACTGTTGTCCCTTTCACGGGGAAATATAAAGTCAAACACCTTAAACCCATTAAACTAAATTTTATTTTTTTTTATGTATATATTTTATTGAATCTTCTAAAAATATCTTAGAACTAACAATAAATCTTCATAGTATATTTAACATTTCACTTTTAAATTCATATCAATCATTACCAACCTCCCAGTGCCTATGCTTTAAGGAGTTATGGTATATGAAAAGAAGTAGCGCAATACTTAAATAATAGCGTAATGAATAAGCTTAAAATCTAGTTTGTTGCTAAGCGCAGCACGTCCATCCTTTTCAGGCGGGTGTGTCCTTGATGCTGTAGTAGGCGCCTCGCTAATGCATTGGGATGCTTGTCTAGCTTTGCTAAGTAAGATTCAGCAAGTCGGGAAACTTCTTTAGTTACATACGGGATATGTAAATCTCTGTGGACGTTTTTGATGTACTAAGGAGCATTGGTAATCATTCGAAGAATTTTCGATTGGGCTTTTTGCAGCTTTTCGACATTTGAGGGTGAAGCACTACCCCAGAGTTGGATACCGTAGGTCCATATGGGCTTGATAATTACTTTATAGAGTAGAACTTTAAAGTCCAGTTTGAGCTTGGACTACCTGTTCAAAAGCCAGTTTAGCTCATTTATTTTGAGTTTAATTTGGGTAACTTTTGCACTTATATGCTTTGCCCAAGTCAGTCTACGATCTAAATGCATTCCTAGATATTTAGTTTCTGTCGCCTGATCGGATCGGCTTGGTGTTAATTTGCACAGGGGGGCAAGTACTCCTGCATAGAGTGAATGTGACATGAACGCATTTCGACTCATTGACTTTGATTCTCCAGTGGTCAAGCCATTCCTGAAGCATGTTGACGTGTACTTGGAGAAGTTTTGACGCCTCTTTCGGATTTGTGTGAGTACACAATATGGCTGTGTCATCGGCAAAAGTATAGGTGATAGTCTTGCCGTTCGTTGGCATATCTGCAGTGAACAACGTATAGACCAGGGGGCCTAATACGCTGCCTTGCGGTACTCCAGCTTGTATAGGGTATTCATCTGAGATGAAGCTTTTTTGTTTCACCACACAGCGTCTACCTGAGAGATAGCTTTCGAGCAATGTGTAGATGTTAAGAGGTAACATACATTTCAGTTTGTGCAAGATTCCTTCGTGCCAGACCTTATCAAATGCCTGAGTGATGTCGAGAAAAACTGCGGAACAGTATTGCTTCTTTTCGAACGTTTCTTGTATAGTGTTTACAATGCGATGAACTTGTTCGATAGTACTGTGTTTTTCTCTAAACCCAAACTGGTGGTTTGGTATAACATTAGATTGTTTGACAACGTCTTTAATACGCTTTATTAACAAACTTTCAAAGAGTTTTGAAAAAATTGATAGCAGACTAATTGGTCTGTAGGAAGAGACGCTTGTTGGGTCCTTTCCAGCTTTGGGAATCATGATAATTTGAGAAATTTTCCATGAGTAAGGAAAGAATCCAGTGCGTATTATAGTATTTAATATATGCAAGAGATGCATTGTGGCTATTGCTGGGAGCTCTTTTATCATTTGGCCCGTAATCAGATCACGCCCTGGAGATTTTTTGGCATTGAGTCGTTTGATAGCGTTTGTCAGCTCCTTTTTGGCAATCGAGATACCATTGACGCTAGGGATAGCATCAACCGCCTTTAGAGAACGGACGGAACTAGCAAGATTAGGGGTGAAAACTTGATCCAAATGATTTGCGAATGCTATTCCCTTTTCTGCATCACTTCTTGCCCAGTTGCCGTTGGGAAGGCGTATTGGTGACTCCATTTGAATGGGTTTTTTTCGAGTTTTTGGCCGTTCGCCATAGAGAATAGCTTGAGGCTTCTGTAGGACAGAGGGTCTCTACAAACTCGTGAAACTCGGAGGTTTCCTTTTCTTTTAGAAGGTGATGCAGTTTTTTAGTACATTCATTCAGTTTCTTCTTCAGAGAAGGTGATCTCTGCAATTGCCATTCTCTCCTAAGAGATCTTTTTTCGGAGAGGAGCTTCAGAATGTCTTGGGGAGTACACTCTTGTCGGGTTTGAGCTTTAGAACGTGGTGTAGCAATTTTTACTGTTTGGGATAGCAATTGAGTGAAATTGAAAATAGACTTTAGGGAAGTCTTTATTTCAAGATGTGAACTTGTGAACATCTTATATTTAAGCCAGTCTGTATTCTTGTAGTCGAAACTACCACTCACGTTTTTCTGATAGGAGTTTTCAGAAAAGATAGTTATTATTGTGGGAGTGTGATCAGAGGACAGCTCCAGAGAGGAATGCACAAGAGAGTGTACATTATTTATACCTCTAGTGATGGCGAAGTCAATAAGATCTGGAATCTTCTGTTTGTCGGATGGCCAGTATGTAGGCTTACCATTGGACAAGACATTAATACCAAGAGCATTTATCGCAGAGAAGAGTTTTCTGCCTTTGGGAGTTACTAAACGTGAGCCCCAATGAGTATGCTTTGCATTAAAGTCTCCAGCAGCAATGAACTTAGCATCGAGAGTACTAAAGAATTGTTTGTACTGCTGCTCATCTATATTAAACCTGGGTGGGCAATAGATGGATGATACTGTCAAGCCTTTGACGTATTCTTCGAGCTGAATAGTCGTCGCTTGTAGATAATCGGTACAGTATCCTTGCATTGGGTAATGCTTTATTCTATTCTTGATCAGAATAGCTGTACCACCACGTGCTTTGCCACCGGGGTGTTTGGTGTCATAAACTTTGTATCCCGCTATCTGGAAACAGTTTTTCTGAGTAAGGTGAGTTTCAGAAATTAGCATCAAATCTATTGAGTTATCGTTGAGAAATAGTTTGAGCTCATTTTTGTGCTGACTTATGCCATTTGCATTCCAATGACAGATTTTCAGTGCGTTCATGGTGTAGTTAATAGGGATTGCAAAAGCATGTTCTGATTACGTATCATGTCTTGCATCATACTTTGCATTGAGTACATAAATTGCGTCATATTTGCGATGAACTCTTGTAAAGTCTTTTCAAGAGTACTCTCATCATTTTTAGGGTTTACTGGTGGGGTGCCTTTGAGAATATTTGCGTAAGAAATACTTGAAGGCTGTGCTTCACGGGCAGAGATTTCGCGCAAAACTGTTACGGGAGGAACAGTTTTAACTTGTTTTGGCTGAGGTGCAAATTTCTTTTTTAAATGAGCGTATACAGTGCAGCCTCTGTAGTTTGCAGTGTGATTTTCACCACAGTTGCTGCATTTTTTGACACTGGAGTCGTCTTTGGGCTTTGTGCAGTTTTGTGACATGTGGAGATCACCACAAACGACACATACACTGGGAAGTGTACAGTATTTTCTAGTGTGCCCAAATTCTTGGCAGTTCAGGCATTGAACTGGTCCAATTCGCTTGAGGGGTTCTTCTACAGAGATTTTTCTATGTAGAAGATAGCGAAGGTTGTAGATCGGGTGTGATTCGCCTTTTCTCAGGTTCGAGTCGACTGGCTGTAGCTCAACGCGAAAGAGCGGCAGTGGAATCTTATCTTTATTGCGTATGTTAAACACAGAGTTTGCTGTAAAACCCTCTTGGGATAGGGCTTCTCTTATTTCGTTGACATCTACGTCAGCTACTTTTAAGTTGGTAGGTGTAATAGTTTTTTTCTCTGTGTCAAAGAGATTGACGACTTTGCGATAGCTTGATTCGATATATAATTGAATTTTGGTTTTATGTATTTTGCCTTTTAGTATTGGGACAACATGAAAGTTTTTAGCACCAATTAGAGTAGTTAGAGTATTTACGAGAGCGTTAGAATTGCGCTCCCTTAAATAAATTGGAGGGGGCTTTACCTCTTTTAGCACTTTCTGGGTAGAATTGTCTTCGGCATTTGCAAGAGGTGCAAACCTGTCAGAAGCGAGTGGATTCTTTTCAGGAGCAGAATCATTAGATTTAATCTGCTTTGCCGATTTTTGAGACAATTTTTGAGGACTCAACTTGCGCTTAACCACAATATAGCGGTCCATACCAGTCTGTATTGCCGAACCTTTTCCTTGGTTGACTGTAGCATGCATGTTGAGAGGTTCTAATGGTGAGAGAGAGTTGCTTTGCATACTCCACGGCAAAGTGTTTACCGACCCAGAGCCAACAATAAGCGTACTTACGTTTTTGCAGCAGTCGTTACTTACTGTAATGTGCTCAAGCTGAGAGCCAGCGTTAGCAGAGCCAGAGAGGGAGAGCTGTTTATGGGAGCAGTCAGACACTGAAAAGCTGCGCTGCCTACCGCTGCTGTCGAATTGCGCTATAAGTGTATTAATTTCACTTGGCGAGAGATCGCAACTGTTTTTATTTATTTTCACGCTGTTGTTATTGTTTTGTTGTGTTTGCACATCGGTTGTCTTCGTTGCCGTTGCTGCACTAGCTGAACGCGCGGGTGGCGACCGCAACATGTATTGTTTACAGGTCAGATTTTCGCGATTTTTTTTTTATTTTGTTCCTTATTGTATGTAGTTATATTTATTAGTACTTTTTTGTTAACCGGGTAGAGAGTTTTTGATTTTTTTTGTTTCTGATGATGTTTTTTTTTGTTTTTAATTTTTGTTTTCGTTTTTTTAGTTCTTTTTCGTGGTTAAAGCTTAGAGCCGCGGAGAACACGTCTGCTCGCGTCACGTTTACTACTCGTATATTAAACTAAATGGAGTGGAGATCAATGCGCAATCCGAAATCCAATTTCTAGGTATCGTACTAGATAGAAAACTATCATGGAGGTCTCACATCAATGAGACAATCAGTAAAGCGAAAAGATCTCTTAAGATATGCAGATCAGTCGCGGTGAAAAATTGGGGATGCAATCCCAAGATCCTGCGATAGATGTACATCATAATAGTAAACACACACACATACAATATATTTAGAACATATACTTATAGATATAAGCTTATAATACACATACGAGTACGAGTATGTAATATACTTAACGTATAGATATGAACTGACAATATACCTTAGATATAAGCTTACATAGCACATTTAGAGTACAAAAAGACTTGATATTTAGAATAAAATACACTTGGTACACTACACTGAAACTAAGCAGTCTTTCCTTTATCTAGGCGTAGATCGGCATCCTTTGGACGCCTTACACCCTGACATTTGATAGAACTTAGTTCAGCTGGAACAAGTTAACAACCTACTTGAAAGGAATAATTCGGCATCCTTTGGACGACTGTATCCTCATAAAGTTTGGAAGTTGATTCATTCAGCTTGAATAGTTAGTGACCTTCTTGATTTGAATAGACCGGCATCTTTTGGACGCCCTATATCCTTTCGACTTGAGGATCTAATATTATTTTTGTGTGTAGTGCCAGGCTAAGTACGTACCTGGCGCAGTCGGTATTCCTGACTACCGGTTTATACAATTTGGAATAGAGTCAGCAGTGACGGAATATCACTAGCGAAACTCTAACACTGAGAGGGCATCAGTGTCAGCCTCCACAAGTAGAACAAACCGGCTTGTAGTCAGTTGATTTACTGTAAAAAGAAACAACAAATTTCACCAACCACACCTTACAGATATAATAACTACCCTTACCCCAAACCACAATTCAGACAAAACCAAAACCCTCAATACCAAATGCAAAGATTTAAAGCACCCCAACCAACGTTTAATAGGCAATATCACCCCAGACACCAATTCAACCAATACCAACCCACCACCTCGCGAAATCCATTCAATAATTATATCCCAAACCCCCATCTACCACAAATAAAAAATTCAGAGAGCACTATGACAAGACAGAATACAACTAGATCAAGACAGAACTTTACACCCTATCAGTCAACACAAAGCCACTTCAACAGACACCAAAATAACAAGGTGGAAGACATAAACAATATAGAAATGGAAGAACAACAACTAATAGACGAGACAAATAACATTGACGACACTCAAAATTTTATCAATTTCGCCTCAAAGAACCAACGGGTTTCATAGAAATAAATAAACATGGAAACACTCTTCCATACATAGATATCTCATCCCCATATGGTAGACCACTTCGATTTTTAATAGACACAGGTGCATCTAGTTCATTCATCAACCCTCAATACATACCTGAAGACGAACACCAACAATGCGAAGAAGTTGCTATATCCACAGTCTTTAAAAAGTATAAACTTAACCAATTTTCACGGAATTCAACCAGTCTGGTTCATTTAAATTTATTCTCTTTAAATTCCACAATTACTTCGATGGACTCCTAGGGTGAGATACACGAACAATATTAAAAGCAACAATCGATCTAGACAAAACCATCTTTATAACAGACAATTCTACAAACGAAATAAAATTCAAACTTCACCTCTGGACTTATAACAATCCCCGCTAGAACAAAAGCACTTGCAAAACTACCAGTTGATACACTAAACGGAAGCATATACGAGTACATACTCGTACCTGCTGCTGAATTAAAACCTGAACTGTGGGTCACAGAAGGACTTTACGAAGCTACAAATTGTTATTTAGCTGCCAGGGCTATCGGCTTATGATGTTGAGATTTTATATAATAGGAAAAAAGAAAATTCAATTGTATTTATATTATATTTTCAATTCTTAGTTGTTGTAGAAAACTGTATATTGTACAAATATTCTCATGAGAGGGGGATGAAAGAATTTCTAAAGGATTTTTATTTTGGAATACTAAGGTTCGGATGGTGGAAATGGATGGACAGGAAGAAAGGAGATGTGAGATGGTGAGAGCTGAATTATTGCAGAAGCAACATCGGGGTTGTGGTTCCTTTTTAGAAAGATGCATGTGGGTTATTAGCGTGTGACCCAATCGAAGTCGCGAGTAGCATTTGTTCATGGTGATAGATGTTGTGTGAGGAAGGAAAGAAGTAGGGGCTCTTGCAGGGTTGATCCTTTTATAAGGGTGGTCATATCGTATCCATTCATCGCTTAATTTTTTGTATATATATCTCTTGGCTGAGGTAATAATACTTTTTTTGGAGAATGGCTTAATGTATTCTAATGGACAGTTCAGTGCATCTTTAGCTGCTAAGTCAGCTAGCTCGTTTCCGGATATACCAGAATGTCCTGGTATCCACATGATTTTGATTTTTTTTCATTACAGTGAGCAATTGTTGTATTTTTTCTATATACCATACTCTAAACTGTTAGAATAGTTTTTTGTTGCCTCATAGACTGATCGACTGTCAGTGCAGACGACGTACTTTCCCTTTCTGTTTTCAATCCATTGTAGGCTGGATAATACGGCTTGCGCTTCTGCTTCAAGAACGCTTGATCCATGCGGGAATATTGCTATGGAAATATATGTTCCATTCTCGGCTACGACTCGTTTTTTGAACCATCAGTGAATATCGGAGACCAATTCTTCTCTTTGAGTGGTGTAATAGTGTCTAGGAAGAGCTGCTTGTAGACTGTAGAGTTTGTACCTCCCTTACCATAGCTTGTTAGTTTATCGATAAATGACTCTGCGCTTAAAGTCCATGGAGGGTGTTTGACCGATCGTCTTGGTGGAGTGTATTGAAATCCAGATTGGTTTTAAGCCTATAAAGTGCGCACAGCGCTGATTCCATCGACAGAGAGAATTTACGAGCTTTAATTTAGCTTTAGTAGTTTGCCCAATGGCCGACACTGCGACCTAAAAGATCTTTTGTGTCATACTACATTTGTCATCAATGATCCATGTGATCACAATTGTCCGATCTACTATGCCCTATAGGTTTAGTACCGGCGGTTCTTCCGTAATGCCATAGCATTTCGTCCGTTTGGTGATGTCAAATCGTCACAATAATTTATCAGGTTCTTTTCTACCTACATGTTCCTTCTCTAGAGAAAGGAAGTAGCTGAAAGTCATGTTCCTTCATTATATTTTCCGCTTAATGGATGAATTTGAGAATGTCCATAACAGGAGCATTCTCTAATTCTTCCAAAGCCAGCTGGTCGCGGTGGAATATATTCATTCTGGTTCTTGCCAACGCAATGCAGTCGCACAGTATGTGTTCCGTGGTTTCCTCTTCTTCTAGACAGAGCCGGCACTCCGTATCACCAAGAATGTGGATTCTAGTCAGGTGATATTCCAGGTAATAATGACCTGATAGAAAACCTACTGTTTTTCCTATATCTGCTTTGCACATATTGTGCAATTCTTTATTGTAGGTGAATGGTCCTACCAGTCTTGTGGCTTGGCGAAGCCCCTCTATTCCTTCCCAGTGTGACATTCTGACTCTATGTTCCCAGTTACCTACCCTGGATTTAGCCTCCGCCCAGTTGATACCACAATATGGCTCCGGACCTATGAGGCTTGCTGCGGAACCGGCCCTAGCCAGCTCGTCAGCAATTTCATTGCCTTCAATCCCCGAGTGACCCGGGACCCAGCAAATTGCAACCTTGTTTGTTGCCCCTAGAGATTGTAGGTTGTGGAAGCATTCTTCCACCAGTTTCGATTCTAAAGAATATGAAGCTAATGCCTGTAATACAGCTTGATTATCTGAATAGATAGCTATGTGTGCGCCCTTTATTCCCGTTTTCAGATTTGTCCTCGCACAGATTGAGATTGCTTGAATTTCAGCCTGGAAGACTCTAGGCCACCTGCCCATTGGTTCTGAGATTTTGGTATTTGGTCCATAGACCCCTGCACCGACTCCGGTGTTTGTTTTTGAACCGTCTGTGAACCATTCTAGACTTCTAGGGTCGACCCAAGGTCCTCCTATTTCCCATTCATCACGGTCTGAGATAATAATCTCAAAATTGCGATCAAACTGTCGTTTTGGAATCATATAGTCCGTTATGGAGCAGATTATGTTTTGATCTGTTATGTTATTTACAATATTGAAATGACCATAGTCATGAGGTTCTTGTCTAGACAAGATCTTCATCTTAAATGCGCTTCTAGCAGCACATTTTCTCACGAATACGTGAAGTGGGGATAGTCCTATTATGGCCTCAATAGCAGCGGTTGGGCAGTTTCGCATGGCACCGGTGATTGCCACGCAAGCCTGCCCTTGAAATCTTGTAAGTATTTTCTTACCAGATTCCTTTGTTGTCTTGGGCCACCACACAAGGGATGCATAGGTAATGATTGGTCTAACCATCATTACATACATCCAGTGTATCATTTTTGAGTCTAGACCCCATGTTCTACCAAAGAGACTTCAACATGCCCACATTGCTCTTGTGGCTTAGTTTATCACCGAGTGTAGGTGAGAGTTCCAATTCAGTCGCTTATCCAGAACTACACCTAGATATTTGACCTCATCGGAATATTCTATATTGATTCCCTCAACAGCTATTGTACCAAGGTTCAATTTTAATCTGTTTGTAAAAGGAACGACAATGGTTTTGCTAGGATTCATGCATAAACCCTCTGCGCGACACCATTCTGAGATGAAGGCTAGAACCTGATTCATAATGTCGGATACTGTTCTTTCAAACTTGCCACTAATAATGACAGCAAGATCGTCAGCATATCCAATTGCCTTGAAAACTAACCCTTGTAGTTTGACTTGAGATCGTCAATAACTAAAGACCCACCGCCTTGGGGACAGCCTTTCATTGCCTTGACTGGTACGGCCTCGTCTCCCAGAGATGAGCTAATTTCTCTGCTTTTTAACATCGTTTTAACCCACCCAACAGTCGGTTTATCGATATTTTTGCAGAGCATAGCCCCCTCTATAGAGCCGTAACCGGTATTATCAAAGGCGCCCTCGACATCTAAGAATGCACATAAAACAATTTCCTTGGAATATTGAGCTTTCTCTATCTTTGTTACAAGGTAATGAAGCGCTCCCTCCGTGGATTTTTGCCTATTATATGCAAACTGAGATTGGTGCAGAGGTGTTGTTCTGTCTAGCGTTTCTCTAATATGTAGATCCACCAATCTTTCCATAGTTTTTAGAAGAAACGACGTGAGACTGATAGGTCTGTATGATTTAGGCAGTTCGCTGGACTTCTTGCCCAATTTTGGAATAAATACCACATTAACTTTACGCCATATGGATGGTATGTACTCCCTACTGAAACTGTTCCTAAAAATATCAACAAGTGTTTCAGGCATTATATCCAGTCCTCTTATCAAGAGGGCTGGAAAAATGTTATCCTCACCTGGTGTCTTGAATGGTTTAACGAGCCTTTACGAGTTGTATTTCTTTATGCAAAATATGCGAGGAGTTGCAAAATAAACGAGGTGTTAGACCACAACACAGGGTCTGCATTCTCTGTCCAATTTCGACGAAGCCTCCTTCCGCTAAAAGATTTTCAGTACGCGTAGTTCTTAAGGCTCGTATCCTGTACCTCACAGCTGCATAATATGGTGTCTTTAACATATTTAGATTGGTTTTGGCACATTTTCCATAGATCTGCAGCCCGTAGTCTATTTTGGAGAGAATTGTAAGTTTCGTTGCAGAAATTAGAGTGTTAGTGTGGATAGGACTTTTAGGGGATGAGAGGTATTTCAAAATGTTAAGTCTGGCAGCTAGACAAATTTTTAAATATATACAATGGTGCGTAAAGCTATTTTTATTGTCAGATATTGGGCCAAGAATTTCTAAATTGATAACATTTTCAATAGTAATATTGTTGAAATTAATTATTGTATTGTTGCATTTATTTGTTCTACAAATGTGTAAATGTTTAGATTTAATAAAAGAAATTTTAGCTCCTGAATGTAAGGACCAGCTGTCAATAATTTTAAGTGTTTCAACTAGATTTCTGTTTATTTGGTTTATATCTTGATTCTTGCTGATGACATATAGATCATCTGCATATAAGCAATGCCTGATTTGCAAGAATCAATTTACTTCAATAATCATATTGTAAATAGAACTATAGAAAGTGGTGAGCCTTGAGGGATACCATTGGAAAGTGGATACGTAGATGATAAAACGTTGTTAACCTTGCAACGAACTTTTCTATTGTTTAAAAAGGATTTAAGATAATAGAACATTTTTGGGCCAATATTCCGTTCTTTAAGTTTTTTTAATCCTATATGGGGACCAACCTTATCGAAAGCTTTCTGGAAATCTATGGAAAGCACAGATATGTGGTTTTTTGCAGAAAGATATTTACTGACTAGATGATCTATGTACAATAAAGCGTCTGTGGACATAGACCTGGCCTGAATCCAGTTTGGTATGGTGAGAGGAGGTTAGAAGTATTTAAGAACCATGCATTCACTGTAGAAGGAAAACATTTTGAATACGTCAGAATGGCCTTCGGTCTCAAAAATGCCCCATCAACCTTTCAAAGGGTAATGGACAACGTTTTAAAAGATCTAATCGGAAAAATTTGCTTAGTATATCTGGATGATATTATCATCTTTTCTTCATCCTTACAAGAACATTTAGAAAGTATAGGACTTGTTTTTCAAAAATTACGTGAATCCAATTTCAAAATACAGATCGATAAATCAGAGTTCATGAAAAAAGAAATTGCCTTCCTTGGCCACATCATTACTCAAGAAGGAATTAAACCCAATCCATCTAAAATACACGAAGTAAAAAACTTCCCAATCCCTAAAACAAAAAAAGAAATTAAGTCATTCATGGGTCTTGTAAGCTATTACAGGAAATTCATACAAGATCTTTCTAAAATAACAAGACCTCTAACCAAATGTCTTAAAAAATATCCAAAAATTACATTAGACAACGAATACATTAAAGCTTTTGAAGCTCATGCAGGAATATCCTAATGAACGACCCCATTTTACAATACCCCGACTTTTCTAAACAGTTTATATTAACTACAGACGCAAGTAGCTATGCACTCGGAGCAGTATTATCGCAAGGCAAGATAGGAAGCGACAAGCCTATATGCTTCACCAGCCACACTCTAAATGAACATGAAATAAACTATTCCACTATAGAAAAAGAACTCTTAGCGATAGTATCCGCCACAAAATACTTCCGCCCATATCTATTCGGAAGAAAATTCCAAATAGTAACTGACCATAGACCACTAACATGGATTATGAGTTTAAAAGAACCCAATTCTAAACTCGTCAGATGGCGACTCCGGCTTGAAGAATATGATTACGAAATAATATACAAAAAAGGCAAATGCAACACAAACGCTGACGCACTAAGCCGTATTCAAATTAGCAACCCCACTGAAATTGAAAATTTTGAACTAAACATTAATGACGAAACCACTGCTGCTACCTTTCACAGCAGTGACGAAAATTTAAATGATGGAATACCTATCTCAGAAAGACCTTTAAGCGATTTCAATTTACAGATCATATTAGAACAAAGTGACAAAGGATCACCATTAACAACGGAAACTATATTTCAAAACAAGCAAAGGAGAACAATACGAAGAAATTCTTTCAATGAAAATACAATGGTCGACATTTTAAAAACTTTCATTGCTCCAAATAAACTTACCGCCATACGTACAACTGATAGCATTTTCCATATTGTACAGTCAACCTTTTCAAAATACTTCTCTGAGAGTAAAATATTTCGCCTAATACGATGTATGGATATACTAAAAGACATGAGAATAGAAGACGAATAAGAACACGAAATCTTTAGCTACCATGAACGTTCCAACAATAGGGGAATTCAGGAAACTCTACTCCACCTGACACTCAAATTCTATTTCCCTAACATGAAGCACCAAATAACCAAAGTTATAAACGCTTGTGAAAAATGTAAACTCATGAAATATGACAGAAGTCCGCCTAAATTAGAATTCCAAAAACCCGAAACTCCTCTCAAACCTTTAGATATCCTCCACATTGATTTATATAGCATTAACCACCATCAAATGTTGACAGTAATATACAAATTTTCCAAATTTGCGGCAGCCTATACTCTTTCTTGTACGAGCAGTCTTATAGTCCTTAATGCTTTAAAACAACATATAACCCTGTTCGGTATACCCAAACAAATCATATGTGATCAAGGTACTGAATTTACCGCCACTATATTTAAAGACTTCTGCAAACAGCACGAAATTGACCTTCATATCACGTGATACCAACAAACAAGTAGCAACTCACCTGTAGAACGACTACATTCTACGCTGACCGAAATATACAGACTCATACTGACAAAACGCAAAGAATTAAAACTAACATGAAGAACTTCTCTCAGAAACTTTAATCACTTACAACAACGCCATACACTCAGACACAACATACACAGCATACGAACTATTTTTTGGGAGGCCGTACAAATTTAATAGAAACATAAATTTTAATAACGAACACGAATACTTAACAAAACTAAATGATTTCCTTAACGAATTATACCCTAAAATTAATGAACATCTTGAGAAAATATCAAACACCAAAATATACAACTTAAATGTATCAAGAGATATCCATGAAGATAGGGAAGAAAATGAAACAATCTTTGGAAAAGAAGTTAGGAGAAACAAAATAACACCAAGATTCTCAAAACATAAAGTTTCAAAGAATAATAGAGTAACTATAATCACTAAAGACAATAAAAAAATCCATAATAGCAAATTAAGAAAACAAAAAAACAAAAAAATATGAAATAAAGAGAAAGAGAAAGAAAAGAAATAAACAAAAAAGGAAAGGGACGAAATAAACATATCACATTGCGATCTCACTGAAGATGAGCACTCCAGTAAGAAAACACACTGCCATCTCACTGAAGATGAGCACTCCAGTATAACCAATTTAAACATGAAACCTAGTGCCTTAAAAAGCCAGGTTTCCATGGCACATAAAACCAAAATTTTTTTTTTCATCGATTCATCATGATGAATATGAATACAAAAGAAAACAAACACAACTATCTACATATTTAAAAAAAAAAAGGGGAAGAGGAAAAAACGAATTTCTTTATAATTTCATAAAAGTGAGTCGTGTATCAAAAATTATGAGGGCATATCACAATATTTCACGTAAAGAAAAACACCATACGAGGTGTGATCAAAAAATAACCGTTATTTTCATCTTTTCGTGAGTTACGTATGTTCGATGTTCGCATTTTTTTTTTTGTTATGTTGGTACACATGTCTGTTATATATGTTGGCAATACCAACCATTTTGGATTGTCAGTTTGTTTTTGACAGAAAAAAACGTTAGTCGTGTTTTGGTGTGCTCTTCGATTTTGTACTATTCGAAAAAATGGATCAAAGAAACTGTATTCAGTTTTGTGTAAAAAATGAAATTAAATGCGCAAGGAGATTTGAAATGTTGACTGTGGCCTTTGGCGAGTCTACTATGAGCAGAACACAAGTTCAATTGTGGTATAACCGGTTTAAGGAAGGCCGAGAAGATGTCAATGACGATGCTCGTCCTGGTCGCCCGAGCACGCCAACAACCGATGAAAACATTGACGCAGTGAAGAAAATGATTTTGGATAATCGTCGAATCACTATCAGAGAGGTTGCTGATGATGTTGGCATATCGTTCGGCTCATGCCAAGCAATTTTTACGGATGTTTTAGGCATGAAACGTGCGGCAGCGAAGATTGTTCCAAAATTGCTAAATTTTGAGCAAAAACAACGTCGCATGGACATCGCTCAGGAGCTGGTATTTGCCAAAAACAAACCGTTATCATGCCTCAACCACCGTATTCACCGGACTTGGCCCCCGCTGACTTTTTCCTCTTTCCAAAACTGAAGACACCGATGAAAGGAAAGCGTTTTGCTACGATTGAGGAGATAAAAGAAAAATCGAAACAGGAGCTGTTGACGATACCAAAAAAAGCGTTTCAGAAGTGTTTCGAGGATTGAAAAAAATGCTGGCATAAGTGTATTATATCTGAGGGGAATTACTTTGAAGGGGACAAGATAGTTGTTGATGAATAAATAAATACTTTATTTTTTGATCACACAATAACGGTTATTTTTTTATCACACCTCGTATTGTGAGAGAACATCACAGGTAGTAAGAAACAACGGTAATTGCACGAACTCACCTAATAAAAAATAATATGTATATAATAACACAATAAAAACAACTAAAAAAAACAAACAAAAAATAAACACAATAAACAATTCTTTTAAAAAATAATTGCAAATTTCAGATTACATGTCGTGACTACACAATCCATACACATACAAAAGCTGGAAAATGACCTAAATTGAATCCAAATTAAACTCGGACCATGCAAAAAAATCCGCAACTATTTTAACCTATTACATATCATCAACCTAACAGAATATGAAAGTAATCTACAAAAAATTTCACAAGTTTTAGAAGAATTTGAACCTCATACATCCCTGGAAACTTTATTGGAAATATCAAACAAAAAATTCAATGACCTCAGCACAACATTATTCTCATTATTGCCCACCAAAAGACATAAATGCGGCCTAATTAACGGACTAGGAACAGTAATTAGATTTATGTATTACAGGGAATATGGACGCAAAGGATGCCGACAACCTTAATGAAGAAATAGCAAAATTACAAACAGACCAATCAACTACAAAAAACTTTGCAATTCAACCACACCTATTAAATGACTAAATGTTACCAAGAATGAAAAATATAACAAACCACATTAACCTAGAACAATACCATATGATTTCCTACTTAGAAGAACTGTCAAACACAATACACAAAGAAGACAATATTATACAAGAAATTCAGTATATAAACCAAATTCACTTCAATACCTTCATAGATACCCTCAAAAAAATTATCGTAGTATCTGATGAACACATTTACAATACGGGTATACTCGACTTACAATAATTCAAATATAATTTTCAATGTTAAACTACCCCAAATCGAAAACTATGATTGTAAATTTTATAATATCATCCCACTACCTATAAATAACACAAAACAAATAATAACCAAACGTTATGTAACATATAATGCTAAGAAAATTCAGTTCTTCGACGAAGCATGCAACTCATTAGAAAACACATATTATTGTAAAAGCCCAAACAACGAAATCGTGACAGAAGACTCAACCTGCATTGGCGCAATATTTAACAACACAGCATCTAGCTGTCACTTAGACGATATAGAAATGACACCCACAATATATCAACCTAGAGAGAATCTCATATTATCAACTAATATACCTCAAACACTAATTAAGTATAATTGCAGTAACTCAAGCAACATACTAGTCATTGCACAGTGGACATAAATGGCATCATCTACACAGACACTCACGAAATATTCTGGGATGCAGTCCAACTAATACTTCCACTAAAGTTAGCAGTCCAAACCTTAACAATCTCATCATCAATAAGCCTACCAAAACTGCAAGAATTCAACTTTAAACACAACACATCCATAGCAGTACTACACAAAATACGAAAGCAACATTAGAGCCACCTTCACAACCACTGCATTAATTGTTTTGGGAGTCATATCACTAATCGCTCTCATTCTAGGAATATACAAAACAACTACAATCAAATATATACCGGAACCATTACCTACGATCGCTCCAGCCATTGAGAACTCTCTCTGGCCATAGCTCTACTCTAAGGGGGGAGGAGTTACGTTCCCACCTACGGTGTCAATGATCACTACACCCCCATCACCACCACCACCTAAACCACCTAGAACCCAACCACATAACCACTAACAAGTTCAACGATTCCAGATTTGCAACAGCAGCATAAATAACCGAGCAACCCAACCACATAATATACTAGCAGGTTCAACAGCTCCAAAAATGCAATGACTGCACAACAGCAAGCAGCGGGCAGCGACGATATCAACGACCACATTAAGCACACACACGTTGTATTTCTTTATTACATAGCCATAAAGTAAACAAACTTTCCAAACACACACACACACACAATATATTTAGAACATATACTTATAGATATAAGCTTATAATACACATACGAGTACGAGTATGTAATATACTTAAAGTATAGATATGAACTTACAATATACCTTAGATATAAGCTTATATAGCACATTTAGAGTACAAAAATACTTGATATTTAGAATAAAATACACTTGGTACACTACACTGAAACTAAGCAGTCTTTCCTTTATCTAGGCGTAGATCGGCATCCTTTGGACGCCTTACACCCTGACATTTGATAGAACTTAGTTCAGCTGGAACAAGTTAACAACCTACTTGAAAGGAATAATTCGGCATCCTTTGGACGACTGTATCCTCATAAAGTTTGGAAGTTGATTCATTCAGCTTGAATAGTTAGTGACCTTCTTGATTTGAATAGACCGGCATCCTTTGGACGCCCTATATCCTTTCGAGTTGAGGATCTAATATTATTTGTGTGTGTAGTGCCCGGCTAAGTACGTAACTGGCGCTACAGTTTCACAAAGTTATTTAAAACAGAGTGGAGCTACAAACATGCATGGAGAGGTCTCAGCGCAACCTACATGTTAGATCAGTCCACGATCACCTGGTATACCGACGGGTTTCTCACAGAAGAGGGTTCCGCCGCGGAGATATTTGGAGCTAGATACAAATACTATGAATCCCTAGGCAAATATACTAGCATCTTCCAGGCGGAAATCCACGCTATTGAGAGATGTGCACATTTCAACATTTAAATATGTTACGAGCGCAAGAATATTACCATCTTATCGGATAGCCAAGCCATTAGGCCATTAGGGCCTCTTGGCTCACGTAACAAGGTTACTATCCTGTGGGTTCCGGGGCATACTGACGTAGAAGGGAACGAAATTGCCGACGAATTTGCACAGAACCCTTCTGTGGTGTAGGTAAGCTGTTCAACCAAGTTAGGTCGACATGCCAGGGTATCAAAGAGGGGACATACCACCTAAAAAGATTCGAATCACTCATCAATCTCTCTAAGAACAATCTTAGGATGACACAGGACACTGTAAACTGAACTCAGATATGGTGAGGATGAGGGTCACCGTGGAAGACTCCTGCAGATTCTGTATGGAGGAAGAGGAGACGTCTTTGCATTTGCTGAAACAATGTCCGGCTCTCATGCACACCCACAGGAAATACTTGGGATTCTTCCAAGGCTCTGTCAGTGATTTGAAACCTCGGAAGCCAAAACTTGCAATCAGTATGCTCTGCTTTTCCCGCTCAAAGTGAAATACGACTGTTCTAGGATCGCCTCCAGGGACTACTCCCACCAAATACGATATATTAGGTATACCGCCTCTCGTGACTTAAGCGAACAACTCAAGGATGTAGTAATGTAGCTGCCAAACTGGGGAATCAAGGTTAATGAATCCCATTATACACACATCATCTTCACTCTCGAAACAAATACATGTCCAACTGTATCACTAAACGCAACAGAACTATCTCAAGCGATAGAAGGAAAATACCTCCAACTTGACCATAGATTAACTTGTATGAAGCACTTAGAACCTTAAAGAACCCCAATGCAATATTACAGCCGTCGCCCTGAATTGGTTGATGAATATAAGATGGAAATTGCGCCCAGAATACAAAATACCCATTCACAAACCGATTGTTACGCTCATATGAACGTATGGGGTTCAGCTGTGGGGAAGTGCGAGAACCTCAAATCTGGAGCTTATACAAAGAGCCCAGCCTAAGACGAAGCACACTTACCGGCACACCATGGTTTGTCGAAAAAAAAACTTCCACCGTGGTATACGGATATCGATTATTGAAGACGAATTCAAGGACATCACGAAAAAATACCAGAACCAGCTACAAAATCACAAAATCTTCATGTAAGAACTCTATTGCAGCAGACCTCTAATTCAGGTCTTAAGAGACATGGTTCTAATAAGATGCAATAAATAAACAAATGCATTTGTTGCTAATGTTCTATGATATGTGTTAGGTAGGTACGTAAAATGGCTCAGGACCCTCCGGTCGCCTCAATTAGGAATTGTGCCGATTTGATGCCATATCCTCGTGAGCCTAAGGATGGTGATCTACTTTTAATGACAAGCAGCCGGAGTTGTGTACAAATTCAGTTTCGTTTGAAAGTTCTAAAGAAGAGCACTGACCCAGAATATAGAAGAGGACTAAAGGGTTGAGTCTCTAGCGAGCGAGGGCTTGGCAATAACAAAGAAAGTGCAAGATGGTTTCTCTGTCTTGTAGGTTCTTGCAGCTCCTGCAAAGAGCATTTAATGGAATGCCCATTTTTTCAGCTCCTGTGCGTTTCTGCTGAAGTATATACAGATTCAAGTTTAGATCATCCAACAAACGCTTATTAGGTGAATCTAAGCGCTATCCATTATCAGAATTTAGTTGGCAGTTTAGTTCTAGTCACCTAAAACTCACTCATATCAGAAATAAGATCTTGCTGCATCATCACATATACATATATATTTTGCTGTATCTAAGCGCCCCCGACCCAGAAGTTCAGCTCCATCTCATACGATCATGCTTAACAACATCACATATTGCATTGAAACGTAGCGCTGCCCCTTATCAGTACTTCTCACTTCGCACACTACAGAAACACCAACTTTTCATATACTGCGTATCGTTTGTATGCATACACTCCATGTGGCTGATGTTATTCATGTTGTTGTTGTATATGTATTGCTCGTTATTGTTGGACTTGGCAAGAACCCCACAATTTCACATATGAACATCTCATATTGTCTTTGTAGTAATTGTTTTTGGGAGCAGAGAGTACTGCGTACAAAGCCTCGCAAACACACTACTAAAGTAAATATTTCTCGACATATACTACCGATATGAAAAAGAGATGCACCATCAACTGTATATAGAATCGAAAGCATAATCGAATAGTCTCTCAAGGAAGAAGCAATTATGTATGATCTGCCATATTTTGATTTGTATCCCAATCGTTCGATTAGTCTGAGAAATCTGCTTTATCTTAGCTGAGCTCCGATTTCCGCTCTCCTCTGTCACTGATCACTGGTGCCTCATTAACCGGGAATGATTTTCATTTAGAATAAAATCATATATAGGTATCATTTAGAGGTAGTCATGTATAGATCGGGTTGTTTTAGAGAGCAGTGTATAATTTGTTCCTTTTCCTATCTTTTCTAGAACCGCACAACAGTTTCCAGCGAAACGGCACTTTGTCCCTCTAAGCAAAGCAGTCGAAAATTCAGGCAACTGAAGAACCAAACTTAGATGGACGTGAGGTCCAGGGTGGGACGATATTGTGGCTAATTAAACTAAGGAGCTCACATTGAGATCAGAAACATTTAGATTCACCATCATCCTTTATAAACGAATACACTTGAAATACTGCAGATCAAGACAACAAAAGGATGGGTCATGACCAACGCAAGATACTGGATACCAAGAGACTTTGGAAGAACATCCGTCTTACATTAAATTAAGTATGTTCAGGAAACAAGGTGGATGTATGGTTGTAACCTCAGTGGATTGTCCGAGCAAATCATCATATTCTTAATTGAGTGTTCCAAAACAATGTGTTAAGAGGCGTCACAAATGCACTTTGGTATGTTCGTTATTCTTATCTACATCGGGCTCTGGACAGTCAGCGAAAAGTTTGCTTGTCCACGCAAATCGGGTGAGAGGGCATAGCAAAGAGGCGACCGGAATATTTGTTAACTCATTCCCATTTTGTTAACTCAAATTTTTACAATCCTAAATTTTTTTTCATATATAAATTTATTGAATCCTTCTAATATATAAACAATAGAAACTCACAATAAGGACTTCAATCTTAATTCTAGGGAACAAATATTTCTTCACCAGTGTTTCGAAATATGTTGAGTACGAGAATTAAACTATCTTTTACATAGTTTTACTGTAAAAAAGACAAAAACAATTATTATCATTTTACGTAGAAAATTGTATTTTGCATTTTATAGTTGCAATTATATATTCAAGTCCTATAAGAATTGCTATTTAATCCCTATAATAAATGAACCTTTTCCTTTCAAGCCCTCTCGATATTTGCATTTTAGAAGATTAGAAGCTAATTTGTTTGGATGAAGTCGAAGCATTTCAGTATAAGTCGCGCAATATCTGGAGACCTTTATTTCGACTGTAGGAACTTTGAAATCTTTGTGGAGGTTCGCATTGGTGATGTACCATGGAGCTTTTCGATTGATCTCTGTTTGAATTTTTTCTAAGTTCGTTCTTGAAGCTGTTCTCCTCATTTGGATACCATAACAACAAGTTCTAAATCAGGATTCTGGACTCTAAAACATCTAAATGGAGAACTTCACTAAATAATGGACTTCGATTCTGTAAACTTCGGTAATCTGTTAAAACATAATGAACATTGAATAGTTCGAAGAAAATGTTTGTCCGTATTTCTATATCGGACACACATGTCACAATTCAATATGCACAGGCATCCAACTGGCTTATTTGTTTAGTAGTAATTTACTTAGTATGTCAATCACGTAAGTGAGGTTTAATAAGGTAAGGTCCCGACTAAGACAAGGTCTGCAAATGTTTCTTCATTAGTTCCTTAGTTGCCCACATAATGTATTAATGACACTGACAAATTGAATTCCCCGGCGACTGTTTCTTGAGTTTATTCTTACAACAAACCTTAATCATAAAAAGAATTACACAGAGCCGCTCAGCTGAGTAATATTATAAAAATTGTTCCTAAGCATGTTCCCTTTCAATGCGTTAGCATGCCAAAAAGTTCTCAATTTTGGGTCTGTGCTTATTCCAAACTAAGTAAATTGAAATATTTCTCGGCCTGACACTCGAGAAACGAAGGAAAGAAAGCAAAGTTTTTGTTCGTGTTTTAATAACAATATTTTAAAGCAAATTTTAACTAGAATTGCAACATTTGCGCAAATAAGCCACTATAAAATAAGTGAGAGAGAACATTTGAAATAACTTAACAGAAAAGCCGAGAAAGTCGAAGGAAAGATGAATAAATAAAACAGAAAAAATTATAAATCAAATTTTGAGAAAATGCCAACATATTATTCTAGAGACACCCACAAACTTTGCCACGGATTTTGACAGTGGACCCAGAGAAAAACTAACGTGGATATATTGGGTTAAAGGTGACAGTGAAGATATTAAAGCTGTGTTGGACTAAATTGATGGCGTAATGTTTTCATCCTTTAAGCCAACCCTCTCTACCGATAACTAGCGATACTAACGGAAATTCAATTTACTAATCGTATGAAACATTATTTGGCAATCAAAATATATTTAAATACGTAAAAGAGTTTCCAGTGCGGATACATCGGCGGAATAAAATGGATCCGAACAGAACTTAGTTCCATTATGAACGACAATCTCATTTTAATGTACTAACCTAGTTCTATTTGCCCCCTTCTTTTCCGATTACGGAGACATTCTGAAGTATAGCTGTGGAATCACGATCCTTGTTATCGAATAAATTTTTGTTGATGGAACTTCTGTCAGTTTCCTGGCTAGAGATCTCTATGGTTCCGAATCTCGTGGCATAAAATGTGGATGCATTTACATCCGTTAGAAAGAGCATTGGTTTCCAAAGGAAAGATTTACATATTTTTCATTTTTTCAAAACCGATCAAGAGCAATAACGGAGTGGTTTCCACACCATTCTATTGTTGGTGAATGAATTCGAGAGAATTAGAATATGCGGTGAACTCACTAACCTGCGAGGCCACGACTACAAGACTAGCCTACTTCGCACTTCACCACCGAAGCAGAGCTCTTAAGTACACATACAAATCAATTTTATTAGATGGTTTTCCACAAGACTCTTATCCTGGTGCCACGTCTGCCACTCGTGACCAGTTACACGAACACTTTTTCGTCACCAAAACTTGGAAATTTCTGCATCATCTCCGGAAACCCCTAACTGTGGTGCCGAGCCATCACTTTTAACGATATCGTATTACATTAGGAAACAACTACGTCAACTGAAGGGCCCTGTATTTCCCTTCAAAACATTTTGAACAAATTTTACACTTTTAACTGTTTTTAATTAGGCAAATTTTGCTTTAATACAAAAAATATTATTATATCATTAGAATAGGATACAAAAATTTTGTGAAACTGGAACCCATTGGTTATTCCGTTGGTTCGGGAAGTAATTCTTCGAACCGATGTTTTTTCTGCAACTTTTTCGAAGCTCACATTTTCCACGAATTTTCAGTTTTCCACTCTTTTGCACAGAAGCCATCGGGGGCTTCATGAAACTTTTGGACGGTAAATTCGGTATTTTGCGAATCGATTGGGGTGGCCACCGCCCAATTATTGATACTCTGAGTCCTGTAAGACAAAATATCGCCAATCTTCAGTTCATTATCGCAATTTTGACATATCCACTTTCCACCCTTTTTTTTTGCGTACTCGGATCCTTCTATATTTAATTCATGGCTGATCTTTGTTATTGTATAAATGCATTGAACCTTTAAATAGTGACTTGGCGGAAGGACGATTTCGAATCCCTTTAGGTAAACCTTCCATTCCACTTTTTCCTCGCAAACAACACTGCAAACCAGCATTGCAAAAAACACGAGGATAGCGTACCTTCTGGTGGCGAACATGGCTTTTGACTGTGATGGGATAACACTGGAAATCTGTGGAGTAGCTTCGACTTATACTGCAATTTGTGTCAGACCCAGAAGCACCATTACAGTGAAAGAACCATGGCAAACTTATAATATTTTGTAGTTGTATTGCTGGAAAGTTTTTTGTGGGACATTTTTCTATTTATTCTGGAAATGCGTTTTGAAGAATTGTCTCTCATGTTCCCACCTTTTCCTCTGTCCTTATGTCATATACCTGCTAATTTGTTTTTAAGTTTCTAACTGAGAATTGTGTTGCAATCTCTGTTTAAATAAGAATAACTTGAGAGCGAAAGAACGAAAGGAGTACAAACTGAAACCGAATATGAATTTGGCCAAAGAGAACAAATTTTCTCAAACTCTGGCAAATACTCTCTATAAAGAGTATAGAGAGTATTTGATTCTGGTGGGTGTGCTAATAATTCCATTATTTTTTGTTATTTTTTTGTTTGACATTTTTTCTCTCATTAAATAACCGAATATGCCTGAAATCACGAAGAGAGAACACAACAAATTGTCAGTTGACGGATAAACAGACATGAAAGTCAAACAAGCTGACATGGAGACAAGAACCTTGGAAGGTAAGTCAATGATTCTTATATTGTTGAAATTTCTTAAACACATTTTCTGTTGTTTTTTAGTGTTGTTAAATAAACGAAATAAAAAGCAGACCCCGCCAACAAATGCTTTCATCTGAACTAACACTCTACAATTTAATATTCTACACGTGAATAGAACTTCCCCTGCCTCTCCATACTTGATTAAGTAACTTGCTGGAATAGGAGGTACCTCAGCCATATATTCGTCTAGCCGCACTTTTCCTTGCTGCTTGCAACGACCACAATCTCCCACACAAAGGTCCTGTTATCAGGTCTGTCATAATAAGCAGTTGCATGCCTTGTGTTTCATGTGTTTCGGAATATTGAATTGTGAAAGGTGCGTATCGAAATGAGACCAGTGGGGACAGTTTATAATGTGGGTATCGATGGACTTATAAGTTGTCGCTTCGCCTGGAATATTTTTTAACGCTGAAATTGGTGGCATTGACATCATTGTTTATGGCTTCTAATGGCACTGAGCCATTCAAGATTTCCGTAATTCATTGCGATATTTGGGAAATGAATGGGAATTGAATCAGTTCGACTGTGATGCTAATTATGCGGAAGTTTCTTGGCAAGGAGGATGCATCGATTGCCATCTTCCCGTTCCCAATATCCAACAATTGTTTTGCGAAACGTTCAGCGGATGCACCATGTTGTAGTTGGACACGTATATTGTTTTTCACAGTCAACTTCTGAACGTGTCGCCATAAAACTGATGAGTTCGGACATACATTAACTTTATCAGAGGATATTGAACTTGAACTATCTGGCAGAGTTTGTCATCAGACAATAAAATGAGTGCGCCACCGAAGAGCTGTTCATTTTCTCTGAAATCTTTCAATGCACAACGAAGGGGTTCCAATGATTTTTATGCGCCACAGGATACTCGTCCCATATACTGAATTGACATGATTGAAGTACTTTGCACGTTCCAGAATTTTTATTGATATTGCATGTTGTTGTCTCAGTCATTTGCAAATGTAACGGCAACTCAGTGTTGAAATCGCTGTTCGGCCACCACCCAAAAGAATTGCGGCAATTCGGGATGATGGAATAAAGGCCAGTGTAATATTTTTTTGTGATCATATGGTTGCCAAAATAAATGAAATGAGAAAAGTTTTGTCTGTGCCTCCGGGCGCATCTAGAAAACGCAATCCGCCACTTTGTCTGGTAATTCTGTCGTACACTATGCGTTGTTCTGGAACCAAAGTCTGACAATTCGCTGGAACAAATGCACCCAATTCGTCGACATCGAAGTGTGTTTCTCGCAGTAAATCATGAGCGAAAAGGTCGTTTGCAGATCGATTCGGGGCAGCTATTCCCAATTGTACCAGTGCTTTGTTACCGATTGCCAAAGAAATGTCCTCAATCGAAACCAATGCCTCATTATACACTTTTGGTGTGAATTGAATGCCAGTATTTTGATTCCTTGCAAGCAAATGATGTGGGATGGTTTCCCTCATGTCGTCTTCCTATTATTCCCAAAGATCTTTTGGGCTGGATGAGAAACATGTTGTGAATATTTTGGTTCTGCTTCGCTCTTCAAAAGGCCGGAAAGTCGCTTCTCAGTAGGCGGGATCGGCTTGTCGGTTTTGCGAGGGTTTTAGCTAATGGATTCGAGTGATTGTATTTCTTTTTCTAGTCTTTATTTCTTTGATAATTGTGGGTATTTTGAGGGCTTGGTGAATATTTTCGTTACGGGTGTGCCATGGAGCACCTGTTATTAACCTCAGTATCTTTGACTGAAACCTTTGAATTGTGGCCATGTTAGAAGCGGATGCATTACCCCACAGTTGAATGCCGTACAACCCTATTGGCTTAACAACTGTATTGAAGGAGAGGAGAACTTTAGGTTTCCCTCATGTCGTCTTCCTATTATTCCCAAAGATCTTTTGGGCTGGATGAGAAACATGTTGTGAATATTTTGGTTCTGCTTCGCTCTTCAAAAGGCCGGAAAGTCGCTTCTCAGTAGGCGGGATCGGCTTGTCGGTTTTGCGAGGGTTTTAGCTAATGGATTCGAGTGATTGTATTTCTTTTTCTAGTCTTTATTTCTTTGATAATTGTGGGTATTTTGAGGGCTTGGTGAATATTTTCGTTACGGGTGTGCCATGGAGCACCTGTTATTAACCTCAGTATCTTTGACTGAAACCTTTGAATTGTGGCCATGTTAGAAGCGGATGCATTACCCCACAGTTGAATGCCGTACAACCCTATTGGCTTAACAACTGTATTGAAGGAGAGGAGAACTTTATGTTCCATACTTAAGGTGGATTTGTGGTTAATTAGCTAATGTAGATTCGCAACCTTCAACTTCATAGGTAAAATTTTAGCTAAAATGTGTGTGCGCCAAGTTGAGCGCCTGTCTAAATGAATGCCGAGATAAGTGACTTCATTAGCTTGCGGAATCTTGATACTATTGAACCGAGCAGCGGGGCACGTACCAGACTTCAAAGATAATGTTACGTACTTGTCCTTCTGCTCATTGACCCTTATACGCCACATTCCTAGCCATTCTTCTAGCGCAAGTAAGTGCTCTTGTAGTGCCCCCGACGCTTTTGTCGAACATTTATTGCAACTTCGTATGGCGGTGTCATCCGCAAATGTTGAAATTAGTGTGATTTCACTTATAGGAATATCATAAGTAAATAGTACATATAATGTAGGGTCTAGAACACTACCTTGGGGCACACCGGCAAATACTCGGAATTAATTAGTAGACGACTACTTCTACACTAAAACGTCTATTGGATAAGTAGGACTCCAGAATTTTAAGACAGCTTTTTGGAAGAAACTTTTCGATTTTAAACATCAGTCCTTGATGCCATGCCTTATCAAATGCTTGAGCCACGTCAAGGAATATTGCCGAGCAAAACTCCCCAAGTTCAAATGCTTTTCTTATTCCAACTGCAATTCGATTTACTTTCTCAAAAGTTTTGTGCTTTTCTCGAAAGCCGAATTGATGTTGCGGCATTTCGCTCTGTTCATGAAGAAAGGGAGATAGTTTATATAGTAGATGACGGCAGCGTTGCGTCTTTTCCAGGTTTAGCTATCATATCTGCGACCTCTTCCATGCCTTCGGATAGTAACCGAGTCAAAAATTGCATTAAAAAGCCTACAGAGAAATGCACATGCAGAATCTGTTAAGTCTTTTGGTATTTTCGGGGTCATATTATTATTATATATACATCTATATATTAGGGAACTTTGAACAGGCTGAGCAATGTCAGTACTGCAAGGCGAGGCAAGCAACGCAAAGGAGTTTGTAGCCACATTCGGCTGGAAGAGGGGACACAGATGCCTTGCAAAGCAGAGTGCTTTTTCTTTATCGCTTCGAGCCAACGCGCCGGTCGGGTTTCTCAGGCGTTTTACACCTTCCATTGGAGGCTTAAAGTTTTTCGATGCCTTCCAGAGGGAGAACCATTCGGTAAAATTTAGGGTTACCTTCTTGAGGTAATCTTTCAGGATTTTGTGCTCTTCCTTTATAAGCGCTTCTTTAAGAGCCCTTCGGCTGCTTTTAGATTATGTTCAGAGATGAGTGAGCGTTGGGTCTGCATTCTTAGCGTAACAATCGTTTCTCTGCTACGAGTTTCTCAATTGGCTATTTGTACAACAGTTTTAAAGTAGTTTGTGACATTGCCACTACGGCTGCAGTCGCTAGCATGGAGTTAAAAGTATGAATATTGTTGTCTACATCATCTGCATGTTTTTCTTCAACTCTTGTAGAAATATGACTACTAATAAACTTCTCTAAGTCGTGGCTTGTATAACCGGCCCTTGCCTGTTCGGCAGACATGTTCTCAGGCTGGGTGTATTCTCTCATGAATACTGCAGAATGTGGACCATCTCTTCTGTGGATGCCCGGCTCTAGCCAGAATCAGAGCGGGCTCTTTAGGCAAATTCGCTTTAAGCTCATTTACGGTAGTGTCCGGTGCGAAGGTTAAACAAATCTTGCGCTTTATTGGGGCTTCAAAATGGTTTGACGGGTAAAGTAGAAGTGCCGTTTTACGCGCTGGTATCGCAATGGATCCATAGTGGTCTGAGTGAGTTGGTCTGACACGAAAAACTAACCTAACCTAACATACTCTTTCTATTTTAACCAATCGGTTTCGTTGGTTGTAGGCGAAGGTATTTAGGTAGGTAGGAGTGGCAGCCTTTGTCGCAAAAAGCACACTTAAGCACATAGAATGGCGCGTTGTGGTACCACACTAAGACGCGACTCCCCCGTCTAGAATTTTGGGAACCACAGTGATTCCGAAATGAACCTGGCTATGTCCTTAATGTTGATGGAAGATAGTTCGTTTAAGGAAGCGAAGAAAGGTGAGCCTAGGAATTTTAATCTTCGCCTGGCCAGAGCTGGGCAGTTACACATGAGATGAAGTACTGTTTTTTCCTCCTCCTCAGGGGCAGTGCTAGTCTTTCAGCATTTTTCCCGATCAGAAAGTGTCCCGTGAGCACATTTATTATAGTGCCGATGGAATTCCTGCTAATATTGAGTAGCTGACTAGTACGCCTAATGTCGATAGTGCTCCAGGTTAGTCTGGCAACACTACAGGTATGTTCATTTACCCAGGCTTTTTTAGCTGCCTCAAGGTAGTCATGTTTTATAGCCCATTTGACCGTGGCCAGTGGGACACCTACATCAAAGGAGGGGGAGATGTCAGGGAGCAGCGTACCTATTTTGGCCAATTCATCGGCCTCGCAGTTTCCTGGAATGTCGCTATGTCCAGGCACCCAGCATATGTGAACTTGTGAGTTACCTGAGACGACGTTCAGGGAGGAGCGGCAATCGAGTACAATCTTAGAGGTAGTGAATACACCAGCCAGTGACTTGATTGCCGCCTGACTGTCCGTGAATATGCGTATCATCACATCGCATACTTCATTGCGAATAAGCCACTTGGACGCTTGGAATATTGCCATTACTTCCGCCTGAAAGAAGCTGCAATGGTCAGGGAGACGATAGGAGAGCTTGATGCCAAGTTTTCTGGAGAAGATGCCGCAACCGACCTTATTCTCCAGTTTGGAGCCATCCGTATATATGTCAATGGAACTGCCAGTGACCACTAAATTGTTGGACCATTCCTCTCTACTAGGAATCTAAGTGTCAAACCCGTGGTTTATATTAGGTGTAGAGCACGTATAGTCAACGTCCGTCTGTACGGGCGTGTCCTGCATCAGAATATTGGCGTGGCCCAGGTTCAGCCTAGTCCAGTGCGATATAGCATTGAGTCTGGTTGCCGAGCATTTTGCTTGTTGCCTGACCAGAAGCCTAGTGGGCAACCCATGTAGGAATGCAAATAGAGCTTTGGTAGAGGTGGTACGCAGAGCCCCTGTTATCAGAACCGCTGCTGTTCTTCTAACCTTGTCAAGAGGTTTTAGGTTCAACGCCTTGTCAGTTGCGGGCCACCAGAAGACAGCGCCGTAGAGAAAGTACGGCTCAACCACCGCCGCATAGAGCTAGGACATGGTTCGAGGTTGGACGCCCCATGTTGTTCCCATGGATCTCTTGCAACAGTACAGAGCACACGTGGCTTTCCGTACCCTCTCCGCCAAATTTGCTTTCCAATGGAGCTTAGGGTCCAGGATCAGACCTAGATACTTGACGCTACTGCTTAGGCTAAGCGTATTCCCATTAAGTTTGGGTAAGTCAAAACTTGGTATTTTGTTCTTCCTGGTGAAGAGCATAACCTCAGTTTTGGAAGGGTTGACATCCAGGCCAACTTCAAGACACCATTGGGACAAAAAGCCAAGAGTGTAGCTTAGCTTTTCTGATACTGTTGACAGATATTTACCGGAAACAGAGATAGCAATGTCGTCCGCATAAGCTATAGTGTTGCAGCCGGTCTGATCTAATCTCCTAAGTAGTGTGTTCACCGTCAGATTCCATATGAGGTGTACCTCTGGAGTACCTCTCTTGACAGTGCTTTTAGCATGTACGTTTCCTATTGAGGAGCTAATGACGCGTGTTTTCAGTAGCTGTTCGATGAACCTCACCAAGCTGGGGTCCAGGTTCAGGTTTACTAAGGATTTAGTAATGGCGGAGGGACAAATATTGTTGAATGTCCCTTCTATATCGAGATATACTGCAAGAGTATATTCTTTGTTGGCAAGAGATTTCTCTACTTGCTCAATGAGCACGTGAAGCGCTGCTTCCACAGACTTGCCTTTAGTATAGGCATGTTGTGATTTGGAAAGGCACGTGGAATTAATAGACCTCCTGATTTGTATATCAAGGACTCTTTCCAGTAATTTCAAAAGAAAGGAGGACAAACTAATTGGTCTATAGTCCTTAGGCTTGGTGTGAGTCGACTTTCCCGCTTTAGGGATGAAAACTACTCGAGCTTCTGTCCAGCTTTTGGGAATGTACGACCATCTTAGGCATGCATTATAAATATGCAGTAGCCAAGGCGCAACTGTAGGCGAAACATTGGACTTATATATTCTGGCGGTTCATAAAAGTTGATTGTTACAGGCGAGTGAATAGAGGACAGAACGACACAGGTTTCTGCTGATACTAAAGACCTATTTATTTTTAGAAATAGCAAAATTAATCAATAAGTGGGTTGTCCTGGTGAGACAAAACCTAATCTACCAGTTGTCGGCCTTTTGAATTAATTAGGCGAGAGCCCCAGTATTTATGTTTCGCATTATAATCCCCACCAGCGAGAAATCTATCAAGGCAATCAAAAAGTCTTTAAATTGAGTTTCTGTTACTGTAAAACGTGTTGGCATATAGCTGAAAGCCTCAGGTCTTTGCCACGATTCTTAATAGATACTGATATAGCTTACATCCATTGCATTGAATGCTTAAGCCGATTTCTGATTAGTATAGCCGTACCTCCATGTGCCTTACCATCAGCATGAGTGGTGCTGTAAAATTTGAGGCTGGGCAGGTGAAAATTGTATTTGTTTGTAGGATGTGTTTCGGACAAAAGCACAACATCAATTTCGTGGTCATGCAGAAACTTGTGAAGGGCAGGGTTTATGCTGGTTAACTCCGTTTGCATTCCATAAAGCATATTTTTAACAAACTCATTTTTTATTTACAACAGTTTGGATCATTTGCTTTTGAGCTTTAATCAAATTTAGTAACATATTTTGCACTGTAGACATGAATTGTGTGATACACTGAGTAAGATTTACAATCACAGCTTCTACTCCACTACTAGATGTAGTGTTATTGTTAACTGGCCATGCGTGGCCCTGCAGAACACATGCATAGGGCACATCAGCCTAGTCGTTAAGCAAGTGCCTTCGCCTCCTCAAGACCTATGATCCTCACGCCTGTCGCTATCGTTCAACATTAGTTTGCAGGTGGTAATTGCTATTCCAACGTCGCATCTGTCCGTACGCTGAGGAAGGTTGGTAACCCGTCTGGCTCGACAGTTCCCTTCAATATTCTTACAGTCCCCTTCAATATTCCTATTTGCCGGATCACATATGAGGCGGAACCTTAAAAATGGTGCTGATATCATTTAGGGCTTCCAGGGAATGTTGGCAAACCTTTGATTTCAGTGCCACCGAGTTCATTGACTTGATGGCCCCCTGTCCGAGTAGATATTTATAATGGTTTTTGTTATGGTGTGTCTACTTATAAGTAGATGACTACCTCCTTTATGGCTAGGAGCTCTGCTTGATAAACACTGCCAGTCCCAGTTCTTTTGAGAAAACTCCAAAGCCCACTCTATCGTTAAGCTTGGATACGTCGGTGTAGAAATTCAGTTCCCCCCCTTTCGTAATGGCATGGGTATTTGCCACTCCCTTCTAGACGGAAAATGTGCCTTGAAGTGCCTATCAAGGTTGAGATTAGATATACAGTGGTCAATGCCTTAGTTGGGGCGGTCCTTAAAGCATCAGAAATGCCCAGAAAAGCTGTTCTCTGGATCTTACTCAGAAGCTTCAAATAGCTTTGCTTCTGAGTGGATGGACTCCATACCAGTATTCCTTATAACAACATATGTAGGCCTGACCACAGAGATGTACAGCCAGCGCATAATTCGTGGGGATACCCCCACCTACTTCCCACCAAATTGTCCTTCCCAAAAGTACAATATTGCCCTTCCTAACTTTTCCTCAATATAAGTTTTCTAGTATTAATCCCAGTCTCCTTTATCGGAATTTCCACACCTTTGTGTATTAGCGCGGAGACCGTCCAGTTACAATTGCCAAATCGTCAGCTTAAGCGATGACGTGGCAACCCCCCTCTCTAGGGCTGGCAGTAAGGGATTTACTGCCATATTCCAGAGAAAGGGGCAGAACTACCCTGAGGATTTCCTCTGCAGACCTGCCTGCAAAAGTGCAGGTTCCTAAGTTGGCAGTTACCCTTCTTCTGACGAGTATAGTCTCAATCAGTGCAACCACATTAGACTCAACGCCAAGAGCTTCTAACGCTCCCGTAATAGCGCTCGCACTTACATTATTAAATGAGCCTTCTTCTATCTATGAAGGGTGCCAGTGGAAAATCCTTCTCCTGGATGGCTTTTTCCACAATACCAGTGAGCCGTTT